>OX459008.1:7971427-9453927 GCA_949774965.1 Diarsia brunnea | reverse complement strand
GCCTAAGCATCAGTGGGCGCATCTAATGCGTGAAAAAGTTTGGGAGGTTCATCCCATTGCACACAATTGGATATTTAAACAGTATTCTATTAATAAGAATAATAACATAACGTGCGTTGGATTTTGTAAACAATGTGAGGCTAAAGTGAAGGTTATAATTAGCTGGCCTTCTAATAAAATTGCTCAATGCAAATGCATTATAGCAAATTACGATGAAAATTTTGTTCATACTTTTGCTAGAAAAACAAAACTATCGCCTACGAAGCGAACAGAAATATCTGATGATCTCAAACATGTTGCTGCTATAACATACCGTAACACAATGGCTAATAAAATTATGGATTCCGATGATCCTGAGCCTGCTCATCTGCCGACAGTTGGTTGCCTACGTCAAATAAAACACGAAGTAAACAAGAGTTCATCTATCTATCTATCTATATATATAAAAATGAAACCCGTTTTTCGTTGTCACGACTTGGCATGAAAACGGCTTGACCGATTTGGCTGATTTTTTTTTTTAAATGTTCGTTGAAGTTCAAGGATGGTTTTTACGGCGAGAAAAATTCGAATAATGGCCGGAAAAGCCCTAAAAACAGCCCTTTTCTTTTTCCCATACAAACGTTTTCTAACTAAAACGTCAAATCAATTTGAGCTTTAATACCGTAGTATAAAGTTCATGTGTTAGTGGAGAGGTTCCGGGAAGGCAAAACAATTGAGTGACGTTCAGTTGTTCAGTCAACGAATGACAACTTCAAACAGACCATACGACATTATCACAATAATCACAAATAATTACTGTTTCTTTCCCAATAGAAAAATGATTTTTCAAATGGTGTTTGCGTATAATATAAAAATTAATTGCTGTTAGTTAGTCGCGCTAAAACTAGAGAACGGCTAGACCGATTTGTCTAATTTTGGTTTTGAAACATTTGTGGCAGTCCAGAGAAGGTGAGAAATTAGTAGTATGTAGGTAGGTAGGTAATAGGTAGGTGGTAGGTAGTTGGTACGTAGGCAGGTAAAAGGGCATTGCAACGCACGCGGGGTACAGCTATATTATATAAAAATGAATAGCTGTTCGTTAGTTAACTCGAGAACGGCTGGACCGATTTGGCTAATTATAGTGTTGAATTATTCGTGGAAGTCCAGGGAAGGTTTAAAAGGTGAGAAAGTGGAAGATAGGTAGGCAGGGTAGTAGGTAGGGTAGTAAGTAGGATAGTAGAGTAGGTAGGGTAGTCGGTAGAGTAGTAGGTAGGGTAGTAAGTAGGTAGGGTAGTAGGTAGGTCGGGTAGTAGGTAGGTAGGGTAGTAGGTAGGTAGGTAGGGTAGTAGGTAGGTAGGGTAGTAGGTAGGTAGGGTAGTAGGTAGGTAGGTACGGTAGTAGGTAGGTAGGGTAGTAGGTAGGTAGGGTAGTAGGTAGGTAGGGTAGTAGGTAGGTAGGGTAGTAGGTAGGTAGGGTAGTAGGTAGGTAGGGTAGTAGGTAGGTAGGGTAGGAGGTAGTAGGTAGGTAGGTAGTTGGCACACAGGCAGGTAGTAGGTAGGAAAAAGGGCATTGCAACGCATGCCGGGAACAGCTAGTATTTAGATAAAAATCAAATTCTTTCATTATGGTTAATGACACTAATATCGCCTTATAAAGAAGCCATTAAGCATATTTCAGTTTATCCTTTTTATGTGTATTATTGGGATCCTTGCCAAGATAATTATTATAAACTGTTTAAGAAAACTGGCAAGTTAATCCTTAGTCTGGATGCCACCGGTAGTATTTTTAAACCATTTGGTCCAACACATAAAGTCGTAATTACTAAACACATTTTCATTTATGTATGTGTCATGAAGACAATCGAAAATGAAAGTAGCGTCCCGCTTACACAGATGTTGTCGGAAAGTCAATCTTTGGAGACAATATATAAATGGTTAGAAGCTTGGCAAGAATGCAATCCAAAACCAGATGAGGTCAATGTCGACGATTCATCGGCACTAATTGGCGCTTGCGTGAAAGCATTTACGAAACATAACTCGACAAAAGATTATGTCGAAGAATCGTACAGAAAACTGGAACAAGAGAAAAGTAGTGATGATTGTTACATAAGAATAGACACCAGTCATTTTGTAAAAATATTATTTAATCTGTCATGTTTTAAACATGTCGACAGCAGAGTAAATTTTTTTTATATTAAATGTTTATTAGAGTTAAAAAAATGCGAATCTTATGAAAAAGCTAAAGATATTTTGGCAGATATAATTACAGTTTGCTTAAATGAATATGATGGATTAGACAAAAATAACACTCGTTCTAGATGTGCTACAGCTAAAAATCGATTAAAGTCACTGGATCAATTTCAGACTTCGGACAATGAAATAGAAATTGTGGATAATGATAAATTACTTGATACGCCTAAAGTTGACCTAAAGTCGGTTTTTGAAGATGTATCGGAACATCCCATCAAATTAGAAAAACAAAATACAGAAAGTAATTTCTATAAATGGTTTAGAAACAAAATTGATACAGAAAAATTATTGGTGACACTGGATACTGAGAGTTTTGGCGACCATGAGAACCTTTACTATTTTCCCGCTATTATTGGAACTTTATCGCGTTTACTGACACAGTTTCCGTTATGGTCTAACATAATGAAAAATATTTATGATTCCAACATCACCACACCATCTTCCTCAAATGTAGAGGCCTATTTTAAAAACATTAAAAGGCTTTTATTACAAATGAGCACAAAATCTCATAGACTGCGGACAGACGAATTCATATCCAAACATTTAGAATTCCTAAAAGGAGAAATAAAAGTTGCTGCTAATAAATTAGCTCACCAAAGAAAGGTCGAGGTCAATAATTCAAAAAACACGCTGAAAAAGGTCTCAAAAACTTTGGTTCAGAAAAGAAAGCTACAAACAAACGAAGAGTTTACAGATGATTCGATTTTTGCTGAGAATCCGACCTTTATTGAAAACTGGAGAGGAAAAGGAAAAGACGTTAAAAAAAGAAAAAGAAAGTTAAAATCTATTGTACTTTTGTCTAACGGAAGCAGATTACAGATTGGTGATAAAAAATATATTTTGAGGAACACATGCGCTATGGATTCTATATGTCAAGCTTTGGCTATAGCATACGTCGACGATTACCGTATAAGTAGAACAATACAGGACAGCAAACATTTGTTTTGTAAACTTATTAGGCTAATGACAGAGAAAAATACAGAAGAATTGTACAAAGTTAGATCAGAAATGGCTCAAGTATATTTTAACAAAGTTGAACAGGCTAATACTGTGGAGATTAGTTGCGAGTGTAATGTCAATAATGTGTTTGAACGCATATTAATTGATTGCATATATAGTGCGGACGAAAGAGAACATTGCACAGAATTAGAATGCCCGATCAATAATGTTCAGCGGAAAATACCTGTTCTACATATAGACGTTAATAAAACTGTTAATGAGTTACAAGAAGCCGCAAATACACTTATTAATTGTGAAGAAATTACACAATGCCGTCGACATAACTGTCATGGTATTAAATCGTTTACTATAGCCTTACGAGACCTAATTGCATTTGAATTTAATTCAAATGATTTTATTTCAGTAGATGATCCACCGATCCACCTGTTATTGCACAACACTGAATTTCGTTTATTGTCAATAATAGAATTTATTCCTCCGTCACCTGGAATACAAATTGGTCACTATAAAGCTCACTGCAGGCGAAATTTACAGTGGAATTGTTACGATGATCAATCTACAAAGATAACAAAAAGTCCAAAGAAGATGATCCCTCATTGTATTTTATATGTTAAAAAATAGTAATTTGTTGATTTTGTGTACACGTAGAAATAATATTATATAAAGATTTAACGAAGTATTACGATTGATTTCTTTCATACATTTACCGTGTTTCATATTTATGCTTTTGTAGGTAGGTATGTACTGCTTGATTAAGCATAAGTTGTGTAGCTGACAATGGCTTATCCACCAATGAACCCTGATGGTGGTCAAACCATTGTCAGCTACACGCATAATATGTTGTCTTTTTGTTTGTCATTAATAATTTCAATTAACTAATTCGATTCCGCGTCAACAGATGGGGTAGGTGACCCATAATTGTGAACGCCTGTACGATTTGAACAAGACGCTGCTGTAGTAAAACATTGCCTTTCCAAATTATTAGGCGCTCTTTCATACAAATTTTAATAAAAGCTATATTTTTTTACATAATGTATGTACGAAGCTCAAACTTAAATTCGTGAAAGTAGCAACAAGTAAGCAATTATTGATACTACATACTTTTAGAAATTCTGCGTTTTTCATGCTGATCACGGAGGCGACCATCCATCCTGACGTCAGAACGGCTGGTCAAAAAAATATTCGTATTTCTCTGAATGTATCATATGTAGCAATTATCGAACACATATAGCAAATATAAGCAATTGTGTAGCAATTCTTGAATATACTTTCAGAGCTGATTGCCATAGACAACCAGCCATTCTGACGCTAACTAAGGATTGTGTTTGCAGAAGATTATGAATAAATTGTCAGATATCAACATTTTATCTCAATCTCGAACCAATCACAGTTCCTATTTTATCAAACTTTGTTTTTAACCCTCTCGATACTATCTTTAAAATGATTTCAGGGTATTGGCAGAAACTAGGCCCGAGGCTTATTTTTTGGGACTGATCTCACATACTGTAACGTTACATTTAACAGGGGGAGCCTGATAAATGTAAGGCCACAATAAACACTTTCCTACCTAGGAGGAGAGCACAGTTTAAGAGAAAAAGGGAAAAGGTAAACAGTTATTTAATATAAGAAAATAAAAACAATTAAACCTAAAATATCTATCAGGCCCTACCTACCGGATGCTGGAGAATTCTAATTGAAAATACTATACAAAGTCAGGGAAACCGGGGTGAAGGTCCTTAGATACGGAAGTCCAGGGGTTTCTTCAGATGGAAAGCCTCAGGTCAGGCCTTCCAGTCGTTGAGCTCGCAAAGGGGCCGGTTGAAGCCTGCCGTCAATCTTCAGCTTCCATCAGACGCAGAAGAGGCGCGAGGATCAAGGTAACGTCCCTCCGGCTGGCAGTAGCCGGCGGACGTCAGGAGTGCCGAAGAGGAGACCCGAAGCGGAGGATCGAGGAGGAGGGCCGAGGAACGTCGTCACTCGGGCACTTTTCTTTACGACGCAGACCACCGTAATGAAGATTATATTATATTGCTCAAGAAACTAGTAAGCTTCGTAGCTGAGATGTTTTTCGTACCGAGCCCTGGCGTAGACTCATTCTGACGACCCGGTTCCCAGTCATGCGAACATTTTGAAATTAGAAGCTTTTGTTCTAGAACATTAAAAATAAAATCAATTTATAACGATGTACAATGAGGTATCAATTACCTATACAACCTACTCCTAACTCCAGCAGCGAATTAAAAATAAAAACCATATAGAAAAACACAAACATTACAATACCGTACCATAGGTGATCCGGCAGAGAACTATAGTTGTCGACACAGTTTACAGAAACCGTAAGTTGAAGTGGCAGTGGGCCGGTCATATTAGCCGCAGAACTGATTACCGTTGGGTTAGGTTAGGTTAGACGTGCTCTTGACTGCGAATCGGCAAGCGTAAGATGGGATGCCCTCAAGCTCGGTGGAGCGACGATATTCGCAGGGCAGGCTGGTTGCAACTGCATGTGAGTTGACGAGAATAGAGGTCAGTAGCGTGGGCCTGTATCCAGCAGTGAATAGCGGTAGGTTGATGATGATGATGAACTTACAACTAAGATATAGTTGTCTTGCCCGTCGGGGCTGCGGGTTGTTCGAAAGAGATACCGCGGCCTCGGTGCAAGGGCTATTAAGGAACATGGGTGGTTTTAAGTCAGTAGAAGTCTTACTCAATTCCGCTCTGCCCAAGAGCGGGAGGTGTTATTTGATGATTTTCCAACCGCCAAAAAAAGAAAAAAAAGGTATAGTTAGTTGTGTCTTATCTTTTTTTACCTGTTTTCACTACGACAGGTAGCCACGAGCAACAATATGCATACACTTGACAAACCCGAATCACTTGTGAAATAGCGGTATCGACTTTGACATAATTATGATACTTTGCGAGAAATGGGGTCCAAAATATAACTAATATTTTGGAACCCATTTATCATTCATCATTTCATCCGAAAGCGTCTACTGCTGGACATAGGTCTCCACTAAGTGTCGCAACATTGACCGGACCCGTGCGTCTCGCATACAGCGGATCTCCGCAAACTTCACGGTCATCGGTCCACCTAGCTAGTGGGAGGCCCTCCAACGCAGCGTCTTCTGGTTCGCGGTCGCCACTCCAGAACTTTTCGGCTCCATCTGGCATCCATTCAGCGAGCAATGTGCCCTGCCCATTGCCACTTAAGTCTAGCAATTCTTCAGGCTACATCGGTAACCTTAGTACTCATATCTTTACGACATGAAAATGAAATGGGTTCTAAACGTTGCGTAGTGTTTACATACTGTACAGGTCAAAATGACAGCTGCAAGACAGACTACATACTTACTTATTCTATTCTGATGGGAACGTGCACGACATCAGCGCCATTTCGCAAACGCAACTCGAGGGGCATATGTCACCTGTCGAGGCTGCGGGTTGTTCGCAAGGGATACCGCGGCCTCGACATGAAGGGCGAAGAAGGAACATGGGTGGTTTTTAGTCAATAGAAGTCTGACACTCCCTTTCGCTCTGCCCAAGTGCGGGAGTGGAGGAGTGGCTGGAGAGGCGCCACGGCGCCCTCACCTTCCGTCTGACGCAGGTACTCACCGGATACGGTTGTTTCGGGAGGTACCTGCACCGAATCAGGCGGGAGGACACGCCCGGATACCACCACTGTGAGGATCGGCCGGAGGACACGGTGGAGCACACCGTGGAGGAGTGTCCCGCTTGGGCGGAGCCCCGCCGTGTTCTCGTAGCGGCGATCGGCGGCGGCGATCGGCGGCGGCGACCTCTCGCGTCCGGCCCTGGTGCAAGCCATGGTTCGGGACGAGGAGGAATGGGACGCCGTCGCCTCCTTCTGCGAAGCAGTGATGCTAGCGAAGGAGGTGGCGGAAAGTGAGAGAGAGCGAACCTCTCGTCCCAGCCGCCGCGGGAGGCGCTCCGGGTGTCGGGGGTCACGTGATGGCTTCCGGCCACCGTAGACGCGGGCCTGTGGACGGTGAGTGATAGGTAAGCTCGCCGTCCGGCCGTCTCATGACGACGACAGGCCGTGTCGACGGCGCGTTCGTGTTCCACGCGCGCCTCAAAGAGGTGTCAGCAACATGCAAGGGCCGACGCCCATCGGGGCTGCGGGTGTTCGCAAGAGATACCGGCGCCTCGACATGAAGGGCTAAGAAGGAACATGGGTGGTTTTTAGTCAGTAGAAGTCTGACACTCCCTTTCGCTCTGCCCAAGAGCGGGAGGGGTCATTTGATGATTTTCCACCCACCATAAAAAAAAGGGGCATAATAATGTCAAATAGTTGTCAACATTTTCTTATTTTTAACCGACTTCAAAAAAGGAGGAGGTTATATATACAGTAAAGAAATTAAAAATGGTTTAGAAAGACAATAAATAGTGTTTTTAGAGGCATTTGTTAAAAACAGTATACGGAAAAATGGATGTTATTATAAAAACTGGTTTTGAGAGTGTAAAACACAAAATAAGTTTCCAGCCCCAGACTATGATAAAAACAAATAAATTGGTTTTATCAGGTAAGGAATGTTGAAGAACTAAGAACTAATGGCAATAGTTATTTAATACGAACCAACATCATTCGTCGAACATACATTTTAGTATTCTACAGTAGATAAAGTATATCTATGAACATTTTAATTAATTTATTACAGATCAAAAATTCTCGGGTTGTCACTGAAGTAAAATGCAGCTGCATTTATGACCAGAGCGGCAAATGCAAACATGTTGCTGCTTCAATCATTATGTTACATCAACAATAAAGCTGGTCATTCAAAAACAAGCAGTGAACAACAATGGAGAAAACCCAGTATTCGTCTATTTGTTCATTGTAAATATTCCAAAGAGAGGTACTTTCAACATAATTATGTATGTTTTGTCATCACAGTGATCAGTATAAATAAAAGTACCTATTGCAAATTTTAAAATGGTTGTTTCCCTTAAATTTATTTCAGAGAAGATATTGACTTGACATCCTTGATTGACCAGACGAGGTTGAGTTTGATGTAATTCATTTCCTTCTCCCATTATTATTTTATTTGTTGTGGTATCTTCAGCTTTTTGTGGTTATTCGTTTGATTAGGCGTGTATATCTAATATCTAGCTAGAACATGTGACTCGTAAACCTTCTGCTTTCGATATACTTTTCGGGTATATCGTGGGAAACTGGGAACATAACTCGGACTTGGTTGCGCATCAGATTTGAAATGTTCTTGTATGAAATGTTCACTGCAAATTTTATCGTCAGGTTTTGGATACCAAGGCGATCCATCAACACTAAAAAAATAGTTAAAAAATATCCTACAAAATGCAGAGCAAATGAAATTGATTTAATTGAATTTGTTATTTAAGAATATGTCCAATATAATTTATTTCTTTCTTTTTACAGTCTTATTTCATGGGTACACCTCTGCCTAACCCTTCGGGGATTTCAGGCGGGATGTTATGTTATATTCATGTTCATTTTTGCAGTTTAAAATACACCAACAATAATGAGCCATTTCCAAAACAATATCGACAAGTTTCACTATGCCCCTTCTGTTGCACATTTCTCCCACGGCATGCGCTGCGATAGTTTATTTTTTCCCGCCATACACCATGCACGGTCCCAATTAAAAAAAACAATCAGCCAACATATTGGCAGTCGTCTTCTGCTAGTTGACTTCTTAACCAGGTTTCTTTATCAGGTGATCGAATATTCATAAACTTGGCATTAACTACATATTGTATAGACACTAATGTAAAGGTATCTATTATACTATTTCGCTGACACATATTTTACGTCGAGGGGTCGCAAGCGCGACTGCTGTGCATGAGGTACTGGGTTCGATTCTCTGGGGGGGGCAAAGTATTGTTGGGTTTATCTATCAGGAATTTCCCAGTATCTGCCACGGTGTCTGAAGTTTTGCCCGTAACATGGCAATCAGCTCAAACTATATATATAATATACATGGGACTTAAACATAAGTGGCGAAATGTGGGTGTACTATTAGGTACACCTCTGCCTAACCCTTCGGGGATGACAGGCGTGATGTTATGTTAAACATAACTAGAAAAATGTATGTGGGTGCTATTAGAACTATTAGGTACACCTCTGCCTAACACTTCGGTGATAACTGAGGTGATGTTATGCTTTAGGTCTGGTATTATGTGTCATATCCAGTGCTATATTTGCTGCCCTTTTCTACATCTTCGAATAACTTAAGTTAATATTTCCTCACAATTCATTGTTAGCATAAAAAGTATTCGTATTTGTTCATCCATATCCGAGTTTATCGCAGTTGTTTCCGCAAACCTTCACGGAGCGACAACCCGGAGGAATGTTAATGTCCGTTAAGAGGAAAATTATTCGTTACTCGCTACTTCTGTTATTGAATCTTGAGGACCTGTACGTGAATATTAAGTCACGATTGTAACCTGATTCAATCTGGTATCATAAAGTCAGCATAAAATACAGACACACTGCACTGCACTTCAAGCCATCCGAAACTTTCAAATTTGCCCATTCATCCTCGAACGTAATGCTTTAACGATAAAGTTGAAAATCTATTAACGAATAACAGATTAATAAAGTAGTTTGATGTACTGGGGTCTGTACATAGTTTACGTTATCCTTGAACATGAATTTATCTACTTAAAATGGTCTCCAGGTCTACGCGTTAAAAATATTTTTATTAGTAACTGAGTTCAGTCAACGTTATGGTACAATCAGTCAAGTAGCTACTTGCGTGACGGTTTTGCAATAACAATAGCTGAGTTTTACAGCTGTTTAAAGCGTAACTGATGTTGTAGTACCTATTGCGAAGACATAGACAATAATAAAATTATTTATATGGACAATGGACGAATGCTATTACGGGACCGCGGTGCGCAATCTATCATAGGCAACGATGATGACTTTGGTGATAACTAAGGTTATCGCCAAAATCATTCGTTTATTCCAGCACTAAAGCGAGTTCCACGAGGCGGTACCTACACTGCTTGTGGCCCAAAATTTAGCAGGTTTCGTTCGCCTTGCTGTCCAGGAAAACTGACCAGGTGCTTAGGAACAACTGCTTAGCTTCCCTTATCGAATACTTCATGTGCAAAAGAATTGTACAACCAAGTACCTAAGTTTAAGGGCCTTATCATACTAGCGGATTGCGAGCGTCTTCAAAGCGGAGCGGGCGCGCAGCGAATGCGTCGCGAACACGGCGCGACTGCTCAGCGAAGACGTCGCGGACGTGCGGCAACTTTGCAACGTGTTCGTCGCGTGTTTGTAGTAATAAAGTAAATAGTATATATATATATATATTACGTGTTTGTAGTAATATAATTCGTTGCGCGTCCGCAATGAATTCGCTGCGCATGCGCGGCGTGTTCGTTGCGCGCCCGTTCCGCTTTGAAGACGCTCGCAATCCGCTAGTATGATAAGGCCCTAACTGTTACACAAAATTATAAAAATTGGGATGTTTCGGCTCAAGATTTTGATCCAAAATTAGCAATACAGAAATGTGGAATAGGGAAGGTGATAACAGCAGAGCAGTCAGAATTGTTTTCAGCAGCGATATGATAACACCGTGCTCTCCAGACATCTCACGGTCCTTTAGACCAAACACCCAGCCTCAGCGGATGACCTTTCCTTTCTCGACCTTCCTGATTCGGACTTTCATTCCACCACCAATACAGGCCGACCGTTGGTCACAGACGTTTACGTCAGCTTACGGTTTTACGGATAAATAAAGTCAAAATGTTAGTTAAATTTTACTATGATGTAAGTACTAAGTAGTCATTAGCACAATTTTCTTGGTGATAAACAAAAACTAACAAATAGTCTTACCAAGCGGTATCATAATACACAATATTAAGTGGGTTAGATAGGCAGAGGCTCTATGTAAAATACTGGCGTTCAGCTGCATCCGGGTAGAGTGGAAGCCGATCCCAATATAGTAGAAAAAAGGTTAGGCAGATGATAAAACTTAAAATAAAAATAGAAATCTGGTAAATCGTAGCTTGAAAACCGATTTTTAACTCTAAGATGTTCTGGAAAGTGTTTACTGTGAATGAAAATGCTATTACGATATTCATTTTCTAAATCGTTTTTTTCTAATGCCGATTTAACGTGTTTTATGTCTAATCAATAGATAAGGTTTTTTATCGGGAAACGTTTCGGTTTATCGTAACCACATCGTATCGTAAGCCATGGTGTAAGGTATTACGTCATACTAGTCTGCTATGACATACTGACAACGACTAACATACGAACGATGATAACGATAGATGTTGAATGTTTTGGAAACGGACGGACAATGTTGAAAAGTAAAGACGCTTCTGTTAACTCGTGAGTCACCGCCTCCGTCTCTCCGCTCGGCAGCGTTGAGGTTGACTTCGATAAAAAAATCAACACAAACGCTATGTCGTAAGTAGTTCTCGTGCAGTTTTGGTCGAACACCGTAAGGCGACTCACGACCGTGTGCAATTTCAATTCAAACTTTACACGACGAAAAATAATCATGAGCTACGCATTTTTAATAGTGGTGTCTGTAGCTATTACAGTGAAATTGATATTCTTGAGTTTGTCTATGTATTTCACCATGAAGTACAACAAAGAAGCTGATTTAACTCAGGTGAGTGTCGTTTGATCAATTTAGAAATTACAATGCAGACGTTTCTTGTCGTTGCTGTGTCTTTTGTACCTTGTGTTTGCATCTAAAAGCGAGTTTGGTAACCCGTTTGACATCACTGACCGTTCTCAGGGTTAGCATATGGCTAGCATAATATATTATTTTCAACACTAATGTAAACAAAATAACTTGAAGTAAATTCTCATAGTGACAATTAATTTTGTATATATCACTGTTTCTGTTGACGGTTACACTAGCTGTTTACAACATAGTTAGATTTCGGGAGCGATGCGACGACGAAAATAAAACGTTAGGGCCCGTTATACTTAAGAGTTTATTAAAAACGACCCGAGCTTACAGAGTTTGATGCAAGACTGCTTATTCTACCTAGCCTATTACATACTTAGAACTTAAAGCTAAGTTGGTGGTCGCTGGCGAGCGCCTGCATACGCCATGTCTGGCTGATAAGGACAAAAGTGCAGCGTACGAGGTTATGGCTCTACCACAGCGATAGATAAGGTGAGTTCGGAGAATGTAACTCCTCCCCCCTTGGACTGAAGTTATCGGAAAAACAGAGATTTTCCAAGAACTTCACAAAAATAAGAAACTATTAAATGACAAAACTTAAGTAGTTAAAACGATTATAGGATAACGTGAAGATAATATTCACATATTTAAAACTAATTTATGAGGAGTAATCGTCATAGAGTTAAGACACTAATAATACAGGTCTCTGAATTACTCTATTTTCCTCCTGTTGAGTAGGATTGTTTTCAACACCATTCAAACGACGATCCTGCCCTTTACAAATTTTCCTTAAAATATACTTATAAATAACTATAGCTATTAACAATAAAAAGACGATCGCGTACAGAGAGTACAGAGCGGCACTGACACTATCACCGTTAATTTCACTGGTTTCACTATTCGCACTATTCATCAGAAGGTAATTTAGTTGACGTATATCATCCAGGTTAACTCCTTTCAAGTTTACAGGTTCCATTTTCACGGCGTTTGAGGTAAGTTCTCGTAGATCGGGTAAGTTTATCACAGGAACGGGTTTATATTCTGTCTGCAGGAAGTAAGAACGCTGTCCATGGAGTTGGATATTATCTATAGAAACATCACATTGCGGTTCTATAGTTATAATGTATGTTCCTTGTATGCGTTCCTTGGTGTCGTCATTACCACAAATTTGCGAAATAATTTGTTGGTGTCTGGTATACATTATCCAACTATTTGGACTAATCTTCTGTAGTTTCAGGTGTTCAGACTTTATCTGACGGGGAATACATCGCGACAGATTATGTTGGTATTTCATTAGTTGTTCGATACAGGTTTCTTCTACAAATTGAATGAGGTTATTTTCAGAGCAGAGGTATTCCTTGACTGTTATCTCTTGGCATGGTTGATCAATCGGACGATATTTGGATCCTTCTACTAAAAGGTAAGGGAATTCGGGAAAAACAACAAAGGTTTGGTTCATGGAATCCATAGGAAGGGAATACAATTTATAATAATTATAAGTGACATTTAAAATTAACGGAACTTCAATAATAAAGGTTATTTCTTCATTTTTAAGGTAAGCTTTTACAGACAATGACTCTTCTATATTAATTAAATTTTTATCATTTACAGGATACATTATGTTGTCATGTGCATTAATATGTTTTAATAAACTTAACAATTCATCAGAGTTTAATACGGCTTTGTGCAAAACAGATACTTTACTAAATGCAACAGCGGTTTCTAATTCGCTAAGTTTGACATAGATAGTCCTAAAGTTTACAATAAATTGATTGAGTAATCCAAATACATGGGTCATATAAATTGAATGCTTATCTTTTGTGTTAAGATTAGCTACAAGGCCTTCAAGTAATTTAATGCGCTTGTTTATTTTGTCTGTATTTTCATTAATTATTTCAGTAGTGTTCAGAAAGTGATCCAACATTTCAGAAACCACAGAGAATTTATTGGCTATTGCCTGTTCTTTAGTCTGAATATTATAAATTACGTTATCATATCTAACCGCATCTTCATGATCAAGGTTACCAGTTATAATTTTAATTATAGAGCCTAAAGGATTTACAATACCACGTTTAAATCTTTTGGATGGAATTAATTGCTGTAATTTCTCTTCGGTCTGATTTTGAATATACTCGACTTGTGTTTTAAGTGCCATAAACTCATCTGTATGGAATTTATTTATGTGTAATATTTGGCTGAATTCCGAATATTTTTGAATATTAAAGGAAAGGTCTGTGCTTATGCCTTGAAGATTAATTATTTTAACAATAGACCACTTATCATATTGAATAAACGCTTGGCCTATCTTCACCGGAAGAATACCAGGGTTTTGACTAATCTTTACTGCTTGAAGGGCCTGGCTTGGGAGAGTCCAATTGGTTGTTGTCCATATCACCAGGATCAAACTCCACCTGTGGAGGACGTTTTATGTTTTTTAGAGGTACTTTGGTATCCCTATTTTTTAATTTAATTGGTATAACATTGCGTACTATATGGCCTGTGACAACGGCTTTTTGGTACCTAGGCTTATCTTTTGCTTGTCTCTTATTAACGGCCTTAGCGAAAACAGGATTACCTATTTCTAAAACTGGTTCTAATTCCCCTCCTCGTTTCGTTAAAATTTTTTCTTTGTGACCTTTTAATTTCTCCGAAATATACTTATAGAGTGCCTGAGTTCTCTTCTTATGATCCCTAATCAATTGTTGTTTGTAAGCTTTATCAAATTCAGAGTTAAATGTAGAGTTTAATTCGGTATGACCGAATGCAGCTTCAAACGGTGTTAAATCTGTGGTGCTATGAATAGTGCTATTATAGGCCATAATGGCATAAGTCATTACGGAAGCTGCGTCCGTAAACTTCTTTTCATATTTTGCCAATCTGTAAATTTCTATAATTGTGGAATGAAAACGTTCTATGAGACCCATAGAGTTTGGATTGTTTGGGGTCCCTATGTGTAATTTAATTTTATGTAATTCTGTTAGTTCTCTTAGTAATTCACTGTTGAATTCAGTTCCAGGGTCAGAACTTATTTTCTGTGGTATGCCGTAAAATGAAAAATATTTCATCAACGCTCTAACCACTTCAGGTGACGAACGAGATGGAATTTCTATGGCTTGGCCTAACTTACTAAAGGCATCAATTAAAGTTAAATAGTATTTTGATTCTATGCTAAACAGGTCTATAAATATTTCCTGAAAAGGTGCATGTTGAGTTTGTGTAAGTTGCAATAAAGGTTTAATGGGTTTCCTATCATATTTAGAAGTTTTACAACGCTCACATGAGTTAATAATGGCGGAAACAGTTTCAATTAAATTTGCCCAATAATAATTACGACGAATTCGTTTCATGGTTTCGCTGATCCCACGATGAGATGTCTTGCCTTCGTGTAATTTAATTACTATAGCTCTTTGTTCCTGCTCATCTTCGACGTAAACGACACGTTCGGTACATTCGTAAAACTTAACCACATCTTTCTTAAACAGAGAAATTATGATATTACTGAAATCTTTTCTAAGTTCTTGATTTTCGAAATAAATGAAATACTTAATTTTTGGTTTTATGTAGTCTTTCAAAAATCCTGTGATGAGATTATAGTTGTGAAGAGGCAGAAATACTTCTAATACCTTTTGTTTGTCTCTAGATAAATCTTTTACTTGAATCTCATTACGGAACCAGCTAAAGACAAGTATTTGATTAGGCTTGGTATCTATTGCTTCGTTCAAGATCGGTATTCCATTGGATTCGAGATCTTTGGCCGAATGAACTGTCTGTATGGAAGAAGACTCAGACGGTATGGGATAGTGAGGCGATTCGTCAAGAACTGCCTCAGTTTCTGGTATACTTATTGGACTAGCTGTAGCGGTTCTTTCAGAGTCAGATATGGAAATGGTTGTAGAACCGTCTGTACTTTGTCTGATCATGTCTTTTTGTTCGTCTATATTAACAATCATTGAACTGTTGTCTAAATCGTCATCTTTTAGGGCATTTAGGCGGATGCGAGATAGCGCATCTGCGTTTACGTTTTGTTTACCATTTTTATATATAACGTTAAAATCGTATTCTTGTAAACGCAAACGCCAACGTGTTAACTTGCTATTTGGTTCCTTAAGTTGATATAACCAAACAAGAGGCCTGTGGTCAGTGTAGATGTCGAATTTGTGTCCGTACAAATAGGGTCTAAAGTGTTTTGTGGCCCAGACAATTGCCAATAACTCACGTTCAATAGTACTATATCTCGTTTCAGTGTCTGACAACGTCCGACTAGCATAAGCTATGGGTTTGTCGCCGCCTATAGGGCCCTGTGATAAAACAGCACCAATAGCGACTTCTGAAGCGTCAGTGGTTAATACAAATGGTTTATTCATGTCAGGATATTGCAATATAGGTGCATTAATTAAAAGTTCCTTGCATTTTTCAAAAGCCTCAATAAATTTTTGATCCGTCAGAACTTTCTTACCCTTTTTTAAACAAGCTGTCAAAGGTTGTGTAATTTTGGAAAAGTCTTTAATAAACCGTCTGTAATATCCCACGAACCCTAGGAATCGTTTGATTTCGGTCTGTGTCCGTGGTAATGGATAGTTAAGAACTGCCTGTATTTTGTCGTTATTTGGTCGAAGTCCGTCTTTAGTCAGTGTATGTCCTAAGTACTGTACTTCCTTGCGTAAAAATTCAGACTTATCTAATTGAACCTTAAGATTGGTCTGACGTAATCTATCAAAGACAGATCGTAATCTTTGAATATGTTCTAAAATACCACTTGAGTAAATTAGAATATCATCTAAATAGACCATGCAATGTATACCCTGCAACCCTCTTAAGACATTGTCCATTGTCCTTTGAAAGGTCGCTGGAGCGGTTTTGAGACCAAATGGCATACGAAGAAATTCGTAGTGCCCATTTTGTGTTGAAAAAGCTGTTTTTTCGGTGTCGGAAATTTCTATTTGATGGTAACCGGAAGCTAAATCTAGGGTTGTAAAATAATTGCTTTTGCCAAGTTTGTCAAGTAAATCGAATATATTGGGAAGTGGATATTTGTCATCTATTGTTATGTCATTGAGTCGGCGATAGTCTACAACCATTCTATATTTTACTTGACCGGAAGCATCTGCCTTTTTGGGAACCAAATGCACAGGTGCACTCCAGGGTGAGTGTGATTCGCGGATCACATTGTCTTTGAGAAGTTTTTCAACCTGTCTTTTGATTTCTTCAGCTTGCGCTGGACCCTGTCGATATGGTTTGATATAAATGGGATCTTCATTAGTGGTTCTTATATGATGTTTAACTTGATTTGTAAAGGTCAAAGGTAGCTCTTCACAGTAAAATATATCTTTGTACTCGTGACATAATTCACTAATAAGGTCACATTCCTCTTGATTAAGGTGGTCAAGTCGCAATTTTTTTAAATTTTCTGTCAGTAATGAGTCCATCTCTACGTCAGTTAAATCAGTTAAGTTATTTACTATACACTCGTTAGAAAAATAAGTAACCTTGAACGGAGAAGTTATAATTAAAGTCATTTCAAGGCTAGTTGCGTTCTGTATAACAGTAGAAGCTAAATAATTTTCACATTTAACAATTGCAGCGGGCATTCGAATGCCTTCATGAAACTCTTTGTAACCTAATATGCCATAGCCATCCTTTTGAGTAACAGGTAATTTAACTCGATGTTCGGTCCGGGGTTCTAGTCTAAATTCAGGGTCAGTGGAGTAGATTATAGGAATGTTGACACCGTTAGTCTTTAACATCTTTTCCTTAAACGATAAATCAGCATTAAGCCGAGTTATAAGATCCATTCCAATTAACCCGTCATATCTGTTGTCCACATCATAAACATAAAATTTTTGATACCCTTCGTTATTAAAAATGGAAAATAGGGGAATTTCAGCTACTTCATGATGTTCGCTAGTCGCATGTATGCTTGTAACTGTAAATGGTTCATAGAATTTTAATTTAGGAAAATACTCATCAGCTTTTCTGGGACTTATAAATGACCGTGTGCTTCCTGTGTCCAACATAAATTTACCGTTTATCTCAGGGATGTATATGTATGGATGTTTTAGATTGGCTTTAAAATTAAGTTCTATCATTTCCGGCGGGTTTGTATTGAATGTATTTGAAAATTTTGGACAGTTTCCGGATCACTGTTATTTTCAGTTGAATGTAAATTTTTAGCAGTTTTGGTAATTTCTACACTAGGCCTCTCATCTACGCAAACATCTTCAGTATTCATATTTGTATAGTCGTAGTCACAGTGTGTCGTCATATTCTGCATATAATCGTCATGAGTGACGTCGTAGTAGTATTGTTCGCCATCCGTATAAAGTTCATTTATAGGAAAACCTTGTTGTGGTTTAAGCGCTGCTGGAGCAGTTCTCATTGTCACGTCACTATCGTGGAAATTATTAGTTGGACGATAGGCCGAAGCTTGAACGGGTCTATAGCCAAATTGTCCAACTTGGGGTCTATAACCAGGTGGTGCTGTTGGGGGTCTGTAGCCAAATAATCCTACTTGAGGTCGGAAGCCTAATTGCTGGGGGTTTCTCCTATCAACGCCTGGTGGTCCAAATTGAGCCATTTGCGGTCGACCAATTTGTTGATTCGGTATATTCGGACGTAAGAAAGTTTGATTAGGTATGCCAAATTTGAATTGAGTTTGGTTTGTAAAAGGTCTGAAATGATTATTTTGCAAAGGCTTTAGATTAGGTGATGGTAACATATGACCTTGCGGTCGGTGTTGTAACATTTTACTACGTAAATTATATTGTTCCTGAAAGTTAACTTCTTCAAGGACATATTTTAAAGCTTCTTCCAATGTAGTAGGGTTTTTAATTCGAACAATCCGCACCATGTGTTCTGGTAAGTTATACAAGAAAACATTAAGAGAAGTATTGTTATAAATTATTTTTTTAGCTTCTTTTAACGTTGTAGAGCTGTTCTGATTCACTTTGGAAATTAATATAGCACGAATGTCTTGAATTCGGCTGCAAAACTGTAAGTATGACTCGCCTTGTTTGATTTTTAGGGTTTCCAGTTCAATAGCAACGCATTCCTCGCTCCTGGGATCCCCAAAATGTTGGATCAATAAAGATTTTAATTCGCTATACGTCTCAAAATCACCTCTTTCACTAATTAAGGCTGCCGCTTTACTTTTTAATTTACTTGTAATATTCTGCATTAAAAATTCGTTTCGATCCGTAGTCCCCTGATACTTTTCAATAACATATTCACACTTTCTTAAAAATAAACTAAGTAAATTAGTTTCACCACTAAATTCTGGAATTAAATTTAAAACATCCCGAGGTATCAACGATTCAGCAAGTTGCATAGTAAATGGTGTTTCGGTTCGAGCCGTCGGGGCTGCACCGGTTGTCGCGTTTACAGGATTCTGGCCGTGACTCATTTTAAATTAAATCGTAAAACGAACAAAAGATAAGCACACAAAACTTAAAATAAAAAAATATTTAAAAGTATAAAAGTTCTAATTCTACAATTATTAAACTAAATAAAAAGAAAAGAAAATCTTATGAAAAATCTTATCGATATAATAGCGTGAAAATAATATTCACTTCACTAATTATTAAGTTATTAATTTCTACCATAAAAGCTTTTTGTTAGGGCTTCTTAATGGGTTTCTTCAATAAAAATCACGAGAACATTCTTCAACCCGTTTACTCCCATCAGTCATAAAATGGTACAGATAAACAATAAATCAAGAAACAGAAATACAGATAAAAAAGGAACACAGATTGGAACCACGGAAGTTGATAGTTTATAATATCTGTGATCGCGACGACGTCTGTATCTACGAGTATTGACCGGTCGGCGAGTTGGTAAACACGATGCAATAGATGGCGCTAGGTGTACTAAACATGCCGGCCGCCTTGGAGTCCTCTGGATTCAACACTCATTAGCTGTCTCGCCGGCTGCGTTGACTTCGTTGTCATCATTCGTCGCCGATGGCACCGGAAGTGGGCAAATCTTTGAAAACGCTCGCTGCACAGTGCCAGTCGCTGTTTGGAGTACAGCTACCCGGCTGACACCATCGCTGCCTGTGAACAACTTCACAATTCTGCCCATGCGCCATTTTAGAGGTGGTAAATTGTCCTCTTTAATGACGGCAAGGGTGTTGAGAGCCAAGTCCTGGTTAGGGGTCTTCCACTTGGTCCTTATCTGGAGCTCCGAAATGTAGTCGGTCGACCAACGCTTCCAAAACTGCTGTCTAATTTGTTCAACCCTCTGAAACCGCGTCAGGCGATTCATGGGCGCCTCTGTCAGGTCCTTGCAGGCTGGTGAGAGGAGTGGCCGGCCAATCAGGAAGTGTGCT
The DNA here is from genome assembly GCA_949774965.1 of Diarsia brunnea. Taxonomy (NCBI): domain Eukaryota; kingdom Metazoa; phylum Arthropoda; class Insecta; order Lepidoptera; family Noctuidae; genus Diarsia; species Diarsia brunnea. The sequence goes on along the minus strand of OX459008.1, from coordinate 9,433,771 downwards.
GGACTAAGTGGAAGGAGATCATGTGGGTCTGCGGACATAGGACACATTGGACGGGAATTCAGGACGGCTTCGATCTGTGATAACACCGTGCTGAATTCCTCGTATGTAAGATTAGCGGTGCCCATAACACGCCTAAGATGGTGTTTACAGGATTTAACTCCTGCTTCCCATAATCCCCCAAAATGAGGAGCATAAGGCGGGATAAATTTAAACTCTATATTATCGTTAGATAAATCATCAATAATTTGATGTGAGTGCTCATTAAACATTAGTTGAACCTCCTTCATGGCTCCGACAAAATTTGTCCCATTATCAGAGAAAATTTGAGCCGGTTTACCACGCCGGGATATGAATCTTTTAAGCGCTAATAGGTACTCTTGTGAAGAAAGAGTACTGACTAGTTCGAGGTGGATAGCTCGAGTTATAAAACAAACAAATAGGCATATATATCCTTTTTCAAGCTTAGCTCCCCTACCTTTGCGGTTTAGTACAGATACGGGTCCAGCATAGTCAACCCCACAACGAATGAAAGGAAAACCCGGTTCCAACCGCTCTGCAGGTAGATTACCCATGATTGGGGAAACGGTCCTTCCTCTCAGTCGCGTGCAGCGGACGCACTGACGGACCACTTTTCTGGCCAGATTTCTCCCCCCCAATGGCCACCAACTCTCACGCATAGTAGCCAACAGCAGTTGGGGCCCACCATGGAGAAGTTTATTATGTAAGTGCTGAAACAACAACAATGTTAACCGATGTTTACAGCAAAGTAGGGTCGGGTGTTTTTTATCATACTCAAAGTCAGGTGAATTACCCAAGCGCCCGCCTACTCTTATTATATCATTTTTATCTAAGAAAATGTTAAGGCTATGAATTGCACTTGTAGTTTTCAATGGTAAGTTTCCTTTCAATTTATTATATTCATCAGGAAAAGATTCCCGTTGTACAAGTCTTGTCAACATCTGTGTGGACGCACACAACTCATTCACAGATAACGGCCCTACAGTGCGATCGTGTCGTGGTGTGCGTGAGTTACGAATGAAGCGCAATACATAAGCACCTGTACGACGTATTCGGTTATAGGAAGAAAACCTATCAAAACTAATTACTATATTTTTATTTTGTGTAACATCACAAACCATAGCAGTTGTCTGTGATTTTAATTCTGGTAGGTCGGTAGCAGCGTAGTCACACTGTGAAATTATGCCTTGTTGCGACCACATCGACTCAGGATTCTGTAAGAACAGTGGGCCGTTCCACCATAGGCTACTATCACTGAGTGAGTCAAGACTGAGCCCGCGTGAGACTAAGTCCGCGGGATTATTTTTAGTACCTACATGCGACCATATAGTATTACTGGTAAGTTCATTTATTTCTACTACTCTATTCTGAACAAAGGTTTTCAACGAATGAGGCGACATTCGAAGCCACCCAAGGACAATGGTTGAATCTGTCCAAAAGAAAGTTTTATAAAAAGTCAACCGTAGTGAATTAATAATTTTTCTATACAATCGCGCGCTAACCAAAGCCCCGCATAACTCTAGTCTCGGTATACTAGTCGGCTTTAATGGCGCGACCTTGCTTTTGGCACAGAGTAACCTAGTTGTAACAGGCGAGTTATCTGAGTATGTACGCACATAAGCGCATGCGCCATATGCACATTGCGACGCGTCACTAAAAATGTGTAATTCTATGTATTGTGTGTGAGAGCTCATTACATGACGCGGGATGCGCAATAACCGTAAACATTGTAACGTACTAATAAACTTTTCCCAATGTAACATTACATCACTAGGAACTGGATCGTCCCAATTTATTTTACAGAGCCATAACTTCTGCATAACAATTTTTGCTATTATTATTGCCGGCGCTAACATACCCAAAGGGTCATACACCTGTGCTATCACTGACAACATGGTACGCTTGGTAAGCGGGTCCGTACTATCAATTACGCGTGTAGTGAAGTGTAATTCATCATCTTTATTAAACCATCCCATACCTAAAGTTTTATTTTGACACTGATCTCCTAATGCCAATCTTTTTGATATGTCATGGGCACTAATATCCAGATTAAATATCCATTTACGTAATGGAAGACATGCCGATTTTAAAGTATTAGTTACCTTATCGCACATATGTAATAAACTATTTAAATCATCATTTCCTAATAACACGTCATCCACGTAAAAGTCGTCCTTAATCACGGTAGCTACCTGCTCATCCTCACATTCACGCGCGAGTTGGTTCAGGCACCTCATGCTTAGATAAGGCGCTGACGCCGTGCCATACGTCACGGTGTTAAGACGATATATACCTATTGGGTCCGATGGGTTTTTACGCCATAGAATTAATTGTAACTCCCGCTGATCTGGTTGTATTAAAATTTGTCGGTACATTTTCTCCACATCGGCACATGCTACGTGTTTATACTGCCTAAAGCGTAATAATATGGAGAAAATGTCGTTTTGAAGCGGCGGCCCAATAAACTGTATACTGTTCAACGACTTGCCTGTAGATGTCGCTGCGCTAGCATCGAACACAGTGCGCAACTTAGTGGTACTACTATTTTCATTCATAACACCGTGATGCGGTAAGAAATAGTGCGGTGACCCGTATGTATCTATGCGACTCATGTGACCGAGCTTTTCATACTCATCCATGAAATTTATATATTTTTCCCTAAATTCGGGCAAACGATTTAATTTTCTTTCGAGTGACAACAAACGTTTCTCAGCGGTATTATAGCTTTCACCTAACACCGTAGGCGATTCTTTAAGAGGGATACGCACAGAGAATTTACCTTCTTGAGTACGTGTTGTTGTTTCCATAAAAATATTTTCACACGTTTGTTCGTCGGCACTGAGGACATTCCCCACGTTGGGAACCTCCTCGAGTTCCCAAAACTGTTTTAACTGTTCATCTAATTTTTGTGTGTAATAACAATGAACCTGATTAATTTTTAGGCCGTTATTATGATTATACAAGGGTCCAGACATTATCCACCCTAGTTTTGTATTCTGTAAATAGGGCCCATTTTTCAACCTAAATTTACCGTTAATTAACAAGTCCCAGAACTTATCCGCCCCTATCAGGATATCTATGTCCGACGGCGAATAAAAGCTCGGGTCAGCTAGTTGAATATTGTCTGGGATAATAGAGTTATCAAAATCGAGATTACATGCCGGTAACCTATTGGTGATACACGGCAACACTAAGCAATTAAGGTTAGTTTGATAATCGTTAACCTTTGATCTAATTAATATTTTACAAGTGTGGGTCGACTTCGCGATAGAATGACCCACACCGTTAATTTGGCAAGTGGACTGTACTATAGGTGCGTTTAACTTATCGCACAAGGATTTCGTGATAAAACACTGTTGGCTACCATTATCAAGGAGCACGCGTGCAGTGTGATACTCGTTATTATTATCTGCAATATCCACTAGCGCGGTGGACAGCAGGACCGTAGGTAACACGGAACATATTTGTTTATTACACGAATCAGAACTATCAGCTGACGTATGTAACGAGGTAGAGATATTGGTGTCGTTAGTGGTTACTGGTTGCGACTGTGTATTACTCGCACCTACCACGTTTTCTACACAATCTATATGAATTAAACTGTTATGTTTTTCACGATTACACAGCCTACACGGACCGAATTTGCAGTCTTGGACCGAGTGACCTGACCGTAAACAATTTTTACAAATATTTGTTGTGTTAACTAAGTTAATCCTCTCTTGCATAGGTAAATTAATAAACTTAGAACACGTATATAGTGAATGATTACCTTTGCACATTACACATACGCGCGGACCACGCTTAGTTGTTTTCGAGCTGTTATTATTATTAACTCCAGTAGCAACGTAACTTTGAGTCGATTGTTTTTTATTTTGACTTTGTTCACTACTTTTGCTGTCGTGTGAATGTTTACTGTGGTTTACTTTAATCATATCTAACATGTCCGCCCTGTCCTTGAGAAACTTAAGTAAATCATCTAACTTCACGAATGGCGGCTTGGTATTAGCATTATAAAGTGTACCTTGAAACTGTTCCCATTCACGTTCGGTACTGGGATCTAACTTCGAAACAACCAAATAAATAATTAACGTGTCCCACGCATGCGTTTGTTCCCCCAGTGAGGCAAGTGCACGTAGGTTTCTTGACACCGTGTCAATAACTTTCCTTAATTGTGAAGCAGATTCTTTATGTAAAGAAGGAATCATATGAAGGGATCTGACGTGGTTATGTTGCAATAGCCGTAAATTATTATAACGATTCTCGAGCAGCTCCCATGCGTGAGAGTAATTGTCGGCCGTAAATTCCAATGCACTAATAACTTGCGACGCACTATTTGTTAGTGACGATCGTAAATAATGGAATTTTTGAATACAATCTAAATCCTCACGCTCATGGATCATACTACAATATGAATTCTTAAACTCTAACCAGCTATCGAACGAACCGTCAAAGGTAGGTATTTTGATGTCCGGTAACTTTACACTGAACATCTTACTTTTATTGACTACATTACTATTATTTTCAGGTACCTCTTTCTGCAGCAAGAGCTTGGCGGAAGCTACAACCGAATAGTACTGACCTTCAAAACGATCTCGGTCTTCCAGTTGTTTTGGAATATCGAGCTCATCTGAGCTTTCCTCAATAATATTTTGTAACTCGGTGTAACTATGTAACAAACTAGAACTGTTTTCTACGCGTAACTTTATCTCTAATAATTGTTGTTCGCTTAACGGGCACACACATCGTTTAATGTAATTTTCCAAAATAGTTAACCGTCCTTTGATCACTGCTCTTTTCTTAACGAATTCCGACATCTTAGCTTCACTCATTTTTAAGGGAAAATAAGAACACAAGAGTACTCACTGTAATCCTTCCTGTATGATACGGACGTGCGTGCGACTCGTACCGCCCGCACAGACCCGCGAGATTAGGTAGGTATAACTCACGGCGACGGGTTATCACGTTACCAGCCGGGCACCGCCGCTCAATAACTACGAACACAGCACAAATATTAACACAGAACGAAAGATGGGATGGGAAATGGATAGGAAACTCGACACCTGCCACTCCTCTTATGTCCTCTTGAATCTTCAGTCTTGTTGGCGCGTGTTCGTAGGTACATAAGTACATACAATGGGGCCGGGCGGCCGGGTGACTTCTTCTTCAATAATTATATTCGTATATGTAATGCGACGAATGCTCGAAGATTTAGTTCTTAATTTGGCTCGGAGGGACCATTATGTTAGGGCTTCTTAATGGGTTTCTTCAATAAAAATCACGAGAACATTCTTCAACCCGTTTACTCCCATCAGTCATAAAATGGTACAGATAAACAATAAATCAAGAAACAGAAATACAGATAAAAAAGGAACACAGATTGGAACCACGGAAGTTGATAGTTTATAATATCTGTGATCGCGACGACGTCTGTATCTACGAGTATTGACCGGTCGGCGAGTTGGTAAACACGATGCAATAGATGGCGCTAGGTGTACTAAACACTTTTTACTCGATTTTCCAGATTTGATAAAATTATCGATACAATAATATATTTTATATTAACATTACTAGTATGGGAAGTTAGGAAGGAAGTAGAAGGTTACTCACAGTCCAACCGCTTTATAAACTTTCAACATCTCTGCTCACCCACGTTATCGTTACGCTTATCTATCTTATTTATTTGGTTCGAGGATTGCCAAGAACGTCTCACTGATTTTAAGTTACGACGACTCTACGTTACCACTCGCGAATAAGTTCTTTAGTGTTCTTTTCCACTTTCCCGGGTTTCACACTTTACTTTCCGCGAAAGCAACAGTTTACGGCAATCCTACCGGCTGCGCCAGTTAGATTTCGGGAGCGATGCGACGACGAAAATAAAACGTTAGGGCCCGTTATACTTAAGAGTTTATTAAAAACGACCCGAGCTTACAGAGTTTGATGCAAGACTGCTTATTCTACCTAGCCTATTACATACTTAGAACTTAAAGCTAAGTTGGTGGTCGCTGGCGAGCGCCTGCATACGCCATGTCTGGCTGATAAGGACAAAAGTGCAGCGTACGAGGTTATGGCTCTACCACAGCGATAGATAAGGTGAGTTCGGAGAATGTAACTACATAGTGAGTGAAACAGTTACTTGCTGCTGACCTATAAATAAAAGTTATTGTTAAATTGTAATGCATCGAAATAATGTAATAACTATATTTCAAACGCGAGGTCGAATACGATTGTCTGCTTTTTATTACGGTGTGGCGATGAAGGCAGGCACTTACCTACATTCTTGGATTTATGAGTGTTTCTAGTTCATTTAAAGTAAAATACTAACTGTGTGCCTAAGTTAGTATCTAAACTTAAGTAGGTACATACATACATTCTTCTAGTAGGTATTTCATTGTATGCCTACAATAGCTACTAGTACTTAGGTACGTATTAAGAAAAATACAAAATCTAGCAGAATAATAAAATTTGTTAGGCACCAATTGTTTATGTAAAAGTTGTTTTCTTGCGCAATGTCGTTTGTGTGCGTGTGTTTGCATGAGCTGGACGCTGGTCATGCCACAACTGCAATTGTACATATTCACATTTCGTATTAAGTAGCCATAGAGCCTGTACGTACTTTTCTGTAGTGTGACTGATGTGGATAACGTGAGGAAAGGGCACGTGGTAGTACTTACTTAGATAAATAATCCTGTACCCATTTCCACCACGCAGTAGATAGGTTGTACTTGGTAATAGGGGTGATACCATTGATATAAAAACTAAAGATACGGTCGTCCGAACATTTGCTCGACGCGTTCGCCATACAGAGAATCGGTGTAGTCTGCTCGTTAATGTAACCTTGTATAAGCGGCGTGGTATTTTCGAGGTATAAAGAACATAAATAAAGCTTTTAATAAAATTTACGACCGCACCCGAAGAGAGCCGATCGTGGACTAGTTCACTTCGGCTTAGGAAATACCATATTGGGACCACGTTTGAGGCGTCATTTTAACATGCCGTCGGCCCAGTCCTTACGCAGTAATATATAAGTCAATGGGTGATACAAATCCTTTCTCTAAATAGATGTTTTAAGATTTCTGTGGCACTTATACTAATAGTCGTATACATAACAGTATAAATATCCGACCGGTATAAACCTACCTATCAACCTTGAACATACACCACCTAATCAGACCCAATGTCAATAAAATTATAATTTATTCATGACCAATACCCGTGTAGGTATTTTTCTTTTATATCAATAACAACGGTTAATTTTAGGTCGTTCTGGAACCGAAAGCCTCAAACTTGATCGTCGAATTCGAATCGATTGGAACTATTCATCATCTTCCTGCCCTTATCGCATTATATGTGGGGTCCGCGCAACACGTTTTCTTCTTCCGTTGGGGCTAGGGTTGCCATGTCGCCAAGCTAATAGTCGGACATACCAGCCATTCTGGCCGGACATTTGGGTAAAAAGGCCGAACACCCTACACTATGGAGGATTTTGTATCTTAGTATTAATAGGTACCTACGACAAAAAATTTGAATGTAAAATCAAGTTTTTTTTATTACTACCATAAATCTTGTTAAATTCTAATGATCACCGGTGCTCGCTCATTGGCAAAATGTAAAAAGTCTAACAAAAGCCGGACAAGACTGACACGCAATCAAAAATCCTAACTATGTCCGGCTTTATCCGGACGCCTGGCAACGCTAGTTGGGACTGTTATTTCCACAAAATAACAAAAAAAAACCGATTTTTTCCTAATCGATAGTAATAATAATAATAATAATAATAATCATTTATTGAGGACCAAACATTATTTACATATCATGCACCCACCAAACTGCGCAGCAGTTTGTCGGCGGGAAACATCATGCACCGGATCAACAATGAAAATGTAATGTATTCAATGAATGTAAGCGAAGAAGAAAAGTGCTTGATGTGATGATCAAAAGAAAATCTAAAATAAATATTATAAGTACTACGAGTATCACATCACACTTCACACTAATATTATAAAGGCGAAAGTTTGTGTGTGAGTGTGTATGTTTGTTACTGTTTCACGCAAAAACTACTGAACGGATTTGGATAATATTTAGAACACAGATAGTTTATAACCTGGAATAACACATAGGATAGTTTCTATCCCGATTTTATCTTCCCGTGGGATAATTTTCGAGTTGTAGCGGGCGAAGCCGCTGGCAACACCTAGTTTCTCTATAAATGGATAAAAGAAAACCTACCAAGTAGTGCCTTTTTTTGGTGATTTGGAAATCATCCAGCAAGGGAGTGTCAAACTTCTACTGACTAAAACCCACCCATGTTCCTCTTTAGTCCTCTATGTTCCGGGGCCGCGGTATCTCTTTCGAGCAGTCCCGCAGCCCCGGCAAATCAAATAGTGCTTACCAGGTAAATAAGAGAGCACAACCCTTGCTTTTGAATCTTAAATATTTTACTGGATTTTCTATGTTTGTCAACAAAGTTGTAGTATGAATGAACAAACGAAAATGTGATATATCCGACGCTAAGTTCAAAACAAAGTTCAGGTGGCCGGCCACCACGCCACTACCATATTCCAGTGTGGAAAAAAGATGGCACTAGACAAGTAGGTATGTAGGTACTGGTAGACACCCTGTACCTATAGATCTGTCGCTATCTCTCACTGGAATAAGATTAAAACCATCCAGCATTAAGGCGTCATGCCGTCATGGTAACTAACCCCACATGATAAGTTGATAACCCCTCCCAAACCAATTCCTGGCTTACGGCCCTGTCTACACCAAAGCCTTTGGCTGCGACCGTGCCTGCTTAACTTGCTAACACGTCGTGTGTAGATTGGCACTAAGTTAGTTAATTCATTGCCTTTCAGTATTTTATGTAGGTAATAGTGATAGCTCATGTCTTATTCCTTTAATTATCTTCTATTCCGATTTTATTTAAAAATACCTAATGGTCAAGAATTATTTATTAACTAGCAATTGCAAAACAAAAATTGTTAATTAGTGAACCCACCGATCGCTGACTATAAGGAAGTACCTAGGTAGGTGCTTACTAACCTATCTATGATAAATAACTACGTAACTATAGCCCGAATATTTGCAATATACTACATAAGTACCTACAGTTAATAGTTACCTAAAGAATACCTACCTACCTAATTAATAGGTATTCACTTATTACCTACGTAAATATAGCCCGAATATTTGGATAAACTACTACTTAAGTACCAACAGTTAATAGTTACCTAAAGAATACCTACCTACCTATCAAATTAATAGGTATTCACTTATTACCTTAAATTGAACCTTGGGTCTTAATTGTAGGTAGGTACGTGGATAACATACCTACTTACTTGCATTTACGTTTTATGTAGATCTGCTATGCCATAAATACATAAATGTAGGTTCGATCTACCTATATTAGCAATTGCCTTTATGTACCTAGTTAGGTACGAGTATATGAGTACATCTACTAATAATCAATACTACGCAAAATATTTGAAGTATCATCTACCTTTTAAGCAAAGTAGGTGCGCGCTATGTTTAGTTTTACACAATCTATCTATACTAATATTATAAAGCTGAAGAGTTTGTTTGTTTGTTTGTTTGTTTGATTGTTTGTTTGTTTGAACGGGGTAAACTCTGGAACTACTGGTTGGAATTGAAAAATTCTTTTACTGTTGGATAGTCCATTTATCGAGGAAGGCTTTAGGCTATATAACATCACGCTACAATTAATAGGAGCGGAGCATAAATGAAAAATGTTGCAAAACCGGGAAAAGATTTTCCTTTTTGAGAGCTTCCGTTGCGTGCGCTGCAAAAACGTTTTAAGTTACGTAAATAATCATGTATGAAGGAATTGTTCCTCTTTAAAAGTTCTAAAAAAAAGTCCGCGACAGCATATGTTTATCTTTTACGATTGACTCACTGTAACCATTTTTTTAAATTAAAATGTTAGGTTAAAAAGAATTATATTTTGCGAAGCTTATTTAAGCCATATTGTATTAATCTATATCTAAATAAATGTGTTTTCTAACACGGAAATTTAATATAGAATATTTGTGCCGTTTACTCTATACAGTTTAAACAAATATATATCTTAGAAGATATCGCAATGTAAAAATATACGGGCGACAAAATAATTAGCGCGTGGCAGTCATTCGGTCCGGTGCGGTATGTATGTACGTGGGGATTCTGGCCTCTGGGGCTGGGGGCTCCGGAAAAATTCAAATCCAAAAATTTACTGCACCATAATGTTTACAAGTAAAAGGTGTTACTGTATATTAAACACTAAGAGATAGCTATAGTAATTGTTACTTTAATAATATAATCGAAGTCAATCTAAACTTATAGGTATTTTATAGAGGAAAGGTAAGATTTTTTGTTTGTTACGAGTACGATATAGCTCAATTTAATAAGTTGGATAGTCGATTTATCTAGAAAGGTCATATATAGCTATATTATGTGTTGCAGACGAAGTTGCGTGGGTCAGCTAGTTTAAAGATAAGGCTGTCTTCTGAACAATGACTATATAGCCTCATTCTCTTTGCTTCTAAATTACAGTCGAAACACGAACAAGAAAATGGTTTACCAATTTACAAGGGAATGGAAACCAGGAATGGGTTTAAATTTATTTTCTAATGAGACGTAACAACATCACGCCTGTTATCCCCGGAGGGTTAGGCAGAGGTGTGCCTAATAGTGTGCCCACATTTTGCCACTTTAGCCAAAGTCCGTGGCTAGTGTGCGTTACCCCAACAAGAAAGTATCTCCTAGAGTTATATGAGTAGAACGTATAGTTGGTGCCTTATCTGCTGTAAATGTGCCCCCACATAAAAAATGTGTGCCCCCTGTCGTTTCGAAAAAAAATCGAAAAAACGATTCTTGCTGGGGTAACGTTTTTCTAGCAGGAAAATTCTAAACGAATGATCGGAGAGAGAAAAACTGTGCATGGCCAGATAGCTTATATGTGTGCCAAAATGTGCCCCCAAAAATAAAATCTGTGCCCCTTCAGATTTTCGAGATATTGCATTTCCTGCTGGAGTAACGTTTTGATGAATAGTATATCTCTAAAACCATTGCATGTGCCCCTGTAGAATAAACATACGCGAGTAGCTCTTAATGTGTGCCCCTTTGTGCCCCAATTAGATTTTAGAAAATATTTATAGTTTTCAAGTTATCGCGGTTTTATGAAAACCCGAAAAAACATCGCAGCGCCTAAATGAGACAAGGCATAACTTCGCTGAAAACTGTATTCGGTCTTTCTTGACGCTAATAATAACCATACAAAGTTTCAAAAATGCACATGCAAGCGTTATTGAATAATATTGGTAAAAGTTAAAACAACAGTGTAATAACTTTGACGCCAAAATAAAAGAAACCGGCTTAACCCAAGATGTGTGGGTGTACACCAACAATAAGTGCCTTTAGTCAAAAATATATAGCGAAAATTTTCAGCTTGGAATGTTTCGCATTCAGTAAATATTAACAAAAAACAAAACATGTAAACAACGACTGGCTATCCGACCAAATTCGAATGAATAAAAAAAGCGGGGGATACATACAAATGGATTACCTTCTCTGTTGGACGTATTACGCGTTGTTCGTACAGTCGCGTTCAAATGTTTTAAATGGGCTTATTTTTGGGAGCTTTAAATAATTGAAAGATCTTGTTGATGTGGAAATTATTATTATTCTGTAAATATTGAATGATATTGATTTGTAATAATGATTTAAATCACCAATACAACCCTCTCAGTTCATAATATATAAAACTAACTTGAGTGACTATTTGATGAAAAAGGCATTGATTTTAATCAGTAAATTCACATTTGTTACGGTCGCGAATCTTATTTTATTTTATACAAACAAACTGCAATAAACATTTTTTTTTAAATTAAAAGCTTTATTTAATTTCTTTATACCTTGAAAATACCACGTCGCTCATACAAGGTTACGTTTACGAGCAGCCTGTAGTTCTAATAGATAGCGTTAGTGTTTCTCTGTATGGCGAACGCGTCGAGCAAATGTTCGGACGACCGTATCTTTAGTTTTTATATCAATGAGTCTATCAGTGTAATTGTCTAAACCGTGTTGAATGCTTCTATATTCAGTCTCACATTTTGATTGCATGATCGCAAACCTTTTTCCACCCTTCAGCCCCGATCATGTTTACTTTTTCAATCTATAATGTTTTTACTGTAGTTAAATTCATACCCACATTTCTAGAGGCTACATAGCCTTTTAGTTGAGACCATATATTTTCAATTGGATTAAAATCCGGCTGATATGGTGGCAATCGCAACACAGTGTGCCCATGTTCGGCAAGTACTTTGTCCACGGAAAGCTCTATATACCTCTCCTTGTGCTGACATATAATAGCATAAATCTGGGTTTTTTGTTAATTTTGGATTAACTAGAATTTCGTGTCTGTTTAACCAGTTAATCATTTCCTGTTTAATGGTGTTTGAGTTCAGGGGTCTTTCAACATATTTATTAATAACTATAACTAGAATTAACGATAACTAGAACAGAATCACTGGGTATATTTGGGATTAATTGATTAACCTGCCATTTTTCGTAGTTATCGTTATTCATTTCATTGTGATAGTCACCTGTAGTGTCCGTGGATTTATACGTTAAAAAGGCACCTGGCACAAAGCCTTTTTCATTTCTCGCATGAACTATTATCAAACGTTGATCTTAAGAAATTGCCTTTTTTACTCCTTTTTTCTTATCATCACTCCAAGATTTCCCTTTGGTGTGGGATGATGTATGTAAGACTCATCCATGTAGTCGATATTTTGTCGAGGTATTCCATTCGTTTGAGACTTACATCGTGCTTTTCCATTAGAACTTTTTGATTATCTTCCAGTTTAGAGAACCGAAATCCCATCTAGTGAAGTATTTTTCTAAACGTCTTTTCAGACCCATTTTTTTTTGTTTTTTAAAAAAAACGTTGCCCTACATTAGTAATTTCTCCTGTATCGCGGGTGCGTTTACAAACACTTAAACTCACATACACAAACACACCCAGACCCGAAACAACTATCTGCAGGCCATACAAATATTTATATTGTAATTAATAGCTTCAGATAATTTAGCTTTTAATGATTTTATTGTTGGCAGTTCTTTAAATCGTAAGTGAAAATCATACCCAATTCTTCGAACAACATCAAATCGTCCACATCCAAACGAAATTGATTTTTTGGTCTCCCTTTTTTTGGAGTGCTGAACTTATTTTCAGTAGTATGTGTTTCAGTACTGACTTCGTTTAATATATTGTTCAAAGTTCTTCTTGAAATTCCAGTGGCATTTGCAACTCGCTCTTGAACCTTCTTAAAATAACAACTTATATTTTCATCTTCATTTTTTTTAATTCTGTCAGCTTTGGTTACAAAATATTTATAAACATTGTAGATAATTTCGCGTGACTGACCTCGTAAAGGTTTCCCTCCTTTTCCTAAAGATGCCATAGTACAACTTTAAATTATTTAAATTTGGGGGTGTTAACAACTCTTAATATATATTTTGAACTGGACGCGACCGCACTCTATCGCACTTGAACAACGACTGACAAGTGACAAAACATCACATAGGCGCAAACGTCGCACACTAGTGCGACAGAGATAACGCTCTACGAAGCCAAAATTACCCGATTGTCTCTTTCCAAAGGTCGATGTGCAATATTTAGCGCCGGGTACTGTACATATATTTTATTAATAAAAATAATCGCTAATCCAATGTTTGGTCTTTATACCTTGATACTTTTTTCGACTAATATTACAAATGCTAACGTCTAGATGTACAGACCTATGTCCTCCGTCCACACAAAATACTGAATGTTTTCAATGAAATTTGGAATTAAAAAGATACTTAGGTTATAATAATATGTTGGAATAGCACATAAGCTAATTTTACAATGTACTTATTTATGTACAAAGTCACGGAAACAGCTTGTAGAATATAATCTAATCACACAAGTTTATAATATTACTTCTTTTCTACTTCAGTGTACTCAGGCCCAACACGTTTCAACCGGTTGGTGAGTAAAGTTAAGAAGGTCATCCATTGTACCAATCCGCCGCTTTTTAGTAGTCATTCAGATTTGGTCGGATAACCAGTCGTTGTTTACATGTTTTGTTTTTTGTTTATATTTACTTAATGCGTAACATTTGAAGCTCAATATTTTCACCATATATTTTTGACTAAAGGCACAAGATTTTGGTTTACACCTACACATCTGGGATTGTGCCAGTTCCTTGTATTTTGCCGTCAAAGTTATGACACCATCGTTTTTACATTTAGCAAGATTATTCAAAAACACATGCATGAACATTTTTGAAACTTTGTATGGTTATTATTAGCGTCAAGAAAGACCGAATACAGTTTTCAGCGAAGTTATGCCTTGTCTCATTTAGGCGCTGCGATGTTTTTTCGGGTTTTCATAAAACCGCGATAACTTGAAAACTATAAATATTTTCTAAAATCTAATTGGGGCACAAAGGGGCACACATTAAGAGCTACTCGCGTATGTTTATTCTACAGGGGCACATGCAATGGTTTTAGAGATATACTATTCATCAAAACGTTACTCCAGCAGGAAATGCAATATCTCGAAAATCTGAAGGGGCACAGATTTTATTTTTGGGGGCACATTTTGGCACACATATAAGCTATCTGGCCATGCAGTTTTTCTCTCTCCGATCATTCGTTTAGAATTTTCCTGCTAGAAAAACGTTACCCCAGCAAGAATCGTTTTTCGATTTTTTTTCGAAACGACAGGGGGCACACATTTTTTATGTGGGGGCACATTTACAGCAGATAAGGCACCAACTATACGTTCTACTCATATAACTCTAGGAGATACTTTCTTGTTGGGGTAACGCACACCCGTGGCTACTACTGAGAAATTTCTGATGGAAAATCCCAATAACAGTTTGCCCAACCCGGGAATCGAACCCAGGCTCAGGAGCCACGCTTGCGTCCACTAGACCAACGAAGAAGTCTAATGATTATTTTTTTATTATTTATTTCTCGATTACTAAATTATTTTAATTTTACAAATATAAATAGGCACAATGCTTTTTGTGTTTCTTTTTGTAAGAGCGATAATGCTCCAACAATAACTAGGTATCTATACATAAACGTGTCAGTTTCTAGATAAGTAGGTAGGTAGGTACATCGGGTGATGATTAAAAATCATGTGCTATTTTATCTTCATATCTTCATAAACATCGGGAATGAGCTTGAACTTAAGCTAAGCGAATCCGTTTCACACGTGTCTTAGTCCTATGCAAGTTGATAGGTTTAGGTACCTACATAGGTTGCAGGCACCAATTATGAACATTTCCCCTAAAAATAGGGATTGCCTAAATAAAAGCCTAAATTGCTTATATGATTGATGTTGATAATTTTCAACCTAAATTCTAAGAGTGTTTCTAATTAAATAATATGTGGGTATTTGAGCATTCAATTAGGTTTCGCTAAGTGATCATGTCCAACCGACCCAAAAGTTCAAAGGACATAGGTACTGGAACTTTTTAACGCAGTTAGAGTTCAATAAACGAAACTGTAAAATTCTCTATATACTAAACTAGCTGATGCCCGCGGCTTCGCCCGCGTGGATGTCGGTCAAATTATTTACTTAAACCTTCCTCTTGAATCACTCTATCTATTAAAAAAAACCGCTTTGAAATCCGTTGCGTAGTTTTAAAAATTTAGGCATATATAGGGATACAGCGACAGCGACTTTGTTTTTTTATAATATGTAGTGATGATACACAACCACTGTCCCTAGTCATCATTTTGAATGGCGATAACCAATAAGTTTTTTTGTGGTCAGTAAGTATTGAGGTTCTGGGTATAAAAACATCCTTCGCGACTTGCACAGGCGGGACAGTAGTACACAGCGACAGCGGCACCTGCCTTTTACTCGTACAAATCAGTTTATTGCTACTTTTGGAGATTTTTGCGTAGAGATACGGATGCCTAGTTATGTAAGTACTTAATAATCTGTGATAGGTAGGTACCTATGAGTATAATGACACTGATGAAAGTATGTGTGCAGCTACCCTAATTTTCATGAAGATTATGTTGTATCTGTTCAATGAATCATTCAAGATTGATTCTCTTTATCATGTTTATTAACTTTTTATTATCTGCTAAAACGAAAATCAGAAACATTTGTGTTTCAACTCGTGATTTACACTAATATGATAGATAGATAGGCACGCACTTATGAATAACCAGCAATGAGTAGAAAACGAGAGAATAGCAGTTATGCACGCAGGTGGTTCTGAAATAGAACTATCTACTGAGTTAAACCAGAAAATAAGATGTGAAAAGGGTCATACGATCGATCTAAGTGGAAATTAAAACTATGCGTCTTAAAAAGCAAAGACAGTTACTTCCTTGCGAATTTTTTTGGGAAAAAAACGTTTCTTTTCATCTTCCTACAGTAGGTAGGTACCTAATAGGTAAGCTACTATTAAGCCCGTCGCAGACGTAGCTTCGTATTTTTGGTTAGGACTTACCGATGCCGGTTTCCTCACGACGTTTTTCTTCACCGTTTTATGCGATAAATAAAAAAAAAATGTAAATAAAACTGACTTCAAAAACTCGAAAGGTCAAGAAAACAATACCTACCTATCACAAAAATGTCGGTTTTTTTTGCAATAAGTTTTTTTATTTTTCCATTTTTAGTTGTAATATTAGGTAATATCATATTATTTAAATATTTAATGTGCATTTAACATTCAACCAAGAAACTTAACCCTTAACCTTCAAGATTCCCTTATTATTGCTTTCAACTCCTAACCGTTGCGGAGTAGTACCTTCCAAAATCAACTCACCTAGATAACCTGAAAGAATACAACCATAAAGAATACAACTGATTTGTATATATGTCCGCATAATATTTTATTAAAGAATTATCCCCCAACTCCTAACCGTTGAGGACTTATACCTTCCATCATCAGCTCATCAACATGAAGTGATGATTGCTAAGTAGATGCAAATACTTGAAAAGCTTTAGAAAAGGACGAAACACGTAATAAGTGCCTATAAATGAAGGTTGCCCTCGATTTCTCTGCGATGCCATCATCAGATCCTGATTTCCTTATCGTGATAAGAAATATACCAAGGGTGGTCCTTGGGATATTTATTTTCCAACAAAAAAAGAATTTTATATAACGGTTCAGGCGTCCCCGAGTAATCGGTGATTAATCATTATACATCAAAAAGATTCCCACGAATTGAGAACCTCTTTTTTTTTAAAGTCGGTTAATGAGATTTACCTTCTATAATCAGGTCAACCTAATAACCTGAAAGAATACAACTATCAATCCATAAGTACCTACGTATAATTTTGAAGGAATTTTCATTCAACTTCAGACCGTTGAGGAGTTGTACCTTCCATCATTACCGCAGCCACATGAGATTATAGGCGCAAATACTTGAACAGCTTCAAAAAATATATGGAAAACGCAATGTGTGCCTATAAAAATTGAGGGTTTCCCCTAGATTTCTCAGGGTTTCCATCATCAGATCCTGACTTGGTGACAATGGGACCACCTCGGGAGTATACTCTTTCGAATGCAAAAAGAATTTTGAAAATCGGTTCACTAATGACGGAGATATTCGAAAACAAACATACAAAAAAAAAACATACAGACAAATTCAGAACCTCTTCCTTTTTGGAAGTCGGTTAAATACACAAAGTATTGCGCATGATCTCTGAGTTCGAACCTACTACTTAGGTAGGTACTGCTCGTAAATCGGAGCCGTCACCGCTGCTCCTTATTTTAGTTCGAATATATTAAAATAAAAAAATCTTGTGAAATGGAAATTGGAAATAGATATTAGGTAGCAATTTAAAATAAGGAAAACATATTGTTATGTACCTACATAACTCTAGAAATACTTTTGCAAAGAAGCACGTGTTCACTATTTTTTTTGTTTTACAAGCGTGAGCTTGAAAGTAAAAGTAACACTTTCAGACACAATGTAAATTACAATGATAAATGAAATGAAGTTTTTGGGGTAGGTCCTTTTTTTTGGTGGGTGGAAAATCATCAAATAACCCTTCCAGCTCTTGGGCAGAGCGAAAGGGAGTGTCAGACTTCTACTGACTAAAAACCACCCATGTTCCTTCTTAGCCCTTTATGTCGAGGCCGTGGTATCTCTTGCGAACAACCCGCAGCCCCGACGGGCGTCGGCCCTTGCGGTCTTTGAGGCGCGCGTGGAACACGAACGCGCCGTCGACACGGCCTGTCGTCGTCATAAGACGGACGGACGGCGAGCTAGCCCATCACTCACCGTCCACAGGCCCGCGTCTGACCTACGGTGCAGTGGCCCCTGACGCCTTCTTCGTCTCCTTCGCTAGCATCACTGCTTCGCAGAAGGAGGCGACGGCGAGGAGGAATGGGTTCTTCCTCGCCCCGGACCATGGCTTGCACCAGGGCCGGACGCGAGAGGTCGGCGCCGCCGATCGCCGCTACAAGAACACGGCGGGGCTCCGTCCAAGCGGGACACACCTCCACGTTGTCACAGTTTATATTGTGACGTTGTGCTCCACCGTGTCCTCCGGCCGATCCTCACAATGGTGGCATCCGGGCGTTTCCACCTCCAGCCACTCCTCAGAGGGGTTGGAGTAGGTCCTGACGTCAAATTAACTAGGATTTACTAATCTACCTGCAGCATCACCAATTTTATTACACAGAATAAAATAACTATCCTACTTTCTCCTCAGAGCCAATTTTAATACCTAGGTATGTAAATGTGTGATAGAATAGGGGATCGGACTGAGTCAAAAAATATGATTCTAATTAGTCCGTCAGTTAGATTATCGAAAAATATTGGAATACGTGTTTTTTATTTTATCAAATTATTAAAAATTTGCGAAGATAAAACGCGGCAAAGATCATGAGTGGAGGGTTGTGACGTCATTTGTAGGTAAAAAAATTACTGACATAATTGACGTTTTCGAGTAGGTAGTTCATAGAGATGGGCAGTGGGAAAAAACCCAACGGGTAAATACCCAGGTTTTTACCCGTTTGGGTAAAAACCGGGTATTTATGTGGGTAAATACCCAATAGACGGGTATTTTCATTATTTAACGTAATTATCACGATCTTAAAAAAAAATACATTTTAAATTTATTTTAAGAACAAATGCTGCGAAAAATAGGTACTTTGCGATGCGCACATACTTTGCGCCAGCGTATATAGGGCACTAGCTGTTGCCTGTTGTTCGAAACGTCAAAATGTGTAGGCTGATTCAGGAACTAAAATAAAACCAGCAGTTTATTATAACAGGAAAAAGTCGTCTTCTTGTTTCTAACCGACTTCCAAAAAGGTGGAGGTTCTCAATTCGTCTGTTTGTGTTTTTTTTTTGTATTTTTGTTATCGCGTATCTCCGTCATTAATCAACCGATTTACAAAATTCTTTTTGTGTTCGAAAAGGTATACTCCCGAGGTGGTCCCATTGTCACCAAATCAGGATCTGATGATGGGATCCCAGGGAAATCGAGGGCAACCCTCAAATTGTATAGGCATGTATTACGTGTTTCGTGCTTTTTTAAAAGTTTTTTTAAGTATTTGCATCTAGCAGTCATCACTTCATGTTGATGAGTTGATGATCGAAGGTATAACTCCTCAATGGTTAGGAGTTGAAAGCGAATCTTGAAGGTTAAGGGTTGGGGTTCTTGGTTGAATGTTAAATGCATAGTAAATATTTGTATAGGATATTACAACTAAAAATTGTAAATAAAAAAAGTTTTTGAAGTCGGTTTTTTTTTCCAAAAAAGTGCAAAAAAAAACCGACTTCAAAAACACAAAAAAACGAAAAACAGAAAAAAGTGAAAAATAAAGATCACAGGAAAAAGCAGCTTCTGAAGTCGGTGGCAAAAAAAAACGATATCAAACAAACAAAATGTCACAGACTTCGGAAGCTGCTTTTTCTTGTGAACTTTATTTTTCACTTTTTTCTGTTTTTCGTTTTTTTGTGTTTTTCACTTTTTTAATCATAAGTTTTTTCTGCGCATTGTGATGCAATGTTACTTATTTGCAGAAAGAACGTCTTTTAAAACTTTTGAGAATCTTTGACCAAACAAAAATAAAACAACGAGAGATACTTACCAACAATTATTTATTTACACTTTATAATAGTTGCAAAAGTGTTTTTTTTACAATTGAATATTTTTAGGGATAGAATTTCCATTAAGAACCGAAGATTAGGAAGTTTATATTTTTTTTGTACTTAGATAGTACCTACTCATAAATAGAAAGCTTTTTGCAAATTGTCAAGTCACAAAAATTCACGGTTTACAAGATATAATTGTTTAAAGTTTCCAACTTTCCATACAAATTGGACAATAACACGCCATTTGTAAATTTGTAGGTTGGACGAATTGACATTGTAGACGTCAACGTTGACATTTCACGTTTGGTTATTGGAAAAAGTGAAGTTTAGTAATTTTTTGTCGTGTTTTTTAATAAAATCTAATTTTATTTTTATTATATATTTTTGAATGTATTAAGAGTGTGAATAATAATTGTTGCTGTATTATGCAATTACATTGCCATTCTTACAGTAAAAATAACGAACGGGGTGGTTAGGTTCGTAGGTCGGGGTCCAGTGAGCGAGCGAAGCGAGCGATCTGAGACCCCGACATACCCTGCGAACCCGCTACTAAGAAAACTTGGATGCAAGAGCGAGCGAAGCGAGCTCGGGACTTCGGGGCACCCCGACACGGACAGGTTAGGTTAGAAGGGGATGGCGGAGTCGAGTGAACGAGTGAAGCGAGCGAATAGACCCCGCCATCCCTGCACGGGTTAGTTTCCAATCATTTGTTTTTCTCAAGAACGGTGCGTCCCCTTTACGTGGGAGTGATGTCAGGGCACAGAGGGCACCCCCCTCACCCTTCCGTTGTCAAACGATACAAAATTTTTACCCGGTTCGCGTTTTAGCGCTATTCTAACCTCAAAACTTTAACCATGGATATCTCCATAACCATGGGGTTTCGGTAGGTGGGGGTGGTACTGGGGGTTTTAGCCCTCCCCCCCATTCCCGCCCCCGCCCCTCCGCCTTATTAAACTACGGTTCATAATGGAATTTTAACCATTTTTAGTCACTGTCACTACTGTCATGATCATTAAATATATTATTAGTTGTCAATCCAAAGTAAATCACGTATTTAATCACTAGGCAATCGAAAGTCCACAAAACAAAATCCAAGTCGTCAATTAAACCAACAAATTAACACAAGTGCGCACAGTACGAAGCCAAAACAACGTGTGAGATAGATAGATCACCAACGCGTACGCCACTACTACTACCTGCTTCCCCGCCCCCCTACCCGCATATGTACCCGGGTTACATGTCGCTAAGAGCGAATGAACACACACAAATAGACAGGTTTTTTTAAATTTCATTTTATTTAATTAGATAGCATGGAGTATATATAACGTATTGATGAATTACGAAAATAAACAAAGTTAGATTAGCTCGAACTAGTAGTAATAGTACTTAAATAGTACGTACTACTTGATATATACATGTATCTACACATTACTTAGATGTTACATATGCTAAAAATGAAAATACCCGAATATTTACCCATTCGGGTATTTTCCCCGGGTTTTTACCCTATTTTTACCCACATTTGGGTATTTTCCGGGTAAAATCCCATCTCTAGTAGTTCACGAGTTTTCGAAGCACTGTATCGTCTTCATTTTTTGTTTATTTGAAAAAAGAAAAAATAATGTGTTCAATAGTTTTGGAAATCTATCTGACGGACTAATTAGTTTTCTTTTGTCCGATCCCCTATTCCTACTTTAAGATACAATTCTTACTTGCTAACTGGCGCTGGTCAGGAAACCGGCGCAGTTACCCCACCAATAGGTTGTGAAATTACATCCAGTTTAACAGCAATCCAATAGTAACTTAATCCCAAGGTTTCCATGGCCTAGGTTTAGGGTTAGTTAAAGAGATATTACATGGCTGACATTTGTGCGTGAGAGATTTGTGTTTGTGACCTTACAAAAGTTGTGGACAATAAAATAAAACATACCTGGCTATACAGTAATTGACTAAATTAACCTTTTTGTTACAGACCAATAACCAGACCAAGGCGAAGGGCAAGTCCATGCTCATATCGTGGAAGGAAATCCCGCGGATCATCCTGCCGAAATCGATGTACTGCCCCAGTTCAAACACTAAAGACTTTCCTGGTAAATCATGAACAACACTGCACACACTATTTTTTTTTTAAGATTAAAATAAATTCTGAAACCTTTCTGTGATGACAATAAAGAATAACATTTTGTGACTGTTCCTATTTCTCTATCTAATTGTATCTTTCAAAATAAACATAAATAAAACTTAACAATGTTTTTTATTGTAAAATATGTATAACTTAATTACATCTTATTTTACAAATTCACAATTATGTACATTTTAATATTATGTATATTTCATTTATCAGTTAAATTGAACTCTTCAACAACCAAAAAGTTCATGTCCCGGACATAGGTTGCCCATTTGACTGTCTTCTTCTGTAGGTCAAGTTTCAGATTTCGATTTTTGTAGTCTAAAGCTGTTCTGACTAACAATCTATTGAATTCATGGACATGCAGATGATTGAGATACTCTTCTACATCCATCCACCGGCATTTGTTTACTTCTCTGTCAGATGGCACAATTTTATCCGAGATAGCTTTCATCATAAGAATTACATAAATGTCAGAGTTTTCATACATCATGTTGTGTGTATGCCGAAACGTGACAAGCGATTCAAATACAGCGTCAACTCCAGTCTCTTCTTTGACCTCTCTCACAGCAGCATCAACAATATCTTCACCTGTAATTATGAATGAAAATTTTAAATTAATCATCTAAACTATATGGTAAGTTAAAAAGAAGATCAGTATCAAGCAGGTTGATGCAGATATTTTGGTTAATTTTCAGTTCCATGCCACCATCTGCATCAGACTTCTGTCAGTGCAAATAGATAGATAGAAGACAAATACATTCCTTACATGCATTGGCATTAGACTGTTTTTACTACTTACTAGTTTAACATGACGTTTATCAGTGGACTTTACACTGCCCTTCATCTTACAATAAGTTGATAAAATTTATGTACCTTTCTCAACATAGCCACCAGGAAGCTTCCAGTGTGGATACTCATAGTGTTTCTCTGATATAGCCAACAAATGGTTTTTATCATTGAACACCATAGCTCCAACTCCAAGGTTTGTATGGCAAGCAGGAGGCAGGTTCGGCTCCGAGTCCTTAGGCAGCCACTTGAACATCATCACAAAGCCATCTCTTGCATGATGGAAATTAAAGCCTTTCTAAGAACAGCAAGCCTTAATTAAAAACAACAATTGATGGGTAATCAACTTCAGTCAAAAACTGTATGCAAACATTGAGTACTTTTGGTAAAAACACTTACTTCTGCTAAAATAGGAATGCAGAAAGCATCATTTATGTTGATCTTGAACCATATACATCTATGTCCTAGTGATGCCCAGGTAGACAATGATTCTGAAACACAGTAAAACAAATAACACCTATAATTTCAGCCTTTGACAGACAGATCTAAACATTATGTGCATTGCTATCATGCAGCTGTGCAAAAGTCAATAGTAAAAGTCTGAATTTCAAAACCCCTGTTTTGATATTCATTTCATCTGTGAATGTAAACCCCAGGACACAGTCATTATATGGATTAAAATAACACAAATAAATAACTTTGTTTGAGATGAGAAATTAACATATTAATTAAGAATTTCTCAACTTTCGAACTCAAACTTTGTTACTTTTGACTTTGACTAAATTTGAAGACTCTTCTTATTTTTTGGTCACCTGGTATGACTTTCACTCCAGACTTAGCAGGACTTTGTAATAGTTTCAACAAATCAAATGTCTTGAATATAGTTTGATTTAAACAATGCTTGAGGGTTGGGTGACGTATTTTAATACACCATAGCCTGTCCATTTGTATATGTTTTTACAGATTTATTCATTACCAACCTTCAAGGTTATCAGTGAATTTTTGTCTGTTAAACTTCTCTTTTCTGGAGTCGATTGTGATGCCATTGTATCTATCTTTAGCAGCACTAAATACTTTACTTGATGCATCAGTGGAGTATGCACAAAAATATCTTCTGAAATCAAATGTAAATCAATTGTATGTACCCATAACCTTCATATTACAATAGGAATAGGCATGTCAAGATTATATATTTGCTGTGTGTTTACGTTCTCTTAATCAGCCGGAAATTCGGTTTATTATGCAAATAACGTAACAATGTAATATTGCGTAGAAATAGGAAAATTTAGTTTATAGGCTACTTACCCCATGGATATATGTTTCAGGTTAAAACGTGTACTAAGCAATAATAATCTATTCATAATTGTATAAATTATTGACTACAAATGCATTATTTTAATTAAAAAAATAAGAATATTAATAAAACCTGCGAATCTCAAAGTCCTTCTGTCACAGTCACAGATTTCATACTTGCTCAATGATTTCATGTCAATTAGATTTGTGTTGTGTCATTTGTCAAACTCAAAAATGACAAAAAACCAAAATGTCGTCGGAAGTTTGCTTTTTTTTTTGTGTGGGAAATCATCAAATAACCCCTTGATCAATAAATATAATAATAATCTTAATCACCTCCTTGTCGGAAGTTTGTACTGACTGAGTTTTTGCCTACTATCACAATGCGAGTTTTATCAAATAATTAATACGACTCTCTAACTGCCGCACTCAGAGAGCTGTAATGATTACTTAGGCCATCACTTACCTAGTAAAGGTTTTGACAGTTTTGTCATACAAAAGTATGTCAAACCTTTACTAAGTGACGGCTTAAGTAATCATTAAATATCTCTGAGTACGCAGTAAGTTTATTAACCCCTTGTAGTGAGTATTTCATTAAAAAGTGTTAATGATTCATTTATTTATTTAGTAACGTACGGTTGCGAAGCATATTTTATCAATACACACAGCAAATGCAAACTGACTAGCAAATTGCAAAAAAACGTAAGTTGAATTTTGTGGGCTTTACTCATGACGCTCTTCCTAAAGTTGATGCTCCAAGGTAGCTATTTTACAATTTGCAGCATACCTAGCTATTTACAACCACTCGATTGTCCGTCATATCCAATCGATCGTTCGTACTATAAAACCGAAGAAGATTAACAATTCTTCCGACAGCTATTTGCTATCGGAAATCCAATCGAATCAGAATAACGACGCCATTTTGTACTATACTAAAAACAGGAGTAGTTGCGTATCCATTTAAAATTAAAATCAATTTTAAATTGTTTCTAAGTATTTAGTTACTGTTACTCGAGGGATATTCAGTACAGTGTATAGTAAAACTTATAGAAATATTCATTAAAAATAATTTATTGGCTACATAAAATTTTTCATCACGAGATTTTGTGTAATAGCATTCGCCAATTGTTCGATCCAAAAACCTGATACTCGAAAAAGTGTCACGATCTTTTCGGATTTAATATTATATTTGACTCATAGACATATATTTATAATTTTTCCTTACTCATTGATTTGACTCCTAAGACCACATGACACTGACAGTGTCATTTCGTAGACACTGCAGCAGCAAGTTCCGTATTCTAATCTTTGGACCATCATTAACAAAAAGATTCGCGACCGTAACAAATGTGACTTTACTAAATAATAATGATCATCATCATCTGCCTAGCCTTTTCCCAACTATGTTGGGGTCGGCTTCCAGTCTAACCGGATGCAGCTGAGTACCAGTGTTTTACATGGAGCGACTGCCTATCTGACCTCCACAACCCAGTTAATACTAGGTAATACGATACTCTTTGGTAAGACTGGATGTCAGAATTTCAGGTCACTGACTACCTGTAACGACTGCCAAAGATCTATATATGGCAGCCGGGACCAACAGCTTAACGTGCTTTCCGAGGCACGGAGGAAACTCGGTATGTCGGGTGGTCACCCATCCACAGACCGACCTAGGCAAGCACAGCTTAACCTAAAGATCGACCCGAGTGGCAGTTCTTATTAAGCCACGAGCACGAGCACTAAATAATAATGATATTAAAATCAAACATGCAACCCTCTCAGTTCATAACTGTCATGAATGCCTTTTTCATCAAATAGTCAATATGAACTGAGAGGGTCGTGGCTGCGGGTTGTTCGCAAGAGATACCGCGGCCTTGACATGAAGGGCTAAGACGGAACATGGGTGGTTTTTAGTCAGTAGAAGTCTGACACTCCCTTCCGCTCTGCCCAAGAGCGGGAGGGGTTATTTGATGATTTTCCACCAACCATAAAAAAAAATATGGTCGTGTTGCCATAATTTAAAAAATTAACCCGCATTGTCACATTTTTTACGGTCGCGAATCTTATTGCTATGATGTGATGGTCCAAAGATTAGAATACGGAACTTGCTGCTGCTGTGCTGCAGTATCTACGAAATGTCAGTGTCATGTGGTCCTATGAGTCAATATGACATTGACATTTATTATTAATCACCCAGACACTAGGTGATATGAGAAGTCAGAGAAGGTAGGTACCTACAATATACCTGTTTCTTGAACGCAGTAGAACCATCTTTTCAAATTTTAAGCGGGATCATTTTAACCAAAAGTGTGTTCAACAGTTTATTAGTTAAAAATGGAAACGAACACTTTCGAAGGCGAGGCAGACAGATATAATGGAATCACTGTGGATTCTCAAAAAGAACCTTGTGAAATGAGTCAGCTTTTGGGGCAGTTAAATGGTAAGTAGGTACATATAATAAAGATATTTAATATTAGAAAATTTTGACTTGAAATAATGTTGTTTCACAAAACAATTATTTGCAAAAATGTCTTCTAATGAGTGTCTAGTGTGCCTTTAATTCTTTTTCAATTTCCAGATTCACTTAAAAAGTGGTCTGAACAGAAAAAACGGTGTATCTGGTTCAAAGTGAACATTAAAGATGCAGCTTGGGTGCCACTCCTAGCTAATGTAAGAATTGGACCATATTACTACATGATCTACTAATCTAACAAATTTTTTGGTGTCTAATTTAATTTATATTTCATATTCAAGGAAGGCTTCAATTTCCACCATTCCCGAGGAGATTTCGTCATGATGTACAAATGGCTTCCCAATAGTTCTTCTAATTTACCACCAGCCTGTCATACAAATCTTGGTGTTGGTGGAATGGTTTTTAATGATAAAAATGAAATATTAGTAGTTGCTGAGAACTATATTGAAGTCCCTCATTGGAAACTTCCAGGAGGATATGTAGAAAGAGGTAAATTGAGAATGTAAAATATTATTTTGTAACTATACACAACAATAATTTGGCCTTTTTTTTACTTAACTGTAGGAGAAGACCTCAAAGATGCAGCTGTGAGAGAAGTTAAAGAAGAAACAGGGATTGATGCCACCTTTGAATCAATGGTCACACTGAGACATACACACAATATGATGTTCGAGAACTCTGATATTTATGTGATTGTATTGTTAAAAGCCACATCAGAAACAATTACCAAATCTGAAATAGAAATCAAAGCATGCAGGTGGATGCCTATTGAAGAATACATGAATCACCCAGATGTGCATGAATTCAACCAATTTATTGCTAGACAAGCTTTAGATTTAAAGGCCAGAAACTTGAAATTGGATCTCCATAAAATAAAATTCGAAATGAAAAACTTTTCCAGAGAAATGACATCTCTAGTATTAGAAGATCTTGATAAATAAGTTTAGTGGCAATGTTCAGGGTCAAGTGATAATAGCAAAGTTGTTACAGTGATAAATTTATATCTTAATATGTAAATGATAACAATAAGGAACTGGATAATTTATACACGTCATTATATTAGTTCCCTCGACTAAGTACCTACATAACAAAATTATATTACCCTTAAAAATGTAATGTTACTTCCAAATAAATATGCAATAGGATTTTATCCATAGTACCATAATAATTGTGATATTTTTACTATTAGAATTACTACTACATCGGTGAATGTTGCTTTTGGATTTCACTATCAATGGACATTGAGTTGAAACAAAGGTAGTTTTTGATCTTTTAATATAATTGACTGTACAAAATGAGGTACATACTTTAATCGATAATAAAAATCTGTTAAAATAATTACCATGTATTTATGATTATTTTCGAACATAATTCAGTTTACCAAATGTTTAGCTTACCATGACATGTAATTCAATTATATTTTTATAATTTATGTACAAAATTCAAGTGTATCCAGCAGTTTTCTACAAATTGTCAACTGAATTACCTACATACTATAAAAAAAATGTAACCACCAATAATGATTTCATGACTAAAAATTTGTTATAAATAAATTAAAAGTTAATCAAATTTACAAAGTAATCTTTCCACCTAATAATAACTTCCCAACAAATGGTTTAAAATGACAAGCAGAAGCAAAGTATATTTACATAGCAAGTTCAATAAACTGACCTCTTACATCATTCATTTCTACACTTCATTGTTGATTGTACAATTTTATTGTTGTATTGCTGTCTTGTAGCTAGAATTCGAAACTCTTCACACAATAGAGGATTTGATGCACAAAAATCAAGTGAATGTCAACAACGAGCAAATTGCGTCTGGCTCTTTGACCATAATAATTTAAATATGTGCATAATATGCTTTAGTGTGGGTTTGGTATTGCTGTAAGACCCACTTCAAATTAAAGCCTAATCCTACACTTCATTTTTTTTAGCATCATTGATCACTAATCTAATCAATTTAAGACAATCTTAAATTTGATATACTCACCACAACTGCTTATTATAACAACTTAAAAATATGTACATTATTATATAAACAGAATGCTAATAAACAAACAAAAAAATTATGAAGGTCATGATATTGAACATGAACATAGCACAAGTAATCTAGTATATGAATAGTGCTTGATTTGTATTGAGACAATCCATATGCAGCATGTAAAACAATATCAATTCACTTAATTATTTAAAAGATTAGGTGTTACAGGTTAATAACAATTGTTGCCAGATGTGTCAATGAAAACACAAAATGTGTCAAAATGCCATGTTATCTGATTTACTTCCAATGATTTAGTCTAGGTCTGGGGCAGCAGCATTTATTCCTACATAGTCTCCATCTTCATCAGAACTATCAGCTTCACCTATTATTGATTTCAGGAGTCCTCCAAATACTGAATTAGGATTCTTGTTGTCAGGTGGTATTTCTATTCCAAACCAAATGCGACCAATGTTATCTAAATAGACTGAGTAGTTGGGATCCCTTTTAATACTTATAGCATACCAACTTCTAAGTATTTTAAATTGATGTGAGTGTCTCCTGAAAAAATAAGTCATAATTAGGTAGTACAAGCAAAAATACTTCCTAAAACTGAACTTCTTCTGCAAATTGTCACTGCACCTGATAAGTTCCATATTATTATGTGATTTTGATAAGGTTTTGGGAAACAACTAAATTTAAACATGTTATTGAATAAATAAACGAAAACATTCCAAAATTATTAATGCTTAAGGAATTAGTTCCAACTTGTTTCTAGTTAGAATATTACAAAAAAGATTTTATCAACATTTCGAGAGTGAACCAGAGATAATGTTTAGTGTAGTGTCCAAAAATGAAACGAATTTGGCAGGTGCAGCAACAAAGTGCATATCAATATTTTACTTACTGTTCAATAGCACGTAATAGAAACCACAGAAAATTTAATAACGGAAATATATATGGAGGCCCTTTGTTATTCTTTATCGTAGGGTGTAGGCCTGTGTATTTATTAAAAGTATCTGAAGCCATTTGTATATTACGCAGACAAAGTATCTGCAACACTGGCTGGGCAATGAACAAATCTATTTCAGATTTTAGTCCTTTCGTTGTATGGAGTTCCACAAGCATACTGGCATATGCTTTACCATCACGTGAGTGCAAAAAGTGTCTGTGAGCAGCTGCATATTTCTTCTCTTTCCAATAAACTTCTGCAATTCTCTAAAACAAAGTAGTGTAACAAAATTTAATTGATTAGTCAGCCGTTAAGTTCTACCTTGACTAACTATTAATTTTACCTAATATAAACACAATCTCAAATGTTCCTAAGCTACCAATGAACAAGTAGGTTAGTGTAATATTGTTGAAATGTAGTGTTTGCTGGGAAATCCAACCAACACAAGTCATAATAATATATTGTTAATTTGACATTAACAAAATTGCTATACTGTTTACATAATATCATGCTGCAATGTAATAACCATGTAAATAAGTCTGAACAAGAAGGCAAAGGCTAAAATTCTTTCGGGTCAACTTTATACAGCAATGTCAAAACAATAACATCATCATCATCATCATCCACAGCCCGAACTCACCCACTGCTGGGTATAGGCCTCTCTTTTCTTGTGCCAATCTCCACGGTCCTGTGCAATCCTCATCCAGGTTTTGCCCCCGATGGCAACTATGTCGTCTGCCCATCTTGCCAAAACAATAACAAGGAGGGTTAATTTCATCTATACAGAAAGAAATCATAGTATGAATTTACCTGGTGAAGAAAAGGATGTCCTTTTTTGTTATTGTCCATAGACCATTTGACAGCATTGGTGAGGAAAGATTCTCTCTCAGGTATACTATCACTCATCAATTCGAATAACCTGGCTGATTTGTCAATCCATTCGTGGCACGGCGGTATTCCTGATTTATTCAACACGTCTATGATTAATATTGCCAAATCTGCGCCACTCTCTTGCTGATCACGCTGAAGTAACAACGTTGAGCCTTTGTACAGAAGATTTAGTAAGTCCGCATATTTTTTTTGACTTAGGTATCTGCAAGATCATAACAAATGATTAATAATCCATGATAGTACTTCCTCAAATATCAGAAAGCGTAAATTTGTGATTAGTACCTGAAATATAGGGTTCTATACATTTGATGTGCCTCATAGTAATGGCCAGCGTTTATTGATGCTTCTAACTTATCAAGTACTCTTGAAACTCCTCTGTCTCCTCGTGCAGCCATCATTATTATTTTGTAGGACAATCTGTTTTTCTTTTCTATTTCACATACACCAATAATTTACGCATATCCATGAAAATGTATGATTTTCATAAAATATTAGTTTTTTTTTAATTTTTCGGACACTACGGCTTTTAGGCTACATTTGCCAACAAAACTATTTTTCGTAGAACTGTACATAAAGCCGCGTCTCCACTACGAGTAACGCGGCTTTTTGGGCCGTGCGGCTCGTAGTAAAACGTTCCTTGTTAGGCCGCGCGGGCCGCGTCTCTATGAAGCCTTGTTTATCCACTAGTAGTCTGGTCAAATTACACCAAAAAATAGGGGTACGGTTACATTAATTCACATTCAGCTGAAAATTGGTAGGATTGTTCAAAACACCATTATAAATGATAATTATGTCAAAAGTCCTCATCGATCCGAAACTGGAAACAAAAAACTTTTTTGCAAAAAAAAAAACCGACTTAAAAAACACAAAAAAGTGAAAAACAAAAAGGAAAACCACAAAAAAGTGAAAAATAAACTTCACACAAGAAAAAGCAGCTTCTGAAGTCGGTGACATTTTGTCTGGTTGATTTAGTTTTTTTTGCCATTCTATCCATTTAGAGTTCGGTCGCCGATTGGTCCTCCTAGCGCGATTGTTGACGCTGTACCCTGCAGCCAGGGAGAGGAGCATTGTTGCGTTTCCCAGCAACCCAAGTTAGTGCTCTTATTAAATGAATGACTAAGGGCAAATCACCAGGGCATCACGGGCTCAGCGTCGAACAGCTGAAATATGCTGGAGTGCACTTCTCGAGGGTCCTGTCTCTGTTATTTTCTATGTGTATCTGCGGACTATCTACTGAGAGCGCAATCTTAAGTCTCAAGCACACTGTCCAGTACTACACAGATCGCAAGACGTGTGTGCCTGTTTTCTGGATCTCTCCAAGGCCTTTGACCTCGTGTCTTACGAAGTACATTGGAGGAAGCTGGTGGACAGTGATATACCGGTGGCTATGTTAAATATTTTTAAATATTGGTACAATAACCAGACGAACTGTGTCAAATGGTCAGGCACTCTTTCCGATTCGTACAGGCTGGAGCGCAGCGTAAGGCAGGGGAGGTTATCATCTCCAAAGCTTTTCAGCTTGTATGTAAACGACCTTATAGTGGAACTCAGCAACATGCGTGTTGGATGCCGTGTGGGTGGTATTAGTGTTAATAAAATCAGCTACGCGGATGACATGGTGCTGCTGAGTACCACTGTTGGGGCGCTCGGAGATATGCTAAAAGTCTGTGAAGCCTATGCCGAGTCACATGGACTTATTTATAACGCAAAGAAAAGTCAGTACATGGTCTTTAACCCCTTACTGCATGAATTATAATCGAGGTTAATAAAAAAAGTTTTTTTCGTAGAAACGTGTTTATTTATCTCTATTGAACATAAATCAGCCAAAAGAAAAAAAATACTATTATTATTTATGAAATTACATATAGAATACATATACAGTGAAAATCAAGTAAGGACATATCTGGCTTTGTATGCATAGCTGTTACATTTTGTGAAAATCTTTGAAGCAGTTCCGCTTGTCATTGTAGCATAAAAAGACCTCGCATTTTTCACATTTTGTGTAACTGCGTAACTTCGATCAGTTTTGACACAATTGATGAATTGATGAAATTCTTCTTTTGGAACCAATAACAAACGTTCACGAATTTGATGCAGTAAAGGCCTAATTTTGAAAAGCTTGTCATGACCGTCGGTACAAAAAGGCTTGAAGTTCTCATTATTATTGAAGTGTAAAGATTTTTTTATAGCTTCAAACCTGTTGCACGTCATTGTTTCATACACTTGAACCTGGCCGACAGATTTGGACCAATACATCCTAGTTGCTGCCAACTTCACACATGACATAAAAATTACGATTCCGATAAATTTCTCCATTTCTATATTTGTAATACCTGCAGGTTTGTTGATGTTATCTTGGACACATTTTAGATTGCAAGTACTGTACAAGAGGTATCATCATCGGAACTTTCAAAGTCAGACTCAGGTACGATAATGTGCTTCTTATTAGGTAAGCGGGAAGAGGAAGGTTCCTATTCTAGGTCAGAATCGGAAGCAAGTTCATCTTCACTCAAAAAACCATCATCTAGTATAGGATTTACATGCTTGGAAGAACCATAAAAGCGTGCAGGATCCATTTCTGATAAAGCATAGTACAGAAGTTTTAGTGCTTAAGAAGCCATATTTGACGAACACTATTTTGACTGGAACGCATACCAAGCCATATTTGGAGTTTGCAAAAAACAGGTCAAAAATCAAACGACAATAAAACTTACCAAAATAACTTACTATTATCGTAGTCGACGATTTTAAGAGTAAATAACAATTTTTATTGAAGATCTCAGTCACTTTATTACTATTATTTTTCACTGATAAAAGTTTCACTAAAATGTTGCACTTCACTCGCCGGCCGCGTTAAGGTGAATGCTCCAACCACCCCGCGAAATTCAAATTTTATTACGTTTTTTGTAATTTGCAGGTCAGTGTTAGTTTGTATGTTGATTAGAATATTAATTGCGGCTGTAAGACGTATGTAGTTACAGAAATATAATCATCACATGTGTCTAATATGGGTTATGATACCTAAAATAAATGTTTTTATTTTTTTATACTAACCTTTGGATTTCTAGTTGTCCTAAAATAAATCAATTTGAATAAAGGATAAGAACCGATGTGGCATATCAACCTGCCCGCCATTTTGATTTGTTTTCGAAGTCGCGGCCCACGATGAAAGTGGTGTGTATGAATAGAGGACAAATATACGACTAATAAATGTCCAGTAACACGGTAGCCCAAAGTGTCACGTTACCAAGATATTTGAAGGTAAAGATAGACAAATGAGTACAACGACAATCATTAAAAATAGGCTTATTACGTGTATAGGCGTTAAATTGTATCCAAATAATAGATAACACGTTGATTATTATTATAAGCACGAGAAAATAGCTTCACACTGCAATGAAACGCTATGTTATGTCAAATAATAGTTATCTCGTGCTCCTAGTAGTATGTAATGTACCTACTCTCTTTCAATAAACAATAATAAATTGTAACACGTAAAAGGTCTATTTTTTATGTGTTATTGTACTCATAATGTCGATCTATACCTTCAAATATCTCGATAACGTGACACTTTGGGGTACCATGTTACGTGACATTTTTTGTTCGTCTATATGTCCTATACATACCACTTTCATCATGGGCCTCGATTACGAAAAAAAAAACAAAATGGCGGTGAGTCGATATGCCAGCTTCCATACAAAAAAGTTCAAACCCCTAAAAAGACAAAATTATAGATCAGATAATAATCCTACTAATATTATAAATGTGAAAGTTTGTGAGAATGGATGTGTGGATGTTTGTTACTCTTTCACGCAAAAACTACTGAACGGATTTGGATAAAATTTGGTACACAGATAGTTTATAACCTGGATTAACACATAGGATAGTTTTTATCCCGATTTTATCTTCTCGTGGGATAATTTTCGAGTTGTAGCGGGCGAAGCCGCTGGCAACAGCTAGTATTCTATAAAATGTCCAAACACTATTATTTCTAAGAGCCACCGTTTTTGATATACCTACCTACATATAATATCGATTCAAAAAGTTGATTCGAAGAGTTGTAATCGTCCTAATAATGTATAAGCACACCACGTATATAAACTACGTGCTTAGATTACAACTTTTTCAACTTTTTGAATTGTTATATCTCAAAAACGGTGGATCTTAGAAGTAAAAGGGTATGGACATTTGGATACGTACATATGGATACGTGTACAATATTTTTTGGAAATCTATCT
The DNA here is from genome assembly GCA_949774965.1 of Diarsia brunnea. Lineage (NCBI taxonomy): Eukaryota > Metazoa > Arthropoda > Insecta > Lepidoptera > Noctuidae > Diarsia > Diarsia brunnea. Next base: position 9,398,885 of record OX459008.1, on the reverse strand, counting down.
GACGGACTAATTAGATTTTTTAGTTAACTACCCTATTGGGAGCAAGCCTGTTGCCATCAACCTATGTAATTAGGAGCAAGCCTATTGCCATCAACCAATGCAATTGGGAGCAAGCCTATTGCTATCAACCGAAGTAATTAAATAACTCACTTGTGAATAATGGTAATGAAAAATTCACAGTTTGATTACAGGTGTCATTATATGCCTGATTGCGGTGAAATTAGAGCCACTTTATGAGCAAGTGTGTTGAAAAATAAATTACTCGCTAACATTGTTTGTCACGAAGTGGGTCCACACGTATGCCCTTCCCCTGTTTTATACATTCCAGCGGTGAAGTATGATTTTAATATATTTTTTATTTGTCGATTCTTTTTGGTTTCTAACTTGCTAGCTGTTTCCTTAAGCAAATCATTCAGTATACTTGGAAGAGCATACGTCCAGACCCTCCTCCCGTATTCATTGTTTACTCTCGGCAGTTTATACAAAGGCAAGTACGACAGGTTACGAACAAAATTAGGTCTACTTATTTTCTGTAACTTAGTCATATTTTGTTCACAGTAATCAGAGGCCACAGCGTATTTAACTTTATCATATACATTCATCACTTTACAGTGCTGGAATAACTTATCATAATCAGGTTTATATTTAAGTTTAATTTTAAATTCACTATCTTCTGCAATCGTATTTGTAAATTTTAAATTTTTGAAGGTAAGTTTTGTAAGTTCTTCCATAACTGGTTATGCCATAATTGATAACAGCGTACTGACATGTGACGTTTTCGGGGAGTTCGCGAGTTTTCGAGGCACTGTATCGTCTTCATTTTTTGTTTATGTGAAGAAAAGCCAATGTAATTCCGAATGTTATCCCGGCGGCAGCACCCGTCGGAGGCCGTGAAAGATCACGCCTTGTTAAGGGCCTCCTCCAGGCCCAGACACCGTATGTGGCCCATAACCTGTGAGACCACAGTTATCACCAGCAACGCCAGCAACTGGCTTCCTGTTTAAGCTTCCCCGGGCCGTAAAAGTGTAACTTACACACGCCTAACCTAACCGCCCAGCTTGTCTTAGCATATGGTCATTGGTCGTCGAAACGCATCGTATGAACCAAAACACATGGTAGATACCGAACACTGTTGAGGAGTTCTCCTGCCGGGTTGGGCAACGGTTATACTTTAATAATATCATTGTCAAGTGACAGGATTTCGCATGTTCAAAAATAGGATCATTCGTTCAGGAGCTAAGATGGGACAGAAAAACACCCAGAGACCCACATAACTTCAAACTTATAAGATCCCTTTTTTCGGTTAAGGGTTAAAAAGCGCAATGTTACGTTTTGCAATGTTTGATAAGACAGGGAGCGATCGCAACTATGTACAATCAGTAACATGTTTGTTCGCAGTGGTAAATCTTAATAAATAATACATTGGTTGAGGATTTACGTAGGTTAAAAGAAAAGACATGGTTCGGGGGGATGCCCCAAAGGAGTCGTTTATTTTATTCATGTATGGGCGGTGGGTAGATATATGCCGACGAACGGGATAAAAAATTAAACACCATAATCAAGCATTGCTATGAACATAATATCCGTATTATCAATAACGACTACGAATTGTTGAGTATCTCACTGTTTGTGAAAAGTAATTTTCTCTTCAGGTTATGATTTGTTTCGCGTAAGTATGGCTAACTAATAGTGATCTCAAGTATGGACGAACTGTGGAACGATTGACTTTAGATAGAGAGAGTTTTTGCAAAAGAGTTATGTTGTCTAGTCTACCGCATTGCGACAACGTACCTACAATTTTTTTTCGTTGCCAATTTTATGTCTATGTGAGATAATTATAACTTGTCTGTATTCTGAAAAAATACGAGCAAAATAGCTTTAAAAAAAGTATTTTACATGATGTGGTTAAGGGTACGGAATTTAATAAACATTTTATCTTTTCTTCTTATTAGAATTAGATATCTGTGGGTAGTAGACATTCCTATAGACGTAGCTTCTTTATATAGAGCCTTTTTTTTGTATAGATTAATATAATTTTTTATACACATCAACGATCCGGAATAAACACTCTAAACGATTTGCAAAACTAAATTAAAATCACTTACGCATAGAAGAACAACACTGTCCCTCAGACAAAACCCCTAACCCTTTGGGAATCACATGCGTGATGTTATGCTAGAAAACTTCTAAACTAAGGAAAATATCGGTAAACAGATGTCGGTACTTGTCAAAGTTCAAAATTCATATGTAGGTAAGTGTAAATTGTATAAGTCGTTATATACCTACGCACCTCACTCACCATTCGCAAACTGTAAAGCATCCCAAAAGTTGGTCTCAGAGGAAGCTGTTGTTATATAATTAGAAACTCTTACGGGAAGGGCCCGCTTGTCGATAACGTTATTAATGATCAAGTATTAACTAATAGTGATGGATAAGTAACGAGATCGGGAAGTTTATTGTTGAGCAAATCATTACCAATGATATAAAGAACATTTATTTTCGCAAGATAAACTGATGTTGATCCTCTAGAAGTACCCATTCTGGGTGGATTTTTGAAACAACGGTTATGACGGCCTTAACCGTTATAGCTACGGTAAAACGGTCTTGGAGAACTACCCATAACATATTGAGTGGGTACTTAATCGTTAACTGCATTCACAGATTTTGAAAATGTGGTATCGGTACTCGCCAAGGAAAAGCTTATATTTATTTTAGATTCCATTCGATTTAGTTTCATTTTGATTTTTAAGACTATTTTCTATCAACTGATTCTAGTTACTAGACCAGCTGGAGTCAATGCTCTTTACTGGAAAATCCAGAAATCTATATCAAAATACTTACCTTCTACAGTACTTCGCAGAGGATTTATAGATAGGTATAACTCAATATAAAGGCAAGATCATAATAGGAATCCGAATCCTGAGAAAGAGACTTCCAAACACAGATGTTGGCAGTGCCGGAATGGGACCCGAAATCGGCCCGGGCATTTTAGAGACGGTCGGCCCTCCACTCTCAAGAGAAAGAAAAACTACTTACACAAAATTTGAATTAACTTAAGAAAACATTCAGAATAGAATGTTAGGCTGAAATGCTAGGCAGCGACTTCAAAGGAACTAGGACTCCAAGAGCGAACGAAGTGAAACCTTTTTGTTTTTTTTTTGAGCTCGAGAATCTCAACCTTTATACAAGGGATACTTGGTCGACAGAGAAAGTCAAGATTCAAGAGCCAGTACCCAATAAGCCGCAAGAGCGAGCGAAGCGAGCTCTAATTCTTTTTGACACCATGCCCTGGACAGGTTAGAATTGCTTCGACATATTGAAGTTGCTTGGTCGACTTCGCCAATGTTAAGTTTCAAGGGTTAAATTTACTAGTTACGACTACAGCTGAAGTTCTTCTTAGAATCTAAAATACATACTTGATATAATGAAAGTAGAAGTTATTAATTTTTTTTTTTTTTTATGGTGGCTGGAAAATCATCAAATAACCCCTCCCGCTCTTGGGCAGAGCAAAAGGGAGTGTCAGACTTCTACTGAGTAAAAACCACCCATGTTCCTTCTTAGCCCTTCATGTCGAGGCCGCAGTATCTCTTGCGAACAACCCGCACCCTCGACAGACGTCGGCCCTTACGGGCCCCTTCCATGTTGCTGACATCTATTTGAGGCGCGCGTGGAACACGAACGCGCCGTCGACACGGCCTGTCGTCGTCATAAGACGGACGGACGGCGAGCTTACCCATCACTCACCGTCCACAGGCCCGCGTCTACGGTGGCCGGAAACCATCACGTGGCCCCCGACGCCCGGAGCGCCTCCCGCGAGGGCTGGGACGAGAGTTCTCTCCCTCTCACGTTCCGCCACCTCCTTCGCTAGCATCACTGCTTCGCAGAAGGAGGCGACGGCGTCCCATTCCTCCTCGCCCCGGACCATGGCTTGCACCAGGGCCGGACGCGAGAGGTCGCCGCCGCCGATCGCCGCTACGAGAACATGGCGGGGCTCCACCCAAGCGGGACACACCTCCACGGTGTGCTCCACCGTGTCATTCGGCCGATCCTCACAATGGTGGCATCCGGGCGTTTCCTCCCGCCTGATTCGATGCAGGTACTTCCCGAAACAGCCGTGTCCGATGAGTACCTGCGTCAGACGGAAGGCGAGGGCGCCTTGGCGCCTCTCCAGCCACTCCTCAAAGAGGGGACTTACCGCCACTACCGTGGCGTGCCCTACTAATTAAGACCTTGTGGCATGTTCAGCCTCTGTCTATACCGGTCGATCATGCAAAACTGCAATATTTAGGAGTGACAATCCAGAGGTAGAAAAAATGAGCCTTAGTGTTAAAAAAAATCTCGCAGGGTTCAAGGTACGACCCGGGCTCATTGGTATAAACAAAATGTGTAAGTTTCTATTCTAGCGGCAGATAGAGTTATCAGAGGCTTATTTTTAGCCTCTTATATATTTTAGTTTACTACTAACTTATTTCAATAGAGGTTTTTTTTTTAAATTAGCAAAAGAAAGTCGGTCGTCAATCAGCCACACCGGCCCATCGAGCATCCGGCCCATCGGGCATTTGCCCGAATTGCCATATGGCTATGACCAGTCCGGGCCTGGATGTTGGACGGATTCTTTTGTTTCCCATTTACTCTCCGCTCAGCTCTAGTCGGGAATTCAAAGCTTTCAGCTTGTGAACATAATATGGTACCTGCAACGAGTTTGTCTGCGTTATCAGAGCAAATGCCTTAATCATTCCATTAGTGCGCTAAATTATTTATTTATTCATTAACACACACATTTGTTTTAACAGGTAAGACCCAAGCTAACAAAAGTAGTCATAAATTACTAATAGCCCAGTCCCAAGTAACGGGTCTGGGTAGAAACACAAGTTACACAGTGGACAACATACTAAGTGTCACCCTCTGGAATTCCGCCAAAGAACAAGAAAATACGTCCAAACACCGAGACACACTAATCAGTGTTCTTATTGCACAAATCACTGGCGCAAACTTTATATCTATTATCTATATAAACATATGATGTTCCCACAGATGGGACGGAGGTCTTCTCTTTGTGCGAAGGAGTGGCCAAGGGCAAGGTAGGTATTCTATATTATAGAGATTTTTCGTAGGTGATTAAACAAAAACAGCTGTACCAAAAACAAGCTGTAAAGTCCATTTCACGAAAGAAGTCCCGCAGACGCAGCGCTGTATGTCGCGCGACATAATGTTGTTTCACAACTTTTGGCATCGTAAATAAACCTTATAACGCACTAATCCAATAATAAACTCACAAAATATCGACCACAACAAACGCACCTTGATAACATCGACAAACGACAAGATGGCCGATCTGTTAAATGTAGTTCCACAATTGTCCGCGGGACTTCTTTCGTGAAATGGACTTTTTTTTCTACCGTGGACATTGCAGTTTTGAAGGAATATATTAGTTTTTTTAATTAATTAATTAAAATTTCCATGTGGGTTGTTCAGAATGATGTACTAAATACGAGGTAACCGTTTTAGCGTTTTTTTTTTTTTTTTTTTTTTTGTTACTATTATATCTTGCAATCAGTCCTTCTGGCTATGAGCAGATGTGTTGAACGGGTGAAGCATGAGGAGATATTCCCCAGTAGGAACATCCTCCATATTAATACACTGGCTTATTCAGCGCCTCCGAGATCTAAGGTTCTTCGCCGTTTCAGGCGCTTTAGGCAGTCAGGTAATGTGAGCTGGACAGCGAGCTGGTTAGGATGGTTGTCCAATCTTTTTTTGTATTTTCTTGCGAATGTCCTTATCTCATCCTTCACTGTTGGCATGCTCAAGTATTTGTGTACCTCGCTGTTTCGAATGAACCAGGGTGCGTTGCTAATTTGTTTGAGGATGTAATTCTGAACTCTTTGAATTATATTTATGTTAGAATCACAGCAGGCTCCCCATACCTGGATTCCATAGGTCCAGACTGGTTTTATGACAGCCTTGTAAATTAGAAGCTTGTTGTCCAGTGACAGTTTTGAGTTTCTACCCAGGAGCCAGTAGAGACCCTTGTATTTCAGGTTGACCGTTTTAGCGTTGGTGTCCCTTTCCATCTTGCATATTTGGAATACCGTTTTTAGAACAGTAGTGGTGAAATAAATTTGCACAAATAAGACTGGGTTCGAACCGACGATTGACACGTAAGTCCTGGAGATACTTTGGATAGGCATAAACTATAGAACGCCACCAGTTACGATCCTTACTAACCAAGATATCCATGTAATTATTAGAAGTCCATTAATAGTCACTGAATCGCTCTGGCCAATCTGTCGACGGGAAAACAACTAAATTTAAGTTGGATTCAGCTAAACTTTTTGATTGAAAATTGAGTTCCCTGTAGGTAGAAGCCGAACGAACAGTGGCAAACAAATTGATGAGTTTTTGGCAGTTGTACCTCTTCCCTTTAAACCTAATCGTACAAACTACTTACTCAGACTTCAAAGTTCTACATTTCCATGCTACAAGCCGTCTGCCGGATATAATTTCCCACCAGCAAAAAATACGAACTTCCATGCAAACTTTTATCCCCTATTCAACGCCAGCGGGGGATGAATTTTCAAAATCCTAGCTTCATACCTATATCATTATATAGCCAGCAACAGCTTAGATAATGTGTTGTCTGTTAGCAGTGAATCAACGAATTTAAGAATTATATCACATATTGGTCTACTTTCTAGCTCCTAGCATGAATAGTACCTATCTGTAGTGAGGTACCTATATTCAGTCACACGCAACAATATGTTTACACTTGCCAAGGTTTAAACTCGAGTTTCTCGTAAAATAACGATTGCAACTTTGAGATATGACCTACTTTACTATAATATGGGTTCCAAAATGTTAATTTTGTAACGTAACATGATGAAAATTATGAAATCAATACAGTAGGTGAAAATTGCTTCAAAACGTTGCTAAGTGTATACACATTGTTGCTGCAGATTGTACCTAGTAAATATGAAATGCGTACGAAAAAGAACACAGACAATATAGATGAAAATAATAACCTAAACTCCCTACCCGTGTGAAGCGTGTCGTGGCCATAGAGGGGAGCTACTGTTGCAATCCCTAAACCTCTTAGTAAACGTATGTCGGGACCAAAACAATAAATATTTTCCAACAGTTCCTTTAGCTACCTATGTAGTAAGTTTGTAGGTACCTACCTAATGGCACATACCGCAGTTAATAAAAACTCAGCTTCGTAGAACTTTGAGTGACAGTCGAACTCAGACAGGTTATTCTGTAACTCGGGGTATCAACTGTCAGTCAACTGGATGTTGTTTGTAGCACTGTGTAACATTTTTCTAAGCATTATTTAATGATCATATTTTTTGTTAATAACCCCATTGATTTAATCTTTCACAAAGCAACCGCTGCATCGCTTTGGAATGAGGCCAAAGGATCTAAAGCCGGTAATTAGAGTCTTTTAATGTCTGCAAAATTCTGTTGGAGAGTTTTTAAGTTCCGTAATTAATGGTTTTTATTCTTAATTTCCATTAAGAGTTAGGAAATTTCGAATAAATAATATAAGAAACTTCCAGCTGCTCTGGGTACTGCATCTATTAAGTAGTTTTTAGGAGAAATATTGAAATCTTTTCAATATTCTGTCAAGTGGGCGAGTTGCCAGCTTGAATGAAGTCACGACTCTATATTTTACTTAAGATTAAGTGTTCAAATCTATACAATGTGAACAGCTGCATAAGTGGTACCTATCTAACTACCCATTAGCATATTATTATTTTTTAATAAACGTGATTATTATGTGCAGGAGCCGCCTAAGAATAATTTAACTCTGACTATAAAATATGCCATATTGTGGTGAATCTTGTAATTTTTCATGCGTAAGAATGATTTAGAAAGTTAATCTCGGTTTAAGCGAGGCCTATTTGTAAAGCGAGCCTTGTAAGTAATCCCTTCAAACGAAGCTCGTCGAACCACCCCAGGAATCTACCTATTTGCAAAACATAATGCCAATCTTTTTACGCGGAACACAAATTAGAAGGTATTTTGAAGGTATTCTACATAAAGTCCAAATACCTACCGAAGTACTGCACGTACTCGGAATCCGCTCAATCCAATATATTTTACCTTAAATCCTGATTTTATCTGATAATTGCATTGTTCCCGTATCTATGGAAATATGATCGGACCCATTTCGCTGAGCAATTTGATGTTGTTTTGTTTTTGTGTGTATGGTCAATATTTATATGTATTACTCGTTGGTCTTGTGCATGAGGTCCTAGGTTCGATTGACAGGTCACGCAAAGTGTTATTGGGTTTTTAATCAGAAATTTCTCAGTAGCCACGTAGTCTGGATTTGTGCCCGTTTGATGGCAATAGGGTCGCCCCTTATTACATGGGATTTAATCATATCAAGTGAAATTTGGGTGTACTTTTTTTTTTTTTTTTTTTTTTTATTATTATATAAAGAACAAAACAAAAAATAAACAGAAACATCACAAAAACCTCAGAAGGTACTTATGGGTACACCTCTGCTTCGGGGATTACAGGCTCGATGTTATGGTATGTTCAATATGCAAATATTCAACACTAGCTGTTGCCACCGGCTTCACACGCTACAACTCGAAAATTATGTTAATCCAGTTTATAAACTATCTGTGTACCAAATTTAATCCAAATCCGTTCAGTAGTTCATGCGTGAAAGAGTAAATACTTACAAACTTTCACGTTTATGATAATAGTAGGATACCGCACATGCTTACATAAAATCAAGGTTTTGCTTCCCGAGACAGAGCTTATAAATTAATTTTACGCTAGCGCAAAATGCAATTTCTTGTAGAATTTCATATCGTTTGGCCGATAGATATCAAAACGAAGTACACTTGATTTTGCGAGCAACTACGTTCGATGTGATCACTGTGGGTGAATGGACGAACATGACGTTAACGAAAGGAAACTGTAGCCACGATAAATAATGAGGAAATAACAGTGAAAAACATTAGGTAATTCGTTTCTCTAGATTTGTTTCATACGAAAACATTCGTGCAAAATATTCGCTAATTCATCGAATCAATATCAGCTGACCATAGCAATCCTAGGATTGCTATGGTCAGCCGCTATTTTACTAAGCTGGTACTCTTCATCGCTCAGTTTCAAAATCCATCAAAATCAGTATCTAATGAGTAATCATAAAATTTTCAATTATAAATCGACGTAACTAAGTACTAAAAGTATAGTTTTTTATTATGCTTCTGTTAGATATGTAAGTCCCTATAAGATTTTCGTTTGTCCCTTTCTGCTGACATCGTCGTATTGGGAGACTAGTAAAAACAAAAAGTTCCCACAAAGCATTTTCTCCACAATAATCATATAATCGTTTTGTTTGTCAGGCTACATAGAGAAAGCGAATAACATTATTCGGCCCAAAAAACACTATAGAATCTGTACTGTATTCGCTGGTAGTTGAGTAGCGTGAATAAATTTTGTTTTGTTCGGTTTTTCTCTGTCCGGAAATGCCAAGAACAGCGAAATGTTGGAAATATAGAAATAAGCTCGGTGCCAGCCCTCTGTCTGAAATTCAAACATGGAGCTGGCGTGTAATGTCGGGAGCTGCATTCGTATGTAAATTATCTGTCCTGTCATGGTGCTCGAACGCTGAACTATGATGGGAATGTAGCGTTGCAGCACGATAGCCTCCTGTATTCCTTCTCATAAGCGAATAACTCACTCGGATTTGGTATTTAATTAAGCCCAGGCTAGGGCTGCTCTAAGGGGAAGTTTAAACATAATATCATACGTAGAGACCACGGCAGCCCGCGTAAAGTTACATTTAGCTATGTAGCTACTTATAACTTACTATGTGATTTAAACTTTTCAGTTGCGGGTTAGGATTCGGTTGCATTTAATTGAGTTTCTGTCAAAACTTCTTGTTATGCAGGCACTCTACCGAGAATGTAAACACATGGAATGCTTGGTGTTCAGCTAGGTAGGTTAGGTACTCTGTCAGCTTTATACGAACATGATCAGGTACTTACCAATTCTTTATTTTAGCAGTAGTTGTACTTCTTATTTATATCGTATCGTTTTCTAAATCAACTTAAAATATGGCGACTTAGGTAGTAGGCTCCACACACCTTTACTAGTCTTTACTCAGATAGCTGGGGAATGTACCTAACCTTTTAATTTATTAGCAACACCGGAACGCGTAGAAAAGGAAATTTAATTAAAACACGCGACCCAGTGTAAATACTTATTGTGGAAATAGTTTGTCTCCGAAATATCATTTGTGGTCAGAGTTGTCCGTTATAATCCACCGCATTTGGTTCATGTAATTACAAAGCTTTTCATGCTGCAGAAATTGACTTAAAATGCTTTAGAACAGCTGTCTCGCAGTGCATTAACGGAGCGACGGAGCGTTTTTCTCATAGTTTAACTGCCAAAAATAAAGTGTTATATTGAGTGCACTTACATTATTTATTACGGTCGTGGTATTTAAATTACCTTCGCTTATTCGGTTGTAGGTACGTTTAAACTCTTAGATGTTAAAATAAAATAAAACTCATCATTTAGTAGCACGATATTAACAGTACCTAAGTAATTAATTCGTGAAAATATTATGTTACAAAGCCTGCCTACACAAATAGTCTAATTTTGCTACCCACGATATTTCTATCTATCAAATGACTAAGCTGAAATATACCTAAATAAAAGTATCCAGAAAAATATTCGCCAATTTTCAGTAGCTGTAGTACTTTGATGAGTCTATGTATTAGTATGTATAATATTATCCGTCTTGTTGCTGTTAATTAACATCGTGTTCGCGCGACAGTCGACGTCACCGGATGTTCGTAAACTAACAACTACTTCAAACGCCGACTAACTACTTGTGATTCGCGGCTTTGAACTTTAAATAACTACACGTAAACGTACATTGTATAACTCACATATTATTTTATCTAACTTGAAAAACGGATAAAGCTAGCTGCTTCGCCCGCTTGAATAATTTACATAGGTGTGTAACTTATGCGGCCTTCGCAGTATCCAAGCCAAGTTACATCAAAGTTTTCATATCAATCTAATAACCCGATTTTGTGTCGATCCCTAACTTGCAATATATCTTAAACTTGGGGACAAAACGTTCCAATTTGAGATATGTTTACAGTAGAAGTAAATGTATAAAAATCAGTAGTACGTTTAAACATTATATAAGCTAAATGGTTTAATAGTTAATATTATAATGGTCTAGTACTTAGAAAATCTCGATAAGACAGTTTGAAAAAATGGACTTAACAACTATCTAAAAAAACTTTTGTTAACATAAGTTTTGCGTGATGGTGTTTTGTATTTTAACAAATAAAAAAAATTGCTGATGCCATATTTTGTCACATCTAGCACTTTAAGTTTGTTTCCATGTTTGCTTGGTTGGTGATTGCCGATTGGCCAGTACTAACTGGACTTATTTGTTTTGTAATTGTGATCGCTTACCCTCACATTTTGTTATTTTTTACTATGATCGTGTTATTTCTTAGTTTCCCAGTAAGCGAATTATTGGTAATTCTTGATGAGGAGTAAGTTCTTAAACCATATAACTATGTTATTTTATGTAGATAAATATGCGATGTTCAGTTTCTTGGATACGAACATTTAAAAACGGTCTAAAAAATATAGTTTAGTTTTGTTAACATAAGTTTTACGTGAACTGTTTTGTATTGTATTTTATATGGTGTTGATTATTGTGTTTAGTGTCTTGGATGGCTTGAACGTCGTAATGTAAACCTACCTTAGATTGTTAATTCAGTTAAGTTTCTCTTTAAGTGAACTGTAATTTGTTCTTTGAGAAAATAAATGTCTTTAAACCGAAAGCAGACATTTCGCTCTCACACAATTCTGTTAATGACATAAACGTCATTACGTCGTAACGTAAACATCATTTGCTATTCAACTGTAAAATCTAGTAAGTAGAGGTGCTAATGAACACTTTGTGCACAGCTGATATAATTACCATGAGCCCGAGTCGCGAGTTACCCAGCCGTTACATTAAGTACATTTGTGAAAGTCCCCGCACAAACACAGATGTGTGTAGTGTGTACAAGTAAGTATGTAATAAGACTTCTCCATCACATTCAAGAGAGCAATTAGCGGGGCCACTCGTTCGTTTACACTACGACGTCTAGTCGGCGCATTAGCGGTGTAGTGGCAAAAATGTAAAGTATTTATCTCATTACGTACAGAACTAGACTAGGTAGTTCGTTGTTCGTGTATGATGAATTGATGACCTGCGAGCTAATACCTACGTGCACACAGACATAATAACTTACTAATAGTACTTATTTTCCTTGTAAGATATCAAACCTTATCGATCTCAAAAACCACGCTGAGTGTTATTATCATTTCATTAACCTACTGATTTAAAAATTCCAACTAAACTTCGTTTGTTGGCTCAGCAAGTATCGTTTGCAAGGCCATTAAAAAGTCAACATGTATTTAAGTGTGATATAACGTCGTACCCTTTTTTCCTTTCAGGTTGGACAATCCTCAAAGGAATCTAAACCAAGCAACGTTCCTACATCAACGCTACTGCATACCTATATATACGTACATAGGGTAGTTACAAAGTACTGTTTCAATATATAACTGTAACGTAATAGCCTGTCAGTCTTCCGTTATCGAGGCGCCAGAGTAACTTGTTTTCTTTCAGTTAATTCTTATAATGACGTGAAAGGAAGCGGACTCATTATGGTTCCGTCATCCGTTGATTAATGTACTCAATGATTCATAGCTAAATAACTGTGAGAGCTAATTAACACGTTCACTGCGGGACTAAAACTAGCGTTTTTTTGTTCGGTGCGTTAGTGGGCCGATTGGCCTGTTACTTAAACTCTCCGCCCCTGCGTTAAGGGGCTCTTAGACCTAGTAAGGTATCGATGGAAATAAATGACTATCCCTTTGTGAAACCTTTGAATTTTTGATACCTACTTATCAATATCGCTAGTAGACGAGTTAGCTGTCACAGTGTTCACCTCGCCCCCGGATCCCGCTATTTATTCAAGAGATATAATGTAAAAATAAGTATAAGGTCTTATGACCTGAAACCGCACTGAATGAGGGGTTTAATCGAGGGATTATTAGTGATGTGAAATAAGTTATCGACACATTGTTTATAATATAATTTATTAAACAAATACAAATGGGTTTTGTAGAAACATGATAGACAGTACCCTTTCTTACATTCTACACAGAACGATTAAATTTTTTTAACTTTTTTATTTGCCTCTCGGCTGCTGAGTGTAACTCGCAGCGTTAAGTAGCATCCAGCACACATTCTCCTTTTGTCGCCGTTTTTCTGGAAGGTGTGTTTCATTGACAGATTCTACATCAGCCGGTTCTACTACAGTACTTAAAGGTCCATCATGATTTGTGCTATGGGCTCGAGAGTCTGAATTCAATTGGTCAACTGTATAATTAACTGGTATTAATTGGGTATTATCAATATTTTCATTTATTTTTTAAGACAGATTGCTAGAACTGGTCTCATAAAACGATTCATTGTGTTGGCTTTCTAAAGCCAATAATTCATCGATTGTATCATTAGTTAATGGGCAAATTAAAGATTTTGCACATGATTATGTCGCTCACAGAACTACACCTGCTTGTCAACATCGATGTATTTCTAGCATCACGTACTGCTGGCGAACGGAAAACAGATTGTGATTGGAGGTTATTTATTTGTAACTCATGATTGTTCTGAATCGGGGTAACAGGTAACGGCTCGGCATTTTTTAAAGCTGCGGCATTTTTAGAACTTGAAGAGAATTACCAATACTAGGACTAACGTAAATTGAGCCTCCTTCTTGATTCAAGAGTTGCACTTTTCGAGTTTTAGGAGTTTTTTCTAAATCACTTTTCATAGTAGTAACATTCGTGGTATCTTGAGTATATTTGCGTTTTTTAGGAGCGGTTATAAAAATTGTGCTTGCTGTTCCTCTACTTACTTGGTTTAATTTTAGCTCTCGAGTGGTTTTCGACTCATCCCTTGATCGAGGATTGGTGTCATTAATATCAGAGCTATTTTGCTGAGAGCCACTATTTATTGTCTTCATAAAATCTTTACTCCACTTCGACTTATCCTCATTAGAATTTTCACTTTCACTATTTTCTGTTTGCTGAAACGATAATTCTAGCATTTTTCGACATCGTTTATTTATCCGAGGCATTATTACAGTAATTAACAACACATAAACACACACTGACACTCAAATGTTATGAATTATGCACTATCGTAATGTACGTGCGCTCCCGCTAATTATGTCACAACACTAGTCGGAAGTAAAAAATGCAATCACCCAGATCAGTGCGGCAGGGGGCAGAAAGACCTTGTAGTCTATGACGGGCCTTTCGACCCTTTCTCCGCAAGGAATAGAAAAAAATATCAATCAGTGCGTTATCGGGCCGGAAAACCTTAGCAAAGTTTTATTACCTTACCGAGTTGACTTTAAGGTCCTAAACTCAAACCTATACTGGTCTCTTTCGTACATTCAGAAATACTCATGCAACGGCTGCCGCACCAGAGTAAAGTACAGCGTTTCTCACCTCCGCACGGAGTGAGAGCACATGCATCGGGTTTTTAGACCTTATATCGCAGTGAACGTGTTAAGTTTTCAAAGAGAATGTTTACAGATGTTTCTTATTGGTTGGTTAGATTTACCCACGGGAAAAAGCTATGTAGGTAAGTATTGGAGCATAGTAAATTAATATCGAATTCGTATTTTAAAATTGAATGAGTTTGAACGCTGTCAAAATCTTTATGATGAATTTGCTATAACGCTGGCTTACTCGTAGACTGTGCACCGAGAATCCGAGATCAATTATATTCAGTATGTGTGCATGGCTGCACAGAGCACAGTCCACACAATGTGTGAGTGGTTGCCGTGTACGTAGCGAGCAGACTGCGGTGACACTGTGATAAATTGAACCTCTCATTGGAGCACTTATCGCATCCTGAGACGGGCTTATCTATAGATACGAGTAAGTACCATGAAATTGACACATACCAACTAAGATCAAGTGCTGTAGTTTCCATAACAAAGAATAAGATTTGCTCTAACATTCTCATACGTTTCAGTGCGGAATATCGTAGTGTCGCAGGTCCCCATATGTCCCGGCCAAGATCAGACCACCCCATCTTGTCTCGTGGGTGTCGTAAGATGCGATAAAGGGATTAAATCAGCTGGGTGGGCAGTGAAATACGCCTGTACCCTGATTACATTGGAAAATATGGTTTCTGGGTTTCGAACGTCATATTTTATGATATAACTTTGCGTCATACCTATTAGGAAATGAATGAATCACTTAGTAGTGCGCTTGCTAATGAACGCAAGTTCAATTTACGCAAAACGAACCACAGTTATTGGCCGGAAAATGTCCGGACGTAGACTAGCAATGATGTTGTCGGGTAGATTGGTCTATGATGTGTCATCATTTATGCATTTTCAACTGCCCAACATTCTGCTAATGTATTTTCAGTTACCTGGTACCTTGTATACCCTGTTTTAAAGAAACGGAGGAAAAAGCTGACAGTGAACCCATAAATATTCTAATAACACAATCCAAAAGAACAAGAACAAAATGCTAAGCCCACAATCGATGGCAAACGGGAAAGATAAAGTAAAAAAAATCAAATCCGGAGAATTTATGAAATTTCTTAAAATGCTTATCTCCGTGAGTTATTGGCACCGTCGCAGCCAGTGAGCTAAGAGATCTTGTGAGCGTCACGAGTTCACGCCCACTTCCACGACGTAGAGAGAAATGTGTCTAGGTTTTGCTTGCTCTTTACAAATGCGATTTTATTGTTACTCAAGTTAACGCTACTAAGAAAGATTATTAATTTGAAAAGTCTTAGAACGTAACAAATGACCGACTTAAAACCATTTTGTGTCTATTTGTTTGTCTATTATTTACAGTTTCTTTATATTATATCTTCTAGCCCAGCTTTGCAACGGCAAATTAAGAATTGAATGGCGTGTACCAAAAACAACGAACGTAAAAAAGCGATGCAATTTCAAAGTACACCGCGAAACTTTTTTGACGTCCTGCTGAACCCCCATCCTAACTTAATTAAGTCTTTATTAAAATTCCAGCATGGCATAAATTAACTTTATTAAGATATTTCATAATAATTCTGGTTAATATTGTAACAGTAGTAAATGGTTCATTTCTAGCCTTATCTTCCGTGGGCAGCCGCAGCCCTGACCCCATGACTGATGAAAAAATAACTTCACGCCGTCTCCTGTATATTTAATTGGCCACCGGCAAAATAAATGAAAACGTGACAAAATAGAACAACAAATGAAGAGTTTGGCACCCCTGTAATGATGTAGGTAACGAACTGCGAAACTTTGTTTGCACATTTCTTTGTTTTAACAGAAAAACCGGACCTTTTGCAAAGCAGCTAATTGCGTGACGACAGCGCAGCAGCGTGGCAAAAAGGCAGATATGAGTTTAGGAGTCCTTTTTAATTGTTACTTTTATCGTGCAGCATCTTTGTTAAGAACAGCTTAATAAAATTAAAATTAAAAACTTTGCACTACCTGCTAGTCCGACTAAAATTAGACTGCATTTTCTTTTCTAGCTTTACAAAATAACCAGGATCAAAGGATCTCGGGTCGGAGGTATTATTTTAAATTGTAATGAGCCAATTATTAACCGCTCGCTCACAATCTCACCCAGCCTAATAAATTTTGTACACATGTTTAAAGGCACATTGGGCACAGCCCGGGCTAAACTCGAAATCTTTCAACAATTATGATCCCCGAATAAATTTGGTCGACCCATTTCCATATCTTTCGCCACTTCGGTGAAACGCGTGTTTTTTGTCATCGGGAAAGCTGGGAACGTTCATAAAATGATAAATATAATTCCGTAATGAATACTAATTGCGCCGGTTGTTATATATGCCAAAACCCGAGGATTACCCTTTGCGTCCGGCTGCCGCCAATTTACCCTGACATGTGATTATTCAGATGTCGATCGGTTCGGACGGAGTATCGTAGAATTGAATATGTGCATGAAGCCAGGAATATAAATTTGGCACTGGCCGGATTTACGAGCCTTCCAAAATGGAATCCTTGCGCTAAGCTGACGACCTTTCAGGACAGTCGGCACCATAACGGCGCGCTGTTATAACAGTTTACAGGTCTATGGCAGAATTACTTATGGGTAATTTATTGTGACCTTTATACATTTTGTTACTTATTTTGTCAAAAGATAATCAGTTTCCAAGAACATCGACATAAAACATACAATCAACGAAACTTTTGGCAAGGAAAACCAAATTGCAACAGTAACAACATCATGTTGGTTAGAACAGGCATTTTAGGTCGATACTAACTTTGTTTTATCAAACAAAACTGACAAGCCTGGCAGCCGGATATTTTGCGCAAAAACTGTACACAATACACTGTTAAAAACAAATCGTTATACCAACATTGTGAGTCCCCCAAACGTTTTCAAAATTAATCTATGGCGCACAATACTCCATTGTTGTAATTATTTCGTTTATTTTCCTTAATAAGTGTACACTGGGGTCGCATTGTAAGAAGGTTGGATTCATTGTTTATTATGAATGATACCTCAATGAACTGCTAGTGATCAAAGTGAAATTAGCACTAATTGTTCTCGTCTGAGGACCAGTAACGTTGTACTAGGTCTAGCTGCTACATTACACGTGTTCGGCGTTACAATACTCACCGGAGGTGCACACTGTACCTCATTAACATTAATCTCTGGATGAACGCCATACATATACAGCTACAAGTACTTGATGTACACGAGTAGGCGAATAGGTACATGCTTAATTAGATATTCACGCCGAAAGGCAAAAACGGAATTTCGTGGCGTGGCTCGGTCGTAAGTCCGCCCTTTCTCAGTCATATGTGAATATTTCTAAAAGGAGTCAAGGTGCTGTAAAGTTTACTATAGGTATAAAAGTCGTGTGTTCACGAGTAGCGAGCATTCTAAAGCTTTGGATTGTCAATCTACAGAAGTGGTTTTTATTTGAAAAATACAAACCTGCTTCTTTATATATTCATGCGTACACAGAAATGTTAAAATCACTTGGCTGCGTTACATATTTACATTCGACTACAAAACAATGGGAAAACGTGATGGAGGTTTTAGCAAAGTGTACGTTGTGCATGCCTAAATACAACTTAGCCCACCAGGAACCAAAACATTCTCATTATTTTTATATTGACATGAAGTTTCTCAACAACGAAGTGCCGGAATCTGGCCTGAAATACAACACGAGTTTATTGTTAACACTGAAAAATTTCCCATAGGACTTATATTGTTACGATATTCGACGTCGGCTCGCATCGACGGGAAATCGTGAATGTGAATGTTCGACGATGTTTGTTTTAGCCACGCTATACCTCGCCACATAATATTCATGTAAACTAAAATAATATGAGAGTAGGCAGCGTAAAAAAGAGGAAAACCGGCCTTGTATTGTCGTCATAATAATTTCGCCATGTGTTGTTCAGTGAACACTGTTTTTTGTTAAAATTAAATATAAAAGCAACGTTCTGTTAAATTAAACGTGATAAAATTATCTACCCACAAGATCAAAGTCATTCCGACGCAATTTAAATGGTATATTAAAGAAAAACAGAAAAATAATTACAATGGTTCTTCCAAATACTTCATTACTAAATTGCTTCTTTAGTAAATAAGTTCATCATTTGTTCGTAACTAAGCTTGTCTTCGATGGCCAGCTACAAATAAGTTCGTGAAACGGAGCAATGACATTTATTTGCTTGCTCTATTTTTGAAGTTGAAAGAAGTCATTTAATTATTTGATTCTGAGAATAACGTGGTGTTCTGTCAGTTGTTAGGGCGGTTTCAGATTGACGCATTTTTGGCGCTTATAAGCTCGTTTCTGTACGCGCGTTTATGCACGTGTCACGTGATAAGTTATCGCTTTTCCTGACAGCTGTCATTTTGATCAAACAAATAAGCGTAATACACAGACCGTCATACAGTATTCGCCATATAACTGTAAGTAAATGGCGAAACTTTATCAATAATTTTTATTAAAAGAACTTAATGAATAGTGTCCTTCTGTAGTAACTAATGTCGGTTGAAAGAGACAAATATAAGAAACAGCATTTTTTTGACATAGAAATATATAGGACACTGAACTGAATACTTGATTTACCCTTTTAACTTTGATTAAATTGTATAACTTAAAATTGGTATATTCCATATAATATTTTCTTAATTCTGGGTCAAAATGTTGTGTTGCGTTTGTTGTGTGTATATTTACAACGTAGGTAGAAGTTAAGGGGACTCATAACATGTCAAACGCCTATGTTATACTTCAGCTCTGTTATACTTCAGCTCAGTTATACTTCAGCAGCATTGAAGTAAAAACTGACATAGCGACAACGGTCTAGAATTTCACCTCCGAGGTTATAACTTAAAAATTCAAACAAATTCTATATCAGACTCCAATACTGATAAACCTGATCATTTTACGTTAAGTCTACAGGTAAATTATCTAGCTATACAGATTTTCGATCTATATTATAACCAAGTTAAAGCAAAATCGGATGCAGGTACTTTGTCGCTGAGGTGGGGAACAGCTGAGCGTTTCGTAGAGCATTAACGTCTCGATACATATTCAGCGATTACATTAGCTGAAACAACCTCGTGGTTAGACTATCACTTACTTATCACACACATCCTCTAGCCACCAGATCGAATGCTGCGGTCACCATGCCGGAACATTCAAGTTATATTGGCATATTAGTCTGCCAACGTCCACTTCTGAACTCAGGGTCGTAATAGTCGGAAGATAGTACGCCAACATCAACACGTCTGTTGTATTGTAACGTTGCTTTTAACAATGACTTGTGATGTATTTGTGGCTTATCAGGGCGACACCGCTACCCATAATCGACAGAACCGTTAAATTAATCGTTTCATCCCATCTTCCGATCTGATATGAGACACAAAACACCGGTTGTTCGTCACCGGAAGTCACTCAGAAGTTGTACACACACTATTGTAACGGATTGTCGAGTATCTTGTGACGTACGACTAAATCGCCGGACTCACGCTTCGCCTTGCGTGTACGTCTCCCCATTTCAACGCGTACGTTTCCCGTTTCCGTGTTAACTACTCTGTCCCTTCGCCGTTCGCTTCCCCACTTTCCCCATATACGTGTGTTGAGTGCCACGTGTTGCTTGTGTGGGGAGAAAGGACCAAATTGACTTAGCCGGCTTTGGAAGCAAAGGTGACAGCTGAATGACGGCCCTTACACGTCGGTTACAGCGGCGGGTCAGTGCACAAGCTTACCTTGTAACTTTATAGTGCCCGGAGCGGCGTGTCTAAAGCTGCAGCAGTTAAATAAAGCTATCAATATTAGTTTGTAATTTATGCAAAACTGCAAGTAAGAAATGTGACCTTTCTCTTTCCTTCTCTCCTTCTGCGATGTATCTACCAACGTTGTACTTTCTCGTTCATTTACCGGACCGTCTTTTACAAAACTTCGCATATTTTGTTTGTTCTTGTAAATACATATACAGGGTGGTGCCGACAATACGACAATCAATGAAATCACTGGTAGTTCTAGTTCATAGGAACATTTTTAAAGTATCAAACAAATCCTAACACCATCGTGGTGCCGACAATACGACAATAACCTACCTAAATGTCTTTGCCAAATTCGTTTGTTACATTTTATTTCCACACTTTAATCGGTGCACATTATTCCTAAGGTGAGTAAACCAATATTTGTTTGTAAATTGTAATGTATTTCGTTTACAGTTTTATGCTACTTAGTTTTATTGTTTTTTTTTCATTTTTTTATTTTGTTTTTAAGATTTATTTGATAGTTTAATAATGTTCCTATGAAGTAGAAGTACCAGTGGTTTCATTTATTGTCGTATTGTCGGCACCACCCTGTATATAGGCATACATAACCATCGTACGCGTCTTGTTATTATTACAGATACGTAATAGTACCCCGTCTTTGTATTATTTATGGCGTCGTTCGCCATCACGGCCCATAGCTACAGACATTTGCCAGGGCTGAGTTTTGAACGACTTATCAAGGTTATAATATTGTACGACATTCTATTGCGTATATTTTTTGTTTGACATGAAATATTTGCGGTTTGTTTTCATATTTTCCAATTTCAAAAATTATAATAACTTTGTTAAAATATTCCATTATATACAAATATACCGACGGCAAGTTATTTGCGATGCAACAGCTTGCGCTACTAATGGTGAAGGATAAAACAGAATTGAACTAACCGGAGAGTAAAGGTAAACCATCTCCGAGATTAAAATCTGAACAATGTTGCATCGTGATTCTCGTAAATAAATTCTAGTAAAGCGTCTGTGTTCAAGTTAAGAGACCCAAAATATCATCTGTAGCTGAAGGAGATAATATACACAGTATGTAATATACCTTTACGTCTTTATTTCTAGAGGTCTGGGTGGATTTGATTTAAAAAGTTGTATTCCGACCCGATCGACCGATTTGTTTTAAAAAATGGCAATGCTAACCAATGTCTACATACCTACAGTAAAGAAACAGTATACATTATTCACTGTTGGAAGGTAAACGCTATGGTTTCCGCTTTTCAATGAGCACAAAACAAAATCCGCCGGTAAACTCTAAGCAAACCCAATGCATTACCATCCCGAGCCGGAATCTGAGGTAATATATTATATTGACTGGCGATGATAAAATATCCCCGGCTTTGCACACTGAGTACTATACTAAAATAAATATTATGATACATAAAGCCGAGGGATAAGCTGTTCCAGCGAGTTTCTGTTTGCTGACATATTAATTCATTTTGATTACATTGCCGAATATCGGACAAGCCCGAGGCTATATCTTGCATCTCTAATGGGTAGGTGTGTAGCTTCAGGTTTATGTTACCGTACTGGTTCATGGTATTATGTATATTTTATGAGAAAACTCAGCATCAGCAATCATGCGCGAGAAGGTGAATTCCATGTTCGAAACTTATGATAGACTTGACCTGAATATAAATCGAAAGACCAGACTATACTAATTTTCATGCCAGAAAAGAAAACCTGGAAAATCCTGAAAACAGAATGTAAATCTTGTCGCAAAAGAGCGAGTAATTATCATCAATGGCGACATATCCTTTATTCAAATTAGAACGTCTTACAATTTACATCAACAATTGCATTAAGAAAACGAGCATGTATAAAGCACATATTATTAAATTAACACAAATGTAACCTAATATTCCGACCACTTAGGGTAAGTACAGCGTGGAAATATTTAAATTCCGCAAAGCCGAACGCTTGCCAAGACGGGCGGACGGCCATAACTCGCGGGGCGGGGGACGCTGGGTGCGGGGTGCGGGGAGTTGCGGCCGCTGGTGTGAACGCAACCTAATACTGACAGATGGCACAGGTAAATCAAGCTCCTAACATTTTTCGCACGATTAATCTCTCGCGTAATTATGTCTCATAATGGTATCGCTTTTTATGTTAAGGACCTCGAAGGTTGATGTACCCACTAATGGGATCGAGCCCCAAGATACAGACTAACTGTCTAGATTGAGGCTCTCGGGCGACTACAAGATCTATGTAAACTAGCTGAGTTTTATTTTATTTATAAAACACTTATAATATATCTCTAGCTCTATATATCTCATGTATATCACTAACTAATCTATTAAACTTGGAAAAAAAATATTTATGCTTTCAATTTATTCATATAACTATTCTAGATCTAAAATAACTGATTTCATAATTATGTAATGTCATGGTCAATAAGCAATTGAATATTAATCGATTGAAATGATAGCGGTCGCAACCTACCAATTAAAAAAACAACTTCAATCTAACGATAACAAAGCATCAGTAATTCGGCCATGCGCACGTAATTGGGTTCCATTCACAAAAATCTCTGTGATTGGAACTGTGCCCGTAAACGTGGGTGTACTCGATGGAGATACACCTACAGTTGAACGTTTCACTCGGCTGACAGCTATGGCATTTGTATATTTAAGCCGTTTCAGATCAATGTTTGTTCTATGCTCCTGGCTAAAACCACCCACTCTATGAAAATAACGTAAAAAAGCTACCACGAAGGTGGGCGTTTTACGCCGGAGGCTCCAGCGGATCCCCTGATTACATCAGTACATTAAAGCCACTGGTACACTGATAATTTTATACTATTAAAACTTGGTCTCATTTATAGTTGCGGAACTTTAACAGTATTTGATCCACCTACATTCATAAACTTACCTTAGAAAGGCTTCTTTATTTTGACAAACTGGACATGCTAGCCTTTGTGCAAGGCTAAAAGTATAACTCGTTAGTAATCTGCCTCCTGTTGTACCTCGTGTTCGCAAGCGCCTTTCTAGAGCAATCTTGTGTTCTATTCTTAGTTCGGGCGGGTTTTCACCAGAAATTGCTCAATACCAGCTCGGAGTCTGGATTTTGGCCCAGTTGATGGCTCGTCCCCTGCTCTATGAAACTTTAAGTTAACTAGCTAACTTTAATATGTTACGTATAATCATAAATAAGTCAAATTATAGTTCAATGTCAATAAATAAGCGTCTAAATAAATTAAAAATAAAAATCTTGTTAATAAATCTAACAATAAATTAATAATACGTTACTAGAAAAACAAGCAATTAATCTCGAGAAGACGTATAGTGGAGTGCCCTAAGGCATAAATATTATAAAACCTCGGAATCCAGGGCCGGTCAATGAATCTTCATAAAAATTTTTGGACTGCATTGGTAAAAGCCCAAATAAAGAAGTTAAAAAAAAATTTTGCGCGCTCTTCTTTTTTTTTTTTTTAATTCGGCAATTTGCTGAAAAATGATAGGGACAAGGGAAAAAAAATGTTTAGAGCTACTAAATAATATTTTCACCGTGACTTTAATGTTAATTAATTAATATTTCGCAAAAAAGAACGACTTACAGCAAAAAAAAAACTAAAACGTATCTATCTAATACCTTTATAGGAGCAATTCTTGTAATATAGTATAATCTGAATCTCGGTTACGGCTTCAACGATTTTCATGAAATTTTGTATGCTGGGGGTTTTGGGGGCGATAAATAGGTCAAGGTAGGTTTCATTTAAAAAAAACACGATTTACCAAAACAACCAAGCAAATTTCGGTCATCCAGGTACTATACATTATAATAACATTATTGTTAATTACTGTCGTCGTCATCGTTGATGTGGATTGTTGGTGAAGGATTAGTACCTACAGCTGTCACAAAAGCATTCTAAATTTTAAAAAATCTTTTGGATGCCTTATGTTTAAGGCCTCCTGCCAGAGGCATATCCTACTAATATTATATTTGCTAAAGTTTGTGAGGATGGATTGATGGTTGTTCCCCGTTTCACGCAAAAACTACTGAACGGATTTGGAGCTTAAATATCGCAAATAGATAGATGGTTTACAACCTGGATGTAAACATATGACACAATTTTATCTCGGTAGTATGATCCCGTGGGGCAATTACCGAGCTAGTAACTGATATACCATAAGTGACTAATCGCTAAGGAAAGCTGCTGTGAGGTACGGACCTCGGTTTAGGACGTCACTGAGGGGGGGGCAACAAAGGGACAGGCTAAATCTGAGAGATATTATTTAGGGTCTGGTTTAATACTACTGTCTCAGCTTCGCAGGCTGGCTCTAGCAAGGGTCGGGATATTTGTATTTCTTATTTCTAAGTGTACCTACTGGTTTCCCTACTACTTTGAGGTCCATACCCCACAGGAGGTGCCCTTAGTGATTATTAGTCACTTATAGTATATCAGTTACTAGCTTATGGCCGCGGCTTCTCCCGCGTGGAGTTCGATAAACCATCTATCTATCTATTCTATCTTGTAATCGAATTTTATACTTATGGGAAATTTCCTGAAATAAATGATTATTATTATTATTTCCTTTATTCATTTTCTTTCCTTACTAAATACATTTTTAAATATTTCTTAAAAAAAAAGATATAAAAAACATTTAAAAATATAAAAATTATTATAATTATTATATATTAATTTTATTATTATTATTATTATTATATACGTTATCCAAATCCGTTCAGTAGTTTTTGCGTGAACGAGTAACAAAAATTAATCCATCCTCACAAACTTTCACACGTATAATATAAGTACGATATGCCTCTGGCAGGAGGCCTTAAACTTAAGGCATCCAAAAGATTTTTTTAAATTTAGAATGCTTTTGTGACAGCTGTAGGTACTAATCCTTCACCAACAATCCACATCAACGATGACGACGACAGTAATTAACAATAATGTTATTATAATGTATAGTACCTGGATGACCGAAATTTGCTTGGTTGTTTTGGTAAATCGTGTTTTTTTTTTAAATGAAACCTAGCTTGACCTATTTATCGCCCCAAAACCCCCAGCATACTAAATTTCATGAAAATCGTTGAAGCCGTAACCGAGATTCAGATTATACTATATTACAAGAATTGCTCCTATAAAGGTATTAGATAGATAGGTTTTAATTTTTTTTTTGCTATAAGTCGTTCTTTTTTGCGAAATATTAATTAATTAACATTAAAGTCACGGTGAAAATATTATTTAGTAGCTCTAAACATTTTTTTTCCCTTGTCCCTATAATTTTTCAGCAAATTGCCGAATTAAAAAAAAAAAAAAAGAAGAGCGCGCAAATTTTTTTTTTTAACTTCTTTATTTGGGCTTTTACCAATGCAGTCCAAAAATTTTTATGAAGATTCATTGACCGGCCCTGGATTCCGAGGTATAAATCTTACGGCACTCCACTAGTAATGCAATACGTATAGTTTACAGCTGTATTTCATTCTGCTAGTTGGCCCAACTAACATAAATCAAGCCCGGGCTCATTAATAGAAACAAATGATCCCTCTTTTATTGATAACAAGCTCGGGAACCGTACGTAATTGCTACTTCATTGGATGCACGTAGCACCGCGCTACGCTCGTAGCGCCGTAGCGATACAAGTGCTACGCTCCGTAGCAGATAACAAAAAACGATATGCGTAATGAAATGGTAATAAGGGTACATGGTTCGTTATCATATTGCTTACTTCTTAGAAGAGTAATCAAGTGGAAGTGCCATGGAAACACTTTATTTTCGGGATGACATGGTTTATTATTATGTGTTAGCCCTGAATAAAACGATAAAACGGATACAAATAGCCTATTTTTTGCTGTAATCGATGTTGGCGTTGTCAGGATGGTTGTTTGTTTCTAAAATTATATCGATAAAATTATATTGATAAATTGTCGATAACCATATTCGAAAAGTTATTTTCACAAAGAACCTTTTAGGTCATGGTAAAAGGTACTGATATCATTGGCGTTGACGTAATATATTAAACACTTTCATGGATGCAGATTTATACAATTATCGTAGCTCATAGGTATGAGGGTAACACAGTTATAGTCAAGCTCAGTCACGTTATTGGATCAAGATCATTGAATCAAGTCAGCGAGGTTCACTTGCTCTGTAATTGAGGTAAGAGGCGACTGAGATGATTACTTATCACTAGATGTAACACAATTTGGTCTTACGCCCGTATTAATAAACCACTGTAATTTAGAGCTAGTTAATTTTATTATTACCGACTCTTTTTGGTTCGGTTCTTCTTGTTTCTGTGAAACACCTATTTTTTTGGTGGATTGGAATCTCTGGTTAAACGCACAGAGATTCTCCTCTACTAATCAGTTGGCTAGTCCCGGGAGTAATAAAGTCATTATCCCGGCACCCTCGTGTAAGACGGCAGTCCGTGACCACTACGTGCTACCACATACTTATCAGAGCTGACTCAAGATTGCTCTCTTTTTGTAAGAACACGTGTAATTCCCTTTTTCATACTATGTCGCAACAGAATTTATTTTCCTTATGGAAGACCACTCCCGGGGAAGTATTACCATCCGACCTATATTAGTAAACAAGCAACATTGTTGGGTTCCGGTTTCAAGGGAAAACAACAAACAATACTTTTCAACTCGTAGTACGACGTGCGCTCCACTACCTGGTTGGAAAAGGGTTACTAGGGTTTTACAGAAACAACCCGGAATCGAGATAAGCTCATCTCGTATTACAATTGTTCCCCACAAATACCCGCGTATAGGGGCTACCCTGTGATGTGATGTCTCAGCCTACCTCTTCGGGTATTATCGGCGTGACATGACGTATATCTTCGTCGCAAAAGAACGAAAGAAAAAGATGAAAAATAAAGATACAGTCTCAAAGTTTCAACCTATAAAGACGGGCAAATAAGTGTGAGTTTAAGTTCAAATAAACGGTTTATTACAGATCCGAATGCTCGGGAAACGAATCTGTACGGGAACTTCCCATAAACAAGAATAACTTCGAGATATATCCTCATTCATCGCGCACAACTTTAGAGTTGGAATTCTCTGTTCAAAACAGCAAAAGGAAACAACTCGACTCACCTTCTTCTGAAGTTGTTCTTCATATTCTTTCCATAAATACTTTGGGACGGGCTGTGCAAGTGAAAGCATCGCAGAATCGAAACTAAAATATCCGACATGTTATAAACATAAAAATATTAAGCATGCGGCTTGAATTTATTATTATGCCTCTAGTTTCCTGTTGCTGCCCTCCCGAAGGAGATTTCATGGTAACACATGGTACGTTTCGATGATAAACTGATAATATTACACACATATTTCAGCGCATTCGCATTAGTGACTCGTGATTTTAATAAAAACTTGGCTGTTTCATCCGAATAAATAAATAACAGGAAGTTTGCATGAGTACGTCTCTCGTATTTCGGTTATTTAAAGCCTGTTATATGTAATAAATCAATACCAGTTAAGAATATTGAGGGAATCGCGAGTTATTTACCGGTAATCGGATTTACATTGAATATAACACGCGAGCGGCGCCGGTCCGCCTTTTCAGAGCTCTTTTATTATTGTATACTTTCAATTAAGCGCTTCTTTACCAACCTGTATCTACAAGGCTGCCGCCTTATACAAGCTAAAAAGATTTTAAATAGATTAAAACACACCAGCGAAGTTTGTATTTCCCTTATAAAATTTCACTCAATTTGGCCCCACAAATTATGATTTCCCGAAAAATAAATTTTGATTTAACGTTATATCCACGGTTATCTCGCCGGCAATTAGTTTTGTTTCATTCTCTTGTTAATTAATGAAGTTCGTCTGTTCCTATTAAGTAGTAAGTTTGGTATTTACTTTCTTTGCAAAGTGCTCTAGTTTCTGTCAAATAACACCATTAAATCGTTATTTGCTCTGAGCTAATTTCAAGGAAACAGAAACATTACTTAACATTTAACGGTATAAAGGAGGAAAGTTTTCAGTATTTCCTTGATACCGGCAGGTGTGATTAACAAAGCTTACCGCCAGGAAAACAATTGTTCCGAAAAGTTCAATAAAACCTATGTATCTTTATGGCCAGCTAGATAAACAAGGACATAAAATTATACGTGTGCCAAAATGTTACCTGTTTAGGCAGGAAGTGAGTAAAATATTCATTATTAATGCGTTGGTTAGGCGAGTGAGAAAAAAAACTAATTAAAAAAGCACTTTCAAAAAAGGTATCACCCATATTTAAATTACCATACCAAGCCCTCACTTAGAAGTTACACGTTAAAATGTTAACAGGACTTACACATTACGGAGCCATAAAACATTTGGCTATTATAAGAAAGTAAGATGCCCTGGGCGGCTTTTAAGCGCGAATCCATTCCGAATATTAATGGGGCTCTCTCGTATCGTGCATACTTCGTGTGTGTTAACTAAAGAAGCCGTCAATAGCAGATATCTGTGACCGGAGGTTCGGCGTTCAATCCCCGCGGACGTGCCTCTAAACTTGCGCTCAACTTTCGTTTACCAACACCACGTATACTGCATACAAAGTATGTGTAAACCTTTAAGTAGAGTCACATAAAATAATATCTTATTATATTTTATTTTATTGTGTCATAATAAAACTCGGCCTTCGGTAGGGATCAACCACTTAGAAGTGAGAGGAGAGGCGCGTGTATGGTCGTACATTGTACAAAGATCTGTCTATTTGGTGCTTTATTATACCCGGGTCTACTGTACTGAATTTCAGAACTTCAAATAATACATTTGATGGACCACAAGTCTAGCACACTAGAATAAGAACGTTACTTTGATATGATTAGTATTACCCTGATATTATGTGATAAATTGATTCTATTTTATTGTGAAATTCACTTTATCTCATGTTCGATATACAGAAATGTCAATAAAATTCAGAACAATTGGTTATTATTCAAATATCATTGTTTTTCTAAATGATTTAGATGTGTTAAATGTTTATTCGCATAGCTGATACCGTCTAAATTAACGCGTTTATGTTAATTAGACGCTATCAGATCCGTTGTACTCATTATCCAACTAGCAACGGAAAACTAATGGAATATGGATGTTCCACAAAACCACGAAACATTGTACAGGCATAGTTTTTCAATAAGCCGGGTAATGACGTCAATTAGCATTCGGATATTTTCAACTTTAAAAAAACAATTGCAAACAGTTGCGTATCGTACGATAATAAACAATAAATCGAGGGTTATGATCGCACACAAAGCTAGGAAGCAATTGAATAGTCCAACCACGCGTAGCACGTATTTATATTGCAAGCGGTTGAAAGGCTTGGCGTGGCTCCAGTTCGCCTGGGTCGAACATCGCTGTCGGCATCGGCACCGGCTAGCGGTTCGTCTACACGCCTCTAGCGGCTTATTTTATAACTTGCTCCGGCCGTGTGCCGCCGAACAGGGTCCGCCGGCGTTTTGTCTGAGAAACACGGTTTATGCTACCATTGTCATAAAACGTTGAATATTTTGACTGTCTAAAAGATTTATGTGCCGCTAATTACATTTTACTGACTTAAACTTTTAAATGAATTTCCACTTCCGTTGGGTTACCGACATTGGTCCATAACCAATTTCAAAGTAGAACTTTCATTAAAAAGTAGTACATAATTATACAAATACATTCTCTCTCGGGCCATTACAATCGGGTACAAATAACCCACAACAGCTTTATACCAAAAGATATAATTGTGGAATATAATCTGAACTCATTTCATTATGCAAAATGACTACCAATTTCTGCTAACGATGCCAATAGCGCATCGTATCACACATCAATTTCGCAAACTGGTTACATTTTCTTTTAAAACCCTAGTTCTACAGCATGAAACGAAGCGCAAATAAAATAAGTCTTATAAAATTAAATTGAAAACGTCGCTTAGGGAGTTACAAAAAATATGATGTCGTAAAGGAATGCGATGTGTTCCTGGCTTATTTCAGTGAGTGACTACAGTAAGTAAGGGGCACTCCGGGCGCTTGCATACGCTTCAGCGAGCGCCGAGCGTGCATCGCAGTCTTTGAGCAATTTTATTCAGTCTACAACTCCGCTCCGATAGACAGCGGAACAACGTGCGCAAAAATTATACTTACAAGTTCGCATTGTTAAGATACAATACCCAATTCATGCTCATACTATCTGCCCGTTACGATATTGCGAGGAAAAAGGACTTCACGACTGAACTTTGTTTTAATAATTTCCTCGGGCACGTTTCAGCTTCCTTCGCATAAATGCTTTTATTATTCGTAGCCCATACAACTTAATGAGACATTGTGAGTTATGCGAAGATGGAATTTTAACGCGTTAAGCATTTCTGTGCAAAAATGTAAATGATATGACACATCAGATTGCAAAGTGTTCATAACTTGCTAGTAATGTGTTTACACTTTACTTGATGTGCGTCGGCAGCTCGCGGCGAAATAATCATTAGACGCAGACAGGGCTAAAGTATAAACAAATACAAATCACGAATTTTCTAGTCTACGGATTTCTGTACGTCCTTCATTTCAATCAGGAATTTCAATTCCAATCACTACTATAAAGTAAATCGCTTTGGGGCCCAACGTGTAAGATAGAGTGTGGGGATTTTACCTACTATAGATAATCTGATAACTATTTTTCACGACAAAATCACAGACACTTTTCGCAGTTTCGCTCGATTCTTAGAATAAGAATCTCAAAATTCACAAAAAAATTGCAAAGACCGTTGATATTCCAATTCAAACAAAACCTTGTGTCAAGCGGCCGAGGAAACAAATAGTAAGAATAATTTACTATCGAGGACTAGATTCACAGCCTATAAATCCAAACGGAAAAATAAATCTTTCTCTCGGAACGGAATCAGAGCGATTGTCCACACAGCCTGACACCGAAAATAAAACTATCACGGGTAAAGTGCTATGACCCTCGTGGAATGAGCGAACATTCTGATTTCAGAGATCGTGGAGCCATCTCACTGCCTTAGGTACAGGGGTAACCTCAATACCCGGAGTACACAGCTCGATACGTCAGAGTAATTATATACTTAAAGTAACTACAGCACATTGTGTGTTACAAATGAGGAGACTGCTTATATTAGGATCAGGCTATCTAATTATAGCTCAAATTAATTACTGACGTGTCTAGGCTATAACATATAAGCATCTTGGGAATTAGGACACGTTGGACTCCGTATTTAGCCAGACGAAATTGTTTTGAATCCAAATAGCCATAATTACACTCCATCTTCTGTTAAACTTGATGCATGCGAGCCTGTAACGGACCGACATATGAGGTAGATCAATAGGTCCCGCTCTCACCTCCTTGCACTTAAGTAGAAGTACTCTTTTCTTAGCCGGAACTAAGAATCCCCTTTAGATTAGTGTTACATTCTTGTTAAGTTTCACAATGTTCGAATTTTAAATACATGCTTCTTCTTAGGAATTTGTAGAAATGAGTGTGTAGAAATAGTTTCATCTGCACATTTGGGCGAAAGATTTTTTTGAAAATTGTAAAAACTGTCGTTCGTTAAAGAGTTAAATGTAACTTTTTCGTATTAAAATGAATAACAGTGGTGACTATCCTTAGTCACCACTAATTGCATTGCAAATAGTTGTGATGTTGTGTAGATTTTATTTTATGTATACCAACATGTATGTAAAGTTAACACGAGATTTAGCTCTATTAAGATTCTCAATCATGTCTTCCTATTTAAGTAATTCCTGTTACGCTACGATGAGTTTTAATACAGGAAAGAAAGGCTTGATCAATAAAATTCACGCTAATATTGTAAAAAGTGGGACTAGGCTGGTCATGTCTGCCGTATGCCCAACGAGCTGTGGGTCAAAATAACCTCCTTGTGGAGCCCTGACACAGCCAGAAGGCGATGCGGTAGACCTCGCAGGAGATGGCGGGATAAAACCAACGACCACATTGACCCTGGATCGCAAAATTTGGAAGTCATGGGGGAGGCCTTTGCCCAGCAGTGGGATGACACAGGCTAACAGTAACAGTTATTATACAGTATTTTGTTAAATATTTTTGTCGCACGTCATTAAATAACACGAAGCTTGTAATCCTTGAAGGGTTAGGCAAAGGTGTACTTAACAGTACACTCACATTTCGCCAGTTATGTTTGAGCCCAATGAATTAGTGGGCGCGCCTATTGCCATCAACTGGGCATAAATCCAAACTCCAACCGACCGACGTCACTCGGCATTGTTTTAAATAACTCACTAGTGCACTAGCGATTAGATTTTCACTCCAAACTCGGTAGAGTATCTCTACCGTACGGCCGAGATCCACTCATGTAAGCGGATCTCTGTTGCAAGCCCGTATAGATGCTATATACATGGTCTATGTTACACCTGACTAGTACCTGCTACAATTTTACATCGACGAATGGATGCGCTTTACTGTACTAAACAGTCTACAATAGACCAATAAAGCTGGTGTTTTCGCAAAACGTAAGATTCGATTTTAATTATACATCTTCCTGTTGCTTTGTTTACGATACAGATAATCCAAAAAAGGGTCCATATGGGGAACAGATGCGTCATATGCAAGTCGCCTTAGTTTGAAATATTCAAAATCAGTCAGGGTAAGGCCCTTAACTTAACGCTGGATAATGGTCTAATATTAGTGTGGAGGTCAGATAGGCAGTCACTCCATGTAAAATACTGGTTTTCAGCTGCATCCGGTTGGACTGGGAACCGACAACATAGTGGCTTTTTGGGAAAAGGCTAGGCAGATGATGAGTCAACAAAAATCACCCTGCGCGCATTCTAAAGTATAACTAGAATAAAGATCCAAAAAGATCTGGACGTCAAAGGTTTACATGTTACAAAACCTTCTTTATTTTCTCAAACTTTCAGCCAGTGAACATAGTATTTTTTTTTTTGTAAAAAAAACGTTGCCCCACACTAACAATTTCTCCTGTATCGTGGGTGCGTTCACAAACATTTAAACTCACATACACATATACCCAGACCCGGAACAACTATCTGTAGGCCATACAAATATTTGTCCCGTGCGGGGATCGAACCCGCGACACGCAGCGCAGCAGTCCAGTCGCCCAGCCACTGCGTCAACCGTGCCGTCAAATAAGTAATACTACATTTACCTATTGATATTCCATTATTATATCATAAATATGCGCATGACAGCCGGAGCGATGTCTTTAAGACCGCCGCCGCCGGTATAACGTGTTCGTCGAGACACGAAATAAATTCTGTGTTTAGAAAAAGCGGTCATCCATTTAAGAGTTGACGTTGCGTAACCAGGCTCCGTAGATACAACCTAGTCTGCTTTAAGAAAACTCAGTAATTTAATTCTTTATTCTAAAAACTCGCCCCACTACGTAACTACGGTTTCTATGTATGAATTTCCCAACTTATTGAAATCCACAAACATTTTCCTGATAAGATTGGCCAGGAGGAAATTCAAATTTTGTGTGATAATATGAACAAAGCTTTTGAAATCACCTTGATCGTAGCGATTTCATACTGTCCGGAAATTAAGCCCGTTATCCACATTCCAATATTCCTCACACACTCACATATACTTACTTTGTAAAAATTAACAGCATCATTTCCCAGTTTACGAACATCATACCAGTAGCTTGGGGTTAATATTAATTGAAGGTAACTAGATTACGTAAACAAGTTGATAGTAAAAATAGTTCTTAGATTGTGATAAATAAGTATCTAATTTTTCAACAATTCTGTTTTTATTATCTTGTCATTTGCTTTCATATCGCATACCACCACCCACTCTCATCGAGCTAGCAACGTAACCGCCACCGTACTATGTAAATATCCATTCTCTCCGTTGTCGAAACTCCTATTTACGAACCACTGTTTGAATTGATAAACATTTGACTACGACGCCGCTACGAAATCGCTACGCCGTAGACCCTTCTGGAAATTATAAAGTCGTTATAATTAATTCATTTACATCTCACGCAGTGTATCTCGCGAGCTCCATAGATACACGGACACATACTTCCCTGTTCCAATTTCCTCTATCTTCAGTGGCGTGCATATTTTATGAGTACTTCCGTGGACGTTTGCCGGTCGCGAGCTACCTCGTATGAGAGCTTTAGGGCGAGGTGTTCGGGCATATCTGTATTATAATTAGAAGTGTATTAGGTGGTGCGCGTGCAGACAGGCTGCAAGTGGATGCAGACGGGGCAGGCGCGGAGTGCGTGACGGGGCGCGCGGCGGAGCCGGGCGGGTGGCGGCGGGGGTGCGCGAGGGTGCAGGTGCACCTGGGCGGCGGCCGGCGCCCGGCGGGGCCACGTGCCCGGGCGCTCAGTCGCTAGTGAGCAGCCGTGGCCGCGAGTCGAGCCCGCCGGCAACCCGCCGCCGCGCCGCCGACAGCGACAGGTGGCGCCGACGCCCGCCGCCTGCGCGCTCCGCTCGCCTAGACCGCTCGCGAACCGACCCACAATTCATACGGCCGGCTTCTACATCAAACTTAAATATTAAGCTTTGCAATAAATCACTGTGCAGTGTTAATTTATTTTTAAAAGGAAAATGAAAATATCTAGGTGGTTGTGTGCTGATGATATATAAAAATGCTAAGGAACTTTACCCAGTTTTGAAAATACTTTATTACATTGTAAGTATGAGTGTGAAAAATTCAATTGACCGTTAAAATTGATTTTTAAGAAGCAGTCTGCGAACTGTAGTTTATTTAATTTTTTATTTAATAATTAATTGTCTAATAGGCGGGTAATATTGTTTAAGAATGTGGCACTCATAAAGTAACAGTTTTTCAACCATTCTTAGGCAAATACTGCTTATTAAAATGTTTAATTAGTCTGTAAACTGAGCGAGAAACGCTTTTTGTTCTGAAATCTTTTGCTTCGTCCAGCATTTTCCCGGGTAATGAGGAGGATTTGCTTTTGAGATTCGATAAATAGGTATAGGATTGGATTTACTTACATTTTAATTTTCAACCCTTACTGCGGTACTCAGAGATATTTAATGATTACTTAAGCCGTCCCTTAGTAAAGATTTAACATACTTTTGTATGACAAAACTGTCAAAAACTTTACTAAGTGATGGCCTAAGTAATCATTAAAGCTCTCTGAGTGCGGCAGTTAGATTGTGTCCCTAATTTCTATTATTTGAAACAAGATCTCTGGTTGTGTTTAGTAGCTCAACAGCAAGATTTATGAGCAAGCCGTTATTACTTAACTAAAGCAGGGTATTAATTTTATGCTGATTACGGACGTAACCAACGGAACTCGTTAATGATTGCATTAAAGATCGGAAGATCTTAGTTACAATTCGGCCCTTCGATCACGGTTCGGGGTTAACTGGTACACAGTAACTAATTAGTTAAAGTACGGTAGAAACATTTTGAAAGTGATTGTGCGAGTACCTTTGTGTGCTCGGCCAGTTGATACACGTATAAGAGCTCCTATTAATACCTTCCTACGCAAATATGCGCGAACCGTCGCCTGTCAGTTCCACCAATCATAAATTAGGACATGAAACATGAAAATCTACTTCAAACTTCAAAAATGTTCATTGAGCTAAGAATTACTCTTACTGGTAAGTTTCAGCCGTGTGCCATGTAAAATTTAAGGCAAAGTATAATTCCTTTTAACCTTTGAACTTTGCTTTCTCGCTTGTTATCTGAAAGCCAGTTATCGTGGAGGATCGAAAGCCGCTTGGGAAGATTAAAGCTTTGCCATAGATCGAGCAACGGCCAGAAATATTCCAAACTGCCACTGGCATGAATAGTTCCATTTTCGTTATTGAATTTTACAAGACATTTATATATTAGAATTCTATTACGCTATGTTTTATTGCTATTCGAAAGGATCTACGGTTTCAGTCCGTTCAGATATTCATTATAACAAATTCACAATCATACCAGAAACAAACCGTTAGTTATGATTTACGATCACCAATCTGTTCCTACAAATATTGAGCACACTTAGCTTCCGCTGACGTCAGTTAATGGCGATCGAATTTAAGAGCCAATAACACCCTACACATAACAAAAACATATATTGTAATATCTACTTTTGATACAAATATTTGTATTCCAGAATAATTCCTCCTATTAAATTATTCAGATAAAAACTGTATTTTATTCAGGACTATATCAGCCGGATTCTTCCAATGCAAATGAAACTCAATTAAAACAGATAATATGTATCTTCATTCAGTTCGCGTAGCAAGCACTCCTATTCAATTCATAGGTTATAGCGAGTAAGAAGTTCAGACAATTTCTAACTCTATGAATAGTAATGGATGCATGCAAAGGCGCAATGGATTAGATGTCCGTAGTGTGGGTGTTTCTGTCCTTTCGAGTTACATAAAGCTGGTTGTATTACCTAACAAATGTGTTTATACTGGTTCAGCTGAATAACAATGTCTCTTTCTTTGTTTGATTCAAAATATTTCTTCAGTTTCAATCTTGAAACGTTCTCTTAACTCATTTCTCGTAAGATCTTTGTCGTATTTCGAAATAAAAATTCTCTGGGAACCGAGAGATTTGAAAGGTAACATACCATCTTCCAGTTGCCGTGTTTCGAATAATCTATCAGATAGTTTCCCGTGGGTATCGTAAAGCAAAGTGATTCCGAGATTATACCACGAACATCGGTACCGAACACACACAAGTTGCAATCAACGATGTTCGTGTTAAATGCTGGTGATTGTGTATGAAACATGCTTCACGAACCTGTCGAAATCTAGAAGGGTTCATTTGTTTTGTCCAAGTATATTTTCAAGACTAAACGTAAAATTATTATAAAAGTAAGTTGGAAATCCTCTCGAAGTAAAGAGGTACGTACACCTTAAGTTAACAGAGCAGCGGTCTTGAATACTTCTGTAAGAGGAATCTTCAATCTTTCTGTAGATTACGTCTAATCTCTCTACCTCAATTCCTTGTTAGGATAATTTTCACCATTCCAAAGGAAGAGGTATTTGAAGTTCACTTCTTTTCATCCGTCATCGCTTAGTATCGATTCCAGCCGTGTCCTATACCTAAAACTGCCTACGACCTTTCTTTTATCACTTGTTTTCCGATACATAATTGCTATTAAATACGCAAATAAATTGGACCCGAAGAACACAGTGTAACCTTTTCGTAAAACGGAACTTTTATAGCATCATTTCTAGATTGTAATAAAATTAATAGGTGCTATATATTTCTTATTTTTAAGAAAAAGGAATTTAGGCAGAATGGTCCCAAAAACTGCTGTCATTGAAAGTTCCTTGTTTTAATATTACTTAAGATAACATCACGCCTTGTAATCCTCCAAGAGTTAGGCACAGATGTACCTACCTAATAAGTACAAAACATTCGCCAGTTATGTTTAAGTCCCATGTAATAGAACGAACCTATGGCCATCATCCGGGCACAAAGTCAGATTCCGTGGCTGCTTCTGATGTAAAAACCCAATAGCACTTGGCCCGACCCGGGAATCTAATCCAGAACCTCGTGCCTCATTCCTTGTTTTCTTGCCTATTATATAAAACATTACGTATCTATACAAAGTTTCCCCAACAAAGCAATGTTAGTTATCAATACCCATGCACGTCATTCAAGAGGTGTTCTTTTTCACCCCAGAGGAATAATACGTGTGCCATAAATTGGAATCGATGGTTATGAGTTCGTAAGTACGTGACATCTATTGTTGTTTCGGGGCGCTCCCCTCATTCATCACACTGTCGCCTATTTTATTGCAGCATCATATTTTTTTTCTACCGGAAAGTTACACAGCATTTACAACAACATTATTAAGAATATCCTCTCGTTCTCTTGGCAGTTTACCGGTTTTTCGCTAAAAATGTTGCGCTGCGTTTAAAATCGTAATTCACAAGATGATCTTTTTTTGGCTGTGTTGCTCATCTCACATCCGCTAAGCCTTGATTAATCCGACGCTGTGCTGTTCGCTTGTAAAATAATAATAAACAAGAATTCATAAGTTATGTTGTCTGATATATTATATCAGACAACATAACTTAAATAAAACTAATAAAATATACGTACTTTATAAAATATTGGTCAAAATGATGAAGGTGTTCTGAAAGTATCCTGTACTCTCCTGTAAAGTGCTGACGTTCAAGGGTTATTTCACACACTTCAAGAAACACTACGGGACTCGCAAGCTCTAAATAGCCCTCTGCTAAAGTTATCGACACCATCCACGTTATTTATAAAAGTTCCCAGCGTTGCCTACTTATAGACGCCATGACGACATTATCTCCCTTATTTATAAACATACTACGATCAACTTTGTAAAATATTACCGTCATAACTTTACCGATATACATATCTTAATGGCTTGTAAATTGATTTGTATTAGAAACTTATCATGCACAAAGTTCTGAGAAATGTTACCTATTCCAAAATAACACATGCACACAAGTACAAAATAGTACAAATATTTTGGTTACACGAATTTATTTTCTTCGGGTCTGAAGGTTCAATCTTTTATGTTTCATCTTGGTTTTCCGGGTGCGTTATCGTAATCTTGAAGTGGAAGGCAACACGTTGTTTTTCTTTACGGGTTTAATCTTTTAACCGATCTACAAGATGTCGGGCGTAAATTATAATCTTGCGCCTTAAAAAAAGAAAAGAATGAAACAGTGCGGTAAATATTTACATATAAAAGCATGACGGTTCCGCATCACCATCAAATAAAGCTCTGTTAGCGAAGCAAATAAATCTCCAATAGAGAAATTCCCCGGATATCATTCGGACGGATGTTTTGGCAAGCATGACCCTTGTCAGGCCGCCGACTGGCGTCCCGGCCATCGGCCGTCGGCCGGCCACTCGACGCGCGTCAATACGCAGATAACTGCCGCGTGCCGGCTGGCGTTCGGTTCCCTCACAATCCACTATATTTCGCCTTCCAAATGAACTCGCTGGCTAGCCTTGACAAATTAATTGTAGCCAAAGCAGTAACCATTAAATATTGACCACCTGTTGTGGCGGACTTTATCTTCTGAGAACTCGACAGGCGTATCAGAGAATCCAGTTTAAACATTTAAGGTTGTTATAAACATTATTTAATGAGATCATAACTTTGGAGAAATCTTGTACTGGATCTTGTGTTTTGGCATTCAACAGAATTCCGGAGCACATGATGATGTTCCATTATGTATTCCGAATTCCAATGCCATCGGTATTAGTGAGTGAGTTGGTGGTCTGTTGTTCCAGGTGGTGCGCGGAGAGGTGCTGCACGCGAGAAGTGTTGGGGGGCGCGTCGCGGAGCATGTCGCGGCGATGACGCGGCGCCAAGCGCGCGGCATGCCCTGCTGACATGGCACGCAGCCGCTCCGCCCTCCTTACGCTGGCAGCTATCGCAGCACTCGCCGGTAATGTGCCCCTATACGCTGTTTCTACCTAACCTCGCAAACAGGATACATGTAAACAATTTATAGCGGAATTTCGTAGAAAATTCGTTCGCCGACATAGCATAGAAGAGCGCGACGCGGCATGGTTGTTCCGAAATATTATAATAGTATGACATTTGGCTCTGTTACAGCTTGCAAACCGAATTCAACTAGACTAATTCAAGAAGAAAGCTGAACATTTGTATAATAAGATTAGATCGTACGATCAATTCCTTATCTGTGTTAATAGAGGGAGTAATAGGTTCTAGATGTTTATATTATCTCTTGCCAATCAGATATATCTTAAACACATACGTACCAACGTATACATTCACAATTTCTTTTGCGTCACTACTAAAGCGACTGCATAATTCATGTTCAATGACTTAAATAATATATATTCTATGATAAAAACACGGTTTGCAAGCATATTGTACCTAGTGGGAACACATATCCGCACACTATTGCAAAACGTCAATAATACTTAAACAGCTTTGTGTACACTGAAAGTTTATTGAGGTTGGCGGTTTAAAATGTAGTCGAGTGCGTCGAACAAACAAGGCTATTATGCCTATTACTGTTAGATACACCGTGTGTCGCATCTACAAGGACGCATGTTTGTGCCATTTTAAATCAACGGACAACTGCAATGGTGTGTAACGAACGAATGTTTATTGTTCTTGGGGCTGCTGTTATTAGATTACGTTGTGTATGCGGTTTTAGAAAGTGAACAAGTATTTGTAGTTAACGTGCTGTGATGTGATGAAACCGTGCCTTTACAATAAATATCACATCAATATAATCAATGGATCGATTGATAAAATTCTCATATCCCGGTTTCGAAATATGCTAAAGTATAATTTATTGGAACTTCTGCGTTCACATACAAATAAAAAAATGAATAAACCCCAATATTTTTAATACGTCTGGTACATTTAGCCCTTACATGCATAACAACAACAACAAAGTGTATAATATTTTACCGTCTTGTGATAAGACCCGCATTCTAGAACAAAAGACGTCTTTCGTGTTCGCCATATACTCCGCCACATAACTTCATGCATGGCTACGCTATTTTAGGGGTCACACAAACGTCTTTAAAGCGACCTATCGACAATCAAAACTCGTTCGACATCTTTTGACATAGACTATGTATGAGTATTGCAAACGAGACAAACATAAGCTCATGTGATTCAATCGACATATTTTTTGTTGTGGTCCATTCTGGTTGTGTCACATAAATTCGTGTTCCAGCCCAAAATAATAAATTAAATGGTAACATTGTAACGTATTACTAAACCGGGCCTCAGCTTTGTTTTGTACGCTCATAATTTGTGTCACTAAACCTTCGCAGAGCAGCACACTCAGATTATAAGGATTATGATTTGCTGCTCACCTCCAGCAACGAATAACTCAAATGAATAATTCAAGAGTTGTTCTCGCCCCCTCTCTATGAGCAAATAGAAACATAAGAGGTGTATTTGTGCCAGCGCGATAAACGGTGTCTATTGAATAGCTTTTGAACGAAAACAATGGGGCAAATGTAGTGCAATAGCGCATCTTGAAAAGCACTGTCATCGTGCCTTCCAGCTCCCTTGTTCCTGTTGTCGTGTCTTCCGTTTATTGTGTGCGACGCGCGGCCGGCTATCTTATATTGCATCACGATTTTAATAAAAGAAGAATAGAAATATGTGGTTCCATGCAATTGTCAAAAGTCATATGACGCAATTGCATTCGACGTTGGTGCTCTGCTGTTGTTAATGAGACTTTCTCAAAGGCCGATGTAAAAGATAATTTTAGAAGATAAAGATCTTCCTTTCGTTTAAATGTAAACAAATGAGCATGACCAAGATGCAAAACATTATTGAAGCCAGTACATAAACCTGTATAATCCCGTTGTCGCCTCTTTAAGCCGAGGACAACAAGGCTAATGAATCTGTATTATCATATTCTATTATCTCGGATAATGTATTCACTTATAGATCCAAGATTGTTCCGTTGAGCTACAAATACCTGTGTGCCTGCGGTTAGTTGGTGGCCGACAACAGATGATTATAATTGGATGTCTGTGTGCTGGCATCACGTAGATAATCTCGCTATTATGCTGCGCTAGGGCAAGCGTTGCACGTGTCTCGTCGTAAATCAGTCAATACTGACGACCGTATAATAGTGGTATCGGATCCAGTTGCGGTTCAGTAGATCATTGTATTATTGTGATAGAAACAATACCACCAAAATAATGAAACGTCTGTTCCTGTAAGTTTGAAAAAGTAGCTCGAATCCCACTTAGTATATTATCGACTACATGCTAAGCACTAAAAAAATGACCAAAGTGATAGATTGTCAATTGCGATATCATGAATAGCAATTAGTCATAACGATCAAGCTGACACCAGATCTTTCTCACAAGAACAGATAACTGTGTCCCAGTTTTGGGAACGCTACAGGCTGGTTTTAGTAAGCTGTAGTGCCTAGCACAAAGTGAAAATCTACGAACAGCATGTAGCCTAATAAATCAAAGCAACTTTTTATAGCTTCAAATGTGCATTGACTTATTATCTGGAGCCATTACTATAGCTCCTTTCTGTCATATTAATCCCTCGTAATGTTCCGCTAAAGGTAGACACTGCATCCCATTATATAATGTAATCCCTTTCTCGCTTTACACTCCCATGCTCGCGGCGAACACCGCATACTAAAACAGAAATGCACAAAGGAATACGAAACAAGTTTATTTAACATTATAATATGGCCGAATTAATTATCTATCATTGATAATCCAATATCAATTTACACAGT
Source organism: Diarsia brunnea (assembly GCA_949774965.1). Classification (NCBI taxonomy): domain Eukaryota; kingdom Metazoa; phylum Arthropoda; class Insecta; order Lepidoptera; family Noctuidae; genus Diarsia; species Diarsia brunnea. Next base: position 9,356,352 of record OX459008.1, on the reverse strand, counting down.
TGGATGGGTCGCCACTTTCCGTGACTGTTAAATGATTTCATTCTACTATAAAATGTACAACAAAATCTCAACAAATTAATTTTTATAAACATTGTTAAATATCATTAAATAATTGTGTTCGACTAAAAAAAAAACAGCTACGACAAGTGTATCTGCTACGATACGCGTCATCGCTACGCGTGCGTCATCGCTACGATACGCGTATTCTATGCTACGCCGTTAGAGGCATTTCTATTTAACCTGTCGTGTGCCGGTAGTCAGGCAATATTTCCGTGAATATCAGGTTGACTGTTCGATATAATTCCCTGAACAAAAAAATTGTCTGATGTTTCAGGCGTTAAGAACCTGAATTAACTATTTTACCGTCGCACGAAAACATCACATTCGTTCTTAAATCGAATTGAACGCAAAAATATTGTGGTGTATAAATGTCACGCTCATCATTAAACGTTTTTCTATGACAACACGCTTTTCAGTGGTCGTAAACATTTTAGCGCACCGTCATACACACAATAAAACCATGTCAATAATATCATGCCATAAAAGTACATTTCCTTTTATGTGAACTATTTATACGAAGTTGATCTGCAAACGAGTCAGTTCTATCGGTGTTTGTGCTCAGTCATTATTTGTCTAGGATGTTTACGAGAAATATTTTTTTATTTCACTGAATACTATCGTCGGTGTAATAAAAAGGCCTCACTGATTTTTACTCCTCGAATATTATTATGCTAACACATCTTTATCGTTTGTCACGGAGCTCGGTTTTTCACAGGTTTTATTCGAAATCCAGGAAAAAATCTTAATGAATAAACATGTTGATACGGCCATACCGTTTCAACTTGTTTATCCTTCCTTCGTTGTGTCGATATATGATGTCAACGTATTTGGTTATTATGCGAGTTTTTTTATATAATTTCATGATACTAATAGGAAAAGAAATCAAATGGAAAATCAGGGGATTTCACGATTACCTCTATATACAACATTGATTAAGCCGATAGTTAAATTGTTCACTACTTAGTCATTATTCTCATGCCTATGACTCAATGTCGAAGATATTTCACGCAACAATCGGAAGAAGATAACGCATATAACAATATCAACATAAATCCCATTTAATAATAGGATACGTACTCCACGTAGCTTCACTGCGGCCGCTGTAAAATAGCTTGGATAGGTCTAGTGCTTAAGCGCTTAGTTTCAAATAAGACCAGGCATTGCTGTGCTTAAATGTACCATAAATATATCTTTATGTTTAGTAAAATGTTGCTGGTACAGTCAGGTTCGAAACTATCAAGTTACTTCAGGAACACGTAGAATAGATCAGGATTTACGTGCATGAACATAAAACGTTAACTTCCCTGTTTATTCGCGCCGTAAAATTAAATTGATGTCTACTTAGCGGTCGCTGGCGAGCGGAAACCACTATAACAAGCTGTAGCTACACACATTATTCTAATTTTACAGCCCATCACGTCAATTGCTGTAATTGGCTTCAGATACCAATCACATAGGGTTGTTGCGTCGCCTTAACTATTCAATGAAGGAGCTGATCTACAATCTACATAATATACTCGTCAGCACAGGCGACCGACCTCTGGATACTTCAACACAAAACAGTGCTCGGACTTCGTACTTAACATTGTTTTCTGCGGAAAATTTTAACTCTGAAGCATAATCGAGTAAAATAACTTCACGTAGTACAAAGACTAAAAGCATTGGTTTATTTTATAGAGAAAATTACAGACAATACTGTAGCCACATACCTATGTGCTAGTTACGGGTTACCTTGTAAATAATTGAGCGGCACAAATTGGTTTCACTCGATAATGTACCAAAACCGGATTGACAACCGCGAACAATAATGCCCTAAATTTTCACATTATATGTACTACAGCTACGCTTACGTCCATGAAACTTTTAGGCACCCTTCATGAACATCCATTTTAAAGTTGTACCATAACGGTGTTATTTGGCAAGACTGTGACAATATCGCATCGCTGTCAGAAAGTGGTGTAATCTATGATTGATTATTGTTTTCGACTCAGGCGGTCTCTGCTTTACAAGAAAGGCAACTGTTGCGGGGTTACTTACTGACTTTGTTAACAAAAGTGAACTTTTTGGTATCAACGTCTATTGTAGGTATAGATATAATAAATAAGATTGTAGGCCTATTATAAGAACCGAAAATAATTGTTATCTGGTATTTACACAAAAAAATTAAAATCATAAAAAGCCTCGATTTTATGGATATCAATTTATCCCCACAGATAACCGTCAATCATAGCTAAGTGTCCAAACGATTCATCTATTTTGAGAGTTAAAATTAGCAAACATTGATAACAATTCTGTCATGTTCGCTTCTCAAAATGGATGTAGTGACGGGTCCCAGGGTACTAAGGTCCTGCTACTCATTGTGATGTCGACATCGACACGTTGGATAGGCCATAAGAAGGCATATGACTCGGAGCCATTTAGGTACATGCCATGCTAGAGTACAAATTTTATGCAACCCATCACTTTCCAGAGAAAAAGCGAACCGATACGAATAGAGCGTGGTATACTTCAGGGCAAAAGTTTGATTCCACTTTATTTCTTTTTAGGCCTGTGAATCCTCTCAGCAAGCGAAACCTACAAGTATGATATGAAGCAATCGTTGAGCGCTTCTTTGGCCGCTTGAAAAAAATATTTAATAAAAATTTAACGTTTTAACGGTTGGGTCATGCCAATTTTGATATACTCTCCCGGCATACTCAAATGGACTCAAACAGAATTAATCAACTGTGCCCTGGAAAAGAGATGAAAGTCCCACGAACATCGGTATATTCCGACGAGGTGTGAAAGTCGAAGCTTTTTGAAGCTTCAACTCCTCTTTTTGGGTTTTTCAAGACACCAGGAATATTTCCAAGAAGCCGACGTGGGGATGCATCGAGATGTGGATAAATAAATCAAGAATCTTGACTTGGTTCGCGAGGTTGACATGTGTTATGTGAACTCGTCGTTTCCGCTAACGGCTTAATTGCCATGAGCCTCGTACCTGGGGAGGCTCTCGTTAGGCAGCTAGGTATAATTCAAAAAGCGGTACTCCAGGACTCGTTTCGTATTTTTGGAGTTTCCTGTCTCTAGAACCCTGAACGCCAGTACTTGAACCCTGTTCCGGGTACCGGGGGGCTATTATTTTTTATTATATTATAAAATATTTTTACATTCATTATTTAAAGAACATTTAAAACTGTAAGAACAGTACTAAATTAACAAATGAATTTAAAAAAAATCAACGGGTTGCACTCCGGGAGTGCCGGCAGAAGTGAAAACTTGAACCTTAACGTTGTGCATTTTTGAATATTTTGGAATTAAATTAATTTAATTAAATGGTTAGGGAATAATTTCGCACGAATTGCTTTATTTATCAGCATAAAACTACTATAATTTATGTGGATATTCATTGGTTGCGCTCTAGTACACAAACATGACAATTTATATTACATTCAAAATTTAAGACTCCAGAACTATTACAATTATTTTACATAAAAAGTTTATAAGTCTCAGAAAAATCTACTTGACATTCGAAGAACATTCGCGCAAGCGCCCTGCGCCGTCTTACGGTCAGGACACGTGACCATCTGAAGCAAGTTTGACATTTTTTACCCATCTCAAAAAAGTGCACAAAGCCGCTACAGAAGTTTTCACTTAAAAAAAATGTAATATGTTATATTCAGATCATAAAAACTTAGCAAGTTCTTATTTACTTACATGAAATGCTGAAAAGTAATGCAATTGATAATCTGGAATACACATTTATATTTTAAAGTTACAGTGATAACCAGACATTCAGAAAGTTACTACCGCTGCTGATCATATCTAGATACGGTGGTTAAACAATCCTTCTCGTAGCCATGTAAATGTTTACACACGTATCATATAACAACTGCCCACTGACTAACCAACGTGTTTACTTGCCTGACTGTTTGTGCTTTCAATGCGGATGCCCGCTTGTCAAACTGGATTTACTTTTCGCGAAAAACCTTTCATAAACGTGTGTTGTGGTTCAGAGGTATTAAATGCTTTTTTAGTATGACACATTTTTACACTTGACATGAAAAAATTATTGCGTTACTACGACTCCTTTTATTTTTCGGATTTGGTTTTTATGATGCAACTAGCTGTTCCCGGCATGCGTTGCAATGCCCTTTTTCTTACCTACTACCTGCCTACGTACCAACTACCTACCTACCTACTACCTCCTACCCTATCTCCTACCTTACCTACCTACTACGTCCTACCCTACCTCCTACCCTACCTACCTACTACCTGCCTACGTACCAACTACCCTACCTACCCCCTACCCGACCTACCGACTACTACCCTGCCTACCTACTACCCTACCTACCTACTACCCTACCTACCTACTACCCTACCTACCTACTACCCTACCTACCTACTACCCTACCTACCTACTACCCTACCTACCTACTACTCTACCTACCTACTACCCTACCTTAAAACCACCAAATATAATAACAGTGCCTGAACTTTCGAGACATAGACAATAGCTCAAAGAGTATATAACCACTACGTATGAATAGCTTATCAAGAAAAATCATAGACAACCTATAAAAAGACATTTACACTTTTGTTAACCTGTAGAATAAATCTTAGGTATTATTTTCGGAAATTAAAAATTAAATAATTAATAAATAATTTACACAAATTAATGTCTAAAACAAACAAATATAACAGTACCTGAACTTTCGAGTTATTTTACAAAAAATAAATTTCTGAACGCACACATGAATAGTTGTTACAGTATTTGACAGGATTGGACAACAAATGTTTGACATGTAATAAACAAATCAGCATTTATTGAAATGATTAAGTATTCATTACACATATCGAGGTTTCATTGTTTTTAATATGTATTATGCTATTCGGGGCGGAGACAAATCCAACGAATCAATAACCATGAAAATTGGTTCAGCAGATCTCGAGTTATAAGTATTGTAACAAACCCGTCTTTTTTTTATATATGTCGTAGGATAATTTGATACTTCGAATCTTCGCGGAAATCCTAGGGGTTTTGCGAAAACGCAGATAATTAGACATAGTTACCAAAATGGATTAATGGTCACCAAATACGTCGAAAGCAAAAGCTTTTTCAACGCGCGCTCGCTTCGCTCGCATATTAAATAACACTAACAAAACACTACATGCCGCCCCTAAAAAAATTTTTCGCCTATGTCTAATTATCCGCGTTTTCGCAAAACCCCTAGGATTTCCTAGGATTTCCGCGAAGATTCGAAGTATCAAATTATCCTACGACATATATATAGATATTAAACTATTTGTAGACATTTAAATTATTGCCAGTATTTTTTGGAACATGTGCAAGCCTTTTCACTGTGTAACTACCAATAAATGCCATACTATTTTATCATCTACAAAAGAGAACCAAATAAACGACCATTTGTTTTATTACCATTTGTTTTATTATATAAGAAAGACATGTTTCCGCACAATATAACCTCAACAATTCTCACTTTAAGTTTCCAGAGTGTCAGTTTGTCTTTGGCTACAGTTTAAGTGTTACATTGTATGCACAGGGTGTTGTGTGTGCGCTCCGCAAGGCAGTGTGCAGGGCGGCGTGCAAGGAGGCGCGCAGGTCCCGCCCGGGGTCCCGCACTCCACAGCGCCGCCGGCAGGGGTCGGCGGCATACGAAGGTACCACTCCAATCAATTACTACTCTTTTGTTTTGTTTTCTTTAAATAACCTACGCCGGTAACGTAGTATACAGAACTTTTTACTCGCCCGTAACATGCTCACGTACGTAACGCTGGTTTACACAGACGAAGTTCACGCGTATTTATTTTTCTGAGACACAAGTGACGCGCGAACTTCAATAGTTTTAAGATCTTATTCGCGTTTCAAAATAATAATGCCGTTCAAAATTTAGATTCAAAGTCTCGATTATTACTAGAATATACTATTTTGAATATTTCGTTCGGGTTGAGCGATGCGTATGTGCACATGTTAGCTACGGCGTCACATATAGACACTTTGATTCCGTATACTATATTATCCGTGCAATAAGTACTATACTAAAATTCCACGTAAATTAACCAACTAAACTAAATTTAAAGCGGGTTTTAAGAGTGGGTTTACCATAAATTATAAGCAGGAGGTACGAACACACGAGTTTGATCGCCAGTCCGACACCGCTGCCGTTAAGCTATTGTCATTTAACCTAACTTTCATATCCTAAGTAGGTTTATGGCATAGTTATACCTGAAAAAGCAATTACAACCTTCATTTGTCACGGAGGAGGTCGACCGGAACAAAGTTCAGTATAATTGAAATCAGTTTGGGTACCAACTTAGTATATGGGAAGATAAGATTTTCTAGTACGTACTCGTAGAAAAGTATATGTCACACATGTCACAACCTTATTCTCACTAGTATTAACTTAAAAAGTTTTGAGCACATATTTTTAAGCAAGCAACTACTTATTACTTTCAGTTCATTTAAGATAGCTCTAGAAGTACGAGGAAGGAAGTGCTGGCTTTATTATTACATTATAAGGTACTTAACGTTCAATATCTTGAAGCACAACTGAAATGTAGCAGGTGTGAATACGATATCAGGGATTTATTTCTGGTACTTTAGATCAGAATTCACCATTCCGTATTGATGGAGCGACTCCGCTAACTAATGACGTTGTGGATACTAAAACGAATCCAACTATTTATTGCCCCATTGTAATACCCTTTCTGCTAATCGATTAGGCCATTTAGGCTTGAGGTAATAAAACACAATCACGTATAATGCACGGGAACAGTTTTAGGGCGACCGCAGACGACACACTTTTTGTAGGTCAGAATGTAACTAACCGACTTCGGGAAATATTTTTTGTAGGTTTCTTCGATGCCTCTTCGAACATTTTCTCACTGATTATATCAGTCGTGCTCTACTTTGAGGATATTTTGTAGACCATGTTAAAGTACTAGATCGGATGTTGATAACGTGGTTGCCAACAAAAGATTAAGCACCGAATACTATCAGTCGTCTGTGGTCTTCCTTATCTTTCTTATCTGTGTTCATCTCCACCGCAGAGTAGTTTATAGAAACTGTAAGCGAATTAACTCCGAACATACATATCATTGTGATTAATTAATCTGCACAGTATCGCTCATAGGTGAGTGGCCAGTTCGCTATGATGTAAATTGGGCACATTAGCTATCATTTGTTAGAAACTCTGTCGTAGAATAGGTAATAATGCAAATTCACAATCCCTGTAAGCCTTCAATCACAGTAAAAGGTATTCCATTAATCAATCTGGTATTAGTGAAGGATACTAAAATTACATAAGTAAAGAAGAAATTCGATCTAATTTTCTAACAAAAGATAAGCACAAAGCTCTAAATCCACTACTCATCAAACCTTAATGAAACCGTTAAAACTACCTGAGCCTTAATTCTAAATTGCCAGCAAAATAATTACAACAATCAAATAACACCATTAAAATTGCAATTTCAATGAAACACACTAATCCCTAAATGTATTATGCAAAGGATAATTTTAATGAGCAATGTTAAATTTATGACAGCTCAACAAAAATATTGTAATTTTAATAGGCCGAGCTAATTAATGTATGAATTCACACCCCAGTGACTACGTCCCAAAACTAAGGACGCTTAATGAAATTAAACACATCAAGAACATGCATGAATACTTAACGAACTTAACTTGTCTAGTTTTCATGCAACGGAAGACGATTCTGACACTAAAAGCTTACCACTTCAGAACTTGTGGCGTAGTAAATATTCATGTTTATATTCGTCGTACCCTTGAGCACCTAACTGTAGTTACTAGGTATGCATGTATGGTGGGTAACAGCCAGTATCAAGTTAAGACCGATGCACCAATAATTTAAAACTACTGACAGGGTCTGCAATCGATAGTTTAAAGGCTCTCACGGGATACTATAAAATAACCCTGTAACATGAATCTACCGCACAACTGATACTACTACACTAAACCCTATTTATGTAACCAACTTCTCAAGTAAAGTACGAGTTATGTATGGCCATTGTACAAGCACCTGTCGTAAGTAAGACGTATTCAGGGTATTGGAGATATTTTATTATAGTAAGTTTTACGTACAAAAGTGAGGTTATGTGAGCGCGAATACTTACTCCGTTTCCGGTACTTATCAAATACCCGAGTTTGTTTCTCACTCCAGTAAATAAAGCAACGAATTCGTGAGGCGTTTATCGAATAACTTTTAAATTCCACTCCGCCTGAGAAACACATTCAGTCAGCGTCGCTTCACCTCTTTAGATAGAAGAGATAGAACAGAAGCCCCATGAATAAGAAAGTCTGGCCCTTGTTACAAATTTAGGCGGTTGAAAATTAAATTAGGTAGTTATTAAAAAGAAAAACTTAATAAACGGAGGTAGTGTGACCCAAGAGACGTGACGCTCTGAATTCTTGTTTATCCTGATTATTTATTTATCCACCATTGCATTTAATGTTTGTTACTAAAGCTGTCTGTGAACCGATTAAGACGTTAAACTCAGCCAAATAGAATAATGTAAAATATTATACAGACACTTCTCCAAGATTTTCACATCCTCTCAAACAGCCTTTAGAGGTTAAACGCTTCGACGCGCGATCGGTGAAAGGGTATCTATCATAAGAGAAACATTGTAGTTTACGATAGGTCGATATAGGTACCTCATAAAAGTGCTTTTATGATTCTATCCCCCTTTTCTCTGTCACTGAGTGTCTTAACATCAACTTTATTGTAAATACCTTGTAATATAAGTAAGTGGAAAGATAAAAATATGTAGATAACAGGGACGCTGGAGGCGTAAGTGGCATTGAGCTAAAGTATGTGCTCACAGATAGATGATAATCGACGAGGTTGTCGGGACATGATGTGAACGGCTCACGTACGCTACCAACACGTCTGTATGATGTAACATCGCTGTATAAAGCGTATACACTATTTACTGTCAACTTTTATATTGAAATGTCAATGAAGAATAAATTGTGATTATTTATAATTTTGTTTTATTAATTTGATGTGCTGTAAGACCAAAATATACATATTTATTTTATATTTTATTATCCGCTACAATACCGGTGCGACGAGATAATGTAAGTCATTTGTTATTTAGAGTGTTTTGACAAATTTTTCTTTATACTAAATTAGGGGCAAAGGCAGAGATCATTTTTGTAAGCCATCAATTGTGTCCGATGGATGAACAGTTCCGCTGCATGACGATACATGGTTGACATTTTGCACGTTTGACTCACAAGTAGTTCGTAGGGTAACTGAAGCAGGGACGATTGATTTAAACTCCACATTTTGATGATATTAGCGACTAATGGTTACTAAAATGAGTAGGTATTTTTTTTGTTAATAATAATAATCTTATATTCGATTTTATTAAATCCTAAAAGTAAAGACCAACAAGAATTTAGTAGAATCCAAACCTACAAATATTTCCTGTAAAAACGTAACTATTATTTTATCCCTGATAATCCATAATAACGTAACACTGAATCCTAAATGCTGCGAAATTGAATTGTTTTAAACTATCATCCGAATATACAAACAAGACATTTTTCCGGCAATTCAGAATCGACTGCATCATCTACCAAATCCATACCTGTTTCCAAATTAATCAGCTTTGATTTTTGAATTTCTAATACAAAATTTTATTCGCTTTAGTAACTATAGTTTCATAATACCTATTTATCACGGTAGTTACAACTGCATTCGCATGAACCACTTATTTACACTAGGCATATGCACGAACCGCAACGTAAATATCCTATGGACGGAAAATGGTAACAATTCAATTTCGCTTTTTTGCTACAGTCAGTATCAAAGTACAATTTGTACGAGCAGTAAGCTTCAGCATTGAAGGCTTGGCTTTACGCCAATTTTGCGATCAAAGCACCTTCGGCAGCTTTGCTGTCTCATTACAAGCAGTGTGCAGTGGTGTGACATTATTTTATTAATGTAGACATACTTAGTATTTTATATCTAAGTAATGTTTTAATCTAGGCATTATAGCTGTATTATATGTAGGTAGTATAAATTGTTGGTGGTGTAGAACAAAATTAATAAAACCTTACGTTTCGCAGATTCAGTCAATATTCCAGAGGGAGAGGATATCGCGACTGGCGCACGCGTGGCGACCCCACGCTCATCAACTCACTGTGGCGCAGCCGGCAGCCGTTGGGGATCCGCAAGCAGCTCGGTTAGATTCACACATTATACGCTCCGTTAAAAGCGGTTGACTGTTTCAAATCTGGTTTATCATGATCTAATATGACGTTGTATGTTGTTTAGGCAACGCGGAGGTATACATAATCCTAGCGCTGCTGATTGGGTTCGTGACGGTGGTGGTGGGGTGCTGGCTGTCCGACAACTGCTGGTCGCCGGAGCCGGAGGACGTGCTGGCGGGCGGCTGACCCGTGGCGGCGGGCGCGTGCACGCACGTGTAGCGCCCGCCGTCCGCGGCCGACAGCGCGTGCGGCGCGGGCTCGCTGTCGCCCGTGCTGCCGAGCACGCCCGCGCCTGCGCTGCTCTCCGCCGCCACGCACCTCTGCCGCGGCGGCTGTATCGCCCTGCCCTGCGATACCAGAGGACAGCCTCCCGTTTTTTGACAGGAGTCTACGCACCACTCTTGCCGGCTGCACGAAAAGACTAACGGGAATCATATTCCTACTATTGCAAACGGTGGAGTGTGCGATACTTAACTCGTGATACGCTCTACTGAACATTTTCTGACGGTCGCTCCTTTTCGTATAAATTGGGTTGTGTAAGTGGAAAGTGTTCTTGACTACTCATGAAAATGGTGATACAGTGCAGGTAAAACTTTTAATGGACTCTAAGAGCTTTGATTTAATTTTTATGTAATATTGGTACCATAGTTACGGTGTAAAGACATTATAGCAATTTCAATGATGGTACTTGTCGGTGTACTTTATATCGGTAGCCGAGCGCTCGGGATTAGTACTAGGAGGTTCACTGTGTATTACTGAATCTTATCGTAGGCTACGCTTCTAGCGGTCGCTCTGATTTCAACTCATCTGACGTAACCTTACCTGACGGTGGTACAGCTACGTTTTCCATCTGTACCACCTTCCTATTATTTCTAAAAGTATGTGCCTTGAAACGCTTTCCTCGACTTGACTCGTAGATTAGAGCGTGTTTTGAACCATTTAGAAGAATTTCTTCTCTCTGTCTGTACGGACAAGTAATCCCATAAGTGCAATACACATCATGACCGTGCCTTTACCGTTCTATAGACTTTGAGAGGGACGTAATTAACAATAGGTTTTAAAAATACGCTTTCCTCGATGGAGGCTCAACCTACCAACGATTACTTTTGTATTTTTGTAAAATATCCAGCTTGTTTTATTGTTTTGTGGTAATTAAGACGCAGCTAATAGTATAGAGGAAAGTGACTTAGGACCAAGAAGTCTTGAGAAACATGCGTCAATTGAATATTAATAATCTATTCGGAATTACCATCGCAATAGGATAAGATACAACTTTGAGAGACAACGACATGGGTATTTGACTCAAAGTAGAATTTTGATATTTGTTTCGCAATGTTTGCATTATTGTTGATATGAACCAAAATTGGTCATGAATACCTGCCAATATTCTATGCCTACTATGTCTTACCCATACCTTTCTCACGCGTATTAATGTGAAGTTAGTCTAGTATCATGCATTTAAATAAAACGTTTTGTAAACAGTAAAATAAAACTACTTTAGTAAAATTCGAGATAATAAAACACAACGAGTTTGAGAATAATAAAATCATGTAAAAAAGAAAATAAAGTTGGTGTATTCTGTGTAATGTTGGGCATAGAGAATGGAGCATCACAACAGAACTCATCACAAGACACGACTATTGTGCAAAGACAACGCTGTAATTCTTTGTCATGTGGAGTTATTCCAGAGTGTGCTCTTAGTTTTGTTTAGTACGAGCGTGGCGCAAACTTTTAAATTACGAAATATTACCCATCTTCATTCGTTTCATCTGTTTTTGTGTTGCGTAGTTACCCTTTCTATGAAGAACCTACTATACGTCTTGTACAGCATATATATTGTAAGGGCGGAGCTAGGTTAGTAAACGTCGAATAAAACCCGGTAGAAGAACCTTAGCGGCTTTTGTGTATGAAATCACTGCAATCCAGTTACTGTAAATATGCAAGCACTAACGTATATGGATACAATAACGATAAAGCAGTCACAATTTATAAAATTAAACGAATACTGAATTTTTTTGTTCATGAAGGTGATACAACTGCTTTTTAAATTGTAATATTTCCGTCGCTCAGGATACAAAGCTTTAGGTATGTAAGCAATGTACATTCAACGTTCATAATTATATAGGTTTCCTCTTTACATAAATCCAACACAAAATATGTGTTTTCTTAATGTTGAATTGAGTGTGTGTACTTTTCATTGTAAGCACAGATAAATTATGTAAATACTATTGACAAAGGATGACATACTTAGTAAGCAATACACAGTAACTCAGTTTCAGAGGAGTCTCTGTGATCTTGTTATATTTGTTTGGCTCGTTCAGTTATTCATATAGCCGGCTAGTCCCATACAAGGTTATGTAGTAGAACACACGTAAATATACGTCACACTCTAGTATCTCGTATTCTCGTCGTGTAGTTTATCGTTTCCGTTGCATTCTCGTGGTAGTGATACAATTGTACTTGTAAGACACATAATGTATAAGTTGTGTGTTTAGTATACCCATTAAAATTAAATATTTGTCGTAGAGTTAAGGAACCCGACTGAATAGTCAAAATTTTTAAGCATTATGTAAATTGTAGTTAGGCGGTAGTCGGTTATAGATAACCATTTTACTCGAATAGTTCGACAAGTGCGAACCGAGGATTTAAATACTGAATGGAGAACATGATTTACTGTTGGCCAGGATCGTTTGTATTCACTTCATTCACTTTGTATACCATTATGACATTTCCACGCACAAAGGGCATCACACTCAAACAGTACCTGTCAAATTGTACCTTGAGTAATTTTATACAAACCGAGTAGAATTATATATTATAAGTTCACTAATACTACTGAACGACACAAGTCCGATGCAGCATCAGTTTGAAAGGTTTTCATTTATTGAGAGCTACAATTTAACAGGTAGTAATTTTCATATATTTATCAAGTTGAATGTCCGTGTCATTTTGCTAATTAAACATTAAATGTACCATAGTTTTTATATTGGATTGTTATCAAATATTACCACAATCATACTATTATTTGCCAAGTGTAAACATTTTTTTATGAAATTTATACATTTTTAATAATTAATTAATTAATTAATGCATAGAATTTTAATTCCATTACGATCAGAAATAATAGATCAATAATATTTTTGAGGTATATATTAATTCATAAAGTTTACTGATTATTGAACGGGTAATATTGATCCAGACCTTTCAATGGTATTATCAATAGGCACCCATTAAAAAATGAAAAAAAAAATCGTTTAGAAAAGTAATTTACAATAATGGCAATTAAAATCCTCAGTACTGTAAATCATTTGTAATAAAGAAATAATGTACCTGTAGACTGAGGTTCAATTGATCAATTTTTAACTTTAAGCAGGTCTTCTGTCTATTGTTCGTACTGTATCCTGTGTAAATACTGTTCTGTCTGTTGTATACTAATCGTGTTTTAATGTCCATCAATAAGCTCAATAAAGCCTGAATTATGAGGTATTTCAACTTGTCCTCGTCTTAACTCTAAAAGGAATCAATTAATAAAACTAAGACAAATCAATAGCTATTGAATACTACGACCTCCAGGCATAAGACAGGCGCCTAAAAAATGTGCAATCAACCATGCAATCAACTGCTAAAACAAAATTTGAACATAAAATAAAAACATAATATGTTTCTCTACAAAACAAAACGTGACCGATATATATAACTGCATACATGATAATAATGATTCTGTTTATTCACGTGTGGATACATTCTATAGTACCATATTATGAAGGTTTAGTGTCTATCAAATACAAAACAATGACTACTGACATAAGTACTCTATAGTTAATAACCTCAGTCTGCAGGACAGAATGAATACCTAGAATGAAACTGCAATCCGTTTTACCAGTTCAAAAGTATAGGAACACAGTGTATTTTATAACGGCATACATACGTATGTGTATAACTAAGTACATGGCGTTGTTACTGTATACTTACATCTGATACATAAGTCACGTTTTATGTGAATATTGTAAATATTCGACGAATCATTCGCGATTGTTCGGTCACAGTGGAGGTCTGGTTGGCTTGGCTGATTTAGGAATTGAGAGAACTCATACGCTCAATACTTAGTAATTACAAATAATAATTGATGTAGATATTGTCATTATTTGTCACGAATAAATTAAAATAAATGTAATAACTTAATCATAAGAGTGTTTCATTCCGAGCTCGTTTTCAGAGGTAATAATGCGGAGTGGTGTATGACTGTACGAGAACACAAGCCAGCCTCGTTTGCTTTAAGAAACTCCGGCTGTTATCCAGAAGAAAACGTTCGTAAAAGAGACTTTTAGCACGCAAACAGTTTTCATAGAAAATATAGGGCATGGCGCTTTCCGCGCTGCGAGGGGTGACACAGAAAGGCTTTCTCGCTTGACACCCTATACTACAGTTGGGTTGGTACACTATACTCATCTGCGTTATTAAAGATCTTCCTAAAGTCTTACTTTTTTGGTATCGGTTACTTAAATATTTTTTAAGTTAAAGCTTTTGTATCTAAATCACAATGAAATAATATTATCAACATTTCATCTTTTTCGATTCATGCGACAGCTTCAATTATGAAATAATAGTCCGAAGTAATTTCATCTTAAATTAGAATAATAATTTGTTCGTCCAATTGATACCTATGAATACAAAAGTGACCCCTGCCATTATAAAACAAGGGTCAATTAGGAAAAGGTTAATCAGTTTCAGGTAACTCTTTTTAATTAACGTTTGACTTCGACTTTCAGACTGTTACAGTTTCCGAAAGGAAAACTCTCGATGTTCATCCACCTTTCGGTCAAGAATAATTATGTTGAAAACATAACATATATTATTTTAAAATATAAAAAAATGTTTTGTTTTTTAGTATCAGGAATTTTTCGGTAGCAACCACGGAGTCTGAATTTATTGGCTGATTTAGAGAATAGCTCACTTCTATTGCATGGCACTTAAACCTTACACCTCTACCTAACCCTTCAGGGATAACAGGCGTGATGTTATGCTGTGTGATAAATATTTTGTAAAAACGTATTGTAGTGTCTGTCCAGCAACAGTAAGTTATAATAACTATTATTCTAAGGCGTGATCTTGACATAATATTTAATCAAGATAAAAGTAAAGTAATCCAAATATAACCATGAAAATCCGAACTAATGTGGCGTTGTAATATAACAAATATAATCAAAACTTTTCCAATATTAATATTAGTGAGATTATAATACTACAGTATGAATTATTAAACACACAATAATATTGTTACGTTTGCAAGTTTGATTATTGTGCCAGTAAGTAAGCAACATTTTAACGGCGAACTGGCTTATTATGCTTTCTGTTTCCTGTGAAGAGTCTCGAGTCGATTGCTCTAAACGAAAGAGGCTTGTTAACGAACACTGAGAAAAGCTGTCGCCTAAACGAGCAACTGTTATATTCTTTATCCAAATAGGCCGAAACAATTTTCCCACAACAAAAAGTTACTCAGTTAAGTGTACTACAGATCTGATTGGTTTGGCGGTCGTAAGTGCGGCTGAGGTCAAAGGTTCGACAGCCATAGACAAAGTGTAATTGAGTTTTTCTATTAGGAACTTCGCAGTTAAAGTCCAAGCGTCGTAATTGTTCTCTGGGTTTCGGTGTGAGCACATTAATAAAGTCCCAGGTGCTAGCGCATGGGACTTTATTAATGTGCGTCCACGTCTGTGGCCCTCGAGAATTACAAGTCGTTAGTGCGATGCCTATATTGCAGCAAAGACCTTATTCTAACAACAAAGTACTGATAATTGGCAAAGAGTTGCGCGTCTCGTCCTAAGCCGGCTGCAATACGAGTCTGAAACTAATACGAACACAGCTGCTGCAGACTGTAACGTCTGTAACCTAAAACGTAATACAGTCTCGCCGGCGACATTTGAACTTACCACGCCTGCCTGTGTTACTGTGAATAAAACTGTTCACAGTACTTCTACTATTCTACTTATATGTTTCAATTGTACTGAGTGTAGAAAACTCTATAATCGGTATAGTTAATACGTAACAGTATGAACTACATTTAAGTTATGTAGGTACTTACTTACATTTATTAAAATAGGATCAAGAAGACTTAATACCAATCAGGCCGATAATTACGAACATGCTCACAACAACTCAATAATTATACCGAATGAACTCACATGAAACCATTTTCAATCTTGTATTTTACAAAAACGTTGAAATTGTTTCAACTTATCCGTTGAAAAAATATTTAAATGAAAAAAACGAGAGTATTTTATTTCCAATTTAATGGATTCTCTGAAACTGCATGTATTTGGACGAAACTGTTTAATTATTCCTCGATGGAAAAGTTGTTTACATTTCAACGAGTAAGCTTTATTCCTTTTTTCGAGTTGTCGTTCTACAAGATACAACATCCGGCGTAGCACCGTAGCAATTGACTTAGCGTAGCAATCACGTAGCGAACCGTAGCGCGTAGCGTTTTATGTAGCTTATTAAGTGTACGGCTGTAACTTTTCTATTGCTCTTTTAACTTGCTTTGAGAGTTTTAAAACATAAAAAGCTAATAAATACTTTTCAATTAGATACATTCGTAACAGATTTCTAACTATATAGCCAATAAATACAAGCTTAAAAGATTGGTAATATACATACATTCAGAAACCACAGAACGTCATTAGTACGATTCTTACATACTACTCTAGCCTGGTCTACATTTATACATCTGGTCATACAAGCTCGCCGGTTGCGAGTACTATGCATCTACTACTACCAATCAGGTCAGTGCATGTCTTTCTTGAGCGTCCCCTCCCGGCGTTGCCATTCACATCTGCATGTTAGTCGCCTTTCACTAATCCTCTCCACATGATCAACCCATCTAAGCATACTCTTTTCATGTTTTGTGTCTTAATCTTTTTTTAATCCACGACGTTACGCGTATTTAACCTCATTCCTCATTCAGAGTTACAACACACATACACAGGTTGGTTACTGGTTTAAAAAAGTGGATCTTCTTTACAAACTAGGTTGCTTTGGGTAGCATCTACCAAAGTCTTCGTATTAAGCTCACACTTCGTTGACTTAAGCTGAGTAGCTCGAGAGACAACTTTAAAATGTATTCACGAAGTTTCAGTGACATATAACTTCGATTTAATTTTATCTATCGCTTGAAGCGTAGCTGTGGAGAAAGGAAAGTAGAACAAAAATTGGTGTAATGACGTGGTTTCTGTGACTGATTGTTATTTTATAAAGATTTCTCGTGTGTTTTTGCGGACTTGCCCAACTGTTTCAGACTGAAACAGACCCCTTTTTCATAAGGTTCTATGAGAAATTTTCATCATCTTAATTATTTAATAAATAAAACATCTAAAACTATTACTATACACAAAACTCAGCAAGTAATTTCATAACAAACACAAGTAAACTCTTAAATAAAATGTGTCATAAGAAAGTTGTAAACAATAAATATTAATAAAAGTATTCACATAACATTACATCAGTGGAATCCCCAAAGGGGAAGGCAATTTCACCAGTTATGTTTTTTTCCCACGTATTAAGGGGCGAGCGTATTGCCATCAACCAGGCACGAATTCAGGCTCCTGGGCTGCTACTGAGAAATCCCTCTTTGAAATACCCAATAATACTTCGTCTGACCCGGGAATCGAACCCAGGGCCTCATACTCAGCAGTCGCTTGCTACCACTAGACCAACGAGGCAGATGTAATATTAGTATTCCTCCTGCCGTTTTAATTTTACCCTTTATATACAAAGAATATTCTAAAATTGAACTGTGATCCAAATCATATTAATAAACGTAGGCAGCATCTAGGTCAAAGCGCCTGATAATTCTATTAGACATTTAAATGGATTCTCGCCCGATGTACATGCACGCTTTGTAAGTAAAGGTCGTGTATTCTGGTCGAAGAGGGGCTATAAACGCGATGGCCCATATAGACGGGCTATATCCGTCGCCCATCGAGCCCATCGCACCCAATGCTTAGGGATACCCACGACAAACGTTAATCTCTTCATATCACAGCTTATAAATAAACCCAGTCACAGATCATAAATAGCTCCACTTTTTTCCGAGAACATTAGTGAGCTTCAATACAATTTAACTTTTCTTGCGACCGACCGTCTGCGAGGTTTTCTCGTCGTTCGGATCCTTACTTGAAAGACAGAACATTCATTGTAACGGCGACACGAGCCAGCGCTGAATAAATTCGTTGAATATTGCGCTAACATTTAGCGCTTCTTTAACAACCACCAGCGTTGCTCATTTACAATTTAACAATTTGCCAAATCGTTTTATTATTAATTTGTACAGATTATAATAAATCTGAATTAATTAATGTACAGCAAAACAATTCAAAATGGAACGAATGAACATATTGCCCGATGCATTGACCCGTCACAAAAACTACATTATATGTTTTGGGTCAAAACAAGAGGATAAAGGTCTCAAGTAGGCATACAGTGACTTTGTTGCGGGCTCAGTATCGGATTTTAGGAAGATTTCATCATCCCTCGAGCACCGTGAGATGTGAGAACAAAAACAGATCCACAACCAACTTATGTAAACTAATAATTGAATTAGATCATCGTGCAACGGTGGAATACACCTGTAAAAGTGAACTTTTATGATAAAGGTAAAATAAAGGGAATTCCGTAATTTTAGGTAGTTATTTAAAATGTTCGCTTTGAAGCGGGTTAGATCGATGTTCACTGTGGGTGTCATAGTATAATAAACAACTGGGTATAATATTAAAGGTGAAGTTAAGCTTTAACAGTACAAAATTATGGCTTATGTACGCACGGACAACTTAGTATTTACGAAGGTATGGAAAAAGTGGTCCTGTAAGTACCAAGACATTTCAGTAATAAAATAAACAACAAAATATTTAGAAAACTCTGTCTTGGTCTAGCGTTTCCGAACTAAATCCTCCTGGGAGACAGCAGAAGCGCTGCATGCTGGCACTCCATTTCGAAATTCGATATTGTAGACAAAAATCTATTCCGCCGATTGTGCAGAGAATGAAGACTTAGGAGGAAAGCTGGCACTAGGCCCGGCACGTCAGAAATAAAGTCTAGATTTAAAAGAAAATCGAAGAATATGCTAAAACGTCCCAGTAGTTTATTTATATAGTATGGCCGTTAATGGTTGCAATGTTTTACTATCTGTATACTTAGTTACGCATTTTATTTCTTCGTTTAAAATCTACATACTACATACATAGATATTCTAATGACTTTTAATATATGTACCGTTGGAATGTAATTCACGTACCAAGACGGTGATTATACACATTTTACTTGGATAACCTCAAGTACCTAGTGAGGAATGAAATGAAAATAACGATGTCATTCCTTAGCCACATAAAACTGGATCTCTAACGACTTGGTCGTTTATAAAAATTAAACGATGAATATAATTCGTGCTTTAATACAAGTATTATGTAAAGTAAACGTATTTGCTTCTGTGGAATTTATGCAATATTTTCTCGACACTCAGATTTAAAGGCGTAGGTTTTACTTCGTTTTTATGGCTTTCGTGATATTAAGGTGAATCACATTTCAAGCCATTGGTCGCACTTTAGCATTGCTTCTAACAAATCAAGGCTATTTTACTGTTTTGTGTAATAATATGATATAAAAAGGATTAATATTACCCACCACTCCACCACTGCCACTGATTATAATTAGTCACATTTGTGCTTAGAAATACCAGCAGATATCCTCAGCTCGTTTCCACGTGCGCCACCCTAGTTAATATGCAGCCAATGCGCTTGAGGTTTCTTAATCCCCACAACAATTACGTGGAAGCAGCATCCTTCTTTCTGCTAATTAAAATACAGTGTGATGAGAAATCTGTTCAACCGTTCCTTGTACGGACACTGGGCTTTTAAGTCAAAACCGCGATGTGCACTTCACTAAACTAACATCAATCGTTGATGACAAACACACTATAGTCACTATATACATATGTATCAAAGTTTCTCTGAAATACAATGAAGCGTTCGAGTGTTAGAGCAATATTAGCTATGGCATACACAGTCTGCGCGATCGCTCCACATACCTCTCAATCAATCCACCTGTGTCCTGTAATATATCACGTGCCTTTGTACCAAATAACAGCCGTTCGAAACTCGAAGCATTCCGCTTAGGTGTTCAATAATGTTCGGAATATATGCGGCTGCTATGCAACCCATCATAAGTTTGGGTGGGAATTTCTGTTAGTGAGTAAATTACAAACAAAATGTTTTTTCCCAAATTCTCGTTTTCCACAAGCTCTGCAGCCACTCTGTCTTTTCTTAGACATAATATTAAGGCTTGAAAATACTACACCTAAACATGCCTCTACTTAAACAGTTACATATGAAATTATACAGCTTTAAAATGCTGTTTATGCGACGCTGGTGTCAAGCCGGTTGCTGGCTTATGCCTCTATCTTACTGTGCTAGCTCGTTCGTATGCTAGGCACATGTGAAGTGGATCGCAAACCCGGCCAATTAATATGTCCAACTCTCTGAAGTCACGCCGCCGTACAGTATTGTGTGACAAGCTCGAGTCATCGTTTGACGTAAGCTCCATTGCATCGTTGATTTGCACTGCGGCATCTACGTCCCTCGCTTACAGAGCAATCTTTTATCAATAGCACTTTGTGATATCCCCCTCACATCCCGATTAGAAACCACATATCGAACCGGATTCAACACAAAGTATTTTACGTACCTACCGAGGCTAGCTTGCTAGTTCCAAGCCTGAGCATTGAATTTACAAAGAATGTCTAATCTGTTTTAAAGCGAGTGACGAAACTTATTAAACGAGCATTATTTCGAAGATTTTGGAATTTCCTAAAGTTTGTTCCAAGTTAATTTTAAATCATCGACTTTGATCTTTAAACAATTAAATTTATGAAAAGGCTGCTGACGATAAATTTGCTTGGTGTAACGATACCTATCAAAGACAAATTTACCAAAGAGACAAAGGGTTCACATACCTACTCTGATAACAATGCCTTATAACAAGGAAAATAAGCTTCCTAACTTTTTTATTATCAGATGTGAAAATATCACGTAACAGTCATAAGATGCATACGTAAAGTGTATTAGAATGTAAAACATACAGAAAAATATATTTTGCAGTCGTTGGAAAGTGTGCAGACGACTTTGACAAAACGTCTCCTTGTTCTTTGTTTAGGATCTACAGAGCTCTGCAATTTAAAGCCGGATATAAATCAGGAGATTTTCATTTTAAATGTTGTAAATTTGTATAAGGACGACGCGAACGCCTTCCCTGCTAAGGACGGGGCAGCTCGCGGTCTGGAAAATTCATTATTCAGCAAAATTGCGAGTGTAACTCATCGGCCAACCGAGCACCTCGCTGCTATTACCTATATTGCTGGCCATCTGATTCACGGCAAGTTTGAGGGAACCCACGTGCAATATTTATTTACAGCCGCGATACACAAACACGATACAAATTGCCATAACTCAAATAAAAATCCCTCTAAAAATGT
This sequence comes from Diarsia brunnea, assembly GCA_949774965.1. Classification (NCBI taxonomy): domain Eukaryota; kingdom Metazoa; phylum Arthropoda; class Insecta; order Lepidoptera; family Noctuidae; genus Diarsia; species Diarsia brunnea. Next base: position 9,334,531 of record OX459008.1, on the reverse strand, counting down.
CAAACATGACTTGAAATATCTGTACCGTAGGAAAGTGAGTATAAAAACTCTTCTAAACCCGTACAGGTACAAGTAAAAATAGGAAAGCAAAAATATTTCAGTCACGTCACGAGCACCGATAAATATAGCTGCGGCGCCAACTAATAATTCAGGAAAGTTGTGCGGCAACTACCGCAATTGGAGAGTTTGTCCTCCAAGACGTCTAATGAAACCTGCGAGTAATCAATTGTGACAAATGGACTGCAGGCAGGCTGATAGTAATATAGATGTCGGTAACTACCTCACAATTTATCGTTTTCATTTTAGATTTGTAATGTTCGACCATAAACACAATGCACTCTGTACAATCAGACGTTCTAATCAACTGCAATGATACTGAAAGTAGGCCACGCTGATCAGTTATTATCGTTTGGTAGGCAACATTCCGAATGTCTGCGTAACTTCTACGTACGATGAAAATTACGAGGCGTAACGGAGCGATATGTTTTTCGAAGCACGTAAGATAGCTGGAGTGCCACATGTAAGTGAGTACCATGAATCAAGACACGCTCATTACTTTGCCCGCAATAATCTGATGGAATTGTAAAAAGAAGAAAGTAAACGTTTCAGATAATAGTCATATTGTTTCTTGCCAACTTTAATATTCATTAAAATTATTGAGATAAAATCTTTTTACTTGAGGGAACTGAAATACTAAGGTTATATGCAGAATAACGACTTTCCTTACGGAGCGCAAACAAAGTGCCTAACTGGATATTATAGCAAGTAAGACACTGCAGCGCTGTTCAAGAACTTTCTCTTGTACGAATGGTCAATAACAAATCCTTCCATTGAATATCAGCTACGTAAGTAAGTAGTTTGTTTTAAATTCGTTAAGTTTTTGAGCTCGAGACAGCGACTAAGTTCTGAATAGTCTGCTTTGTCGACACTTGCAGGTCTTCCATAATGGAAAAAGTTTTGCATAGGTAATTAATTCCCTTCGGACGAATTATTATTACGTTAATGGACACTTAGAACTCTGCTCACGTAGATCTTCGTTTACTGGGATATTTGAATTGAATATTTTCATTTCTTTGAGAGCGAACACGCGCTAGCCAGAGAATGGAGATATAAAAGCAGATGTAGTTAATGTGATGTTTGCTCTACACTCAACTCACAAATTAAACCATAATCTGTTTCACGCTCCTTCCAACGTTATTTATCATGATGATTATACTGTATTTTACCATGACAAATATTCATTTTCAAGGTAGTTTTAGATCCCGTCGGGGCTGCGGGTTGTTCGAAAGTGATACCGCGGCCTCGGCCAAAGGACTAAGAACATATAAGGCTAAGAAGGAACATGGGTAGTTTTTAGTCAGTAGAAGTCTAACACTCCCTTCCGCTCTGCGAGGGGTTATTTGACGATATCCAACCACCCAAAAAAAAAAATAAGAAAGTAGTTTTAGATAATCGACCCTACTGACAAAGAATAACGAAAACCTAGACACTAATCGTACAAAATAACGAGCAGACGGTTAATTTCATCATTTTGTGAACAGGTTCAATGGTATTAACAGTTACAGATATTTCTTATTTATAAAGAAACACCTATTTAAAGATATTTTTATCTTAGTAAGTGGTTGGGAAAGAGTATGGCCCAAAAAAGAGAAGTATAACTCGACAGCCAATGGACGTAAAGAGGACACCGAAAATTAAGTAAACGCGAGCCTTTACAAATCCGGGATTGATCGCCCTACACACGAGGAAAACCTCACTAAAATATAAAAGTGTTTTCACACAGCGTCTAGTAAAAATAATGTTCGGGCTACGGCGTAGCTGACGGGGCTACGTCGTAGCAAGTACTGCGCTAGCGTTAAATTCGTTGTTTCTTTTAACTTTGTACTTTATATGGTAACCGTTGTTACTCAATGTGATATAATGATAACAGATTCGTATTAATAAAGATTCTTGAATTAGTCAACTGCCTATTATTCTAGAATTGATTTTATATGATCGTGGCTTTTACAGCAATCTTAGATTCCAGTGGGCGCATTGTACGTGTTGTGTAGACAAATAAAAGTTTGTTTGCTTTATTTAGCTCCGGCTCACCTCCGTACGAGCAGTCACGTACTTATTGAGTAGTTACAATCCTCGCCGCACCGCTAATAACAACACATCGTACCCCAAACTTATCCGACGTTCAACTTTCATAACGTCTCAGCTAAAAATATTTGTGTTCTTACTTCTTAGCTAAAGTTTAAGTGGCTAATGTACTACATACATAAATTATTACTTACGCGGACGGATTTTGTTGGTATGAAGCGGTTGAGTTGGTTTTTCTGGAAGGCCAAGAGCAATATTAAATGGTTTTTTTTTGTAATTTGTTTTGTTTCATTTATTTTTTGTAATGTGTATAGCAGTGCTTTGGCCGCGTTCAGTTATTCCAAAACTAATTTCAATCAACTAATTTTATTGTATAAAATAAAAAAAACACAAACACAATCATCACACACACACAACATAAAAAAAGAGTATGAACTAATTAACTTCTGCCTCTACAGGCGTTGATGTTATGAAGTAAATCTACTAATGAGGAAGAAAGATTTTTAAGACTAAAGGGGTTTTCAATCTTTAACCGAAACACAGACAAGTGTAAAGTTACTTCAAACATATTCTTAGCAGTAAACTTGTTCAGAAAGTGTGAGCGGAAATCTCACCGCAGAGCGCTCGCCGCTCGCATAAAGAAAATTCTTGGAATTTTAGAAAACAAAAGTTTACGGCTATAGGTGCTAGGGAGCTCATTTTTCTTCGCTTATCTAGAAGGAAAACTGTGTGACAATATAGTGCATTCGTTTATTTTATACATTTAAACGAAAGAGTCGTAAAAATTAAAAAAAATTAATACAAATTATGTCGCGAATACAAAATAACTGAGCTATTTGATTACTTGTATTCAGTAACCAAATGAGTTACTGTACAATACAAACTAATAAAACCTCCTCCCACAACAATCACCGAAACTTCTCAACGAAATTAATCATTGATTAACAAATGCATTCAAACTGGCTCGGCTCGAGCAGTTCGCTCCGTTCATACTTCGAATTAAGCACGTCTATGCAGCTTAAAGCACAATTCCTGACAATACGTAAAACGTCACGTGCATACATAATGAACGAAGTGCTCGCGCTATGCACACGCAAGCGGTGCAAATTTCATGATAACCGCAGCGACACGCCGCCGACCATTCTGCTCCTCGCTGTATATAATACCTTTACGAGTGGACGCGTCTGACAAACCAGCTGCATCCAAACATTATCGTAGTTTTAAAACCTGTTCCTACCGAAACACGCAACTCCGCACCCAATGCGGCTACACACTTCATAATAAAAAACCAACATAATAGCCAATGTAGATACTGTCTTTTTCACGTTGTACTTTGTCGGATACAAATGTGCCTATGCGAAGTGGAACAGATAGGGACAACATTGTCTGTGTACACACCTATGTATAATAAATAACAAAGTAGTATTTTTAGTATTTATTTTTATGAGTTGGGACTAAATAGGTGACATTGTTCAATTTACAAGACTGCCGTGTGACTGTTGTGCGTGAGATCCCAGGACGGGTTTAATTCCTAGATCGGAAAAAGTGTTATTGGGTTTATTCACCAGGATATTTTCAGAAGCAGCCACGGAGTCTGGAATTGTGTCCGTTGATGGCAACAGACTCGCCCCCTATTACATACGATAATATAAACCTCTGTCTAACCTCTCGGGGATTACAGACGTGCATGTTGTGCTGTCGTTCAATTTGGGCAACTAACTGACCTGTAATAAAAAAACCCGAACTAATTTTCCTTTATTTCAATTTCTCGGCATTGGCGTAAGGCGTACACACTGGCGTATAGGTAAAAATTTATTCGCACGCAGTGAACATCAGAATTTAAAATAAGTAAATAAATAAACACAGACAAGAGATGACGCTACCCATTTGAGATGGATTTAAATTTTTAAACCTCCGTAGCTTGCTTAGCTTTTCTTGTTTTATGCTTACATGGCGATATTCTTTGCAAAAAGAAAAATATTTTACCATGCAGTAATAGATGTAAGCTTTGAATATTAAGTTTAACTGTCGAACTGTAAAAAATAACGTTCGTTTCGGGGAAGGATGAAGACATGAAAACAGATTCACCTTGTTGTACAAAGTGTAGCAATTTACTAAACAAATCCTTGTAGCGGGTCCCGGCGCGTGGCGGCGGCGGTTGACCCGCGCGCTGAGCCTCTATCATTACACAAACTCGCATTATCTCGACCCGCACGCAATATTGACATTCCCTTTTTTGTGCTCACGCCAAAAGTATAATAGGACATCGCGCTTCTCATTAGCCACTCTCATTTTTTGCTCATAAAGTTTTCGTATGGGAGTTTCCTTATGTTAACACATACAGATAAAATATTAAAGGGATCCGATTCCTTTGAGCTCGAGTGGGAATATATTACCTGCGGAAAGTAAAAAAAACCAGTAGCCCCTAAAATTTTAAATAGGCAAAAGTAAAATGCGGTGGTAGTAGGTGTGCGTTTGTTTAGTGGAGCGGGAGCTACCCGCAGTTCCGTCGGACGGCAAGCTATTCGCTCCGGGCCAACGTGGTGGCTCACGTTTGCATTTTGCATGAGAACCATTGTTTGACCCACTATATTCCCGACACCCCGGGACGTGGTGCGGCGACGTGACGTCCTACAGCCCTCTCAAACAGATTAATTTACTTACTACGCCAAGAAGGTGACTTTGACTTATGACGTTTTCCTGAGGGATGCCTCTAAATACGCCGTAGCATTGATCGAAACGTCTCTACGCCGAAGCAATGATCGAAAACCTCTACGTGATGTCATTAACACTAAGAGATATTTTAATTTTTATTTATGCTCCTTTCTGTTCATTCGTGTTTGTATGTAAGTACATTATTTCAACTTAAATTGAGTATTACTGGGGCTCAACCTCGCGCTTTCAATCGGCTGATTGAAAATTTACGTTAATATACGTAAGTACTATTAATGAATCGGATTCCATTTCGTATTAAATTGTAGTATGAAGTGGTATTTAAACAAAAAATACATATCTCAATTTCTCAGAGTTAAACCAAAAGGGTCCGATGCGGGTGCGGAGAGCCGTCGGCCAAAGCCTCTTTCGTACACATCTACGTACGTAAGTACTGCCGTTAATTACAAAGGAGAGAACTTTATGTTGTCTGTAGGTATTTAAAATGTACTCAGGTTCATATTTTATGAACAAATATATACCAGATTGTACTTAAATGTTCGTACAAAACCTTCCAAAGGGTTGATGCAAGAGAAGAAGAACCTGAACACTAAAGTGCCGGTCGGAGAGAATAAAAACTGGCCAAGTTCAGGTCGGACTTGCACATAAGGGTTCCGTACCATCGTAGTAGGGAAGCCCAATTTAATTTGTATTATCTCTTGTTAAAGCGGCAACAGAAAACATATAATATTTTGTGATAAGTTTGTTTTTCATAGTATTTGTATGAATGACAAAGTTATATTTGCGGATTTTTAAATGCTATCTCAATACGATTTATTTTGATTGAAAGTTTTTATTACGATCTACAGCATATATTTTTATAGATTTTTCACTCTCTTAGTTTAAAAGTTAGAGGATCTTTCAAACGATTGACTTTGAGAAAAAATGGTTTTAGAAACCTCAATGTCACTTTTAAAGACCTATCTATAATTTTTTTTTTTAGTTTCAGTTCCATGTATGTTCCATTAATCTTTTTACGATTACAGAATACATCTATCCACCTAGTTTCAACTGTGCAGTCTTAATAGTCTCCGAATAAAATGGCTGTGACATACGGACGTACAGACAGACGGACGGAAGAACAGACAGACAGACATGACGATTCTATAAGGGTTCCGTTTTTTTCCATTCGCCTACGGAACCCTAAAAATGAAAGAAGGCTTATATTAGATAGTAAGCCCTCAAAACCTCATCTTCAACCCGTATCAACCATACACAAGCACCGGGTGACTACGGGCTGAAGATGGTAATTATGATATGCTCGATCCAATGGCAATGCAAAGAACATTGTGTTTAAATTTATTTTCACTTGATATTTCAAATTGCATAACGTACCCAATTTGCTAAATGAAGTTTTAAAAACAAGAAAACGTGTTTACATTTATTTATGATGGACTAAAAAAATCTGATAAATGTAAATAAAATTATGGAAATGTGTATGTTTCACTCGCGTCCGGAGGCAGATAATTTGCAGTATGAAAGAGAATTTTACGTGAATGCTGTTTATCTTCATTTTTGGGGGAGTGAACAAGTAGAACTACTTTATGGTACGCCCAGACGGGCGACGAGGGACCCTCATAAGTTAGCTCAGCCGCCTGTCACTCACTCCGTCATAATAAACGCACATCACCAACTTGTTCTCGTATATTAAACGAGGCGCCAATCTATATGAGAGCTTTGTAAAAAATTATCGTTTACCCTCTTTGTGAATGGGATAATTTATCTGTATTAAAATCACAGCACAGCCTGGCTGGCATGTGGCACGGCGCGCCGGCGGCGGCGGCAAAGCGGCCCGCTACCAACACTACATAATATTATTGTGCTGTATTGATCCCATATAATATCTAGCTTCAAAACTACGACATTCGAGTGAAATAAATCCAGAACTCCAAAATACAACAAAATACAAAACCAGAGAGAGCTTCGAATAGCGCCATAAACATCAGAAATGTTTGAATTACGCGACAATTCCAGAACTGCCAAATTACAAACAAAATCATTCGCCTCCAAAGGGAAAAGGTCACAGACATAGGCTCTCCTTTAATAGAAAAGAATTAAAAAATCTGTTTAGAAAAAGCGTATTTAAAGAATAGCGATAGCGGTTCAAAAGAAACATGCTTTAAACTCGTTTCCGCTCTGTGGATGGCTGGGCGAGAAGGGGGTAGAGACGGAGAGGGGTAGTAGTCAGCGCCGACAAACGGAATAATTAATCTGTCATGAGGTGTCCGTGCTTATTGGAGCCGGCGTCAAGAACCGTCCAGCACCACTAATAAACTCCACGCGAATATGAAAACACGAATAAATGAAAATGCACATTTTTCATTTCTCATTTTCCAAGCTCTAGCCAGACGATCTCAGTTATTCTGAGTATAATTGGACGGAGTTCTATGACAGCTGGATACAGGTTTAAGCGGTTACCTCTGCCCTGCGGCTCTTACTGCTATTTCCCGTAGTTATTTAGCTGCGAACTTTGGCATTGTTCGAGATATGGTTAATGGAAGGAATGTTTTCATTAATTAGTTTCAACTTCCTGTACTCGTCAAATCGATTAAATCAAGTACTGTGAGACTCACTTAGTAATGAACCAGTTTATGATAAAAAAAACAAAGCTGTTTACACGGTAAGCCACAATATTATTTTCATAATAAAAAGAAGTTTATAACTCATATAAATGTCTCCGTTTGGAGATTAATAGAGGCATTCCAAAAACTTTCAGGTAATCCAAAAGTTTTTATATGAGTCACAATAAAGTCGGCCCCCCGTAATACACGTACATGGGTGTTTGTGTATTATCACTTATCAGGGAAATAAGTATGTGTTTCTGTAGAAATTAAGCAACAAGATAATAAAAATATTATATTAGGGTGAGAGCAGTAAAAAAGACAAGGCCTACCAAAAAAGTAATTATTAAACACAAGTAAATCTACCCAGTCTCCAGTCATGTCAACCATTTCCACTAAGTTTATCATAGGTGTTTGTGATGCGGCACATGTTTGTGATGCGGCTCTTGTGTGTGAGGTCAGGCAACTCAGGGACTCTTCAATGACTGCTTTTTATGGTCGTTTTATTATTTACGTTTATTTGTTACAAATACATTGATTTCTAAAATATTAAATTTATGAAGGCGACCAGCCAGGGGCGCTGTCGATGCTGTGAGTGTTGTGTTCTTGGGCACGGGCGGCCGGCCGGCCGGGCCGCGCGCGCCTGCCGCGCCGCGCGCGCCTGCCGCCCCTCCCGCTTCCTCGTTGCTTCCCCGTGATTGGTTGTCAGCTGTGGTGCGCATGAAGGTCACGACGTAGGCGCGTGAACATGGCCCCCGCCTTGGAAGCACCCGCTTCCAATGGTGTGCAGTGGATACGCGGAGTTGTTCAGGAACTTTCGGCTTCATCATCGGGTAGTAATGGGCATAGTTTAGGGTAAGCCCGCCGGATCAGTCCAGTCGCTGTTTTTATGTCCGCGACTCTGGAGATGCCATCGTTTCCGGTGAAGGTGCTCGTAACTCTGCCGAGGCGCCACTTGAGTGGTGGCAAGTTGTCCTCTTTTATGAGAACAAGGGTATCAGGTTTGATGTCCTGTTCCTTATTTTTCCACTTGGTTCTCGTTTGAAGTTCTGTAATGTATTCCTTCGCCCATCTCTGCCAGAAGTGCTGTCTCAATTGTTCCACTCTTGCGTACCGTGACAAGCGTAGTGTTGGCGTAGTGGTGACGTCATCAGAGGCGGCTGCGGTGAGTGGCCGACCGATGAGGAAATGCGCTGGTGTCAGTGGGAGCGAGTCGTTGGGATCAGAGGACAATGGGGATATAGGACGTGAGTTCAGGATAGACTCGATTAATGCTAATACAGTACTGAGCTCTTCGTAAGTTAAGTGAGCATTACCCACCACTCGACGGAGATGGTATTTGCAAGACTTAACCCCTGCCTCCCATAAACCACCGAAATGAGGCGTGTACGGCGGAATGAACGAGAACTTAATGTTTTCATTAGTTGAGTAATTTGTAATAGAATTATAGTTATTATTTAAGAATGAACTAAATTCCCTTGCAGCTCCTACGAAGTTTTTCCCGTTATCTGAGAATATCTCTGCAGGTTTACCTCGTCTAGATATGAACCTTTTTAAAGCGAGTATATAAGCGTCGGTAGTAAGACTAGTGACTAATTCCAAATGAATAGCTTTTGTTGAAAAACATATAAACAGGCAAATGTAACATTTTTCCAATTTAGCTCCCCTCCCTTTGCGGCTAAGTATGAGCAGTGGTCCGGCATAGTCTACACCGCAACGATAGAATGGAAACTCTGACTGTAACCTCTCTACTGGTAAATTACCCATCTGAGCCTTTATTGTTTTGCCTTTTATGCGAGTACAGACAACACATCTACGGGTTATCTTTCTAGCCAAATTCCTACCACCTACTGGCCACCAACTTTCTCGTATAGTGGATAAGAGTAGCTGAGGCCCAGCGTGCAACAAACGGTAGTGTTCGTATTTAAATAAAAGTAATGTGAATTTATGTTTACTAGACAACACTATAGGATGTTTCTTATCGAAACAAAAGTCAAGAGAATTTTTAATTCTACCGCCGACCCTAATAAGGCCGTTTTCATCCAGGAATAAGTTAAGACCGGACAAATTACGATTACATTTTATTGGTAAATTATTCTTCAAACATTCATATTCAACAGGGAAAGATTCCTTTTGTGACAAGCGAGACAAAATAATTGTTGAGCTGTTCAGCTCCACAGTTGATAACGCACCGAGCGTTCGGTTTGACTTTAGTTTAATTCGCGTATTTGCAATAAAACGCAACACATACGACACTGTGCGTTTCAAACGGTTTAAAGAAGAGAATCTATCGAACAGTTTAAAGTCTGATTCCACTTGACATTTCATTGCAACAGTATTTGTTTTAAGCTCGGGCAATTCATTAAAATTAATATCACGGCAGACAGACGTGAGACCTTTTTCCCAATTTGTGTTAGGTTCACGTAAACAGCTCGGGCCGTGCCACCATAAATCAGATGTTTGAAGCGTATCTATAGAAACACCGCGCGAAAGTAAGTCTGCTGGATTTTGTTTACCATTTATGTGTAACCATGAGCAATTATCGGTGAGCTCGTTTATTTCTACGACCCTATTCTGGACAAACGGTTTTAAAGAACTCGGTGTTATGTTTAGCCAACCTAATACTGTTGTTGAGTCAGACCATAAATAAACTTTCTTGAAGTTAATTTTAAGCGCCTTAATTATTTTGTTATATAATCTCGCACCCAACAATGCACCGCATAGCTCAAGGCGTGGAATACTAACCGGTTTTATCGGAGTAACCTTACTTTTCGCACATAGTAAACGGACAGATAACGCGTCGAGGGAATTATTATCTATGTATCCGCGTATATATGCGCAAGCGCCGTAAGCGCTTTGCGAAGCGTCGCAGAAAATGTGAAGTTCGACTTGTTTGTTATCGTCGCGTATGTTGCCTATGACGTGCCGAGGGACCCGTATAGTGTGTAAACAATCTAATTTATGAATGAAATGTTTCCAAGTTAGTTCAACGTTTTGCGGAATAGGATCGTCCCAGCCAATTTTACATAACCATAGTTTTTGTAATATAATCTTTGCAATGATGATTGTCGGTGCCAACAGGCCTAATGGGTCGTAAATTTGTGAGATGATCGATAAAATACTTCTCTTGGTTATGACCGTACCTTGCTGATTTTCAAGTTTCGTTGTAAAATATAGTTCATCGCTCATGCTAAACCAACCCAACCCTAAAGTTTTATTTTGACAGTTTTCTCCTAAGGACAGTTCTTTTGATGAACTATTTGCTTCAATCGTGTTTGAAGCGTCGTAATTAAATACCCATTTACGTAACTTAAAGCAACCTGAACTTAACACTTTAAAAACACTGTCACAGATGTTTCTTAGTGTATTTTTGTTATCATGACCCGTAATCAGGTCATCAACGTATATATCTTCCCTGATCACTTGCGAGATGACGTCATCGTTGCATTCTTCAGCAAGCTGCCTAATACATCGCATGCTGAGGTACGGTGCGGACGCAGTACCGTACGTCACCGTGTTTAACTGATATATACCGATCGGATCTGAGGTGTTTTCTCTCCACAAGATATACTGTAAGTTACGTTGGTCGGGCTGTATTAACACCTGCCTAAACATCTTTTCAACATCGGCACAAGCAATGTATCTATGTTGCCTAAAACGTAACAAAATTGCGAATATGTCATTTTGCAAGGTAGGACCTGATAATTGAATATCATTTAATGATTTCCCACTGGTTGATTTTGCGCTTGCGTCAAACACTACTCTTAATTTAGTGGTGCTACTGTTTTCCCTAAAGACGCCGTGGTGCGGTAAGAAGAAAGCAGGGGAAGAGTATGAATTAATGCGACTCATATGCCCCAGATCTAAATATTCTTGCAAAAATTCACGGTACAATTCTTTGTACTCGGGCGCGCGTGCTAGCTTACGTTCGAGTGATCGGAACCGGTTTTCGGCCAAGTTGAATGTGTCACCTAATGAATCAGCTGACTCGCTTAACGGAATGCGCACGGAAAACCGACCTTTATTATCGCGTAACGTGGTACTGGAAAATAAATTTTCGCATGCACGTTCTTCTTTTGAATAAGTATTAGTAGTGAGAGTTGTAACTTCTTCTAACTCCCAAAATCTTTTAAGTTGTGTATCAAGCGTTTGTGTAAAATTACACTGAATCTGATTAATGCGCAAATTCTTTGTTTGTATTGGACCGGATATAATCCACCCCAACTTTGTGTTCTGGAGACAAGGTCCTGCAGGTAACCTAATTAACCCTTCGCTTAAAAGCTCCCAGAATAAATCTGCACCGATAAGAAGCTGAATTTCATCAGGCGAATAAAAGTTTGGATCAGCTAACGTTACATTATTCGGAATGTTAAAGTTAATATTTACGCTAAGTGAGGGTAACTGTGCAGTAATATGAGGTAAAACTAAACATCTTAAGCGTCTATAGTAATCGCTAGTTTTGGCCCTCAATTGAATTTCACATGATTGCGTGGACTGTGTAACACAATGTCCTACGCCTGTGACTTGAACAGTGGACTGTAACATTTTAGTATTTAGCTTTTTGCATAACGGCTCAGCAATAAAGCATTGCTGACTACCACTATCGAGTAATGCGCGAATAGTGTGGTATTTATTATTGCTATCGGCGATCTCCACTAAGGCTGTGGACAACAAGACAGGCTGCAATGTTAACGAGTGACAGCAATTAATGTTTTGTATTTTAGTCGCGTGAGCTACCGAATGTAACAACGCGGTCTGCGAATTACCTGCAACAGGCTCATCCCGCGACGTTACTTTTGATGATTCATTGGATACTTTTGTGTCACAATGAAGTATTGAATTATGTTTTAAATTGCATTGTTTGCAAGGTCCAAACCAACAGTTCGTTACAGTATGCCCGGCCCGCAAACAATTTCGACAAAGTTTCTTTTCATCGATAAATTTTGACTTATCGTCTACCGATAAATTTATGAACTTGTTACATGAATAAAGCGCATGGTTAGCATCACACATGTTACAAACGCGAGAACGATTCGAGGTTCTAGATGCCTTATTATTATGGCTCTTATTTGATTGCGTAGCAACATAACTATGGGTGCTATTATTGATTTGATTCGACAGCGGTTTTTTAGAGTTGTTTTCGACCGTTTTATTGTTTGAAACTTTAATAATCTCGAGCATGTCTGCTCGATTTTTAAGGAATTTAAGGAAATCAACTAATGTCGGTTTCACAAAACTACCCTGCGACTCATTTCTTAAATTTCCTTTATAATTTTCCCATTCCCTTTCTGTAGAAGCATCTAACTTCGATCCTATAAAGAAAATGACTATGGAATCCCATGACTCAGTGGGTTCACCTAATATTTTTAGAGCTCGAAGATTTCTCAAGATGCTATCACTTAATTTCCTAATTTGAGCTGACGACTCTTTGTTCATTGGCTGTATAGCAAATAAAGCCTTAAAGTGGTTGTGCAACAACAAACAATTATTATTATAGCGGTTTTCAAGCAATTCCCAAGCAATACAATAATTCCCAGCGGAAAACTCTAACGATTTAATGACTTGTAAGGCATTACCAGTGAGGGCAGAACGTAAGTAATGAAACTTTTGTATTTCATCTATGTCTTTTGAATTATGAATAAGAGATAAATATGTGTCTTTAAACTCCAACCACTGATCATATGAGCCGTCAAAGGAGGGTAGCTTAATAGTGGGTAGTTTAATGGAAATGGAAGACTTAGAAGCCGTTTCCTGCGATTTAGCGTTAGAAGAATCATTTAAATCTAACAAGTATTTAGCATTAGCCACAGTGGAATAATACCGATTTTCAAAAGCCTCCCTTTCTTCTAATTCTACAGTTAACTGATTATCTGACACATTTAAATCTATTTCATCTTGAATTTCCGAAAAATGTAATAATAAGGTTTCCGCCCTTTGCAAACGTTCTTGTAATTCCGTTTTCTGAGCATTACTTACAACACTGTTTTCTAAAGAATTAATATATTTTACGAATAAAGAGAATTTACTTTTAACTATACCTCGCTTTTTTACTAAATCTTTAACTACGTTAACTGATAACTCATCAGACTCAACTGTAAGGGATTGCCGTTTTTTCGTCATTTCGGTGGTTATGAAGACAAAGGAAAAGTACTTACAATTTGAAAACAGCCGTTGACTTTCCGACGAGAAGTGGGTAAGCGCAGTTCACGCGTAACGGTCACTGTAATTTTAACAAGAACAAGTATTAGCACTATTCGTTATTAAGGGATGGGAAATAAGAAAGGAGTTACTGGCCTCTGACTTGCGCTGATCTCTGGAGTGCGGTCTTCTTGTAGCGATTCGGCTCGTAGGTCCATATGTTTGTGATGCGGCTCTTGTGTGTGAGGTCAGGCAACTCAGGGACTCTTCAATGACTGCTTTTTATGGTCGTTTTATTATTTACGTTTATTTGTTACAAATACATTGATTTCTAAAATATTAAATTTATGAAGGCGACCAGCCAGGGGCGCTGTCGATGCTGTGAGTGTTGTGTTCTTGGGCACGGGCGGCCGGCCGGCCGGGCCGCGCGCGCCTGCCGCGCCGCGCGCGCCTGCCGCCCCTCCCGCTTCCTCGTTGCTTCCCCGTGATTGGTTGTCAGCTGTGGTGCGCATGAAGGTCACGACGTAGGCGCGTGAACAATAGGTATTCCATCATAAAGTCTGGACTTCATTCAGTTCCAGCAATAAAATTAATCTCGGAGTCAGCGTCTAGTCAACACAAATCGGATCGGAAGAGACTGTCGCCGGCTGTTTGAGCTTATTCAAGTGTTCCCGTTGTTATATAACAAACAGCAATACAATTTGCTGCAGTTTTGCTTACACATAAATGCAACAGACATGGACTGCTCCAGCTTTTATACAACGAATAATGTTACTCTCTACGCTTTTAGTAACTACGTGAACATTTTCACGGAGATTGCTTGGGCTTCGTGGTCAGGGCTTTGTCATCGCTTTGAGCGTGTCTTGAGTATAATCAATTATAACGCACACAATAACAGTACTCACTGGTCACGCACACTGTGGCCAGCGTTGTGAAGGCATGTGAAATAACAGATCTCATTCGTTACCTGAACATTTAGCTACCTTTTTTGTGTTTACTACATTGTCCAGCGTAAAACGCCGTAGTATTAGATATTTAGGTTTAAAGATTTCCCTAACGGTTTGGAAATAGAAAGACAAACATAGATTCGAGTGTATTCAGACTCCGCGCCAGTTCTAAGGTTCAACTGAAAACTTTGCCTTAGAAATATAAAAGTTTGGGCTATATTTGTTCTCGTAGGTATTCGAGCTTGCATTTTAATTACTGCTGTCTTTGTTAATGTGCAAGCCTATTTCGAATTCCTTTTACACTGTTGCGACACTTTAAAGTCGTAAACTAATGAAACAAAGTATAAAATCTACTTTGTACTAAATATTCAGATGCAATTTGTACATTCTACTGAATTGAAAACACAATTTTAATATGTCGAAGTCAAGTTATTTTCTTATACCAACGTAACGGTCAGAAGGCATGTAATTTTCATCCCGTACACGTAGCAAACTGCTCGTAACATAACACAAGTTTAATTCTTAAACAGGTAAACACCTAATCTTATGCAGCGTAACGCGTAACGTTGGCAACAAATTCAAATAAAGACACATTAAAATAAATAATGTAGTTTGAGGCGAGTTCAAACAACATTAGTCAGCCAGATGTGGGGTGCGGTTCGTTTCCCTGCTAGTTTTCGTTTGCGCAATCAGGAAATTAAATAAAGTTCGCGGCCTCATGTCTGCCCAGACACTTTTAGAAGAACTTTATGCAAAAGTCATCAGAAAAATCTTCTGCTCTGAATTTCGTGGGAACTGAATACTGGAGTCACGACAAACTGATTTCTTATTTTAGGTGTAATAGCATACTAATGATATCTAACAATGTGGACCATGTTACAATTAGTGCCAAAGAATCATTACCACCGACCACGTTTGGTGTAAATGTGGCTGGTGAAGCCGTGATAGTTTGACAAGTTGCCAGCCAGCCGCTGCACTAGCACAACAAGACCACGCCGATTTACTGAGTTACTTTACTATCAACTATATCACAATTTCATGACATAAAATGCACTTTTTGTTTTTAGAAACCCAGATGATCCCGAAAGCTTGTTTAAAAAACGTGCCACGTGATTTATGTAGTTAAAACAGCGTTCAATGATGATTTATTTCTCCGACCATCCGCGCTTTTTCCGCTCCATTTCTAAATTTGAATTGCTCTCTTTATTTATTCCAGAGATTTTATCAAGATGGAAGTAATGTGTGAACGTATAAGTATTCATAGTGATGATCAACAGCTTATCTTCCGCGTAAGTTGCAGCAGCCGACCGGGGTTAACGTGTTCTTAATGGCACTTGTACGCTTGTAGAGGATGTCACATTTGCACACTCACTATGCAAATCCTTCCTATCGTAATACCGACATTATCATACTTTATGTTTTGTAACAGGTCATTCATTTTACTCTGAGCTCGATTTATATGCTTCGGAAATAATCATCAAAACAAATAAATCTCGCCACGTTTTAAAGTATTTTGTTGTTGTTGATAACTCATTCTTTAGAAGTTTTTTTTACAATTAAATTATCGTCCTCAATCAACAATTTCAGTATATTAATTGCAGGGGACTTCTCATCAACAAGAGTACGCCAACATACATATAACATGTTGTAAGCACACAACCCATGTTTGTCAAGAGTATTCTTACCCACTTCAGGGCAATTTGCGAGTAATTGCAAACTCGAATGGCAGCTGTCAACTGAAAGGTTGAATAACTTATATTTTTGGATTCATAAAGCTTTAAAAATATGCTCTCTCTTGTAAATCTTGTCTGTAGTGGTCTAGCAAGCCGTCACCGCGTTTATGTGCACTGTGCTACGTTGTTTAGTACTTGTGCCACTCTTAAGGAGCCATTAAGTGCCAACGACGCGCTTTCCTAGCTGTTGAACTCGTGCTCGACCTTACGGGGAAAAGAACGTAAATATGAATAGAAGACTCATGTAAGCAGGTTAAATGTGAATATAAGTTTGTTAAGGTGAGGATTAAATCATTCTTGTTATGACACTGGAAGGTAATTCTTAACTTTTCTTCGTACGCATTTAGGATATGAACAAACTCTTTATTCTTGTTCGGGGTTGGGGTGAGATTGAGATAAACTAAGATTAAAGATTATAAAGATGCTATATTTCAGTAATAAAGAATAACTAATAAAACTAATGAGGTGAATATTAGGATGGGATTGAGTCGCGCCCGAAATGCTATCCGAAAGCGTACTGACTATTTTACTTAAGAAATACATATAATATTCAAGGCATATAGCGCGGTGTCGCGATTACGCTGACATGTTCATTTGTTCGGTGATTGACCCGAAAAATTCTAATAAACTAGTTGGACGATAATATAATTAACCGAATGTAAAATTTATTTTACTGAAAGATAGCGGAAATGCATTACAATTTTTTTTCTAGCTCATTGAAAATTGTAGACCGGAGGGCTCCTAAGTAAAAATCGATATAGACAGATTCGTATCTTCACTGACGTCACTTGAATTACCTTATCGACATCTTATCTCTTATTCGTTACAATAGCCTAGCCTCATGAGAATGGAATATATGACTAAACTTATCGTGGACCCGAATACGAACTAAAAATATCTCGAAAGCTTTCATACACTCGCTGGCATTACTTACACGCCATGCACAGAATGTATTCAGCGGCACATTTTTCATACTTTTTTCAAATAGCCCTAGCTGACTGGGTGTTTTAAATTTTAAAGCATTCGCAATAGAATGTGAGTGCGGCCTCAGCGTGGGGAAGACTGGTAGTGTTGGGCGCTGACTGCCTTGAGCCGGGTGGCCGGGAGACGCGAGATCCGGGAGTCGCGAGCTGGGAACCGGGCGACCGGGCCAACGTCCCCGCGCGCCTCGCTCCGGGGCCGTTAACGCCCACGTTCGCTTGCACAGCATAGCTAAAAGCCATCAAGTGTTCATTTTGCTTCTGTTCCCGTTCTGAAGCGTGAAACTGAGGGCCTTGTTTTTTCTAAGACCACACCACGTGAATCGGTTTTCATGACGTTCGATGAAATTTTAATTCCATAACACCCTACACTCTTTCATATCATAACATGTGTACAAATACAAACAATCAGAAATATATTTTCCATAGCCTCTGAAAGGCATTTTTCATTGTACACAGTATTTTCTTGGCAAACGGAGTGATTACCTTGTCCTTAATAATTTATTTGAGCGTCTACCAAGTAACACAAAGGCCAGTCTTATCTCTTGAATAAAACATTGTTTCTTTAGAACTGAGAGCAAATCGCAACGGTAGGTTTTCTTTATACTGTCTTCAAGTTTATAAAAAACTAATTCGAAGCATGTGTGAAACTCAATTAACGGTAGAGTTATTCTATTAGTTACTGTTCAATAACTTACTTTTCCAAGTAAATTTAGGTGTTTGAATTAATTTTCTCAGTTTCTACCACGTATACGGTACCGAAGTAAAAACTTATTATCACACCACAACAATGTGAAGAAAAATATACAAAACGATTTATTATTTTTTCTAACTTGCTCAATTCTCATAAATTGTACTAACTTAATTGAAGGATATATATTTGTTTTATACAATGTACCTATACGTCTCTTTTATATTTGTTTTTAAAGCCACGTTAACAAATCGTTTAACCTTTTATACATAATTTTACTTATATTGAGGTCAAAACTAACAATAAAGTTGCCAAAAAATCAGCTATCTGCGTCGACCAATCTCTTAGAAAAGGCTTTATCACGGTGAAACAAACCAAACAGACTAGCCGAGTTGATTTCATGTTTCATTTTTCCAATTCCCGAGCGGAATGTAATATAAACTGAACAGACCTAACACTTTGTTTCGAAAATAAAACAATACAACAATTTAATTAAAAACATTGTGTAAAGTAACATGTGCATATTAAATTACAATAACACAATTCAAGGTGGCATTTTATTATATTTTATGTTCTACATTTTACCTAAGTAAGTGCGCTCCGCGGGCGGTGCAGCGGTGGTGCAGTATTGGTAATTTATCCGCCTTCTGTCTGCCCGAACCACTTTCGGATAAGTCTTTATTTGCTATCCGTCTTGTCTTCCCCAAGTAGCATAGTTGCAGTTGCCAACTCGGTTACCGCTTGCATAATTCTGCTTGAGAAATTGTAAAGACGGTCGGCAAAATTGAAACGTGGCCTGTCTTTTCCTTTGTTATTCCGCCGTGCTGTAGCTGTAGCGCTTTGCTGTCATATTTCTTAAATAATATGAAAACCAGTGTACCTTGTAGCAAACATATTTTGAATAGAAATACAAAATTTTTGTGTTCTTGATGGACAAGCATGCAGATAATTTATACACGTTTATAACATTAACTACAAAGTATTGTTTTGCTGAGTAAAGAACCTAGTAGGCGCAATACTTAAATATTACTTATTCACACTTCTCGGAACCTCCTTTTTTATTTATAGCTTCGACGTTCATTAGGGTTAATGATAACTGTCTGTAATTATTGGCAATCGGACACCTGCTCTGTTCAAGCGGGGATTTAAAAAGCTTCTATAATAGATTTAATTAAGGAAATGTCGCTGTTTTTAAACACAATAATTTTAAAGAACATTATTATAGAGGACCTAACCAACTGGTTTATTTGGCGAAAGTCATTAATTGTCCTGCCCTTATACCAATTTTTTTTGGTTGGCGCAGCACGTCTTCTTCTTCCATACCACTTTAGTTAATTTGGCAAAAGTATGGTGGATAATGTAGAGGCGAGTTACTATCCCACCGTACTTCTATAAATATCTGTTTTTTTTGTCACTTTTCACGAGGTGCGTGAGATGATGAGCAAACGGTAGGCTTCCGTATCCCTGTTAGATTAGGAAGAATATTATTATCATCGATTAATGTTTACTGATAAATGTCGGGCTTCAAATTCCACAGATACATAAAAGTTAATAAACTCACGATATCCGAAAGCTATAGAATTGTATCTGACGCTATAGCGTCGTGGAGACCTTTCATCGGAGACTGAGTGTCTGGAGGACACAAAATCGATGGACAGTACCAAAACCTAAATATCACATGAGTCGAGTTTTACGATTATCTAAGTATCTACCTCTTACAAAATAAATACATCCGTATGAGTTATAAAAAGACAAAAGGTAGTAACAACGATCACGTATCCTACCCCGTTTATCCCAAACCACTAGCACGTTTAAATCTCTTTATGCGAGAACAAGTTTTGTGACTTTACATTGTTTTATCTTGACACATAACTGTAAGTTTTTGGACGTGCATATACGAAACATATCGTGCAGGCCCCTCAAGACTTTTTCGGAACAAAAGAGGTAGTAGTGGCTTCGTAAATAAATGGTAAAGTGTAGAGCTGCACTTAAGAAATTCAGCGAAAAACGAGGCTTCTAGATTTTATGTCATGTGTGAACATTCTACGTTAAAATATTTAAACGACGCCTTTTTTAAATTACAGTGTGCTTGGCTTTTACTCTGCATTCTGAATCCAGAAAGAAAATCAAAACATTTATGTTCATAAAACAAAAACATTTCAATTAAATCGTTTATTGAGTCTCTAGTGTATTACCCGATGTTTTTATAGAATTGCATTTTTTTGTGACCACACTGAATATAAACCATAAATGTTGTAAATCATGTATTTGTTATCTTTTTGTTATAAACTTTCATGCGGTCGAAACAAATGAAAATCCGGATATATCAGCAATGTGGCTGTTTATATTTTACTAGCGACCCGCCCGGGCTTTACACGGGTGCAATGTAGATAAAAACCTTCCTCTTGAATCACTTTATCTATTGCTGAAAACTGCATTAAAATCCGTTGCGCAGTTTAAAAGGTCTAAGCGTACAAACAGGGGGAGCGGCTTTATTTTATAGTATGTAGGTAAAGATAAAGATAAAGTCTAGTCAAATGAATGTTCAATTAAAAGTTTCATAAACGTCAAAAATAACATGTCAGGTAGTTAACTAAAAAAATCTAATTAGTCCGTCAGATAGATTTCCAAAAAAATATTGGACACGTATTTTTTCTTTTTTCACGTAAACAAACATTGAAGACGATACAGTGCTTTGAAAACTAGTGTGGCGTCATATTCTAAGACATTAGTATGACTTTTAAACCGGTGAGTGACGTCACAACCCCCCACTGAAATCTTTGACGCGTTTTATCTTCGTCAATTTTTATTGATTTGATAAAACAAAAAATACGTATCCAATATTTTTCAATAATCTAACAGACGTACTAATTAGAATCATATTTTTTTAGTCAGTAAACATCCCTATTATGTGGATTAAAGAAATACAGCCACAGTATTGCTGTAGGTAGGTACGCCAACACATTAAAGAAATGTTATGTGTATAATTACATACCCTACTCCATT
Source organism: Diarsia brunnea (assembly GCA_949774965.1). NCBI lineage: Eukaryota > Metazoa > Arthropoda > Insecta > Lepidoptera > Noctuidae > Diarsia > Diarsia brunnea. Next base: position 9,313,678 of record OX459008.1, on the reverse strand, counting down.
CCACCTAAACAACCAGTAATTTTCCTAAATCAGGGCTCCAAAATTCATTTTAAACAAGCAGGTTGACGGGATTCAATATTAGGTACAAATTAATTTACTGAAAACGTTTCATATTCATAATGAATGTTTTCTCAACACAACAGTAAGGGATACGTAACCTAAATAATAACACGTGTATGCAAATATTATTTTTACGGAGTACTTGTACGGTGGATGTGTGGAGCCCCTCAGCCCGGCGGGCTTAGACGAGAGGACACTGCGCGCAGCCCGGGGGCAATCACTGCAGTCCGCCGGCTGCCGGTGAATATTTTACATGAGACCACCACCCTTATCCAATACAGACCGATGTAATTACTCAGACAGAGCCTGATTGCAAACGTTCAACTTCAGAGGTTCAACTTTCCGACAATTTTAGAAGAAAAAAGAATAACTGTCAAAACTGTCAATGTTCAAAAGACGAACGCGACGTTGGTGAATTTATTTCCTAAGCGAGTTATCTAATTATTCACTACCTACCTAAAAAAAAATGAATAACAGTAGGTAATTAAACACTATGAAAGATAAAATGAACACATAATAGTACAAAACTAGTTTGAATAGTTAGATTGAATTTCGCGATGAGAACAGCTGATAGATTTCGCATGGACTGTTCTCATATAATGTAGATTGATGTAGATATAGAGACGTCGCGACCTAGCGTCCCGGCTGCGGTCAGACAGCTCACAACCGGCACATACACCCCCGGGGTTTCTCAGCTCTGCCTCCGACGTACTAACAAAGTATCGACTACTTCGGCTTTTATTAAAGCAATTACGTTACATTCAAACGTATTTCCCTCGATCCTTGTAGAAACTACATTGCAAGCATCGTATTAAATCAACGTAGCTCTCTATAGTTTCAACGATTCTTTCATCTCTGCACTCAAAGCGAAGCCGCAAGCCGTGTGAAATGAATCCTGGTTTAAAGATTGGAATGGAGCATTAAGTTGTAATAGATACCTCGGGAACTCGCCGCCGGTCGCTGTGGTATCCTATTTGGCTCAATGTGCTTTTACTAGTTGTGTGTCATTATCTGCTAGAGGATACACTCTTGTTGATTGTTTTTCTATCTCACTTTTGCTTTTGTAATTGTAGTTCGAAGCGACAACGTTCTTAAGAATTCAGCAATAAATACTGAGTTTCAGTGGCATACCCGCTACTTACTTAATATGGCTATATGGCAACTGTAACACTCGAACTTCAGCTTCCGTTCCTCGAAATAAAGCTTGATATTTCTTCCATAATAAACAAACAACAGTAATTTATCACTGTTCATTCAATTGCAGGCGATAATGGTGTAAAATTGATAATAAAGTAGGCACGGCATCATGAAATACGGCGTAATTGTCGATATCCACCCCAATGATTTATCAATATCGTTCGCTCGAGAATAACTACGAAAATCCGATAAGGGCGGATTGGTCACGCATTGATTACGGGTCCCGTAGCTAAACTAATTAACACTCCAGCTGCAAGTGTACTTACTTGAACCACCACTATATTAAGTCCGAAACTTTACTTAAAATGTTAACTGCTACTCTGTTGAGTTATTTGCCTGTAATGTTAACTACTTAGTTTCTTGACAATTCAAAGAACACGTAAATAAGAAGTGCAATTAAAAGAACTAATTAGTTGCAGTATACTGATCGAAGCAGCTTACTCGAAGCTTACAAACTTGAAAGCCTTTTAGATTCAAAGTTCCAACATAACACGAAGACTAACAGTGCTCTATAAAAAGTCAGTTAAGGTTAAGGTAACGTCCACTCCATTTGAAAGAGTAAAATATCGTCACTCGATAGGGTTAGTGAAATATTTTTATTACGCCTCCCTTTGTGCACGACAGTATCACGTTATTTTCTGCTTCAAGTACTTCCTTTATTTCGATACAATTTGAGAGAGTAATCTGTCTAGACGGCACTCAGATTTAGGCATAACAAAGTGTTCCATTTCAGCCATTCGGCTACGGAACCCAAAAAATAACGGACGTAAAATAAACGTAAATAAATTTTATGTTTATTGGACATCCATTAACTTTTTAAATGTTTCAAAATACAGCATTCGATCTGATCCAATTAATGACGAGCTTTTATCTGGAAATATTGGACAAATCGGTCAAACAATATGACTTCGACTGGCTGGCCTGTCTCGCGGGAAATACCACGGCGCAGATCTCACTACTTTATCTCCTGCCAAATACCTTCTTTCATGCTTTGTGTAAAGATTCAGGGGAATAAGCTGGGATTATGTCATATGTTACTTTATATTCTGATAAATGTAAAAACAACGTGACAAATGATAAAGAGGTGGCAAACGTGCAAACGTTATTTCATAGTTAGAACATTTTTGTTAGTTATTGTAAAGACGGAGCAGCGGGATATGAAACCTTTTCGTGTATTCAACAATGTATATGGTCGAGTAGGTGTTTTATAGTAGGTATCTAGCTTTTTCTTACGTATCACAAAAGTACCGTAACGGTAAGGGTCTTTGCAAAGAATCATTTTTCCATACGTAGATCGATCGACTGAGAAAGTATCTAAAGGTGCGAGAGTATAGCTATAGATAAGTACTTTTAGGTACCATGTCTACCACTGATCGATTTGGGACAAAATGGGATAAATTCACTTGATATACACTTTCAAAAATATTACTTGCGTATTGGGTACGTTGACTCATAAACTGTTCTTGTGTTGATCTCTACATTACTAACTTCATTCGTTACTAGTGGTTATTGGTATTGAGAGTGAGATACATTAGAGTAATATTATTTCTGTATCAATTTTAGAGGGTTGCCCTCGATTTTCCTGGGATCCCATCATCAGAACCTGATTTGGTGATAATGGGACCACCTCGGGAACATAAAAATAATTTTGAAAATCGGTTCATTATTGACGGAGATATGCGATAACAAACAAAAAAAAAAGAACTGAGAACCTCCTTTTTGGAAGTCGGTTGAAAATAAAGATACCGCATTACATAATGCATTACTTTAAATTATAAATCAAAGATTTTCGTTTGTGTTTCCTATGTTTATACAAAATTACCCCCTTCATTCGGTAGGTACCGCGGGAGGTCTCGACATAAAAGGAAAGCAATTTTCCCTTAATACATGTCGCATACACTCTACGCAAAAGCACTTCATAGAGAATTTTATTGTCTATCTGTTAATTAGCTACCCAAATACGTATGATGAGTACCCCGTCCTACCCGCTAAGTAGGTACTTAGTTCTTGCCAGTAATTAGTCGGTCATCCCTATGGTACTCATGCCATTAAAAACAACAATATCTAATAAAGTGAGATACCTACCTGAATGAAGGCTTAAAATATATGTATTTACAGTTAAAGTTGAAATTCTAAACGACAAACTTGCACCCGCATATACCTACCTAATTAGAGCAGTTCCTAAAATGCAGATGGTGAAGTAATTGCTTTCAGAAATCCGTGTGTGCAATGTGTGCAGTGATTGCGAGAGCCATCCTATTAAGCAAGCATTCAGCATCAATCATGTAAACCAATATAAATGGAAGAAATAATATTCCACATTTTTATTAAAAACGACAGAACGTAAAATTCAATTTCGTCATCCAAATGTTTTACTGCTCACTTTCCCCACATATCAAAAAAGGTAAACACACACACGTAGGTACACCATAATTTACGAATCTTTTGCTGAATGTATTTGTACCACAAACGCTCTTAAATAAATAGTAAGCTCGAACAAGACTGTAACTACGCAATAGCAAATAGAGCCCCGGGATATGAAGTCGAAGGGGCTGCCCTTTGCGAGCGCCCACGGTACCTACTCTGACTACGAAACATTTCCATAAAAAAATCTTTTGTCACCATTTTTACGGAAAAAGAATGCTCTTACTGAAGACCTTCTCTTTGTTCTACAATCGATAACGTGAAACATTAATGAAGATATATACAGACACCAAGTGAAACAACACAATTTATTCAGCTTGATAAAATATAAAATTCATGGCGTAAGGTTTAATTCCTCTCGTAAATCCTTTAAACTTAAATAATTCAAAATGTTAGGTGACGAAAACCGCATTGCATTGGGTTCTTACCGAAGGATCGCGTCCCTAAGGACTCAATAAAACAGATGTTACCTTGCCTATGACTACACAAAGTCTGACACTTTTACGAGCGTAACTTTATATAAAATCTGATGTGTATCATTTATGTACTTGACCTATTTATTTAGGCACGGGCATACATTTTGTAGTAAGTAGAAATGTGTCGCAAAATGCTTTACGAGGTTTTATGTATTTTAACTTTTTTAATTAATGTTTTATATTTCCTTCTGGATTTTGCGAAAGGGTGATTCAGGAAGATATAACAAAATACAGTTTAGTCTTATATAACAAAAAATCAATGCGGGTATTGTGATAAACACTTTTTCAACACACTTGCTCATAAAGTGGCTCTAATTTCACCGCAATTAGGCATATAATGACACCTGTAATCAAACTGTGAATTTTTCATTACCATTATTCACAAGTGAGTTATATTTTTTTTTTTTAATTTTTTGGTTGAGTTGCTCTGTTCTTAAAAAAGTTTCGAAACTAAAAGATTGTGTTCAATACTACAAATAAATTAATGTACCTATTCCTTGCTCATTTCATGCCACTTCGAATTAAAATAGATAATTTCAACTTACATACGTTTTTAATAAATAAAACTTTTGTTTTCTCTGTAATAAAAAAAACTTTGAATTCCCCATTTTGTACGTGACTGCAACACTATCCGCGGAAAGCCAAAAAAAAAAACTTAATCTTTTAGTCTATAGCCGATCGCCATTGTTAGATGCGCGCTCAGGATAATTTATTAATTTAAATAGATAATTTCAACTTGTGTATACGTTTTCAATAAATAAAACTTTTATTTTCTCTGTAATAAAAAAACTTTGAAATCCTCATTTTTTACGTGGCTAAAACACTATCCGCAAAAAGCAAAAAAAAAGAAACCTCATCCTTTTAGTCTATGGCCGATCGCCATTGTTAGATGCGTCATTTTAACTGTTGAAAACATGTTAAAAATGATTTTTTTGTGTTATTTTCTTCACAAGTGTGTTGAAAAACGTCGTATGATACACGTGTGTATTGATGATTACCGTCTTCGGCTCTCTTAAGACCCTCACCTAACGGCTCGGGTCTCAAAGGCGCCTCAGCGGTAATCACCAACGTTACACACTTATACCATAATGTACTATTATTTTTCAGTTTACGGATCTCACTTTGAAAGAACACATTACCACCTACATACTTCCTATCCTAAGAAACATATTTTGTTCCATAGCCATCCGAAAACTATTATAATAAAGCTTACCTAAGGCAAAAGGACCTAACTGTTATCATTTGCACATTGTTGTCTTAATCTTGTATTTACAACCGTTATTATTTGATTGACTATTTACTCAATCTAGTGAATAGATTCGGTCCCACTAAATCTGAACAATAAGGAACAGAGATAAGATACAACGTAAATAATTATAGGTAGGTATACAAGGTGTAACATAAACGTTTACCTCTCTTGTGATGTTTCAGAACATTCGAATAAGTGCTGCTTTTCAGCGTGACACGTGATATTTCAGACGTAATGTTTCATAATTTATATTGCATGATTATATTTTTATTATTTCGTGAAAACTTTGTGAAAAACGGAAAGTGCTAGATAATCGAATTTATTTGCCGAACGCAGATGATTTGGAACGAAACCAAACTACAGGCAAAACTAGCGTACGTAGGACATTCAGTCGGTAAAACTAAGCTTTTCCAACGTAAGCGGAACTCCGAGTTCTGAGGACTGTTTCATAGGTACCTACCTACCGTCTAGCAAGACCTACCACTGACCCACTGTACCATAATGCTACTTTACGGCTCAAGGATTGCATGGCTCAAACATATAAGACGTACCTTTGCTATGATACTTTTGTATTTTGTTGCGTCCCAAACTGAGAATGTATTGTATAAAACGTACTACCTATATATCTCGAGCATTACAGGTTTTGAGATTTATTGACAGAAGATAGGTACTCTAATAATTATTATCTTGTTATTTAAAAATCACGTGCCACGTCAATAAATGCCAGCCTACGTACATCGTAGACGCTAATCTCCGAAACTACCCAACTGTTTTCAATGAAATTTTAGGAATGTGTACCTATGGTTCCAGCTTGAAAGATAATCTAGTTTTAGATTGTTACTGCAAAATCAGAAAAAAACAGATTGGGTACGAACTTCCGAAGGGAAAGTGTGAGTCAAGTGACAAAAAGAAGTCTTACCAGGAAGTCTTATTCCAAAGAAGTCTTATTCCAAATTAATTACTAATAGGTAAAAACGCCCTTTATTTATTAACAATCCCTATGCTTTCCACTTCCGTGGGCTTTACCTATAACCCAATGGCTATCTTTACTTGAGCATTCCACCCATAGAATAATTATGGTGATGACATGTACGAGACTCTCAATCTCAACGGTGCCTCGTCGGCAGTGGCTGAGCTGGACTTTCGGGCCTCGGGTTCAATTCCCTCACCGAAAAAAATACTTTTTCTGACCTACGGATAGTTCACGCATTTGGAAGGGGAAAAGGTTTTATTTGTATAAGATATTCATAAAAACAGTCCTACGTAATCAAACTTTACGCGGTCATCGGATTTTCAATATGATTCATACATTCATGATCTAGCTATAACTTCTAACTTAGGAGTATCTATTGCTCGTTTTCACTCAGCTACACATATTACGAGTAAGTATATGAATTTCTAAAAGGCGCATGGTTCGATTTATCAGATATCGGCACCAAGAGTTGAAATTCCAACGGTGCGATAAACTAACTATACACAGGTTATTTACATTTCTAGGTAATATTCGATATTTATCGCGGAGGAGCTCGTGGCTTAATAAGAACTGCCACTCGGGTCGATCTTTAGGTAAAGCTGTGCTTGCCTAGGTCGGTCTGTGGATGGGTGACCGCCCGACATACCGAGTTTCCTCCGTGCCTCGGAAAGCACGTTAAGCTGTTGGTCCCGGCTGCCATATATAGATCTTTGGCAGTCGCTACAGGTAGTCAGTGACCTGAAAGTCTGACAACCAGTCTTGCCAAAGGGTATCGTATTACCTAGTATTAACTGGGTTGTGGAGGTCAGATAGGCAGTCGCTCCATATAAAATACTGGTATTCAGCTGCATCCGGTTAGACTGGAAGCCGACCCCAACATAGTTGGGAAAAGGCTAGACAGATGATTCGATATTTATCGCGGTACACCAACACCTGTCTTATTACATAGGCATGACGATGCTTTTTGTTTTCCATTTATTCATTCAACGTCTCTTTTCCTCCAAACAAAGTTGCTAATGATGCTAAAGCTGGTCGGGTAAGCCGCAGATAGCAGTTAGGTGTTAGACCGTAACTTTTTAGGACAGCCATTGTGCATAATTACTAACAGGCGACCGCTTACGGTAATGAACCATTTCCTGCAATTGACTCTACTCTAACCAGTCGCGCGGGATAAGGGCCAGCTGTCACGTTTTTCTTATTGAGATAGAGATTTCAACTTTTAGATGTCCTAGCTAAAGTTTAGATCCAAAAACGTCTTTTATTAAAAACTATATAATCATAATAGCTTGGTACGTAGGTGCGAGCTGTGGTGGCCCGAAACATTCTAGCGATTTATAACGGCAATAGGCTTGTTATCCCATTAAAGTGTAAAACATTTGCTCATTCCTAGCAAATACAGGGAAAGATTTGACCACAAATGCATTTCCTTCCTCACAGGTGTTATGTTTTGGATGTTTGCCAGGAGCTGAAGCAATATCGCACCTCTTTAATTGTACGGTGAAACGCCATTTTACACAGCTACGTCAAGTTATTTAAACTGTTGTAAGGTATTGTTTCAGCTACGGTGGGAGGGGTTCCCATCGGCGTCGAGTGTACTTTGAAGTACCTCGGACTAGTCCTCGACAGCCGGTGGAACTTCGTGGAGCACTTCCGACGTTTGGCTCCCAGACTGGAGCGGGCGGCGGCTGCCTTCAGGTGGCTCCTGCCCAATCTGGGGGGGCCAAACGCCTCCTGCCGGAGGCTCTATGCGGGGATCGTGCGGTCCATGGCCCTTTACGGGGCCCCGGTGTGGGCGAGTGCTTTGAGGAAGCGGGCCGCCCACTACCTGAACGCGCCCCAAAAGGTGATGGCCGTAAGGCTAGTCCGTGGGTACCGCACGATCTCCCGCGAGGCGGCGAACCTCCTTGCCGGATTGCCGCCGTGGGATCTAGAGGCGATAGTCCTCGCGCGCCTGCATGAATGGCGCGCGGAGGTGCTGCACCGGGGGGTCACTCCGTTGCCGCGGCTAATTGCTGCGCAGCGGACAGACCTCCGGTGCGATCTCATGGCGGCATGGAGAGAGCGACTGTCGCAACCCCGTGCAGGGCACGCCACGATAGTGGCGGTAAGTCCCCTCTTTGAGGAGTGGCTGGAGAGGCGCCACGGCGCCCTCACCTTCCGTCTGACGCAGGTACTCACCGGACACGGTTGTTTCGGGAGGTACCTGCACCGAATCAGGCGGGAGGAAACGCCCGGATGCCACCATTGCGAGGATCGGCCGGAGGACACGGTGGAGCACACTGTGGAGGTGTGCCCCGCTTGGGCGGAGCCCCGCCGTGTTCTCGTAGCGGCGATCGGCGGCGGCGACCTCTCGCGTCCGGCCCTGGTGCAAGCCATGGTCCGGGGCGAGGAGGAATGGGACGCCGTCGCCTCCTTCTGCGAAGCAGTGATGCTAGCGAAGGAGGTGGCGGAACGTGAGAGGGAGAGAACCTCTCGTCCCAGCCGCCGCGGGAGGCGCTCCGGGCGTCGGGGGCCACGTGATGGCTTCCGGCCACCGTAGACGCGGGCCTGTGGACGGTGAGTGATGGGTAAGCTCGCCGTCCGTCCGTCTTATGACGACGACAGGCCGTGTCGACGGCGCGTTCGTGTTCCACGCGCGCCTCAAAGAGATTTCAGCAACATGGAAGGGGCCCGCTAGGGCCGACGCCTGTCGAGGCTGCGGGCTGTCCGCAAGGGAAACCGCGGCCTCGACATGAAGGGCGAAGAAGGAACATGGGTGGTTTTTAGTCAGTAGAAGTCTGACACTCCCTTTCGCTCTGCCCAAGAGCGGGAGGGGTTATTTGATGATTCCCACCCCCAAAAAAAAAAAAAAAAAAAAAAGGTATTGTTTCAGCTTAATGATATTGTTTATTGAATTTGTAAGTTAAGAGTTTTTAAACACAGTAATAAAATAACATCTAAATAGTAAAAAATCAATTTCCACTTGAATCATAACTTGAGAACCGATTCGACCAATTTGGCTGACATAGGTTTTGAGAAAAAAATTAAGTACTCATACCTACAGGCGCACGTCTTATTTTCTTACTATGGATGTTTCCTGACTAAAGAAAATATGATTCTGTTTAGTCCGTCAGTTAGATTTTCAAAAAAATTTGGATCTGGGTGTTTTTTGTTTTACTTATTAATAAAAATTAACGACGATAAAACACGTCAAAGATCATGAATGGGGGGTGCTTGTAAGGGGGCGTTCATAAAATACGTGAGATGTTTAAGGGGGGGAGGGGGTCGAGTCAAATCTCATCTAATCTTACGATGGAGAGAGGGGGGATCTCAGCAAATATCACGCAATTTTTTTCTGATTGAAACAATAAAAAAATTATACTATTTTGGTCCATTTAATCCAGATTGTACATGCTTAAGATTTAATCTTAAGCGTAATCGTAATACGATTAAATTTTTATTACACTTATTATTAAACTCTCAGCAATATTGATTACTAGTCTTAACTAGTCGTAAATAAAAGCACGAAGCAAATTTTTTATTTCTTTTTACAATAACAATCCAACGCGTTTGCGTAAGAAACCCACATTTTGAAAAATCTCACGTGAGATTGGGGGATGGGGGAGGGGGTTGAATAAAATCTCACGACATCTCACCAGGGGGGGAGGGAGAGACAGAAAATTTAAAAAAACACCTCACGTAATTTATGGACGCCCCCTAACGTCACTTTCCGGTAAAAATGTACTACAATGTGACGCCACACGAGTTTTCGAAGCACTGTATCGTCTTCATTTTTTGTTTACGTGAAAAAATTAAAATATTTTTTCAATATTTTTTGGAAATCTATCTGACGGACTAATTAGATTTTTTTGTCAACTAGGTACCCTATGATGGGGTAGATTGCGAGTCAAGAAATAAATACAAATCTTGCAATCTTGTAAGACTATTTTTGGTAGGTAGGTAGGTACTCTCATATCAATTCCAGCACCCAACATCCATTAATGTTTACCTGAAACATAAAATAAACATTTAGATATTCCCTACTATTGACATTGGCACTATTGATGTCGACTATTCAATGGGTACCTACCTCAACAACTCCCCTAAATTAAAACGCGTGAAAAAGAAAATGTTGTTTGCAGATGACATGAATCCATTCACTCACAGATGGATATTGCCGCTCACCCTCCTCGCAATTCGCAATTACATCCTTTAGCGCCCTTTGGTGACCTTTCATAACATCCACGGTAAGCGATGATGCAGGCTTATTCGATCCCGAGATTCACAATGTAAAGCTTAGAGACAATTTCAAATAGATAGGTACCTAAGGGACGGAAGATGCTTCTAGATTCCAGTTCGAATTCTAAAGTTGAGTTTGGAATGTGCGCGATAAATGTTGATAGGCGAAATTCCCACACGATCGTTCATAGCGGTCGATTAGGTGACTCAAGTTCAATGGTTTACGGTTTTCGGCAGAGCTAAAAAACTAGCAACTAGGATTTCAGAAGCAACTTTTTAACTTTACGATTCAGAACCGAACTAGCAATGTTACAATTGTGTTTTTGTCAATGTTTAGGTACACGAATCTGACTCACATTATGGCAGTAGGTATCGTGTACAACCTAGTCCCAAAAAATCCTACATTTTGTTTAAGTACCTACCTACCAATTACCTACCAATAACAGCCCTCACTATAGGTGTACGACTTAGTACTTCAATTAGGTAGTAAACAAACAATTTCAAGTCCTTTTCATTAGTTACCATAAATTAAGATAGCAAGCATTTATTGCGTGTTATCAAGCAATGCACTCGCTAATGAACACACGCCCTTAAACCACTGCGAAGTCTGGCGGTAGGCCAGGAAACGTTCACTTACAATCAGTTAATTGACTCGACTAGCAGCAGACTATTTCGCCATGAAATGCATGATCAACAATTTTAGCAGCTATGCTCTGAGTCATTATCAATAGCCATTATCATTCTCTGATCTGCGCGAGTCTGAACCAGGACTTAGCCGCAATCTTCTGAATGCCTTCCACCTATCGTATCTGGCTGTTGGTCTGCCATCAGTTTTACCGTCTCTCGACAACCATTCACTAAGGGATCTGCTACTTTTGTCGCACGACGGATTAAGGACTGGGTCTTTAAAAGATAAACCTAACATGGCGCGCTCCATAACCTGAGAGTCAGACTCGGTGACCAAAGTAACTTGGTCGTAAGTTTGGTTTTAGGAATTGTGGTAGGTAACTTTCGGTTCCTAACACGTCATCCAGCCTGTGAAATGGCACCCAACCCCGTTTTATATCTTGAAATTTCTGAAATGTTAGTTAGTTCAGCCACTGGTTCTTCATTGGCCTAGTGTTCGGCCTGACTTCGTTTATTACGCGTTCCGGATACAAGGACAGTTAAGCCTGTTTGATATCTGTGAGTCAAGTCCATATAAGACTCAACTGACACGCATATACGGGCCTCGTTTCTGGCCCCTAACAGTCAATGACTTGAATGTCTTTTTCATCAAATAGTCACTCAAGAGAGTTATATGAACTAAGACGGTTGTAATGGTGATTTTAATCATTATTACTCAGTAAAGTCACATTTGTTTTAGACGGTCGCGAATCCTATTTTATTTAACATACATATATGACACTGATCGATAAATTGCAAAAAAACGTACGAAAAATCGAACTTCGCGGGCTACAACTCGGAAACCCGCTTCATGTCCGGAGCCCAAAATAAACACATTAACCTTTCGTATGCCGTTTAATTAGACACAATTAAAAAGCCAATGTGTCTCGCGTGGATCTACGTTCTACGTACGGCATACGAAAGGTTAATTTCATTGATATAAAAACTAAAGATACGGTCGTCCAAACATTTGCTCGACGCGTTCGCCATACAGAGAAACACTAACGCCATCTATTAGAACTACAGGCTGTACGTAATAAATCCATGGTATACTCGAAAGCGTTTTTCTCACCTCTAATGGAGTTTGAAGGGCCAGGATGTATGTTGATAGAAATATAATTGATGACCATAACACGTGATGTAGTTATAGAATTGTATTTATCATTATGGGTGATATTCCTAAAGCGACAAGGTAGCCCGCGAAATTCGAATTTTCTTACGTTTTTTTTTTAAAAAATTTCGGTCAGTGTCAAGTCGAATGTTAAATAAAATAGGATTCGCAGCAGTAACAAATGTCTATTTACTGAGTAATAATGATTTAAATCACCAATACAACCGTCTCATTTCAAATAAGTCTCTTGAGTGACTATTTTATGAAAAAGGGATTCTTTGACCTGTAAATTGCAAAAAACTTAAGAAAAGCTACCTTGTCGCATCAACCTTAATCTTATTCAATAACTGTTTCATGACAGTGACATTTTCATCAACATACAACCTTACAATGACCTAGAAATTACGAGAAACGTAAGAAAATTGGAATTTCGTGGACTTTCCCTGTAGGCAAAACACCTATTAGACGCGGTGATGGCAGGTGGAGTACAGCTGAGACAGCGTGGCGTCCAAAGACTTGAAAGTGTTGATCCTCTAGCGGTGAGATGGGTGGAAATATCCTGGATAATGCTACAAGAGCTTGGCACAAGCACCCGCATAATACACCTATTACCCACAGTGTTACCAACTTAGTGGATTTTCCACTAAAACTGGTGGTTTTGACCCCCCTTTTAGTGGCCAAATATTGCTTTTAGTGGCTGGTGGTTTTTTCTAGTGGTTTAGTCATTGATATAAAAACTAAAGATACGGTCGTCCGAACATTTGCTCGACGCGTTCGCCATACAGAGAATCGGTGTAGTCTGCTCGTTAACGTAACCTTGTATAAGCGGCGTGGTATTTTCGAGGTATAAAGAACATAAATAAAGCTTTTAATAAAATTTACGACCGCACCCGAAGAGAGCCGATCGTGGACTAGTTCACTTCGGCTTAGGAAAGACCATATTGGGACCACGTTTGAGGCGTCATTTTAACATGCCGTCCGCCCAGTCCTTACGCAGTAATATATAAGTCAATGGGTTTAGTAGAATTTACTTTCAATATTTCAGTTCATATTTGGTCAAATTAAGTTAGATTTCGGAAATATTAACAACTTTAACCAAATCTTTGTGAGAGCGAATGGAGCGAATTTTTTGATCATTCTTATAAGTAAAGTTATACTTGTTATTGTCGCGCATCATATTTTAATCAAGTCACAAAGGCACAACTTGTCACTGATATGCAAATTGCAAAAACACATGAAAATTTGAATTTCGCGGGCTACTACGGAGGAATAACCATAGTTTGTTGATCTATTAATAATGTTGATTTACTGATTTTAAATATTTTATTTCGTAGTAATAATAAATAACATTTTAAGTAATTTTTCTACTTACTGTTTTCTTTCCAAAAAAACATTCCGAAATTTTAGCGATTTTTACAATTTTTTGGAGCAGAGCCGATTTTTGTTAGTGGTTTTCTGGTGGTTTTAGAAGTTGAATCTGGAGCAGAGCTTGTTTATCTGTTGGCAGCACTGATTACCCAGCTGTAGGTGAAGTGATGATAATCGTACATAATACATCCATGGTTTTCTCATGTTTTTAGTACTAGTAATTAATATAGTAATGTCAATGTCATTGTCAATGTGACGCATGGGCAAAGTGAGGTTAAGAATTGAAACGTGAATTTCCTTGAGGGTTTTACTTGGAGGTTATTTTGTTGTTGTTGTAGACATAAACAGTGAAAATACTCTGAATTAATTTAATTTGTTAGTCGGTATAAATAATTTAAAATGGTGGCTGTAAAACCTAAGGTGCTAAAGGCAAAACAGAATAAAAACAAAAAACCCGCAAAAGTTGAAAAGCTTACTATAAAATCCAAGCCCCAAAAGCCGCAGGTGAAATCAATTACTCCAAAAAAGACACAAATTGTGAAACAAATTACTGAGGAAATTAAAAAAGAGGCACCGAAGAAGAAAGTCAAATATGTATTGCCTTCAGAGAGTGTAACAGAGGACCTCGTTCAGTCATGTTTGAGTGCGTTACTTAACGTTTTGATGGCCCATGATAAGCAGAAGAACGCAATTTTCGACGATGAAAAGCCTATATTTGCAGAAATTCATTGTATTAAAATCCAAAACACAACTGGCAATGTTAAAGTGTAAGTAAAAAGCTCTCGTCGAATTACGGGCGTGGTATTTCTTATCATGGTTTCAATCAAACTAATTAATATTTCCAGATTGCTGCCACACAGCACTGTTGCTTCCACTGGAGAAGTTTGCTTAGTAACACCTGATATTAAGAAGGGAAGAAAACATGACCATGAACCAACTATTGATCGCTGGGAAGAAATATTGAGAAAGGAGGGTGTAACTGGGGTGTGTATTCAAATAAGCACCTAGAAAAGTTTTTTTTTAATATTTAGTGACTGTTTTTTTAAAAAATGTATGGATTTGTTCTTATTTCAGGTTAAAACAGTACTCCCAGTACGACAACTAAGAGTGGAGTACGACCAGTTTGAATTAAAACGCAGACTCTTGACTCAGCATGACTTTATAATGGTGGACACTAGAGTACTAAACCATGTATCACATCTTCTAGGAAAGATGTTCTTCAAAAAACACAACATGCTGATCCCAGTTAGAATGAATGAAAATAAAAACCTGAAGAAAAGCATTGATATAGGTTTACGTACTGCTATTTTACGTCTTAGCGAAGGCGAAACTTCAACTATCACTATAGGACATACTGCCATGTCTCAGAAGAAGCTGAACGAAAATATTATTGCACTAGTTCAGCAACTGAAAACTAAGTTTCCTGGAGGAGAAGGAAATATAAGGTCTATTTCATTGAAATTACCATTGTCTATGTCATTGCCTCTATATCTAACACTGCGTAAGTACAACATCTATAACTTAAAAAAAAAATATAAAAAAATCTTGCTTGTAAAAATAATTAATGTTTGAACATTGTAGGACCATCAAATACAATGAAACCACCCAAACTAACACAGAAGAGACCTAAGAACTACACTGTGTTGGAGGATGAACTGTCAACAATACCTGGAAAGACTGTCCGAGTGGCTCCTGATGGCACAGTGAAACTGAAGAAGATAAAGGCAGCTGCCAAAGCCAGGTAATTGCTGTTTATATCTGTAATATTCTGGAAATTATGTTTCTAGGGAATCCTATCAATGACATTATTGATATGCCTGGCTTTTAAAAGTGTGTTGTATGTGTTGTTACTGCTATTAACTCAGCAGTTTTGTTAACATTATAAATAATTAATAATGCTCTTTAATAATTCAACAGTCAAAAAGAAGAGGTACTCAGTGACAAGGAAAACATTGATGAAGAAGACCAGGATCAAGAATCGGATGAATCAGAAGCAAACGATGATTAGTTCAATATTTTTATTGCTCTTATATCTTTACATGTCTGTAAAAAATAATATCTTACCTTATTGAATAAAACATAATGAATAACATTTATATTTCTTTAATCTACTAAGCGGCAGTATTATCAGTATCACCAAAGCTTATTTGAGAAGCCTGAATAATAGTTACTTGCCTCTTCAATGGCCATACCTTCTTGAATGTCTTAAAATTCTTAAGAGTGGTATTGTTAGCAAAGCTAGTTTCGGGTACTATTTGTGGCTCTCGTTTAACAATCAAATTATTACAAGTTTTAACAATAGTAGTGCATAAATCAAGTTTGATCATTTGCTCTTCCAATTCCTCACATTTTTCTTTCTTAATAGTGTTTATCGTATTAGAATTGTGTTCCATTAGCTCTTTCAATTTTGATCCCCTCATAGCTGATATGTCGTCTGCTGAAAGAATTTCTCTTTTTGGGACACGCGACAATTCAGCTGTTTCATCACTTTCATTGTTTTTCTTTTTGTTTAGATTGAAAAGATTTATTTTCAATGTGTTAGTATCAGTCTTGTCATCTTCATTAGTTGGAGCCTTATTTTGAACAAAATTAAATAAGTCGTCATCTTCATTAGCCTCATTTAATTTTCTCTTCTGAGGTCTTGCTAAATTTAGTTTCTTAGCTTTGCTTACAACTCCACTATTAGTAGCAACTGTTTTCACAAAATTAAACATATCATTGCCATCATCATTGTCAACCTGTTCAGATGGGTTTGACGGCACATCAAGGCTATTCTCTTTATCAATTGCTACTTTCTTGGCTGGATTCATAGAGTTATCATCATTTCCCGAAATTTTCCTCTTTGCACTTTCACTTTTTACATTGAGAGTGAAGCTGGTTGTAGCAACTTTTTTATTAGGATTCACTTGGGCTTCACTAGTGAATTCACTTAGTTTTCTTTTATTTGAATGCTTATCATAGTTTTCCTGTGATGTTACACTTTCATTAATGTTGACATTTTCTCTTTTCTGTTGAGCCACAGGCTCCTGAGATTCCTGAGCTAACACCTTAGAAGAAGTCTTGACTGGTACTGATACTTGTTTTACTACTTCAGACGTAAAACTAAAGTTAGGATTGCAATACTTTTCCATAGAACAATACAATATTGCAAGACCAATCTCAGCATCAGCTACAACCCGTTTTCCTTTACCTTTTAGTTGATTACCAATATCATTAATTGTTTTCTTTTGAGTTTGTGTTTCTTGAGTAACACCAGTCACAACATACTGTATTACAACTACATCTTGGGCACAAAGCATAGAGATAGTCATCCTACACTCACTGAGGAGCATTGGTGAAGCACCACTTTGAACCAAAACTGTTTTGTACATCTCATATTGTCTCCTGGAGAAAAAAACAAACTTCTTGTCTTGAAACAGTGTTTTACGATGAGGATCTGGCAGGAATGACACAACTTCTCTGTTTAGTGTAGATTCTACAACTTGAGGTAAGAATTCTTGTGGATCTGGTAATGCTGTGTGATTGGTTACACTTTCAAGACATTTGTTCCAAAACTCTACTGTGACTATATTTGACCCTTGCACTAAAGCTAACACAACTTTGATTGTCAAGGTAATTGCTGGCATAGTCAGATAATTACAGGTGTCATCCCAATCACCTTTCAACATTCCACCAATTTTAGATATGGTCAATTTCAAGTTCTGAAGATTTTCACCTTTCAAAGTAGATGTACACGTTGTAAGATTAATAATATTAACTTTCCAAACACTATTCATTTTGCCAAACTTAACAACATCATTCTCATTCAGATTTATGTTAGTATTAACTTCAGCTTTGTTAGTATTGATGAAAGTTCCGTATCTAGAACCCAAGTCTTGTAAAAACAAACCATTCTCTGTAAAAGCTAGCGTTGCATGCTTTCTACTTATTGAAGGGTCATCAGGAATTGCAAAGTTGCACACTTGGTTATCAATACTTCTTCCTATTACTATTTGTTTGGCTGATGAAATGATATAAATAACTCGACCATCATTTTCGGATGTCAAGTACCACATATTTGTAGATTTCTTTCAAACAAAACGAAAAGAAAATAATTAGTAATTTAAAACAGCTTTTATCTTTTTGTTGACATTTGATCTAAAAGTGCCGGCAGATTAAAAACGTCAAGACTCTATACCAAAACCATAAAGTTAAAGCTGACTATTCACAGGGCGACAAAATTAGTCAATATTACTACAAAAACATATTCCATGGGTTGCAAATTGCCGGCAGCAAGGTCAACATGATTGTAGGTTGTGGAATATTGATCAATGACTTGTGAGCAACAAACTATATTATTGTGATAAAATCTTAGTGCATTTATCGCTAAGAAAATGGCAATCATGAGCTAACCCTTCTGCCAAAGAACATTGGCCATTCGAAACATAAAACTATATAGTTCGTTCGCTGATTCATAAATTTAATTTTTATTGGTCTTGTTGCCATGTAAGTTGTTCAGACGCATAAAGCTACCCGAAACTATAAAATTTTCCTAATCAACCTCGAACCTTATCTTTTACTGATGAAGTTAAAATCTTTCAAATAAAGACAGATTGTAGTAGCTTGATGTGCTGATGTCTGTTCTTTTGGCAGAGGGGTTAATCCTGCTATGCCAACTCTAGAGCTTAATCGTCTATGGGATTTTCCCGATTTTCAATTCCAAAGGTTTTATGGAGATGGCAAAAGAAAACCTACTTTGAAAGCAAATATCACTGATAGAAAATTCCAAATGGTAACTACTGGCGGTCGTAGACTACACTGGGCCGGGTGATTGTCATTCTGTTCAATAAATTGATGTCCAAACATGATTTAATAAAAAAAAAACAGATTATAATCTGTGAATGTAGTGAACACGGCTTCGGCTTCCATCTCCATAGCAACGTAAACTTAAAAAATAACAAAACAAAACGTTTGAATTTTTTGAAGAGGGATAATCGAAGCTAAAATTAAATAATTATATCAAAATGGAAATATTTCACATAATTTTATTCTTTGAATAAATCTCCACGCCATGCGCCATTAACAAATAAATTAAGAAATATCATTAAAACTTCTGTACTTAGCCTTCGCTTAGCAATGACTTTGTATATTGATACTAAACTTAGTTTTACTGATGAAAATGTTGTGTCCACGGTTGGTACGTGGCACCCTTCTCTACCTCTTCTGGCTGTAGGTTCCTATAATCAGGAAAAGGGGGGTTTCGTCACTATCTTTCAAGATAACGTAAGTTAAAACAATAACTTTTCTTATTTTTCAACCTGTTTCAGTATACCAATTATATTCTTACTAGATGTTATTTTATTCCAGGGCTTTCCTTTAGAAGGATGTGATTGGCCTATTTTATTGTCAAATCAAGTGACTGCTCTTGCATGGCACCCTATAAGACGACTACTAGTTGTGGGCTGGGATGGTGGGGAGCTGTACATTTGGTTGGAGTATTCTTGGGCTCGCTTAGAGGCTCCCCATAATGCTGCTTTGACATCAGTAGCCTTTAGTGCGGGAGGGGGCAGACTCTTAGCTTCAGATGCTGCAGGCTCACTCTCTGGATGGCAATCAAGTGCAGGTGCTCCACTTACTTCATTTCATCACCAGCTTGGTGATGTAATCACCCACATTACCTTCTGCACTCCTCTACCAAGTTCTGAAACATCCATCAGAGGACTAGCCCGTGCAGCAGTTGCTGGAGATGAGAATGCCTTAGATGCCTTAGCTGCTTGGCGCCCCAGGACAACAGCAAGAATGAGAGAAGGTGCTCAACCAGATAACCATTCATGCTATGCTGCTCAGGATAATGGAGTGATACTATACATAGATCTTAATGGGGCATGTTCTGAGGTGCTGAATGCTTCTGGAAACATTGTATTTATGGGTATTATAAGCAATATCTATCTTCTAGTTGCATGGGAGTCAGGTGGAGCTCTTAGTTTAACTAGATTTATCATGTCTGATGATGGTTCCTTGATGACAGACACACATGTGAGAATGGCTGCAAGGAATGGTCAGTGTATAGTCCTCGCAGGCAACTTTTATGTGGCTGTCATAACTGGAGATAATCTGATTAGGGTTTGGGACAGTGATACAGGTGATAATGATGTGTTACCAAATGAGAAAGAAGATATAGTGGCCGGAGACATATTCACAAATATTAGTTACAGCAATTTGAGTGATACTCTTTGCTGTGGAACTTCACAAGGAAACCTGTATCTTTGGAGAAGAGACCACCGGAATAATTGGAAACTTATAAGTAGCACTTCTGTCAAAGGAACTGTTAAAGAAGTCAGTTGGGGATCAGAAGGACTGATGAATCCACTGCTACATGTTAACTGCATTACAAGTGCATTTGTTCTTCGTGAACAGCCAGTATGCTGGGGATACGCACCTAATATATATATGGTGCAAAAATCTGCAAATGAAATTGCTCTTACAAGTAAAAATAATACAACATCAATGATTAATACCCCAATTACCATCAGAGCTTTTGCATTTAAAGACCAGTATATTGCTTTAGGTGATGGTAAAGAAGTTCAGGTATGTGGAACTTCATTTAGATCTACATAATATGTTCTTACTTGCTTTTTCAGACGTTACCTAAATAATACTTGTATTCTTAATTTCCAGATTTGGATGTGCAGTAAGGAAAATGATACAAAATTTTCACTCATACGAACTTTCCCATGGAAGACAGATGTTCTCATCATTTATAATGATGTTCTAGTTGGTGTGGTTAATCCTCACATAGAGTGCTACTCTATATCTGGGACTAGTCTAGGAATACTGCCAAGTACTGAAGGTGAAGGTGAGCCTATTGGCGTTACAAATACGAGCAAGTTCATCGTCATTGCGACAATGGACGGTACTCTTAAATTAGCTGAAATCACAAAGAAAGGTTTAAGGATGCCATATCCGCCCAAAAATTGTTATCAAATGATTGAAGACTTTGGTGAAGTCATGAGAGCGTCAGTGAATTGCACTGGTCGTTATATTTCGCTCAGTATTGCTAATGCTGGCTTAGCCCCCGACCCCAGGCTGTATCTGTGGGATGTAGCAAATGACGTCATCACAAATACGCTCATCTCTGAAAACTCGACTCCTCCATATCAAAGTGTACCCATAGCTATAATATGGGACTGTAATGACCCAAGAATAGTTGCAGTGCATATGAGGTCGGCAGATCTGGATCGCGTACATTTATTTCTCTGTCATGATGGGAGCCTACACGAATATAAAAATTGGTGTTCAGTTTCTGAAGATTATTATATGGCTGACTTTATATTATGTTCTTTATATACGCCGTATGTTGTGATTTTATCGCAGCAGAACATTAAAACAATATTAATACATGAATTTGAAGACATAAATGCAAATGACGCTGCTAATGTGAGGCAAGTTTTGGACTTTCTGTACTACATGACAACTGGCTATTTAGAAAAGGCAGTTGTCGTCGGAACTACTTTGTCAAGTGGCAAAAACTCCGTTATTTGGGACAGCTTAGCGAAGGTTTGCGTTGCCCGTAAGCGGCCCGATGTCGGCGCGGTATGTTTAGGTAAAATGGGCAACATTAAAGGAGCCTTGATGATGCGCAAAGTGATGAGCGACAATAGTATGGACGACACTTGTAAGGTCGCCGTATTAGCTGTTAATCTTGGTATGATCGAGGAAGCTGAAAACTTATTTAAAGAAGCAGAGAGACCAGATCTGATTACAAGATTGATATCGGCAAAGGAAGGTGGACTGCAGGAAATTACCAACGGGAGTCATGAAGGAGAAAATATTCTGCTTGTAAAGAGCGCACAGCATAAGCTAGCTAAGGTGTTGTGGTCGAATGGAGAAACAGGTGCAGCATTGAAATTATTTAAAAGTGCTGGGACATTAGTTCCTCACGTACCTCGAATGCTTGTGGCACAGGGTCAAGCTGCTGTGCTAGTACAATATGTGGCAAATTCGAGTGACCCCAGTCTAATTACGTGGTGGGGACACTACTTGGAAAGTATTGGTGATCTTGACGGTGCGTTAGAGGCGTATGCACGGTCCAATGATTTTGGCGAGCAGACGAGACTTTTGTGTCATATGGATAGAGCAGACGACGCTGAGAAAGTCTGCCAGAAGAACCGATCGGCGATGTATCAAATGGCGCGTTATTTGGAAATGCAGCCAGATAAGACTGAAAGCGCGGTAAAGGTAAGTTATAAAAACCTCTCTAACTTCCTCTTTATCTTTATGGAAGTTCATAAAATCTTTTTGCCATATTTTAATCCCCAGATGTATATAAAAAGTGGTGCAATAACGTCGGCTATCCGGGTGGCCGCGGAAGCAAGCGCGTGGAACATGGTATGGCGCGCCGGCTCCACGTCACCCACTCACGCGCTTCACGCCGCCTCCATACTCGAGAACGCTGGACAGATTGAACAAGCCATCGCTCTGTACCAGAAAGCAGGTATGTCTATTGATGTCAAACCTTTTTAGTTTTCCTTTAATAGAATAGATTCTTGTTTCTATTTTTGAATGAAAGACATGTACTGATCTTATTGGTGCGGTACTGCAGAAAGGACAGGTGCGTAGTACTCGAGACCGGCTGACGTGTATGGCCAGATGTATGAATGTGGACGAGGTAAAAGGAGTATGGAAGCTCTCGAAGCAGGTGGCGTTCTGTAGTTTCTACCTACCCCCACGGGAAAAGGGCGTGTGTTTATGTGTTTGTTATTCATGTTTCTGACACTGCAATGCAGATCTTCTTTAGGCCCGTTTGGCAAATTAGCTAAAACATGTTTTCAATGTTATGGAATCCAAACTAAATCTGAAGTAATTCCATACACCGAAGCGTGAGGCGCGGTTTTGCAGCGCAACCGTGCTTCCGCTTTCTTCCGCGAATAAGAACATGAAATAGAAAGATCACAGTTACGCAGCACGCATAAGCTCTCAATAGACTTGTTCTTGTAAAACTATTCCCACCTCCAACTACAAAACTTACTTTGTGCCGCAGATTGGTAGTAAACATCCAGCTCCAGACATCGTTATGCTATTAATCGATTGAAAAAAACTTACTTTACTCTCTTCCTTTAGGAAAGATCCATATGGCGTTAAAGCTAGCAGTTAACAGCGGCGATACGAACGCTATGATCGCGGCAGTGGAAGCACTGGGTAACAAAGTGGACCCAGAGCTCGCCGATACGTTGGCAGCACATCTGAGACAAGCGAATCAGCACTCACATGCTGCCGCGTTGTTGGCGACCGCTGGAAAGGTAGGATCGAATTGTTGTAGACCATTGGAATAAGATTGATATTTTAATTTAATAATATTTAAGATTCAAACGAAGTTTAAAATTCCTTGAAATCAAAAGGCTTCAGGAAATGGTGGGCTGCGGTAGGTAGGTTCAGTTTCATACAACATTATTATGATTCGGGAAATTCAAGATTCATCCATGTCTCGATCAGATAGACAGTCACTCCATGTGCTGGTCTTCAGCTGCATCTGGTTTATCTGGTAAGACTGGAAGCCGACCCCAACATAGTTGGGAAAAGGCTAGGTAGATGATGATATGCCATGTTTCGATCCATCTCAAGAATGCGAGATTAACTGCATCTCATCAAACAATACAAGTTATCAAACAGCAACTTGTACTTACATTACGAACCGTTAGCAAAGCGTTGAAACTTCAATAACCGTAATACGTGAAAACTTTTTATTTAGCTTCTTGGTGATTATTTTTATTTCTTCAGCTTTTATATGTAATTGTATTTCTTCTATGCTTTACAAATAAATATTTTTTGCAGTACGAAGAAGCTTTAGACATAGTGGAGCAGTTACCAACACCGCTAACGGAAGAGCTGAGCGAAAGATTAGCGGCGCCGACTGGAACGACTGGCAGGGATTTGCTGCTGAGGCGACTGGCAGACGTGTTGGGGGCCCGCGGACTGTACCACCAGGCCGCCAAACGACTGGCACATGCGGGGGACAAGGTAAGTTCTGGAATTGTCGGAACATGTCATTTCAGCCGAAATACTACCACTATTGAAATCAAAGGCTCAAACGTCGCCACATCGACTGGAGATGTGTTTCTCGCATACCTACAACATTTGTTGACAAGGTTATCGGTCTAAGTGTCCACCTATTACCACCATAATAAGTCGTTCTATCGTTATAATGTAGCTTCCGCAGCTCTAGAAGCTCTATTAGTATCAGATAAATTTGTGTTTTTCAAATAGGTACATATGTATAAGAATATGCTCCTACCCAAATTGTGAAACATGTACCTACTGTGATATTGTACTTTAGTATAAACGAGGCTATGCGAAATTAACCTTTCATAAATATATTTTCTAGGCAGGTGCAATGCGTTGGCTAATGCGTTCAGGCGACGCGGATCGCATCGCAACATTTGCGGCAGCGACTCGCGACCGCAACGCTCAGCTGATGGCAGCCGATTACTTGCGTCGCCACGCCGACTGGCGGACACGACCCGATCTCATGAGACACATACTACATTTCTATACCCGGGCCAAGTCATTCGGGAAACTAGCCGCTTTCTACGCTGAATGCGCGAAGGTCGAAGTTGAAGAGTATGATGTAAGTGTTGCAAACTATTCAAGCAATCCTATTTACAACATTTATTTAGATCTCCAAGTGAGTAGATCTGTCCGTGACTGTTGAACCGAGGCAGTCACATCAGTTCCTTAGTTGATCTTAAAATGTGGACTTACAGCTTTTAAGATATTTTAATGTTTACACTGCTTTTCAGAACTACGATAAAGCTATAGATGCGCTTAAGGAAGCCATCAAGTGTTTGGCGAAATCTTCTGACACTGAAACAGGTAATTAAAATAAAATTGCCGATTTCTTCCAGCAAAAATAAACATGTGGCTTTGATGCCGTAACATATTCTCTACCAGTTAACCCACCCTGGGTTGCCGGAGAGATAAAACGTCAAAAAATTTTAAACACTAGCTGATGCCTGCGACTTCGTTCCCGTGGAAATTTTGACGTGTGACTAAAAAAATATTTGGTGTGCACCACCCTTAACAGTTAGGGGTATGAAAAATAGATAGTAGCCGATTCTCAGACCTACTGAATATGCATATAAAATTTCATAAGAAATCGGTCAAGTCGTTTCGGAGGAGTATGGTACTAACATTGTGACACGAGAATTTTATGTTTATAGAGATTATGTATTTTTATTTAACTGTAAGCTAATTTCATCGGATTTCAAGTTGATTAGTCATTTTACATGTTTACAGGTGCTCAAACAACGGCTCTTCAAGAACAAAGTGCTATCGTAAAACGCTTCCTGGATGTAAAGAAAATGTTTGATGCTGGAGAAATTAACCCAGGTAACGCAGCCTTTGAATTTTTGTGCTGGCTTTTACACATCACTACATATTATAAAACCAAGTCTTTCGCCGCGTCTGTCTGTCTGTTCGCGATAAACTCAAAAACTACTGCACCGATTTTCATGCTAGTTTCACCAATGGATAGTGGTTCTTGAGAAAGGTTTTTGTATATTGATTTTTTTTAAATTCAACCCCTAAGGGAGTTAAATGAAAGTTGGTTAGGATATATTTTGACATCCACGACTCCAAAATGCCTTTTTCCTAAATAGCCACTTGAAACAATTTGCCGATCACTATCGGCAAATCCTTCCTTTCCGAAGAACGGCACCAACCAAACCACCTCCTAAATTTATTTTATAAAATTGTTTTCAGGTGTCGTAGCTGGGCAACAGCTTCTTCGCGCTGTGACTGCTCGGCCAGGATTGATAACAGAAGAGAAAGTTCTACGATTACTTATACAATACGCGCCTAATCACCCTGAAGCACCTCGTTAGTACAGATATTGCATAATTATCCATAACATAATCAGCCTATAATGTTCCAACCGCTGGTTGCCATGCGTCCAGAGAATAGAGAATGAGGGCGAAGAAAAAAATAAATGTGAGAGTCGAATGGAACAGGTCACATGTCTTAGAATCTTTGGTTCTTTTTCCTCGATGTTTTCCTGTGCCGTTTTTAACACTATGGTCTATGAAATAATTATACTAAATAATGCGTCTGCCTGTATTGTACCGTCGACCTACGACTCGGGATCATTAGCACTAGGCAAGCAACAGCACGGTTCTCATTATCCCTTCAATATTGGATTATGGCTCATTGATGCAAGGCCATCCCGGCTACTCAATGTTGTGTAACCTATATTTCAAAATCAAAAGTCATTTATTTACAAGAGACAGTCCCCCAAAACGCCCTCCCTTCGACACTTCCTAGTTTTTTGACAAGGCGCCGGGTAAACCAGACCTTATGAACATACACTACGGGCACAGACCTTATCATCAGCGCCGCTTGGCCTAGCCTGTCAATGTCATCCTAAACAAGTTTTTAATGCACACTGTATTGTTTTACAGGATTCGAAAACCTTCTAAAAGCACTGCATCAGCAACCAGAGGAGCATAGCTTGAGTCCCGATTCGACAGACCACAGTATTGAAGAAGTTGTATAAGAAATGAAGTTATTGTGTGATAACAATCCGTCCATTACATGACATTATTCCGTCCGTTTTCATTTAGTTGTGTATGTAATAAATAAGTATAGGTTACATAATAAAATATTAAACTTAGATGTCTTTCTATTTTTTGTATTTGCCGTTTATTCCTTTTAGTAAATTATTTATATACGACGTATATCGTGAATTGCGGATTTTAAAACAAGAAAAATACCTTTCTGCGGTTTACCTTCGCATAGAACTGCGTAATGATACTAAAATCTATTTCTTTACCTATATGTAGGTACGTCCGGGGAATTTTCGAATCTACACATTAATTTTATGAATACATCTAGTGCTACTAATATCAAGTCTTTCCTCTGTCTTGCCTGTGCATCATCCAACATCATAATTCTGTTATGTAAAATTATGTAAACTAATAATACGGAACGTTACGTACTTGGGAACGCCACCAAACAGCTGACTGTCAGAACTGTAACTTGACAGTTGACAGATAACCTATAACTTCTTATTACGATTGTGTGAAATTTGTGTTATTATTTAATCAAAATAACTGTATCTGTTACTTTAAATGAGTGTAAAAAATATAATTGACAATGGTTAGATTCATAAACAATGTAAGAAGTTTATTTTCTGTTAACTATCGAGCATTTCCAAGGTTTGTTTTCTACCTGAATTTACCGATTTTTTTTAATAATTTCTACTTTTTACTGCATCTTTAAAACAGTATATTTCATATATTTTCAGAATTGTATCACGGCGTTTGAACAGTTCTGATACTCTTGAGAAAAATACTGATGTGTCCAAAATACGTAACTTCAGTATTGTGGCTCATGTAGACCATGGAAAAAGTACTTTAGCCGACAGACTACTGGAAATAACTGGTTCAATCAAACCGGGTGTTGAAAATGCACAAGTTTTGGACCAACTTCAAGTAAGTATAGAAACTTAGTCATGCTTACAACCTTACAACATGGTTTAAAGATGAATTGTTATAAATGTTCTTAGCACATAATATAAGACAGAATATAGTAAAGGGATAGAAAATAAACTCTTTAAAATCATGTATCTGTATCTCTACTTTATTCTCTCTACAAGAGTAGAGAGTAGAGTTTAATGCTGCAAAAAAAACAGACTGATCGAGAATGCTTGTTGCAAGCATTAGGTCTGCCTCTGTACATTGATGTCCATAAAGAATTAAATTAATAAATATTTAACCAATTATTGTTGTAGGTTGAAAGAGAAAGAGGCATCACTGTAAAAGCTGTGACTGCATCCTTAAATTACACATACAATGGTGAAACATATCTCCTTAATCTCATAGATACTCCAGGACATGTTGATTTTGCCAATGAGGTAAGAAATATTCAACACAGAATACATATTATATCTGTGCCATACTGATCAATATTCTGGTTCCATAGGTCTGATTCTATAACATCTTTTTTCAGGTGGTCAGAAGTGTAACAGCATGCCAAGGAGTAATAATGTTAGTAGATGCAAATGAAGGTGTTCAAGCACAAACAGTGGCTGTGTACTCACTGGCCAAAAGAAACAACCTACTCATAATACCAACGCTAAACAAGGTGGACCTACCTAGAGCTGATCCTGATAAGGTCAAAGCACAGCTAAACTCCTTGTTCAAAATAGAACCAAACAGTGTGATGAGTATATCTGCCAAAAAAGGTTGGGGAGTAAAGGAGTTGTTAGAGGCTGTTATAACCAGGATACCTCCACCGTCTGTAGACACTATGGGCCAATTTAGAGCGCATGTTATTGACACCTGGCATGACAAATACAGAGGAATACTGTGTTTAGCTTACATACATTCTGGTAAGGTGCAAGTTGGTCAAGCAGTGAAATGGAAGTCTGACTCTAAGCCTCATATAGTGAAGTTCCTTGCTATGTTGAGACCAAGTGAAGAGCCCATTGAAGAAGCTACGGCTGGCCAAGTTGTTATGTTAGGTGAGTGACATATCAATCTACTATTCTCACATTCCATGAGAATATTTATTCTTCAATTCAAATGAATAGAAGTTTGCTTACTTCATTGTGATATCATACCCTGCAACCAAATCTAAAAGTAGTAATAAGTTAAGCTTGTAACTCTTCTTTATCATATGTTTATTACCAATCCCGATGTCAGTGTTTTTATGCCGCCAATGGGCCTTAGAGTTAACTTTAATATACTGGTTTCCTTGCGATGTTTTTGGTGAAGACCAAAGCATGTGCGAGTTATACAATACGCACATCAATCCGAAAAATCAGAAATGCGTGTCTTGGCTTTGATCTCGAGAGCCATGACTTGGCAGTCTAATGATCACACCACTATTATAAGCTTCTAATGACCTCCACAAAACTATTTAATCTTTATCAACTTAAAAGAAAACTTTATGGAACATTTTTTAGGTTGCGGTCCTAAAGGTGGCGGCAGTGTCGGCGATACATTACTAGCCAAAGAGGTGGCAGACAACGAGTCAGTGTCGACAGCCCCGCCAGTCAAACACATGGTGTATGCAGGCATCTTCCCTGCTGATCAGTCACAGCATCCACAACTCAGCGACGCAATCAAGAAACTGGCTTTAAATGACTATGCAGTTACTGTTACTCCTGATTCTAGGTATCGTAACATAACTTGGAAAACTTTCAATTATATAATTATAAGTTTAATATTATAATTTAATACAATTTGGTCAAATGAATTAACTAGCAAAACTCCGCAAGTGTGACGGATATCGACATCTAAACATTAATTTGATGATTTTGGGTGAAGGGTTAATTACTAGGGGCACTTTACTTGATATATTATATTAATAATATAATCCTTTATTTATTTTTCAACAAATTTTTCATATTTTTTAATATTTTTTTTTTTTATTCAAAAAACATAAAATATAAAAAATTGCAGCCCACCCGTAACGGTGGTCCAAGATACCGACGGGCAGGGCTCCAGAGAAAGGAACCTCCTAACAATACGAGCCGTGTCCGTGAGTACGAGAGCCTCCTCTGGTGTTGGTTGAGGCTCTTGGCAATTAAGCCATTGGCTGGACACGACTACCGGCACAATGATCGCTGAGTTCACATCCCACATGTCGACAACATCGCGAGACAAATCAAGATACTTGATTTGCTTATCTTTCTCGGCTTTCACGAAGTTCTCGTCATGCGGGAACGTTATGTCAACAATCATTGCGCGCCGCTCTGATCTATCCACCACCACTATATCTGGTTTATTGGCTACAATAGTCCTGTCAGCGATGATGGATTTATTATTATTATTTTTGGAGTAACAGAAATCAATATTCAGGCTTCTTAGGTCGATTGGTCGTAAGCGCGACTGCTAAGCATGAGGTCCTTGGTTCGATTCCCGGGTTGAGCAAAGTGTTATTAGATTTTTCTATTAGAAATTTTTCAGTAGCAGCCAAGGAGTCTGGATTTGCGCCCGGTTCATGGCAATAGACTCGCCCCATAGACATGGACATAAAACATAACTGGCCAAATGTGGGGGTGTGGGGGTAATTGAGGATTTAAAATATTTTTTTGTTGTGTTAAGACATTCAATTTGACTCTCGATAACATATTCTGAATCAGCCTGGAAGGCATCAGATAATATTCCTACTCCTCCATCATGAACTGGTTTCTAAATACGCCTTTCGTAATAAAATATTAATTATCTTCCAGTCCAGCCTTGGGGCAAGGGTGGCGCATTGGTTTCCTTGGCCTCTTACATCTTGAAGTGTTTACACAACGTCTTCTACAAGAATATAAAGCTGAAGCTATATTGACTGCTCCTTCTGTACCTTATAAAGTGAAGTAAGTTTTTTTGTATAACAAATTATGATCATTAGCTGAAGGAAAAGCTTTACATAATTATGCAAATTTAAGAAACAAATTATAACATTACTTATTATTTTATAATATGTATTTTAATGTTATTGCAAATATATTATTTTAATAATAATATTAGTATATAAATAATATAATATTTTAATGTTATTGCAAAATTAAGAATGTACTGATAAGTGATATGATTTGTAATATCATTTTGTAGTGTTTTAATTTTAAATTCTAATGTATTTTAATCGGGATGTGACGACTTTGAGAATAAATAAATAAGTACCTTTTAATTAACATTAATATTTTCAGAGTAAAAGGAGCAAAGGCAATTAAACAATACAAAGGGACAGAAGTTATTGTCACAAATCCTCTACTACTACCTGATCCTCAGAACATTGAAGAATACTTTGAGCCATTTGTAATAGGTAACAATAATACTAGTGGGGAAACGTTCTTATTGCATTTGAGACAGAATT
Source organism: Diarsia brunnea (assembly GCA_949774965.1). Lineage (NCBI taxonomy): Eukaryota > Metazoa > Arthropoda > Insecta > Lepidoptera > Noctuidae > Diarsia > Diarsia brunnea. The sequence continues at coordinate 9,283,094 of OX459008.1, read as the reverse complement.
CACACCCGAGCCGCAGGTGAGGTTTTTATGTGGCCGAAAACTGCATTAACAAATGCCCGGGTGTATCAAACGACGTTAGTGAATATATTTTCGAAGAAATAAAATAATTAAGTGAAATGTTAAAAGGCTCCATGACAACGAATTCAATAACTTTCCCCAATTATATCAAAATGCACTTTAACGCGTATCAAAATATAGTTTTCAAATTGACAAAACACAGTCCTTATTCGTTTCACGATATTTCTTAAATGTTACAGGAACAATAATAACCCCAGTGGAGTATATCGGTTCTGTAACATCACTATGCATAGACCGTCGAGGTACACCCCTACCTGCAAACGCGGTTGATGACAAAATGACCATGTTACAGTACATACTACCACTTTCTGAAGTTGTCATCGATTTCCACGACACACTCAAGAGCATTACTTCGGGGTTCGCTAGCTTTGACTATCAGGATCATGGGTTTCATACCAGCGCGTTAGTTAGGGTATGCTATTTTTTTATTTACTTTCCATCATCACATAATTATAATATACATAACATTACATCACGCCTGTAATCCCCGAAGGGTAGAGGTGTACCTAATAGTGCACCTACACTTCGCCTGTTATGCTATCAACTGGGCAAATCCAGACTTCATAGTTGCTACTAAGTATCGTGGTGGAAAGACAGGCTCATTAGACGCCCTTGCGACCACTTGCCCAACAATAATTATAATTAATTGAATTCCTTCCTAAAGGGAAAAAATATTGATCTAATTTCTTTTTTTCCATATTATGACGGTTTTGTAGTTCGGCACTATTTTTACGGTATTCATGACTAATTTCCACTTTTCAGATGGATATCCACATCAACGGTGTATTAGTCGACGAGTTATCTACCATAGTACATACCAGTCGTTTAGAGTACAATGCTAGGAGGCTCACTGAAAAACTAAAGGAAATGATACCGAGGCAAATGGTGCAGGTAATAATCGGCCACACAAACAATATATTAATAGTATTTTTACCACTTCTTTTTTAAGGGTTCCGTTTTTGCCACCTATCTACGGAACCTTAACAAATAATGTTTGTACTGTATGTACGATGTGTGCACGTGTACTACTGTGTACAATTGTTATCGCATACGCATGCAATTATGTGTCCCTTTTGGAAAGCCTAGGTGTGGAACAGTGCAGGATTTAAAAAAATTGTGTTGTTGGAAAAGGGCATTACGCATTGAGTTAGGTGTCTCTTCATCATCATCATCCACAACCCGTATTTACCCACTGCTGGGTATAGGCCTCTCTTGTGCCAATCTCCACGGTCCTGTGCGAGCCTCATCCAGGTTTTGCCCCCGATGGCAACTATGTCGTCTGCTCCCCTCGCCGCCGGACGACCTACACTTCTTTTGTCAGTTCTTGGACGCCATTCGGTGAGAGCCTTAGTCCACCTGTCATCACTGCGCCGCCCCACCCAAGCTGTACTCTTCGGGATATCTCCTTTTCTTGATGTTCTTTGCCAAAAGAAAGAATATGGCCAAGATAGACATACTTATCAACTATCACTCTTCATTTTTAACTTTGACAGAAGATTTTAAATAGCTGTTGATATTTGGCTTAATCTTCGTCTTGACCATATTCATCCTAAGTCCTACCTACTTTGGAAAAAGCATCGTGTAGGTCTCGAAACATATTCTGAAGATCCTCGCAGTTTTCAGCGAATAGAACGAGATCATCTGCAAATCTTAAGTGCGACAGGTAGGCACATTTATGTTAACACCGCAACTATCCCAATTTAGGCATTTCATGACATTCTTCAAAAACTGCTGTGAAATGGTGTCGCCCTGTCGCACTCCCCGCTTGATCTGTACGGGTTAGGACAGGGTGTGCATGCGAACCTGTAGAGTGGCCGAGGTGCCTCTTACTGCGGTACTCAGAGATATTTAATGATTACTTAAGCCGTCACTTAGTAAAGGTTTGACATACTTTTGTATGACAAAACTGTCAAAACCTTTACTAAGTGATAGCCTAAGTAATCATTAAAGCTCTCTGAGTGCGGCAGTTAGTGTTGGTATAAACGGGCATTAGAGTTAGGTTAGAACAGCGATTATGGACCGTGGTGTTGCAACGCAAACCAACCATACCACTAGTTCGTAGTAATAAAATCGTCTTGTCAGTTTTACATCAATTTTTTAACAAAATTTGTTTTATTTAGGTTGCCATTCAAGCCATTGTTGGGGGAAAAGTTTTCGCTAGAGAAACTCTAAAGGCGTACAGAAAGGATGTTACAGCTAAATTGGTAAGCATAATGAAAATTTGAAGCTCGATGAATTAATTTTAGAACTTTTTATAACAACATAACAAAACATCATGCCTGTAATCCTCGAGGGGATAAACAAAGGAGTACCTAATAGTACACACACATTTCGCACACAGTTATGTTTCAAGTCCCATGTAATAGAGGGCAAACTTATTGCCATCAACCGGGCACAAATCCAGACTCCGTGGCTGCTACTGAGGTTACTGGTGGAAAAGCCCAATAACACTTTGCCCGAGTCGGTAATTGAACCCAGGATCTCAGCATCCGCGCTCGCGACCCCGAGACAGTCAACTTTATTTCAGTAATTTCAATTTAATAATTCCTTCAGTGATAGTGAAACTTGCCAAAGTTGCCCATCACAAATAACTTTATTTATACACACACTACTCGTGTTTTCCAGTACGGAGGCGACGTCACTCGTAAAAAGAAGCTGTTGAAACAGCAAGCGGATGGAAAGAAGAAAATGCGAAGCGTTGCAAACATTCGAATACCAAGAGATACCTTCATAGATGTATTGAAAAGATAATTAATAAATCTTATATTAGATAGAAGGTCCAGTTTTATTTGCAAATAAATGTTTACTTTTTTGTATTATTGAGATCACAATCACCAAACAATATAAAACTAGTATGTAAGTAAAGGATAACCATCAATAGAGAAGAGAAATGAACGTCGCCATATATTGAATCAAACTAATCTGAAAAGTTATACCGCCTGGAAAAGAAAAATTATATAGTTTCCGGACTGCCAAGACATGTGTCCAGTTCGAACCCAAGCCTCACAATTTTTAGTATTCATGTGCATAATAAAATTATTATAGTATAATCTTATATCACTTGCTTCGGTGAATGAAACCCGCATGCTTGAGATATATTTCTCGACGGCATGTAAAAGTAAGTCCAGAGGCCCATTGGCGATATAAAAACTCACACCAGGGTTAGGTAATAACCACACCACAAAGAAAGAAAGAAGTTAGCCAAAATAATAGACATTAAAAAAAATATACTTAATTTATTTAAAAAAAATGATTACAATTAAAGGACATTGCATGGTTAACAAACATCACAAAAATAATATGATTATTGAAAAAAATATACAGCTGCTAATCACCGAATGTCGTACATTAAAGCAGCGAAAGTAAGTCTAACATTGAACAAATGGTTTCAAACTCGAGCACTTAAAAAGTTATCACAAATAAATGATTCTAAAGCAAATTTAACAATTTTCCTACTGAACACTAATAATATTATTTTAAATCAGTATTTTAAAGCAATATGTTGTGAGCCTTGTCACTTATCTACATAAAAAAATACAGCTTCGTCGAATGGGTTGAATCACCCATTTAAAAATAACGTTTGTAATCATCGATAGAGTACACTGAAACAATTAACATATCCATTTGGAAGTCATCATGAAGAGACATAAAAAATCGTCGCCGAGATCATAAAGATACGAAACTTTGGCATAAGACTTGTTATACCGAGTATAAGGTTCATGTGAATAATTAGGGAAAGGCACAGTAGAAGAAGTAGCACTAAAAGTACATAGAATACCACAATCATGCTAATCAAATTTTAATGCAACAAATAAATCGCTAAATAATCTGTCCCATACAGTTTTCGTACAGTTTATTATCCAATTTATCCATGTAGGCAATCATGTACAAAAGTATGTCTGACATTCTTTGGTTGGTCTCGCTTGCACCACCATAATTATCACATTTTTTACTAATTATTTTTTATATAATTTAAGTTTATACTTGTTCATTAAAATCACACAATAGGGGATCGGACAAAAAAAACTAATTAGACCGTCAGATAGATTTCCAAGCCCGTCGGGGCTGCGGGTTGTTCGCAAGAGATACCGCGGCCTCGGCATGAAGGGCTAAGAAGGAACATGGGTGGTTTTTAGTCAGAAGAAGTCTGACACTCCCTTCCGCTCTGCCCAAGAGCGGGAGGGGTTATTTGATGATTTTCCACCCACCATAAAAAAAAAGATAGATTTCCAAAAAATATTGAACACATATTTTTTCTTTTTTCACATAAACAAAAAACGAAGGCGATACAGTGCTTCGAAAACTCGTGAACTCCTCGAAAACGTCACATATCAGTAAATTTTTTACCTACAAGTGACGTCACAACCCCCCACTCATGATCTTTGACGCGTTTTATCTCCGTCAATTTTTATTAATTTGATAAAACAAAAAACACGTATCCAATATTTTGCGGTAACCTAGCTGACGGACTACTTAGAATCATATTTTTCTTGACTCAGTCCGATCCCCTATTGCAATATCATACAATGTAATATTTTTTTTAATCATTTTGACAATCTTCATATAATATTTGTGAAAAAGGATCATGAAACAATATTGTAACAGTATCTCAATAATGAAGTACTCACTTAACTTTAATTCTACATAATGCGCAATTTTGCGACAATTATAGTAACTAACAAATATTGATCAAAGATCCAGTCTTCAATTTTAACAAATTCAATTACTCAAAGTAGGTACCTACTTATTCACAAACTGAATGTGTAACATAGCTAGGTTTTACAGTTGAAAACCTAGTCATAACATTCCTTGCAAACTTATAACATCAATTTAATGCATTGTTTTAGCTTGTTAGTGTTTAGGAGTTTGTTATAATCATTTACTTAACATCATAAGAAAGAACACATCAACATCGTAATAAATATACATTTTAAAATTTTCATGGTAATATAAAGTAACATTAAGTTTATGTTTGGCTACATATTTAACTTTATTTTGCATTTTATAAATTTATAAAATGTTTATCGTATTTTTATTTCTAGCACAAACTATAGATGTTTACTTTTTACGGCAAGCTTACATGGAATGAAAGTTAGTTTGTAATTTACTAATGATATTTTTACAATGTGCAGTAATTTATGTCATTGTGATTGTTTGCGTGCGTGATTCATTGCTCCGCACTAAGTCATTCGCGTGTTATGAGCAATATTGTACTTAACGGACCAGTACAGTGTCTACTCCGAGTCTACGTGCCACCCAGGAAAGACAACTAATTGGCTACTATCATAATATTTTAGGATTAAAATACCTCACACATTAGATGCAGTTTCTGTTAAAAATTCCACAATTCTTGCCCTAAACAATTGATCTATCTTTTGGCAATAAGATAGTTCTCCAACTTAAGAGTGCAAACTAGGATTCATATTGTTCTATTCATAATATTGTTTTATTGCTTTTCTTCTTGGCATTGCTTTTGGAAAGAATTGTGTAATGTAGCCTGACGTTGAAATTCCCTGTACTTGCTTATAAATGAGCCTGCCTCCAAAATCAGAAAGAAATTGGTACAAACATTATGTAACTCAGTGGTCAAATGATATGTGCTAATTTTCGCATCTAGTTTCATCTAAGACACTTGAAAAACAAGTTAAATTTTATTTATTAATATAATATGTATAATAATATGATCTTTACATCTACATTGAATATTATATGTATTTCTATAAATTTCTGGTTGTATATATCACTAATAAATCACACGAAATATTTAACAAATATCGCGATTATGAGCTCACAGGAGACAACCTCACTTATACACTCACTTTCGGGTGACAGTTTGTTATAATCTCATCCTCTCTGAGGTTCAATATGTTTATCTGTCTTCAGATGTCTCCAAAAATTGGGCATATACATCTCTTGTACATTCCCCCTTTTCATTAAACTTGTATTTGTAATAAGATCCATCAGCACAGATAACTGTAACAAAACATAAGATTAGATAACATGTTTCACAATGTTAGAGGTAAACAAATTAAATTGAATATTTTTGTAAGTATGAATCATAATAATTACATAATCTTTACAGCATATCAGCTACAGTACTCACCAATAATGGAACTTTTGTCAACCCCAAATGCACAGATGCAAGGAGGACCATTTGGGATGGTGAATTTGCAAAAACTCCAATTGCTTGAAAAATATTTTGGCAAGAAATTAACTGTGGCCAAACTGGATTGTTTGTTTAGCTTTTCATCTTCAAGACTAAAGACATGAACTGTTCCATGGTCTGATGTAACACATAAGTTAGTGCTTGAGTGGTTGAAGTTTATGCAGTAAATTGTGGCCTGAAAACAAGTGAAAAGGTGCATAATTTCGAAAACAATCACAAAATAATTTAACATTATCATGCAAGTTTGCACCAGCTTCTGTACATCTATTCAGTATCAAGATTAAATTAGTGTTAATAAAATTATTATACCTGATGTGCACCTCTCCTCAGTTCAGCAAGTTTCTGTCCAGTGGCTGTATCAAAAACTCTGATGAGTGTGCCTTTAGTAGAGGCTGTAGCCAGCCTGGTGCCTCCTACGTTTAGAGCCAGGCAGCTTAGTGGAGCCTCATGTGCAGCTATCAAGTGCCCCTCTGGTGCTGTACTTGGGCCCGCATGACTGCTTAACTCTACCAACTGTTCAGAAATAATCATGCTGTTTACTTACTGAATAATAAGCCTCTTTAGCAAGCACTTTTATAATGTGCGAGACAAAGATGTTGTTCATTTACTTTCTTTATTTGAATTGAGAAAGTGCAATAAGAGAGTTGAGAATAAATTAGTAGTTCAGTAACTAAGCATAAAAAAAATATTATGTGGATAACAACATCTTTGTCTCGCACATTATAAAAGTGCTTGCTAAAGAGGCTTATTATTTGCAAAACTGTAACAATGATGATACCTACTGAGGTATCATCATTGTTACAGTTTTGCAAAATAAAATAAGGAAAACTTTATCATTAGCATTATCTGTGGGTCTGCCATAATACATAAATTCAAGATAGATAGTCTATGAATATTATAATAAGAAACTGAATTAAGTAGGTAGGTATAATTAAATTAAAAGAGTAATTTAAGCATCAAAGTTTACCTGAACATGTCCTGTTTTACGACTGGGGTATGCAAGCAGAGCATTATTGCTGTTAGGGCACACAACACACAGCCCCCTGGAGTTCTGACAAGTCTCAAACACATGAAGCATCTGCGGCTGAGCCGTGAATGTGTACACTTTGATCAAGTTCTCTGCAAAAAGATAAAATTACAGTTTAGCATACTTGTTCCCAACATAACAACAAAAAGTGGAAGTAAATAAATAGCTTAGAATAAATAAATCAAATAACCTTGGTTTATACTTTGAAATATATATACATGTTTTTCGTTAGTGTCTCATGCTAGTTTTTCTAACTGCTTAATTAGCTTTGCTTTCACAAAGCAGCTTAACATTTTAAATTTCTACAAACAAAATAAAGATACTTGTATCATAAAAAAACAGCTGATTACACTAACTTGACAATAAACAAAATATCTGTAAAATTTACCCAACACAACAACAATGCGGTCTCTTCGTAGTTTCACAGCCTTAACAGGGCTGTTAAAATCAAGTGATATTGCAGAATCTTTCTTCAAATCGTCCCATATTATAACCCTGTTTGGGGGATACACGGGGGTTTTACCACCGCCTACTAAGGCCATGTAATTGCATCTGAACAACATCTCTACGTAAGATAGACCGCCTTCAGCAAAATTTTGTCGTTCCTTTTCTTTAAGTGGGTCGCTATTGAACACCCGAAATCCATTCTCCGTTCCGCAAGCAAAACAACCTGAAGATTGCAAAACAAAAATGTAAGTAAACCGATTTGTAAAATTATAAATGAAGCGCAAGCTAATGAACAACAATCAGTCCCATTACCTTGATCTTGATTAAATCCCACATAAAGAAGTCCATTTCCAAATGTATTATCGTCTGATAAATTCATTGTGCAGCCTTATCGCAGAATATTTGGACAAAAATCTTATAGAAAACAATAAAATTATCTTCAATAGACTTCACACAACTTTGCGGCAATTTGACAACAAATTTTGCGACAGAGGTGCCAACCCAACAATCCAACATGAAATTGTGATGACAATTACAACTGTCAAAAATAACATAATGTCAGTGTCACTCAATGAGTAAGATATGTCTATGGTGTCACTACCAAGGAAAGACTTTTTTTTTACATTTGCAGAGACAATGACCATGACCCGTAAAACGCAGATCACAATATATAGGTTTGATCGCAACTCGCCTAATGTGAAGCCATGATGCGACCTAAGGTGGAGCACGCTTGCCTAGAAGTAACCGATTTATCCGAACTTTGAAGAGATCTAGATTCTAATGATCGGGGAAACCGAGAAGCCAGTGATGAATTCGACAGACTGGCGGTTTAAAAATTCTTATTATCCAGCAGTACATGAAACGCCATACAAAGCGTTTCTTTGACTCAGCTGAGAAACACCCCAAACTTCCACGCCCGATACATGAATACATCCCTACCAGGGTAACGTAGATCCGCCGTCCAGGGCATACCTACCCTCGTCGAACCGGATGATTCCATCACCCTCTTTCAAGAGAGTAGTAGGGAAACCAGTAGGTACCCTTAAAAAGTACAAACACAGACCGTGGACCACGTTCCAGCCCCGCCGCCAAGGACCTTCGCAACGTCCCCGTACTATTTCCACCCGGCCCGAGAACGCGTCTCTGACCCAGTACCTAATAATAAATTCCCCAAATAATTCGACCCAGCCTGCCCCCCCTCCTCAATGACGCACTAAGTCGAGGTCCGAACCCCACTGGGGGTGCCCTTAGTGATCAGTCCTACAATTTGTAAATATTTTGTATTCTCTGGCCCTAACCTTAAATTCGTTTGAGGTCACTGCAGGATTGTCCGGTTTAGCAGTAATCCATCTGTGTAGAAATTATTAGGGATGAAATGCGATTGGCCCTAACAAAAAAAATAACAGCTGCTCGGATCAATCTTTAGGTTACGCCGCGCTTGGATAACGAGTTTGCTCCATGCCTCGGAAATTACGTTAAGGTGAATGCTCCAACTAGCCCGCGAAATTCAAATTTTCTTACGATTTTTGCAATTTGCAGGCCAGTGCTAGTTTGTATGTTGATGAATTTCGCGGGGTGGTTGGAGGATTCACCTTAAGCCGTTGGGCGTAACAGGTAGCCAGTGGGCCGAAAGTCTGATAGTCTTAGGCTTACCAAGAGGTATCTACATTACCCAACCCAGTATAACTGAGTTGTAGATGTCATGTATGCAGTCACTCCATGTAAAACACTTGTTTTCAGCTGCATCTGGTTAGACTGGAAACCGATCCCAACACAGCTAGTAAAGGTAAGGTAGATGATGACTCTGCAAAATGCAACAAAAAACTGATAAGCAACTGATGGCAACTTTGCAGGTGATTTAATAGATATGCAGATTACCAAACTACTACTTAGACATAATAATTGTTATTTCAGGTTGCTTGTCATTGACTTGAGAAGAAACAGTCCAGAGATAGTAAAGTAAACATACTCGTATACCTGGCTTATTCTGGCCAATACCTTAGACACGCAACAACGGCAACAAGGCAAGGCTATGGTTGCATTGCAACCACAGATATAGATAGACCTAGATAACGCAAGAGCAACACTTCGCGTGCCTAGTGTACGTACAAAAATCGTAAGTGGCCACTTTCGCGTTCAGGTATGGTCGTTGGGCCTACCACATGCTCATGCTTCACCACAGTTCCGGCCTGCGTAAGCTTATCGCACGAAAAAACTGAACACGGACGGCGCACGCGCAGGCCTCATTGTTGTCGAAATCGTCGACGTGTAAACAATGTTTCCCAGTAAAGAACTATTTTTACACCTTCGATTTGATTTTCCAAATTGCAGGCAGAGATTTATATAGACTTTAAAATTCAGTCAAAAAGTCGCGATCATACATACGTAAGTCTGCCATTTTTAAATGACGGATAACGAACAACAAAATGTGAACACTGAAGTAAACGCCCAACCAACCACACGCACAGACAAGTACGCGCAGGTCGGGCTCGGGCTTGCGCAGGTATAATTTCTAGCAAGTAGAATAATGCGCAGGCCACGCCGTGTGGTTTGCGCGTGATACAGTTTTACCAACCACACGCATGGTGTTCCGTGTTCAAGCCCGTTTGCGCAGGCAAGACTGGTGAAGCAAGAACGTGTCGTAGGCGCATTAGGCTCATTTTTTCTGCCTCTGGATGGTTACTCCCACAGAACAGATAAAAGAGGTTAGAAAGGAAATAGTTCCTGATTTGTATTAGAACGGGTGTCGCCGCTTGTCTCCCACTCTCTATATCCACTACGAGCAAGCGGCTAATACGTACGCGCATTACATGAAAATGCGCATTAAAATGTCGTTTCCCAGCAAATAAATTTGCGTTAGTTTGATGTACACAAAGCAAACGTATTAAGTATACATCACGCACACAAGCTATTGAGTTAACACTTTGCATGTGTGAATTCATAGTTATGCCACACAAACGCTAAATAAAGCGAGCGAGCTCGGTTTTTATTAGTGTGCGTGCGGCACATCTATAATACCATAAGTATACCAATATATAGTAATCATTCATTTGACAATGAATCAGATGTAATATTTCGCAAGTGTAACTATAGCAATCTTGGCACAATAGTTATCACCTTTAGTTACCGAACGAGGAGGCGTAAGATCAAACCTCGGGTGCGGCTTTTCTTTTTGTATTCATTATTTTTAACCGAATTCATGTTAAAACATTATTTAAAGTAGAATCTATAACGATTCAATCCTGTTCATGGATGAGTTATGAAGTTTGCAACGTTTGAGAACCACGGCACTCTCAGTCCATTTTATTTTGGCTGCTTATAAACTAACTACCGACAATTTGAAAATAATATTGTTTTCGAACACCTTCATTTATAAAAAATGAGCATTCTTAGTGGTCAATCTATGATTATTTGCATTACTTAGTCTATTGCTAGCACAGAATTACTCTAAATATATTCGTTTGTAATTTATTTCTGTGCATCCAAACATGCATCATTTAAAAACATTAAAAAAGACAGAAATCGTTCTTTTCCATGAGCAAAACGTATCTACATATAAGTGATTGCAAGGCGCTTAATGATACCGGTAAGTAACAGATACTATACCTACTTCAACTTAACTAACTCATCTCACCTTTCTGTTTACCTAGGAATAATAGTACATTATGGTATAAGTGTGTAACGTTGGTGATTACCGCTGAGGCGCCTTTGAGACCCGAGCCGTTAGGTGAGGGTCTTAAGAGAGCCGAGGACGGTAATCATCAATACACACGTGTATCATACGACGTTTTTCAACACACTTGTGAAGAAAATAACACAAAAAAATAATTTTTAACATGTTTTCAACAGTTAAAATGACGCATCTAACAATGGCGATCGGCCATAGACTAAAAGGATGAGGGGATGAGGTTTCTTTTTTTTGCTTTTTGCGGATAGTGTTTTAGCCACGTAAAAAATGAGGATTCCAAAGTTTTTTTATTACAGAGAAAACAAAAGTTTTATTTATTGAAAACGTATACACAAGTTGAAATTATCTATTTAAATTAATAAATTATCCTGAGCGCGCATCCAACAATGGCGATCGGCTATAGACTAAAAGATTAAGTTTTTTTTTTTGACTTTCCGCGGATAGTGTTGCAGTCACGTACAAAATGGGGAATTCAAAGTTTTTTTTATTACAGAGAAAACAAAAGTTTTATTTATTAAAAACGTATGTATAAGTTGAAATTATCTATTTAAATTCGAAGTTGCATGAAATGAGCAAGGAATAGGTACATTAATTTATTTGTAGTATTGAACACAATCTTTTTAGTATCGAAACTTTTTTAAGAACAGAGCAACCCAACCAAAAAAAAAAAAAAACCTATAACTCACTTGTGAATAATGGTAATGAAAAAATCACAGTTTGATTACAGGTGTCATTATATGCCTAATTGCGGTGAAATTAGAGCCACTTTATAAGCAAGTGTGTTGAAAATAAAATTAACGTTACTTTAGCCCATTTTTGTTTGCTAATGTTTATTTGAACTACTAAAAGTATTTTAACTTGTATTATATTATACGTATATGATTATTGAAGATAAATAATATTAATTTTGTTTATATATAAGTATGTATGTATCATACTCGTAGTTTATATATAGGTTTATATACTTACCTATATATAAACCAAATTAATATTATTTTATCATTTATTATATAGGTATACATATAGGTATGTAAATTAAGTGCATTAACCATTGTTATATTAGCCCATTTTTGTTTGCTCATGTTTATTTAAACCATATCTAAAAGTATTTTAACTTGTATAATACGTATATGATTATTGAAAATAAATAATATTAATTTGGTTTATATATAAGTATGTACGTATCATAGTTTATATACTTACCTATATATAAACCAAATTAATATTATTTTATCATTTATTATATAGGTATACATTTAGGTATGTAAATTAAGTGCATTAACCATTGTTATAAGAGCCCCTTTTTTGTTTGCTAATATAAATATTTAAAAGTATTTTAGCTTGTATAAATGTATATGTATATAATTATTGTAGGCATATAAATAATATTAATTAGGTATATATGAAAGCATAAATATAATTTTATATTTTTAAGCATAATGTATATATTATTATTTATTATGTAATAACTATTATGATAAGTATTTTAGCAGTAGTATGTATTTTAAATACTGTTTTGTTTTGTATTCACAGAGAAGAACCGTGCAGTTATGGGTCCGCCGATATGCAGATTCTGGAGACGTGGAAAATCTTCGACGTGCTCCAAAACCAAAGCGAATACGTCAGCTCGACACCATGACATCGTGGCAAGGCACAGAGCTAATTAATTTTTGCCAACCCGCGTCACAGCTTTAGCACACGATGTGTGCTTGCAAACGGTGAGAAATCACCTGCGTTCTGCTGATTTACGCTGCAGCAAGCCAGCACGGAAGATATTACTGTCCACTGCGCATCGATAAAGCCGACTACATTTCGCTAGGTCATATTTTAATTTTGATTGGAAGAACAACGTGGTGATTTTTAGCGACGAAAAAACATTTAAGTCGGATAAGGATGGGCGTAAAATATTATGGACAAAAGGTGGTGAAAGGTATAATGAATGTAACCTTCTGGCTTGTAGGACTAGTGGCATTGGCGTTGGATGCGGGTATTGGGGTTGGATGTCAAACGATTATGAACCTTATTGTTATATTCATAATGTTCATGTTTGTGTGAACAAATGTAAAACTTAGCAATATTTTTAGTATTTGTTATACCTACATCTTGCTGTATTCCTCTGTCTTAAACAACAATTCGTATTATTAAAAGTCTGGTGAAGTGATGTTATTGTTATGCAGATAGAAGTTGCCATAATTTCTTACTATCTAACATGTTGATTCACTTCCCGTCTAATTTTATTTTCGATTCAATTTAGACACCACCAACCTACTTTAACAAATTATTTACGTCCATCCTTAACCAACAAAAAAATTGTCTAACTAATAAATAAACATAAAACAAATGATTTTATTGTTTTATTTAATTACCTTTCTACTTTTTTGCTTGAGTGACTTTATTGGAGACAAACAAAAAATTTTTAAAAAACAAAAAATAAAAAACAGAAATCTAAAATCCTCAGTGGGGATCGAACTCACAGGCATCAAGCGTGGATTAGATGATATCGCACACTTACACCACTCTGCCACGGATGGTTTGTCTAATGCGTATAAAATGTTGGTCATATTCCTTCACTGTGAACCAGTTTAATGAATGTTTACTCACACAATATGAATGGCAATTACCGATGTGTGCGTGATGTAAAGTCGGCCGGCGCGTAGCGGTAGGCCGGTTTTGAGTTATACGCACATAACGCACACTAATAAAAACAGAGCTCGCTCGTTTTACTTAGTGTGTGTGCCTATAACTATGACTTCACCCACACATGCAAGATGTATACTTAATACGTTGGCCCACTGTACAGAATGCTTGGTTGACGGCTGTGTGATGGGTTGATTTACACCCTGTATAATTAACAAGTATCTGAATTTATTCAAGGCTAGCTGAAAAAATTTCTACCTCGCTTCGCTCGCTCTTGCAGCCTACTTTCTCTTAAGACTTTATATTGTTGAAGTCGACCAAGCAACTCCAATAGGTCAAAGCAAAACCTACGTTCAAAAAAATTTTGGAGCTCGCTTCGCTCGCTCTTTCCCCCTATTGGGTCCTGCCTCTTCAATCTTGACTTTGTCTGTCAACCAAGTAACGCTTGTTTAAGGGTTGAGGTTTTCGAGCTCGCTTTGTTCTAGTTCTTTTAGCTTTAGACTTTTTAAAAAACTGTTCAGAATTAGTAACTTCTACATTAATTAAGTATATCAAGTATTTTAGATTTTTAGAAGAACTTCAGGTGCAGCCGTAAGAAACTTCATATTGTCGCAGTCAGCCAAGTAACTCCAATAGGTCGAAAAAATTCTAAACTACCCAGGGCACGGTGTCAAAAAAAAATTCGAGCTCGCTATTGCGGCCTTCTTGGTTCTAGCTCTTGAATCATGGCTTTGTCTGTCAACAAAGTAACCCTTGTATAAGGGTTGTGATTCTTGAGCTCACTTCGCTTGCTCTTGGAGTCCTAGTCGCTGCCTAGCATTTCAGCCTAACATTCATTCTGGACACACACACATTCATTACATTCTTATTCTGGATGTTTTCTTGATTCTAAATTTGTGTAAGTAGTTTTCCTTTGTGGCGACACTTAGGGGAGCCCTATGTCCAGCAGTGGACGTCTTTCGGCTGAAATGATGATGATGAGTTTTCCTTTCTCTTGAGAGTGGAGGGCCGACCGACTCTAAAATGCCCAGGCCGGTTCCGGGGTGCCAGTCCGGCACTGTAGTTAATATAGTCCAGTTTAAAAATACATGGACCAACCTACACTACACTATTATTATTCTAGCCTTCTACTGGTAAATCTTTCCATACTTTATTTTCAGAATTGGGAATGGACGCATTATTCATAAACTGCTGAATAATACAGAACCCACAGCTAGAAATTCCTCTGACAATGATTTAAATACCATCACAAATAGGTTCACAACACGTAGCAGAGTAACAGAGACCATAGCTCTACATTACACTATCTATTGCAACAAATAACTAAAAGATTATTAAGCCTTTCCCTTCTTTGAAGCCACTGTACAGACACTTGTGTAGACTTAACTCAAATTATATAAAACAAAATACTGTTATTTAGTTACACATTTAATATAAAGTTTACATTATGTTAGATAAATAATTCTTATATTATTTAAATCAATTTTATATTATAATAGACTTTATACATACAAAAACATTTAAGCAGTAAGTAATTGATATCTACAAGTCAAATGTTATGAACTTGCAACTTGTTTCAAAGGCCCTTCAAGGTATTGAGCTATGGCATTGATTTTTTCTTTTAGGATACCAAATCCAACAGTTTCTTTAGCATAAAGGCACAGTAACAAATTGGCAACTTGTGTTATAGCAATTTTTCCATTCGCACAATCAACTAATATCAGATGCAGCTTATCTTCTTTGAAAACATTCCTTCCGTGCTTTTCGTACGCTGACCATACGTTACTAGCGATTGCTGCTGTAACCCTTGCGTCTTTGTCATTATAACCAGAGTATGCCAATAGTGCTCCTTGATGATTTAACAACCTGAAAATGTTTAACACTATAATTTGACTGAAATACGGAACGAAATGCGACTGAAATGTACCTATGTAAATATTATGACACCCACAATGTGTTTTCAACTCCCCCCGTGTTTGCTTGGCTAAGCACCTGAGTCAATGCTTTTGGTTTCAACATAATTATATCTTTGTAAAAATGTATGTACGTAGTATAATCGGACTTTAGCTATAGCTCTAAAATAATTCAATATTGAATTAAGTTACTTAAAATCTCAAACTATTGAGTTAAGCTGTCACATTTGACAGTTGTCTATGAAATCAATTTTTTTTTTTTTTTTACCCCAAAGGGACTATGATTTCAAGCCATAGACATATATAGTATGGACTAGAAATACCTACAAAAAAAAGGTGCATACCTACAACCTTGAACGGTACTCAAAATGGCTGCCATTGCTAGGGTTGTGTCAATCATGGAACATAGTATTACTGTAACGAGTATCGAAACTGGTACTACTTAATAGTATTACGAGTATTAGTAGATATCACGGTTGAATTATAATTAACAGTTCGTTGTAACAGAAAACCATGAGTAAATTTACTTTCCTTCTGATACCTGAGAATAAAATTAATTTAAAGTGGTTTTCTGAACAAAATTAAAGAATGCAACGTTTGCCTTTGCGGTTATATCTGCAGGGCTATTGCGTATCTTTTTAAATGTTAGTGGCTATCATTGTGTCCATCGATTAACTGTCAAATGGTTAGTTTAGTATAACAAACCATAACCATTCGACAGCTAATCGATGGATTGTAGGTCTGCAGATTCTGGTAGGTATGCAGATCTTAGTGAAAAACAAATTCTTCTAATAGGAAGACGATTATGTTTCTATTATGATTAACATACTGACTGGTGGAGTAACATAAAATAAGAATGATTTTTATTAAATCTGTTTATTGGTGTGATAATATCATTATGATGAATGATGTTTATTTTGCAAGAGGAGCTCGTGGCTTAACAATAACAGTCACTCCGATCGATATTTAGGTTAAGCTGCGCTTGCCTAGGTTGGCGGATGGGTGACCGCCCAGTATATGCCGAGTTTCCTCCGTGCCTCGAAAAGCATGTTAAGCTGTTGATCCCGGCTGTCATATATAGATCTTTGACAGTCGTTACAGGTAGTCAGTAACCTGAAAGTCCTGACATCCAGTCTTACCAAAGGGTATCGTATTACCTAGTGTTAACTGGGTTGTGGAGCTCAGATAGGCAGTCGCTCCATGTAAAATACTGGTATTCAGCTGAATCCGGATATACTGGAAGCCGACCCCAACATAGTTGTGAAAAGGCTAGGCAGATGATGATGATGTTTATTTTGCAAATAGGTTTTTACATACACTTTTACAAGTCACTTTTTATTAAAACTAGATGGGGTCGGTGTTTCGTTTCTGACTACTTTGAGAAGAAACTTCCGAAACAAACTCAGAGGTCATGGTCTCTTTTAAAGTCCAGACATAATCTTGGTATACACACATGAAGACTATGCAGATTAGTGTCTGAGATGGTCATTTGAAGAAAGCACCACACAGATTTTAGTGGACCCGTCCAGTCGGTGCAAGCATGCTGATGTCTTATTTTCAGATCACGTATAACAATCATATAAGTCTGTGGGACGGTATCTCGGTTCTGTGAACCACGGGCCAGAGCACGGTCACTCGAACAGATATCATTCCAGCGCAGCGAAGGAACTAGTATCGGAAACTATTACCCAACGGTACAACACTATTCATGTTTGTAAACAAACGAATAAAATTAAGAAATAACAAAAAGGTCTCTGGGACGGAAATAAACCCAAACATTAACACTATAACCAATAAATTAATGATCGCTTAGCATTTTTTTCATCGAAAGTGTATTACTCCTAGATACTATTGCATTAAAACCGGCTTCTAACCTGTGCACCGACAATTGAGGTTGATTTTTCTGCTTTCTTGCACCACACTTCACAATACAGCACGCAGGCATATTGAATTGCTGTTTTTTAATAAGTATATGCAGTTTTATAGGTAATAAAAAAAATAAAAATCTCAATTTATCAAAAAGTAAACAACTATTTGACAGCAGAACTACCACGAAACTCGCCGCATAACATGGCGGAAACGGCACCTACCTACTATTGTGTGACTCGTAACACCAAATGTTGCTATTATGAGCAACAACTGAAATATTGTTGTCTCTTTCATCAAATACGATTACTGTATTAGAAAGAACGAAACAAAACGATATTTCACGTGGCTATAAAATATCGCGGCGGCTCCATATTTTTCCTTACTCATTGTTTCAAGCTATCTCACTCATGGCCTAATGACTGACAGTTAACTTTTTTGTTTCATTGGTGTAATACTGAGGCTTTTAGCCGATTCAATGCCCATGATGCGCCAGGCGCGTCATGAGCAAACATCACGGGAGGCCCATGACCTGGCGCGTCACGTTGAAATGACTTAAAAAAATTGAAATAAAGAGAACTACCACTTTTTATCCTAAATTAAACATTGAAGTTGATTACCCTGTACCATTTGTTTTTAATATTTATTTTATAAGTCAGGGATAGCAAACCTTTGGAAACAGTTTGCAAAATATACGGGGTGGAAGAAACACCAACGTGAGAACGGTTGCCCTGTATATTGGCGTAGTATTATATAAATACTATTGTTAGAGTTCCGAAAAGTCATATCAGTCTGTCTGTAAAGGTCACAGCCACTTTGTTCCGAAACTATTTGGACTACACAGTTGTCACTTAGTAGGTAGATGTATTCCGTAAACCGCTTTGCGATTTTTATGCAAAAATAAAAGATTAACTCTTTATAATTATATGGAAATGAAATTTAAAAAAATATATCACACCTATGCGGGGTGTTTATAAATAGGTATTTAAAAATGACATGGAGGTTCCTAAAACCATTTTTTGTCAAAGCCAATCGTTTGGATGATAGACGGACACTTCCAAAGTGGTAAAATGTGCACCAATTTACACTTCTTCGAAATATGCAAAATCGATTGACTACTTTCAGGAAAAAAATCATTTTCTTTATTGTTATCTTGTTCATCAGTGAATAATGCCTGACTACATTCAGGAAAAAAATCGTCTCCTTGCTGATAATCCACAAATAATACGTTTATTAATACAAACAAATGACCGACTACAAGTAAATTTACAAAAAAAAATTACGACTTCTGTAACATTTTAATGGAATAAGGTCATACCTTATTTCCTTTGATTATCAACGAATAGGAATCCAAGCACTTATAGAACTTTTTCTTTTAGCAGATTGACGCAAGATAACGGAGAAATACGCATAAAACATTAGGTACAGGGACCAATCACGCGCTTGGTGCGTCGTCCTTCACGCAGGCCCATGACGCGCCTGGCGCGTCGTCGTCCAATGTTCGGGGCCAGTATGTATGAAAATGATGGTGGCAATGAGTCGGTCAGCGAGGCAAAGTGTATGAGTATCATCATATATTTTGCCTCAATCCTTATCGTGCCAACGTCGCGCTGGAAGTCGGACTATGCCCAATGCAAATTAAGTAGGTAGTTCTTTAAAGATTTTAATAATTTTTGCACAATGACAAAAATAGAATGGGAAAGTCCCATTCTATTTGCGGTCGGGGCAAAACGTTTTCTTTTTCTATTCTTCCCCTTTAACTTGAGGGGCATCCGTGAGTCATAAGTTGTTCCATGTCGATAATAAAAACTGAAGGTATTACTTTCAGTACCTATAACAGTAGTTTATGACACTGTTAGCCCAAGGTTAACATAGAGGTAACGTTAATTATTATTGCTCGCAGAACGGATGGCCGATGGGGCCGGAAAGTTCTGGAGTGGCGACCGCAAACCGGAAGGTAGATACAACGTAGACTGTAATTTTCCCGAAGGAAAATCTGCGGGAATCGAGTTATGGGCACGCTACGTCCCTGATAGTAATTGAAATCTCACATACTTTTAATTAAACTTTTTATTGTTATACAAAGTGTGTACATTAATCAACGCATCTTTTTTTGTTTGATTAAATAATTTCTGAATGCTATTTGTTTATCTTTGAAAGACCTCTTTATCTTTCCCTTAGCTTTGTGTTTAACCATTTGATAGTTCTTGGTCTTCCTTTTCTCCCTGTTGGTTTTAGAGCAGTGGATATTCTTCCTTCTATCTTTGTATCCATATTTATCTCGCTCTTCTCGCCCCTTTAAAACACTATCTAACCTGGCATCCTTATCATGTTTCCTCTTTTTATGTATATTTTCTATGGCAGACAGTTGTACAAGCTCTCCTGACTCGTCTTCCTCTTCTGTTACGTTACTTTTACGTTTAATGCCACCAACTGCCTTTTTGAGTTGTGCCTTTTCTATACGTTTGAAATCTTCATCAGTAAAAATAGTTTCCATAGCTATTTCACGTGCAATTTGTACCTTCTCTTCTTTATTTTTCTTTTCCAATGATTTACGCCTAGCCTTTAAAATTTTTCGGTCTGTTGTGGTTTTGTTTGGTTCTTTTTTATTGTCTACTTCATTACTATCACCCTCAGTGTCATCCTCATTGTTTTCTTCATCTTCCTCCTGTTCTTCCTCTTCTTCTGCATCCTCTACTTTTTCTTCTTCAGCATCATCTTGTTCATCATCACTATCATCTTCACTATCAGTTATGTTAATTTCAGAATCTGAAGAAGCAACATCAACCCATTCTTCACTATCTGAATCATCTTTCCTTTTAATTGATCTTTTAGATTTCTTTTTATCTGTTGCTTTAATTTCTTCTTTCTCCAATAATACCTCTGAACCAGGTATGTAGTCCTTGATTTCTGTTTCACCATACTTTTTGTTTTTCAATTCTACAGAAGCTTCTGTTGGTCTGCCTCTATCTTTTTTATGTAACATATCAGGCATTGACTGTCTGTACAGCTGTATTAAAGATCTTGCAGCCATCATCACTGATTTCTCTTTGTATGTTTTGTATTGAACCAAATCTCGAAGTAAATCTTCACCAATAGCAAGTGGACATCTGGCACATATTTCTCTCACAGCATTTAAGCCAACTGCCATGACATCAGTGGAATTCCTTTCAGTTATAAAATTATTTGCTATTGCTTTCATGACTGGTTCCAAAACCTCAGGTGGAATGAGTTCATGGGAAGCTTGGGCAGCAAATAATAAAATGCGAGTCACCTCTCGTTGATGAGGCAGCAGTAATCTTGCAATGAATGCATAGTAGTTGAACAAGAATAAATCATGTAAGCCAATCAATCTTGAAATGACATCCAACAACATTAATTTCACTTCAAATCTATCATTTGATGATTCCAATTTCTTAAATAACTTTTCAGCAAATCCTTGAGGATTGTTTATCAGGTGTAATGCGGAGAAGTTGAATACTGGAGCTTTTTGTTTCCTCTTCTTAATTTTCTTTGCCTGTTTCTTGACCTTTTCTACCATTTTGTCCCTTTTCCTGGTTTTTTTGTTGAATTTATTTGCTATCATTGTATCCCTAGGATCTATTTCCTCTTCACTGTCTGAATTTTCTTCTTTTTCTTCTTCATCTCTGCCCAGGAAGAATTTCAATGAGGCAACCATTACTTTAGTTATTTTGGAGAAACAACCAATGTCAGCAATAATGTTTACCGTCTTCTGATCATTCCAAATGTTTTTGTGATATAATTCCACTAATATATCAAGAGATAATTTTGCTGCTTTAGGATTGGAGTCTTGTAACATTGAAAACATAAAGTTCTGTAATGTTGAATTAAACTTCATATCTTTATGTTTCATGTTCATATTTTTAATGTCTGTTATGATATGGGTCTTCAAGAATTCTCTCAAATGCTTATCTTGGCATTTCAGCAACAAGAAAAATAACTCCAGTAAGTCAAAAGGTGTGATGAAATTCTTGTTTCTCAGTAAAATAAGACATTTGCACAAAGAAAGCCGCATGTCATTGTGAAGAACTGTGTTGTGTGTTTTCAAAACATCAACAATTTTCTGTGGAAATAACTTCATTTCATTGAGGTAGCACTGGGCCACTTGTGCCAAAAACATAGCTTGTTCATCTAGTTTTTTATTGTACTGTGTTGGATTCAAGTTGAAAATTTCCAATGTTGTCTCAAAGTGAGCAAGTTGTTGATGGAATTCTTCTTTGTAGGATTCGGGGTCCCTTTTGATCAAGTTTTGTAGCTGCGTCAGATTATTCGGCAACTGATTGTTATGCCTCACCATTTTGGATATTTTAGATTTCCGATAACATAAATTATGACATATGCACTTATTTTAGCGCAGAATTAATTGTTCACTTTAAGAAAAAAAAGGTTTCAATATTATCATAACCTCTGTTTACCACACTGCACTTGACTTGAAAAGAGAATGATTTGATAACCTCAACAAAATACTGTCAAACAAAAGACAGCCACATGATGATAAAAAACTATTTGATTACTAGGCTTTTCGGCAATAGTCGTACAGCCAAGAACAGAATTAGATGCAGCTGTTATGTTAGGCAAGAAGCAATAATGATGTGTGCGTCTTGGGCGTATTTTTCCACTTGCACAGCTTTAATTCCAATGTTTAGCTTTTAGAATGGTGTAAAAGTAATGCCTCAATTTTTGTATGTTAGTAAAATAAAGTATTATAAATACACATAAACTTACTATCCGCATTTATGACTAATTAAGCGAATTTAATAAAAGTATAAATATAAATAATGTACACTCGTCTCTTGATTTGACTCGTTTCATAAAGTTAAAGTACCACCTTTTTTTATTTGGTGGGTGGTAAATCATCAAATAACCCCTTCCGCTCTTGGGCAGAGCGAAAGAGAGTGTCAGACTTCTACTGACTAAAAACCACCCATGTTCCTTCTTAGCCCTTCATGTCGAGGCCGCGGTATCTCTTGCGTACAACCCGCAGCCCCGAAGTTAAGTACCTTAAGATACGAGTCAAGTCTATTCTACAACAATAGTAGCAATTACTTTTTTTTAAATATCGTTAGTCTTGCCACACCAAAATTGTTGTGGGATTAAATAAAAAGTTGTGTCAATTGTGTCATGTCAATCAGCCACGTCATTTTTGCTTGAATTGAATGATAGTGTACGCGGCGTAACTGAGATAAGCATTTCTGTGAAAAATGAATATTTTCCGTTTACTTGGTGATTTATCCCATCTATTAGCTATTATAATTCTACTCCTCAAAATATGGAAAACCAGATCATGTGCGGGTAAGTGACATCGACTTCGAAGCAATCCGATCAACCGGCACATTATGTATTTATTTTCCAATCAAAACTTCATCAAATTGGTTTTAATTTTCAGGTATATCAGGAAAGTCTCAGATACTTTTCTCCGTGGTGTACACGGCGCGTTACTTGGATCTGCTTACCAATTACATCTCGGCATACAATACGTTCATGAAGATGGTGTTCATTATGGCCTCATACGCCACTGTTTACCTGATGTATGTCAAGTTCAAAGCGACTTATGACCACAACCACGACACATTCAGGATCGAATTCTTGTTGATACCTACACTGATTATGTCTTTGTTGATTAACCATGAGTTCACAGTGATGGAGGTTAGTATGTGTTTCCGTATGAGTTATTAAGTTCTTTTAAAAGTACACATGTAGGTACTATTCATGTATATTGTGGATTGAATACTATTTTGTATAAATAGTGTTGTTTTTTATCTAATTAGATGCTTGTATGGCTCCATAATTGCTATCTCTAAAGTGTATCAGTTGATCTAATCAGTTTATAATTTTAGCTAATAACTATTGTCACCATTACAGGTACTATGGACATTTTCAATTTACTTGGAGGCTGTGGCTATCTTGCCTCAATTGTTCCTGGTGTCGAAGACTGGAGAGGCTGAGAGTATTACATCTCACTACCTGTTTGCCCTTGGATCATACAGAGCTCTGTACCTCTTGAACTGGGTAAGGAAAATTTCAAACTATTAATGGGAATTAAAATCTTATTTGAATCCCACATTAAGGCGATTCTCACACTGCCCCGCATGATGCAGCGTAGCGCGTGGATGCGTGTTCTACCGTTGCTTGTAAGTATCTCCGTTTGTATGGAAAACACGCACAGTCTAACACACAGAAAATGCATCCACGCGCGTTCATGCGGATCACGCGCATACACGCGGAGAAACATGCACCCCCGCGCGTAGGTGCGGGGCGAGACGCAAGGTATGGCACACCGAATCCCGCAGTGCCGCGCGTGAAAACTATCGTGATGCTCAGTACTGCACGACCACCACAGAGAACGGCGAATAAATGAGAGCCGCCGTGCGTAAATCTACAAAACGCACCTACGCGCGTGAGTGCGCAAAAAACCCGCACGATGATGCAGATCTGCACTCCCGCAGGAACGCGCGCAGGTGCGTCGACACGCAATATGCAGCATGATGCGGGGCAGTGTGAAGATCGCCTAAGACCGTTCCATACAAGATGGGCAAAATTATTGGAAAAAAATTGTTTGTTTGTGACAAGTATTCTCAAGTGACAAAACATTTAACTTCTTATCTGTCGACTCAATCTATAGTCCTTGTTAGGTCTTCACCCTACACCCAGGTGATGTGAAGCTACCATAATAATATGTTTTATTTTTTGTCTGACTGAAAATAAATCATCTTCTATTTCTTATTCTTTTTGACGTTCAAAAAGTGCTGATTATCAGCCTAGTTTGAATAAATGAGTTTTGATTTGATTTTGATTTGATTTTCCAGGTATACCGCTATGTTGTAGAGGATCACTATGAACTGATCGCTATTATCTCAGGAGTTGTGCAAACTGTATTATACTGCGATTTCTTCTATCTTTACATTACAAAAGGTAACAATGCATTTAACTTTGTACTGCTTCTTTGAAATTCAATCATGAGCTTAAGAGTAACAAAATATTTCCTTGACTTTATGCTAATGATACCTTAAAGTGAGTGTAACACACATGTTATCCAATTAGTAAAACTGTAATATTATGTTAATGTAATAACAATGTTTTTTCTTTTTTTCTAGTATTGAAAGGAAAGAAATTGCAGTTGCCAGCTTAAGTCAGGAAGGAAGAGGATTGCAATAAATCAATCTGACAGTTATGTCTGTGAATACATTTGTGTGAGCCAATAAATTACCTAAGATCTAGTTGTACAAACTTTACCGGTATTGTACTGTTGTGAAAATGTTGATTAACTAATGGCAATTATGTGTGATTGTGTATCTTCATTAACTTGTACAGCCACAAGCAATAATAAATGGTCTTTTGCATTTAAAACCAGTCTTAATCTTGTATACTAAGTGCTATTGCCATCACAATACATTATATTGGCTTCTGTACATAATTATTTAACTTTTTATAAAATTGCTATTTTATAATTCTCTCATTTGTATAGGGTATTGAAATTGAATTCATTGGATGTTTTGTACCTATTTATTAAAGCTAAATTAAAACAAGATTTTATATAGAGCAATAATATTCTTTTGGCTTCCATTATTTAGTAGAATTAATGTGCATGTGGTACCTTTCTGGTATTAATTACAATCCTTTAATGATTAGAATAAAATTATAGTATGCATTATTGTAATGTGCTAAATCTGACATGGTTTTCAGAATTAATATTCTGAGTAACTAAATAATTAAGAAATTACATGACTAGAGGCTTTAAATGTTCTCATTTCGTATTATTTCAAGCATTGCTTTAAAACAGGTTTCTCATAAATTAAGAAGATAGAAAAAAACTAGTGACAATGTGTTTAGTAATAACTAGTACAGCACAGTTTGTATGATAATATTAAATAGTCTATTATACCCTTAGTTTGGCATAAACCACTCCTTATTGTTCGTGACTGTACTTAATTTTAATTACGGTTAACCTATATAGTTATTGACAATATTTCAGTGCAATTTAATTTTTAATAGCCACCTATTGTGACGCATATAGTAAAATAACTTTTTATCAGTATATTGCAGAGGATATGATTTTATATCTAACCCTTAGATTATATGAACTTTGTTCACTTATATTGTATTTGTCATTTCTTCCCATTAGGTAAGATAATCAACATTATGAATTATAGACAAAGCTTAATCATAAGGGATAACTAATTCGTATTTGCACGTGGTAACTTTATACCATCAGAGTGATGCATGTATCTCTTTTCCATATTATATTATCCCAAATTCTTTTTCTGCATTAACTTAGACCAAAATTAGTATTATGGACTTGTGTGCAAATTGTCATGTCGAGGTATTCTATACATGGCATATCAATGTATGGGATGTCAATTATTCCATGTATTAAACACTCCTTCCATACATTGTCACACAACTTATTAAATAAATATGTATTTAAGTGTACAATATTGTTTATTTTTCTCTTTATTTGAACACATAAATAGCAAGGCATGCCATTTGTTTATCATTGCTTCTATTCAATTTAGCTTACCTATACTTATTTACTATTGAGCATCATTTTCATTACTTATATTCTTATCATCTTTTTATGCTCATAACCGTCAGTGTAACAATTGTTGGTGAACCAAATAAAATAATATAAATGGAAAAGGGCCGATCTGCATTCTATTCCCAGTTCCATATTGAATTCCTAAAACTGCATGTCGTTCTAATATTTGTCTAATTTAGCCATTACTAGTTCTTTAGGTACTTTTTACGGTAACAGTATGAGTGCCAGCCTCGCCACTTTTACCACTTGTGGTTAGGCAGGCAATGAATTTAAGCCACTCAAACAACTTTACTAATAACTCCCACTCGTGTTTTATAGTCTGTGTTCAGTAATTATTCAAGTCAACGAAATTAAAACCAGGTATTGGCGTTACTGCATAAATGTAGATCAAACATTGCGTTTTATACAGTTTAGTTCTAAGATCCTATTGTAATGTCTTGTTATAAGAATTTATGAATAAATAAAAATTTGGAAGTGAAGAAGTTTTTACAAATTCTTAGTGCTACAATAAACGGTTAGGGTAGAGATTTCCTGAAGTTCAAAGTGCGATTGAGTTAATAATATGGTATCTATCTAGTGGCGTAGCTAGTCCCAAAGAGGCTGTATCATATCTGTGATCCTTTTCGCCTAAGGGGGCGTCCATTAATTACGTGAGATGTTTAGAGGGCGGGAGGGCGTCAAGCTGAATCTCACTTAATCTGACCAGGGTATCTGCAAATATAATGTTATTTTTTCGTAAGGAACTGTGAAATTCTTAATTTAAGTTTTTCAAAATAAATCCAATGCAATCAACACAGATTAACAACGCATTTGGATACATCTCACGTGAGATTAGGTGACGGGACGACGGGACGGTGAGCGGGTCAAGTCAAATCCCACTATATCTCGTCCAGGCGGTAGAGGTTGGAAAAATTGCCTCACGTAATTAATGGAGTGGCCCCCTAATTGCGGCGGAACTTAAACACAGGAAATTAGTTTTGAATGCATTTACGAAATGTCGCGTAAACAATGTAACTGTGATGTTACGAAGAAAATCCAAGAGCGACCGAAGTGGAAGGAAAGATTATCCTGATCTGATATTTTAGTGTTTTGTTGGAGGTCGGTTTTTTTTTGTTTTGTATTTCATCTTTTTTTTTAGTACACTACACAAAGTACCACTCATCATGAATCAATTTAATCAAGGACATCATAATAATCAACAAAGGTAAGGAAGAAAAATATCTAAAGTACTGAACCGATTTTGATACAATTTCTATGGGACCAATCGGAAACCGTATAGGTACTTTCATTGAAATCGGTTCATATACATATTTTTTTTTTTTTAAACTTTGCCCCACACTAGGAATTTCTCCTGTATCGTGGGTGCGTTCACAAACATTTAAACTCACGTACACAAATACCCAGACCCGAAACAACTATCTGTAGGCCATACAAATATTTGTTCCGTGTGGGGATCGAACCCGCGACACGCAGCGCAGCAGTCCAATCCCTTAGCCACTGCACCAACCGTGCCGCCACCGTTTTGGGCTTCGTCGCAGCCGGGTAAAAGAACATACAGTCGAATTGAGAACATCCTCCTTTTTAACAGACTTCCAAATAGGAGGAGGTTCTCTATTCGTGTGTATGTATTTTTTTTAATGTATGTCCGCGCATATTTCCGTCAATAAATTGTGGATCGATTTTCAAAATTATTTTTGTGTTTGAAAGGGTGTACTCCCGAGGTGGTCCCATTGTCACCAAGTCAGGATCTGATGATGGGACCTCTGAGAAATCGAGGGCAACCCTCAAATTTTTTAGGCACGCATACCGTTTGCCATATATTTTCTGAAGCAGTTTGAGTATTTGCGTCTGATAATTTCATGTGGCTGCGCTGATGATGAAAGGTACAACTCCTTAACGGTTAGGAGTTGAATGAAAATTCCTTCGAAATTATACGTACTTATGGACCGATAGTTGTATTCTTTCAGGCTTTTTTAGGTTGACAAGATAGAAAGTAAATCTCATTAACCGACTTTAAAAAAAGAGGTTCTCAATTCGTCGGAATCTTTTTTTATGTATATTCACCGATTACTCGAAGACGAGGCGAACCGATATAGCAAAATTCTTTTTTTATTGAAAAGGAGATATTCCAAGGGTGGTACCATGTTAAGGAAATCAGAATCTGATGATGGCATTCCAGAGAAATTAAGGGTCACGTACTTATTACGTGTTTTTACTAAAGTTTTTTAAGTATTCGCATCTAGCAGTCATTACTTCATGTTGATGAGCTGATGATGGAAGGTATAACTCCTCAACGGTTAGGAGTTGGAGGATAATTCATTAATTATGGTGACGTATATATGGTTGTATTTTCTCAGGTTACTAAATATTTGTATAGGATATTACAACTAAAACGGCAGAAAAAACGAAACCAAACAAATGTAATTAAAGTTTATTTTTCACTTTTTGTGTTTTACACTTTCTTGTATTTTTCACGTTTTCGTTTTTTAAAGTCGGTTTTTTTTTTTTGCAAAAAAGCTTTTATCATTTATATATTTCTTTTAGCTTTTATATTACTTTTAAAAAAAGTAAGCTTAGTAAGTAGTACATGTATACGACGTAGAAGCAAACATTTTAGACATGAGATTCCGTACGCTCACAAATGTTGCACTGTGCGCGAACAAGTTACTCACAACAGACTGTACCCGTAGAAAAGGTTTTGCAGTGCGCGAAATGTTCGCGAACAAATGTGCGGCTCAATTTTTGGTGGAATCGCACTATTATGTATGTAGGTAGGTACCTACATAGGTACGTACCTCCCTAAAAAACTCATATTTATGTCGGTACCTATGTTTTACTAATATGCTTATTCAAGGACGCTTAATAATTAAGCGGTCGTAGCCGTAAATAATCAATTCATCAATGGTCTAATATTAGTCAAGTAGTAGAACTATGATGTACCTACACTTTATCAATTACTACTGTTTCCTTTTACTGGCCTTGTTTCAGTGTTTGTATAGGAAATATTAAGATTTACCTATTGTGGGCCACACTTAATGAAAAAGTTAGGATAGGCACAGCATCAGGCAAAAACTGTACTGTCGCTACTCGGCCTCACCCTTTTTTGATTACAGGTTAGATGTGGTTTTGATACATAATAAGTATCCCGTATAATCTTTCCTAAGTCAAAAGTTTTTAGGAAGAAAAAAAATAAAATTATTGTCGTGTTCCGGCTGATCTCCAAAACGGTGGGGCCGATTTTTGCGGAACTTTTACTGGCAAATGTTATAAAGCTGTAACTTAAACTACTTTAATTTTTCTAAAAGGATTAGGGTTCCGTGCAAAAAACCCTTATACCTACTAATTTGTTTACAAAGACCGATTTAAATAGGGTAGTAATAGAGAATAGTAGCCCAGTGGTATCAGGAAAAGGGTGTAAGCTACCCGCAGCGGCATGGCGGTTCCCTGCTCCAGAGAGGTTTTTAAATGGGTTAGTAATTTCAAGAAAAAGATTTAAGGATAGTTTTCAAAAAAGTTTATTCTCTATTTACACTAATTTCAACACTATTAATAAAATTATGACTTACTTTCGAATATTAATGTTGCATACTTACAAAAATCAGCTACATGCACTTGTTCCTGAAGATAAAAATAATCAATGTTTAGAAATCATTGCTTGGTTTCGTAAACAGGGTGGTGAAACCTTATTATCTTTTCGTCTTGAAGGATCTTGGTTTACGACGCCCTAGCTTATAGGTTTACTAGCTGTTGCCAGCGAGCAGCTTCGCCCGCTACAACTCGAAAATTATAATTATGAAGATAAAATCGGGATAAAAACTATCCTATGTGTTAATCCAGGTTATAAACTATCTGTGTACTAAATTTTATCCAAATCCGTTTAGTAGTGTGAAAGAGTAACAAACATACACACTCACACACAAACTTTCGCCTTTATAATATTAGTGTGATAACAACAAAAAAACTTGTAGTCTAGAACGGATATAATAAACTATTATGATTAGTAGGTACTATAATGTCACATGTAATATAAACTGTTTTTCAGAAAGTAGTAAACATATCATGCACTTTTTTAGGACACACTCTCTCATACTAGGATTTTCTCCAGTGTCGTGGGAGCGGTACATACAATACACAAATAGCCCACAGTTGAATTACAAAAATCCTTACCGTCAATTTTGTACTACTGTTCATTAATTTAAAAATCCCGTATTTTAGTGTTTCGTCTTCTAGGATACCTGTGTAAGTGACGCCCATTTTAAGATTTTCTTTTATCTGGAATTAAATATGTATATTATTAGTTTATGTAATATTTACAAACAAAAATTGTAGTATTTCCTAGATTAACACTACTCAAAGCTTCAAAGCAGGTTTTTTAGTAAAAACTTGTTATATAATAATATTACTCGTTACTAATAAGCTATTGAAGAGTAAGGAATATTTTAAAGAATAATCTTCTATACTTAACATTAAGCTACTTCTGTTGCTGACCGTACCAAAATGTTTATTCCAAGTTTTTTGGTTATATTGTTTATATTGATTTTGCATGCTAGGCAGAAGGTCCTTCTAAAGCATTTTAATACCTCTTGGCCTACCATGACATCTTAAAGCAGTATTGTTTTACTCTCATTCCAGTGTGGAAAAGAGATGGCGCCAGACACCCTGTATAGCTCTGTCGCTTTCTCACACTGAAATAATATTCAAACAATCTTGCTTTAAGAATTCATGGTAAACCCCATTGATTTCTAATACCTACATTATTTACATTCTTCTATTTGAATGGGATCTGATAAGTAAAAAATACCTGTAAATCCAATGGAAGTGACAAATCTGGTAACCATGCTGATATTTTATTTGATTCCAATTTATGATACAAAAGAGTTGCAAGTCGACTTAAAAAGGCCTCATTGGCTGATTGTTCTAGAACAGAGATAAATAATACAATTAAGTATGTACATAAAATTAATCAGACTCCTATAGGTATTAATATATTCTGCACTCATACTTTGTGAATTAACAGCAAACGAAATCTTGAATGGTGCAATTTTCCTGTGAAGCCTCAAGTAGTCTTCCCCAGAACTATTACTTAGCCCATCCAGTAGAAGTATGATAAGTGCATTTTCTAAACACATTGAACAGGTGAGTCGGCTAGTTTTATCCTGTAAATATATTATAAAAAGAAGACAATGAAGGTAGTGGAAGAAATAATTTACATTACAGAAAAATCACCTGTCCCCAAAATCCCCAAATGGATACCCTTTGAGGTTTATCTACCCAGAGGTGTACCTAATAGTACACCCATATTTTGCCAGTTATGTTTAAGTCTCATGTAATTGGGGGCGAGTCTATTGTCATCATCCGGACACAAATCCAGTCTCCATGGCTGCTACTGAGAAATTCTTGATGGGAAAACCCAATAACTTTCTAAATTCCTTTTTCATTTTTCTAACCTGGGAATGAAATCCAGGACCTCAGGCTTAGCAGCCGCGCTTGCGACCACTACACCCACTAGGTAGTCAGAAACATATTTTCTTATGGCAAAATTGAATTGGTTGCTCAATATAATTCTAGTTCGAGAATTGCGAAGTTAGCGTAGCAGGGTATTTTCTTACATTTAAATCAGGTTTAAAACACAAATTTTCCACTGGTAGCTGGCCGCTTGGCAAGTGCGCCATTATATCCATATTAGCTGAATATTTCTCATACCTAAACTCGTTAATAGAGAATAAACTTGGTGTGGTTGATATCTGGAAATGAGAATGGAAAAATATTTACTTAACAAGGTCATCGACAATAATTATTGCGATGACATATTATTTATTTAAACATCATGTACAATAGTGGTGCATAGGCAGACTCAATGCCACAGGGTATTCTCTATCAGTCAACCTTTGGGTTAAAAAGGACAACATATTCATGTTTACATAGCTGGCATATTCTGCCCTTGATAATTATAACAAATGCAAAATAAAATGTAGGTTTTAAAGAAAAAAAAAGTGATGAAGTGTCACAATATCAGAAAGTTTTCATATAAATGCTGCATTTTCTTTATTATTTGACCAAGTTACAAAAGGTATTTTAACATTAATTCTTTGTAATGTGTAATAAAAGCTGTTGTTGTTATCTATATCTTTATATATATAATTCTACTGTGTGTGTGTATATGTCACTGAACTCCTCCTAAACGGCTGAACCGATTTGGATGAAACTTTCTGGGAATACTTGGATGGTTTGAATACACAATTAGACCCGGTAGACAGGCCAGGTTCGCTAGTCCGCAGCTAACAGACATTGATTTTTATAATAATATACTTATAAAAATCAATGTCTGTTTGTATGTTCAAAATGTATTTAATCTACTGAACCAATTTTGATGAATTTATGCACAGTTGTTCTGCATATGCCAGGGATTGTTTATGATCAATAGGTAGTTAGGTAGTACTGGTAAGAAAAAGTGCCACCACATGCCGTGTACATCTAGTTTTAAATGAAAACAGATCATCATCTCATCTTCCTGCCCTTGTCCCATGTTGCTCGGAGTTGGAGCAAAGATTTATTTTCCATTCTCCCCTGACTACCACCATCCAATCATTTACTTCTTTTTCTTTCATATCATTCCTCACACAATCCATCCATTGTTTCCTAAGTCTTCCTCTCCAATACAGTGATTTGTCAATATGCTGATGCTGCATTTACCAGAACAAGATCAGTATTATACCTATTACTTATTTGTGATCCAGTAATTAATTAGCATTTGGCTGAGAATTAAATAAGACTCACACTACTCCACCAATATTTTCTATACCGCTGCCATTGTATTAGGTATTGCATAGCATCTTGCTTAGGTACTATCAAATTGAATTTGAGTAAAGATTTTTTCAATGGGGTCAAATTGCTAAGCTGTAGTTCTATTTCTGTTTCCTTGTTATAATCTTGCAGCTCTTGATTTATAATACCATAAACAGCAGGAACTTGATTTAATTTTGATGTCTTTTCACCTTCATTCATCAAAACAGGTAAGTTATGCTTATCAGATTTGGCATAGGTGTACCGGAGCCAGTTAGCTTGAATATTTTTTATTAGTAGATGACTTGGTTCCATCAAGTTTACCTTGAAACAAGAATAATTTTGATTGTCCTTTAGCTGTAGGACAGTAAAGAACTGTTTCATTTGAAGCAGCTTGTTGATTTCAGTTCTCATTTTGTTTTACTTGGTTTGTCTCTTGTTCAACTTCCACTTCATGTAATGGTATATTTCCTATTGGTGCAACAAAATAGTCATCTTCTTTTACAATTGCATTTTTAAGAATCTCCTTCTGGCAATTGCCTTGTGTTATTTTATCTTCTCGTAAGGTTAGGTTCCTGAAAAGTAGTCAAGATAACATGTCATATTATTTGATATATCTGATGAATCAAGCAAATGCCATACATATTCAGATAAATTCTAATCAAATATTTTAGCAAAACATTACGATACTTACTGATCTTCTAGAACAGAATATAAGGGTTTGACATCGTCCGTGTTAACGTGCAGAATTTTATTAGCAAAAGCAATGGAATCTTCTAAAATTTTCACACCTTCCTCTGTGTCGTAACTAACCAAAGAAAGTCTTTCTAAAAGGGCGATGGTATTTCGATCCACTTTAACAGTAGAAGCATGCTCATTTTCCAATGTTGGAACAGGCGATGATGGTATTTTTGAATTCAGGTTTCTGCAGGCAACTTGAATTATGTTCCAAGATCTAGAGGTTCTTTTGACCAAATTGAATATCATACTTATTTTGGGTTTTGGGATGTCTCTTTGAGGTTTTATTATAGCCTTAGTTATACTGAAAGAAGGAGCTCAAGCCAAACTCAAGAGATAAAAACTGTACAAATAATAATTTGGATTTGAAGAACAGTACCACAGAGTACTTTATTATGAACAGTACTGAACTGAAGTGTCAAAGTTGTCAAACCGAATTACTGAAGTGATCTGTCAGTAAAGTGTCAAAAAAAGTAAAACCTTGCGGTAATGGATTTATTAAATACTATTTAACTCTCATGCCTGGAATGCACAAGATTTATTTTATTGTATTTATTTAGGGACAAAAAACACGTTACAATTTGTACCGAAGGAGCTAATTAGGTTCATTTATTAAACGTATAACCTATACTATTGTCCACGGATTCAAATAAAAAAATACTTAAAAGAGGAAAGGACGGACGGTCACATATTAATTTATGAATTAAAAGAAAAGCAAGTTATGAAAAGTTCCAGTTCTATACAATCAAGGCATTAGTTAGCTACTAAAATGTCTAGTAATTTGCCGCGGTTAGAAAGTGAAACAATGCCAACTGCCGAGCCACTTCGTCAAGTAAGGGGTTTTCGTCTGTCAACTCTGTCTGTCGGTTGCCCTCCGATATTATTTGGTCGAATCCGTAGCATCTATTCCAGTTAGTTTTCGTGCTCGTATATACTAATTCCATGTAAAATACAGGTATTGAGCTGCATCCGGTTAGACTGGAAGCCGACCCTAACATAGTTGGGAAAAGGCTGGGCAGATGATGATATACTAATTCCATGCGGCTAATTGTGCCAGCCCTTTTTGAAAATGTCACTGTCACAAAATGATAGTGTCATAATATTGACGATCAACTGTCAACATAACCTCTGAAACCTGCTCAAGCCAAGGGTTTCTATTTCATAATAAAACTTAAAAGAAATATTTCTGTCAAGATCTTGAACTAGTTCAGGTAAATAAGTTTTTTATTCGGATTTATCCTTTAACAACAGATAGCAATATCGCAGATTTCATTACTAAATCATCCATGTTTACAAAAAAGAAATTCTTGTCATTACCTCTTAATGAATAGCAAAATATTACCAACTTAATTCGGTCAGTGAGTCGTCTTTTCCATTCCGTCTATTGATACTCAAAGTGCATCTTCAGATTGCATCACAACATCCTTCTCAGCTGCTTGGATAGGTACTTGATTTGTCTTGACTTCATTTACAATTCAATCTTTAGATCCCTACCAATCGTTTTGATAAAATTGTTTTATCTTCCCCTGCACGCGTAGCATGCCACCGTAGAAACGGGTTTTGTCGACGGAAGAATCGACAAAATGATAAATTGTAGCAAAATTTCATGTCAAATTGTATGGAAAAAGCTTTGTCTATACTTGGTAGAATAGATATAGAATCGCCATACTACGCGTGCTGGTTTATTTTACCCTTCCTCTTGACTTGGGTTCGATTCCTAAGTTGGGCAAAGTGGTTTTGGTTTTTCCATCAGGAATTTCCCGGTAACAGCTACAGTCTGGATTAGTGCCCGGTTCATGGGAATAGACTCGCTCCTTACAAGGAACTTTAACATAACTGGCAGAATGTGGGTGTACTAATGGGTATACCTCTGCCTAACCCTTGGGGATTACAGGTATGGCATGATGTTACTTCATGTTAGTTATGTTATGTGTGTTATTAATTTATCTTGCATTTAAAATGTGCCCTTTTACACTGTTCCTAATGTTAATACATTCTGTTTTGTTTCAGTAAATATGAAAAAGTATGCTCGCAATGTTATATACGACAAACTACACAGAGGAGGTGTGTTAGTCTGTGTCGGCCTCACACTATATGGGTCCGTGCTCTTAGGTGATCATTTTTATAAGTATTTCAAATATGTTAAACCTCAAATACAAGCAAGTAAGGAAGCTGCTGAGAAAGAGCTCTTAGCAGAAGGATCTGCAGAAAGATTAGTTTCATAAGTATGATTTTGCTTCGAGTCAATGTACCCTTAGAATTAATTTAAGCTGTAAATGTATTTAATAGTTAGTTTTGTTTTGATGTTGTTTTATTAAATCAATGCGGGAGTACTTGTGTATTTATTTTAAGTTGTGTATCCCTGCTCATGTAGATAAATAATTGCTTCTTTGTCAACAAAGCCTAAATTTATCAAAATATTGGATTGGCGCTCTGCTTCTCCCCTGGCGAATATGCTTGCCCAGTATGGAACTGTTCTGCCCATATCGACTTAGTGGATACAGCTCTTAATGAGATGTGAAGGATTATTAGTGGTTGCCTGAAAATTACCTTGGTACGAATTCTGTATCCACTAACTGGGATTGCGCCTCCAAAAGATTCTTAGGACCATAACCAGATGCACTGAGAGGTAGAAGCTACAAATCTGACCTATGCCACCCAATGCACTATTACTCTTCAGTGCCCCTGAGGCTGAAAAGCCGGAAAAAGTTTTTTAAGTGCATTGACAAAGTTAGTCCAGCTAATAGCAATCCTTCCACAAGCAAGACGTGCGCTCTGGCGCGAGCTGCTTACTCCCCCTGATGACTTCGTCGAGCCATCTGAAAGCCACCTGGACATGCCTTGCCGTGTATGTTTTGGAAATCTCTAAATAGACTCCGAACCCAAGTCGGCCGTAGCAAAGACAATCTCTTCAGATCCTCATCTCTCGTTCAAGGACGGTTCAGATCTCCAGCGTGTATGCGGCGTATCTCCAAAGAAAATGTCCTACCTTCCATCTTACGATCTTATGACTGCATCAGCGAGCGATGATAGATCCGTCAGTCAACAGATACCTAACTAGCAACACAATGACCCATTCCATATCGTATTACATCGGAATTTTGCATAAGTTAGTTTTACCTGGCACTGGCAGTGGTAGGTTCCGTTGTGTGTAGGTTTTTATTGTTGCTCATAGATGGCGTGAGTAGCATTGATAAACCTTCCTATTTCAGTAAAGAGTTAAAAGAGGGGACATCATTTTATACTTTTAGAATGCTGTGTGTATGTACCGCACCGCACCGAAAATAACACTACTGGGCCTAATAACGAAACTTTTTTCTTTAAAAAAAAAAACTAATTTTCGCAAAAGATACACAATGTGTATAAGCAGGTTGCATAAACGTAACCATTTTTTTTTTTTCGCTTACCTACTGTTATTGAAAATGGGAAAAAATACCTGTAAGTAGGTACAGAAGAGTGAAGCGTGAGACGTACCGGATGTCGGGTAGACAGTAAAATACCACAGATACTACTTGTTTAAGATGGTGGACTTCTGGACGCCAGTTAAACCCGAGCAGTCCCGAGCATCTACCTAACACAATTCAATCTATCTATCTTTTATTTATATAAAAGGCATAGCTGATTGACTGAGGATCAACGCACAGGCCAAATTATTTATTTATGGGGGGGTGGGAAATCATCAAATGACTTCTTACGCTCTGGGCAGAGCGGTAGGGGGTGTCAGACTTCTACTGACTAAAAACGACCCATGTTCCTTCTTAGCCCTTTGTGTCGAGACCGCGGTATCTCTTTCTAACAACCCGCAGCCCCGACGGGACCAAACCCTTCGGCATAGTAACTTTATATTTCGCACACGTAGGTATTCCTCTAATGACGTCGGCATTCCACTAAGGAAAGGCTTTTTCAAAATTCAACCCCTAAGGGGGTGAAACAGGAGGGCAACGTTTGTCTGGAAAATCGTAGTTTTTATTTTTAAATCTTCACTCAGCGGAGTTCAGCGGACAGACCTCCAGTGCGTTCTCATGGCGACATGACAGTCGCAAACTCGCAACTCCGTGCAGGGCAGGCTACGATAGTGGCGATAAGTCCCCTCTTTGAGGAGTGGCTGGAGACGGCCCCCTTGTCTATCCGCTCCGGGTTCTCCGGCCGTCGGGAGTCACGTGATGGCTTCCGGCCACCGTAGGCGCGAGCCTGTGGACGGTGAGTAGTGGGCTAACTCACTGTCCGTCCGTCTTATAACGCTATCGTTATAAGACGGCTCTTCGTGTTGTTGTTCGAAAAAGATACCGTGGCACCGGAACACAAAGGCAATTTTTTTTTGTCAGTAGATGTCTGACACTCCCATCTGCTCCGCCCACAGCGGGTCATTTGATGTCCCACGAACCAAACAGCCCTTGGGCAGCATCAAAACTGACATCCGGTTAAGCTCTAATGATTAAGAGTAAGACTACCTAACCTGCTTGACGATGCCTACCTTATGTTGAACAATAACCACGAATGGGTCCAGTCAACTGAACGGAATGGGTCCAACATCCCTTTAAAAATATAAAACAACCAGGGGAACTTACGAGCTGGAAGAGTTTCATTCGATGCACAGCGTAAGTATGACATACCTACCTAGGGTTAAATTGCCATCTCAAAAATTTGGCAACCCGGACAAGACGCGTGAAAACCCCGGATTTTAGAGCCTAGAACCCGGATATGTCAACAGGTTTTTTTTAACAAAACAATTGAAAATGTATAAATCACTTTTTTATTAATTTTGAGATCTTAAAATTAAATTTACTCATATTTTATTTTAAATGTACATCATGAGCATCATCATTTCAGCCAAAAGACGTCCACTGCTGGACATAGGCCTCCCCCAGGCCTCCACCACATTGACCGGTCCCGACCGTCTCGCCACCGATGACCCGGTGAAGGTTGCGGTGACCCGCTGGATGGTCACCGCAACCTTCACCGGGTCATCGGTTCACCTAGTGTGGGAGGCCTTCCAACGCAACGTCTTCCGGTTCTCGGTCGCTACTCCAAAACTTTTTGGCCCCATGGGCCATCCGTTCTGCGAGCCATGTTCCCTGCCCCGTGCCACTTAAGTTTGGTAATTCTTTGGGCTATGTCGGTATGGGTCTTCATTTCTGATGCGATCCCGCAAGGAGAGTCCGAGCATAGTCCTTTGGGTGACTTTGAGTTTTCTGATGAGGCCCATTGTGAGCGACCACGTTTTGGTTCCGTATGCAATCACTGGCAACACACACTAGTCATAGACTTTCATCTTGAGACACTGCGGTAAGTTGGACTAGAAGATACCGCTCAACTTCCCGAACACTGCCCAGCCAAGTCGGATTCGACGATTGACCTCTTTCTCGAAGTGAGATCTACCCAACCGGACCGTTTCTTCCAGGTATATAATCGTCCACAACTTGTATTTGTGTACACGTACCTAACAAAACAGAATATTATTACAGTTAGTTGCAATAGTTTTAATAATCAGTTAGATTTTTTTTATTTATGTACACACAAAATACAAAAGAGGAAAATACTTAGAAAATAGAAGAGCACAAAGGTGGCTTATTTCATAAGCAGCAGTATTTTTTTTATTTTTAAAATAAAACACAAATTATTAAAACACTCTGTTATGAAAACAAAACCTTATTAAAATATGAAACCCAACAAAATTCAATTTAATTTATAAACAAAAATCGTATTTTTAAACAAAAACTAAAAAATTTAAACCCGTACTACAAAAATGAACCCCGCCCGTACGCCCCCCGGACGCCTTCTAAACTAGGATAAATCCGGGGAAGCCCGGACGGATGGCAACCCTAGACATACCCACCCAAACCTATATGGGTAGTGAAAACCTGACATCCCTCGATCCATGGCGTACCTATTACGGTATAGGTCGCTGCAAGAAATGCCACCTAACTATGCCTAAAACTTGACCAAATCGGAAATTATGGACCCATCGGACACTAATATCCCGTGTTCCGAATACACTAGTAACTCTCAAGTGTCCACAGGATAATTCTTTGAGAATTCTATGAACTCTACTGTTGCTGCTTTGCTATTACCTAACGTGGCCACTTGATGGTCCCAATTTAATTAAAAAGGTAGTACCTACCTACTATCGATTCAAGATGAAGCTTAGGTAGGTAACTATATCACCTACTAAGTACTAACAACATTAATTATATAAGTACATACTATCTTTTGCTATTGTTGATTTAAATGCACCTACTCATAATGGGCACAATGATATTCTATCAGGCCTAATCAGGCTAAAAATTGATGCAGAGTCAACTACAGTAGTGCAGAGTGCAGTAACTATGTATCTGTAAATCTTGTAACAGACGCTTTGCAGTTTCACACATGTTTGGGGTACCTACGCAACGTGATTGCTAAACTGTGCGCGATATCCTTAAGAGAAAACGTGGACGTAATAAATAGCTAGATAGGGCTGGTCACGTGCAGGTCGTCCCATTTATGCTTCTTGTGAACACTGAAGGAAGTGCTGCAATTACTTGTGATGGATAGTGAGACTTAGATGTGGCCGTAAGGGTCGCGCCATCCATATAACTTTCTTATCTACCTCTGAAGGGAAACTTTATGACATCTTTACGGGAATCGAAAAATATGGACGACCCTTGACATTAAAACGCTAGTCTCGTATACCCAAATCGGATTTAAGAACTAAGGTTCTGACCACAGTACACCGGTTAGCGAGTAATCGGCGATTAACCGTGCCGTCCTCTTCACGTTGTTTACGCGACGGTCGAGAGTTAATTGCGGTCACAGTTGGAACTTTCGGTATACAAAATAGGTACCCATAAGCTTTAATGGTTGTCTAAGATTTCCCTGGCAAAGAATTAGTATGAATGGTGTTTGTTGTTCGTGCTGGTAAATGACTTATTATTACCTACCTTTTGTAACATATTTTGTACTTAGTATACAGGTACCTACTTAAGAAGTACTACCCCTGTGAAACACTGTAAGTAACTGCTCACTCAAAAACTGAAATGAAAGCTTTCCATAGGTATGAACCAGGTAGGTACCTACGTATAGATACGCTATACGTTCTTATGGTTAGGTTAGAATATTGTTATATTTTTATTCATGTCTATATAAATATTGTGATTGACAAATGGCAACGGGTTTAAAATTACCTGAGTAAAATGAATTTATTATTATTAAAGCAATAGGACCAGATGGAATACCAGTTGAAGTGTGGAAGTTATTGCGGGTGGATGGATGGACGTGGTTAGCTTTATTCTTCAATAAATTGTTGCTGGAAGGGGCCATACCAGATGAATGGTGCCAGTTCGCTGGTGCCCATCTTCAAAAACAAAGGTGATGTGCTGGAGTGAGATAATTATAGAGGAATAAAGCTAATGTCACATACTATGAAAGCATGGGAGAAAGTTGTTGAAAGGAGACTGAGAGAAGAGAGCGAGATCTCACGGAACTAATTCGGTTTTATGCCTAGTCGGGGAACGACGGATGCCATTTTTGCTATCCGCCAGCTATGCGAGAAATACAGAGGTGCGCATAAAAACTTGCACATGGTGTTCGTCGACCTCGAAAAGGCATACGACCGAGTGCCCCGTGAGGTTCTGTGGTGGGCTCTTAAGGAGAAAGGTGTGCCTGGGAAGTATGTGCAGTTGATGTGGGCGATGTACAGTCGATGTAGAACCCAAGTACGGTCTACAGCGGGCACTACCGGCGACTTCGATGGGGCAGTTGGCTTAAATAAAGGGACGGCTCTAAGCCCTTACCTCTTTCTGGTGATAATGGACGCTCTTACGGTTGACATTCAGGAAGAGGCTCCCTGGTGTATGCTATTCGCCGACGACATTGTATTAGTTGCCGAGAGTGGCCTAGAGGTCCAGAGCAAATTGGAGGTGTGGTGGCAACGACTGGAGAATGTTGGCCTGAAACTAAGTAGAACCAAAACGGAATACTTGTTTTGTGATTTCGGCCGTCTCTCCAGTCCTGGGAGGAACGCCCATACCAATCTGCAGAAATTTTTCAGTAGCATCCACGGAGTCTGAATTTGTGCTCGGATAGGCTCGGACCCTATTACTAACTAACTGGTGAAATGGCAGGTGTGTGCTATTAGGTAAACCTCTGCCTAACTCTTCGCAGAATACAGGCGTGGTGTTATGTTATCATATTTTGTAATAATTAAAAATAATTACTAAGTCATTCATACTAGGATCATTAAAACATTTTGTGTAGTGTCCACAAACATTCTCAAGTTTGAGAATAAAATTGTGGACACGTATTTCTCAGTCAATTGAATTTATTCAAATTGGATTATCAACTTGAGTTGAGTGGTGGACATTTGGAAACTGGAGGGGTTATCAGCAGCGCTAAAACTATATTTGTAAAGTTTCAGATAATGTGGTTTCTCATCCATCATGCACTACGTGCTGTTATCAATTTTTCATACTGAATATGCTTACTGTGAAGCCCATTTAATAGCCTGTCTGCCACTATTAAACCAAATATTTAAGCCAGCCTAGTTCACAATAGAGTATATTGTGAACTGGCTAATTACACAACCAAACAAATTAAGTATCCAAAATCAAATGAAACTAGACGAAATATTTGTTTTTGGTTTCTGGTAAGTATCTACGAGCTGCAAAAGTTGCACTTGAATTTACCTACTTGTTGTCTTAAATGATAACTGTCGCCTTGGCTGTGGCCTTCGATAATGTAACTCAAACAGTACAAACATATTACATAACTGATATTATTGTATGTTTATATAAAACGTATCTACGCAAGATAATTATGTCCCAGTTGAGTTGAGTTAAGACTGTTGTCTTGTGAGCATGGCCGCGAACGTTCCCAGTGTTAAGTTCAATAACGGTCTGACCTATCCCATACTCGGCCTTGGGACATGGCAGGTAAGAGGTTTTATACTTTGTTTTATATTATATTTCCAGTGATCATCAAATCTCAATACACAACTAAGACACAAACACTATCGATCTATATAATAGATACGTACCTTTTAGTATACGAATATTTTACACACTGTAGCTCGTGGCTTAATAAGAACTGCTACTCGGGTCGATCTTTAGGTAAAGCTGTGCTTGCCTATGTCGGTCTGTGGATGGGTGACCGCCCGACATACCGAGTTTCCTCCGTGCCTCGAAAAGCACGTTAAGGTGTTGGTCCCCGCTGCCACATATAGATCTTTGGCAGTCGTTACAGGTAGTCAGTGACCTGAAATTCTGACATCCAGTCTTACCAAAGAGTATCGTATTACCTAGTACTAACTGGGTTATGGTGGTCAGATAGGCAGTCGCTCCATGTAAAATACTGGTATCCAGCTGCATCCGGTTAGACTGGAAGCCGACCCCAACATAGTTGGGAAAAGGCTAGGCAGATGATGATGACTATTCGCATAAATATTCGTACATTACGTACGTATATTTTCCCAGAAGAGAGTTTCCAAAATGAAAGAAAATAATATTAAAGTAGTTAGGGTAGGTATATCGTTTTATCAGTTATTTTTTATGGATGGATCGACGAGAGCAAAGGTCACTGTGGTTTTGAATGGCATGTTAAATAACAGAAAACATACTGTATAATAATATAAGACAGTTGACGCACTAAGCACAAAATCTCTATGGCAAATAAATAGGTACTTATTGTTTTTACTCGTTAGATAAGAGTCAAGACAACGACTGCACATTACTCACCTACGTGCTTACTGCGATGGTATTCCGTACCTAGATTTGTTTTACAACCCTGATTTTCAGGTCGTGCCAGTAAACGCAACGAGTTATTACACAGTAAAATTCATCATAACTCTGGCTGCTAGTATACGCTGTGTTAAAATTTTAAGTATCTTGCTCATCTCGTGACTACCCTCCTTTGTTTTAAAACACTCCGTGGTGAAACAATGTTTTTTTATGTATTTAGTCAAACCCCGGCGAGGTGACGCGGGCGGTCGGCGAAGCTATCGACATCGGCTACCGACATATAGACTGCGCGCATCTATATTTTAACG
Organism: Diarsia brunnea; assembly: GCA_949774965.1. Lineage (NCBI taxonomy): Eukaryota > Metazoa > Arthropoda > Insecta > Lepidoptera > Noctuidae > Diarsia > Diarsia brunnea. The sequence continues at coordinate 9,239,173 of OX459008.1, read as the reverse complement.
AGAAGGAGGTCGGAGAAGCGATCAAGGAGAAAATTAAGCAAGGCATCGTAAAAAGGTCAAAATATATGTCCATTTAGCCTGTACCCAATGCTTTCTCCGTTCCGGGTCAGACCTGTCTTTGGTCCCGCTTATCCCTAATCCACGTGCCATTTTCTTGTTATTAAATAACAAACTTTCGTAGTAAATGTTTAGGGTTTATTATCTACGACGTATTCGTACCTACCTACTCGTACAAATAATTTGGGAATAAATTGAATGGATGCATTGATATCTACTTATCTCTCTTGCAAGGTTTCAAATTAAATCAAATACGTTCATTTACACAGGTCTACGGTCGTGAAACTATAATACTTTCAAATGTGTTTGTAGAAAGCAAGTTAAATTAGTTAGTTAAATTCTATAAATATCCAGGAATGCTTATCTCAATTCCGATCTTTACAGGGGTTGTGCCGCTATTTGGCCTGGATAATTAGCTCCGTAGGTACCTCGTGACTCGTGAGTAGGTACCTATCTGAACGTGTTATTATTACAAACATGTTTCATATTATGCTACTTTAATGTTTTACAGAGGGGACCTTTTTATAACATCAAAGATATGGAATACGTATCACAGGCCGGATTTAGTGGAAAAGGCTGTAAAAATCTCGTTGTCTGATCTCGGATTGGATTATTTGGATTTATATCTCATTCACTGGCCTATGGCTTACAAGGTAAGCCCATTTTTATTATTCCTAAAGTTGTATAGGTACCGCGAACTAAAGCCTGACGCAGCTTCGAACTGAAATTGAGTTTATATTAGGTTAGAATTCTTTAAATCCGCAGAAGACTTATGTAAATAAAACGAAAAAAACTTTTCAATTTCGGCTAAAGCTTTTGGCAAAACTGCTCAAGAAACATTAGCTTTATTATGTACAAAGCGAAATATTTTTTTTGTCTGATTTCAGGAAGGCAGTGATCCGTTTCCTTCTGATGCTAATGGCAAAGTGATTTACTCCGACGTCGACTACGTGGATACGTGGAAGGCAATGGAGAAGCTCGTCGAGAAAGGCCTCGTTAAGAGCATCGGCGTCAGCAACTTCAATTCTGTACAACTGACTCGAATTCTGAACGCTGCTACAATTAAGCCGGTGACCAATCAGGTGAGGTGTTGAAAACGATTCAATCAACGGCGATTTTGTTGTGGCACGGTAAATCTCCAAATGTTGTTACATAATATTGTAAGTATCTTCAATTGAAACTGTATAGTTTGTTCTCCTTACCTACTTAGTAAAATGTAGAGAATTATAAACCCAACAAATATTGTGCTTTTTGAAACCACATAAAATAAATGAAATGAATGTAATTCATAAATGAAATGAAATAATATAAATCTAGAATTGTTTGTTACAGCAATCTAGAATTTAAAGCCTGCAGGCTGCTGCTTGTTCATGTACATAATAGGTTTGTAGTATTAATTTACCTGCGAGCTAGTTGAATGATATGTCGTCGTATTGCAGGTGGAATGTCACCCATATTTGAACCAGAGCAGGCTGTTCAACTTCTGCAAGGAGCGCGGGATCACTTTGACGGCGTACAGTCCGCTTGGAAGTCCTCAGCGTCCGTGGGCCCAGCCCGGCGACCCCTCTCTGTTGGAGGACCCCAAAGTGTTAGCCATTGCGAAAAGGCTGAACAAAACTCCGGCACAAATTTTAATAAGGTAACTTTGAAGTTTCGTGTTAATTAATGTATCAGATAATTACATCGATGGCTGTTATTCTGTGATCCTTCTTTTGTTTTTTAAGTACTAAAGTGGTTTATCCAAATAAAGCACAGTCATGCCTTGATAAAAGTTGGAGTTAAATTAATATTAATGATGATTCGACAACAATAATGATAGTTTTGTTTAGTCAAACAAATAGTAAAGTTCCCCGACATAATGCCGGAAATCGACTTGTATTTACTGTATCTAAGAGAAAAGATCGAAAGCTTTCAACAAGGGAAACCTATTTGTCATAAATAATTTGTAGTGTGATTTCCGGGCGGTCTTCACTCAGAAAGAATATTCTATTTTGTTTCTTTGGTCATATTGATCATGCCTGTTAATGTTAGTTTATGCTTACAATGTTTGTTTAATACAAGTTTATTTATTTATGTTTACGAGCCTACGCAGTTACGGATTAAGTAAACTACACTATCGATCAATAGTTGGGTATTTGAATCCAGTAAGGTCAGATACTTCCATGACTAAATGACTCATAACATTACAAATATCATTTTGATAGTTTCACTGCCCATATAGTATTTGCTTTTTACATTAAAATGGTTTGCTGCCCTACTATGGTCGTAGTTTATTAAGTGTTAAAATACGATTTCCAAAAACCAAAATCTATTTAAAGTTATTGATCACTCTTGGCCGCCAATGAGGTACTTCGTAGAACTAACTGCCACCAGTAAGTTCTACGAAATACCTGATTGACGGCCAAAGGTCTCAGATCACTTTGGAGATTTATTTATAAATGGAGGCAGCAGTAATAAGAAGCGTATTTAGGCGTAAATAAGAAATAGCGATTTCAAAGATCGTAATTTATTGCTTCGATAGACCGATGAAATAGATACGATGATAAAATGTTTCTATATTGCATTTTATGTATAAAATTTAGTGGTACAGTGTACAACATTTTTGCACAGAAAATAAAAATAACCGGGGACGTGAGGCAATGGAGCATCATTTGATGCGATCGACACCAGCCCGAGTGACCGGAATGAAGCCGTTTAGCAGATTTTATCGTTTTTATTTGTATTCCTATGCTGGGAATAATAAAAATAAGATTTTACTGGTATTCGCCATGATATTGATAACATCGATCAATTATGTTTCCATTCCTCAATCTACCATTTCATATCGACTTTCACTGTCGGTACTTGTCAATTATAAAATTTCGATTAAATTACTCCGAAAACATTTAATAAATGAATGGAAATAAAGAGTCCCACCTGTTCAAATAAATTATACTTTAGAAACAGATGGAGATAGGAAAAGAATAATTTTCATCTAACGAGCGATTATATCAATAATGGGAAAGAAGTAACGACTGTCCCCTAAACAAAGATAAATCAGCTTTTGGTGTTGATTTAAACTATAAGTATTCTTCGAGTTTAAGTAAATAATAAATTCACCTTTAGCCAAATTGCACGTCCGATGCACAGGTGCGTAGCGGGTGGCTCATAATGTGCTACGAGGCGTCTACGACAATTAAAATTCGTAGCCGCTCTACTGCTACGCCGTAGCAAATCTCCAGTGAACTTTGTTCATGTTGATATGGCTGCCTAAACAATGATGTACGTATTATTTTAGGTACCAAGTCGACAGAGGGGTTATTGTTATACCAAAGTCTACGACCAAGAGTCGTATAGCGGAGAACTTCAACATTTGGGACTTCTCTCTTACGAATGAGGACATTAAGGTCATTAACAGCCTGGACTGCAATGGGCGACTCATACCGCAGGCAGAGTAAGTAACATTTCATTTGACGGATTTATTCTCACTGCAATAGGGTGTATTTTTTAATGGTCACACAATAAAAAATACACCTTATTAATTACGTTTTGAACAGCTCATAAGAGTGATGATCATTATTACTTTTTCATCATATTTTTGACATGTCACCTCCTCTTTGTGTTTTACAATTAATATTTTATAGCAATGTCAAAACCTATTTTGACGATGTATTGTTTAATATTTGTTAAGGTTTTAATATTAAATAGTATTCAGTTCAGTGTATTGTCTTCAACAGACTATTTGATTTTAAACTTGTAATAATCCTCGATTAAATATTGTTCTATGCAGTAAACTGAAACTCAATATTCTAAAAACATTTTTTTAACGAAAGGTTCATAACATCACGCCTGTAATCCCCGAAAGGTTAGGCAGAGGTATACCTAATATGTGTACCACCCACATTTCCCCAGTTATGTTTTAGGTTCCATGTAATACGAGGCGAGCCTATTTCCATCAACCAGTCATAAATTCAGACTCTGTTGCTGCTACTGAGAAATTCCAGATGAAAAAACCCAATCACAATTTCTCCGACCGAAAATCGATCTCAGGACCTCTTCCTCGGCAGTCACGCTTGAAATGACTAGACCAACGAGGCAGTCTAAACCGAAATCACGTTGTATGAATATACTGCTATTTTCAAAATACTCTAATAATTATCAAAACATGTTGCCAATGCTGCAATGAAATGTTGCTTTTGATGTTCCTACCCACCGCATGCCTCGTTTATTCCATGTAATACCTACACCATTCATCGTGCCATACTTCACCCATTAATATAAATTCTGTAAAAAGCCCGATTATAGTAACTATTGGTAGTTCGTTAATTAGTGGAACGTCGACATGGAGCCTTTAGTTTAAAGTCCTTTTTGAAAGATCGAATACATATTTTATGATTATGAGCAGTCCGTAGATAATGAGGGGCTTAAAGACTGCGATACTTTAGCTTCCTATTTAAATAACAAAAAAAAAATTACCTTCAGTTAGTTTCTGTGATAGGTACAAAATTCTTTAAAAAAGAGTTGCCAATTTAAGGCAGAGTGTTATAAATCAACGCTTAAATTCCCCTCTCTATTTGCAATTTTAGGTCTTAATTAGACTCATAGAATCGCTGACGTGCCACAGTTGAATAAAACTGTTATTTTATCTTTTCTCAGCGATATTAATCTCAGCGAATCTGTAGGGACAAAAATTAACTGGTGTCGTTTCCCCAGGCAAGTGACCAGCACGGAAACTTTCATTGTCGTTCATTGATCCGCTGGGAGGTGATTCAGAGACAATCACACGAATAGACCTCCTTTACAACATCACTAGCTGTTGCACGCGGCTTCTCTCACACGGGATTAGAAATTAAATATTTAACCACGTTGGTGAGGGTGACATGTGTTGAATTGAAAACAACTTTTTATATATTCCCTTAAGATATATCCTTTTTATTTGACTAGATTTAGAGAAATGGATTTAAATAAGTTTTAGTATTATTTAAATGGTTGGTCAAGAGGTTGCTAAGTCACAAACAAACTGACAAACGAGCTAACTTTAGTGTTAACGATATTAATAATTGGGATTATGGTAGTTAGGATTAAAGTCCGAATGATTAATACCTACGGTCGTTGTAACTAATACGATTTTAAACTTATTCTTTAATCAAAGATTAACGTTTTGTTTGCAGGGGTCGAGCTCACAAGGATCATCCCTTCGCTAATCCTGATATTATCTTTTAAATGAGGCGGTTGACAAATGGAACGGAGGTTACTTTTATACAGGTTATATTAGGTGAAACTGGTTACAGTATAACACGCGACATTTGAAGATAAAATAAAAAATACAAAGCTTAAAACAACTTTTTTTTTCATTATACTTCATTAACAAATAACAGCATAGCCATGCTGTGGAATACATAACCATGTGTTAACTTACTTCCAACCACGCTGGCCACCAACGGATGGGCGTGTAAAGGAGCTGTGGATTCGTGTAGGCCGACCAATATCCGGCCAAACATCCATAGCTGCGTGTGTTTCCGGCGAACCTGTCAGACGCTTGACTTCGCTAAATTGTTCGCATTCCTTAACCCGGTCTGATTCGGAAAATACGGGCACATTGAAATGGTCGGCAGAATGGTCAGTGTGGACTTTAATCATCTTGATTGATAAAGGACACATGGGAGCAGGTATTCGTCTTACAAATGGCCTTTGTCCGTGGTTACACGCGCGTTTTTACCTTCAAGAACCTGTGGCCGTATTATAACTTATAACGTGCAAGTTTTGTTCGTAAAGGTGGGTTGAAAACAACTGCGCGTGTGAATACGACCCGTGTATTTTGTGAATGAACATAGTTTTATTTATATCTCCCATCGGTAAATTTTTGGTTTAAACTATAATATATTGGAAAAAAAGTAGCAAAATGTACCGTTTACAATGGTTTTATAACGGTTATTGTACGCTGTTAAAACCCGTTTATAACGGTCATCGTACGCGATTATAGCCCATACACTCACCGGATTGACAAAGGTGCTGAAAAGCACCGGCAAAATATTCTAGCGAATTATTGTTTACGCTCCGTACATGCTGCGGTGGGTGACGGAATGCTCTAGTGAGCATAGTTTCATACTTTTGCAGTACAAATAATGTATTTTTGTCTCCTACACTCCTTGCACGGTCATGATACGTTGTAGTGGGCAGACTCTTTTAGCGTCATGTGACTTATGTTTCTACTTAAATATAATGTAACCCTAAATCCCTATTTTAGCCTCACAAATCTGTTTACACTTCCGTTGTATGTGACATTTTAGTGGTTGCGCGTACAAACACAGAGGCTGAAAAAATCTGGTTACTGGGAAAATGTGCCTTTTCCAAAAAACATTGTACACAGTCGGCCCTTCGTTATGTTACCATCTCGCCATATAGATGAAAGAGAAAAGTAAAGGGAAGTTATTTCGTACGAAATATTATTTCCTTTACTCGGAAGGCGAGCTTCGCAAACTAGCGTCCGCGGGCATCGCACAAGCAGCGACGGTTCTAAGATAAGGTAACACCTTCATAACGGTACTTTATGACGTTAGAAATGTTTGCGAGATACCAAAGTTAATAAATTATTAACACGACTGCCCCTTCTGTTCATGTGACACCTATAAGCAATACAAAACAAATGACGGGCTTTATTTTAGACCTTAGTTGTTCAAGAAGTATCGATTTGTCCTGTACGAGGTCACGCATTTTTACCTAAGTCCGGCATTTCGTGCTAGACAAGGGCGACCCAAACAATTTAAAGATTACCCTACTCTGCAAAAATAGGTTTGTTAAAACATTTTCTTTTCCAGAAGCATAGTAAAAAACTTTGTAAACTCAGCAGCGGTTTTTCTATATACTTTGTTGTATGAAATCAACAAGTTAGTATACATAATTCACTGAATATATAAGCAAGAAAAAGTTAAAGCATGCGGCTTTAATATTATTCGAGATCTTTATTAAGTCTCTGTGCCTCTTATAAAAACATACGTAAGTATAAGAGATGGCAGAAGCAAATTCATCAAGATAATAGGCTATGACAAACTTGAAATGGAACGTAATTTTGTAAATTGTATATCACGGTACGATCCCCTCGGGGGTTTCTTTCATTTGGGAGTACGCTAGAACATTTGATATTGTACCCCAGTCTTGAACGATATGACGAGAACTAAACTCCCGTTCTCTCGGTACCTACTAATATTGAAAGCACTTACAATATGTACTTTGTAAGTGTATTATATATATACAGAGGCATGTTCAAATCAAACGTATAATATTTTCTACGTATTGTACTCAAGCGCCACTTACCAAAAAAGAGAAAAATGATATAACCGTGATTGTCTATTTAGGGAATCCCAATCATTTATGCTTTTGTCTACCTGGGGATCGGTTCTCGGATCCCGGCATTCTCATGACCTTATTATAGCGAGTTTATGGTTTAGTGCAGAGTGGCTCCGTCGGACCCCTGTCGTCTGTCGTGCTTAGAAAACCATACTTATTCATAAGATTTCGCTCCATAAGCTTGAATGGTTTCAGAATACTGAAAAGTTTAGAAAATTTTGATATTGTAAATAAATATGAAATTGTTGATGCAGTGGGCAAGTTTAACTAATATTTTTTGTTTCTAGACTTAAGTGTAGTCAGTTGATTGAACGGCAGGTAAAAAATGGTTCTGTAGTATTATAAAAAGGATTGAGGTATTTCATTAAAAATGTATTTTTCATAGCGTTGAGAATAGCTGAATCTTCATGCTCGGTTGAATAGCTGTTTCAGCGAAAAGAAAATCGGTGTTGTTATATCGAGAAAATAGAAATTTTTAGAGTTTAAAGAAAATAAATCTACAAAAGTAGCATAGCCACCAAATAATGTCCAAGTTTAGTTTCGCAGCGCAATTTGAAGCAGCTGTCCATTTTTCCGTTTTGGTTTCGGCAAACTAGTTAGTGGGGGTATAACGCAGCACCGTAATAAGCAGGCTCTGCACGCTCCTCTGTTACACCGTTTACTCTTTCATTTGGTGCGCTATGAATGTGCACAGTCACCGCGGTGAGAACTAAGGAGTTTGTGTTATCTGGTGTGAAAGAAACTGCGCAATCTCTTTGAAATTCTAGGCAAGTTTTTGCTGGAATTATTTAGGCTCACCGGTTTATGTGCCAGCCACTTGACGTGCATAGGTTTTAACTACATTTTTAATGTGTGTCTGGAATTTTACGACGCTTGCTGATCTGTCGTCTGAGAGCTGAGTGAGGTTACCGCAGTCGGTTTGGTTTCAGACGGAGAAAACAATCTGTCGAAATACAGACCAGATTAGAATATCAGAATGTGCAAGCGGCGGTTCAAGACATCACTACATTTCCGCTTATCGTACCACTTGGAATTTTGTTAAACGTAATAATAAGGGCGAGGGAATGTGAACTGCGATGTCGAAACATGAAAGCAATAGACACTTACATGTAATGAGATGTAACAATCTTCTTGAAAGGATTTTTGTATAACCATTTGAAGGGCAAAATACTGAAAGCTTAAGCGAATGAAGTACCCCTAGATAAATTCAAAGGCTTTAATAATTCAAAACATAAACGCAACTCGCTTTCATAATTAACTTTGAGATAATTAGGATATTATTACTTCTCTTTGTTAGTAGCTCTATGTTTACTAAATACAATTTAGTGAAATGATAATTTGACAGGCTATTAATGAAGACACTTAGTATGCTAACTTGAGGGCTCTGGGTGTAATTAGGTCGAAATCAAAACTACGCTTTCTACTGATTTCTATGAATAACACTGGAACAAAGGAATAAATCAACAATACAATGGTAGGCCCCGTTCATTTGCGGCATATCATTACGGAAATCACATACATACACATACTCGAGAAATGAACAAATGCGCCTTTGTTTAAAAAAATTATAGATTTATGAATTTGATTTATGTAACGACATTGGAGTATTGGATAGACAATAAAGATCAGCTAGTACATGTGTGCTTGGTAATGTTAATTGTTAATAATTTATTAAAGTGGTTTGCGTTGAATACATATAATAGTTTACACACACTCCTGCTTTTTTCCCAAGGAGGCAAGCAGCCACTAACGAATGCCTGCGATTAGTGTCACTAAGATTTGTACACATTACAGATTTTCAAGTATTAAGATTAATAATAAACAAAAATGACAAGCAATGCCTCTCGGAAGAGTATTTAGGAGTTTATTGCATAATAACCCACATTCAAACAATGGTAGCAATCCAGCGGATATGCGCGGCGGGCGGCTGCGATCCGCCTGCCCCTCGGTCAGTCCGGCACACGATTATAAATTCACCGCTCCATTATTCACAATTGGCTTCCACACCGGCACTGACAGCCGGTCCGATAATTCGTTAAGTCCTAAACTGCGACCGCTGCGTGCACCCGATAACGCCCCAATAGGATTCAACTAAATATACAAAGGTTTGAGCGACTCATGCGTTTGGGTCGGTTCGGCCCCCGCACCTGCCTCTATTTGTTCATCTTTGCTGACTGCGTTTAATTATAATTGCGTAATCCTGTTTATTTGTAGATGGTCTCCAGGGTGGGTAACAATAAATGATTTTATTTCAAAAAGAGTAGAGAGTAAAGCTCCGTCACCCGTGCACCGACTCGTTAGTGAATCCGGTTACAGTTGCCGTACAAAGTTTGTGTGCTCTCGACTCTTGGCTGACGGATGTCCAACATCCTGATTTTCTGTATGCGAAATTTGCAATCTTCCTTTACAAATGCATTGGTTTTATTTTATTTTGTGTTTGGCAGTTATCGGATTATATGAACCCGCGCTCTGTTATGCCGTCCTGATTGCGGTTTTGCACAATATCAATCACTTGTTTCGCGTTGAAAACAATTGGGGTTCATATTCATTTCAATAATTACTTACGAAATCAAAGTGAGCCACGCTTTAACTTTGAAATCTTAATTATTTGTGAAAAATGACGTGCAGCGAAGATAGTAAGTGGAGAAGCGAGTAATAATCAAAGAGATGAACGTTAACGGAACTGAAGCAATTACGAATGATGGATTGTTGAACTTCTCCCGGACAGAAATGACCCAATGCTTTAATATCGTCTTGTTTCTTTTCTTAGCTCTTCGGTAATTTGTCACTAAGTAGCAGTTGGGATGGAATTTATTTTTGCAATGAAACATAACTCAAAAAAGAACAGCCCGATTAAGTAGATTTTTAAAAATATCCAACTTGCCCAAACATTGTAGGGATCTGTATATTAAAATTAAGTAGATTCGCACATATTTACTGTTTTCAATTTAGTAGGTGCTCGAGAAACCTGACACATTTTTGAGACTACATTTCGCAAGCACTCGGAAATATGATATTTCTGTAAATAACGCTGCAGAATGTTTATTACACATTTGAAAATCATATATGAAGTAATTTGTGGTAAGAACTCGCTCGGTTTGCGAGGATACCTTTCGAAGAGTATGTAGCGCCGAGTATGCATCACACTGTCCTGAAATTTTCATATTGCAAATATTTGTTGGCAAATTAAAATTCTTCACTAAGTATCAACAGAATTAATTGGAAAATAGTTCAAATAATAGAAGCTTTATAAGGATTAAATCATGGTTTAACAATTTTTACTTGATATAAACTGTTTTTATTTAATTATAGAGTCTCTATAATGTTGTAGGTAAGTATAAATTTCAAGATCAGATTTATATTCATTCACGTTACGACCCTACAACATGTGAAAGGCAAGTTCGAATAAGAAAAATGAAGCTCCCTGCATGATTAAAGCGGCCGCTTTCTTCGAGCGTGGTAAATGACGGTGACATTTTATTGGCGGTCAACGTGTTTCGTTAGACTGGCCCCTGACATGCTATCCATCTTGCGTCCGTCCTGGATTACCTGCGCCAAATCAACCGAATGTGATTAACGGAGTCGATCATGCCCGTATAAAATGCCTGCTCCGATGACCGTGTAATGGCGTATTGCGGATTATTACGGCCACTCGAACCTATTATTCCGCTTAACTCAAAAATCATGTTAAATAGAACTGAATCGGCTCGATGCAGCAGCTGCTCGTTTCGGCTGAGAGTACTAACAATTTTGTATTACCTACTCGAATCGAAATTGAACTGCACTGTGCTTTGTAATCTACACTCATATTATATATGGTAATTATTTATGTTTAGTCAATTAACTTCGTATTGATGTTTCGGCGTTTGAGCTTGTAATGATGTTCATTACTCGGCGAAATTGAGGCGATATTATAGGAAATCATGGTTTCCAGTTTTCTAATCCAGTTGAGTTTGCACGATGATATGCAGGAAATGATATTGAGACAGGGAGGGGAAATGTCGGTGACTTTCTGTGCTACTTTACTAATATAACAATTTCGGCCGGGATGTAATTAATTAATGCAGATAGATATAAAATTAATTTAAAAACTCGAGTCAGTGTCGCAAAGTTTGAGGGTAGAAGTAAAGATTTATCAGGGACGTCGTGAAACGCTGAAACAGCGGGCGACGGGACGCGACGTGACAAGAGCGCGTTAATTCTTGCTCACTGCGACTCTTCTAAACTGTTAAAAGAGTAAGGTAATTAAGTATGATGGATATTCGGAGTTTATCGCGGGTGGCAGCGACACGGGCCACTCGCAACTTTCTTATCTTGCTCTGGACGAAGTTTACGACGTCTTTGCGGTGGCACTGAGCAGCTGATTATGTCGTGTGAGCTCGTATCGCCTGCCTAATTTTAGTATCATATTAGGTTATGTGAGAAGAGATAGCAATTTGTGATGAATTGCGGGCACGTTGTATCCTTTATCACCGTTGTTGAGGGTCAAGGCTATGGGTATTTTTAGATCTGAATCATGGCCACGAATAGAGAGCCAATAATTTGATAAGACGTATTCATCGATACGAAACAAGAATAATATTAATATCACTGTAATAAACCATAATTATTAATATTCTTCTTCGGTGATTTAAGTTAGATATTACCTACGTAACTTCCCTGACAAAATACTCCGAAGACTTCAATTCAGTTAGATAACTCGTAGTCGGAGTTGTTCATAATTTGGGAGAACTCATTTTATTCAGGTTGGCAGACTTTATTTTCGAGTGGGCAAAGATTTGAATCTTACGGCCCGTTCATTTTGATTGAATTGAATGCTGCACAACTTCCGTGAGCTGTCAAGTGTCAACTTTATGTTGGTTTTTGACAGAACAGGGGTACGAGAGGAATACGGAGTAGCACTTTAAATGTCATAATATTTTAAAAACAATTTTCGATTGACTGTGCTCCTTACGTAAAAAAAAACAAACATTAAATATCAGAATACAAACATCAGTTCAGTTCATCATTAAAATAGCCCTTTTTTCTTCACGACTCAAGGTATTTGTTGTTACCTATGTATTTTTCATGGCATGACCAGAGAAGGGTATACGACTATACGCCGCTATGTAGATTTGTAGTGGCGCCGGAGGGCAACCCTTGTCATGTGAGATTTGTAAACGAAAAATCCTCTAATTTGGGTTTGTGTTTTGACAAGTCATCTTGAGGAAGACACTGAGCTTCTGTGCAGAGAACTTTTGTCCTAGTTAAAGTTCGTAAAATGGAATATAAAAAGTTTCTGTACGAAGAAGCAAGACTGTATGTTGGAGCAGTGCTTTATATCATTTCAAACTTTACTTGAATATTTCTTATCTTATAATGTAAATCTTTCATGTTTCAAAATTTTATAAAAAGATGTTAAATACGTTAGAAAAGGGTGATTAAAACTAACATGTTACAATACATTGTAGGTATTGAAATGTGTACCATAAATACTGAACACTATCGACCTAAACATTATTGACTGAAATAGTTAAACACTATTGACTTAATAGGATTCCATAATCATACCTACTCCATTTACAGTTGACAATTTCCTCAAACTCAAATCTCATTTTTGGTATTTCTATAATTTACCTCCATCAGATAAGCATTCATGGTAACATAAAAAACATTTCCTGTTGATCTGTATCGGTAACCTTGTCATGCCCTCAGGTGGTGACTCAGTATGGTGCACTGCTATTGATGTGGAGTGGCAGCAGAGTAGGGAAACTTATAAGGCAGCAGTCAAGGTTAGACAGTGATAGACAGGCTTTTGACATTGTCTTAAGACATTCTATATATGACACAAAACATAGCTACGTAGAAGCATTTTCAGTGTGCTTTCGTAAATAAATAAAGGCTGTGTGTCGTTGCCAATCTGAAGCAGATCAATAGATCCCGCCACCAAAGCCGCTGTTACCCTTAAAATGTTCTCTTGCAAACAAGCTTTCTACATTGGCCACATATCTTGATCAGGTGACGCAACAAAACATAAAAACCAAATTGTACATCTTTTTTTCATTTAACAAATCCGTCTTGACGAGGGTATTCTGTTTTTTCGGCAAAAGTAGGAATAAGAAAGATATAAGCAAATCCTGCTAGATCACGTTTAGTACCTCGATTTTTTTTCGATTATTTAGAAACAAAGGCTGGCAGAGAGCTTTGTGACGAAAAATATGGAGCGCGCGGACTATTGACGCTCGGGAAATTGGTTAGAGCATACACATTAATTAAAAACACGTTCTGCTCATGTCGTTTTTGTTCTGAGTAATTTGGGTTTTCACAGTAGCATTTAAGTCCTTACTTTGTTATGATTTTGCTTGTACAAATTTTTCCTTTTTTATTAATTTACGAGAGCTATATTTCAGGCTGTTGAATTTAAGTTTAACGAGTTGAAAAAAAGAGGTTGGTTGTTGTTAATGCGTTACGTCCCTAATTAGCAGGTAGGGGTGAGTCCGGCACCGCCGCCATTATTGTGGTCAAGGGGCCTGTTCCCTGGGACACCTGCGCCCATTTGTTATTATATATTTACTATTCAGAGTAAAGTAATGGCGTATTTAATTATTTTATAAATGCTTTCTGAGGTTTTTGGTGACGGATGATCACTGATGGCGATTATGACTAACCAAAAAGAGATATTCATTTAAAATAATGTCAGTAGTAGATAGTGACGAAAACTATAGTCTATACTTACCGTTATCAAATAAGCTCTTTTGCGACAATACCCGTCAGAAAACTTTTTGTATACGACCTGGCTACCTGACAGCCAGGTTTTGCTAAATAGTCTATGAAAGTGGATAAAACATTCATAGACTAGTACATTCTATCATTTTTCATTTCAGAAATATAATATAATCAATGTATAATGCATAGGCAAAGCTATCTAGCCACTGTGTACACAACATGGAACGCTTATAAGGTCATTCAAACTTTCTCGCACTATTCAATATTTAAGTAGCAGTGACAGACATAGAGCAATGGAGCTGGAGTGGATTTTATTAAGCGCCTCTCTCCTGTTTACCTATTGATTTATTACAGTGTCACATCGATATGTGTCGTAAAAAACATTGATGCAATGGGAAGAAAAGCGCCAGCAATACATATGGATAAAGGAATAGTACATTTTTACACAAGTGCGGAAAGTTTGTTATTGCAATATCCGAGCCGTATGGCGAGGGAGTTCATGGGGTCAAGAAATGCAATAACAAATTCCCACGTGTATCAAACGACGTTTCTCAATACACTTTCGAAGAAATTAACTAATAAAACGATAAGTATTTTTGTCATCAATTTTTATGAGACTATGATTTATTTTACTTTTTTCCGCGGTTTTATTTCGCCAGGTTGAAGAAGTAGCAAAGGTATGAAGCCGTATAAACAGCCAGATAGGAAAAATATAAAATTCAAATACTTTTTAATTAAGAACACAAATAAATGTTTACTTGTTCATAAAAGTAAATAATTGTTTAAAATAATCATGTTTATTTACAGTATTCTTTTTACAAACACTATTTAACAAGCAACAATTATTTACGCTGTAAAGACGCAAATCAAAATGACGAAATGAAAAAAAAAAAACAACCCTGTTATGCGCAATTTAAAAAAATCACCACCGACTATAGAGTCGGCGGTGATTATTTTTTTATTTCCTATGTTTTAATCGATTTGTACTTAGTTTAAGGTATAGTTATCTGTGGTAATTTTCTTTCCCGCCCTTGGTTGCGGAAAAATAAGAAAAACGCACGCGTGCAAAGTACGTTGCATGTCGAACTTAATCGTAGTGCAATAAGAGCCAGTTTTCGAGGAAGTGTATTGAAAAAATACTTGCTCTTTTATTACAGAAATCCCTCTTTTCGTGGTCTTACTTTAAAGTACTAGGCCATCCTTCAAACTATGAAACTGTTCAACCAGAATTCGTAAGCCTTTCAGATGTATTGACAAGCTCACACGATGTTCGGCCGCCTACAAGGTGTATTGCCCCACTTGTGCATATTCTGCAATACGTATACGCCACGTAGGTAGTCTGTAGAACATTGGTAGTTGCGCTGCATGCGGACCGCATAGAGCTTGTACGGCCGCAAAGCTATTGCGGTTGTCATCCGCATTCATGATACTACTCGCCGCTGAATACCCTCAAATTGCAATTAGGTACTACGACTTTTCAAAGTGCACTAACCCTGTTATGCGCAGTTATATTTAAGCGGCTGATGCAAATTCCTGTGTACTCGAGGTTCAACGGGGAAGTTGGGACAGCGTATTTGTCTAACGAGTATAAGACTGATGGGCTTGCTAGTTTTGATTTATTAACGTTCTTTATTAAACGATACATTAGTCGTAATGTCAGACATGATGGCTGCTGGCATTATGATTAGTGTCTGAGTGTACTTGAAATGAGGATAACATAACATCACGCCTAATTCACGAAGGGTTTGGTAGACGGGTACATTATAGTACACTCACAGCTATGTAGATAAATGGGGGATAAACAAGTTAAAAAACGTGCTTTATTTTTTAATTCTAAGTGGGTAATCATTATTTAAGTGTAGTATAGTGGCTGGTTTAAGAAATAGATGACGAGTTGAACTAATTTTTTTATACACGAGTGATTCGGACGCATCGTAAAGTGCCATTTAAGAAAAAAACAGGCATACATTTAAATCTCCTAATGTTAATGGAAGCGGCCGTAAGATTTTAAGACCATACTTAAGCTATCCTTGTCCTAAATTTTAAGATGGTCATCAAATATTTGAAAATAAACCTCTGTTCACGAACTGAGCTACTTATTGGATACGTAGAATTTAGATAATATCGTTCAGAATAATGGTACGTTCGCTTTATATTTGGTATTGGCATATATCCTCGGTGTTGGCTTTAGTATTAAGCGGGTTAAACATGTGCATGGTACCTATATGTTCGTACCGTGCATGTTGATTCTGAACTTGCTAAAGAACTTTGGGTTTTTGATTTAAGATTTTTCTACTTTTGAAGAGTATACAGGGTGTAAACGAACCCTTCACGCATCCGTCAACCAAGCATTCTATACATCAAACTAAGTACCCCTACGCAAAAATTTTTGCTGAGAAATGACTTTTTTTTGGGGTCAAAAATCACATTTTACGGTAAAACTCAAAGTAGCACTCTTAAAACATTGTGCTAGTGGATGCTATGGATAGTAAACGGGTCATGGAGATAATTTAAGTAAAGTTAAAACCTGAAATACTAGTATTTACAAAAACAGCTGTGAAAAATTTGGAACTTTGACCCCCAATATCTCCGTAACTAGGAAGTTCCCAGGTATGGTCTAGAACAAAAAAATGATCGCAGTGGTGGGGAGAACAAATGCCCTTCGTTTGCGTTAAGGGTACTTTTACATCCGATATGCATCTGTTTTTTTAATAGTTTATTATGTAATATTATATGTAGTTATTTTTTTTATGACATCTTAACATCACGCCTGTAATCCTCGTAGGATTAGGCAGAGATGTACCTAATATAACACCGACATTTCGCCAGTTATGTTTAAGTCCCATGTAGTGGTGGTGGCAAGCCTATTGCAATCAATCGGACATTCATCCAGATTCCGTGGCTGCTACTGAAAAAAATATGATGGAAAAAGCCAACAGCATAATCGAATCGAACCCAGGATCTCATGCGCGGCAGTCGCGCTTGCGACCACTCGATCAACGTGGACATCTTAGCTTTTAAAAATATTATTAATAAAACGCACTGCACGATACAGGAAACCTCTCTTATGTGGGGACAATAGGAATGACTACAGTAATGTGGGTGTGTTTACAAATATTCACATACACAAACAGTGACATGCGTGAATCGAACCCGCGCCACACCGTGCAACATCCAATCGCTCAGCCACTGCTCCAACCGTGCTGTCGAATTATTCCAAGTGTTGGTCATTTTCTCTTACATAGCTTAGAAAACCAGTTTCAATATTCAATACCTACCTTAGAATCAAACAATTTAAATTAGATCAATTTAGTGATATACAAAAATCAAACGTCTTTAGCATTGTTGGCGCAATATGGCTCACCTCTGTCTTATCCTTAGAGGAAACAGGCGTAATGTTATGTAACAAAAACCTTTATGTTTTATTATAAATCAATTACACCAGTCGAAAGTGGTGTTGTTAGATATAGCCTGATATAGACGAGACAAATCGGTAACATCAATGTGTTAGGACGACAAATATTATGTATCTACCTCTAAATAGGTTTTAATGCGCGTTGTGCGTGTTTCGTTACTTGGTCACGCTCTATATGTTATGTGTGTCACAAAGGGGTGCTACATCGAGTATTGAGCATATGGAGAACTCACATGCACACAACAAGAGCTTACAAGCTTAAAAGTTCAAGGAGGGCTTTACAAGTTACAAGGATCTTCTAACAAGTTGCAAAATTCAGAACTAATGACTTTAACAGGTTTTTTCCCATGGGTATTTTTCTCAAAACATTGACTTAGTGTTTAGCCACCTCTGTCCTCCCTGTCAAGTATCAAAGTCATTCGAGATCTTTGTAGCAATATCCAATTTGTGGAAGTTGACGACCGCGACGGGTCATTAAGTTCTCGCTCAAATAGACAATGCAAAATTACTGTGTATTATTTATTGGAGCCATACCCTACGTGGCTAATTGATGATTTTCTCTGGGTATTGCCACATCATTTGGGAATGTTCATAAAAAAATTCTAAGATGTTTACCTTCATATGATTGCTCCTTTTCCTCTCGACTCAGTGGTCATTGTCACTTCGCTGTACAAACCTCTATATTTAGCAATTATATTGATGACACAAGTCTAAACTGTGGAATTGAATACGCTTGTTACAATGTCATGTTTTGTTAAGTTAGTTAAATAATACTCAATTGAGTTTGAATAGGGAGCAGAGACTGCACTGTACTAATTAAATTACATTTATAGATGGGGATCAATGAAGGTATATACAGGGTGTAAACGAACCCTTCACGCATCCGTCAACCAAGCATTCTGTATATCAAACTAAGTACCCCTACGCAAAATTTTTTGCTGGGAAATGACTTTTTTTTTTGGGGTCAAAAATCACATTTTTCGGTAAAACTCAAAGTAGCACTCTTAAAACATTGTGCTAGTGGATGCTTTGAATAGTAAACGGGTCATGGAGGTAATTTAAGTAAAGTTAAAACCTGAAATACTAGTATTTACAAAAACAGTTGTGAAAAATTTGGAACTTTGACCCCCAATATCTCCGTAACTAGGAGGTTCCCAGGTATGGTCTAGAACAAAAAAATGATCGCAGTGGTGGGGAGAACAAGTGCCCTTCGTTTGCGTTAAGGGTACTTTTACACCCTATATGTATATAATGTAAGAGGTTTTATATTTTTATGGTGTATTAGATTAGATACCTATTAACTATAGCTTCTTAGGCTCAATAGGCTTGGCTCTATTACATAGAAATTTCACATAACTTGCGAAATGTGGATGTACTATCAAGAACACCTCTGCCTAACTTTTCGGGGCGCTTCTTATTCTTCTATCGTATTAGCCTTGGTAGATAGCGGGACTAATCAGTAAGCAACGAGTTTAAGTTGAAGTTTTGACAACACGTCATTATTAATAGCTCCCAATCAATTAAACAATTGTAATTCAGGATATTTTTCACGGGAAGCCCGTTTAAAATAACGTCACGCCTCTAATCCCTGATGAGTTAAGCGGAGGTGTACCTAAAATACACCCACCCGCCAGTTATATGTTTAATTCCCATGTAATGGGGGGCGAGCCTATGGCCATTCTTCCGGTCATAAAAGACGTCCTGGCTGTTGCTGAGAAATTCATGATGGAAACACTTAATAACACTTTGCCCGACTCAGAAATCGAACCCAGGACTTCGTGCTCAGCAGTCATCTGTGAGACCAGTCTTTGTTTGCATATTTTACGAATATACCTATTAACACTTTTTAACCACTTTTGTGCTCGTGTTGATTACTATACTGCGAATTCCAATCAAAGCGTTTTTTTCCTTCTATAAATAAATATTGGCTTTATTTTTCCGAGAGTTCCGTCATTACATGAAAACACGATTCATTGGTTAACTCTTTTTGCAGTGTAAATGTGTTATTTTCAATAAAATCCATATTTTCTCTCAACATTTCCATCATACGTGTGCTTCAATACATTCAACAAATAGTGAATTGTCTCAGGTGCAGTCGTCTAGCTCTTTGTTAGCAGATATCTAATAATACGTATTTCCCAGCTTCGAAACAAAAGCCAAGAGCTGTTTGAACTTAACGTACGCCCGTATTATTTTTCTTTTGTTCTTATAAACTAAAAACCCTTTGTTTCCCTGTCAAATGGAGGTTAGTGCTAAAAGACCACTAGTAAAACACTGGCTCCGTTAGCAAATTACCGTGCCCGGTTTCAGATAATATAATTCAAACAAGTAAATCCTTCACTATTAAACTACTGAGGATTACTATTAATCACGTCAAGATGTTTACCCTCATCCCACGTCAGTTCGGCGGGAATTATCTAAGTCGAGATAAATAGGAGCGTCGCTTTCTCGCACCATTCACTCCCACTTGGGCGCTATTTGAAAATCTCTTCGGTTCGTAACGGGGTTAGTTAGAATAGACCTGAGTAATCTCGTTTATAAATGAATCAATTCACCAACGATCGGTGGCAATAAACATAATGAAGGAGCTCGCTTTCACTTTTGTAATTTGTTGTCATCTCTAAATGTCGGATAGGGAGCGGGGTTTGTAGATACTATTTTAAGACGGTGTTTTTGGATATACGATTTGTTTTTCACTACTATTTAACACTAAAAATAAATAAAATAAAAAAGCCTTTATTGTTGTATACAAGTTTTACACAGAGTAGTTTCGTGTGCCTAAAACTAATTTACTTATGACTATTTACTAATAAAACACATATTGACTATAAACTAGAGTTTAACTACCATATTAAATTTTTTTTTTTTTTGGCTATTTATTATCGGCAAACGGTAGTTCGGTTACAACTTGTCTTCCGATAAAGGCCTCCTCTAACGATCTTCAGTCTTTTCTTATTTTTGCAATGCGAGTCCATGTTGAACTCGTTATTTTCTTGACGTCATCCTCCCATCTCTTAGTCTGTCTGCCTCTATTTCTCTTTCCGTCTAAAGGGTACCATTCTGTAATTATTAAACACTAAAGTTGTGCTAATATCAAAATTTGTTCTATAAATAACGAATGTATAAATTAAAGTGTAGCAGTATCTTTTATTATGTCTTCAGATAAACTAAATAAAAGCAGTCGTGTAATGAGTCCTAACCATTTATCTTACCGCCTGTTAACAGAACAAAGAAAAAACTTATTGTGAGGGAAAATAGTGAAGTTCTGTGTACTCATAATGTTAGACTTAATAGCTATTTATATAGGGATACCAACTGGAGCTTCCTTTTCCTATCTGCGAGTCTGTCTTATAGATGACCTTTTGCGCTTCTTGCACCGAGTGGAGCGCGACGATCGGCAAAAGTTTCGCGAGTCAAAAGAGCAACTTTAGTTAAAACGATGCAATCGAACAGTTGTGGACCAGATCGTTGTTGAACCAAAAGCGATTGTAATACATTGCAGTACCTATGAATAATCTTATTAGTTTTTTCATGATAAAGATATCGGTTTGATGAAAAAAGGTTTTTTAAGTTTCACTTCCATGTATGGAGACCCCCCTACCCCCCTTAATATTTCGAAGGGTGGGCGTTTTGGAGGACTGTCTCTTATAAATAAAAAAACTTTTTTGCAAAAAAAAAACCGACTTCAAAAGTGAAAAATAAAGTTCAGAAGAAAAATCAGCTTCTGAAGTCGGTGACATTTGTTTGTTTGATTTCGTTTTTTTGCCACCGACTTCAGAAGCAGATTTTTCTTCTGAAGTTTATTTTTCACTTTTTGGTGTTTTTGAAGTCGGTTTTTTTTTTGCAAAAAAAGTTTTTTTATTTTTTAATTTTTAATTGTAGTCCCATACAAATATTTACTATGCATTTAACATTCAACCTAGAAACCTAACCCTTAACCTTCCAGATTCCCTTATTTTTAGTAGTAGTAGTACCTTCCATCATCAGCTCATCAACATGAAGTGATGACTGCTAGATGCGAATACTTGAATAGCGTCAGAAAAAGCACGAAATAAGTAATACGTGCCTATGAAATTTAAGGGCTGCCCTGATTTCTCTGGGATCCCATCACCAGGTCCCGGTTTCTATATCATGCTACCACCTTTGAAATATCTCCTGTATAATAAAAAAAGAAACATCAAAATTGGTTCATAAACGACGAAGTTATTAGCGGACACACATAAACGAAAAATGTTCATAAATTAATAAAAATGTTCATAAAATGAAAAGTACTGGGTCAAACAATGTCAATTTTTTATGGGACCAAATGGCAACTATTACGCATCAAACTAAAAAAGAATCACGTAAATCGGATCATACATTTTGGCGTAATCGGTGTACATACATAGAAAACAAAAAAAAAAACATACCGATCGAATTGAGAACCTCCTCCTTTTTGGGAAGTCGGTTAATAAGTAAAGTAAATTTCGACGTTCGAAAAGTGCTGATTATCAGCCTAGTTTGAATAAATGACTTTTGATTTTCAATTTTTTTATTTTTGTATGAAAGTCGTAAAGCGATTCACAGAATACATATACCTACCAAGTTTGAGCTGTGGAGTCTTAATAGTTTCCGAATAAAGTGGTTGTGACATACGGACGGACAGACGGACAAACGGACAGACAGACATGACGAATCTATAAGGTCTCCGTTTTTTGCCATTCGGCTCCGAAACCCTAAAAACGCGGCGTCCGGTGTTAATTATCTTAAAGCAAACTAAGCACTATCAAGTTGTCGAACTAAAACCATCGAGAAATACTAGACTTAGATGTTACACAGCCAATACTGTTAAACACAAGTACTAATAAAACTAGCTGGAGCATTTTTATTTGGGTTTTGCATATAAATTAACTGAAATCAGAGTTAGTGATAAACTTTTTACAAATCATTAATCTGACTTAAGTTAGTTTACTTTTAAAAACACTTTTTAATCTGGCAACACGTAAAACAGCTTTATTTTATGTTGGTTTTAAGATGTCAATTTGTAACAAAAGTGCGAGAAAGTTGTATTAGGATATAAAAACGGCTATAAATCCTTGCCATTTATACTTTTTCGTTTATTTGCGATCGACTTTGGAAGTTATTTTCAAGGTACTGTTTGTGGAGTGGGTGGAATAGGTCACGCTAAATTTATAACGGTATTTATTTTATTGATTGGACAGTTTATCTTATTTTTTTACCTATTTTTCTGTTTTCTTGTCGATTGCTTTTTTTCATTTTTTAAATGAAAAAAAAAGCAATCTTCATTTACAAAAGTGGTATAAACATACTTAATGCTGACAAGTTTGAAATTTTAGGTTCAAATTAGTTTAGTAGTTTAAAGTCAGGAACGGCATAATTAACAATAATAAAAACGAGTTCATTCTTGCGCAGCATCTGTGCACGTCTGTCATGTTGTAATTGACTGAATACGCGATGTCGAGCGAGTGTGTGAAACTGTTCATAAAACGGAAGTAATTACAATTATGTCTTTAGGTGAAGCCAGATCAGTTCGTCCGATACCAGGAATTTATCTCCGGCCACGGACGGACAGAACAAATTTTGCCTCAAATGGCTGAGTAGTTTACACTGGGACGCTACCGACTGGGACAGACCGACAGATTCTGACAACTCTATCCATTATGTCTGGGCAGAGCAAAAGGGAGTGTCGGACTTGTACTGACTGAAACCCACCCATGTTCCTTCTTAGCCCCTTGTGTTCCAGGGTCGTGATATCTTTTTCGAACAGTCCCGGCAGGCTGGTGTTACCCACCTGCTCAATAAGTCACGTGGTCAAGAATTATAGACCGATCACGTGTTTATTGACTGTCAATAAACTTCTTACAAAATGGATGTAATAACAGGTTCTGCGGTACTAAGAAACATGACTATTACCCAACAGGTTCGTCGACCCCACATTCAGGATTTTTATAGATCCAGGGGAACGATAAGTAGAGTAGAGAATGCCTTGTGGCATTAAGTCCGCCTATGTACCACTTTTGTACATGAAGTTATAATAAATAAATAAGTGTGTATGGATTAAATGGGGATTATTCCAGGGCGACATTCTGAGTCCACTTTCGTTCTGCTTAGACCTAAATCTTGGCATACTGACAGCTACCGGTTGAGGAAAAGTGGTCGGGTCATATCGCGGAAGTTCGTGTCTCTGAAGTTCCGGAAGACTACAGTTTAATTTAAGAAATATGAAAAATCTGTTGTAAGAATGAAGAACATATATCTAGAAAACAATTTTTTTTACATCTCCTATCTTTATTTTTTATTAAACGAATTGTAAATATTATTATAAGAACCTATTCAATTAGCAACTGTGGTAGAAATTACCGTATATATTAAAGTAGGACAATGATAGTGACTGAAGTAAATTCAATTTAAACGAAAATAATAACAGTAGAATTATTTTCGAGGTGAAATGTGCAGCGTTCTACCTCAACCAGATATTGCAGAGGCAAGCTGCTACTGACGTGTATTGTGCTG
This sequence comes from Diarsia brunnea, assembly GCA_949774965.1. Lineage (NCBI taxonomy): Eukaryota > Metazoa > Arthropoda > Insecta > Lepidoptera > Noctuidae > Diarsia > Diarsia brunnea. The sequence goes on along the minus strand of OX459008.1, from coordinate 9,215,157 downwards.
TGGCGAACTCTGTAAATTGCTTTTCGTGACGATAAATATTTTAATCTGATTGGTGGTCTGTAACCAATTAATTGTGGCTTTAATTTTATCTGAAAAAATAATGTGTTTCTGTTTTATGATGACTTGAAAAACATGGGTACAAATGTTATATTTTGATTAAAAAAAACGTACAATACCCAATATGCCACCTGAAAGCGGGTTAGTCACACGTTTTAAACGATTCCTTTGAAATGAAAGCCTCCACAAATCATCGCCCAGCGCTTTGTTCACTCAATTGCCAATCATCGGCAGAATCGACAGCATCGAATTTTGGGATACCTACTTGAAAGTAATCTGCTCTTCAAACTAGAGAGGCAAGCACGTAATTGGCTATTCATAAGGTGTCAAAAGACTACATTTTTATCACAACCTGAATTGCGTGGCTCCGATGAATTTTAATAAGCTCGTCTATTATGATTTCGTATTCGTCCAGAATATCTTACCTTGGTCAAGAATTGATTTATGCTATTACTTTTTATAAATGAGTTTTCTCTCCGGATTCTACTTATAAAGTCACGGCGCATCCTCAGCTGCACTTTCCATAAAAAGGTCTCCCGTCTTACCTTTAGAATTCAGAATATTTTAACTTGATAATAAAACTAGCATCTATAAACCATCGGTAAGTAAATAGTGAGTCGAAGTAGAGTGTTGCAACTCCAACAAGACGCTGTTCATTTAAAGAGTTGTGTAACTCTCTGGCTCTGGTGAAGTTTGTCTTGGCGCGCGCCGGCAGGCGATGTAACGTTTTAACTTCGAATACTCCCGATGGCGTTTATTTTCTTCAAAATATCTTTCGGCTCCGTCTCTGTTAAAAGTAGATACTTCCAAAAGCACGTAATAATATTTCACCGCAAAAGGTATCATCCGCTTTTATTATGCCCTGCTTCAACGTTCTGTCTCATTCTCTTAAATCCAGTGCAGCCGTCCTGCGAAATGAAGTCGAAGACGTGTTGTTCTGAGACGCTGCGATAGAGATAAGGCACAGAGACTTGTTTTTCAAAATCGAGTTTTAATTTACTGAGAGTAATTGTTGTTAGTAGCTGCACTTCGCGCGGAAAGATAGAGAAAATAAACAAAGGTTTTATTTTCCCGTGAAAGCCTTCTTGACGAGGGTCGCTCGGTGTTATTCAGCATCGAAATGAAATGAGGGATAAAAACTAAATTAAATGCTAATTGGGAGATTCAGCGAAGGCAGGGGGAACGGATTCGATCGCCTCGTTCGCTTGCGCAACGATATTGAGCAATAAGGTGTAATGATGCGCAAGACAAATCCAATTATACTGTGTAACTTAACGTCCGCCGACTATCCATAAATTAATTGGCAAAACGCGCAGATCTGTGTTCCGGTTGCTGCTGATTTTATAAAACCTCCTCCTTTTTTGAAGTCGGTTAAAAAAACCCACAAATAGTAGGTAACTAGTTTAGGCACCTAATAACATAAATACGTATATAGCTGGCGGGCAAATACGGAGCTGAACCTTTCCGTTCATGTAATAACGGGTGGCTGAGAGGAGTTTTTCCCGTTTATTGGGTCGTTAGGATATAATTTCATCTCGTGTTTATGACGTCATAAAAAGTTTGCAGCGCTGATACAACCACTGTCAATTACCGGCCCCCGCTTCCCTTGCGACTTTTTGATTTGGAAATTTGTTTCTTTATAGATCATTCATTCATCAGCCCGCCTCACTTCTTATGAAGCAACAACTTGCTCTGGACTTGTAGCGTTATGAATAACGTGCATAAAGTTGAGCTGCCGTCCTCTTTGTTTCGTTCTTTCAACTTTTGAATTAAATTACGATTTAAGAATTTGGAAGTTTAGAAGAATATGAGTTCAAATTACATTTGGTATCGAAACTCTCTATTATGTAGAACCGTGTTTTTGAAGTATTGCAGCGTTGTAATGTATTTCAAGAATTGATTAAGAGCTAAATTTATTCAGATGGAGCGACATTTTTCCAACTAGGTTTTGATTCTTATTAAAAAATGCTGAGCGAGGGCAGGTAGGAATTATATAAAATTATGCTAACGCTAGCCCGAGAACCCATTAATGTCGACTCTACCAGTTATACCCGACATTACCTGCTAATGTCTCCAATCAAGAGCCAATCAAGAGCTGGAAACTGCCGACTCTGCTGTATTTCTGGGCATAACAGTAGATTCAAAATTACAATGGGGATTACACATATCAAGCCTAGCGGGAAGGCTAAGTTCGGCCGCATACGCCGTCAGAAAAGTAAGACAATTCACTGACGTTGATACAGCACGGTTAGTCTACTTTAGTTATTTTCACAGCGTTATGTCCTACGGTATTCTGTTGTGGGGCAAAGCTGCTGATATTCAAAATATATTTGTTCTGCAGAAGCGAGCCGTTCGTGCAATTTATCAGCTGGGTGCCCGTGTTTCTCTTAGAGATATTTTTAAGGAGATTGGTATTCTCACGGTTGCTTCTCAGTTCATCTTTGCCAACATTTTATATATTAGACAAAATATTCACCTGTTCACTAAAAACAGTGATATTCACAACTTTAACACCAGAAATAAGCATAAACTACGCGCTCCTTTTCACCGGCTTCACAAAGTTCATAATTCATTCGTAGGGCTCGGTATAACATTTTATAACAAACTGCCATCTTCTTTTTTAGACTTGCCATTTAATGCATTTAAAGCCAAAGTGAAATCTAATCTTTGTTCAAAAGCTTACTATTCCATTAACGACTACTTAAATGATAAGAATAGCTGGTCGTTGAGTTGAACACAAGACAATGTTTGTAATTTATGTTCTTTCTCCAAAATTAGTTTACTGATATAATTTATGTTTTATTATTATATACCTTTTATTATTGATTGTAGTCAATCGTAATATTAACTTACACATAGTATTGTATCGAGTCTGGTTCTTCTAACCAAACAGACAGATGTGTTGCTGGAGAGTTTGTTCCGCCACTTCTTCTTTCCAGCAAAAACACTAGGAAGTGTCGAAGGGTGGGCGTTTTGGGGGACTGTCACTTGTAAATAAGTAAAGTAAAGTAAATTTTGACGTTCGAAAAGTGCTGATTATCAGCCTAGTTTGAATAAATGAGTTTTGATTTGATTTGATTTGATTTAATTTACTTGTTAGGGTAGAAATTAAATAAGACCTGCCAGGTAAGTAGGAATGCATTTCTTAATGGTCCTGTCTAATCCTTTTATTATCCAAGGACCTGGCAATGAGAATATACATTAGATTAAGAAGACAAATGTGAATTGAAAATATTTCTATACCTTGTGTTAAATCTGTAACTATGTTAAATCCAATAAAGATAAGGTTGTTGTTTGTCATCACATAATTATTATATAAAACGGGATAAAACATACGAGAAAATATAACCAAGCCAAACCACCTCAATAAAAGCACTGTATAATAAAGGCAAGAGGTCTTTCTAATATTAATAACCGAAGAAAAAAGTGCCAGCCAAGCATATGATCCACGATCTCAAAGGTGTGAGATGACATAATGGCGTATGAGGCCGTCGCATCTCGCCTTCAGACAATCCACGAACATGAGCCGTTGTGTGATTGATGATCCACTAATACGTATTCTCATTACCTAAGCCCCGTGTTACATAAAAGATACCAGGTACTCCATACGCCTCCCAATAAATCCGACCTAGTATTATACGGCTATTTCAAATTTCGCTCCGATGTTAATAAGTTGTGGTATTTGGAGCGTTCTTTTGATTTTATAGGATTTCCTGGAAATATTAAAAAGGAAGGAAAGTGAATGAATTTCAAAAGGAATAGAAGATGTGTTTTATTCGTGTAAAAGTGAAGGCTTATTATATTTTGCAGAGTTTTATGTGCGGATTTCAGTTTTACTCAAAGATCACAAATTGTTTTTTGAAATGTATTGTAATGGGGTTTTAATTTTATGTCCATGTTATGATAACTAAAGATACAACTTTGGCAGTCATTACAGGTAGTCAGTGACCTGAAAGTCTGACAACCAGTCTTACCAAAGGGTATCGTATTACCCAGTATTAACTGGGTTGTGGAGTTCAGATAGGCAGTCGCTCCGTGTAAAATACTGGTATTCAGCTGCATCCGGTTAGAGTGGAAGCCGACCCCAACATAGTTGGGAAAAGGCTAGGCAGATGATGATTAGGATAACTAAAGATGCACAGGTCGTAAACACACGTTCTTTTGACGTGGAGTTGCGGACACAAGCCCGTTATGCATAGAATTAACGTTATTATGAAGATAGATATCCATTTTAATAATTAAATGAAATGAATACCTACATTGTTCTTAATAGTCGAGACGATGGGCGGTGCGTCGCGCGGAGAGATGAGCGCCGCGCGGAGAGGCGGTGAGCGCCGCACGGAGAAATGAGCGCCGCGCAGATACGCGGTGAGCGCCGCATGGAGAGGTGAGCGCCGCGCAGACACGCGGTGAGCGCTGCTCGGAGAGTCGGTGAGCGTCGCGCGGAGAGGCGGTGTGCGCTGCACGGAGAGGTGAGCGTCGCGCGGAGAGGCGGTGTGATGGTGAGCGCTACGTGGAGAAGAGATGAGCGCTGTCCACACAGTCAGGGTGTGTAATGTGCGTGTGTTAGGCATTAACGGATTTCATACAAGACTATGCGACATGCGATCCGGTTCAGCGCTCGACCGCGCGGACGAGCGGTTTCCTGTGAGAATCTCCTTAATTAAACAGTACACAGACACACACACAGTCTAGCTAAATACAGGTATAAATGTAATATGTAGTAATATTCAATTACAAATAGCGGTTTCCTTAGCACTTTTTCCGAATCCTAAATAAAACTATGCTCCGTGATAAAAAAATACACTACATTCTCTTCGTAACAAAATAAAGGGGTAACTGTCTGTTTGCAAACACTGTACCAACAAAAACCTGTAACATATAAGAAAATGTGGAATGAAGGTATTACTTTATCCACAATATAGAAAGTGGAGCTGAGCTCCATATTATATGAAGTTAATGTTACTGAATTCCGCAGATTAGAACAGGGGTTTGCAATTATTGTATTCGAGTAGACAGGCGAAGTAATGCTACGTATTTACTTTCGTCTATTATTTTTCTTTGTTGTATTCGTTTTTATCTGTGCTTAATGCGATATACTTATTAGAAATAGTTTGATGTTTCAAGTTAACCTTCACATTCGCTCTGATACTGAGTTGCAACATTTCTGCTTGATTGTATTCGTATCAGTATGGAATTTAATCTTATCAGTTGGGGTTGTTACTGTCACCACCCTAAGTGATTTATAGCACTTACATAATCTTCTATTAAATTAGAAGTCTATTCTAAACATATGGGACTTAAATCAACTTAAACTGCCGTATGGCAAATAGAACATTACATTTCTGATAGAACGCGGTATCTTTCGCTTTGCGTGCGACAAAACAGTTTGGTGGTTTCTTTAGTAAGCAAATTGTGTGAGTTTGGAACAGTAACTGCTTTTAAAATGAATGTACGAATTTAGATGTTATCAAATTATATGGGTATTTGAATTCAAGGTAGATTGAGCGTAATGTAAAATTACTCGGGAATAAACGTTGAATGACTTTAGAAAGTTTATTTTACTTATATTCAGTTAGCTACCAGTTTAATCACAACATGTGCGCTATGGTCCACCAAGACAATAAGCTTTAAGCTTTCATAAATATTAAAAGATTTTTAATTAAAAATAGATTACGTATATAAGAATATGTCCGTATAAAACTTCGTTTTTAATAACATGTAATTTCGTGTACAGGTAACCGTGGTTAAAAATAGGTCAACCAATCTCTCCCGTGGGTGTCGTTAAGGGTGAGGCGGGGATTAACTCAGGTTGATGGTTAGCAGAATGTATGTGCGACATGCACCTACGGGCATGGAGGTCAACTTGTCACAAACCTGACACTTTCGATAGCTAGTCACATAAGTTTTAAAGGTAAGGTTTCTTTTCATCCAGGGTAAATTGGTTAAGGGAAAGTAGACTCTATTCCAACCAGTTTTCACAAAATAATAAAGCTAGTTCACTGTCATGCGCCACGTTCAAATCGAAATACCAATAAAATATAAGCTTATCAGAATTGGAAACGTTAGTTCGATATTCCTGGTGATGAATTAAAAAGTCCGAATGATCGTGATTTCAGAATCGGACGAGAACGGAATTTTGAAATAGAAAATTCCAGTAAAACAGAGGTTGGTCGGTTCGTATAAATTAATTTCGACCTGACCCGTGTATTAATATTCAGAGCACTCTCAAAGTTCGCTTTAACTGCGAGCGGAAATACTCCAATTTATTAATTTTACCGGCATTTCTTCCCGCGAGGGCTCAATGGATTACTAACGTGTCATTACCCACATTTGCTTTTTGATTTTATAAATAAATAAACACTCTATAACTGACCTTCTACGTCGTTATTAATAATAGGATTCATAACTTTGATTATTTAGAACGTTACGTTCCAAAAACCACAATATGAACGCCTACGTTAATAATTATTCCAGTTAATAATTATTATTGCCACTGATATTGAATATACCGATCGTTTTAAATGTACTTCGTTTAATGGAGTCCCAACAGTAATGCGATTGAAACGGTCTAATTTATTCTATTCGAATCGAGCCTACAAATGAAAGAAACGAAAAGTAAATCTACATAAATACAAAATAAAAGTGCTTTTAATATAATGCTCTTTTTAAGGAATGGCCAATTAATAGGTTTTGTTAAAAGGTACGTAACGAAACTTTATTTTTTAAGCTTTGAAATAATAAGTTCTGTGACGCAGGGGTTCGTTGCAGTGAGACTGCATGGGCTTTCAATGGATTACTTGCATAGCAAAAATGAATCATAGTCATAGGCCTTTTTTTTTTTTTTGGGGGGTGGGAAATCATCAAATAACCCCTCCCCGCTCTTGGGCAGAGCGAATGGGAGTGTCAGACTTCTACTGACTAAAAACCACCCATGTTCCTTCTTAGCCCTTTATGCCGAGGCCGCGGTATCTCTTTCGAACAACCCGCAGCCCCGACGGGCATCATAGTCATAGGCCTGAATTTAGAATGCAAATAATAATCGAAAATCCGTCTATCGGCAGATTACTACGCCTGCGCCGTAGCTCTTAGCGTAGCTTAGATGTACTCTAGGATGAACGCGCTTATCAATTAGGAGCTTTAAAATAAAAAACGAAACATGTAATAACAGAAATCAATCGCAAGACTAAGCTTTCCAATTTTGAGAAGTCTACTTTCTTAAAAACCTTTATACATGGTACTTATTTTTATATTAACGACGCTACAACTACTAGAAGTTTAAGAAATAGTAGAATTTGTTTTCATATCCCCGCATTTTCCACACCTGGTTCTAAACCGTATCGTACGTGCTTGTGCCACGCGAATACGCGATACAAACTTGTAGTGGCGCAATAAAATGAACAGCGAGTTCCTTCAGACGTGTGTATGGCCGAGCTTAGTTCAAGTCACAAAAAATACTTCGAAAACAGTTTCCATTTGGTGAGCAGCAGGTGTCCTTCGCAATCCCATCGTCAGCGGATTAGTCCATTGTACGGATATAAATCTTTGCCGGCCGAGAGGGCCAATGCTTACCTCATTCTTTTAGAGACGACTAGATCCGACGAGCGGGGCACATTGTACCTGTCTCTTGTAATAATCGACGACAACAATCCGTTCCCTGCGTGCCTCCCGAGATTGCTTGTACACGTCAACTAAATCCACCGCGATAGCATTATGTAGGTAGGCGTAATTTGTAACATTATTAAGTTAGTGTTGGCAGATGTCGTTAGTAAATTATGTTTATCCGACAGGACGCAGCTGTAGACGGGCGGCACTTAATCCCCCTCACACGGCGTTGCGAACTTGCGAGAACAGTGCGTCAAAGGGAAATGTGAATAATGACAGCGGCTTTCTGTGTTTACACAGGCTCACCTAGTCACGTATGCTCATGAATGAATAGATCTAATTGGGAATATCGGCTCGCAATTATTTTGGACATATTCTGATATGGTAGTGGTTCCGTCTGCACGTACATGTGATCATGGAGGCAGAATGTGTCGCAGGTGTGATCATTTACTTTAACAACGCAATAACTAGGGAACTGTCGGCGTACATCCGCAGAAAATGACGACATTATCACATAGTACATGCGTCATGTTACCGCGCACAAATATTGACACGGTATATTTATTGGCGCGTTGAGACATACAATGTTTTTAATCAGAAGGTGAGGGAAGCGCGGAGGGACGTTTTATTTTTCTTGTAATAACATTGTTTGCTAGTCGGTATATCATGTTTGAGGGATAAATATTTTCGAGGAAATGGAATTTAGGTACTTGGTTTATGTCGAAATAGAAATATGAAAGGAAGTCTGTGAAGTTTTTGAAATGGATTTTTTTTAAGAGGATCGTGGAACCAGCTTAGTTTGACATCTCCTCCCTTTGTTTGTTATTTCAGGAAACAGGATGACCATGTTAATCTAACTTCTCTTTGAACGTATAACCCCCGAGAGGTATATTTTTTTGCTGGTGTTGTCCTCCATTGGAAAACAAACAGGCGTATTTGACTTGTTGCCCTGTTGGTTATATCAAAATATTGTATAAAAAACCTTTGATACTTTAAACCTACAACATGTAAACGTAACAAAAAATTAAATCGTATTTAACAAAACTGCTAAAATTATTGCGTTTTACAGGAACCCGAGAAAAACAAAGTTTTGATTAGGGAACAATGGAAGATCACGTTTAACGCTTGAATAATAGAAAAAATACACAAAGGAAATAATAAAAGGCAGAGTTAATATGCTTTACCTGCATTATTTTATAATATTTCACTGTTCTTTTGTAGGCCAACGGGGTTCTTTTGTGTTGCCCAATCCTTCGCTCAAGGATCGCTGCGCCAGCCTCGTTTGAAGTAATTATTTGCCAGATGTTTGAAACGCAAATAGTGTGAAATGATCAAAGTATCCCGTTAACGAAAAACCTTTCAGATCATCAATAAAAGTAACTGTGCGCACATGAGAGAATTTCTATTCGGAAAAAGCAATCTTAGAAGGAATAAATGACATATTAAATTTAATTGCCGCTCGTAAGAAAAGGGTGGAATGTCCTTTCCATGTAGCTTCCGAACATCGATTATATGTCGTGTTTGAATTACGAGCCTTTAAATCATACTTAATGGTGAGTACGCATATTCTCGTTCACAATTTATTGGATGATAGTAGAATATATATCAAAAATCCACCATTGCAGGTAATGGTTTCTTCGCGATAGCTTTTAAGTTATATTTTATGATGGAGCCGTGAGATTAGTTTGAAGTTAAGTAGGTAACTTATAGCATGATAATGGACCGTGTACGGCCTTGTGGATTACGTGTATATTGCCGAAGAGGTTGTTAACTGCCTATTCTCAGTTTAGGCGTAGAATTTACCTGACCTTTAGCGTGGGTTTGTCTTAGCTTATAGGAACGTCAGCAATTTCACGAAAGACCCTGTTTAGGTAAGGCTGATTTTATGGAGTTTGTTTTGGTAGAGTAACGCATTAAAAGATTCAGCTACAAATTAGGTTTTTACATTAAAAACCCATGATATACTTTATGACAGACATAAATACCTATGGACATGCCTTAAAAACACTATCCATGTGATTGTAATCTGTGTAACTTCTGATCGTTGATATTGAATTACAGCCAAATTGGCTGGTAGATGATCGATCTGTTTCATTATCCTGACTTCCGCCGGCTCGACGTGCAGGATTACGTCAATCTAACGTCAGTTAGCTGTGACATTACGATCAGCGTTATTTTCATACGTTGCAAGCTTGTTGCTATGGGCACTATACGGTTGCGGAAATACGAAAGATGATATATGTTTTAACATATATGCATTTATAACCAAAGATATACTTATTTATTTTATGTGAAGATGGACTGCCAGATTGTATAACATAGTTTAATTCCATACAAATAGAGCTTAGAGCAAAGTTGTACGGTCGTTTGACTACTTAATAATAATTGGGAGAGCATTTTAGCGAGTATCATGTTCAGGTACTCAGAATTCAATTTAAAAATAGAAAACATTTCATCGATATTTAACAACTAAAAAGTAATTTGGTCAAGGATTTTTCGTGTTTTTGCTCCTGTCGATACGCTCTTTTTTAGTCTACCGAAATCGTATCGTCCCGTTCGAGCGCAACCAATTAAAGGCATTTCAAACTTTTCTGACAAACTAGAAAAGTTATCTGGTCAAGACAGTTTCACCGAATTGTCTTTTTCGTTAATTGGAAGTTACTTTGAAGAGATGCATGATTGCACCTCTTCAAAGTAAGTTTGCGTAGACGCCTTGCCAGGGAAACATAACCAATACAATGAAGTTTAAAGTGGTTTACTAAAATTAAGCAGGTACCTACGCAATACAGTGGTATCCTTATTGAACTGCCTTATCGAAACTTGTTATCTATTGTATCGGCAATAGAGGAGTTTGCTTGTACATAGTAATGCCGCATAAACATCGGGCGAGGTTAACTTAACCCTAGTTAGATACGTTATTATCTGTATATCGTTGTGTACGTGCGGGGGTGTAAAAGTTTATAGGTCTGTGTAGGTTCATATTGCGTTATAATGGCTTGTCTACACGTCGGCGTGGGTACAAGACGCCTCGTCGCCTTTACCTCGACGTGTGTCGGAGGCGAATGCACTTGTCTTAATTTTTCTTTTAGCTTGCAGCTGCGATCGCTGTGAGAGAGTGATTGTGTCATAAAAACAATATTCCTAGAGTAGACAAAACGATAAAAACGGAAATCGAAGTGGTCCATTACGGGCTTGGCACCGGGACGGATTAATATATATATTGGAAATAAAATATTAAAGCTTATATTAACGTCCGCTCGGCTCAGGTCTAACGGAAATGAAAAATATGAGTATGTATAAGTTTAAAATATGCAGATTTAACCATAACTCAGATGATGTGCTGAAAGCAAATAATTTAAAAAAAAGTTAAATGTAAAGATAATCTCATCAAAACTGCGCAGTTAGAATTTGCCTACATTAAGACTAGATGCACGTATTATTAAACACATAGTCGTTCTATTAAATTACAGCATACCCAAGCCAAAATGTTGACTGAAACTTTTTCAAAGTGCGTATGTGCACATAATCGTGATTATATTTGATACGCAAACCCACGTATTCTGGAGATTGAAGAAGTAATATTTTGTTAACAATGTGAGTTCTCTTTTGTTTTCCAAGAATATTTTACTTATTGTGTATGTTAGTGTTTTACTTTACTCAATTATCGTGTCTAGGCTTTAATAGGAGAGAGTTTCGGTTATATGATCTGAACTTGGTGATTACTCATATTATAATTAAATTTCCAAATAATTATTTGATTGAATGGCTTTGTTTAACATTATCTCAAGAAGGTTTTTGTACCCAACTCTGCTCTCCTTAACGAGAGAAACTTATTGTTCAAAGTAGTTAGGTGCTGAAAAATATCCCTTTTTATATAATAAACATTTACATCTACTACGTTATCTAGCACGTTTGATATTTGCATTAACCGTAATATGCGTGAGTAAATAGTTTTAGGGAGTATAATAGTTAGGAAGTTAACTCACTTATAACCTCTGCTGAAAACGGTATGACAGAAGTGCTCATAACAACGCGACGCGTCGGTTTGAGAATGTTCGATTATAGTTGGAAGCAGCGAAAGCTATCAGACGCAGCGTAATCTAACAACTTCGGTAAGTAAGTACCTCTAGATAGAAGAATAGCAAGGAAATGGCAATTTTCCTCGCTAGTAATTCGTTTCTAACACGCTATTTTTCCATTATCCAATATCAATATTGTTTTGTCTTCATCGCTCTGAAATGGAACTCTGAGACTACCTTAATGATAGCATTGCATGACGTACGAACGAAGTTCTACGTTCAGCACTCATTTGTGCCATCTCGAGGTACCAGTTCATGTGGGTCAGTTTCGTTAATGTATTTATTAATGTGTTTTTCAGCAATAAGAAACCGGAGAAAGGTTTCCCTGTTTGAGGTAAATCGGAAACTATTCAATTTGGGAGATTGTTTTACGCTTCGTGGAAACAGTGTTTCCGTCGTGGATGTAAGTTTTGTCTTTTAGTAGATAGTAGAACTTTTAATTGAGTGATTACCTCATTTCGTAGTGTTCTCGTTACTTAGATCTAAAGCAATATTACCAAGAAGATATCAAGTTGGAAGTAATTAACTTTTAAGTAGTTTTAATCAAGAACCCCGGATTCAATTCTCCATCAGCATTATCGGAATTCAAGATAGAGATCAAGTCGCCCTGTGCTCTACATCTACTGTATCATAAATGTACTACGCATATTTATCCAAAATGCAAATTCTTACTTAACAAAATCGACTTCAGTGCTACGAATTAGCTACGGTGCTACGAAGTCTCGTAGACGCTGTAGAGGGGGCTAAACAAAGTAAAGCTTTATCATGTACCGTCGTAACCGCGTTCTAAGATTAATGTTCGTCTAATGAATCAGCGGCGTGACAAATCAGTACCTATGCGGTAATGGATGCTTTTGTATGCCGCCAGCTATTCGCAACTATCTTGTACGTATCTAGATACCGCCATCTCCTTTTGTATATGAGACCTCGTCGTATTGATGGGCTAATGTTACCAATACTGAGGCTGTTCAGGAATACTAGATACTATTGTGGATTGAAGTGTTGTTGTGTTTATGTTCAGTGTTAAAGGAATCATTACGTCTGTTTACTAGAAATGTGGTTATACTATACCAAATCATGTTCAAACTGTAAATATCCGTTTATTAACGTACCTACGTTTACTTCAATAAAAAGAAACTCAAGTGGTTTTCTGGACGGAAATAGCAAAACATTCCGGAAACGATGGTTTCCATAAGTTTCGTGAAAGCAGTCCTCGCAACTTTTATTTGTCGAACAACATTTCCCTCAAGAACTGAAAGTAGTAAATGTAAACGGAAATGAAACAATTTGCAGCGTGTTTACAACATAGCGTCGAGCTATATTGTTCGTGATAATGTTTTGCTCACACGTCGAACAGCCCATTCAGCGACCGCAGCCCAGTTGAACTTGTAAAGCGACTTATAAATACCTCATGCGTCAGATAACGGCTATACCTGTGTTTGACAGGCAATCGCAGCCCATCCCCTCCTCGTGTTAATACTGTCATTTAATTTTCATACAGTCCAACGATTTCAGAAGGTAAATACGCCGAGAACGGCCTTAATTATATCTTCGACAATCTTTTGTCTTTTGAGCAAAGGAGGTTACGGTCTTATCTATATTAAAGCTTGATAATCCCGAGCAGATTAACGAAACAACTGGCCAAGTGATGACAGCCGGGATTTGTTCAGTCACTTGTTCATTTCTGTAACGGAAATAAACATTTTTGTTAAGTGAAGATGTTTTAAAATAATATTCACGTAAGTTGGCTCGAAGGACAGATAAGTCGATTTCGTAAAGGTCGAACCGCACGAAATCTTATACCGTAGCGTTCCTTGGGCTTAAACAGACACCCTCCATTAAGGTATCTACGTTATTATATTTATTCATGCTCCAATTATTAGCTGTAAAACGCTTTTGAAAAAACTTGAACCTTAAGAAGTGTGGGTGTTGGTGTCGCCTTAAGGTAACAAGCACTTACTTACTTCAAAAATAGGTTAATGACGTAATGGTTTGTTTTTAAAAGTGTAGGTATATATTTATTTACTGAGAACATAACTATGGAAAAGTTTTAAGCCCACGCGTTTAGATTTCGACAGTATTATCAATTTCAGTTTATCATTTGAATATTTTAGAACACATTAATTGTTTAAACTCATCGTGTTTTAATAGCATTCTAATAAATACGATCAGTTCAATTAAATTATGAAATACGAAAATGGAGGCAGAAATGTGCTTTTGTTTTTATAGTTTCCAGTGTTTGTAGGTAGGACAGCATGGTCTCATGGTCGCAAAACGCGACTGCTGAGCGTGGGGTCCTGGGTTCGATTCCCGGGTCGGGCAAAAAAAGCTGTTGGGTTTTTCCCAGTAGTAGTAGCCCAGAGTTTGGACGTTGGTGGTATATTACCCCCGTGCCTCAGAAAACACGTTAAGCCGTTGGTTCTGCGCCTGATCTCTCTCCAGTCGTGTCGGATGGCCGTCCCATTGGACTATGAGAGAAAAAGGAACAGAGAGTTCACCTGTGCCTGCGCACACACGTCTTGTGGTCTATAATATTACTCTTGCCGATGACTAATCTCCGCTAAGAGCGGCCGCCGTGACCGAAAACGGTCTGGAGGACTACTACTATTATTATTAAAAGTCATACAGATATAATCCCTGGAAAGTTTCCCTTCAATGATCCGTCTTATCTATTAGAAGCAATTGAATTCTGCTTGACAGCGAGGCTGTACGTCGGGTGTCTATGGTAACATTGTCGCGTCACTAATAACGACAATTCGCATGGGACTGGTGGATTCAATCAATAATCCGGGCTCGTTACCAGTTCAATTGTGACGTGTCTCTGGTCCGTAGAACCCGCGGGAGGCTCCGCCGAGGGACACGGCCGCCTCATTAATGAGTCCCTATGTTTGGACTGCTAAACTTAGCGCTGCCTGTTGGCACTACAATTAATTGTTGCTTTTTGGGACACAACAGTTTCAATTTATATTTGGACGGTATTCGCCAGGTCGATTCTGTGTCGGTTACCAATGTAATATTCTATGTCAAAACGTTCAACCAGAACCAAATTATATTTCGATTCAAACGGTTATTTAAATACGGCAGTATTAAAAATGTAATAAATTCGTACGGAATACGGACATCAAAAAACAAGAAAGGTTGCCAAAAAAGTAATTACATTATGGGTCTGTTTAAAAAAAAACCACTTCTGCAAAAGAACGCAGAATTTACTTAGTTAGTAAATCGTAATAACACGAAGTGAACAGACTTACTCATCAAGCCTGAACCCGCGAACCTAAAAATGAAATTTGCAAAATGTATTTCACCCATAACGCAAATGTCGGCTAAGATGGAAACTTTTAAAATTCGACCTCGAAATGGGAAATAGGGGTGAAATGTATTTTCACAGGTAATCCCGGGGGTGCTCGGCTAGTATTACATATTTAGAATCGACTCGTTCAACATTATATTGTGATATATTCGGTTCGTGAACGTTCCGATTCTGCAGTCTGCGTTGTCGCTCTCTATTTATAAAGCTGACTGGAATAACGGGCTTAACAATGATCCATTTTATTCTGTACACAATTGTTTCTGTATTCCGATGTGTGTCTACATTTCAAAATATATTTTATCTTGATATCTGCTGTATAATCGCTTGCAATCGCTGAATGATGTAATGAGCTTCATGATTTTAACCTCTGCGGTGTGTCAAAAGTACATCATAATTGTATATGTACATGAAACAATGGCTTTTTAATTGTGTCTATAAACTAGACATGCGATGGGTTAAGCAGATTGTGTTGTTATTGTCCACATGTGACGATTTCTCATAATAGTGTTTTATTTGTGGTATTAATAATTCGAGTACTATTCACACCATACTACTGTAATTTAAAATATTCACAAAAAAAGAAAAAAAGAAGAGAAATAAACGTGCTGTTGACTGTTTAATTGTTGAAGTTTCCTAAAGTATTTTAAGGTATTTCCTTTAAGTGACCTATTTCATCCATTACTCATTTGAATAATGACTTGTTATTAAACTAAAAATATTCTTAAATTATTCAGCCATAGCGGCAGAAATATACACGAAACCGTTCACATTGTTAATTCATTTTCCGAACGGTATTTCATATTTGTAAGCCACACTCCGAACGTTCATAGGTAACCGGATTTTTACGGCGAGCGATTCAAAAATAAGTTTTCATAGTTTTACATTTTCCCCGTCTAGTTGCAGCGGCAAAAATAGAATCATTTGACACAAAAAGCTGTATCGTGCGTTCGCACCTGGCACTAGCACCCGCCGCAGCGCTGTAGCGTTCTGTAGCGCTGCCTCCACATCGCTGCATCGCAGACACGTGTTGCAAAGAAAAAAATACCGACTCCTCGTTCCCGTAATGGATGCTTAATGTGCAAAATCGTTATTTAAAGAAACAGCTACGTTTTAATATACAGACATCACGTTATGTGCCACGTGTATACGATGCAAGAAATTTTCAATAATATAGAAGGTAGGTAGGCATAATTTTAATTACTACACAGATTTAGGCATTCCTTTTATGAGGCTACTTTTACGCTCATTTGTTTATCTCCGAGCGCAAGTCGTAAACGTAGAGCCAGGGAAAATTGTTTCGCTGTAGTATTTATGCGATAGGCTCGAAAACTTTTACAACGTAGCGCAGTTTTATCAACTTTTAACTTGACGCAGTTATGCGGAGTTAGTGCTAGAGTCCTACTGCAACTATTTGAAAAGTAGTTTTGATTCAAGTGTTTTTTTATTAGTTCCGATTATTTAAATATTTAGACATTCTTAGGCAAAGTACAGGCTTTAGTGAGATTCAATTAAATACCGAATAAGTTGATTCATAAAACCACAAACAGTAAAGCGTTGTTCGCGGCGCTCGGGACGGGTAAACTGACGGCCTTTTGTACTTCCCAACCACTCCACAAGGAATGCCGATCCACAATCAAGCCTTTACTGCGGCTACTTCCCCGTGATTGCATTAATGGACAAGTTTACTGGTGTTTCAGTTAAGAATGTTATAATTAAGATGTAAGAGATTGTAATCGGCAAAAGGTCGCCGTATCGTACATTCATTTTGAAGGCACAATTTGCTGGTAGGGCATTGTTAACGAGGGGGTAAAGCGCACTACGACCACGTTAATGAGAACGTAATAGGTGTTCCGCGGAACGGCGCGATCTGGCACAGTGTTCAGTGTTCCCTTCCCGGCCTCTATTAGCACGCGTTTAATGTTAGCTGGAGAATCCACCCGGATTACATTTGAATACCGTGTAATTCTAAAGTTATGCCTTTGTGCCCTTAATCCTTGTTAACGCGGAGTCCCGAATGGTAATTGTTACCTGCAACGCTCGTTAAGTTACCTGAACATGACAGATCAATTGAGATTCATTATTATCGAATAAATCAAATTAACATAAGTTAGTGACATTGTCTTATTGTATACTAGCTGTGCCCGCGACTTCGTTCGCGTGCTTGTCGGAAACTAAAATGCGTCGCTTAGATAAAAGTACATTTAATCATTGCCCTGCGTTAACTTACTGACGCTGTAGAAAATAAGAAGAGAGTAATGCAAAGTACTGACTATGTCTCATACTAAAGTTTAGATGGATGGGTGTTTGTTTAATCAACCACGTCAGAACGGCCGAACGGATCTTGAAGAAATTTGAAACAGGTACATTATAGTCGACAGGCAGACAGATTGTCGTTGGCGCGTTCGTGTTCCACGCGCGCTTCAAAGATATGTCAGCAACAATTAAGGGGCCCCAAAGGGACGTCTGCCGGGGCTGAGGGTTGTCCGCAAGAGATACCATGGCCCCGAAACACAAAGGGCTAAGATGGAACGTGGGTGGTTTTTAGTCAGTAGAAGTCTGACACTTTCTTACGCTCCGCCCAGAGCGGGATGAGTCATTTGATAATTTACGAACCACAAAAAAAGGGGGGATTAGAGGGTGTTTCGAGAGGGTACCTGTACCGAATCTGGGACATCGAATCTGAAATGGCCGCTACCTCCTTCTGCGAAGCAGTAATGCTAGCGAAAGAGGTGGCGGAACGTGAGAGGGAGACAACCTCTCGTCCCAGCCGCCGCGGGAGACGCTCCGGGCATCGGGGCCCACGTGATGGCTTCCGGCCACCGTAGGCGCGGGCCTGTGAACGGTGAGTAGGTAACGGGCTAGTTAATCGTTCGTCCGTCCTATGACGATGGAGGCGCGTTCGTGTTCCACGCTCGTCTCAAAGAGATGTCAGCAACATTGAAGGGGCCCCCAAGGACCGACGCCCGTTGGGGCTGCGGGTTGTTCGAAAGAGATACCGCGGCCTCGACACATAGGGCTAACAACACACCACATCTATATGACGACATGGTTGGCGCAATGGCTGGACGATTAACAGTAGCACTGCGTGTCGCAGGTTCGATTCCCACACGGTACAATAAAAATATGTCTTGGGTTTTTATCTAATTTTAATTTAGTTTAAAAAAAATAGTATTTTAATACTGTGTAATTGGTAAATTTTTATTTGTTGACTATTCACGAAACATAATGTGTGTATGTTTACTATCACCGCGGTTCAGAAAATGACATCAAATGAATAACGCCATCTGTCGAAGACGAAGATAAACTGCTAAAAAAGAGCGATCAAACACTATAAGGTTTAGGCTAGTATGTAGATTTTGAAAGCAGCGTCATTTAGACTTATATCTACGTACCTTTTGCTATCATAACTTTTTTAAAGTTATCTTGTGAAGGCATTTGGTAATAAGTACCATATTCGTTCAATAGATGTCGTTGCTTGTCTCATTCTTGACCATAACGATAAGTTCTTCTTGAAAACTATAAATTCAGATATCTTTTGATAGAGAGCACCGATTACGATGAAACAAAGCCTAAGTAATAGCCCAAGTTACGCACAATATTTATGTATAAAAGTTACCTACATTCGTTTCGTATATTTGACGTGATGCTTAGTCATCGAAACAGACAAACAGACAAACAGACAAAAATTCCAAAAATGCTGGAAATGTGTTCTGTTGGTTATACTTTAATACCCTGACAATTTTTTTTTTAAATATTTTCGATGTACAAAAACGATTTCTCTACAGATTTATTATATGTATAGATAGATAGATACGTCTGTAACGTACGTAAATAAAGTTAATTTCCGTATAAAATTACCGAGTGTAACGTAATACATCATTTACTTTTTATTTTTTGTAACTCTGATATCGCAATAAAACGTGGATTTTAACGTGATTCGAATTTCAATTCTTATAATTTGTAGTTTGATATCGCTTGTGGCGAAATTCAGTGCGTTTATTTTATTTATCGGAGGTGTGCCTGCGTTCGAGAGCATACATTAATGTCGTTATATTTGGTGGGAACAACCAAATATATACTGTGAAGTTTTAACGTTATTGTGTTATTGCTAGTGATGTGTGTACTGTATTGGACATTGTGCACTATAAGTTTTGGGTAACTTAATTTCCGTTTTGCTTACAAAGTTATTGTTTCATAATGGCAAATAGCACAATGTTTAGTAAGTAAATGAATTTGTAACATAAACAAATTGTTATTAATTGCCTTCTGGGTATGACTCGTCGTTTTTCATCCAGCCTAGCTTTTCTAGTTATTTACCGAGTCATTATCTAAAGCCCTAAAAGGAACTGACTAAGCGTTCGGGACCGCCGTTAGTCTTTTACGACAATGTCGTAAATCATGTCAATATTTATTTGTGTTTAAACTATAGACACCTTTACTTATTAATTTACGTCGGAAAGGCAGACAGCTAGCGCCTTACTTTCACAAATAAAAATATTGTTCGCCAAGTTGTTTGCCCAACTTAAGGTTTGAGGACTTGATTTGTGGTTACACTGCAGTATTAGTGCGGTTTAAAGTGATGCTTATGATCACGTTATAATATAACAATACATGTCATAACGTCTCGCCTGTAATCCCCGAAGGGTTAGGCAGAGGTGTACCTTCCCATAGGGGCTGCGGGTTTTTCGAAAGAGATACCGCGGCTTCGACGCAAAGGGCTAAGAAGGAACATGGGTGGTTTTTAGTCAGTAGAAGTCTGGTACTGCCTTCCACTCTGCCCAGAGCGATGGGTTATTTGATGATTTCCCATCGCCCAAAAAAAAAAGAGGTGAACCTTACAGTGCACATTCCCCCAGTTATGTTTAAACCTCATGTGTGGTGAGCCTATTGCCATCAACCGGGAACAAATCCAGACTCCGTGGCTGAGAATTTCCTGATGAAAAATCCCATAGGTACACTTTGCCCGACCCGGGAATCGAATCCAGGACCTCATGCACAGCAGTATATAGTAGTATATGTAGTGTTATTATATTAAGCCCATTATTACTCATGCTCACATATGAGCTGCAAAATTAAACAGTTCTATAGTTCAGATAGAATTCCCAATAGTTAAAGAGATAACTATTGCGAACTACGGCGATATTACATTAAACAGTGATCAACACAATTGCAGTTAGCTTTCCGATGTAATTAGTGACCGCATCGGTGGCCGGCCGAACAAACGCCCGCGGCTTTAGCAAATAGATTGTGTTATGGAAGTAAGAATTTCATTTTCATGGACCTGTATGGTACACACTGCACACTCGAGGGATACAATGCAGTCCTTTCAGAGGTGCGACTCCTATTGACGCGGTACACAAATAGAGGCACGCGGTTACGTGTCTACTGGTACGGAAATATTTCAATCGAGAGTTTGTAACGAGATCCCACGTGAATCGCCGTGGGCACTAAGCCCCTCGCTAGTTGAAGAGTTAACACTACCTAACTCGACGCTTCTAACAAATGTTTATCCTCTCTCCAAAAGATACCATTCCGCTTTTATGCTTCAGGCTTTGATTTTGTTAACTTTGTCATTTAGCTGTTTCTTGTATTATTCAAAATATTATATTAGGTACGTATTTGAATATCGAAGATTAAACTACCTACTGTTAAAATAGCGATGTTCAAAACAACGAAAATGGAAATATCGAACGACCATAAAACCGAAACATAAAATATAGAAAGTTTACATTATCGAATGGTTAAATATCCTACGTCCAATACATCTAAAATCTAAATATCTACAAAAGTTACATCGAAAGATCCAAATATTATCGTAATACAAACTATCGAACGTCCTAAATATCGATGGGTACATATATTATTTGAACATCGAAAATTAATATACCTACGTGTAAACATGGGTTAATTTTCAACATTTATTCACCCTAAAAACCGACTTCAAAAACACCAAAAAGTGAAAAATAAACTTCTGAAGAAAAATCAGCTTCTGAAGTCGGTGACATTTGTTTGTTTGATTTCGTTTTTTTGCCACCGACTTCAGAAGCTGATTTTTCTTCAGAAGTTTATTTTTCACTTTTTGGTGTTTTTGAAGTCGGTTTTATTTTTTGCCAAAAACTTTTTTATTTTTCCATTTTTAGTTGTTCCCAAACAAATAATAGGTTTTATTTATCCCCAATAAATGGAACATTACATAATATCTTACTGTCCAAATCTGGGTGTACACATCTGCGTACCCCCTCAGATCATACAGGCGTGATGTTACGTCATGATGTTGTATAAACAATAAACATCCAAGCGATTGCAGCAATCACGACAGATTTGCCGTCTATTTTTGAAGAGTTCTATTGTATATCTCCGATGATCAGGATCAGATCTTCACCAAATTTAAATGGGACCACCTCAGGAGTATACTCTTTCAAATAAAAAAATAATTTTGAGAATCGGTTCACAAATGGAGGAGAAATCAGGTAACATACATAAAAAAAAAAAAAAATACATACACACGAACATATAACCTCCTCCTTTTTTGAAGTCGGTTAAAAATACATTTAAGTTAAAATACCGAACAAATTTTGATGTAAGTAGTATGAGTGGAAAAAGGTTGCTTCTGCAACGTCTCCGGCGCTACGGGAAGTGCAACCCCTCCGCCCTTGCGTAACAAAGGATAGGCACCCATGTTCACCTCCTGTTACAGCGAACCTCATGCTTTGTTACAGCGAGCGGGGGTTGCCCTCCCTTTGCGCCTCCGGATTTTTATATACACTCTAGGGGCAACAGCTAAAAGACTACGTAAATTCGGGGTACCCTAATTCGGTTTTGGAACAATTTCGACCTATTTTATCCATGAAAATCAGTGTCCAGTGTACAAGCATAGGTGAATCGTGAAGGTATTATTTAGGTCTTTAAATTAAAATATTTTCTTGAAAGTCAATAGGTTGTGCTACTAAAGTTAGTGACAGAAACCTATCGCTGCAAAACCTACTCCACGAGTCTTGTCTGCCTTACCCCTAGAGTGTAATTTAGAATCGCGTAGGCGCGGAGGGGCGAGGCAGCCCGCGAGCTGAGGAGCAGGTGGTTTTAAAACCCGCCGCCGCAGCTGAGGCTGGCCGGCGAAGCCGGCCAACAAAGCGAAGCTGCAGTGGTGAGCGTTTAGACCATCTGCGACGTTAAGCTCGCGTGGGACTGCCGGAGCCCTGCAGCGCCGGAGCCGTGACAGAAACCACCACCACCACTCCACCAAAACCACTACCACTTTAAATCCAGCTTTTCGAGTCTTTAAAACTTCTAATACGTATTCCGACATAATAAATCTATAATATTCTATAAACCGTACGTTACATTTATGCAGTAAACAGACTAATGACTACGGGGCTACTAGCAACGGGTTTGCAGGGTGTGACAATTTCACATCTACCTACATTAATGAATACACTCATACTGCCTGTATAATTTTTTCTCGGTATTTTCACTAGAAGGTATTTTTAACGTAGATATTATGAACTTAGATGTTTTAAATGTTGATATTTTGAACTTAGGCATAATGTCATTCGATATTTTGAATCATTCGATATTTTAATCACTCGGCATTTCAATCTTCGACGTTTTAAGCGTAGGTACCTATAACAATTTTCGACATCTTGATATAATCGATATTTAAATTTTCGATGTTTTGAACATCGATATTTTAAGCGTAGGTATTTTAATCTTCGATATTCAAATACGTACCCATTATATTAACAAAAAAAAAACTTTATTTCGGACCCATATTGTGGATGTTGCTTAACATCCATAATATGGGTTAGTAAAAACAAAAAGATAACTTATATCTATGTTAGTAAACTTAATATTTATTTGACAACAAGGCTGTTGTTCAGAATGCATCTCTGAACAACATCACCTAACAAAGGAGAATCGTACCTCTCCGCAATGGTCTTCAGGATGGAGTTGGAGCTGCCCCGCACTCTGCAGAGCAAATAGGCAGATCTCTGTCTGACTATGGCGTGGAAGTCATCAACGTGTGCTTGTGAAAACATACCTAATGCACTACAGAAACGGGGCAGCCCCATCAACATCCTGGACCCGTTATTATATTGGACCCGTAGGGCGCTGATAACCCGCTGAGTATAGTTAGTAAACAGGCTGCACGTGTAAAACACTTGGCAATAAGCTTTAAAAAGCGTTATTTTGACTGCCCTGCTACAGCGAGCAAACCTCCCTTACCCACTTTTATATACCTTTATAAAAAATCTTGTGTGATTTCGCTTACCAAACCGGTTTTGTGTACCAAAACCTACGTGAAATAACGAAATTCTAAGCCTTGTTACGAGAACTTTGACTTCGTTATAAGATATTTGTAAACTTTAGGGACCTATTATAAATATTTGACATTCTTGTCTGACCCAATTAGAGTTCCTACATTGTATACTTAGATGTTTTATTAGAAACAAGCTTGTTTCATCTCTCCCGCTCGCTGTGTTCGAGAAATATAGATATTAGTACTTTGTTTGTTATGGGTGGATAATAATAACTTAAATGAATTCAAGAGCGTGGCTTTTCTCACACTTTTCATGTCTATGAAGATGGAAGGGATTCACAATAATGGTCCTGGTTTGGAGGGTCATCAAGCTAGCGTTGCCTGAGGGCGTTGCCAGTTAAAAATACTTTTTTTTGCAGAAAATTCCCGTGTTTCTTATTATATCGAATAAGCGACCAGTTTTCTAGAACTGAATACTTTCAAATAACGTTTTGTGATAAAGCTTCCGAATCAATTTAATCACATATGACAGGTCTATAATATAGCCGCACTTATTATTCCGAAATTATTCCGTTTTTAAGATGCGATCTGGTATTGTTATATAATATCGGACTAATCCTTGGAATCCGCGATGCGAATGCAACGCTACGCCGGTGAATGGCTCAAAGCTAAGTGCTACTAGATGCCGAGTCAAACCATCTTAATATGCTTGAATTAATCCGATCTTCTTTTAATGGTCCAAAGTAGTTTAGTATTGCTCTTTGCTTACCTCGATTTGACGCGAGATTTAGAAAATCCATTCGTTGTATGGCGCGTCTATAAATAAAGTAACGTTTTTGTGAGCAAGACTTATTTGTTGTTATTTTAAGCATACACGAGTATTTTATACGTGACTACGTATTTCTCTGAACCAACATGAATTATAGAACACGGATACAAACACACACACTGATCTCTTTGTTATAGTACATACAACTTCCGAATGTGTGGTTTAAGACTTGGGTCTAAAGTTTAATTAAGTTTCATGTTAGATTTTTAGTTCCGTGTCCCCGGTCTTGTTAGGTTAAGTTAGGTTTTCTGTTCTTGGTGATTTGGTGTGAAAATATAATTATATCTGGTGTTTGAAAAGGAAGTAAAAGCAAAGTAACTTACAGTTATTCTTCTGCGTATTTATGAAAATAGAGTCACTTCCACAGTGTCAGTGGCGCTTCAACTACGTGCAATGCAGCAATGTTCCTAAGTCGGGAGTAGGTTGTTCACAATACTACCGAGAGGTTGTCCCGTTAAGGTTTCTGTTCCCTGGCGCTCATTCAAGTGCCCTAGCTGGGCTGTTGTCGCTATATTGGTCTCATTGTGCCCCACTACCTTATGAGCGCATCAATGGATGGAGTTACTATTCAGGCTTTGTTAATTGTTGAATTGCTAGGAGTGACTGTGTCAGTATACACTTTAAAGGATATGTTACAAAGTAAAAAGAAGGTTAGTTATGTCATAAAAGGTAAGTAGTACAACTTAACGTCAACGTTCGTCAGAAACAACGTAAATCCTAGGATACATTTTACACATTAGCAACAATAAAAATAAAGTGCCAATTTTGAGACATATACATATTTTTGTGCTGCTTTTGCTGAATGATTATTATAATATGCCCTATGTGTAGATTTTCCTTATTGACTTACTTTGCTTTGGTTTATTCGTAAGAAAATGTCAGGCATTTACCTCAACCGTTCGTACAATACGAAACGCGTGCAGGCTCTAAAGGCACACTTAACGAACATGAATTTAAAGAGTGGTAATAATAAGCAATGACATGATTAAAACTCCGTCGCCTCCCCCGTCAATTGTCTTTGAGCTGTGAAATATGCGAAACAATAGCTGGAGTACACAGAACCGTACAAACATTTTACGTTTTTCTTTCATCCCAAAATCAGCATGGAAATAATATTTTTATTCTCTTTTTTTATAAAAACGACATAAAAGCGGATACGTCGCGAAGATAAGGAAGTTATACGACCTTCTCGCGGCTCCAAGTGAAGCAATCCATCCCACGTAATTGCATTATATTCGGAGTGCGTACCTCGAGTGCCCGGAAGGAACTGTTACTTATGATTTCTTTCCAATATCTACACTTTTTGTACCGCCAACATCTCACTTTATTCAGGTTATAAAACAAGAGTTAAGGAACACTTCCCTCCAACTATTTGTTCCTTTTCTTTTTCCGTTGTTAAACGAATGGGAATCTCTGCTTTATGTATGACAGATTCTTACTAAGAACTGTTATTTTTCAAGACTTATTCTTGGGATTTTCAAGCGGTTAATCTTACAAGTGGTTTAAAACACGCTTTGTCTTTTAATGTGTATGACTTGTTTATCAAGAATTGTTTTCCATCTGCGTTACCTTTGTTATATTTCACGTTTGAAATATTGTTTGTATTTATTACAAGGAAACAACACATCTTGGCTTCGTTTGAAAGAATATGTTTCAGACGGCAAACAGGTAATACCGATCTAAATAAATTATTCTCTAATTTTAGCCGAAACTCCACGTGGATTTTGTCTGATCTATCATCGTAGTGTGTGATAATGTAGGAAACCTTTTGTTATACCGTGTAAATTGTTTGTAACTATGAAAATGTATGATAAAAAAATCAAAGAACAAAATATATATTTCCCAAACTTTGTATCGTAATGAAACCACTCATGTCTCTAGAAACTTTCTGTGTCCGTCTGTTCGGTAACTTTTTCAAGCGGCGGCTATCATTTGCTAGTTGATTTTTCTCTGTGTGTACGCTATTCTATTTCCGGATTTTCTCTTTCATACCTCGCTCTGACATTTTGACGTGCCTTCACAGCCTGTCCGAAACACATTTACGCATTTAGAGTTTATATGAGTACACTGCATTGGTTTGTGATTTAGTTTCTATCTCCGTTAAAATGAAAATATGTGTAGAATGGGACCGCCGGGAAGTTGGATGGTATTCAGTAGATAAGTCTCTTTTTGAAACGCCGACATTTCCTTGTGTTGTGTCGTATGTCGTGTCTAAATTGAAAATGGGAACTATTTGTCAAGCTTTTATGTATTAAAATATAAAATGAGACATGTTTTGATCAAAAATAATATTATTTTGATAGAAGTAGGTAACTAAGTAGAGCTTGGTAAAGGAAGTTAAAGTAAATTGTGCTCGAACTCGATGGTTTTAGGTAAATGTATTTTTAATGGTGTAATAAAAAGAATCCAAAAGGGATGGAGGTTGTCTACTTTAAATTAGCCCATTCAAATGGTTTACTAGGACCTCTCGTCACTGAACTGCACGAACAGAGCTTAGCTCTCACATGTATGTGCCCTGCTCTAACTTGTAACACTGTTAACCACATATTGACAGACACTTTGGGGGCTTGCGCCGATACAGCTGAGACAAAAGGACAAATTTGGGTTAATTAAATTCCAGTGTCGGGCTTTCGGGCGCGATGTCTGGGCTCGTCACGGCGTCTTGGACAAAGTACGCCTTATCACCGCTAGTTGGCAGACGCCCCCTCCCGCGCCCCCTCACACCACCTCCGCACAAGATTAATGCCTCTCTAATGAATCAGCTACCGTGACAAATCAGGCGCCGGTAATGGATAAGGCTTTCCTGGTGTTGCGGCCACAATAAATTAGTTAACTGATAAATGTTTGATTTTATAATTTGCCTGCAGACAGCTTGATTTCGCTGTTTATTGGGTGATTTAAGAAGCGAGCATTGTATGTGAAAATATTCTTGTGGAACTTATCTACTTGCCTAATGCAACATTGCATACAGTAACGGTTTGCATAGAAAATGGTTTGTCCGTTCGCCTAAGCGCTTAGAGTTGAAATTCTAACAAGCTTACTGTAACTGAAAACAGGCGTATGTATTTCTATTATTATAAAAAAAACTTTCAACTTTGGTGTTATATGATTTTATGGACACTGACGCAGGAAAAGGAATATGCAAGTGCCATAAAAATAGGGTTCTGTGGCTTTTGATTATCCACATGAGAAAGTAACGAATACTAGGTGTGTAAGGAGATTCTCAAACGACACGGCTTGACGTGGCAAAGTAAACATGCAATTGTATTTGCGTAATTTATTTCATCACCACTGCACTCACAACGCGCAACGGTGAAAGAAAACATTGTGGCGAAACCGACGTGTTCTAGAACCTGAAAAATTCAATGACATGTGTGACTGTGTGTGTTATGTTATGCTATCAATATTTCGAAAAAGTAGATACTCCTACACTAACATATTCTCGCTAGTCAATAAAAACAAAAGAAAAAGTTGTGATAATCTCAATCCAATACACAACATCTCATGTGTCCATGCAGGACCTAATAACAGTATCATCTAGTGATTTTGTGTTCATCGAATGGTGTTACCAGCAGTAAATGTTAGTAGGCGATCTAGCCTAAGTACGTTAAGCCAGACATTTACTGCTAATTGGCAAACGTAGTTTTCAATTGGTTTTCAATTGCAAAGCAATTAGCAATTATTGTCGTTTATTATTCTGTTTATACAAGCGTATCTGGGAAACAAGGGTGTGTTTAAAGCAGCTTACATAGTTAATTGTTTTTTTTCTTTTGTAGTTAATATACAGGTTGGAGCTCGTGGCTTAATAAGAACTGCCACTCGGGTCGATCTTTAGGTAAAGCTGTGCTTGCCTAGGTCGGTCTGTGGATGGGTGACCGCCCGACATACCGAGTTTCCTCCGTGCCTCGGAAAGCACGTTAAGCTGTTGGTCCCGGCTGCCATATATAGATCTTTGGCAGTCGTTACAGGTAGTCAGTGACCTGAAAGTCTGACAACCAGTCTTACCAAAGGGTATCGTATTACCTAGTATTAACTGGGTTGTGGAGGTCAGATAGGCAGTCGCTCCATGTAAAATACTGGTATTCAGCTGCATCCGGTTAGACTGGAAGCCGACCCCAACATAGTTGGGAAAAAGGCTAGGCAGATGATGATGATACAGGTTGGAAGGGACTTAGGGACAATGACACACAAACGGTTACAAACTATTCAGTGCATCATTCCGACCCATACCTTTTGACCGTGAAGGAAAAAAGAGGTTAAAAAATAATACCGATGCAAAGTTTATATTTGAGTGATGTGCTGCCATGAGCACGTATTAACCGTTTGTGCGTCGGAGTCCTGCGATAATATATGGATATTCCAATTAACCTGACTTTCTTGTTGAATAATAAAGGCTATTTGTTAGTTATTTTTATTATTTAGTTATGCTTCCTATATTATGTAGTTATATAGGTAATTTTAATCTTGTCTCATTTCTTCAAATAATAAAATGTTAAAAGATAGTCAATGCCAATCCAATCTATTTGCTTTGTTACAAATAAAATGCTGGATTTATTGTTACTCTAGTAGTTTGTAATTTAATTTAAAAGTATTACTTTTATATATTATGTAGCCAAATTACATATTCTTACATTTATAGAGCCATACTCCTTTGTGTGATCCGATGAAACACAACTAACAATAAAACCTTTAGAAAATTGAACTGGCCTGAGACTTTAATAGTAATCAAGGTATTTTATGAAAAAGAAAGGTCATATTATTTCTATAGTCTGACTGTGGCTCCTGAATTTTAATAGAATATAAATAGAATAGAATATGTTACGGGATAGCCTTAACTGTAGTGAAAAGGGCAATCTAGCTAAAGGTCGTAGCTCTATGAATAGAAAAGAGATATGCCTACTGTATATTAAACTTTAACAATTACATCAAATATAAATTCCTATTAACTTTCACCTTTGATAATCTGATTAGCTATATCTCGTTGACTCGTTAATCTTTTTGTTCTGATATAATCATTCCAGTATAATATGAGAAGAAGAAGGATAATGATGAAGAAACTACTATTAAAGCTTGAGTTGGCATGTAAGTCTGAGCTTTTGTGGTTGTACTGTAAATGGATGTTCGGGAGAATGGTAGCCATTACAGGTATCACTAATCGCTCTTTGGTCTTCTTCTACCTGTTTGTTTTTATCTGTCACCGACTCGTGTCATATGGACCTAAGTTGAAGGAAGAATGTTGCATTAGACGCAGTTTTCAGTTTATAAGTCAGTAATTTTTCTTTATGCGTTAGCCTTTTTAGACTCGAGCTATTCACACAAACTCTTGCACTATTTATGATGTAAATGCATTAAACAATGCTCCAGCGTGAGTATGACACGATCATTATTTATAGCTATTGATAGCGGCGTCTCATTTGTCAACATTAATAACGTAATTAAATATTTATGCAACCGAAATTTTCATTTTAACTGTTTTTAAAGTGATGTTATTATTAAATTACGAAGTCTTGCTGCCTTTCCTGCCTTGCTTTTGGTACGTGTTTAAATAATACAATTATGTAAATTTTTAGTTCGAACGTATAGGCAAGTTTGTGATAAAATTCATGGTAGCGCAAGCCAAGAGTGACAATGGTTCCAGTATCAGAAAACAAATAGCTTTTCATAAAACTGTGCATACTTGGTCCGACGCTATGAACACAATCACATTTTCTTGTTGGCAAGAATCACGAGTGTAAACTGTCATTCAATATGAATGAATACTAACATAATAACACATTGTTTTCAATGTCTACCTAATAACAAAAGTCCCGCCTGCTAACATTATACATTACGATATAAAACAACACGTCGTTAGCAAGTTTGTACATAGCGCTCAACAAAAATAATTTCTTTTTCATAAAATATTAAGTGTAGCCATGAATACATGCCAGTCCGTTGAATACAGCCTTTATACGACGGTAATGGCGTGGATAACATATATCCCGGCATTTCTGGAGTGATGCCGCCTGATAGTCATCTTATTATGTAACTTTGCCTATTGTAGATGAAAGGTAACTTTATATAATGTAGTTTCGGTACTGCAAATGTTACATAGGGTCCCAATTTGCCCCAACGATAACCACCTGGGGTTGAAGCGTCAGTTATGAAGCCCGGTGGGGTTTTGTTGAGATTCTAATTTTAAGTAGTTTTTACTTTTTGGTCGGTTATTTTTAATTAAATAATCAGTAACTGGATACAAACTATGTACGATGCCTACAGATTAGCATTAGAACAAGAAAGGTTAAACCAAAAATAATATGATATCGAAAAAGTACCAACAAAAAACTGAAATGTATATTGATTCGACCATAATTACACGTAATTTGAAAAGTTACATTAGAAGGTAGTTAGTTTATTAAAGCTCCTAAAATACTAAATTTACATTTGAAATACGACACGAATTGTGGTATTAGAGTGTTGGCACGGAGTATCCCAGTTGAAAGTAGGTTTAACATTATTTCTAAAACAGAATGTTAAATTAACCGTGGTTACTAATTTATACCTGTAATACATATTTAAAAGCCTTTAAGCTTATGCTTTTTACATTAAACGCAATTGCGCATACCAGAACAAGCTTAGTATAAATAGGTTCTCGGTTTATGTCGGATTAGGTGAAAAGATAGACATCAATTAATCAAATAGATATGATCATTAACCTTTTCAATTTTTGAGGTGTGGTTGTGTGTGTGTGGGTGTGGGTGTTGGTGTGGAGTGATAAAACACTAGGCGCAATTTTCGAAAGTAGAATACTGAATAACGTTGAAATAAATTTTGCACTATTAACGCAGAAACAATAATTGTAATGTCCACTAAAAACGGTAACAACAGTGCACAGCAAGTCCATTCGAAATGTTTACATTTCAACGTTCCAGTTTAACATTGTTCCTTAATACCTTAATGGTTGTGTGGACAGCGTTACTGGGGGAAGGTGGGCAAAGGGGCGCCGGTCAGTCGGCTCCTTTACATCCCGACACTGAGGCCTTTGTAATGTTATCCCCGGGGTGAGCCTGCCTTGCAAGACGACTCGGATTCCTGTATAGTGCTCTAAATGAGTTTCAGTGTACTGGGTGTCCGGTGTTATAACGTTACAATAGTGAGTTTACAATTTAATGCTTTTGTGATAAATTGCTCATTGTATTCCAATTGGAAACCTGATGAACATCGTATTGTGTACCTATGGAAATCATTCAACGTTGGCATGGAGATCGCTAAAGTCTGGTAGGCAGCTTTGTGGTTTAGAAAGCCGAATTCATTATACTCGACTTAAAGTAAATACTTTCTTGTTAAATGAGAGTAATTATCTTCCTAAAATTAAAGCTCTCGTTACATATACGCTCACAATTAAGTATTTTAGATATTTCATTACGTCAGACAGTCTGCGACATTATTATAATAGTAGGCAGTCTCTTTGACAAAATATTGAGAGAAATTTCTTTTAGCCCAAAGTTTATTCCGAGAAACCAGACGTCTAAAGAATCTTATGAGTATGAATAATAAGAACAAGATTACATTATGAAAGCAGAACAAATAGAATAAGAACTAATTAAAGTTGAATGTCTGCAGCTAAATTCAGTTATTTTACAAATGGCAACAATCTACTTCTGCAGAAAATGAAAATAATATTCTATATCCATACGTAGTCATGATCGAAGAATATGGGCTGTTCTGCCGTGCACCTTTTTCTGGTACAAGTTACTTGTATTCTTGACTAAATCATTCTCAGTATGAAAGCATAAATCATGCTATTTTATTTAACTTCAGCGAATATCTCGGTTCTCGTCAGAGCCACATACTCGTATTTTGCTTGTAAAATATTAAAGCCAAGGCAGCATAGTTCACAGAATCGCTAACAAAGTTACCACCTAGTGAAGTTAAGGTACACAGTTTGAAAGTTACGAGCAGAGCGCTACAGGGCAATATTATCTGACCCTACATAATTACAATAACATTTTGATTCAAGAATGCAAATTAAGTTCCGTAGCCCCCGACGCGACGTGGCAACGTTGTTTGGTTATTAATTTTATTCAGTGGCCTTTTCCGAGGCGTCGAACTTGGCCCCGAAATATTAACTTAATACTTTATATTTGAGGAAAGAAAAATACGGTTTTAATATATTTTGTAAATGATGACATCCTTTTTTCTTGAGAATTTTAAGATTAGAAGAGGCTTTTTCTTGGAAGGTTGTAATCGCTGAAGTCTTTAAGTAATATTTGGTTTCAAAGTTTTAACCCGTAATTAAGGTTTTATTTTAGGATTAGGAACATGGTTGGTTTTTAGGCAGTAGAAGTCTGACACTCCCTTCCGCTCCACCCAGTGCGGGAGGAGTCATTTGATGATTTCACATCCACCAAAAAAAAGGGGCCCATGAGCGGTATAAAAAACTCTGACACCATGTAAGGCGTTAACCAAAAAATAATAAAGAATACAGAAAGCGACTTAAATAACAGGTAGATACTCCTTATTTAAGTTAAGTCCATGAAAGAGCTTTCACAAGTGATGGTTCTAAGCTTTTTTTAGTCGTTCTTGAGAAAATACATCACTATACACGAGGCCAGAGTAAAAAAACGGTAAATATAAACTCATCTAGAATCAGAAATCAACATATTTAATTTCCACACTAACCATGATGATCATGAACAGTATCCGGACCCCACCACCTAATTTCCGATGATTGGCAATGAGATAAACTATGCAGTTTATGCCTCTAATAATACCGCGATTTATATTCACGGTGTGTTTAATTTATAGGGATTGCATTTAGCGCGATGTGGGATGTGTTACAATGTGATCTGAAACACGTACGCATCGTTTCGGTGACGAGCTTTAGATATAGCTCACATGCTGTTTGTTTAGTTTGAGCTTTGCCATCAATAAGTGAGAATCTCGTGTGAGTGTGAGTTTGAGTATTTGCAACTGGTTGATGCTAACGTTCTAGAGACAAATGACCTTTTGGCCTCGAATAGGGCCGATTTAATTTGTGTTTAATAAATTATTTTATGTTTCTTTTATCTTTTATTTATATTATTATTTGTTTTGTTCTGTTACATAACATAACATCACGACTATAAACAAGCCGCCGATATTCAGGCTCCGTAGCTGCTGCAAGTGTAACAAATACATTTCCTTTATTTCTTTCCATGGTTTCAAGATAAAATGAAAAGTCATTTATTCAAATTAGGTTGAGAACGTCTTTGAACAACTAAAGAAAAATAAGACAGTCACCCAAAACGCCCGCCTTTTACCACTCCCTACTGTTTAGGGTAGAACGTAAGTACTTGAATAAACATAATATAACATCATGGCCGTAACCCTTAAAGTGATAGACAGATATGTACATAATAGTACACCGACATTTCGCCACTTATGTTTTTAAGTCCAATGTAATAGGGAGTGATCCTATTGCCATCAACCGGGTACAAATCTTAACACCGTCGCAGTTATTGAGAAATTCGTATTGAAAAAATCCATTAACATTTTGGCTTGCTCTGTCTCCGATTAGAACACAGGACCACATGCTCAGTAGTCGCGCTTGCAACGACAACACGGACGTAGCAATTAAAAAGAAGTAAAAACTACTCTGCGAACGTGTCTTACCATTTTTCTTTTTTGGGTGTTGGAAATCATCAAATAACCCCTCCCGCTCTTGGGCAGAGCGAAAGGGAGTGTAAGACTTCTACTGACTAAAAACCACCCAAGTTCCTTCTTAGCCCATTATGTCGAGGCCGCGGTATCTCTTGTGAACAACCCGCAACCCCGACGGGAACGTGTCTTACCATTATTTCAGTCTGATAAATCAAACTTTTAATTGTCAAATAGTTTCGTGACTTTTTAATTTAACGTGTCATTTGGTAAGCGTTCTTTAATTAAATAAGAGATTCCGAAGAGATTGTCAATTATAACTTTGAAGATCAAGCGGCATTCCTTTTATTTTATATCACGTTGGACGGTTGTAATTAGGTAGTAGGTACGGTCAGCATCAGAAGTAGCTTAACATTTCGGAATTTTAATTCTTTGATATACAGGACTCCAGCTGTAATTTTTAATGTTTCAGAACATTATTCTTTTAAATATTTCTTACTCCTTAATAATTTGTTAGTAACGAGTAATATTTAATAAGTTTTTATTAAAAAACCTGCTTTGTAACTTTAAGTAGTGTTAAGCTACTTCTGCTGCTGACTGTACAGTCGAACAATCTAATAAGTATACAGGCAGAAATCTTGATATTGTTTGCAATTTTTTTTTTGGAGCGTTTCGCATTAAGCGACTAATGTCAAACACTGTATTGTTTGACATCAGTCTCTAAATGTATCAGTATAATCTTAAAATTAACTGCAAGTTATTTTTTTTATTTTGGAACAAGCCCGCCACACTATTCCCAAACCACTGTAACTCCTGTAAGCCAGAATCAACAGTGGCGATATATGACAGCCGGAACCATCAGCTTAACGCGAACTCGATATGTAATGGGTGGTCACCCATCCACAGACCAACCTAGGCAAGCGCGGCTTAACCTAAAGATCGACCAAAGTGGCAGTTATTATTAAGCCACGAGCTCCTGCTCGAGCGAAAATCACTGTTAAATATTAGTCCGTGTATACATAATACGATGTGTAACTGGTATATAACAGATTGTATTCTGTATTAATTCTCAGGTCCGTCGTGAATTAAATTCAATTTGTATTCATAATACTCTGATTGAACGCATCGGGAAACGGCTCCAACCTCACGCTTCCTATTAGAGGGAGCAAATTAATTTGGTGAACAAAGATAATGAACTCAATTTTTGCTGTTAAATTACTATAAGCCAAATTTAATTGATTTTAAATATCGAGCTAGAGTAGATGTGGTAAATTTTCAATCAAAAATGAGTTATTTAACTATTTTTTCTTTTTTTTTTGAATTGAACCCTTTCTTGAGATATCGATGTCGAAGCAAAAGGAGCAAGGAACGTAGCATGAGGCGTTCTGTAGCTTCTACCACGGAAAAATTATATGAGTTTTTGTACGTAAATGAAGTATGAGACTATTCAGATAAATTACTGTTTCATGATGAACGTGACAATGCTTATCAAGCTTCCATAGACTTCGATTCGTAGGGCGTAGCGCATCAGATTTTCTGCTACCGCAGCGTAGGGGGCGTAGGCTTGGAACAATGTCATCAGTTACGACGTAGCACTCGTACTGTTGCTACGACTCGTAGCAATAGAACAGTATTTATAAGTTTCTAATGTATTTGCTTATTTCGTTTCTTTACACAAAGACGGCATCAAAGGCATTCTCTGCTAGCACGTAACACCCGATGTTTGCATCGGGTGTTACGTGGAATAATCGTTTATTATGAAAACTTTCAGGCATCTCTCCACACCACCTTTTCGATGGCTCGTTTTTTTATTTAGATGTTTTTTTTCATGTGCATTATTGTTAATATTGAAATGTGACGCATTAGCCTTGGTTACAAGCATATCTCTCGTAAAAGTTCTTAATTTCGGTCTTACATTTATTACTACTGTTACTACTATTATTACAGCTTTATATATGTAGCTAGGCCATATTTTACAAAGTAGCTATATCAACTTATATTCTCGTTATCCACCAACGTTATGTATTTGTTCGGCCTTTACAAAGAATTGTGGCGGGTGTTCAATTTCCCAGACCTGGTCTGGGAAGATTAATTAACCATTTACCCGATTGGATAAATATTTTTGTGAACTAAACGCTTTATAAAAACCTTGGTGAAAGAATCAATTTTGTGTAGGCGTTGAATTCAGGCGTTTTATATGATTGCTTGGTCATTAAATTGGGTTTGTTGTTGCTATTCATGTTCTGAGGGTAATCAAAATTCAACGTTTGTAGCTGAGTCCGTAAGTGAGTAGTTGAAAGTCCGCCGCCTACGTTTCCGTTTGACCCTAGTCCCTCAGTTGACCTTTATAACTTCCGTTGCAAAAAGCCAACTGATCTATTTTTCTTTAATTTTCGCAAATTTCCTAACAACCGGTTGTAAAGACGACATGAAAAAATATAAGCATGTCAATTGCAAACTTTCACTTTAATTGATGTTTTTTCGGTGAACAAAGGCGAAAAATAGAGTTCCCTTCAGTCGGTTTTTAATCTCCAAGAAAATGCTTGAAGCATGGAGGAAAACACGACGAGTCATTGAACAGTAATTTCGGAATGGTTTCGCCCTGTCGATTTCCACGAGATCTGAATTAACGAGTTAGGAAATTGTTGCACTTTAGTAAATATAGTAACTATGCTTCTAAAACTAGCTTTAGCATCCCAGTTGTACTGTCACTGCGGTTTGTTGTTTAAATATGACATGCTTTGTCAGAATCAAATAATTTTCAGTATTTGCTTTTGACGAATTTATGTATTAGCGCAGTGTTATTGCAAATCATATTATGTTGTAGGACATGACAAATAAACGATGTTATTATAATCTGTTTAATATTATAAATTGGTATTTGTTTGTAGGTATATAATAATCGTGGTAATCTTCAGAACTATTAATCCGATTCGTAAAAATTCTTTCAGTAATGGGAAGCTACTTTATTCGTGAGTGTTATAGCTTACAGGTTACCGTGGGTTAGTTTTTGTACGTAACAGGAGCGAAGCCGCGAGTAAAAGCTACTAGTTACAGATAAATCGGTCACGCCGCTAATAACGTATTTGTAGTAAACCAATAAATATTTAATTAAATTTCATTGCACACGTTTAAAACATGTTTATAATACAAATAATAAATTATACTTCCATTAAGAGCGTACTAATTATAATTTATGAAACAGAACAACGAGTAATAACATATTTGTTCAATCGCGAAAGTTATCGAAGTCGAGAGTAAAATCTGGTTTCGTAATAATAATTTATGAACACTCGAACATAACCAAACAAACAAAATATACTTGTCGTAACCAAACGGAGGAACGAGTAGGGAGGCCATTTGGAAACCGATAAACAATACAAGCGGCACGCAGAAATCACCCCTAAACTCGCTTGTTTCCGGTTGCTAAATAATGTGTTCAAAGTTAATATTAAATCAGCTGTTCAATAACATTGTATGTTCTGTGATGCAGAGGTGATTTTATTAGTCTCAACAGAGCTTAAGCCGAGCAAGGAACGTAAAGAAACTTCAGCCGACCCAAAAGTTTTGTCATGTAACAATGTAATTAGCCCCTAGGAGTTTGCCAGCCCCTAACTTGTAACAAATTCTTTATCTCGCCTCGCCTTTTTCACTCACTAAAATTTAAATTGTGGTTACATGATTATTTTAATTGCTTTTGTGGAATGCATTCCTAACACCGGTCTCACTTAGTAGCAGAAAGTCAAAGTTTTTTAATTATTTCATTCTTGTGTCTTGGTTTATCTTTTGTATTTGTTTCATAGTTAAGTTTAAATTATTATTCTAAATCGGCTTTTATGAAAACAATTCTTCAGTTTAGACATTCTTCCTATAATGTGGGCACAACATTTTGTTCCAATGGGGAATCGAACCAAAACAGAAACCATCGCTGTACCATCAGAGCGGTCAAATTAATAAAATTTTCTTTAAATTGCATTAATACAGCGGCACGGTTGGCATAACAACATACATTTTACACCGTCGCATTACCGTTCTTGCTTAATTACACAATATTACCCGATGTTAAAATATGAACACGGAGTTAAACACACGGGCATGCACATGCGGTCGGTTCACTGAAAACAATTTCGCCGCTGGATCTTTCTGAGAATTAATTTACAAAGCGACGACGTTGTGTTATTCGAGAGAACACTTCACATTAATATTTGATCGTAATTTAAGTTAGTTACACACATGAGCGAAATCTTGCTTAAGATTAATCCTCTGGCTGGAGTTAGTAAAGCTCTCGCGGCCTGAGTTGCTAAGGTTGTTAGCAGTAGTGGCCTCGTCGCATGTTTATTTCAGAGATTGCGAGGGTGTAACTTGAGACTGTTTGCTGGTTTTGAGGGCGGTGCGCAAACACCGCCTCCCGCGTACATACAACAACTTAACGAGCCAACTCCGGCTCATCGGGGAATTTCGTGGCGTGGGCATCCCCACCATCTCAGTGTCGTCAATAAAACTTTATGATAAAAACAAAATAATATTTACTTTGAATAACTTAAGGACGTACAATGGCTCGAAGAGCGGGAGAACAGTGAACGCGACAATAAGCTCGGCGGGCTGCAGTTTGTTATCGGCGCGCGTCGAGTCGGCGCCGCGAGACAATCGCACCGCGCCTCGCCGCGCCTGAATACACACGCGACGCGATGCGATGTTCTCTCCGACGGATATTGGGTAGGCGAGCGCATGGTTTAAACTGAACACTTTCCTTACAAAGCGAAAAGTTTCTACTAAATGCATACGGCCGTCCCGTTTGTGCGCTCAACTTTACATTTGTCAAGTTACAAACTTTCTGTCGCACTAACTAGACCACCGCCAGATGTACGACTGTATAGTTTTAGTTTTAAATATGCACTTCTGTTATATCCCACGTTATCTTACCACGTCGTCGTGAATTCAATACATCGGCGTGCTATCGTGTTCAGAATAATTGTAATATCGTTAGCATAATCATGTGCACATTGAATTACAAGTGGTGCATTTATCGTAAGAGCTCGTTGAAACAGTAATTAATTATTATGTTTCATAATGAAAAGGTGTTTTTACAGTAAATCGCTGCTTTAATTCAAAGGGGTCAATAGGTAAAAAAAACATTTTTACGTGATGTTTTTGTCCCTTTAAGTTGTGGTCGCGGTTTTTGGTTATTTTTTAATAAATATAATCCTATGCTGTATTCTTCGTGTGTATATTTCAAGACTGTATTGGTATATTATTCCCCATGTCATCCCCATGGGAAAAGGGCGTGAGTTTATGTATGTATGTATGTGTATATTCTATACGTTCGACACAGTTGAACACACCACACACCATTTAAGTTCCATAAGAATCATAATTAGTGTGGTTTTTTATTCATAAAATTATAAAAAGCCACACTAATTATGAGAGGATTCTATTATTTTATAAATTGTGTGAAAAGTGAGTTAGTAATACCTTGCAGTAAAATTATAAGAAAACCACTTATATACAGATACAAGTAAATTTACCCTTCAAAAATGCAAACACTTTTTTTTTAAAAGAAGTGCCATTTTAAAATGGTTTTTAAATAAAATAGGATTATTCCACAAATATACTTGCGGTCACGCAGACTGCTGGGTCGCAACTCACAAGATAGTAGTTTTGCTCTGAAGTAAGCCAACATAGTGCAGAAAAGCAAAAAGTACAGTTAAGATATTTGGGCTATTTTTGATTTCAAAGTACTGGGTGCCTTTATGGAATATACAATATTAACAGTATTGACACGACTTTTGCAATATTAAATAAAATCCTGCAAACAAAACCTGGGCTACATATTTCGATCTGTAGCTACATATATTAAAAAACATCCATGAGCCCATAAACTCTGATACGCTCTGCAGATGAAAAGATAAATGAAATTTCTTGTAACAAACATGCTGGACTTAAAACGGAAAATTACACCAATCCTTTCCAAGACTTGCTGTAGTAATTTATTTTTCA
Source organism: Diarsia brunnea (assembly GCA_949774965.1). NCBI lineage: Eukaryota > Metazoa > Arthropoda > Insecta > Lepidoptera > Noctuidae > Diarsia > Diarsia brunnea. Next base: position 9,175,405 of record OX459008.1, on the reverse strand, counting down.
ATTAAATATAAAGGTGTAGTTAGTGCGGCGGATGAATGGTTTTCTAATGAATCTGGCGCGAACTTCGTTACCGTAATGGATAACATGAGCGTTCACGTCCACAATGCCTCACGTACGGAACAATGTACTTCGTTCTGCTGCGTGTATTGTCAACGAGAAATTATTTTTTGTATCATGAACTTATGGATGATTTTGTGTTTTACGATTTCTGTTTATTAATGTGATTACTAGCAAATAACATCTGTAATCTCACCGAAGGGTTAGGCAAAGGTATATTTAATAGTACACTCAAATTTCGCCAGTTATGTTTAAGTCCCATGTAAAAGGGCATCAAACGAGCATAAATCTAGGCTCTGTGGCTGCTACTGAGAAATTCCAGACGGAAAAACCCAACAACACTTTAACCGGCCCCGGAATCGAACCAGCACCTTATGCTCAGCAGTCGGTAGTTAATAATAATTCAAGTTGATAATAAGAAAACAAACATAATATAAAAACATGAGAGTTATCAAAGAGTGGGTTTGCCAATAGACCGAGGCTTAACAAGCTTGAAAAAGAAGTAAAAGAGTCACAAGCCGTATCTTGGTATATTGCTCGTTTAGCGGATTACAGGGGAATTGGGGAGTGAGCCGCATAACATATTGAACTACTTGTAACAAAATTAGTTTCGTAGTTATGTAGTTAAAGACACATCACGTTACCAAACTTATACATATTTGAAAGTTATACCTTGTTAACTCTTCGTCAACAGATCTGTAAGTAGTTACCTACTTCTATCATAATTTCGTTACCAGAGATACGTATAGTTTACTACGACATTTTCCTCAACACATTAAAAACACAACATTAAGTTCTAAAACCTTTATGTAGATTGATGAGGACACTTCACAAGCACGCGTTCACATAAACTGTAACGCCACATAAAGACGTACAAATTACATGAAACGTCGCCATACATAACAACAACAACATAAAGTTGAGAAAAAATTAACGAATACCACAAATTGTGGGAGTGCGAGTCCCTTACAGCGATATATCGCGTCACTGTGATGTAGATATCATGTCTTATGACAACGCAGGTATTTCGCTAGATAATCCTCCGCGAAGAATTTCATATTTCACCGGCGAATAAGTAGCGTATTATTTCGCGTGAGACAGGTGTCGCTCTCGTCAGCCGCCTAAATTCATCTCTGTATAGCAGGTGCACACAAAACGACGCTTCTAATCCGGCCCTGACGGCGGCTCTCGCTTTATGTAGTGCTGTCTTATGATAAGGATGAACCTACATTCTACAACGTGACGTAGCTACCTACTATTTCCGGTAATTATACATGACCGTGCAAGTTTCCATGTATATAATAATAAATTATTCACTAGTTTGTATCTTGGGAATTGGCAAATATTTAGTATTTGCATAATTATCTGTACTCTCTTGACATTTCGTTGCAATAAGTGACTGAAATTGTGCACTGACCGGAATTTAACTCCCATGTGCAATTATGTCGAACTATCTGATATTAATGTCCGTAAAATGTGTATGAGTTACAGTATGTAATATATTTTTGCATTCTTTACTTTGTTTTATAAATGTGAAACGATGAATATGTAACAGCTACATTCAGGCCGTGCTGTCATCCATCTAGAAATTAAAATTACCTGCTCGTACTTACCGCTTAGAACTTTTAAACCAACCAAAAAAGAACTTGTTTGCTAGCTAATGGTTTTTCAACATTAAGTTTTTGTGTGTGACATTGGGGAAATCTTTGATACTATGAAACAATCACTGTGTCAAAGATATTAAAGATAGACGCAAGTTTGGATATTAGTTTTATCGATCAGCCTGTTATGTTCGACATTCGAGTTGAACGGCATTCCGTTTGTGATTCTCTTTGAAGATAAAATTGCTACTTTCAAAGAAACTGCAAAGATGGAACTGCTGCTTGGTATATTTCATGTAACTTCCTCCCTCAGTAGCGTCATATGCCTACATCGTACAGGAATTTAATACCGAGTAAACGAGTAAGTTAACTCACCTTTTATATTTAACATAAACCTTTTCATAAAATTGCGCGCTTATTACACATACACTCATATTACACAGAATGTTTGTGAAGTGAGGTAAAAACAAAGGGCAATAAAATAAATTGTTCCTTTTGAATGACCCCATCAAATAGCACTCGGCAACAATGGAGCCTTCTGATGAATTATCAATTTTCTCTTTGTCACACGCCAAACAAAAACTCGCGATCATCGTACCTGGGGAGCGCGTTATCTTGGCAGAGACATATGACCATTATTTGTACGTGTGCGTCTGATGGCCGCGTGTGTGCGCCCATATCAATCAATCGGTGACGACAGTCGGATTGAAAGTATGCCCCGTTGATCGAATCAGGAATATGTATATGACATTACAAAAGCTTTTCTGCAGCCAGTTGATTTGATTACACGAATTCTTTTCCGTCCGCTTCGTTTAAAGCCTTCTTCAAACCACGTCTTTTCTCGTAGCGATGAAAGAATGTCACATATATGTAGGTCATAAGCCACTCGAGTTATAAGCAGAACTAGATTTTGTAGAAGTGCTTACAGTGCAGTCGTATTTATTTTACGAGTATGTACTATTATATTTTGTACAACAGAAACATATGAATATAAAGTGTAAACATATTTCAGGCATAAAATATTTCAATAAAACGTAGCGTCATTAACAGGAGACAGAAGTACTCCTGATTAAAAATTTTAATGACGCAGGTATTATTGGATAATGCGGCGCCAACATTAACGAAACAATCATACAGTTTTCATATTAATTCGGGTTTATATAGCAGCTGTACTGCGAGTAGAGCAATAGGTTATTAATTATAAAGTATTAGTGTAGGTCGAAGTACCTGCGGCGGGGATAAAGGGTCGTCCGACTATTTGTCATTGTTATAAATTGTAGTTATCAACGTCTGAGATGATAGCATGATACCTGATAGGGTTCTCGCGTTTCAGGCATTGTGTCTGAGTAGCACATGTATTATTTCACACGAGTCAATAAATAGCGAACAATGCTGGTGATACACGGACGTAACTAACATATGTACGAAAAAATGCTTCACCAGCTATATATTCTTGCGTTTTCCGTATTGTTTCAAAATACTTTACCTATGGAGATTTGTTTAGGTAGTGAAGCATCATGTTTATGATGCTTTGACCCACTACGGTTATGTAAAAGACTAACCGTTTGTATTTCCTACAAATTGATTATAGGTGATGAGATCCACTTCCAACGAATTTAACTAAATTATACTCAGCTGCGTACATAAGGGGAAACATTTCTCATTGAGTTAATAGATCATTAATAAACCACGGAGAAATGTGTTTCCAAAGATTTATCACGGCGTTGAACAAACTTTCACCATCATGACTTTATTTTCAATTTGATTGTAATGGCTCAGTAAGCAAGTAACGTGTAAGCCAGCCTTAACAATTCATTTTGTAATTATCTTACTTGATATGAAACTCACGCGTGCGGAGTTCCTCGCCCTTTTTAATCATCCAAAGTTACGAATTTGTGTAAACTCCTTACACATGTAAATCTATAAGTGAGTACGGGAGAATTGAGTAATTTTATTATTTTTCCTTCGTTGTCGTCGCTCTCTCGTAATTGGATTAGAGTAATTTCGATGAACAGATTGCGACAAACGAGTCTCCTCACAAAAGGGAGATACAAAGATATTTTTACTGGCTGATTGATTTAACATTGCTTCTAATTTTAGCCGAAAACCTGTCGTTTAGTTAATTGTTAGAACATAACGTGAACTTTAGACATTAATTAATCAACTGGAAATGTCAGGTCATACCCACCTATTGTAGTCATAAAATAACACGGTTAGTTGCGTTATTGTTAAGTTAGGAACAGCATGTAGAACAAAGAATTCATCAATATTGAAGCGTCATTTTGTTATGACGCTGTATACTCTTATTTAAACAATAGTCGTGTTTGATGATTTTCTTATTTTCCGCAATGTGCCCATTGGCCATACTTCAGCGATCATTGATGAATTACTTTGTTGGACATCGAGCCCCTTGTATTGAATTAACAGTGAATCGTTACGCGTGTGCTTGTGTGCGAGGCCAGGTGACATCGACAGTAATGTTAATTAAATATGACACAACTACATCATAACCGTCAAGCCTATGATCCCCGGAGGGATAGGCGGAGGCGTGCTGTGTCGTAAAGCTACTTACAATAATGACGTCACAGGTGATAGACGGCACATCGTAATATGAAATGTGTCAAAAGTTAGTGTTTTGCCTGCACAAAGAACAAACAACGAATCAATATGAAATCAATGAATAAGCTTTATTTGAACGTTTAATTAATGTTGCTTTCGCAGTAAATATTTTATTAAAACTACGCTCGAATTAACTATGTGTACAAATATCCTATGTATTGAATTACATTAAATCTTTTCCGATGAAATACATCGGAACATTCGTAATAAAATATAGCTTTTTTTCTATTTAGCAAGTGTAATAAATTCGGAACTCTTACAACAGAAAAGCTCAAAGGGTTTGATATTTTGCAAATGACCGTTTATTGGTGGTGAGTGGCGACTAGTGGCGCGTAGTGGCGCGTAGTGGCGGCGTGTAGGCAGCTGTGTATCTATACCCGTCCATTGGATCGGGCGATGTTGTTTGTTCGAGAGCTTCCGCCTGTCAGCCCTAAACCAATACGGTAATGACATCGACCACTCACCGCGAAAGCCTTCAAAGTTATATCTATTGTCTTTATTCAGTACCGCCGTGGGTCAGTGCGAATGAACGGTCCATTTAATCAGTTATCTTGATAACAGACGTAGCACTGAATATTATTAATATTAATCCAAAGGGATTGTCCGTTTCCTGGAATTTACATAGCTATCATAAAGAGCTTTGTTGTACTGTGTAATTACAAGAGCTGTGTGAAGAGGCTGGATTTATATTTAAACCTGTGTGGGTTAATGTACTTTGTGGGTCCGTTACGGAGAAGTTATTTGCTTTCGTGACAAATTTCTCAGTAAAATTAATTAAAATCATCATCAATGTAGACGTGAAACCGTGCATTGTGTTAAAATAATAATAAATTGTACAATGGCATTTAAACTTTTTGTTTTAATTTAGTCATTCAAATGATATAATAAGTTTTTTAAAGATTTACGTTAAAAGACTGCGCTTTATCGCCAGTTTATTGTTACAGATATTTAGATACACTTTCTGTTGAATCATAATCAATCTCTTCCTCTTTTCCCAACTAATTTGAGGTTGGCGCAACATGTCTTTTTTGTTTTTTTTTTGGCGGGTGGAAAATCATGAAAATCAAATGATTTTCACTCCCTTTCGCTCTGCCCAAGAGCGGGAGGGGTCCCGCTCTTGGGCAGAGCGAAAGGGAGTGTCAGACTTCTACTGACTAAAAACCAGCCATGTTCCTTCTTAGCCCTTTATGTCGAGGCCGCGGTATCTCTTGCAAACAACCCTCAGCCGGCGCAGCATGTCTTCAAGACTTTTCTGTTGAATCTTTCCTAACTTTTCTACAGCATTAACATCTTTTTTATTCTTTTAAAATATCCAGAACTGCAGGGTAATAAAAAGATCTACATGTACTACCATCCTAATCCATTTTCCTACGCAATCACCTTGATCCCACGGCATTCCAATAAAATTTTCTCAATGGAAGTCCCGTTTTAAATCACAGTCGCCGCTTCCGCTTCCCTTTCGCTTACTATCGCTTTTGTGTAATATCAACTGGTATATTTCCTAATACAATAAAATAAATAGGAGGGTTGTCGTTAGATCAGGTAGCAAGTCAAGTGGCTCGGTATTTTCCGGAACAATACAAAGAATTATAAGAAAACGAAAGTCATCGGTCGTTCATTTCGTTCAGTTCTGCGCCATCAGGTTTTAGTGGAGGGAGGAGGAACGGGTATTATGGCCCTGATAGCTTGGACATCTACCTAATTGTCTGTTCCGATAGTTTTGCTATACTTGGACTATCGTAGTCGATGCACGACTCTTGTTGTTGGCTAACTTTTATAATTTGTTTTCTTAATATCTTGCTACAGTAGTTACACTGATGAGTAAGTAGTGAAACAATCTTTGTTTTTATAGACGGACTTCTTAAGAGATTACATGTTGTTTGAGATTATTATTGAATTGCCTCCCCTTCTTTGTCGGTCCTTTCTTGTCTTTGTTTTCTAGTTGGGTTGATGTGTAGGCGGAAAGGTTCTGGCTTATGAGAGATTGGTTTGACTTATTCTGGGTAAGTTACCTTGTTATGCAATCAACTATTAATTTATATAACTAAATTATTCAATTGATGGGTGATATAAATAGCACCTTCAAACAGGTACGGTAAGAATTTAGATTTTTTGATAAAAGAAAATGGCTGCAACAGTGACGTTACATAAGTAAGTAAATAACCTTACATAAGCAATACTAAGGTTCCTCTACCTACTTCCTAATATCATATTTCCACGTCGCTCCGCTCCTGATTCGCGGAAGCTGGATCCACCGGAAAGACAAAAGTTTCTTAAGATGTCATCAGAAAATGTACTTTGAATAAATAAATTGTTACGTACTTCAGCAGAAAATGTTACATAGCTGTCCCCGCTTGTGTAAAAGCTCATAATTTTCCGTGATGGAAACTTGGTACCTACTCTAGATAAGTATATCAGCTGAGCTACCCTGGGAACAAATTATATCAATGTTTGTAACGCAACCCCTTTTTTTTCTTAGTTTAATGAAAGGTCGATTTTTTTAAGTGAAAACTTCTTTGACGGCGTTGTGGACTTCTTTTGGGATGGGTAAAAAATGATAAACTCGCATCAAGACACGCGATCATCAGGTCACAGAAAGACAGATTAGTTAGGATTAGGAAGTTAGGATAAGCTGGTCGTAACATTTTCCTGCGTATGGTTTCGATAGGTAACTAGCGTCGTACGCTGCCCAACTTGTAAACATTTTTAAATATTTTTAGGACAAAATATAACATGGTGTTAAAATGATTGGTATTGGATATATAAGTAACTGAATGTTACTTATTCTGAACAAAATGGAACAAACTATATTCAGGTTTTGCATATACTAAAAATAATGTTGTAGCTATGAAGCTTATGTTATTTCTAAGCCAAAGTCATAAGCTGATCCTGGTGGTTTAATGTCATAATTGAATACGAACTCAATTTGCCATTAACTAAATCACTCAGGATTTGCTCATCACTTAGTAACTTGGTTAATTATTATCTTAATTTATTAGATAAATTGTTTAACCCATAGTACTACGAGTACCTATAGAAAACTTTAGAAACTCAACTAAGACATCCATTTTGTTCCTTTCTTACATCATTCCAAAATGCAATCCTCCGACTCAAACGAACACTGTTATTTAAGCCTTTGAGCGAAAACAGATTTTAAAGACGTTTGCTTAATATAACTAAAGAAGAAACTTCGGCGAACGTACAATTATACTTCTCTTAATTATATTAATTACACAAATAAATAGACATCGCTGGGCCAGAACACTCGGCGTCCAACTTTAACAAACTTACACCATTAATTTATTTAAAGCACGCAAAATGATTCCGTGCCACGGTCGAGTTTGTTTGCCGCAGATATTTCCAATCCACATCGACTTATTTTCATTGAAATGGTATTCATATTTTTAAAAGTCAATATAAAACGCTTATTAATTATTCACAGCGATTTATCTTTAGAATTACTGTGCCGATCATGTTTAAAATATTGCAACCAGTTATGTAAATAAATAAACGGGAAAGATAATTACATCGACCAGTTTGTAGACTTATGTCTACCGAGCTTAATTTGTTGTTTTACAATTTTGGAAGAGAGCATTTTCCGAGATTTTCAAACATTCTGTTATGTTTCATTTTCATTTATGACTGTTATTCATTGTATAGACTTTGTCAGAATTCACAATGTCCATTACAATGACGATCCGCAACATGAATCATTTGGAAAACGCGTTATTACCTGCTTTACCTATTTTCAATTTACGAACGAAATATTTATTTCTCTTAATCTATTATAGGTATAACAATAGCTCGATACTTCAAACAAATACAAAAGCCCTATGCGCAAACTAATTAATAGTAGCAAATACCGAGTAGCCAATATATTGCCATTTGTGTTGAGCGTTTTTCGATACCGAACACACGGTTGGGTATGACTATTTGTCGCTGTGCAGGTCTGATACATACATTATAACTAACTGCTATGTAAATGTGGAGTCAGTCCGTCATTGAAAACTACAGTTCATTACGAATATTTTTCGAAGTATCTTCCCCAAAAATAACATTTTTTCAATTCTTTCGATACCTTTCCCTTGTTCCACTGTCATAAAATTCAGTTGTCAGAGAATAACATTAAGAGAATTGCAAGAAACCCTCGGAGGCAATAAGCAAAAGAAATCGTTTGCTTCGAGCACGGACAATTACATTCGGGCCCCGAGACTATCCTTCTTTCAAGTTTCAATTCGCATTTCTTTATTGGAATCGAAACGATTAGGTTCCGAGTGTTTAACTAGTGCGCCCCTCGATATTGCCGTTTATAACATAATTCGCTTTAACTATAAACATTACTTAACGACTTGCGATCCCTTCCAATTTGTCCCTTAGTATTTTTGAGAAGAAAAAGTAATTTAGGACGACTTTTGAATAAGCTATGCAAATAATTAAAGGATTTCTTGAGAGTAGAATTAGCTCGGGATTTCGCGCAAGTTTAAGTAAAAGTATGCTCATTGTGAGAGAAGGGTGAACATTGTGCCGGAGTATGTAAATTGTAAAGTCACATGAAATACTGTTCGCGATTAAAATTCGTCAGCATTGAAATGAATTCATTTGAAAAGGATTTGATGTAGCGTACAATTTATATTTTTACTATTCATAACCTACATTTTATTGTTCGTTTGCCGGCTTAGTGAGCTTTACGTTTGAACGTACAATTTGCTATAAAATGTCGAGTCACCATAATAAATAAAGCAGACGCGGTATATTAATGTGTTATAAGGGTATTAAATTGAATAACAGTCGTTCCTCACTAGGAGTTACCTTTGTTGCCGATTCTGGGAGCGTATGTGGAATGTAATTGTAGCGTGCCAGCCGAGTTCCATCTCCTACGGGACTTCAGTGCCTTCGCACGCACGCGCAATATGCCTTTACACACCTACATTATAACATACTATAACTATAAATTCTCTACAATTTACATACATCAGTGTGGCCACAGTAAGTAACCTAGAGCTTGATTACTGGAGTCCTTGAATGGCAGCAGCACAATGTGAAAATTGATGGAGTATCAACCGCAGTGACCCGTTCAACAATAAATAATACGCAAAGCACCGGTACTAATTTCCCGTTCCATGCTGGACGCACTGGCTTGTAAATGTTGGGCGAAATTCTACATCGAACGGATTTAAATGCTATTTTGCGTCATGATTATAACATTTACATAAAATGGATTAGCAGAACATAATTTGACTGGTTGTCAGCAGCTGTTACTATTTGTCTAATTTGGATTTTTGGGGCTTTGCATACATCCCGTTATTTCATTTAATATTAGTCAAGATAAAAGAGTTACCAAGTAGGTAACTCACTAACTTTTATCGCTAACTTTTATCTTGACATTTCGATAATTACACTACTTATTCTTTGAAATATATGGGTAAATTAAATAAAACCTTTAGTGTACAAAATTGAGTCCGCTACATTCGAGGTAACTTGTAAATAAACAAATACCGAAGACATTTGAGAGTGGTGTTTGTATGAGGTGCGACCGAATTTTCGGGTCACCGCCCGCGTCTCTACTGAAACGGTTTTTGTCAAAAGAAGAATTTACTTTGATTTGGCTTGTTGAATGTTTAACAAATTCTTGTGTATTCCGCAAAGTTTGAGTACTTTTCAATACATTTGGTGCAAAATTCTTCTTTTGTTGTAGTATTAATAGCATTTCAGAGGCTTGGAAGTTATCTTCGCTTATTATGTTTGAGCGGTAAAGTTATTTTTGCAGTTTCCCAAAGCTGTTCCGTTTATAAGTTGAGGGGGTCATAAATTGCGTGGAGCGTGAGCAGTGTAGGCATGTCGATGTGGCAGGGAGGCGCGGGCCGAGGGCCGAGCGCCGCGCGCCGAGGCGAGTCAGAGTGGATCGGCTCGCCGAATCTCTGTAGGAATGTGCGCCGATTTAATCCTTGCGTATTAGAGGCCGGCTCCTGAGCTGCTGTCACCGGCGAGATATATCACACCCTCTAATTGCGAATATTACATATGTACCTATCGTTGTAGCTAATGAATGCCAACTGCGAGAGGCTAATTTCGTAGATATAAATATCTTAGCTTGTATTGTGCACAAAGACGCCGCGGGACGACTGCGACGTTTGTCGGTACTTTACCAAATTAGACTTTTGACAAATTAAATTCTGTGTTTTGACACTTCAAATTTTCTTATTTGGCCCCTTGAGAGACACTGCCCCTTTGCAAAAGTGAGCAAATTAAAGACCTTTGAGCTGAGTTTACAAACAAATTATACTTTTGCTGTGTAAACACTTTGTTTAATTTTGTTAAGATTTGCTACCGCTAAACTTTTGACATCTAAGTAACTGTATTAACTATATTGGTAAAAACACTTTATGGTTGCAGCGTTAGACATGTTGCCTTAAATCTAATTACGTGTATTATTTACCTGGTGTAAATATTCAGGGCTAACTGCCTTGCCAGATATTCTGACACTCAAATGGAGCATTGTATCCTTATTCAACAGCTCAAGAGAGAAGTAGAATGAGCGAACGGGCTTTCAATATGATTATTTTTCCATGTCTACGTTTTATGCTCCATTTATACCAAAATGTGTCCCTACAGTCTAATTGTGTTCTTCTATAGCACCCCCAATAGGTATAGGTAATGTTAAAAGCATGTTCCCGTGTCGTTACCCGATGGCACTTATGTGGTTTTAATTAAGTAAATGATACAAGTTATAGAAAATTACCGTTTCAAGTTATTTTAGCAGCTTCTTGTCTTAAAAAGCACTTGGACTGAGTGTGTACCTAGGCGTAGTATTACAGTCTGTGTTAACGTCTTTAGAAGTTTTATTTATACGTTTAATATTCCAGAGAGGCCATCAGGGACCAATATAAAGTTTTATGTATTTATGGCCGCAGGATTACTTCAGAGTTTTTGTGTATTCCGAATGTCTTGAAGACGTTTTTGTAGCAGTTCAATTGAAGAATCTGTGACTACTTTGTTGCTTATGTATGGCAAAACGTAATGATATGCCTCGTTTGCTTTTCTAAATCAATCTTTTATATAAACACATTTGGTTTAATGTAATCAAAATGGTTTTGAGGAATTCATTGTAAAACTAACAGTGGAATCAACATTAACAAAAAGTCGTTCACCCATTTCAGATTGGTCATCAATATTCATCAACGTTTTCAATATTGATAAGTTTTATTTGATTTTTCCGTTCAGTAACGGCTGTGTTATTGCGTTTGTTCTCTTGCTTTATTTACTAGGAATTCTACCAAGAGTTGAATTTAAAATCATAGTGATTTATTCTTGGAATGTTTGCAGTTGTTTTTCGTTTCTGAAAACACCTGATCTCGAAGTTATTTCTATAAGTTCTTCCTACGAAAGTCTCATTATTTTTATAAACAAATCTTTTTGTATAGACGATCAAAATAGTAAGTTTATGGTAATTATCTAATACTGACTGTCACGTTGTAGCAGTCGCAAGCGCGACAGTTGAGCATAGGTCCTGGGTTCGACTCCCGAGTCGAGCAAATTGTTATTGGCTTTTTGTATTCGAAAGGAGAATGACCAAGGAGAAGTACGAAGAAGTTTCATGGTTCAAGATCAAGATATTATAGTAATTATTTTGATATTTTTTGACTACTTTATGCGTCAGGGATTTGATTTTTGTACAGGGAATTTAATTTAAAGTATACAAGTATGAATATAATTGTACTTCTTTTTACATGATAATCATCATCAGATATGTAGAATGCAATAGATACTATTTTTATGAATCTACTGAAAAGCCATGACAATTGTTTCTTTTGTATAATAAATAAGTATAACATTTATTTCAAAAATATTTTACGAATTATATGTATTACCTCTTGATGAATAAAAGTAACATTAATTAATATACCAGCACATCAAATTGATTTGGTATTACTAATTGACACAATCTCATCAATCTGATCTTACTAAAGATTTCGATTTTATCGATCCCATCCCTAAACCTGAAATATAGCTACTCGCCTGGTTTTGAGACTATGTTCGATTAAAAATACTACTGTCCTAGACACTCCTAGATATATTATACAGTTTGAGCTCAGGATTATCCTAGTACGGGCATCTAACATTATTTTACCTATGTTTTTAGTTTAAAATTCATGTTGTTATTTTACCTTTCTAGAATTCTGAATAAAAACTTTTTTTTTACTCCGAGACCCAGAAATGGTTTACAAAAATAACTTTTGTAGGTTTTAATATGATGAGTGTAGACAATTAAAAACAAAGTTAGATTTTGAACCAGCATGGCTCGGGATTCCATACATAAAAAAACATTGTACGTTTGTCAGTAGCAGCCGCGAAGTTTGGATTTGTACCCGTTTGATGGAAATAGGGTCGCCTCCTGTTACATAGGACTTAAAAATAATCGTCGAAATGGGGTGTACTATTAGGAACACCTGACTAGTTTTGGGGTATGACAGGCGTGATGTTATGTTATCTAACACAAAATTTCCTTTATTACCTTGTTAGGCGGCGTGTCTATGATGTGTAACGATTAGCTTCTTCCCACACCCATGTCCATTAGCTTCCTCCCACACCCATATCCAAATGTGCCGGCACCTTGTACCGATTCGTCTGGTTAGTCAGTAACACGTGTAGAGTGTGTTACTCGCCTCCAGTCAGGAGCGACAGCGGGCGAGCAGAGTAGCAAGTTAATTGCAAACATCGCAACAATGATTTAGTACATCTATCTTCACGTTGTACTGGCTGTGAGCTCTCTCGCTCCACTATTCACTATTATCTACGTTAGAGTCGAGTGGGCAGATTTATGTTCGCTGCGAGACGCCTTTCTGCAGAATAATATGTGTCTTTAGATACGAATTTATTCTTTGTAACTTTCCACAGAGGTTTCTATTGAATTATCCTGTTCCCTGCTATGCTGGGACAGTTGTAATTGACACTAGAATGTATTATTTTGGTTAGCTGCTGAAATAGCTTGTTTGGCGCGCTGTGGTACGACATGTTTGTGTTAAATGTGTGTTGTTTTAGTTCTGTTTAGTTTGCTACCTGGCTTGATTAGTCTTTAGAGAAATGAGAAAGTAATATACTGACCGTTCTGTTGTTTCTTTCGAATGTTTTTGTCTTCTGTACTGCTCGTTGCCTGTGTCATGAGCTGTACCTGCTCATGACACATCGTTTTGCCACTAACTTGATAATTTGCCTTCCCTTCCTAACAATAGTACCAGTAGTAGTAGTATGTTAAACTTACCTACTAAATTAATATACCATTTTTTTTTGTAAAAACCACTAAAAAGTTTAATATAACTTTAGGTACATCTTATTTGAAGTCCGTGACTTTGTTTGTTTCATGGACTTTTGTGTCACTAATTCTTGTCATGGATTCATTTCATATTAACCAGAAGTTATTAAGGACCATCATTAAATCAGCCACTGAACCATTTTCTATGGGTTCAATCGGAGAGAACCTACATCTTTTCAGAAAAAAATGAGACTTTCTAATCGGGTTATAAATGAACTAATTATGACGTAACAAACATAAAAAAAAATACAAGTGAACTGAGAACCTTCTCCTTTTTTGGAGTCAGTTAAAAATAAACCGATTTATCTTGAATCCAAACAAATAACTATCCGTAGCAATCCAGACCAATTAAATGAATTCCAACGCATTAGCAACAACCGAAATAGCCGCGGATCGATACCGAATCAAAGCCAGCTCGGAAATTAAATGTATTCATTGGCTACGTTTTGATTTATTCCCATCGCACTACTAATCCTTCACCATTTTATTAACATGTACGCAGTTGACCTGTATTATTTCATTATTCCTCAGCAACAGTTTATCGATAAAACATTGTATTTTTAATTTAAAGCTGCTACGTTTATCAAATAATTAAGATTCAGTATCTACAACAATCAACTTGTATAAAGTAAGCAATTTGCTTTGAGTTTAGCACGGGGATTAGTAAAATGTTTCGGTTGCTGGTGGCGAAATCAAAGTGAAAGTTATACATATTATAATGTAAGTGGGTTAGGTGCCCACAGCTGAAATCACAAAGTTACGCTTTTGATAGATGAAACGTTGTGGAATTATAAAACGTGATGAAACATTTGGCTGGATTCCTACGATAGCTGTAGCTTTAAGAAATGTAATGCCTTTGGGAAATATAATAATACAACGTTATTATGTAAAAATATTTACTTTTGTACATATTTACATGAGTAGTTATAGAAAAAATTTACAAAAGAATAACAATTTGTGGCCGCAGTAGGGTAGATAGAATACGTTTAACGTATTTAGGTTACGTATATCCTTGTTTTTATAATAATGGCAAAAAGAACATGACAGAACTACACAATATTACAATTATTTGTTTCAAAATGGTCGCATTTAGTGAGCAATCTATTCTGTCAATACGAAATTGATTACAATTATCTACTTATAAAACCTAATCGACCTTAGAATTATCTACCTTATACATCGAAACATTATAAATAGGCATTAAAATTACTTTCTCCTCCTGTCTATACACGTTCACGTACCTACAAAAATCTTTAATTGTACCGTGTATATTATAGTATATTATCTAGTCTGTTTGCAAACATTAGAGTCGGTGGTGATGAAACCTATTTACAATAATTTACTAGCGCAGTTGGAGGTGGGACAGTCATCATCTGAGCAGCATGGTGGACATGGCGAGCGCCAGCGTGTACACAGTGGTGCAGCGTGGCTGCGCGTCGCTGGAGAGCGCGGAGGCGTGGCACTCGGCCTCATCGGCACGCAGCGTGAGCAGTGGCACGCGGCGTGCGGCGGCGTCCTTGCACGTGCCGCTGCGCACGGCGCGCCGCAGCTCGGCGCCCGCGTCGTTCTCCTGTAGCCAGCGCCGCAGCCACGCGCCCACCCACGCCAGCTCGCACTCGCAGCGCAGCGGGTTCCCCGTCAGGATCAGCCCTCCTACCGAATAATTCACGAAACCTATTAATACATCCCACCAGACGATTTAACTCGCCTAGAAAAGTTTCGAGTGGTGTATTAAGAATTAAAACTCATTAAGAAGAGTTGCCCGCCTCATTCTGCGTGGTGAGAGGCTCAGTAAATTTTAATAAAATACTAGCATTTGCTTGGGGTTCACTCGCGCCACTGTACATTTTTAATGAACTACCTAACTCGTTTTAGAGATATTGCAGCGTTAATTATAAGCTTATTAAATATTAAAATTGTTTTCAAAAGAGATTTAGTGGTTTAACAACAGGTAGATTTTGGGTTTAATTATAAGGTTTGAAGCGACAATCACTCAATTTCACGTGACATGTTAGTTTTTTAATAGGCGAATCTAGCGCTGAACTATGTTTGACTTCAAAAAATCTAAACGAGCTGAAAAAATACCGATATTTAACCTCAGAGCTGCACATAGGTAGTGTAAAATAAAATCATCTGACCTGAAATTTAAAACTTTAGCTTTTTTACGAAACAGCCGGTACGGCCGCTCAACTTTTGCGTTGCTTTCGATATTGGTCATCATGAAATATACAACAAAGTGAATATGACGTACCTGACAGTAGCTTAGTCGCGACGTGGCTCCAGCTCGTGAAGTTTGGGTAGAAAATCGCTGGATTTAGTGTCGTAAGTTGATTGTAGCTCAGGTCGATCCCCAGTTGCGGAATTTGTCCCAAATGTCTCATAAATGCCGTCGGTAATTTGGTCAGGGAGGTCATTGTGATCCTTACAAATATCTCTTGACTGTTGGCGAACGGCTTAAAAGCATCGTCTGATATTCGTTTCAGGTTGGACCCTCTGATTTCCAGGTAACGGATGTTCCTCGCATCGATCCCGTGTAGTTGAGTATCCATGATTTCGTCAGTCCAATGTATTACTAATTTGTATAGGGAGGACAGGGAAGAGGTGATGTTGGAAATTCGGAACGTAGAATGATTAATAGTAGACCACGACTGAATATGCAGGGACCGAAGTGATATCAAGGGACGGAAGGAATCATGGTCAACTATGTCTAAGTATTTAAGTCCATTTAAACTCAAATGAGACAAATTACTCAACCATTTGAAACTATTTGGCGTGATTCTTACGATAGGGTTGTACGACAGATCAAGCACATTTAAATTACTTAAATGGAACCACATCTTTGGCACTAAAGAGGTAAGACGATTATTGCTAAGATCTAAATGTCGGAGACTCGCTAGTCGCTTCACATCAGTCTCCTTAAAACTGTTAATGTAATTTGAAGTCAAATTGAGGCTAGTTAAGTTTGTCAAAGGTAGATAAGGCACTGACTTTAAGCTTATATTTGCAAGATTCAAATGCCTCAAGTTGGGAAGGTTATGAAACAGCTCCTTGAAGTTTGCCTTTATGGAATTAAAGCTTAGGTCCAGTTGGCGGAGCCCACCGAGACTCGAAAATGTGTTATCTGATAGCACTGTTAACAGATTGTGACCCAAATTGAGATTCAAGAGAAACTGAGTGCTGCGAAATATGTTACTGTCTAAGTACTCGATGTGATTGTGCGACATGTCGAGGTAGCGCAGAGTGAACCCGATCTGCGACAGCGCCGTGCCCGGGAACAACGACATGTCGTTGTAGCTCAGGTCTAGATGTTCCACGATCGTGTTCTTAAACACATCTCTCGGCAACAACCTTAAATTATTATGGTCCAATTTCAAATACCTAAGTTTATTCAAATTATAGAATTGTTCTACAGATAACTGAGAAATAATATTGAATGATAGATCCAATATTTGTAGAGATATTAGTTCAGTAAATGACTTTCTCTTTATATTATTGATATTATTTTTATGCAAATCTAGTATTTCTAAGTATCTTGCGTCACCAAAAGCTTCATTTGATACATGAATAATTTTATTATGTGCTAAAATAACCTGTCGTATGGAGGACGCGACCGCAGCAAAAAAGTTATTTGGCACTTCGTGGAGATCATTATATGAACCGTCGAATATGTTAACTGATATTGCGGATTCGCCATCTACGAACTTGATGCGGTTCCTGCTAACGTTCAATGTGAACGTTACGTCTATATTAGATACGTTATGAAACGAGTTCAGTGATAAATACGTAAAGTTGTTTCCCTGGAGTTCCAATATTTGCAGTTTTGGTAAATTAGCAAACGTCTCGGCTTCCATCGAATCGATTATGTTACCCGCAAGAGATAAATATCTCAAGTTTGGTAAGTTTGTGAAAGTGTGCTTAGTTAAGTTGTTGATTCTGTTATAAGATAAATCCAAGTTTCTTAACTCTGGCATGTAAATGAAACTTCTACTGTGCAGGGAATGCAGAAAATTATAGGCAAGCCTCAAGTTGTTCAGATAAAGTGATTCATTACGGTAGTCATCACTTATGACGATATCTACAATTCTATTGTAATCCAAATTTAAATACTTTAAAAATGGAAACACAACCACATCTGACAGTTTCAGGATGTGAAAATCGTTGTTATCGAACGATAACCAACTGATATTCTCTAAGCCCTCTTCGATTTCAAATGGAAAATAACCACTAAAGAGCGTAGAAGACGATTCTAGGGTACGAAGCGACCTAGTCACGTTCGCAAAAGATTGTGGATGCACGTAGTACAAGTCGTTAAAACTTAGATGTATCTCTTTCAATGACATGCTCGGCGGGAAAACATTCTTATAAATCTGAGCAATCCTGTTACCTCTCAAGTTGATATTCCCCAGAGAAGTGGACCAGTCGAGGAATTCGTTTGGTAATAAATTAGATATCCTGTTGTAGCTTAAGTCGAGATAACGAATAGAACCGGCTTCGAGCGCTTGAAGTGCTGAGGGTATTGAAGTTAAAAAGTTACCGGCGAGCGAGAGCGTCTGGATCCGGCTGGGGAGTGCGGGGGACTCCTCCAGCTGGTTGTAAGCTAATGATAAATGACGCAGCCGCACGAGCTGCGCCAGGCTGTCCGGCAAGTGGAACAATCTGTTGTGTTCCACCTCCAGATGCTCCAGTGAGTTCTTCAATGACAAGAATAATTCTCGGCTGATAGAACTCAACATGTTGTACGACACGGATAACCTTTCTATCCTGTTATTGGCGAAAACCAATTTCGGGATTGTCGTTAATTCATTAAGGTCTAATATAATTTGCCTTATTTGAACTTCCCGAAAGAGAAGTATTTGGGAAGTATCGTTAATTTTGTTATTACTCAAATCTAATTTTTCTATTTTCTTACTCTTATTAGCTGGACAAACGTAATTGTCTGTGAAGGTAATAAAATTATGTCGTAAATGTACTGATTGTAACCTAGGTAGACTATAAAGTAAATCACAGGAAATTTCATGGATGAAGTTGTTGGATAACTTCAGGAGTGTCAGGGAAGTGGGAAGGGAGTCGGCGCTGACGGTGCGGATGTGGTTGCCCTCCAGGTCCAGCTGCAGCAGGTGGTACAGTGACGTCAGAGCCTGCGACTTCAGCTGCGTCACTTGGTTGTTGCTCAGAGACAAACTCGTCAGCGTTTCCTCCAAGTGATGCCATTTAATTTCAGCTCCTACGTACACTATATTGTTGCTAAAAGAAAAGCGAAAATATATTAATAAAATTAATCAACTCTCCGGGCAAAAGTTTAATAGAATTTAGTTTCAAAACTTGTGCTTACTTCTGCAGATTCAACCAGTTTAAAACTTTTAAATCTTTTAAGCCCTGCTGCGGTATTTCAGTGAATTCGTTGTAACCGAGGTCTAAAGATGCTAGTGTACCCGCCATGGAACTGAAAACAAATGAGTTTTATTAAATGTTCCTTTTCACTTGAGTTTTAATTAAACTTCTCCAAATAGTTATTATTCATTTTGATTAAAAATACGAGTTACCTAAATGAGTGCATCTCGATGTAATGTAATTTGTTAGCGACTAAAACTAATGTTTGCAATCTCAATCCGTCCAGCGCGCTCTCTGTCAGCACTTCTAGATTAGACATGCTTATATCTAGATGTTGCAGCTCTATTCGGGGCCATTCTGTAAGAGAAGTTTAAATGGGTACATAGTTTTGAGCCGGACTTAAGGACTTACTATGGCGTACTATTTCAATTAAGGCACCCACTTGGAACTTATAAGCTCCCTACGTACGTTGAACGTTTGATATTACACAAAGGTTTGCAAGGAAAAGAAAATGTATGCCAAATGGTCGCCTTAATTGTTCGCCAGCTAAAAACATTTATGTGGTAACGTTAATGACATAAAAAAAGAAAATGAATGTTTATAAAACACGTAATAACAGTCTATCAATTCCGGCATATAATCTGAAATGAACATTAATTTGAAACTATGTACATTAATCAGTTTGTAAGCCGCAATCTGTGTAGTTCGTTTCAATATTGCGGTTTATAATGATTACTGGTACAAAAAATCCCTTAATGTTATTGACAATGCAGACTCAAATCACACAATGTGCTATATGAATGTACAATTGCTCGTTCTATGTAGGTTAGCTAACTAGGTTATTCTGTGGCTTAACTACTTTAAAACATGGCTCATATTAGCTTGACTGCGCTGATGGCCTAGACAAAGTGACATTTATCAGCAATAACGATAAGGCAAATTAAGAGCATGAAACAATCGTCAAGTTGTCAGCGTTGTTCTAGGTCATGTGTTCGCGGTTTATAAACAGCAGAGGCAGTCATAACTTACTGCTCCTTCTGTTTTTATAGCAGGAGTCCGAGTGTATAGCAAGTTTATCAACACCGGTCGTGGCATAAGCTACGTATAATGGACCACCAATGAATTTAAAAGCCTGCGTACTATCTACCCCGACTCGTGCAATCCGGAGTTTGGAAGTTGGTGGCGTTATACGCCCGTGTCGGGAAAGCATGTTAAACCGTTGGTCCTGCTCGTGATCTCTCTGTGGTCGAGTTGGATTGCCATCACACTAGACTGTAGGTAGCATATACATACACGTGTGCATATGCTACCTCCAGCATCGAAGGCTAGTCTTATTAGAAATTGTCAGCCTCATACAAGATTCACAGATTTCATACAAGGCAATTGCGATTAGAGATTCGCTTTACCACGCGGAGGAGCAGTGTCGTGTGATAATCGCCTTACTGAGAATCAATGGCAAAGTCATATATCTTGGAAGTGTGCATACTAGCTTGCTACATACCTGGGAACCTGTGCAGCGGGACGGCGATGCAGGACATGTGCCCCACGCGGCAGGAACAGAGTGGGCTGCTGGCGCAAGGCTCCACCTTCTCCGGCGCCAGCGCCCCCGCCAGCGCGCATGCCACCAGCGCCAGCCACTGCAGCGCCCATCGCGCGCATCCATGGCCCAACACCATCACTGGCAACAATCGACCCTTATTGTAATCATTAAAAGCGAGATTGAGTTCTAATACCACGAAATACGTATATTTATGAATATGGCAGAGTTCGATCATCAGTACAAGTTAAATCACACTTCATATTTTATAATTAAACTTGTTTATGCTGTCTGTTCTGATACCTTTCAAATCTTTCTAGTGTTATGCCTTCCTCAGCCAATCAGAGTACATCATAAATCATACTTAATGACCACAAAAAAATAAACATAAACGGTCAAAAACTAATAGAACATAAACTTGCTTTACTCAATTGCAAAGCAACGTACTTAATTAGGAAGCAGCGCGGCGGTGGCCGAGCGGCGGCACCCCCAACTTACGAGTAATAAGTCGGAGTTTCGAAATCACTCGCATTATTTTACGTAATTTATTTCATCATAACTGTTCTCAAAACAGTGAAAGAAAACATCGTGGGGAAACCGGTATGTCCTAGAACCAATAATTCGAAGACATGTGACCCGCACTGGGCCTGTGTCCCAGCAGTGGGAACATTATAGGTTGATTATGCTATGCTAACGTACTTAATTAAATCATGCCTATTTAGATTACGGATGTTAAACTAATACTGTTTTGGTAACTGCAGTTCTCATACACAAAGTCAAGATCCATAATTATATTGAAAAAAAAAAACTAAAGAATCCGTTTGTTCCACTAGAAGCTTAAAGAAACTTACTGTATAAAAACTACGACACTCTAACTACTCGAAGTAATTAGTAGAAAATACCGAGCTTATCTGTAAAGCCATACTGCACAGGGATTCAGTTTATTTATACTCAATCCGACGACATATTATATCGATGTAAAATATTAAAGGAAAGGTATATATTTCGTACAGAAATAAATGTTTCACGATTCCGTTTTAATTTATAGGTTGTTTACTTTTGTATGCGTTTATTTAATGTTACCCCGATATGATTCTGAGAAACAGTTAAAACGTTGCGAAGCTGCTCGGATACATTTTCAGGTTAAGACACGCTTGCCTAGGTTGGTCTATGAATGGGTTTCGAGGGATGGGTTCCGAGTCACCGAGGAAACCAAATTTCCTCGGTGACTCGGAAAGCACGTTAAGCTGTTGGTCATGTCTGACATCTGTAATGTTTGTGTTTTTCTATATGGGTTTTTATTTTTAATTCGCTGCTGGAGTTAGGAGTAGGTTGTATAAGTAATTGATACCTCATTGTACATCGTTATAAATTGATTTTATTTTTAATGTTCTAGAACAAAAGCTCGAAATTTAAAAATGTCAGGGCGACTGGGAACCGGGTCGTCAGAGCCAGTCTACGCCAGGGCTCGGTACGGAAAACATCACAGCTACGAAGCTTACTAGTTTTTTTGAGTAATATAATCTTCATTACGGTGGTCTGCGTCGTGAAGAAAAGTGCCCGAGTGACGTTCCTCGGCCCTCCTCCTCGATCCTCCTCTTCGGCACTCCTGACGTAGTAGCAGTAGCCGGCGGACGCCGGCTACTGCTACAGCCGGAGGGACGTTTTCCTTGATCCTCGTGCCACCTCTGCGTCTGATGGTAGCGGAAGATTGACTGCAGGCTACAACCGGCCCCTTTGCGAGCTCAACGACTGGAAGGCCTGACTTGAGGCTTTCCATCTGAGAAACCCCTGGACTCTTCATATCTAAGGACCTTCACCCCGGTTTCCCTAATTTTTGTATAATATTTTTAATAAGAATTCTCCAGCATCCGGTAGGTAGGGCCTGATTGATAGGTTTATTTGTATTTTATAGTCTTAAAATTAAATAACTGTTTACCTTTTCCCTTTTTCTGTTAAACTGTGCTCTCCTCCTAGGTAGGAAAATGCTTATTGTGGCCTTACATTTATCAGGCTCCCCCTGTTAAATGTAACGTTACACATCTTTGACAATGGTTACATTTGACAGGCAGATGATGATGACTAGATGATCCGTAAATAAACATACTCCCTGGGCGATCAAAATTCAGCAACGCGCTTTTATTTAGATCTGGATTTATGTCACCTAAACGGAAATTAACAAGAAAAGTGGTTCTCAGAAAAGTAGTAAACCAAGATAACTAAGTGCTTTCAAGATTAAACTTATCCAGTTCTCGGTCTTGTTGTTGCATGATTTCCCTCCAGTGGTCGGGGATACGATCGTCCAGCAACGTTTATCTCAATATCGGCTCCAATACTAATTGGTTCTTGATATTCTATTACCTGGTACGTAGAAACGTAGGTTAAATAAAAATACTTTCTCCTTGTGAAAAGACCATTCATAACTTCATAACTTTGCTCCGATCCGAACAATTACTTACGTTTTTGAGAACCGCCAATAGTTCTGAATTGAAGGCACTCAAAAAGTCAAACTATTTCAAAATGACTTAACTTTACTAGAAAACTGGGTAAGTTCATTTGTTCATTTGTTCACCATCCGTCTGAAATGTCTTTTGACGTCGGGTAAAACCAAAAAAAAACGCGTCTACCAACCATCGCATTTTGAAGAACTTATTTGTGTTTTGCGAGCATTGTAATCTTATACGTAGATATAAGTCCTCTCCTCTCTCTACTGACTTGTAATTTGCACGACAAAATAAGAATTCTAGATACTTTCTTTGTACATTCAGGACTCAGATCGGCTTGTAAATCTTTTGTAGTCGCAATAGAAATGCTTGTACAAAAGAATTGTTTGGCTATGATTCCCGTAGTTTGTTAGAGGCATCCCGATTCGGTGCAAGTATTTAACTTTTACATTTTAGTTATGCCAGACTTTTGATTAAGTCGGGCAGCCTAGATATCTTGCAAGAAGTTTGCGTTAATAAGGTTAAGTCAGTAGTAAATTCAAGTTAAATTAACTTTTGATTTCAGAATGAAAACTTTGTGATGGAGTAAACGCAACGAAAGTCTAATGTAAATAAATTGATCTCCTCGTGCTCTCTACAACAGTGAGTTATAATCAATCATGATCGACATCGTAAATATCCATTTAATATCAAATATACGAGTGTGATACGTGACTTAGAAAAGTGTAACACCTAATATCACGTTCCCGTAAGTTTATGAATTTTCGTTGTTCAGTTTTTCGAGGTGGCGTGCATTCGTGGTTAAGTGTTTCGAATAGTTGAATTAGAGATTTAGTTATTCGAGATCGCATGGCTACGGTGTTCAGTTTTTCGAGGTAGCGTGCATTCGTTGTTCAGTTCTTCGAGGTGGCGTGCGTTCGTTGTTCAGTTTTTCGAGGTGGCGTGCATTCGTGGTTAAGTGTTTCGAATTCATAAACTTACGGGGACGTGATATTAGGTGTTATACTTTTCTAAGTCACGTATCACACTCGTACATATTGTTAAACCAACAATTATTATACTAATTCAATAATTAATTGGGATGCCTTTAAAGTTACTACTCACTACGAAGTACAAAATCGAAGTAAAACATCATCGTACAGACACAGCTACTCAACAAATTAGTATGTCGTCAAGTAAATGTTAAAATAATAAGGTATGTTTGGTTTACGGTTCAAAAACAATGAGTATTTAATTTTCTTAAATATCTGACGTCTAATGACGACTTACTGTAATACTAAACTCAGAGAACATAATATAGGTTAGCTAGGTTATATTATGACCATGACCAATATATGGCACAGTCAATCCCTAAAACATTTTTTATGTCCATGAGACATAAGATTTACCTACTGTATGGTGGTAAAATTTTTACTAGTAACCCGAATTTCGGACTTTTACAGTCACATATCACTGTAAACACCCACTCACTGAGGCCATGGTTATTTTAAAAATAAAGCATGAACCGGTAATTAAATCCGCAACATTGGTAATTACAGTGGAAACAGGTAATTAGTACTGTTTTTAAAATCAACAGTAAGGATCTTCTATATAATTTTCATTCAAATGGAATTACACTCAATTTACCTACTACATTTTATAGGAAGGTTTATTTTAATGTACGTTCTCTGAGGCAAAAATTAATATTTATGATCACGAAACACAAATGCATTGTTTTAATAACTTTCCTGCACGTTGTGTGTTTTGATAAACTGAATATTATTTAGAAGTTATGGATGGATACATCCGTGCAAATATTGAATCACAGTGGATATTCCAACATTTTGTTACAAAAATCAGCATAAAGAAAACTATCAAATATTCAAACGCGCGTAAACTGCTCTGAATAGTTAATTGTATTAATATAAACAGATAATCCGATGTATTACTTAATCAATTAGTATTTTCGTTACAGAATTCATTAATAGAAAAAAAATACAGACATTACAATGCTACATTTTAGTTAAAGTAATCGAAAATTGGTCGAATAATAATGTGAATATATTATCTACCTACTGCTACTGAAGGATAGTACCTACTTAGAGTTCTGTTGTGTAAGGAAAAAGCGACAGCTCTTGTACAATGTGTACGAAAAAGAAACTAAAAGGAATATAAATCCAATTTCCGTCATTTCATATTGTCTGTCTTATTTTCCCGTTCATCGAGGTAGCTTGTGAATACTTAGGGTCGTTCGGTGCTACTTTCGTGCTGAGTTTAGAAAAACGTCGGTTTATTTATGGAGTATGCTTGCATTTAATCAATTTTATCAGACAGGCCACGCTAAAGCTTTGTATAGTGTACAAACTCAATCCATCGATTGCCTTGGCGAGTACTTTCTGAGTAAGTGCTTAGGTATCTAGATTGTTTGATTCATTTATCAAGTGGCTATCGGGAGGCGTGGTCAATGTAATTAGTGTTTGTATTGTCTCTGTTAGATAAGGTGTTACAATCAACTAAGCCTAACACTTCACAGGTGGACAAACGCCTTCTGAACAGCCCATTGACTTAACTACTTAACAATTTTATATTCAATGTACTTTAGCGCCAATCGTATTTATTCAATTCTGTATTTAGAACTTAGAAAACTATGAACTTCCTGTTTTTAGTTGACACTTTAATACGTGCTATATTTGTTGTTGGGCAATAAAGGAAATACCCCACTCCCTAGAGTAACACGGGCCGAGTAATAAAAAAGAAAGTTCATGTTAGTAATTGGGGCACTACTTCCCTCAGCTAAAACTGTCTGCGTCAAAAGGTCACCGAAATGAAAGAGTGTGACAGACGGACAGACAGACAGGCACTACGTCTGCTTTGTAGACTTTCCGTTTTAGCAACTTGGACACGGAATACAGAGTCACTAAGAAAATTATTCGTTTTCACACAAATTCTCAAAGGGAATTTGTTCGACAGCAAAAGTTAGGTTATTTACGCTTTACGAAGGTGCTTCGTGGTAGTAGAGAAAATAAAGATTGGAGTGGCGCCAAGGGTTGGCGGTAGGGAAAATTCTGGCTGCATTCGAGTAGGGTTTCAAATTAGATTGCAGCTGTGGACTGTTGCGGTTCCCTCTGTTCCGCTGTTATCAAATGAATGTAGACGAATAGCTGGCGTAAGTTGGGATTAATGTGAAACCTCTTTGGGATAGTAATCCTCTTTATACGGATTTGGAGCAGTATCCGCCAAACGATAATGCACCTACATGTTGTTTTACTTTACAGATAGATGTTGTTATCTATATTAATATTATAAAATTGGTATTTTTGTTTCTATGTTCATAAGTTTGTATTTGTAAATCGTAAGGGTAATCCCCGGAACTCATGATTCAAATCTAAAAATTATTTCACTAGCAGAAAGTTATATTGTTCGTACTATAAATGATATGTATATAATGCAAGTTAGTTGCGCACATTTTTTGCGGACGAAGTCGAGGGCAATGTGCTAGTTATAACTAAAAGAATAATGGCGCTAAACACAAAGTTCCCTATGGTGTTATGGTCTTGGGTACACCTTAGAAGGAAATTGTTGACGTAGCCTTTATATGTAATAACGCCCTCTCGCTCTTAGGCAGAGCGATAGGGAGTGTCAGACTTCTACTGACTAAAAACCACCCATGTTCCTTCTTAGCCCTTCATGTCGAGGCCTCGGTATCTCTTGCGAACAGCCCGCAGCCCCGACGGGCTGTTGACGCCTTATGTTGGATTTTAAGCAGATTCTATTATCAGGAAATATTACTCAAACAAATGCAAATACGATATCAGAGAGCCGATTTTCCGGTACACGAAAGCAATGATTCGCTACACGTAAAAAATAAGCCTTCAGTAAGTTACAAGTTGAATTTCCTCCATTATTATCCGCATCGGAACGAACGTTTTCTATTTCAATTTTGTCGACTGCATTTCCATTTTGAGCAGTAATTGACGCATTAGGCACTGGGGAACGGAATGTGAAAAGGATAAAAAAATAAACGAAGTAAAGAAAGAAATTAAAAGATGAAAGAGACCGTAACGAAGTGCCCACGACGAAAAAAGTGAGAAATTATTTTAAGGCACTTGAAGCGGTAATAAGTGGCACAAAAGTTTTCGCAGAGATTTTCACGTTAAATGGTAATCTGTGAAATTTCGGAGTACGGTTATCAGATTAGGCGTCTCCTCGGATGTATTTGTGCGATCTTTCAAATTATTCACTCATAAAATACGTACGTCTTATCAAAAGTCGTTTTGTCACTTTTATCTTGAGGTAATGTTTTATATGAGAATTTCTTTTAAGAGCTTTCACGCCCATATATATTAGGTGCGACGTATCCACCAACCAGTGCGCTCCAACCAGAGTTAGTGCTTTACGTTCCATTATCTACTTCTGTATGTATTTAAGAAATTGAATCTACAATTCGATTTTGTAGCGGAAGAAAATAAACTTGACTTTTCTTGTTTCTTTAGTTACGCTTGAGTACTTTTCAAGTTTTAAAACACAAGAGTTTGAACGCGTTGGAAAACGGAACTGTTGAATTGATTTTGCACATGAAACTACAATCGTTTTGTTTTTATCAGATCATCCAAATAGGTTTTGTTAAATAAATATTTTTGCATAAAAAAACTTTTTTAAAAAAAAAGAACCTACTTCAAAAACACCAAAAAGGCAAAAAAACGAAATCAAACAAACAAATCACCGACTTCAGAAGCTGATTTTTGAAAAGTTTCTATTATTTTTTCATTTTTATTTATTTATTTAAAGACTTTAGAAGACTTACAGCTAGATACAATAGTGATAAATAACATTATGATAATCAGACAGCCAATTACAAGTCTTCACGTCTAGAGCTTGTCTGGTATAGTATATCTGGTTAGTTGTAAATACAAATATATACTATGCATTTACCATTCAACCATAAACCTAACCCTTAACCTTCAAGATTCGCTTATTATTGTTTCAACTCCTAACCGTTGAGGAGTAGTACCTACCTTCCATCATCAGTTCATCAACATGAAGTAATGACTGCTAGATGCGAATACTTGAATAACTTTAGATAAAGCACGAAACACGTAATACGTGCCTATGAAATTTGAGGGTTGCCCTCGATTTATCTGGAATCCTATCACCAGGTCCTGGTTTCCATATCATGGTACCATCCTTGAAATATCTCCTTTCCAATAAAATAAGAATCATCAAAATTGGTTCATAAACGATGATGTTATTCGCGAACACATTAAACGAAAAATGTTCATAAATTAAAAAAAATGTCCATAAAATAAAAAGTACTGGGCCAAACTATGTTAAATTTTTATGGATCAAATGGCAACTATTTCACAAAAAACTAAAAAGAATCACGTAAATCGGATCATAAATCTCGGCGTAATCTGTGTACATACATAGAAAAAATAAATAAAAAAAACATACCAATCGAATTGGGAACCTCCTCCTTTTTGGGCAGTCGGTTAAAAATAAAAATGACTTCAATAACACAAAAAAGTGAATAATAACTTTAGCTTCTGAAGTTGGTGACTTTTGTTTGTTTGAAGGAAATAATCACCGATTAGTTACCTTTGCCAAATGGGTAACTAATTATAAACAGAATAATAAAAGACAATGGATAACGTCCTTTTTTGATATTCGGTTAAAAAACAGGCCACGATCAAATTGGGCATACACTATTAACAATTGAGGTACTTGTAAGGTATTATTATAAAAATACCCACCACTGTCTGCCTCCGTTAATTCACAGCAATTGAATTATAACATAACATAAAAGAACTTCACGCCTGTCTTTTATCCCCGAATATTTAGGCAGAGGAGTAACTAATAGTACATCAACATTTCACCAGTTATGTTTAAGTATTAGAGGGCGAGACTATTTCCATCAACTGGCTACTACTGAGAAGTTACCAATAAAACTTTGCCGAACCCGGGAATCGAACCCAGGACCTCATCCTCAGCAGTCGTGCTCACGACTAACAAGGCAGTCACGTCATCGAGGCAGTAAAAAAATGACGTTTATATAATTTACCTAACTAAGGCTCATAAATAATACCAGCCGATTTACATAACTTGCACTCTTTGCGAGTTAAATTGATTCAAAAAATAAAAACTGCCTTTACATAACTTCAATATTCCACGAACTAATGAATATCCCTCGCTAGTATTTCAAATGAAGAAAATATAAAATTTACAGTTAAAAACTTGTCAAGTTTCTTTGCGATGATTAATTCATTGAATTCACAGGTTTTGCGACAATACAATACGGAGGAGCAAAATATAAGTTCCAAGAAAAATAAAAATACCTGCAGAAGAGGAGAAGGTATTTTAAGAAAATGTTTTTAGTACAAAAATTACACAGGATGTTTTTATTTTACTAACTGGAAACGAGGGGAACGCGGAAGCGTTCCGTTTCAATCACGTATAATTCTAGGAAAACTGTTGCTACTACAGTAAATCCATCTCTTAACAGCCAAGGTACGCGTTGCCTTTAAACTTCTTTTTCTTAACGTGTCGACGACAATTTAATTAAGTCAGCCCAAAATTTGTCGACGAGTTTGGCACTTTCAATAGGTTCCATCAGCTCCTGTGATGTGAAAGCTACAGGACATGAAGGGCACTGTAGCAAATATGTCCTTTGTCCCATCTATGACAACCTCGGTAAGTATTAATAACTTTTTTTTTGAATTATTTACAACTGTGTGCATCGGCTTGAGAATGAAAAATATATCAGCTGTTAATCTTCCTGCAAAAGTCGTAAAACTAGATTGAGAGAAATGGCTCACAATGGTGCTCGTAACCGCGACCGAAAGTAGAAGGGTTATATATTGCACCTGCATTCCAGCAGGGTTCAAATACCTACTACTATTCCAAAATCTCACTATTAAGATTACAGGTGCACAAAGAGTGAAAAATATTTCTATTGAAAGACGTTGTTTTGGGAAGATATAAGCAAACTATTACTACTAGGCTAAAACTGTTATTGAATCGTTATGTTAAAATAGTTTACAAGAATAAAAAAACAATATTGGCTGAGTTGTCAGCCGTCAGTCAACAAGACATGTTTTAGAGTGATATTTCAGGATCGCCCAGATATCAGAAAATCATTGTCCAACCGATTCAAAATTGTGGCAAAAATATGAAGTGAAAATACAAGTTAGTCAACTTCAAAATGTTCGTCTAAATCCTTCACATCAACTTAGTTGATGTTTTTGCGAGGTATTTGTGATCTCACAACCTTCCAGCCCGAACGTAATTGACTGTCAGTCACCGCGATGAAAGCTGTTACACGAAACTTCAAAATGTGCCTCGGTTATAGTTCACCTTGCAAGAATCAAAACCTTATTTACCCACAAGAAAAATCGTACCATATAGAAAATATAATTAATCGTTTAGAGCTTTCAACATTCTGCTTGAGCTTCTTAGAATGAAAACTCATTATGGGCTTAATAGCGGTTACAGTTATTGGCTCAATCATTTTCATCGAAACTATTAATAAACCACTTATCTACTACAATAAAACAACGATTCGGTATGATGAACTTGTTATTAATAAGTCTTTAACATACTCAAAAGTGCCGCATTTTGTGGTTGTATTTGAACACAAAATACATTTACATTTGCTGTCCACAT
Organism: Diarsia brunnea; assembly: GCA_949774965.1. Classification (NCBI taxonomy): domain Eukaryota; kingdom Metazoa; phylum Arthropoda; class Insecta; order Lepidoptera; family Noctuidae; genus Diarsia; species Diarsia brunnea. Next base: position 9,144,868 of record OX459008.1, on the reverse strand, counting down.
TCACATGCTTCAAATTAGCATTTCGCAAACAAGTTGTGACCTATGTTTTTGTATCCAATTAGTTGAACTAGATTTTGTAATTTAACTACACTTGGTTTATGTACGGTTTTGTGGATGGCAAATGAACTAAATTTGGCATGTGTTTCAGTAGCTAAGTTCAGCTCATTTGTAATGTGCGTAACATTTGATTGCCATTTATTAATAGATTAATATGTATAATGCATGTATGCGTGGGATTTAGATCGATGTAAACCTCTGTCTGTTTGTTTTAAACCTTTATCTTGTGTTGACAGTTAGAGAGTAATTGGCGATTGGTTATTTGTGTTGATTTTACAATAAACAGAATATAGGAAATGTCTAAAATACAACCTACCAGAATTATATGGTATTGTTACGTCGGACACTTTTCGAGAACATTCTAGATAACGTTTGAGTCTAGGATGTTCTTCTGTGGAATTGTCTCAAAGATTCATGAGTAATCCTAGAACGTTCCACTATGGCATTGTGAAGAAGATTCTAGAAAGTTGTAGAACTTTCTGGAGGAATCGGTCAGTATATGAATAGCCGTCGTGTTTGCGAGGAGGCAGTCTAATTTAGGGGATGCAACAAATTGATTCGCAGTGAATAGTGATCAATAGTTTGTGACTGAGTTTTAAGTCTTTTGTGTTGAGTAAAGATATTTATTCGGTAGTTTTAATTATGTAGAAATAGAATGAGATAAGGGCAGGAAGATGATGATTCGATAGATTTAATTTTTCCCATACCCAACTCGTAACAATATTCTAGGACCCCAAAAAAGAATCGCCTGTAAAAGAGTCCTTAATAAGTTGTGGTTAAAATTGTAAACCTCACATCAACGTTTTCTGAGTAATTACTTACGTTCTCGATATATTTTAATAAAATATTGAAAATATCCAACGCATTTTTTGTCAGAGAGTCGTAAAATAAAGCAATTTTCCTGGATTTTCAAAAATGAAATTAATTAATTAGAAATGACTGCAAATGAATATTTTTCAACAACCATTGATTACTTTGAAGTAATTGTATTCTCGTATTATTTGATGTTTTGTCAGTAATTAGTGGGGATGGATAACGTGACGGTACGCGGAGAGGCGTGTAATATTGACATACCATGACCCACTATTCTGCTATGAAAAAAGGAATATTGTCCAACTGTAATAGACAGCATAACAATTCTGATCAAGATCAATTAATGTATGTTGTCATGTTGAGAGAGGGGCACGTAGTTAATAAAAACAGACACACCGGTTGATAATCTAGGTTAATCAGTACTAATCAAAGTAGGTCCGTGGATAGGTGACCATTATAACATGCCCTCTGTGCCTCGGAAAGTATGTTTAAGCCGTTGATTCTGGCAGTCGTTTGTAGAACTCGAAAGTCTTATAACCAGTCTTAGCAAATAGTATCGTGTTACCCAGTAACTGGATTGTGGAGGTCAGTTAGACAATAGATTCGCTCCATTAGAATACTGGTAGTCAGCTACATCTGGTTAGTTTGGAAACAGACCCCTATATGATTGGGAAAAGGCTTGGCAGATGAGGCAGAAGAATATTTTGAAAAGGTATATGAGCTCACTCTCTTCTTTCGCAATTTTTATTTTGAGTGAAGAAATGCTCCTAGTAAAAGATGACCAACAATTTGAAACCATCAAACTTTTTGTGCCATGTTGGACAAAAATTCCAATGCAATGCAACAGAGGTAAAAAATCTTTGTTGGCGGAAAGGTACCTAAAAATATGCGTAAAAAAGTATGTTCAACCCATATTTTTTTTCGTGGATCACAGTCGCTAGTAACCATAAACTTAGTATATTTGGGTAACGTCGTTTTGAATTAATATATTATTAAGCAACGTCACTAGGTGCTACCCTGTCACTCACACAGACACACTGCACACAAACATGTATTCATACGTCATGACCTTTATGTTTGTACTCAGCCATAAGTATTAAAAAAAAACAGTCAATTATTTATTCACCGAACTAACAGGTATATACTTGCCTAATCAGAATGGTGTGAACGCTTAGTTTGAATGAAAAGGTTTTTTGACTCAATGGGGCTGCTCTTGGCCTCGCCACACCTGATGGAAATCGTTGGATGAGATGTATGGTGGGAAGAGCGTGTCCAGAAGATGCATGTTCACTCTAGCTTTGAAGGCGTTAAATGTGAGAGGGACCACAGATAGTTCCACACTTTGACTGTGCGCATAATAAACGTGGAGGAGAAGCGCTGAGTATGACTTGACTCGTATCAACCTAGTGTGGATGATATGCTGCGGTACGTCTGCTAGTTCGATGGTAAAAGTTCGTGGAGCTCCTGCGCACACTCTCCGAAGTATAGTCTGTAGAAAACCGACCGGCAGGCAACACTATGCCGATAAACTAGGCTGGGAATCGTAGCTATCAACGTTTCGTCGCCTATAAGCCTTTAAGCAATGCCACCCTTACTAAGGTTTCTATTTCTATGCCTTTAGGTAACCAAAATATCTTAATGACAGTACAAACAAAGGTATGTAGTCCTACTAAACAGGAACATTTGAATGCGGGTACAATAAACGAATCAGTGAAGACTCTAAAGTGTTATATGATAAGAGAAATAATATGACAATCATTATATTGTGGCGTCCATAACAAGACCTTGCAGTCAATCGATGCATGATGGAGAGGTGACTGAATATGAATACATAACAAATTGAAATTAAATGTTACTTAAGCATCTTATTATCTTTGTCCCTTAGAAATCTCACCGATCAAAACTTTCGAATAAAGCTGAAAAAACACTGTCCCTTCTTTACAAGAGACCTGTAGGTTAAATATCTTTGCGATAACTATACAGATACAAGGGCTTGGACGCGACCAGTTCGTTTGGCATTCATCAAGAAATCAAATGTCAAAAGAAAGAAATTTGTATAGTTTTCTTTGCTATTTTGTATCAAATCGAAACGAACATTTCTTTTAAGGGCTACTTGGAAGTGCGGTAGTTTATTTTAGTAATAATAGGCCAAAAGAAAGACATCTTTATAGTTTTGTTTGTTATTTTTTATCAACTAAACGACGTTTATTTAAGCACTTCTATGAAACGAGGTAGTTTATTTTCGCTATGATAGGTTGACAAAGTATTCGTAAATCCTCAGCAATAGCCAATATACTATAACAAAAAAAGGGTTTTTTTTATAACGATGGTGAATCGGTCTCTTTCTATATACCCACATAAACATATTCTTAGGGACATAAAATGTAAAATGAAAATAAAAGCAACTGTGTAGTTTTTCAAAGGGGTAATAACTTACGTTGGACACACTTTCAGCGATTTTAATAAACGAAAGGAATTTCAATAAATTTCGTAGCAGTCTACGAGCTGTGCTACGGCGAAGCACAGGCAAAATAATTGAGTGTAGCAAAATTAAATATGTCGGCGTAAGTATGAGTAATCCAACAGATGGTTATAAAGTGTTCATTATTCTGTTTTTATTAAATTATAAAAAGCTATTCTACTATTCTATATAAAATAATGTGAGTAAGTGTGTAAGGATTCGTAGCAGTTACGGTTAAAACCCACGAAAACCCTTTTGTGCCAAAATTAAGACAGGACTACGCAAAAGTACAGGTATATTTAGTGCAGAAGTAGGCACCTACTTATCGCATAGACCGTGCGTTTGTACATTTCTGTTTACCTGGAAGTAGAAGAGACTCTTCTACTTAGAATACCAGTAGCCAGAAGGTGTTTGCCATGATAGTAACACTGATTATAAACAAACTACTATAACTCTATGACTTTAACTGTGACCGGGTACCTAAAAGCAAATTCGGTCTGGCCAGCCATATAAGGGCACACGCTAGGAAAATATAGCTTGTAAGGGTCGCCGTTACCGAATTCGGTATATATATTTTATATATGTATGATGGTCTGTGTTAAAATCTCATTGCACTATTGGCTTCTAAACGATCTCAGTTTACTCTTTTCATAAAGCCTGGAATACATTTATGCAACTAGAAAAGCACGCTTGTTTACTACTAGGTAGTATGCTTATTTATAGCATGCTTTCCGAGTGTGTACATTCTGCTCATGAAAGCACGAACTTTAGAAGCATACTACCACACGTGCTCATTATTTAGTATTACAATGAGCGTTTCTTTGCGGAATAAAACTTTTTATGTTTAAGTTATTTATTATCGTTCATCGATTCTAATATGTATCTTTTTTTTTGGGGGAGGGGGGGGGGGGGTTGGGAAATCATCAAATGACTCCTCCCGCTCTGGGCAGAGCGGTAGGGAGTGTCAGACTTCTACTGATTAAAAACCACCCGTGTTCCTTCTTAGCCTTCTTCTTTAACTTGCTTTGGAGCCACCCCCATCCATCTCACTAGCATCTTACACCGTGTACTCGTTAGCACGAGAAATAGACCAGCTTGCAATTAAGTAGCGTGCTTATTCACAGGCATGCTCTTTTCGTAAACACGTGCTAATTGTATGCTACTAAGTAGTATCAGCTCGAAACTAGAATGCCTATGTGGTACTACGTAGCATGTGTATTTCCGCCTTAACGCAGCGTTGATGTCAGCTATGTGGGAGAGTGTATGTCAAAGTTAAAATAAGAGCCGCAGATCAATCAACAAGTTTTGAAGTTTAGTGCACAGCTCAATATGCTTCAAACGGATCGCTACTAATGGAGGCCATTATCACTCTCTTGTACTTATTGTACCACATACATACTCAAAACTATCCTCTCGCTAATAATGGAAGCCATTTCGAAAAACTAGAATTAAATAAGATAAAGCCTGTTTTCCCAGAAAGATCGCTTGCCTACCAGTATAAGCGAATGCAGCTCAAAACAAATATTTGAAGCAATATTTGAACAAATATTTGAAGCAACTGCCTATCTGACCTCCACAACCCAATTCCGTTAGAATAAGGTTATATGATACCCCTTGGTAAGACTGGTTGTACGATTTTCGGGCCACTGACTAACATCGACTGTCAAAGACCTTTGAATGACAGCGAAACCCATGGCTTTTTTTTTTTTAAATTGGGACAAGCCCGCCACACTATTCCCAAACCACTGTAACTCCTGTTAGCCAGAATCAACAGTGGCGACCACAAGAAAAGCGCCGAGACAATGAAGCTCGACGAAGTCGATTTAACTGTCTTGGATCCCGCAACGAAATTAATCAGAAAAGAATAGCGGAGGAGTAGGAAAAACATAATTTCTTTCTTTTATTATTATTTTTTTTTTTTTTTTGGCTTAACGACTTTCCAAGGTATGGAGGAATCTCGGTATGTAATGGGTTGTCACCCATCGACGGACCAACCATGGCAAGCGCGGCTTATCCTAAAGATCCTTATCCTAAAGAGCTATGTAGACGAGTATATGACACAGTTCAAATAAGATCCGAAGATCATACAACAAGGTGGAAGTGTGGCTGGCTGCTGCTGCAATATACATCAAACGGATCACTAATTATAAAGGACATTTCGAAGAGCCGGGAATTCCATATCATACTAAGCTGGTTTTCTCCGAATGGTGCAACAGTGATGTACCTATTTGGAACATACGATATGTTTAGTATAAGTCCCATGTAAGCAAAAGTTCGAATCCGGTTAACTAGAGAAATTCTGAGAAGAGGAGCATCTCTCAAGAGTAGTGCTTGCGCGCACAAGACCTGTGTTTTTTAACGTGTGGGTCGAGCCTCTTTACGGGTTACAATAAACATTAGACAGAGAGAACTGAACAGACTTATTAAGAAAAATGCTGTCTGAAGGACATAATCATTAACATAAAAAAAAGTCTTATGAGATCTCTTCCATTTTATATCATCAGGCTATTAATGTTCCCAGTGTTGGGACACAGGCTTGCTCTCTTTGAGAGGGAATGGGCTATAATCTACCACGTTGGCCCAGTACGGATTGGTAGATGTCACAAGTCTTAGATTTATTTTGTTTTAGGACATGCCGATTTCCTCACGATGTTTTCCATCGCCGTTTTTGAGAGCATTGGTGAGCATGGGTGAGTTTGAAGTAATGCGCCTGCCTGGGTTCGAACCCACGTCGTGTCATGGGCATCAAAGGGCATGTCATGAAAAAGGTTGAAAAACACTGCAATAGACTGATGAAATGGAAAATCATTTATTAGGCAGATATCAGATTTTTTGAATGTCAAATTTTACAAGAGACAGTACCCGAAAACGCCTGCCCATCGTCATATTCTAGTGTTTTAGCTAGGAAGGAGAAATGGCGGAGCAGACTACCCAGCAACACATCATTGAGTCAGGCTCAATACCAATCCCGTCGAAGCTGCGGGTTGTTCGCAAGAGATACCGCGGCCTCGACATAAAGGGCTAAGAAGGAACATGGGTGGTTTTTAGTCAGTGGAAGTCTGACGCACTCAAAAAAAAATTCTAATACTTACAAGCTTTTTTAGATTACCATTTCATTAAGATTGTCATTTTTTTGAAAATACCAGTATTTGGAATGGATGGAACAACTTCTATGACCTCTACAACCGAGTTAGAGCTGGGTAATATGATACCCCTTGGTGACACTAGTTTTCTGACTTTCGGGCCACTGACTACCTGCTAAGTCTGTCAAAAATCTACAACTACGGCCGGGACCGAATGCTTAACGTGCTTACAAGGCAGGGAGGAATCTCGGGATGTAATGGGTTGTCACCCACGCACAGACCTACCTAGGCAAGCGCGGCTAAACCTGAAGATTGATCCGAGCGACTGTTTTTGCCTAGTTTGGGAATAGTGTGGCGGGCTTGTCCCATTAAAAAAAAATAGCCATGAGGTTCTGTTGTTGCATGTTGAGATTTGTTGAATATAGGTATACTCAACATGCATAACCTCTTAAATATACGATAATGGGTAAGCTTACTTAAGTGAGAAGGTACTCGTAAGATCATCAAACTTGCCGTTGCAACAGTTGCAACAATGCGCTCCATAGCTAGAACAACATGCGTTATATCATAGTTTGAGTGTTCCGTAACCGATGGATTATATCGGGATCCTATCGTTCATCATAATCATTATTTTGTCCTTATCCCAATAAGGTAGTTAACAAAAAACGATATAGTCCGTCAAATAGATTTCCAAAAAATTTTGGCCACATGTTTTTTCTTTTTTCGCGTAAACAAACAATGAAGACGATACAATGCTTTGAAAACGCGTGTGACGTCATATTCTAAGACATTAGTATGACATTTTTTACCGGTGAGTGACGTCACAACCCCCACTCAAATCTTTGACGCGTTTAATCTTCGTAATTTTTTATTGATTTAATAAAACAAAAAATACGTATTCAATATTTTTCGATAATCTAACAGACGGATTAATTAGAATAATATTTTTTTAGTCAGGAAACATCCTTATTGATTTGGGGTCGGCGCAGAATGTCTGTCTCTTTTTCATACTTCTCTATTATTGGTCATCTCAACAGACACCTTATTTCTTGTCATATCATCCTTAATGTTCATCTATTGTTTTATTTGGTTTTCCCTCTACTCTTATACCAAACCATATTCAAAACTTTCCCATCAACCGATTACCACACCACTATTCAGTCACCGGCGCGGGCGGCGCCCCTTACAACTTTTGTAATCATCATCATCAGCCTATAGTGTTCCCACTGCAGGGACTCAGACCTCCTCTCTAGGAGAGGGATGGGCTATAATCCACCACGCGGGTCCAGTGCGGGTTGGTAGATGTCACATATCTTCGAATTTTTGGATCTAAGACATGCCGGTTTCCTCACGATGTTTTCCTTCATATTTTGAGAGCAATGGTGATGAAATAAATTACACAAAGTAATGCGCCTGGGTTTGAACCCACGACTTACTATTCGTAAGTCGACGAAGCCACCACCACCGCTACACTACTGGGCCACCGCTGCTCTCCATTCCCATAACACCACACATCCACCTTAGATCTCTTATCTCAACCACATCCAAATGCCTTTCATTCGTCGCTTTTGTGGCCTAACATTGATCCATACAAGATAGGAGATCTAACCATTACGGGAGCTTATAACAAAGCTTATGCCTTCTGTTTGTCGGTTTATCTCAGGCCTATATCTTGTAAACCGTGATAGGTAACCAGTATAAATATGTATATATTATTATGATTTGAATGTACAAGAAACTATATGAACATTCAGAAATTTTAATAGAAAGTGGTTACCGACGGCCGCAGACATCTGAAACACTGATGCGTTACCACGCTTACAGACAAATCAGAAATCTTGACATACCATTCTTCTCCAGTTCGAAACAGCAATGCTGCTTGGCGGTAAAATAGGCAAGGTGGTATAATATATTAATAGGTAGGCAATATTAGGAAAGAATATCAAAGAATGGTTGTCAGAACGAAAAGTTAGTTCTATTTCATTGTACTGGTTTATCATAATTATTTGATTTTTTATCACTGATTTAGCTTTATTTTAACCTATTTCATATTTTGGAATATACGATAAGTACTTGTTTGTTCATATTTACGCTAAATACTTTGGAAAAATAATCACTGAATTCTGTGCGCCATGAAACTAAAAAAATGCTATCTTTTTATAACCAAATATACATGCAACCAGCCTGTAAACGCAGCCATATTTAACTCCCTGCAGGTACACAAGTCACAGGAGCAAGCGCACTGTTTTTTTATAATTAAAATACTAATGGATTTTTGGCAGGTAGTACAATGAATACTAAGTGATAAAGGTAACACAATACTTATAAACCAAGTCTGCATAAATAAAACATTCGAATCATACAACCAAAACGAACATAATAATATACTTACGAATAGCTACTTATTAATTAATCACATCTCAAAAACCACAACAATTCTATTCGAAATCCAAAGTTTGGTAACCGTTTGATCGTTTTAAATGTCACTGTAATTTTGGTTCAACTTCATCAGTCACTTCCAAGCTTGCGGTTCACTGGTAACAACATTCGGGAGTTGAGGGACATTTTAAAGTTAGCGCACTTCGCAATCGCGGCGGAGGGGGTGAGAGAGGAACGCGACGGACAGCGACGCTGCCGTCCTGCTCGCCTCCCGACGTTGGACTGAACACCGCCACCGCGGGTCCCGTCGCCCGTGCAGCGCCGCGCCTTCTACGCTTCAAATTATACCTTTCAGGTATCCACCTTATCTCCCCTTCAAGGTCTTATCTCATCAACTAATTAATGTGCGTGCCTCACTCATTTATTAGTTCTATCTTCACATCAAATGTTACTCGTGTTCCAGTGTTTTCTACTCATACTGAATACCCTTAATAGTCCCTATTGATAATTGTGGCTTTGTATTATATTTGTTATCGAACAACTTTAAACGTGCATCTCATTTATCCAGGTAAGACCACATTAAGACTCTTGACTTGGCCTAATTTCACTTAGACAGTTTCGTAATACGAGATTAATAGAATTTCCTTTGACGAAGGTAGGCGAGTGAAATTGAAACTCGGTTTTGAAGTAAACGAGCAGTCACCATCACTTAGTTTCTGTGGTCATCTTCGAGGAAACTTGTTTTATTAATAACTTGGTTTTGATATTAACGAAGTTAGAGTTCCGTACATTGTTCCAAATACTTCTTGGTCAGATTTGATTGTTGCTGATACAAACCGATTTCCTTCGGTATTGGAAGATGAAAATATTTTTGGTATAAGCAATGGTCGAGCAAATACAAAAGGTATAAGGTTTTAAACATTTTTAAACAGCTTTTAATATTGTCTTGATATATCATTCCGGAACTAGAGATATTATGGGACACGAATATTTGCGTTTAAGAAATTGTTTTTTGATAGTTGTGTTTTATGTCCCGGATCCGTTCAGTAATTACATTCTACGGCATTTATAATGTAAGTAGTGAAAACCAGCAGTTTAAAGCAAAACAGAATTCGTAATTTAAAGTTTTAAATAAGTACGAAAATGTTGAATTATGAATAGCTGTTTAAAGCTTAGGTGTATAAGTTGACCGATTGACTATTTAATTAACAAACACATTACTATTTAACAGTGGTTTTTCCAGATTTAACTTTTATGTATCAATTTTGTTTTAATAAAATGGCCAACAATTACGTGGCTGTTATGACGTCAGGTTGTATGATACGGACTTTGTACTCTTTTTAGCACAGTTCAGTGACGGACAATTGACTGTTCGATGACGAAAATAAAGTGTATAGTTTAACATAGCAACGTTGGACTAGTGATCGCAAGCGTGACTTTAAGCATAAGATCCTGGGTTCGGTTCCCAGGTCGATTAAAATAGCATCTGGTGGTAAATAAATAATTAATAAATAAATCTCCACAACATATTATATATATCCCTGGCATAATTATTAGAAGAATATTAATAAAAAGAGTACCTAGTTCTAGAATGGCATAAAGTAAACTGAGTACACGAACTATTTTATAGTATAGGTAATAATAACTTCAGGGCCAATGTTAAGCTGTTCAGTAGGGCTAGCCAAGTTACAACCGCTTCGTTTCTATTCTCTTTCTACAATAGATAACGCTTCGGCGCAAGCGATTATAGAAAGCGCTAAGTTGGTAGCCAACTTCACACAACTGAGTCGATCGCTCATTCTCTAATAAATATAGAAAAAACCTACACTTTAGTCTATGGTGAGCGTTTCTACTAACGTCAAACTAATGTCAAAATCGCAGTTGTTTACTTTATGCGCGGGTTGAAGTTTTGTTTTGAATTGTTATGAAAGGAATAAATTGTATTAAGTGTTAATAAAGTAAGTGAAATAAGGTACAAGTTCTTCTTACAATTGGTTTAATATGATATCAAAGTGCGGAATGTAATTTTAAACATTGTGTCGTGAAATAATATGATATTGTGCATTTCGATGAAAGATACTTAAATGAAGTGATAACTTTTATAATATTGGATCGAGATCTCGACCAGACCCAGAACAGTTCGCAGGTAGCTTGGAATTAGTGGGAAGGTACGTAAATTATTACTTATTTTGTGACCTTCCTTTGTTAAAATCTAATATACTCGTACTTGGGCACTTGAAAGTTTACAATATAAACAATGACGTGTTGCGCGGCATGGACCTATACTAGGTACTTCTTATGAAACAAACAAAATAATTATTGTGTTTGACCCTTAGCGCACCACAATATATTTAAAGTATGCATTTTAAATGCTAAATAGGCACATAGAATCCAAAATTATGAGAAATAAACAAAACACTTCTCGGTCTCAAGACAGCTGTATCATATATAGACGCCATTTTTAAGCGTTATCTCCAGGGTCTCGGCAAACGCTAACGTATCGCTCAAATACTTCGCCAACGTTTCGTTTGCGCTTGTCAAAAGTGTGACATGGCTAGCATTTATATGGGATGTAGCGATCAACGTTGTAGAAAGGATCACATTTCATTCCATCATTTTGAACGATTCGATAAGTTGTAAACATGGCTACGAATTTTCTATTCGTTTGTTCTGACCACGTGACTTAGCGTTGAGATGACGTCATCCCCATACATTTGAGTCGTTTTCTACTAGCGTCAACGTTTGTAGATTGTCAACTTGGCTAAGCCTACTGGAAACAGGTATTGGCTCGAGGAGTGTCAGGAACATCGAGTATGAACGCTGTAAGAGCAGAGGACGGATGCCTACTAAGTGAAGAATTTAAGGTTTTAGAACGCTGGAAGGGATATTTTGAAAGTTTGTTTAGTGTCCAGGATAGCGTGGAAGGAGTGGGTAACTGGGCGGAAGCCAGTTTTGAAGACCCAGACTTAGCTGAAGAGAATGAAATAGAAATGGATGAGATTGTAAGAGCAATGAGAGGAATGAAAGTGGGGAAGGCTGCAGGGTATGACAGAGTGTCTGTGGAAATGTTGAAAAGCGGTGACGGGGTGGTAGCAAGCCTGTTGTGCCGGATCTTTAATATGTGTTGGAGATATGGTCGCGTGCCGGATGACTGGTGCAAGGCCGTAATTGTACCACTATATAAGGGAAAAGGTTCACAGCAGGAGTGTAAAAACTACCGTGGCATTAGTCTTTTGAGCGTTGTTGGGAAACTGTATGCGAAAGTGTTGATAAACAGCGTGATAAGAGTGACAGATGAGAAGATTTGGGATGTGCAAGCAGGATTTAGAGAGGGTATGGGCTGTATGGATCAGATCGTTTCCTTAAGGTGCATAGCTGAAAAACATCTGGCAAAGCACAAAAGGGTCTACTGTGCCTTCGTAGACTTGGAGAAGGCTTATGACAGTGTGTGGAGGGAAGAGCTGTGGTCGACTCTATCTATGTATGGTGGGGACAGGTGTTTGGTACGAGCACTAAAATCTTTGTACAAGGATTCTAGTGCTTGTGTTAGGATAAATGGGGCATACACTGGCTGGTTTATCATCTCAAAAGGTGTTAGGCAGGGCTGTGTAGCGTCCCCTTGGCTGTTCAACCTATACATGGATAGTTGTCTGACAGATTTGAAAGAGAATGACTCCGGATTAAGGATGAATGAGTTGCCTGTCAAATGCCTTCTGTACGCAGATGATCAAGTTCTTCTTGCATCGTCAGCGGAACAGTTGCAAGATATGGTAACTGTTATGAATGAAGCATTTAAGAGAAAAGGGATGAATGTAAATGTAAACAAGACGAATGTTATGGTATTTGAAAGAGAAGAGGATATATCGGTGTGTGATGTGGAAATAAATGATAAGAGTGTGAAACAAGTGAATGAGTTTGTATATTTGGGCAGTATGTTTACAAGAGATGGAAAGATTGACGCAGATGTAGAAAGGAGAGTAAACGCGGGAAATAGAGTAAATGGTGCTATGCATGCGGTGGTGACCAACCAGTCGATGTCAAAAGAGGCTCGGCTGGCTGTTCACAATGGTGTGCTGGTGCCTACTCTTATGTATGGCAGTGAATGTTGGGTGTGGCAAACGAAGCATTGAAGTAGGATTAATGCTGTGGAGATGCGTTCTTTGCGAAGCATGTGTGGTGTAACTCTGAATGATAAGTTGAGAAATGAGGTTATACGAGAACGTTGCGGTTTAAAAGAAGATGTAGTGACAAACATTGAAAAGAGTATGCTAAGGTGGTTCGGTCATGTGGAAAGGATGAATGAAAGGCGATTAACAAAAGGTATTTACAAGGCAGATGTGAGTGGTAATGCCGGAAGGGGACGCCCTAGAAAGACATACACTGATCATATTGGTGCCGTTCTTCTGAAAGGACAGGTGCGTAGTACTCGTAACCGGCGTGCGTGTATGACCAGATGTATGAATGTGGACGAGGCAAAAGGAGTATGTAAGGATCGTAGCAAGTGGCGTTCTGTGGTTTCTGCCTACCCCCATGGGAAAAGGGCGTGAGTTTATGTATGAGTTTATGTTATGTAGGTAATAATAGATACGAATCTGCGATAACTATCTTCTGTATAGGTACATAATAAAACCGGCCAAGTGCATGTCGCTCCACGCACAATGTAGGGTTCCGTAGTTACCGATCATAATATGTGAACTTACTAAACTGGTTAACCACCCTGCGTACCTGCCTCCGGACGATGATTTTTAAGCTATTGCATAGCTTCTATCGCGGGCCTTGAGCGTGGGGACCGAATCCAGAAATTCCGTAACGAAAATAAAAACCTAACAAATTGACACTTGACAATTTCTTGAAATCAAAAATTGTGAGTTGCCTGTATTTAAAACGGCCTGTATTATTCAGTCAAAAACTTCCTCAAAGAATTTCTGTGAGCGTGTTAATTAATTTTATAAGCGTAAGAAAAGATACTATTAATAGAAATTATCAATAAATTACATTATTTGAGCTAACATATTAATAAAAATAAATTAAATTATATAAATCAAATGTAACCTTCATAGCTCTAACCACTAAGAAAAACTATGACACAAAATAAAAGAAAAAGTAAATGACATCTTGACAACTGACGTAATGTCAGATGAAAAGTAAACATTGAAAAATTATTAGATTTAATATATTAAAACAGCAAAATCAAAGTTAATAAATAGAATAAGATCGATTATAAGGCTGCCAACAAAAATAGTTGTCGCCAAGGCGCGACATGAGACGTAAAAGGACATTTTATAAAAGATGAGGATGATTAGTAAAAGTGTAAGTATAAATATATTTAAATACTGCATTAATAAAATAAATAAATAATTATAATTGCATAAGTTGATAAAAAATGCTATGCAATAGCTTTACCGCGGCAGTCTCCAAGTGCCACACGTCTTTTTATTGTTATTATAAAATAACAATGACCTTGGCACAGTACACTATACTTCGGCCGGTCAGCAACTAGAGACGCACTTCTCTCCTGGTCGACGCAGCAGCCAGCCGCTACGCAGCACTGCATCACTCCGACTCACTGGAGCATAATGCAGCATCACCCCGACTCACTGAGGCATCCCCGCAGACAGTTCCGACTCACCGTGAACTATGCGGGATTCGGTTCCGACGTACTGGAACCTTACACTGGCCTGGCAAGCATCAAGACTCAGCCTGCTATTGACCTCCGGTCTCGGAGGGGAGTGATGTGGCGACAGCGACATCTATCGCAATACATGTGAACTAAATTGGCAAATCCTACATCGCGGTATCAACTTTATCCGCGACATTAGCCTATATAGAAAATTCCGACTTACAGTTGTCGGGCAGTTAGCCCACCAGACACAACAGCCGTCTGGTCGGAGGATCCTCCCTTTTCTATGACGGATGAGGAACTTTACACCCTGTTCCTCCAAACGTCGAACATCGGTGACCTTAACACCCTATATAACAAGTTTAAACGTAAGTACTCTGCTAGCCTAAAACAAACATACATTTTAGTATTCTACTATAGATAAAGCATATCTATGAACATTTTAACTCATTTATTACAGATCAATAATTCTCGGGTTGTCACTGGAGTAAAATGCAGCTTCATTTATGATCAGAGCGGCAAATGCAAACATGTTGCTGCTTTAATAATTATGTTACATCAACAATAAAGCTAGTCATTCAAAAACAAACAGTGAACAACAACGGGAAAAACCCAGCATTTGTCTATTTGTGCATTGTAAATATTATGTACGGAGGTACTTTCAAGATATTTATGTTTCGTCATCACAGTGATAAGTATAAATAAAAGGGGTAGTATTTAAACGAGTGACTGGAAATTAAAATTTTAACTGACAAAAATAATTAATTTGGGTTATGGAGTTACTAAGTGAGCGACTGACTGCGAGTGACTAAAAATCAACAGAACAGCAACTAACAAACAAAAATCTGAGTTAAAATACAAAATGAGTAGCTTTATAATATCTGAGCGACCTAATATTGGTTTGAGTTAACAACGTTACGTCCTGCATTTTTTTCAATACTTAACAAATGATTTAATTATATTGAGCGGCATTTTATCTTAAATGTAGTGTTTCGAATAGAAAAACCACTTAACTCCCCTAGGCCCAGTTGACGGGGCTCCGCAAAGCGGGGCTCCTACTTCTGGGTGGTTTAAAAAAAAATAACCACGAAGGGGATAGCGGGGTCTATTCGCTCGCTTTACTCGCTCACTCGATCAAGCCATCCCCTTCTAAACTGACCTAACCTGTGCGAGCCCCAAGCCCCGAGCTCGCTTTACTCGCTCTTGCATCTAAGTTTTCCTAGTAACGGATTCGCAGGGTATGTCGGAATCTCAGTTGGCTAGCTTCCCTAACCACCCGCCCGGTTTGTGTGAGTGATTGAGATTGTGTGTGTGAAAATAAAACACAAGGAACTTTGAATTGAAATTATGTAAATATTGTATTGCATCGTTATGTAAAACGATGTCAGTTGCCCTTTCTAAATAAAAAAAAAATTGTGAACTTTTATTAATTTTTTCTTACGCACGTCGGCGGCCCTCGTGGCCCGGGGGCCCCGTATAATTGATACGGCAGATACGGCGGCAGCTAAAATATTTTATACAAGTACATGTTATAACTCGTAATCTTGTAAAGCTTACTTAGCTGTGATAGTTTTCTTTTATTTTGCTACTACCAGATAGGTAGGTGGTTTAGGTAGCCTGACTTGCGTCAACATAAATTTGCACTTTAAAGCTTAAAATTTCACAAACGAATCCCTTAATCGGAAAAGTGTTCGAGCAAACTCACAATATTTTTTATAGACCTATCCAACAACACCCTTTATAGACCTATCCAACAACACCCCACACAACGGACTTCGTTAGAAAAAAAAAATCCCATTTAATGTGTTCTGGAGATACCCTAAAAAAAAAAAACTTTCAAAATTTTATTTTACCACTTTGTCGCGAGCGTAACTACTTTGTATATTCATACCAAATTACACCTTTCCAGTACTTAAAAGTCTTTGAAATATGGTGCGGACGGACAGATGGACAGACAGACGGTCATGGCGACACTATAAGGGTTTCTTACGGATGTTGACTACGGGACCCCAAAAATCAATTTCCTATGATGACATATCACTTTAGGACGTCTCGACTGATTTAGCTGTTTTTTCAGGTTTGTATAAAAATATATGCTTTTTTTGTTCTAATTTTCTGCATTAGAAAATTACGTCCGTGCAAAACCGAGCTTGGTCGTTAGCATAAGAGAAACTTGCCATCAACATCAATGTATATTAAAACAATCAAATCACACACAGCATCATAAATCACGCACCATCTAAACGTTAACACTTGAAATGGTACACGAAAGTAACTGCACAACCGTGAGCACATACATCATAACATCGAACCGTTCGATATATCTAGATTACCTAGTATCTTAGTATATCGTTATCTACTGGGCGAGTGTTAGATGTTCATTATTAGAATAGTGATCGGATTGCTAGCCATGTCGATATCTGTAATGGTTGATTCGCGATCCTGAACAGATACAGGTGAGGCTAGCGCGGACGTGCTGATAAACGCAATACAAATATTAAGGTATTAAGATTTTTGATATGTGCCATTTACTAACCCGCACTGGCCTCGCGTGGTGGATTGTAGCCTATTGTCTCTCATAGAAGATGAGGCCTGGAGTCCCAACAATGGGAACATTATAGGCTAATTATGCCTATAAGATATAAGATTTTATTCATAGATCATCATCATCATCATCATCTTCAGTCTATAATATTCCCACTGCAGGCCTCCTCTCTAGGAGAGGGATAGGCTACAAGTTTAATCCATCACGCGGGCCTAGAGCGGATTGGTAGATGTCACATGTCTTCGATTTTTTTAGTTCTAAGACATGCCAGTTTGTACTTATCGATGAAATATAACCAAACATATACAATGGGATAGTTATATTTTGGATTCACAAATCGATCGAATATTCTTTGCGGCTTTTTTTGAAAGTATTTTGCCGAATTTTGATACGAGTGTGAACTTATATCACAAAATTAAACCTCATGAGATACAATTAATATCTATTGCGTGCCCTCGAGGCATGACTCATATAAGATAGTTGATTGGGTATGAAAACCAATGTTTTACACTTTTGACGTGAATTTGTCCTGAAACAAGTAAAAACTAAATAGTGGAATACTAGTGAACCCGCAAAAAAGTAAAACGGAAAAGATTTTCTTACTTTCACTGTCAATTATGAAGAATTATATAACTTTGAATAAAATCTCGAACCAATTAATAAAATGTTTAGTTATTGCATAATACTCTCGTAAATTCGGGGAAATTATTTGATAAGCAAATCGACTACCAAGTAAGTTGCTGTAATATTCTAATCGCAACCGTCCTTCGTTAACGGTTGTATCAGATTTCGGGGAATTGAAGGCAACGGGGAATGTCCAGCTTTCGAAAATTGTGCTAATTGCACCATTCCGAAGAATAAGGTCTCTCATCATTTATGTCTCGTCAAAATGAAAAAGTACTTTATATACATTTATACCTGGTGTTGAAGCAATAAGCTGTGAGTGGAAAGCTATTGTGGATAATTGTAGTGCAGCCGAGTCTGTCTATTGAGTCTCGACGGTCAGTCGAGTAGTTAGCCCATGTAATATGGTGCACGGTTAAGCCCTAGTGGCTCGTATAGGGCGTCCTGTCGTCCGGTTAAGGCATAAGACTAATGTGAAAGGTCCTGTGGCCAAGTTGAAGAGTTTCCAGTAAGACGGTACTCATATTTTGAAGAAATTGTTAGCTCTGATTAAATGACTTTACTTTCTTTCTGAAGGAATATCGTGAAATATGCTAAGCATGCGTTCCTGTCTGAACAAGCCCTTAGCTTCCTGTGGATCCCGTCGGGGCTGCGGGTTGTTCGAAAGAGACACCGCGGCCTCGGCACAAAGGGCTAACAAGGAACATGGGTGCACCGCTCTACCCAGAGCGGGATTTCCGACAACCAAAAAAATTGATAATAAGTCGATTTATGAGATTTTTATTATTTCTTTGTCGATCTGGGAATAAAAAATTGGTTGCCTGTAAAGTCGGTATACGGGCGAAAGTTTTACGTGACAACGAAAATAGAAGCGCAAGACATGAACCGGTGTGTATGCCTATCTCTCTCACTCTCTCTCTCTCGCTCTGGACGCGTGCCTCTCACTCGCTCTCATTGTGAGCGCATAACGTGAGCGGAGCGTAACGCAGTTTCTTGAAGTGTCACCCGGCAAACCAATTTATAAGACGTTGTCACGTCAAAAAAGTTTCCTTTGGATGCCTTAAAAACAAACTGTCATTAGAGTGTCACGTATTGAACCGTTGAATGAGCAAAGGAATCTTTTCCAGTGATGCCGTCAGCAGCAGTCCTAAATCTTTAAAATTAAATAAAGGTATTCAAAAATATTCAAATTAGTTTCAACCAATATCTTAACTATAAATTATTAAAATACACAGGTTAGATTTTTTTCGTCAATACCGGTAGGGTAGGTTATTGCAGAGTATTAATTTCCAACACATTCAATTTCCCTATGACTTTACTTGTATAGCCTCCGCACATTGTCGTACTAGTGAAAGTACAAACAGGTAATAGTTACCCGGAACGCATCACGCATGTAACGTGACGTATAGAATGAATGCGTCTAGACGTTGTATTGTGTCGTGAGAGGGTGCCTTCAAAGCATGCATGATTGTATCTCCGCTTTAATGAAGCGCGCTTAAAGAAATATCACAACTTGCATACAATCCTTTACCACAGTTATCCTACATCTGACATAAACCTTATGTCAATGAGGATAAAGTTGATTGTACTGCAAAATCAGAGATAAAATAACAATGGAAGCACAGTACATTGAAAGAAGGAGTCGACTAAGCTGTCATAGTCCTTTGTATTAGTAAACATGTTCAATGATAAACTAATAGTGTTTCTTTTATGCCCGTAGTTAGATTAGTTTTGTTGTTAACTGTTTTGTGTACTACAGGCTAGGTTGATTGATATTATAGGTTATAAATAATAGACACTAAAAGCCTACAAGTTTTTGTATAAACCTATCAATTTGATCTAGACTGTAATAGCAACAGTTAATGTAAATTTACTGTCCAACTTGCGACTTCTCACTCTTCTTTATGTAAAATTACGTCACGTAGTTTTCGAAAACACCATGTTTTCAAGTTAAAAAAATACAGGTCAGGTCAGGCTTGGCGTCAGAAAATATTTGTTTTTATTTTCGTAATTTTACAACGTTTTGATTGCTGTACAATTCAATTTTAGAGTTATTTCAATTATCTTGGTTTATAGCCATTCAAAAATATACCTGTATAAGGTAAGGTAAGGTATTTTAATCCGACTTTGGCTTAAATAATTGAACAGATTATGTATATAAAGTACTTCGCATACGGATCAGCATAACTTTAGCTTATTTTTACAAGCTGTTTCCGATCCGAGGCAATGGATATTACGGTACATACCTATAGTGTGTTTTGCAATTTGGACTTACATAGAAAGAAGCCCGAATGGCTTGAGATACAACAATGCTGAACAGTGCGCTGGTCTAATATGTTCTAAGCAACAGATACAGATATACCTAGTTAACGCAAGAGCACCTACATCGCGTGTCCGGCTTAAGCATTTTATGCTTAACGTGGATACTGTTGTAGCAAGCTAATTTGTTTAAAACAACAACGTTCCAACTGCAGAACTTAATTCCAGACATTTAAAGAACAAAAACGTAGTCTAGTTTGTTTGTATAGTAACTTATCATTTACACGGAAACCGGGATATTTACCATGTTTACTATTTGATCGGGAGTTTGTTTTGATCGGGAACTCAAAACAAATAGTAAACATAGTAAATATCTCGTTCGCAGTATAAATGATAGTGTTCGTGATCGTAACAGTTTAAAAAGTTGTAAGTTTGTTTGTCTAATAACTAAATAGTGGACATCGTAAAAAATGAAAGGTCTATCAGTGGTCCTAAGCTATTAGGGTCATTGGAACTGTTAGGCTCGTAGGTCAGAGTAGGTCCTGTAAATATCATAAGTTTTCAAGTACTGTCACGCCCTTAACATTACCGAGGCCGTACGTGACGTTTGTTGAGGTGAGCGTATATTACATTTACAAAACATTCAAAATAAACACCACCTTAGAAGGAAAAGGACGTGTGTTTACGCATGTAGTACCTAAAAGTTAATCAATCGTCATTTAATTGTCGTAGGTTAAACAGGCCCCGGTTGGGCAATTTTGATGAAGTTGAATACAAACAGTTGAGCCCACCCTTTCATTTGTATTCCACAGAGGTTTGTACGTTACGTGATGACGTGTACGTTGGCCCGCGTCCCTTGGCATCGTCTGCAGGTTACCTGCATGTGCTTATGTAATTGTTTGGAAAACTGCTCGCATTAGGCTCTGCCGAAAGATAATATTTTATATGTTTCCGGACCAACTTTTACGGAGCAAATGAAACAGTTTTGCGAACAATTTTGCATTTTGTCGCCTACGAAAGATAGGAGTTTTGAATTTTGGTTGTTACTAAGCGCTTTTTGCTTTTATTATATTTACTTTTATCAACAGAAGTATGAATAAAATGTTTAAACATTTTTCTAGACTACACAAATAATACAAAAGTTGTGAACCAGTATTCATGTTTCTACTTAATTATCCAAAAAGTATAAAACAAAAAGGCAAGCAATGACAGGTTAGAAGAGCATTGCCTTCAAGCGCTGTGCTAACCCATTTATCTCAACTGTCTTTTACAAAGAGACCTAAACATTGCGGCGAACAATACTCGTGTTCACATTTATTTATTTATTTTGTTTTGTTTAGCGGCCGGGCAACGAAAATGTAATATTATTCACTCTCAACCTCCAAAAATACTACAGTAAGTGACATAACAGTCAAGTATTCGCTCATACTACTGCACACAACCTATTCGTAATATAACATGATATCACACTGCATATTTGTGTTTCTTGACGGGATATGCGGAAGTGTACTTATATAATAGTACATCCACATTTCGCCAGTTACGTTTAAGTCGTGTAATAGGGGCCAAGCCTATTGCCATCAACCGTTCTCAAACTCCGTGGCTGCTACTTTCCAATAATATTTGCCCAACCTGTGAATCGATGCCAGGATCACATGCTTAGCAGTCACGCTTGCAATATTGCTAATGTTGGTAATACACTTTTATAACCAACCAGTTTCATACCCGCGGTGAGAAGTGGTCGTTCACTGGTTGCCGTAGTATCATGATGATGATTTCATTTCACACAGTTGGGTTTTGTCCGCAAGTGTTTTATAATACGCCTCATACAAAGGGTGAGGCACGCCAGAGCACCGTCAAATAAAGTGCACATAATTGTCAAGGTGAGTGGTGTGCGGTACAGTCGCAATTATTTACCGGCGAGACATAGGGGAATGAAGAGGTCTTGAGCCCACGCCAAGTGCGCTCGCCTCCATCCACGCCGCTCGTGTTAAGAACTACCTACTCGCACGTATTCATAAGCTTCATATTATATACCTACTCCTAGTTTTCTCGCACGCGAATTTTTATTTCAACTTCCCCTTTAATTTGTTTTCAAATTATTTACACGCTAGGCAATTTGTGTAAGAACGTTTTCTGGTTAATAGAAATAAATGATGTTGCATGATATGCTTTGAATTGTGCCTGTGTGTAATTTCAAAGCAGTTATGTGGAATGCTAAAGCTTTCCGACGCTGAAAGAAAACATCTTCGGGGGATGCTCGGCGTCTTATTTTGCGGCCAACAATGATCCATTTTCTCGCTAGATCGGCATTGAAAGGAAAGTATAGTGCAGGTCGGTATAAGCTACTTATCTAGCTCAACATTCTAGTGCTTACAAAAACAGGTGCTGACTTCAAGGTATTGAGTTCTGTAGTTAAACCGAGAAAATGTGGGAAGAAAGGATATTTTGTTGTACGAAATCTTTAGTTACATTTCAAGTTCGAAGTTTTGACTGATAAATGGTGATGGGCACGCCCCCTGTCAGAACCTAATACCGTTATACAGGACTGTGGATATATGAGAAGGGTGGGTATGACATAGGTACACCACTATCTAACCTTTCGGGATCATGGGCGATGGGCGCGACCGTTATGATGACTTATATCCTCCCGCATGTTGCCCACGTTTTGAAACGAAAAGGCTTTTATGTGGTTCTTGAAGTGAAGTAGTCCTATCTGTTCCGTTACATTAGATTTCGCATACATTTTGATATTTCGTTAAAATATTATTAAAGTCCGTTCCTATCTTGAAATAATACAATGATTGCAATAGTAGAGTCAACGATTATATCTACTATGCTTAATAAGGATTTCCCAAAATAACATTAAATATTATACTTTTTTAGGTCAATCCCATTGCTAATAAGAAAGCGATTCATAAATAAGCGATAACTTGAAACTAAAATAAAACTGTTAATGTGTGATGAAAACCTGACCGTTTCATAAAATTCCTAAAATTCTATTGTAGTTTGGTGCAGTTTCCGAGCAATCTATTGTTATAGTTCGGTGTACAGTAACACCGCATGTTCTATTCAAAAGTTTCATGTATAAACCATTCCTGGGAAAATTTAAAACTGCTAGTTTTGTTATTTGGTATCTCACTTGTCTGATTTTTTAAATGAAAAAAGGCTATGATATCTCTTGCCTCACGATATTTCCTATGAATTAGCTAATGGATATTGACGTGTGCATCTACGGCAGAATCCACTGACTTCAGGTAAAAATGCTATTACGAGAAAATCAGTTTACTTCACTAATTAACTAATCTGATTTGTCACTTCGTTACCAAAGCGATGAGTGTCGCATAAGCGAGTGCAATGTTAGAAAAATGAAAAAGTAAAATGATATCCAGTCGCTGTATAAACCCGATCTTTTCTTGAAGAAACACGCACTGTAGTTACTCGTAGTTTTATAGTGATAATAATAGATAGGCTGTGAATCATTTATAGAATATCAGAGAGTGTCATCAAAACAGAATTCGCTGAAAAAATTGCCTATAAAGTACTCGTCGCTACATAAAAATATTGTTATTGCTTATTTTCATTTTGCTGTTATTGTAAATGTGGGCCGGGTAATTTGTTTGTATCGAAACTTCACTGGGTTGACGTTTTATAGGTCGTAAATGGACGCGTAAGTGACGAAGTTTGAACCTTTTAAAAGTAAATTACAGTGCTCTGCTCACATCCAGAAGTTCATACCTAAGTGATCTATCTGTCATGTACTTCGTAAAACACAATAGACTTTATTATCACAATACAAAGATGACAGTCGAGTGCAGAATTACGAGCCACGGCTTTAGCAAAAGTTGGACCGTCTTCGACGACCCTCGCGGAAGTACTAAACAGAAAACTTTTACGATCGTATACATCTTTGTAACTTCATTTAATATTTCACAAACAGTGTCATAGAAAAGCTTTACTTCAAGTTCATTTCTAGCAAGATATTTTAATTTAGCCTGGGGCGTGAAAGCTGAGCAGTGGGAAGATAATAGCGGTTCTTAAAATAAAGCCTTTGTGTCATTATTCTGTGTGACGCGCTACTGTTCCGCACTTGGCGGCGCTTGGCCGCGCGATGATTTGGCGAGCCACGTCCGGATGCTCCAATATTGTGCAGTTATGCGTTGTCACGTGAATGTAAGCGACTGGAAAGTTAACATCACTATCGAAATAACAGCGTTTAAAATACGTGCTAACCGCGTTATATATCTATATTATTACGAGCCTATTCTGTGTTGAAAACGATATTTACTCATGTTGAAAACGTCGAATTTCGATAATAACTATTGATTGGTTATGGCAACTACGTTAGATAAGTTTTAAAACCAGTAACAATTGGCTGCTGTTTGTGCCCTTTTTGAAAATTACGTAAATTTTAAAGGCTGTAAACCAAAAATAGTTGCTTTCGACGAAAATATAAATAAAATAACGGCCTTGTGATGTTCGCTGTCAGCTAGTGGCGGGTTGTCACACACCGTTTTACTGTTTCAATTACCACTGTTATAAGCAACATATACTGTTGGATTTATGAAAGGAGTTAAAATTATACCAGGCATAAAATTTTAACACAAAAGTATAAAATGTAACTAAATAAAGGCAGGCTCTATGGTCGGGACGCAAACATTTATAGCACTGTAAGTGACTGACCTAGCCAAGGTATTGTATCTGCTCTCCGATATAATTTACAAAATGGGGTCCTCTATTTTTAACGATGGAATCGCACTCACGTCTGGCAAATTTAAAACAGTCGTAAAATTCAATAAAGCGTATTATTGCAGACATTTGTAAATTATGTTAGTGTTTAAATTGTTCGTTTTACGTGAATAAAATAGATACGACGTTATATGTTGAGATAGAATAATAAAACGGCATTTAATATTGAATGGTTACGTTGAATGTCAAACTGTTATCTGACGTGGGTAACTTTTTAGGGCATCTACCTTTACTTTAGATTTGTGTGATAAGGATTAAAGTGCCTTTTCATAACAATTTATAGTTTAAAAGATATCACGTTTGTGGAATGAGTTCTCGATCCTGAACGTTATTATAGCTTGGTTAATACTTTACGCAGTCGTAAGCAAATAAAAAAAAAAGTAAGAAAATAGAGAGCCAGCTTTTTTCTTTGCAAAATTAGGGTAAATATTTATGTCACAAAAGATAAGAAAAGAAAAGAGAGATTTTTTTTTTAATTTTTATTTTATTTTATTATTTTAGGAAAACTTACAGCCAGGTAGACACAATAGTTAGGTTTATAAAAACAATATGGCCAATTACCATACTATTTTGACCACGAAGGAGATGGCGGGACGAACTGGATGTCTTCCTTGAGAATTGGAGAGACGTTGCACAGAATCGTGACCGTTGGAAAGAATGGAGGGAGACCTTTGCTCAGCAGTGGGACAACATAGGCTAGCTATAATAATAATAAATAATAATAATAATAATGGCCAATTACAAGTTTTCACAAGTAGTCATAAGTTTTTACCCCGTATTGTCCCACTCCTGAGCAAAAGCCCCCCCCCATTCCTTCCACTTCTTACGATGGTGTGCTTCTTCTCGCCAGTTGTTGAGGAAGCCATCAGATAAATCATCAGAATAAAATCTATTAGTGTCAAGTCGAGATCAATACTTGAGTAACGGTTAAGGAATACGGGAGAAAACATAAAAAAAAAATGAACATGGAAAAGTATTTACGAAAACGTAAATCTGGATAATCATAAATATTTTATTGGGCAATACTTTCACAAATATAAATGTTACCTATTTAATTCTACTGGATGTGACTTCAAAAAGAAAATTCTTTGTATAGGTGTCGCAGTGAAAGCTTTTCTGGCTTTGAAAAATATTGAGTTGTATCCGTAGCAACAAACGTTATTCAAATAGCGGGTCCCAGCCCGCGGCGTCGTCCTATGGCCCCCATGTGGTATACGCCGCTCTCATCGGCCTTTCAAGTTTTTATACCCAACGTATGGGTATTGAAATGTTATCTATACGATGCTGGAGATGCGTAAAAGTATGAAGAAGGTTTGAAAGCATGTTAAATATAATTGAACGGATGTCGGGGTTTTCATCTTCTTTGTAGTTTCAATGTATTTCTTCCTGTTATTATTGCGGGAAATGTTACGTAGTTATTTATAAGTAGAAGAAAATTCCAAATATTTAGTAATCTAGTAGTGGCAAAAAGGCGAATAATTATATAAGCCAGCCAACGCCATATTTATTAGCCTCTATCTATGTCAGTACGTGAATAGACTTTTATAATCAAAATATGATTGCGCGTCTCTCATAGGGAACTAACGTGATCAAAAAATTCATACGTGACCCCTTCGGAGAGCTTTGAACGTGTAGAAGGTAATTACCATAAAGCGACGTCTTTGCTCAGCTATAAACTGGTATATGGGGCCATAAATTACAAAAGTAAGATCATATATCCTCTTGCATTATCTTACTACCTGACGAAACTCATCCTTTTAGATATTTTAAACGAAAAGTTTCCGATAACCTTGCTATAGTAGAATGGGTAGCTGATCTAAACATACTTCGGGGTAGGAGACAATGCCGAGGGAATTGAGTGACAGCCCTTTTGAATAAATAGTTTGAATAGTAATCGAAGTCGGGAGTGAATGTTGGGTACATTGAAACGAAGCATTGTGACAGTGTAAGGTCAGAAGGAGGTCAAGCGGCGCGACCGCATCGAACGCCACGTCGGCAGAGCAGTCGTTGTTCTCAAAATAACGCGCAGCGGCTGTGCTATATTTGAAGTGTCTCACTACTTGAATAATTTATAAGTCGAGCTTCTCTCGAAGTGCACTGCATTTCCGTAGCAAAGCTCGTTGTACGAAACGGAATAAGTTCGCACTCAACTCAACTATGGAAGTGAATGAACAAAATCAATTGCTTAGTTTAAGAAATAACGAGTTGCGAAAGTATTGATTTTGCTTATGCAGATAGTGTCGATTTGAATTTTATTAAAAGTTCACTTTTATTGCACTTAATATGGGAATAGTGTATTGGGTTTATCCAATCATGGATATATCGACGAAAGAAATAGGTAGGCGTTACAATATTTTATTTTGTACATGGGTCTCCATTTAAATAATACAATGAACAGTCACTTTAGAATTTACCGTCATCATTTATTACATGAAGAAATGGGGTCCTTTTTTGGAGGGTGGGAAATCATCAAATGACTCCTCCCGCTCTGGGCGGAGCGGTAAGAAGTGTCAGACTTCTACTGACTAAAAACCAACCATGTTCCTACTTAGCCCTTTGTGTCCGAGGCCGCGGTATCTCTTTCGAACAACCCGTAGCCTTCTCAACATCCTGAGGCTATCTAACATAAAACGCGTTTTTCACAACCCTAAGCAGCTTTTTGAGAGAAAAGGAAAACAAAGACTTTTTATCAATCCACGCATATCGTAAAAGTTTACCGATGAGAATCGTTATTGTTATACAAGTGGAGATATTATCTGTGTGTGTAACTATATATTCATAATACACTACGTAGTCCATTTTTATCATCTTTGAACCTTATACTAGGTAAACGGTAATCAGATCTCAGACAGTACTGGGTATTTTACATCTACATGCGAAAAAATAGTTTAATATTCTAAGAGATCTGGGAAACAATTTTCAAGCAAAATCTTTCCTCTTGAAATACTCGATTTGATGTTGAAGTTTGAGTGCGCAAATTATGAATTATTAGCCGACATGAAGCTTCTGATGGATGAATACATAAATCTTGTAAGTAAAAGGTAAAAAGACCTGAGAGTGTGTAAAGGTACAAAATACATGTTTATTCATACTAAAATAGGTTCCATATCAAAAAGCTATTATACTTTTCTGGTCTTTATCTCAGTACAAAGCTCTATTGTGATCTATTTGCTTTACTTTAATCCCACAGCTTATACGGGATATAATACTAAACAAAATAAAAACTAAAAACGTAATGTTGGAAGACAATCCTCAGCTTAATTCCACTGAGCAAGGAGTTCCTAACAGCTATCTCCGTTGGCTACCTCTCTCATTATTCCACAGCAAAATAAATATTTTTGTGTTCGGAAATTCCTTTCCGGAATCCTGAATTCCTTTCTAGAAATAACAGATGCCCGGACGCTTACACCGTCTTAATAATTTCCAAACGAGCTCTTGTTTCCTTATGCTTTATATTCGTTTTATTTTATGCCGAAAGAGGTATTACTGGTTTGGAGAATGAAGAACGTAATCTTATGGAAATAGGTTGCTACTTACATAATGTTGGACGGGGGTCTCGTTTCAATGAAACTGTAACTATCCGCGCCCGCGGCAACAAATGTTTTGAGTTGAGGAAGATTAAAACTAGCCAAAGTCCTTTTTCGGTTTCAAGGGACTTTTCTATCTGAACAAACTCTTAACAGCTAGCACGTTTCTGTGAGCTTTAATAGCGGTGAAGAGACTAACAGTCATTTGGAATTTGCTCTGCAATAGGAAACCCCCGAAGCAGACGCTTACTTACTAGTACACCCGCATTTTGTCAGTTATGTTTAAGACCCACGTTATAGGGGGCGAGCCTATTGCCATCAACCGAGCACAAATCCAAATACCGTGGCTGCTTCTTAAAATTCCTGGTGGAATCACCCAGTAATACTTACTAACACGGGCATAGTAATATGGAAATAACATTGACTATACATGTAACGTAACATAGGTGTTTTAATTTCACCTATGTATGCGTAAACTCAGTGAACTGTTTTAATCTAAGCAGATTCTGCCCTAATAAGGTTCGGGAAACTGGGTTATCTAAAAATAAACTATCAACGAACTGAAGTAATTATGTTACAGCAACGATTTAATTTGACTTGTTTGTGTTCGGTGGAACAAAGTACAAACAGTGTCTCTCCAGCGGTTTTCAGGATCCTTTTTACTTAGGAGAAGTTGTCGCGCTCATTAGCACGGCACAATGGATGGAACTTTTGCTTTTTATTCTTTAAACCCCGATAATCAATGAGCTTAAAAGCCACAACAGCCATTTAGCGACAGCGTTAAGAGAAAAACAACAATAAACATTTTTGTTCAATCCCTGAGGCCACATAACTAAAGTTGGACAAAAGGTAATTTAAAATGTTCTTATTACACTTGACGGCATAAAATATGAGTGGAAATCAAGATGGCGCACAAATGACAGTGGTTTTGCCAACGTTGTGCGTGTACATATAATAATTAGTCGTTTGCGTGACTACGATAATTACCACATTTCGTATAAATGTAGTGGTACACATGCCACCGCGGGCTTACAGTAATTGTCCAATTACGACGTTTATGTGTCACACATTAATGTTGAATAGAATCGAGTGTCTGCCCTTGTTTAGTACACAAATAATTGTTCAATTTGATTTCGAAGTGTACATGTTAATTGTATAATGACAGCTCACTTAACAAAACCAAGAGTTCATTTATTCTGAGATAGGCTACTAAACCTTGCCAAGTACCAATTGATTTTGAATTGATATCTCTACTACAGAGAATTGCTAATAGCACTTTAATCTGGCGATATAAATAAGCTTTTACTAGCATTCTTTAAGATTCTGTTGCCTATCCTCCACCCATAATCCCCTAGTTGCCTTTTACGACATTCACCGGAAGAGGAGGGGTGACATATTCTTTGCCGGGAGCCACGCGACGTTATTTATACAAAAAAATAAACCATTCGCCTGTGTTGGTGTAACTTTAAATGAGTCGTAGTATTTCTCGTAGCACGGTTAGCTACGACGTAGACGTGCTACGAGTTTCGTGTGCAGTGACTACGCCAGCTTCGTAGTTAGATCGATCACTTTAAAACTGATAAATCTTGTGGAATGAAGTTTCTTTTAGAGTAGAAATTAGATTTGTACAGGATATTTACTTGGTATAACGTATAGACCGTAGAGAAGTGACGTAGTTTTCGAACGTTATTGAGGTAAGTCAACAGTACGATTGTTATTTTGATAGGCAGCTCAGTGCTAGAACTACTCCCGAATTCTACGTGCGTATACACTAATACTACAAACAAATATCTGTACCATACAAATATTAGTTTTGTGATCCGATCCACGACCCGAAACGTGGTAGCCAATCCACGTGGATCATTAATCAAAGGTTGTTATATTGTCAAATGTTAACAAAATTGTATCACTTATTTTTATGACTGCCTCGTTAGTATAATGGTCGCAAGCGCAACTGCTGAGCATGAGGTAGTGGGTTCGAATCCCAAGTTGGGCAAAAGTATTGGGTTTTCTCAGTAGCAGTTACGGTGTCTGAATTTTTGCACGGTTGACAGCAATAGGCTAGACCCATATAAAATGGTACTTAAAAACGTAACTGGCGAAACGAGAGTATCCCTTTAGGTGCACCTCCGCCCAACAAAAAAACGAAAACCTCAAGAAATCCATTATTGTATTAAGATTGATTAAATAAACCATTATTTTGATGATCCAAAAGGTCGCTCATTACGTATTCAAAGGCTAGAAGGTCGCGGTAGTCTCTAAAGCATGGCCGGCGTTTTATTTACTTAAAAGCCGGATTATGGCCGCCGCGACACTTCCTGTCACACTATTTAATTCGGTCTACGCTATTCGAATGGTCTATTTTTGTATCTGAAATGTAGATTTCATAAAGCCAAACGGCTTAATAAATTCTCGATGCTACTTTGCATACTCATTTTTGAAGAGCCATTTGAAGGTTCATTTAGCGCGGAGCTTCAGGTTTGAGCGTCGCTCAGTGGTGTCTAAAAATAGCGTAATTATATACCTGGAGTATTTGAAGTATAACAAGCTTGAAAGAGGCGATTTTGTACGAGATTTTAATTCAAACGGGATGAAATAAATGTTAATAAGTACTAGAAATTAATGAAGAATAATTACAGAATTAAGTCTTCCTTGAGCTTCTTGACTTTAACTGGAAGTCTCGTCAAGCATGTTGCTCAAAGGGGACTTACTCTATAAATACCGCTTTTCGTGAAACTGGAAGCGACATTTTCCTTAAATATTTTGCCTTGTCTGATCATTTAAACACATGTTTCTGTACATAACGATCGTTTCAGACGAGTTGTTACTACCATTTTGACTTATTTAAACTTCAGACACAATTTATAGGATTGGTTTTACTTACACTTAAATTGTGGATTTATCAAAAAGTGACGTTTGCGAACCTTACGTTTAATAAATATCAGAATTTTCATAACAACTACAGAAAGCAACACTGCTATTCATCTAAGCAAAGTTGGATGGGGTAATCACGGAATGAAAGAGTCTAATTACTCTCTAAATAATAATGTTTAATAAAACAGACGCTAGATAGATGCTGCGCTACATTTAACTAACTTGAACGCAAGGAAACTTATGAGAAGAATTAGTCAGTTTATTTCGTTTTATTTCTCAAATGAAACTAAATAAACTGCATTAAGTTGGAGCGCGGCAGTAAAATGAAGCTTTTGTGTATTCTAAATATTTTATTTTCAGGAAGGTTTCGAGGCTATCCCTGGCAAGGTGTAAACCACTCCACCTCTGGTCCCGTGGGTATCATATATTGGGGGATGGGGTCAATGGTATTATTACCTTTGCCGAAAAGAGGGTAGACAGTAACATCACATTGCGAACAACATAATGTGATTTCAGTGTATTGTTCGCAGTTCCGTGTATGTGTTAATGTACTGTGGAAATGTATGTATCTATTTCGTGTCAAATGTTATTTGGTGCTTATTTAGTATCCTTACATTACGAGGTACAACACTGTATATAGCAATGTCTTTCAAAACATGAGATAGCTAAGACACTGAGTTTTTAGTATTATTCTCTATCTATACTAATATTATAAAGCTGAAGAGTTTGTTTGTTTGTTTGTTTGTTTGTTTGTTTGAACGCGGTAAACTCTGGGACTACTGGTTGGAATAGAAAAATTCTTTTTGTGTCAGATAGTCCATTTATCGAGGAAGGATTTAGGCTATATAACATCACGCTACGACCAATAGAAGCGGAGCATAAATGAAAAATGTTGCAAAAACGGGAAAAGATATTCCTTTTTGAGAGCTTCCGTTGCGTGCGCTGCGAAAACGGTTTAAGTTACGCAAATACCATGTATGAAAGAATTGTTCCTCTTTAAAAGTTCTAAAAAAAAGTCCGCGACAGCATATGTCTATCTTTTAAGATTGACTCACTGTAACCATTTTTTACTATTAAAATGTTAGGTTAAAAAGAATGATATTTTGCGAAGCTTATTTAACCCATATGGTATTAATCTATATCTAAATAAATGTGTTTGTTAGCACAGAAATTTAATATAGAATATTTGTGCCCTTTACTCTATACAGTTTAAACAAATATCTTAGAAGATATCGCAATGTAAAAATATCCGCGCGACAAAATAATTAAGCGCGCGGCAGTCATTCGGTCCGGTGCGGTAGGTTAGTGGGGATTCTGGCCTCCGGGGACTCCGGAGAAATTCATATTCAAAATATTTACTGCACCATAATGTTTACAAGGTGTTACTGTATATTTAACAGTAAGAGATACTAATAGTAATTCACACTTTAATATAATCTAAACTAATATTATAAAGAGGAAAGATACGATTTTTTGTTTGTTACGATTTAACTCAATTTATGTTGACATTTTGTTATAAGCTATATTATGTGACGCAGACGAAGTTGCATGGGTCAGCTAGTTGGATCATAAATTGAGAAGTTGAATGTAACTTTGTGTTATTAACTATCTTCGTGGATGTAAAGTTCAAGTGTATTTTACATTGTTTCTTTAGTAGTAACATGGTTAGTAATATTATGAGTAATAATGTCTTAAAAGTATAGAAATACCAACTTATTATCTTAATGTTTTGTCTCAATCTAAATACTTTACTCGTTAGTATTTGGATTGAGATGATCTTTTCAAAATATTAACGAAACAGCATAAAACAACAGTCAAACCAATCAAGAGAACGAGCAAATTAAGTGTTCCAATTAAAATTATATTAGATCTAAAACACGTCCATCAAGGAATTAAAGGAGGAGCAAATTGCTTGAAAACGGGTTGAATCTCAGATGAATTAGCGGAAACGACGTAATCTCCAACTAAACCTTAACTTGACCGAGATAACTCGGAAGTTTCCAGAAAAAGGAGGTTCGCACTTATCAGATAATGCGACTTTCCAGTTTGTAACAATGATAGTGACTCCGTTGTCGTTTAAGGCGAAAACTTTCTGTTGGGGTTTTAAACTTTTTTCGTAAACTGGAGTTGTGTGTATCGGGACACTAAATCTTTAATGTTTTTGTAGTTTTATTGTTGCAGACTTTTAGATGTTGGGGCATTTTTAGGAGTTTACGGCAAAAGTTTTTAGTGGGGAGATTATCGCTGAATAACTTTTTAATCTACGAGTCGTTGTTTTAGATTGCTAAAATATTTATGCATGGATTATGTTTTCGTGTAGTCTGAAAGATTGAATGCAAAACGAGACAAGAAAAGTTAGCGTCAGTTACATTTTTGGAATATGACGCATACATTTATTAGAATATAAAAAATCTGTAATCCAAACTCAACAAAGAACAAATGGATATTCACAAACAAGGCCTTGTCAAAGTATAATCGAAAGAATTATTAACCTCGAAGCTCCCGCATCCCACATATCAACGTGATTTCAAAGGCTACGGGGATGCCATACGGGGCTGTCTATCGCGCGGGGGATAAGGAACGAATCTATACGTTTTTCTGCCATCCCTACATGAGCATGACATTCGCTCTTAATCCAAGATTACGCAGCCTTATACATACGCATTTGTTTTTAAATCCTTCTCTTAAAACTGGGCCTAAACGTTATGATGAAATATGGTGGATTACGACGTTCAAACATTTAGCAAAAGCTCGTCTCGGGGAAACTCATTTTCGGGTTAAATAAGCGAATCAAGTATTCTAGCTTTAAACGTTAAGGCTTACATAAATAAATGTTTCAGACAAATAAAAATGAGTATTAGAAACAAAAATCACAGCGCTTTTATGAAAATAATTATCGTAGCTGAATTTATGAGTCGTTAATGACGCATTGAAATTATTAGGCATATCGGAAATCTACGAAGGCATTGTATTGAATTGTCTACTTAAATATTTATTAACGTTGTTATCAGAAGTCAGTCCAAATCGAATAATTATGTATAATTTCTGTGTAGAAGTGTAGTGTTTCGTGTACATGCCTTATTAAATGGTTGAACACAACAACGATTTATATATACGATCGACTCATATGCCCAAGTGGATTGTTATTTTTGATGTGAGGGGCTGTTTATTGAGTTTATTTATTCATTACGGTACAGTACAAGTATATGAAAAGAGTGACAGTTTAGTAACACAACATTTCAGATGTAGTAGGGTTTAAGTATCAAATTTTTGACAGCTATTTTCAAAGGAGAGAGTTTAGTAGTTTAACATATACTTGCATGACGCATTGACGAATTTTAGGACGTTTCATATTTTATTTTTTTGTTCCTAAACAGTTCATGCATTCCTTTGTTTACCCCATCTAATGTTATTATTATGTGAATTCAAGTGAACAAAAAGCTCAACATATAACATACATTACATATTACAATAATATCCCTTCGAATCCTACGCATTTAATTCCAAAACACAAACAAAAATCACTCATCCGGAATCTTAATGAAATGTTTCAATTATTCCTCACATTGTTAATTCAAAACGCGCGATTATCTGAGGAAGGTCCGCAATTTGTGCTTGAATCATTGACGAGGCGCGCGTCATGTATCAGAGAGGAAGCATGGAGGATAGAGGGTACATACATTTGGTACGGGATGCCGAGTCTACGATGCTGCACGCCTGTAATACATCTTGCTTCTGAGGCGCTCGCCGCCTCGCCGCCTCACCACCGCGCCGCCTCGCTTCGCCATGAATATACATTAGTCATTACACACAATTTACACTCATATTTTGTACAGAACACGATAATGTACAAGAAATTACCTTCCTCGGTATATTACGAAAGATGTTGCCTATTCATTTGCTTAATTGATTTGCAAAGTAGGCAAGGTAAATAAATGTTGCTTGTCCGAATTCAAAAGCTGAAGTTTCCTTTACATCGGCGCCCGCGCGGAAGCTTTTTTCGTTTCCACCTTTTACTTAGAAGTTATAAAAACTTTTAACTAATTAAATTAATATTCGTAGACCGTTGATTAAGAAGCTCTGGAATGCTTTTAGCGTGAATGTAAGGCGAATTTTGAGGAAACGAAATAATTTCACCGAATATTTCGCGAAAATATTACTTTCAGTTTTGATCATTGCGGATATTTGAATAAGTAAAGAGAGTGGTTTAGAAATTGTTAAAACAATCTGGTAGGCCTTTAATTGAACATTTAATTTTCTGAAGCATTTCGGCTAAATCCTTTTCAGGTAATTGTGTTATTGTATTTTATTGAGACAATTCGTTTGAGTTTACCATAACGGTGAGCAAAAAATGACCCAGAAATGCGACCGTTTTGCGAATGCTGTAACAACAATATGATCGCTCAACAAGAAGGCTATCCCACGCTACATTTAACGCGGTGCCTCGGGTCAGGCTCGCTAAGACAAGTAGTGAGTCAGCGAGTAGAATGTTAAGTTGGCGACAGAAACAAAACAGTGCTAGTTATTGCACATTAGGGGCCACGCTGGCGCCTCGTCGCCTCGCGCGCATTAACGCGACCATTGCAAACTTCCTCCGCGACTCCAGCCTCGCGCCTCGCGCCACCGGCCTCTGTACTTAAGAGTCTAATTAGCCGTAAATTGCATTCAAAATTGGGCTCTTGGCCGAGAATTGAGTTTTGAATGTCTAATTTCCCAGAATAAAGGGAAATTGTACCACAATTTATGTGTCAATCTGTATTGTCGTGGAACACCAAATGGCTATCTTAACGGGCTGTCGATGAGCAATTGTTTTTGTAGACTTAACGCCGGTGTTCATTTGGAAAGTTTGCTGAAGGAACATTGTTTAACATAAAATATAGCCCGTTTTTATCGTTAGACTTTCTTTTATAAGCTTAGCGTTCATCTAAAATTATGTACTTCCCATTCACTATCCTTTGAATTTGAAACTGTTGAATTAATTTTGCGAATAGGTGCTTCATTCATTGGCCACCTGTCTGTAACAGACACTCGTAATATAACTACAGACAATTTAAGTTTCTAAATTATACTACAATTCCTCAACAATAATTTATCAGTTCAAATAAATTTCGCGAGCCCCGAGATAAGTTACTAGGTAATGTTTTGATAACCTTATTGTGCATCATTGTAAGTATCCTTAAAACTTAACGATCAAGAAATATGTTATTTGGTATGCACGCTTTGTATCAACAAAGACGCCTGTTAACTTAAATAAAACATAATGTAGACGACTTTCCGAGGCTAATAAGCAGCCAAAAATTAATTTGCTCCATAAAATCAAAGGCAGAATCTAATTTACTGTATCTTTTGCATATTGTTTGACAACAAAATGAGTCAAAATTGAATAAACAAATTCAAATTTTCTTGCTAAAAAGAATATTAGGCTCAAGTTTACTGTAAATACAGGGTGTAAGGGACAACCCTGCGCCGTTTGATGGGGTGAATTCAGTACTGTAGTAAGGTGACCGATACAAGAAATGATTTCTAGAACGTATGGGTAATAAATTTGATGTGCTTTAATTCTTATACTGGTACTGTGGCAAAAAACGCACGCAGTGAACGGCAAGCGGGACGACGAGTTCGAACTCTGTAGCTAGGCAGGAAGTGAACAGCTGATTCCACGCGTCATTTGTTTGAGTATTTCAATATTCTTTGTCGGTTTTATTTTTATTTTAGCCGTATTATTTACATAATTGGAGTGCTCGTACGGAGAATGTAATTTAACATTGAAACAAAGGAATAATATCTGAAAAAAAGATAATTAAAAGAATCCGTAGAAAAGTTCCGGTGAAATATGATACAGAATGAGCAGCTGAATGGACCCTGTCAGTTTGCGGAGTGTTGTCCGTTGCACCCTGTATAAATAAGTGGGTCTATTTCACCAGTAGTGTGATGCACAGAAGAGTGATTACACGGAGGACCTTGAATATTAACGTTCCGGACTCATTAACGTGGAATCATGTATTATGGATAAAACGGGAAATTAAAAGGAACCTCACTCGCGCTCGACGACCCCGCAACTTTCACAGGGTTGAAAGCATTTGAAACGAAGCATACACATTTGTCTTTTTGACGATGACGTAAGGAAGTTATCTGGCCAACCCTTACATGAGCGTATGTATGTTTTTAGGTTTCGTAGCCACTGGACATCCCTATAATTTCATGTCCATCCGTCCCTCTGGCCGACCCTTCGTTGGTTTGTGTCTGGCTGGCATGTGTGCGTGAGTTTGTAGCGGCATGTATGTATAGGTATTCATATAACATTTCGTGGAATTAAACTTAATTTGTAATTTTCTTGCACCGATTTTAAGAATTTTATTTTAATCATTATTTTGCTGTATTGAATATGAATAAATTACGTAGAATACAGAACCATTAAAATTCTT
Source organism: Diarsia brunnea (assembly GCA_949774965.1). Classification (NCBI taxonomy): domain Eukaryota; kingdom Metazoa; phylum Arthropoda; class Insecta; order Lepidoptera; family Noctuidae; genus Diarsia; species Diarsia brunnea. Next base: position 9,107,452 of record OX459008.1, on the reverse strand, counting down.
AAAACAAATCACGCACACAATATTCTTAACTATTTTATCTAATATATAAAATTCTCGTGTCACAGTTTTCGTTGCCATACTCCTCCGAAACGGCTTGACCGATTTTTATGAAATTTTATATGCATATTCAGTAGGTCTGAGAATCGGCTACTATCTATTTTTCATACCCCTAAGTATTAAGGGTTGTTCACACCAAACATTTTTTAGTCGCCCATCAAAGTTACCGGGAACGAAGTCGCGGGCATCAGCTAGTAATTAATAAGATTGTGTGCATAAATTTATTATAACTAGATGTAGACTTTAAAATATCTAAACATTACCAGTGATGTAAAAGAAATGTATTATTACTAGATAATCCCAAGGAACCAGAACATTTATTCACGTGATCCTCAAATAAAATAGCTAGCTACAAAAAATTTTCTTTACCCGCTTGTCGGAGCCTCGGAGCACGCGTATAGTAGGACAAATCTTGTAACGAATATTTATTTACACATAGACCAGTAAGTGGGTTGAATAAAAAATATTTTTAGATCCTCTAATATCAGCTACTTGCCGATACATAAAAATATGTTTATTTTTCACCGAACGGTTTCCACGCCAAAGAACGTTACAACGTAAACAAAACACAAAGGAAATTGTTTTTCGTCTAACAAAAAGAAAGTAAAACGCTTGAAAGTTGAGAGTTAATTTATTTCGAAGTTGTTTGCCAGTAATTTGTTGTGGCTGCGTCCTCGGGGAAGACCGCCGGCGCACACTGTTGTTACACAAACTTTTTCGTGTTACGAAATTCGAGTCGGCTACTTGTGAACTTGGGTCATACCTTCAGTGTTCTTCTGGGAGCTAGGTATCTTACCTTTGTTAAAAGGGACCTCATAAACGTATTAAGGAAATTCGAATAGGTCGACTTACAACTTTGGGGACAGTCAAATGTCCGTCGGCAGTTTAGCCAACAGGTATGTGTAGAATTAGCTTCATGTTACAGTCAGCCAAAGGCTCGATATGTATTCCAGAAACAACTATTTGAATAACATTCAGACGAGTAGGTAGATCGCAAAAAATTTAACAAAAAACTAGTTAAATAAGATAATACTTGTCTCTGTTGTTGAATGTGAATTTCTAAATGTCACAACAAAAAGCCCAGATATTCTCTAATCTAAATAGCGAGGGTCTACCTACAATCTAATTTTAGCTATTTAACTGGGACGTTACCCACGTAGGTAACATCAAACTTTGTTCTAGGGCGTAAAAAATAGTTGCGATGGAATCGTTTAAAGGCACGTAAAAACCACAATAGTGCTTAAGTAAAGCTGGCTCGCTGGCACTATGCCAAGGAGCATATACTAACCCGGTTCGCTTGATTCCTACAACTTGCGAAAGATAAGCGTGTGATACGATTTATGTCTTTCTTTTATTCTTTTATAATTTTTAGTTTAAATTTTATTTTTAATCGAATTGTTAAAGATTGTAATGTGTTTACGGTAGCAATGTGAGACAAATTTGATCTGTGTTAAATATTGTCGTCAGTTTGAGTGCTATCAAATGAGTAAATATCTATTTTCTCATTTTTATCTCATAACATTATTATGACCATAATAATGTTTCAAATTCCCACATTTCAAAATCAAAAGCCCGCCACACTATTCCCAAACCACTGTAACTCCTGTAAGCCAGAATCAACAGTGGCGTCAACAAGAAAAGCGCCGAGACAATGAAGCCCGACGAAGTCTCAGAGAAACGATTTAACTATCTTGGATCCCGCAACGAAGTGGATCAGAAAAGAAGAGCGGAGGAGTAGGAAAAACATAATTTCCACTCAAAATAAAAAGTCTGAACGTCAAATTTTACAAGAGACAGTTCTTCAAAACGCCCACCCTTCGTCACTTCTTAGTGTTGAACAAACTTTCCAACAACCCATCTGTCTGTTAGGTTAGCCCGGGAGCCATACAGGATGTACCTGACAGGTTAACCTGTACAGGTACACCCGTCAGGTAAACTTAAACTATCTTTTGAGAAAACCTGCAGTTTTGCAACATAAACGCTCTGGTTTACTGCTACAGATCAACTGTACAACTGTGCTTTTTAGGTACGGTCAGCAACAGAAGTAGCCCGGAATGTTAATTATTTGATGTACAGGATTTGAGCTATTGTTTTTAATGTTTCAGATGAGTATTCTTTATAATATTCCTTACTCTTCAATATTTTGTCAGTAACGAGTAATATATCTATCGAGTTTTTATTAAAAAAAACCCTGCTTTGAGACTTTGAGTACTTCTGTCGCTTGCCCAGCTTGTATGGCTATCTTAACTAGATTTTTTTGGGACTTGCCAACCACACTAATCCCATACCACTGCAACTCTTGAAATCCAGAATCAATAGATGATGACCACCAGAAAAGCGTCGAGACAACGAAGATCGACGAAGTCCAAGACAAACAATTTTACTGTCTTGGATCCCGCAACAAAATTAATCAGAAAAGAATAGCGGAGGAGTAGGAAAACCTAATTTCCACTCAGCTAGATATACCAACCATCATATAAGTACAGTGGTTATAATAATAATATTAAAGCTAGCCTGTACTGTCCCATAATTGAGCCATAATCGCGCACAATAATAATAATAATGCCGGTGGGCTACTACTTTTTATATCTTTTTTTTTAAGAAATATTTAAAAATGTATTTAGTATATAAGAAAATGAATAAAGGAGAATAATAATAATAATCACATAATCCCCCCATTCCTTTCATTTCTTCCGTGTCAGCGCCACTTCTTGCCAATTCTTGATGAAAACATCCAAGTCATCGGTTGTTAACGTGCAGTCACGACCACATATTGGTGGTCGTGTATTTACAAAGCAACTTTTAAAAGTGAGCATCTGTATGCGTTATGTACCATATATTTACCCATATTATGCGAATAAATTATTTGATTTGATTTGTTACTGTGTTGATTAACAGTTAACGTTACGAACATACAATTTTATTTTGGAAGCCATAGTTTTACGAAATAGGTCTTATCTCAAAGCACTAACAGTTATATTACAAAAAAACAGCTTGGGTTTTGCTAAGTATATGCATATTTTTGCTCGTACCTGTACATGATAATATAATGTTGTTATTTAAGACAGGCAGCTTAAGCACAGCACTTAAGCTGCTTGATTCATCGAAAGCAACATATCTACCTTTACACATAAAACAGGCAAACAGCCAACAATATATTACTATAAGTACATCTGTTGTTCATCCGACAACAACATTGCAGCTTCCGTAATCAATTACAAGCTTATATTGTCTACCTACGTATGCGGGGAGTACAAATCATGAAATTAATTATTAATGAATCTAGTCATGATGTCGAAGGGATTCCCTCCGTAAGTCCCTTGAACAATCAATTAACAATTGTTTTGCTGTTTATATAATTATTTTTATTTTTTCATTATTATTATTATTAAAACATCACGCCCGTAATACCCAAAAGGTTCGGCAGAAGTGTACCTAATAGTGCGCCCACATTTCGCCAGTTATGTTTAAGTCCCACGTAATAGAGGGCGAGCCTATTGCCATCAACCGGGTACACATCCAGACTTCTTGGCTGCTATTGAGAAATTCCTTATGAAAAAACCCCGATAACATTTGCCCGACCCGGGAATCGAATCCAGGCGCGATTGCGACTTCAAGACCAACGAGGCAGTCAACGATCAAGAGGTTTTTCTGAATATTTTTAAACCATTTAACAATCATTGGTAGTGGTACCAACCACAAGTCGCAATATCAACATTTTTTTAGTTAAGGCTCCTCTCTCGAAAAAGCTTAAAAACAGCGTGCAGATGAAGCAGTTTTTCACCGGCACTTACAGAGAAATTACATCTGAGAAAAATTGTTAGTAATCTACATGATATGACACGTAATTTGGTTTAGCCATAATTTTTGTATCGGTATCACATAATAAGAAAAAAAATCCACAAAATCACCTCCAAATCGTTGAATGGAACCATTTTACTCCTTCATTTTTTAACAAAATAATATAAAAAAAATATCTACTGCTTTGAAATACAAAGGAAAATAATTTGGTTTTGTTACTTTTTAAAAACATGTATTATTTTAATTATAATAAATGAAAAATGCGTCCGTTTAAAGTCCGTATCTACGACCGAGAGGTGTAGTTTGTATGCACAAGGTCATTGACGTGAATACAAGCCTTAACACATCGAAATCATACCTCATCATACGAGCAATATGAATTTCAAAGTAGCCTTTTTTTAGAATATTTTTGCTTACGTTCAAAAATCGTATTGCTAAAATGATTTCTAAGAAACAGGTTCTCTTCATCATACCTAATTTATTATTTAGTGTACTGTCTTTGTGATCAAATATACAATCTTGGCGTCAGAAAAAAAGCCTGTGTCAGTGTACGAATTGGTTTTAACATTGTTAAGCTAATTAGTAGAAAGAAAATTTTGTTTTGAACAGGCATTTCCATTCAAAGGCAAGTTGCCGACATTGTCTGTCGTCTGGGAAAAAGTTTCTTTGATTCTGTAATTAGTTTCATGGTTATTTTATTAATTAGTCCTAGCTCCCGGCCGTAAACAATGTTAGGTTCTGTTTTAGAAACTCTGGGAAATAGAGATTTGTAAATCTATGAAAAATTATAACAATGCTCATTATGTGTAAACCCTTTGTCTAAAGATAAAAGAAACGTTACAAATATAGACTACAGCTTTCAAACTATAAATCATAATACCGACTAACGAAACGAACAAAAAGAAAAGAATCACTTACATACGTTTTTTCGTAAATTGTACATAGTTATTGTTTTTTTTCTGAAATCTTCAAAAGGGTTTATTTCATCCCCCTTAGCCCGCTGGCTAAGGGGGATGAAATAAACCCTTTTTTATTTTTTTCTACATCAATATAACAATCCCAAACGTCGCTACGTTTGGGATTGTTATATTGATGTAGATAATGACGACGGCACTGTTATCAAAGCCTTTCGATCCATCATGCCCCTTACAAATTAATCACACATCAAAAATGAACAAAGAACTGTAGCGCTTGTAATTTCCCGGAGAACGTATCACCGTCATCAGGAAGAGAATTTGTTTAAGACAAATTTATATTCCCCATTTACCGGCTCAGCAGCGTTCATCGCGCCGCGATTTAACTCATAATTCGATCTCGGATCGAACGAGATGTGCTCTTGAGACTTTTATTAGGGTAATGTGAAGAACCTACCAAATTGTAGAATAAAGTCTTCATAGATACTTTCGTCTTTTTGGTGCGTCTATTTCGTAGACAAAGTTCAAAGTGTTAGACGTATTATAACATAGGAAAAAAACAAAATGAGTTTGCCGAACCGTATCCGAAAACACCTGAGTTGTTTCATACTTTGGTTACCGATATTACATTATTGGCAATGAAAACTAAAAGTCACTAGGATAATGGTAATAACATCGACATACAAGGCTTATGGAGTTTGGAACAATCTCAATCCGTTTTATATGGCTTGTGTACAATTTAAGTACGTCGGTGAGTAAACCTATAAGCTGGCTCGATTTATGTAGGCGTTTGCTTGTGAAGACTTGGCGTGTTTCGCGTGGGCGCAACAGAACTACCTACAAAGCAAAACTTGCTTAGGTCAGACACGCTTTTTATACCCGAGTACTCAAACTAGATAATTTTCACAAAACCGACGGTTTTTATATAATCCCCCCCTAACAAAAACTAGCAGACATTCTAGTTACTTTTGTCTTATAGAATAGAAAAATCCGAATTCGTTTATTTTCTATATTTGTACGTTTCTTTGAACAGTATTAATGCTACTTACTGTTCTCATATTGAAGGTATTGCGTAGGCGGTCTGTGGGCAGAATGGGAAAATGAAAGATTCTTTCATAGTGATTTAAATAAGCGAAAAGATTCCACGCAATTCTTTTATCACCAGGGCAAAATTGCTTCGCGTCATAAGTACTAAAAGGAGTATTGTATAGGAGGTTAGTTCTATTGGAATGCTCTACGCCAAATAGTGCAGTTAGCATCCGCTTGTTCGGTTCGTGAGTGACCAAGCGCTGACCGTTCCTGTTACTAGCTTTCATGCCACTATGAATCTAAACGGCAGTGAAGGCGTTAGTCGGTCAGCCTGGATAACATGTAAGCTGGACAGCATTCTCAGGCCTGGAACATCTGTGGCCAACGTGCATACATATTCAAAATTGAATTAATCGATCGGTAGTCTTACAGAAAATACCTACGCGAAAGAATTGTTGGGTGGAATGCAATTGCTAACAATCAAAGTTAGCTATTTGGAAAATCGCTCGCACACGAGAGTCTTACAATTACATTCTCGTCTAAGCATTTAAATAGGACACAGCTAGTCGTGCAAGTATCTAGATTCATGAGTCATTAAGAAGCTAGATGCGGCAGCTTCGAACAAAGTCGATATTTCTCTTTTCTGTACGAGTTGCCAATTAAGTTTACGTAGCGGACATCGCACCGGAAAATTGCCGGTATATAAAATTGAGAGAAAGATAACGTTCCATTAAAATAGATGGGCAAACGTTTATAAATCATTCAGACCACCAAAGTAAGGAGAATGGTAAAAAATCATACACGCTTTATATACTTTAGTAAAAAAAAACAGCGAACGAAAATACACAAAAAAATTGTTAACCTAAAAATTTTGGGCAGAATAAATATCTTTATCAGTGCTTTTTTTGCTTAGACGTCCTTAACGCTGTGTTAAAATTTGGTATAAATTTTAATGGGACCTTATATAATAGTTGATACATCATGTTCTTTTTTCACCGAATGTGTCAACTGTCCATTGTTTGCATTCGTTGTTTTTATTGGAATGCGCGGGTCCAGTTTATATGTTTTATAAAACGTCGATTTTTATAAACATTCCGTGTTTATATTTACACGACGTTGTTTTAAATTTTTGGGACGAGCTCGCTCTTATTTTTACTTGAACTTATTTATTTATTTCCATTTGGGTAAATGATGATAGCAGCTAAATACTGGTAAAGAAGATGGATGTCGGACATCCGCCATTCATTGCTCAGCGTGCAAAAAATACATAAAAATTGGAGAGGAACAAAACACATAGTTTAATCGTCCCAACCTCGTTCAGTGCGCTGTTCTAAGAAATAAGAGGTTCACTTGAAATGAGCAAGCGATTTATTTGCCACTGCGGGCGTTCGCACTGATAAATATGACCAATAAAGGAAAACAAAATGTCCACAAGAGAAATTATTGCGGTGTCCGTAATTTACCTCTTCGTTTATTTCTCTACATTTTTCGTTTCTTTGAATAGAAATATAATTTAATACGACGCGACGGTCAATTACTCCAGCTAAATGTTTTTCTTTGAATTCTTTAGTTTTAGGCACATCATTATAAAGACGCACTCCACGATACTGCCATTGTTGACTATTCATTTATGTTTTAGGACCCTATTATCTTTCTTTATAATTATTCCCCGGTGTTTGGTTATTTCAACCAAAATAATCGAATTTTAGGTGTAAAATTTTCGCGCCTGTGCTGAAAATTCGCAAATATAAATATTGAATACAGCTGGAGGTACTTTGCGTAAAAAATTAGGTCGGTTACCGAATGCCTGTAATAACGGTGAGTTACACCTAATTCTGGTATTGTTCCGTTATTCTTTACGCACGTTCGAATTCAAAATAAAGATATTTATTGCCCAAATAACTGTTGACTTTGTTGTTTTCGGTTGCCATTCGTAAACAAAGCGTTTACAATAAAATAGCTCTTTGCTTCGTTAACTGGAATGAAATGTTCAGTCAGGAAGTCAATAATCAACGATAAATAAAGTATATTGTAAGCAAGGTAATTTGGAACGTTTTCACGTTGTTGAACATAAAAAATGTTTGCTAGACTAAACAATGTAATAAAGATCTTTATTTTGAAGATGTTTTAATATATATATTTTGCCTAGCATGGCTTCATCTGCAATATAAAGGAATCACGTAATCTTTAGGTTGTATAATAAAAAAAAATACAAAAACGTCTCGATGAAATATGTTTGTGAATTTTGCCCAGCTGTATGAATTTGACTGAAAGTCGAAAATAATGCTTTTTGCCTAATTTCGCCTAAGGCAATGTCTATTGCTGCGGGTTGTCCGCAAGGGATACCGCGGCCTCGGCCATGAAGGGCGAAGAAGGAACATGGGTGGTTTTTAGTCAGTAGAAGTCTGACACTCCCTTTCGCTCTGCCCAAGAGCGGGACCCCGTTATTTGATGATTTTCCACCCCAAAAAAAAAAAAAAAAAAGGCAATGTCTATTGATGAGTGTTATCGACCCGTATTTGCATAAAATGTGGTATATAATATAAATAAAAAATATATAGGGTAGAGCACAATCCGCCATAAAAATAGCATGCATGTTTTAAGTTTTTTTAGATAATTATTTAATTATAATAAGAAGGCCATCATTAAACAAAACAAAAGATAAATCAAACCAAATAAAAGTACCTTCACCATACATACTTACATTAAAACCATAAACATATACGTCGAACTATTCCCTGAAACTAAATACACCATTCGGTAAGGTAAGCTTATGTTGGCTGATAGTTTATACAATGTTTTGGTTAGATAATAAAGCGGTTAATCCAAAAGCCAAACAAAATAGAAAAGGTATGAATAAAAGTACCATCTCCATTACAAAAATGCATATCGTATTCAACAAAATAAAAATATTTGTTCTATATCTAGGGAAGCTAAAGGTGCTGAAGCATTCATCTTATGCGACGCTCGATGAGTGTATTTTGGCAGATGTAACATAAAATATAGTTCATGAATAATGTGACACGGTTCCCGGCGCGCGAGGCGACGGAGCCTGGGCCTTCGCTTCTCGTAAATATTCAGGGTCCGACTACTGACGCTCCACGATACATCAAAGTCGTGTCGTCTCATGCAGAACCCACCTAACATACCGCTCAATGTTTAACTTTGCGACGCCCGCCACTACAAAACAAATGAAAAACGTAGAACAAACAGCTAGCGGAAATTAAATAAGAATAGACCAACAATTGTGTTAGACTCTGCTACATTTGTGATCTCGGTTGGGTCATGAGTGCTGGTTTTAACGCAGACGACTCATGTTTCACGCGTGGGAGTCAGGGATTTTAGTCACGAATGCTTGGGATTTATGTTTGTTTTTAAGTAACTTAATAATTCATTAAAGTTGAGTGACCGTGTCCATGATCCTTTGGATGTGAAGAAAGTAATTAATGGTTGGTGTGCAAGTTGACCCCAGGACGTTCACGTAAGTGGTATGAAAATACGTAATGATTGCTCAACTTTTTGACAGGTTCAAGTGCTACAATAAAACCGGAGGGAAATACTCTGGTCAAGTCTTTGAAGGGCAATGTAGGGTCATAATATACATTTGTGTTTATCTTAAGTAAGTCAATATTAAATCCCTGAAGTATCTTATAAACTTTTCGCGGCACGAAGCAATATTCGTTGAGGAAGGTTAAGCCCAATGTTTTCAGGGTCAAGAGCGGAATACGTGAACGGAAAGAAGGGGAACGATTCCTTTCCGTTTTGAAGAAAACCTTTCTAAAATGTATGTGACCGAAATAACCGCATGTTAGCTTGGAGAATACTGAACACTGAAACACTGAATGATAGGAATTATTTAGTGATGACAGGATGCGTCTCGTTTTCTTTACAGTGTTCACTACTGTAAAGAAAACGAGAGAGTTTCACGCTCTCTTGTTTTCGTAAGTGGCGATTATATTACGCTCCTCATAATGCGTTCGTACGGTATATTATCTGAAATACGATACAATTATTCCGGCCTTTGGGAATAACATACTACAATTAGTTCACGTATGTTTGCATTAACAACACGTAGCAGTGACATTGCTTGGACACTACTTGCATTATAAACAGCTATAACACGTCTGATATAGATAGCATATAATGTATTCACATCTACTTGACCAAATGGGAGCCTAAAAACGTTCAGAGGTGATAACTTTCGGTGGATTCAATCAAATCAGTTAAATGTAGCTGTAAATTGGGCAGTTCCACTTGAGTGATATTGAGTAATGGTGGCCGCGTCGATATTGATGGGCAAGCCCGGGGCGCGCGCCGTATCTCTTCGGTGACGTGTTAATTTGTCAAAACCCGACGTCATAAAGAAAAAGTTAGAAAATTCACACGTGATGACTCGAGAGAAAGCGCTCAATCGATTACCTTCATAAAACTCATCATACCCGACAAACGACTTCCAGACGGATCACTGTAAATTATGTCTAATTTAATGCTCGAACTCCGTCCATAAGATATTCCGCTCGTAAGCAACAAAATCTGATTTTGTGTTCTCCTAAGTAGTCCAAAAGGTAAAGATAACAGGTCACGCGCGCACGTCTGTCGTTACCCTTAGCCTCTTACATTTTATTACGTCCCATTACCTGGGATTAAGTCGGCATGCATCGCGTGGATTCTGTTTCATGTCGTCAGCCCCGGCACTAATGTCATCCGCTACTCACAACCCCGCTCAAATGCTAATTTTAAAATATGAACTCTTACGAACCGACGACATGTAACCTTGTAGCTCGTAGACTCGTAGAGTCACGGAGCCTGAAAGAATCCATTATTCTAATTAAATCTACGACTTCAAATGCTTTTATACGACTGCTCACTCTTGTTAAGACTTTTCTTTAATCAAATGTCGAGGTTTGTTACTCACAGTAGGCCCTTTGAGGAGTTGTAAAAGGGATGAAAAGATAAAGTTTAGCCGTGGCACCGAGACCAAATGCACTAATTGCAGAGTAGGCGGGTGAAGTATATACACCTGAGGAGGTGCTTGAACTGGCTGTGTGGGGCCGGTGATTTCATAATCAAGTACCAACTGTAATATAATTTCCCGGTCTGCGCTAATGAACGTGTATTTTGTTTCATCTGCCGTCAGTAGAACGTAAAACGCGCGTCATAAAATCAACATTTCATTTGGTCTGAGTACGCCGGGCCCCGACTCGCTGGCTTCAGCTTAAAATTTGTGTCATTAATATTTTTCATTTCCGCTACTAAGTAAAAATGAGAAATCTCTGCCTAGCTAATTATAGTTGAATTTATAAATGTAGCAAATATGAAGGTGTAGTGAATAGGTTTTGTCGTTTAAGTAAACGGTGTTGTAGTGTGACGCGAAGGAGATATGTTTTATTTATTTTATTGTGTGTAGACAAGTGAGGTGAGGGCGGGGTCCCCGGGCGGGTTTTGTCAAAGAGTCGCCGAGATAAATCGCCGGCGTACGTGTTGCGGAGAGCTGTTCGATGTATCACGCGCACGTATCCAATAGAACCGGCACAGACACGTTGCGTGAGGCTATTTTCCCTTCTCTACGGCCTCATAAATCCTCTCCTTATAAATTAGATTAAAACACAATGGCCCAAGTAGGTGCGTCGTAGAATTAACCTTGCCTACACCTTATGTGTCGAATAGTTTGGAACTTTATTAAACTTGCTCGATAGATGCGTAGTAACAGCTTAGATCTTTGTGAATTTGTTTGGTTAAGTATTCAAAATGTATATGTAGGTACATAGGTAGGTATATACATTTTCCATTGATGATTTCGAGATAGAGAACTTGAATAGTTGTGTTTAAATCGGAGGTATTATTTAATGAAGTTTTGCATACGATGCTGTGGGTACTTGTAATGGCATATGAGGGTATATACAAGATTCAACATGAAGTATGTCGGCGGCTTATCTCAGCGCAAGTTGTAAAAGTAAACTGTGGGTATACTGCGGGGCTCGTAGCGGATAAGCGAGTGCCTAAAGTGCATTGTTAAAATATACTAACATTATGTGGATTGTTTTGTTTCTTCCCACGCTTTGGCATGACCTACATATGCGCAACGCTTGTGTCGGTGAAATTATTAGTAAGACAGAAATGTATTAAAAGTCTGACTTTCATCATCTGCCGAGTCGTTTTCCAACTATGTTGGTGTTGGGTTCTCGTATAAACTGATACCAGTTTAACAAACACAAGTATTTTAAATCGAGTTTTTACATTACCAACTTAGTACTGGGTGATACAATACCACTTGGTTAGACTGGTAGCAGATATTGAAGCCTCTGACTATATACCTGTCACGACTGTCAAAGAACTACAAATGAAACACACCAGGGGCCATTCCCAGGTATGTCGAAAACTTGCTATGTAATGAATGGTCACCCCCATTTACAGGCTTTGACAAGCCTTGCGTAGCCTTAAAAATCCGACCCGTATGGCTGTTATCAATTATCCACAGGTTGTTAGCTCGTAAAATGTGGGCATATGAAAAGTTCGGACCTAACAACGATCTTACATACATTTTTGGCTGTTTGATTTGAACGTGAGTCGTGGCTCCAGGTTGAAAACAATTCCATCTATCAAATTTAATCTATATTCCTTGATCGATTCATAAACCTTAACCTCGCGAATGCGTCACGATGTACGACAAGGTAAATACATATGTGTAGACAAGCCTTTGAATCGCTATTGCATTGCCGTGTCGGGCGCTGCGATGCAAAATCGCTTCTAAAACGGGAAACTACTGCATCACGTTAGTGTCACGCTCTATTTGCAATCGTTCGCGCTCGGTACAAAAAGTTCTCTCAACCGGTGCTCAAACTTTATGTCACACCACCGGTTCCATCTTTAAACCCGACACGTTATTGCTCTTTATGATACTCGCTAATTAATCTCCGAGCGCTGGCAGAGCTCAAATTAGTTAGTACTAGTTAGTTCCCCCTCTACTCGCAACCGACGATAAATACCCCAAATAATGTATTCAACTCGCCTCCATAATTTATTAATGTTGTAAAATTTTATAGCAACTTTCTACACAGGTTGATGAGCAATCAAAATTCTGAGGTAGGACTTCGTAGTTTCAGTAATTTAGCCTATGGCCCTGGTTTAAATTCCAAGTAAAGTGAAAATTAGGGAAATTGCTTGAACGTTACACTTCCAGTGTAGGTACCTACACGCGACCAACCTTACTAGGAAACCAACTGCTCGTGGGCAAAACTCAATCAAAATAAATTGAAAAATGGTGAAATGAGTTTTTGTGTACGAAACAAGCGACAGATTAGATGTGTTTTTGTTTTTTCAAATATTTAAGGAAAAACTTCAGTGGGTACCCAAACGTTTTCAATTATTCAAGAGACATTAGAATTTCAATTCAGCGGAGCGTTTTATTTTTATTTTTTCTTATTATTATGAACAAGAAGGAAGCCATTAGCGTGTCGAGAGTTGAAATCGTCAGTTTTATTGCTCATTATTCGTGTTTATCATTCTTATTTTCAAGTGGTGCTTGTCCACTGGGAGTACTAACGAAAATTGAAATAATTTATGATATTATACGATAGCTTACTGAATATGACTTATGCGTGCTTATTAGCTCCAAATACCGATTCTTTTTATTATTCCATCACTAGAATTTTCAACATTATTATTTGCTAATATGTATTTCATTATTATTTGCCACGGTCAAATTACTAAAATAGTGTTATTTATTATAAATTATTGTTGCAAGTAATTGTATAATAATATTATTTATTATTAACCATTTATTTCGGACAGAATCCATATAATGTGTTAGTAACAATTTTCTTAAGATCTATGTTAGTAGGTAAATATTATAATATTGTGATACAGTCTAAGCCTGAGATTTGCCTCAAGGCGTTATATGATCCCGTCCGGGCTGCGGGTTGTTTGAAAGAGATATCGCGGCCTCGGTACAAGGGCTAAGAAGGAACATGGGTGGTGTTCACTTTAGTAACTAAATTTATTAATTAAGTGGTTTGTAATGGCAACCCTGAAATCAATCTTGGGTTTAGCAACATTCCTAGAGATTCTCTCTGCTTTTTTTTTCTTTTTTATTCTCGTCGTGTGGTTGGTTGGAGCGCGTCGGCGTGCATAATAGTTTTCCTCGTCATATTGAAACCGTTATGATATTTCAAAATTCTTAAAGGTTGTGCCAATAACATCAGTTTCTCGTCTAATCCGATTCAGCCGGACCGATAAATAAGGAAGGTAACTTGTACAGCGACTGGGTTAGCTGGAAGGGTTCCTTCATGAAGGGTTCTGGTTTTGAAGACATCGTCCAGGGAGCAATCAGGTGAGTGCCTATTCAAAGCACACCCTTTTGTCGTAACATAACATTTTGTCGATTTTTCTCGTTCGGGCCTTATCGTTGCCGCCCCATAGACTACAATACAGTCCATTTAATATCTCGTTAAAAACAGGTGGTTTTTAGGCAGTAGAAGACTGACACTCCCTTCCCCTCTGCCCAGAGTGGGAGAGGTTATTTGATAATTTTCGACCCCCCCCCCCCCTCCCAAAAAGGCGTTATATGATTGAACTGTTCTTTTTTTTAACAACTTTATGTAATTAGTAATTACTCATATTACAATTGGAAGGCAACTAGCAGTACATATATGCTTACTATTATTACTACACCAGAGGATTGTACTAAGTGGCCAACCTCTGCATGTTCTGAAACAATCTCTTGGTTGGCTTTAACAACTCTCATGGGAACAGACGGGTGCTCTATTTTTAACCGGAGAAACCTTGTTACTTTGCACAGAGTTTCTTTGGAACCCTGGAAAATTCTTACACGAAGAAGTATATTTATTAGAATTTAAATCAAAATACTTAGGTAGGTATTATTATAACATGATTTGAACTTCATGTTAGATTGATGGAGTCGATGTTTCGACGATCTTGGTAGCTAAATCATCCAATCATAGTAGGTACCTAACTAAAATTGTCTTTTGGGACAAACGTTAGGCTTACTTTAAGGCTTTAAAAAGCCGCTGTGTTGATAACGGATAGATAGCTCTTTCAAAAAAAAATACACCGAGCATTGTTTTAAGCGTTCACGGTTTATAACTAAACTTACACCATCACTGACATGATATCTTCTGTGATTATTAATTATTCTGAGCTGCCGATAATCCACTCATCCCGAGATCATGCCGCTTGCAACAACGTCGAAATGTCGGGAGCTCAGAATAATTAATAATCACGAAAGATGATGAAATTAAACACAAAACAAAACAAACAAAACAAGAAATTAACAAAACAATGGACAATGGATGGTTGAATGGATTGATTCAATTTTCATGTTACGTAACGAATCTAATATTTTGGAAAATTTATGACTTATTTTATGATAGTATTATCATAAAATAAGTCATAAATTTTTCAGATTACCAATCGTTAATTCAAGAGAAATTCGCGTTTGTATTTAGCCTACTTTATAAAAATTACACTTGAGTTCGATAAGGTATTAAGGTACTTTCATTTCCCTCTAATTAGTACATATTTATCATTAACCAACTCTTATATTACACCTATTACCTCACGAAAATTAGGCCTCCCAGAAAACGTCTGGGGATTACGTTGGAACTCGTTTATTTAGTTACATTAAGTGGCAACATCGTCGTCGGGCAAGTTCGGTCGCTGTAAATACGATAAGTAAACAAAGTTAGGCAAATAATCACACAATTAGGTAAAGGCTTAGGTCCAAACCCTTCGAGACTTAGCCGCAGATTTGGGCCCATTTACACAGAATTATCATGTTTATCAAGAAACATTTCGGGAAAAAGAATATTTGTAAATGTATTTTATGAAGTTCTATTCTTTGTTTTGATTCAGTCTAAACAATAGATGAAACTAGAAAGTTTCATCTATTGTAATGTTTAGGTACCCCTAAAACAAGTTGTAAAGACTTTGTAAACATAAACTGTTTAAAAAATGTTACAACGGCGAAAAAAATGCAGTGCGCCGAGATTGTGTTGGTGGTTGAATGACATTGACAAGAGAGCGCTACTTTGTATTTCAAAAAGCAAGTTGGCAACGTCACTTTCTATATGGTTTCGGTAAAGGCCACCACGCCAAAATAATTATGCAGCAATAATGCTAACCAATCATCAATTATTTACAAGATTTGTCGGAACCAAGAATCTCAACTTGTACCTATGTATGTAGGTAAAAGCGG
Organism: Diarsia brunnea; assembly: GCA_949774965.1. Taxonomy (NCBI): domain Eukaryota; kingdom Metazoa; phylum Arthropoda; class Insecta; order Lepidoptera; family Noctuidae; genus Diarsia; species Diarsia brunnea. The sequence goes on along the minus strand of OX459008.1, from coordinate 9,091,438 downwards.
AAGGAATGACGAGGAATACAAAATATCCGACATAAACGGTTGTGTTAAAGCTATACAAGTAATCTGCTGTATTATTCATATAAAACATTCAGAGGTGATTTAATACAATTTTGTGTTGCTAAATATTCATAGGAATAAAATTACTTGAACATTTTATTGTTATTTTATGAAAATAAAGTGCCTCCATCAACAAAAAACATCATAAAAATCACACTCTAGGAAAAACAGTGGTAATGTACCTAGTCAATTAATGTTCAGTACCTACTGGAGTTCCAGATATCAAACTGAATCGTGTTTCTAAGCAGTAGGTTGCTGTGTTTACCCCTACACAGCAACCTACTGGATTGGAAGGCACGCGTGTCTGTGTAATTACAGGAACATAAGACATTCCACCTTTGTCTCTAAAGGTTGGTAGAGCGTGTTGGCAAATAGGTGGGTTGGTACTTTTGGTGCAGGTGTTTACAGACTGCGGGTCGTTCCATCAGTTGTGCCATCGATCGTAGCCGTGTCACGTCACTTTGTTTGCAAACCTTTCAAATAACAGAGTAATATTTTTACTAAACCTTTAACCGTTAAAAATTGCTGGACGTCCACTATAAATACGATTATAGACGTCGTTCGCATATTATGCAATTGGACAGTCAAATATTAGTAGAACGTGATCGTAATAATATTGAAATCGGCCAATGGAATAGCATCGCGTTCTCTATCGTCCGTGTTTTATTATACCGACATCGATGAAATTGCGCGGATTTATCGACCATTTTTGTTACCCGTTTATTTTGGTATAGTTCAGTCAGTTATGTTTTACTAGCTTTGCACGCAGCTTTGCTCGCAACGAAACTTTTGTTTACTTTTTTTAAACGAGTTCAAAACAGGGTTTGTTTTGGGCTGTGGACGTCATAGTTCAAACAGAACGTCCTATACTATTTTCATCACACATACTGTATGAATAATTAATAGTATCCCCGTTACAGTATAGGAACCCTAATTTATTCAACCGTAACCACAAGACTGAGAAGCAAACATGAATTCAAAATGTTCGCATTTATAAATAGTGGGCTCACGGCTATGCTAGCCTCCGGCTAAGAATAGATAGCCTCTCCCTCGCGACCTGAAGGCTACTAAAGGATCATATCAAATAGATGGGCAGCAGTCACCTGAACATAACATTCTACTATGACCTGGTTTCCCTAAGATTTTTGGGCCAATTTGTCAAACGTTTGTTGTAGTCTTGTAGGTAAGGTTCCGTAAGGATTATGTTTTCATAGTTGGCAATATGATGCTTGAAACATAAAATAGGTGCTCGTGTTAATGAACCTACATTTTGCTTGTTGACTAAAGTATCTTGTTCTAGTTTCCCTGAACTTAATTACTAACTACTTAATATTTATTAAGGAAATATTTGTAATGGTGGTATTTTGTTGTACCAAAAATGTAACACAGATGTTTCTAAAGCTGAAGAAACAATCAAGTTGTGACTATAAAAAGGCACTTGTGCTGTAATCACATCGAACACTGCAAAAGAAAAGTGTGTGTGATGGGTGAACGGGAGATTTTAACGAAATCTTAGACGATAATATAAGAACCTTACCATTGCCTCTGATTCTAAGGGTCATAAAATCCGAGGCACGGAAATGGAGTCCGAACCATCCGGGCTATTTACTTCATACCAAAAGCAAGACTAGAATATGTTAGTTTTCCTAAACAACCAGTATCAACGCAAACTCCCAACTAATACCTATCTAGCTTTATATGCTCGTAAGCAGTGTCCAGTATCCACGTAAAGTCATCTTGCTTTAGTAAAGCAAATGTCTAAAACATTTTGTATATCCGAGGTCAGGGCACTGAAAGTTTCATTAAACACTAGCGGCTTTATGTTACATTTAGGAGCTAATATCAACGACCGCTCGGGTCAATCCTCAGGTTAAGCCACGCTTGCCTAGGTTGGTCCATGGATAAGTAAGCTGTCATTTGTAGATTTTTGACAGTTGTTACAGTAGTCAGTGGTCCGAAAGTCTAGCAATTAGTCTTACTAATGGGTATCATATTCCCGTCGGGGCTGCGGGTTGTTCAAAAGAGATATCGTGGCCTCGGCACAAGGGGCTAAGAAGGAACATGGGTGGATTTTAGCCAGTAGAAGTCTGACACTCCCTTCCGCTCTGCCTAAGGGCGGGTGGCGGGTTATTTGATTATCCCCCCCCCCCCCAAGGGGGTATCATATTACTCAGAACCAACTGGGTTGTATAGGTCATATTAGACAGTCGCTCCGTGTAAAATACTGGTATTTAGCAAGCAAGGTCTGGAAGAAGGCCCCTTGAGAAAAGTCTAGGTAGATGGATGGTTTTATGTAACATTGCACACATAATGTAGTATTTCATTGCGTATCTTTCACCTTCTTTTTTCCTGGGTTGCTCGCCACTGTTAATAAATTATGGTAACAAACAATGGTATTTGGACTGACCACTTCTAATTGGAGATATTTATTTTGTTAATCAATCGATATAGGAGAAATACCCTAAGTACCTAATCGATAGGTTCCGGCAATGTATTCTATTTGGGTAAACGTTATAAAGGAGGTTGTGTAATAAATTTTTAAGTGGGTACGTACTCCAGCCCAGTCATCTTGAAAAAGGTTTAACAAGATAAAAGCTGTGGTTAACAGAATACAGTATTGAGGTTTCAATGTATGGTGGTAATGGTGTAGTGGTCGCAATCGCGACTGGTGAGCATGGGGTCCCGGGTTCGATTCCCGGTTGGGCAAATTGTTATTGGGTTTTTCCTTCTGGAATATCTCTGTATCAGTAGCGGAGTCTGAATTTATGGCAATGGGCTCGCTCTTCATTACATGACACTAAAACGTAACTGGTGAATGTGGGTGTACTGTTACACCTCTGCCTAACCTTTCGTGAATAGGGATGTTTACTGACTTAAAAAAATATGATTCTAATTAGTCCGTCTGTTAGATTATCGAAAAATATTGGATTCGTACTTTTTATTTTATCAAATCAATAAAAAAATACGAAGATAAAACGCGTCAAAGATTTGAGTGGGGGGGGGGTTGTGATGTCAATCACCGGTAAAAAATGTCATACTAATGCCTCAGAATATGACGTCACACGAGTTTTCAAAGCACTGTATCGTCTTCATTGTTTGTTTACGTGATAAAAGAAAAAATACGTGCCCAATATTTTTTGGAAATCTATCTAACGGACTAATTCGATTTTTAAGCTATTGCATAGCTTCTATCGCGGGCCTTGAGCGTGGTGACCGAATCCAGAAAATCCGACAATGACTTTTTGAAATATCACGCTTGTCTCTTTAGTTCAGCAACCCGCCTTTAGGTGGCATTGGTTTTATTGGAAAACTACCGTAATCAGCTGTTTGTGAGAAAGTATATAGGTGTATAGGTATTTATCATCTATGTACAACAGTGAATATCTGTACTCGTATAATTTGTGTACAAAGTGTTTTAAATATGAATAAACAAAGTGCATTTATTAATATCAAAGAAAAAAAAACAAAGGAAAAAAAATACTGCATTAATAAAATAAATAAATAATTATAATTGCATAAGTTGATAAAAAATGCTATGCAATAGCTTTACCGCGGCAGTCTCCAGTGCCACACGTCTTTTTTTCTTAGTTAACTACCCTATTACAGGCGTGATGTTATCTTATCCATTGGTTATTATATTGTTTCAAAAGTGTACAAGCATAATTTTACTGAGTGTCCCTTTCCTTTCTTCTTTAATTAATGTTACCAGTTGCTTCTACCGCAAAAGTCGTAAAAGTTGGTCGAGTTAGAGTGTTTCTTTTTTCTGATTTATGAACCCTTCTGTTTAGTACGAAACACGAGTATCTAAATAACTAATGCATTTTTTCAAGGCAACTCTTTGTAATATTTAAATTCCAGTTTGATGAAAAATAACACGTTTTCACGTAGTTATTTCAACAAAATTTGTCGGTTAGTGAATTTAAATTGCGTTTGATATAATATGATGATGCGGTGCACCGAAGCAAAGGCATTGACATAGCATTTTCGCATTCGAAAATACTCTGACGTTAATCATAAGATAAAAACCGAAATATAATAGGATTTCCCTTGTCTGTGTGTTTTTTTATTTATACTAAAGATTAACAGCAGGAATCAAACAAAAAATAGGGAAAGACGTAATCCGTTTCAGGGACGGCGGCAAAACGCACGAGAAACATAAACCTTTTGGTAAACTTTGTATCGAATATTTTTGGTGTACCTACTATTGTATACCTAACCTATGGTATGTATAGGTGTGCCTATGGGTTTTGATACGGAAATATAGATTCTAATATTACGGTGATAATGTTTCTGATCGGTTAACCAAAAGTTCAAGTAGTATTAGTTCCAATATACTTACTGCTTCTTCAAGTTTAGGGAGAAATGTGACTGTAGATAATTACTAGTTACCAGTACATCACTTAATTTTTTTATAGGATTGAATGAGTAGTTGTTTTCCAATTATTAACGCAGTTGTTTTGGAGAGCTAGTTTTCTTTAACCCATATTTCATAGATGTTGCAAAAAGCCCAGATATTTAACGCTTCATTAGATGATCATTAACTTCCTATAGGAAGAATTTCTCAGATGCAGCCAAGGAGTCTAATTAAGTGCCCGGTTGATGGTAATAGGCTCGCCCCCTATTACATGAGATATAAACATAACTGGCGAAATATGGGTGTACTAATGGGCACACCTCTGCCTTACCCTTCGGGAATTACAGGCGTAATGTTACGTTATTCATTTTAACTTGATGTACATGTTCATAATAGAAAATAGTAATAATGTGAACATCTGGGTTTTTTATAACGTGGTAGTGTAAAGTAAAATTACCACGAACGGCGCACCTGAAGTGGTCATGCTTTGCTGCCTGTGGACATATACAATACCGATTAGAGATATCTTCACGAAATTCCTATTTAATGGGCATTTATGATGCGATGTTGTCCTTTTGAATGCACTGTGATATGCCAATAATAAAAAGCTAACATGCTGTTAATATTTTCTCAGGCAAGCACCTGCTCTCTAAAAATAATCCCGTTTAGATTATTATTTTCTTCATTTTAGTTTAGACAGCAAAAGCTGAATATTCGGGTACATTTCCTCGGACGGTTTACTATTTGCCTCTAAACGCGTCGTGTTTCGGAAACTTTCTATGCATCTTTCACATTGTCCCATTTTATATGGAATATGAAGCGAGAATTTAAAAGTGCGGTGCAAATGGAAGTAAAGGTTAGCGCACATTCTGTCGGGGCAGATCGAACGCGTGTTTGCTTGTGCCTGCGCTTCATTGAACGCTTTCGTGTCATATTGCTACAAAATCAATATTATGATAGGTAGAAAATCCCAACCTAGCTAGTGAAGCTTCAATGTACTGGGAGAATACGTCAACAACCGTACCTATTGTTGGGCAATAATAACATAATATTTTAGCCTTACAGACTAACATAGACATGATAAGATATAATTTTAGTAAGTAAATAAAACCTTAAAACTATATTAGTAACACTCCACTTGTGGACTATGGGACTGTGCGTTGATATGGTACTTGCCCGTGGAAGCGACGGAACACCACTCCCTGCGGTCAAAAGTCCTCTTCCAAGACGAGGCGCCTATAACACGTTGGTATTCGCACCACGAACGGCTTAAAGTTGACGCTGCGGCGCGTTTCAAGCAACTGCACTCTCACCACGAACTTGGTCTTCTGGTGCACGTTCTCCACGATGTCCTCCTTCGTTGTGGTGTAGTGGGAGATATACACCGGAGTGTTCGGCTTCGCGCACCAACAGGCACGTTGGGTTCCGATGGAGCCATGCCGCAGCGATTCTTGTTGATACGCAGACGCCGGAGCGCTTCCTCCTCAACACCGGCACATAAACATCATCGGTCTGAATCGGTAAAGCTATTGCGTAGTTCACTTTACATAGTATTGTAGTTTTCCTTGTTGGTATGTCTTCTTTTGTAAACAAATACTAACACAATTTAAGCAATTCGGCGGCACGTTTGGCGCAGTGGCTGAGCGATTGGACTGCTGCGTTGAGTGTCGCGGGTTCGATTCCGGTACGGAACATATATTTGTATGGCCTACAAATAGTTGTTTCGGGTCTGGGTGTGTTTGTGTATGTGAGTTTAAATGTTTGTAAACGCACCCACGATACTGGAGAAATTCCTAGTGTGGGGCACCGTTTTTTAAATTAAAAAAAATTGGTTGGGTAACAGAAAATGTTCCTTTGAGAAAAACATAAACTGTGTGATTTACATAGAAAGCTCCTTAAAATAACCAAACCAATGTTTAGGCCTCTAGATGGCATGAACACGAACCTTCCTCCATTACAATCAATGGCCATTACGGATATAGTCGTAATAGGAACGCATTGCCAACGGATTAATGAGCTCAGTTCGTTGTGATTAGACTGGCATTGCTTATCATCATGACCTGATTTCTAAGACGTCCCATCGGACAAGGTAGCTAAAGAATCTATAAATTATTTTTGTTTATTTCCCTTTGTTTATCATCGTTTTAATGACCTTTGAACTAACGAAAATCCTAATATAGTTTCGTTGAATTCAAATAAAGATACAGGACATCATAAAACAAGATTGCATAATAGGGTAGTTGACAAAAAAAAAACTAATTGGTCCGTCTGATAGATTTCCAAAAAATTTTGGACACGTATTTTTTCGTTTTTCACTTAAACAAAAAATTAAGACGATACAGTGCTTCGAAAAGTCGGGCGAGGTCATAGTTTGGTACATTTTTTGTGTCGACACAGAAAGTGCGTCACTCACGATCTTTGACACGTTTTATTCTCTTCATTTTTAATTAATTTGATAAAACAAAGAACACGTATCTAATATTTTTCGATAATCTAACCGACGGACTAAACAGAATCATGTTTTTTTTAGTCAGTCAACTACCCTATTGTCATGTCAGTGACATTACACTTGTGCCGAAAGCAATAAGTTGTCTCTTGTAAGTAGATAACGGATTTGTCCGCGTTGTTCCGAGTATTGTTATTAATTTAAAACACATTTTGTTTTAAAACAAAATGTTTTAAATTAAAAGATTCCGATACAGCAGGGTACGGCTGATGTCGCTAGCAAGACAAACTGCATCACTTGCAGACAACTCCGCAATATTGCATCCTTGTTTATTCTGCTCGAAGTGGTTTCGAACCTTTGGCACCTAAATGAACGAGTATGCCCGGAGATGTGGATGGCGAAATTATTGGCTCTGAAGAGCTGCTTGCGGTTACTCTAGGTTGAGAGGTGGTGCGTGCCAGTTTTGACTCTGCAAAACTGTTTGGTGAAACGGTTTTGACTCTAGAAAAGTGCTCGCTGTTACCTGAGTGTGACACGTGATGTGTGCCGGTTTGTAGTTCTGGAAAGTTACTTGCTGTTACCTGAGAACTGTAATGAGAAGTGATGCGTTCTGTTTTTGGCTGCGCAAAGCTGCTAACTGCAGCATAATATGCGTTCACCTTTAGCATTGCAAATGGAAGTTAATGTGAACGCGAGTTTTGTCGGAGGTAATAAATGTCAGGTGCATGTCCGTCGCCGTTGCGTCCGCGTGCCTTGGCCTGCGGCTTTTTCTACCTTACATTAAGGAACGTTTTTTATAGGACTGTGTCGGCTAATGTATGTCTAGAGAGGCAAGTACCACTTTGTGAGTCGCCTTGTGTCCTCAATTTGATGTTAGACGTGATAGTTTAAATTGTCTCTTCATGTAGACTGATATTCTGGAACGTCGTGGGTCGGCGAATTCAATGCGGTCAACTAACCAGAAGAAGTTTGGTATAACTCGGTAGGTATCAATTTATTCCCAGAAATTAGCTTTCATTAATCAAAAGATATTCCATTAAGGTATGGTTATTATCTGTAAATAAAGTAAAACAGTTCAATTTCAAACGAGATGTTTCGAATTGAAACGTACAGAACCATTGATAACAAGAGAAATGCATGAGACGACGCAGCTGATTAGTTATACTGGCACAATGTATAAGGTACGTTATGTTATTATAAGACGTTTGCCGAGCTCGTGGTGCGTTCAAGACGCTATACATCGGCGCGGCGCGGTGCGGCTGCGGCGCGGCTTCCGCCGAGTCAAACACGCGGTTGTGGGGCTAATAGCACATTAGAGCAGCCATCTCCACGGCGCAGCTTTAAATATTAACGCCTCGGGCCGCCACCAAGCCCTCCCACTGAAAAAGCCTTTTTATTTGTGGATAACGAGATCGCGCACTGCTTCTACTGTATAATGAAGTTTCTTATTTCCTGGTAATGAGTTTCATATAGTTATTTATCGCGCTGTTAAGAGGTGATAAAGGTGGTTCACGATGTTGTAGCGTGAGATTTTTATATGGATTTATGGTTATGACGCCGTTATCTCGGAATACGGCTTGTGTATTGCACCCATTTAATTAAGATTATACCATACATGTTTAAACGGCTTTGGAATAGGAGATCTATTTGATCTACCTACTACGTGTCCATGTTACGGAATGATGAGCGAATTTCATCAGTTTCCTTTCGTGTCGCCCGCGCCTCACGAGCAGATGTGCGCAACCTTCGCCATGAATATTTATGATTCGATATGTAAACGCCACTCAATAAAACGTTTAATTTTACGTATTTTTGAAACCAGGATTGTCATTTTACTCTGGCTTTATATTGTATACGAACAGTGATATATTAAAAAAAGGGGGGTTGAGTATTTTTAATCTCACGGATAAAAATATTTTATACCTCTGCAGTACAAATAGCGATATTTTTTCCGTAGCTGTAACGATCGTTATTAAAAACTTGTTTGCGATTCGTGATTTTAATTTTTCAACAAAACTTTCGCAATATTTCTCGTTGGAGGTCGCGGCAAAACGAAATTTGCATATTCAGCAGTAAAATTTACGTCACAAACAATGCCCTATTACGGTACAATGGAAATGTCTTTACATTGTTGCGGCGGTTCGGCGGTCGGCAGCGGTCGGGCGCGCGCGACGCGGTCGAGCCGCGCGTCCGCGACTCAAAGGGCGGCCGTCGGAGCTGATTTACGGCGAGGACCTGTGGCTGCTCGTGTTTAAATGAAAATTATACACGGGCCCGGCGCTATGGGGGCGCGACCTTTCCCTCGTAAAGTAACTAATTTATGAACTCGTGATACTTCAGCGGGGCCGCCCGCGCTCCGCTCTTGAAATTTTAAACACCACCGCCGCTGTGCAACTGCTGAATTTTTGACGCAACGTTACACATCTTGACTTTTCACAGAATCAATGCTCTCACGTATGAGTATACATCAAACCCACGTGTAATTTTTACTGACACCTTGCTTTCGTGCATGTTAGCAACCACTACCCCCATAGAGCACCTGCGTTAAATCACCGTAGAATATGACTTATATTTTGCTTCATTAGTGATAAGCAAGCACAAGTTAGTTAGCTAGGTTTTTGGTATAATCAACTGCAACCGCACAGCCTGTTTACAATCTATTAAATTCTAACTAAACAAATTAAACCAAACAAACATCAAAATATACAGAGAATTAGATAAAACCACAACTCATTATAAATAACTAGTTATTGCATTGCTTTGACGGATGCCAACCACACCAACGGGCTCTGATTTGTGCATCTGATATTGCATGCCTCAAATGTAATGTAGTCGAATAGTATTTATTGATAAAATATCAATCATTCTGACTGTAATCAATATTGTTATACGGATATTCTAAATAAGTTTTATGCCATATCCTAGTGTGGGAACTAAAGTGATTGGTTTATAAACGAATGAAGAAGAGTTTGCCAAAACATTAACAAGGAACGCCTCACACACGGCTAGCTTTGACAGCGAACTAACTCCCTCGAACCCAACACAATCTGTCACTCCCCTCTCCGACCACAACAACAAATCGTTAGCGCCTAGTTAATTGTCAGTTTGTACTTCAGATTAAGCTAATTAACGTAACAGCATGTATATCACATAAGTACCTAATAATATATGCGAAGGTACAAGCCATTATACAGCGCTAACCCGTATCCATATTGAGTGCGGCCCGGAATTTTGATTAAGCACAAACTAGATTATGTTAAGGGTAAATTGAGACCGTTTCTTAAACTACTATACAGTTAATAGTGTTTGCTTAAACTTGCTAGTTACTTATTTGCTCGCCGACATCGGCTGCGGAGTTATGACGGAAGTTTGCTTATGTGTACCTCTATGTAAGTTCCAGACTTAACTATGCAAATTACGATACAAATCTGCTTCGTAGAGAACGCTTTTTGGAGAATTAAAGAGAAGTTTGTGGCTGTACCGAGTTGATAAAGGAGGATATTATAAGAAGTTTGTTTAATGAGTTTGTAAGTTTGCAAGTAAGAAATAACAAACTATGTTTGAAAAACTAGTACTTACCTAAAGGCAAACCAAACACGAACACCTGTCAATTCCAGTTTCTGAAAATTTCAAAGACGCTCTTAAGGATTTGACTACCTACGAGTACAAATTAAATTATGTTCTCCAATGGAACGTCAAATGAGTTACTTATCACGAATTCCGAAATCTAAACCGAACACAATCCAATTCAAGCAATTAGCCAGGCGTTAATGTGCAAAGTCTTTTGGCCAATCACAATCGATTTAACATCCAAAACAGAATCACTTTAACGTCAGTCACACATAATTCCTTACTCTATAACACACGTCGGGAGGTAATTGACACTTTAACCCTTAAGATCTCACGTGACATAAACCAAATTGGAAACTAATCCAGAGCTTCGTTCACGAAACATACATGAATCTTGTATCAAAGTAACAAATATATATATTGACATTTTCAGTGACCCTAGTCAGTACAGAATTTACTAGTATTGGGCTGGAATTTTCGAATACTGCAGAGTGTTCATATAAATATTTATGTCGGTGACTTTGTCATTTACATATTTTTGGGGCGATATGAAAGGCGTGTGAAGTGAAGTCGCCTACCAACTCGTAAAACGTAGGGTACCTGTATCAAATCCCTAAGTGGAGAGAACTTGAAAACTTCTATTGTAGCCTTATTGGGGTTTTCTTTCATAACCTTTTTGAATAAAAACTCTTTGATAAAATTAAATTGGATTGATTGAGTGACAAATTGTTAGTTATTAAGCAAATGGTTTCAGAAAAACAACAATTTTTGTATTTTTAGAAGTTTCTATTTAACTTGCCTTGTTAGTTTTTCTTTTAATGTTTACTGAATAGTTCTTGGAAAAACCATAGTGAAAAGTTGACTTGGTTAAATCACCTCTCACTGATTCAAGGTGAATCTCTTGGTGTTAAGTATAGCGTGACGGCCACATATTTTTCAAATAGATAGATTCGCATTTTTCATTCGTCGCACCTGAAGGTCGTTGAAGGGCTTTGGGTCAGCTGGCAGGGCAGCGCAATTCTGGCGTCGTCGTCTATCCGTAATGCGCAAGTGACCGCAATTTTAATGAATCAAAAGCCAATTAAATTAAAAATTAGAGCAGAGGTTTACCTGAAAGTACACTCACATTTCGTCAAGTATGTTTAAGTCCCATGTAATAGGTGGCGAGCCTATTGCCAACAACCGGTCACAAATCCAGACTCCGTATCTGCTACTGAGAAATTCTTGAGTGAAACACCCTTTAACACTTTGCCCTGATGACCAGCAGTCACGCTTGCGACCACTAGACCAAAAAGGCAGTCTGCGCTTTAAATTGCACTGAAAAATGCAATCCAGGCGAATGCACTCCAAAGCGCTTAGTCAGACTACACTCAAAGTAGTTCTATCAGTACTTTGAGCTGCTCCCGTATTTAAATACCTCTCATTGACTAGACGAGACTGCTCTACAATCTAAGTAAACGTTTCACAAATGCACTCTGCCGCTCTTAATGCAACTGTGATGACAAATTCAAAACTTGATTACCCACAGTTGCTTTCAGAAAAAATCGAATTCCACATTGATTGGCTATTTCGTAAATACGAAAATCATATTCCGGTTATTGGCACACGAACGTTGTTTATTTGGTCACTTTTGATCGTACTCGTAGTCAAAGGGAAGCTAGTTAATCATAGTTATTTCCTACGATTAAAGCCACCCAGTGACATTACCCAACAGCTTTTAGATAAATAGGAGTTCTAGACTCATGTAAACAGTCGTTTATGTAATTATTCGTAGTCAGGAGCGCTATACAAGCGCAGATGTTCAGCCATTTGGGCGGACATGAAATATCGAACCTGTTAACTTTATCGTCAAGATTAAGCTATAAAACCCAGTCTTCATTAAGCTACACTCTCAGCGCGTCTAGTTTAGTGTAAATCAGCGCATCTATAAGGTGGTCGAGTGTCCGTAAACTGAATATTTATGGGGAGGCACTCTCAATGTACGTACTAAACGCGAGATACTAGCGTCACAACGATTTTGCATAATTTATGCACTAAAATATGCTGAAATTTATGAAAATAAGGTGGTTAAAGGACTGATATCAAAAGGTTGAAACGTATTTAAAACTTAATTAACGCGATATGAATTCAAAACGCTTTTGTAGCTGACGTTAAGGTAGGAATAATGGAAATTTTCACTGACTAAACGAGGGGCTTAACTTTGGTGAGAATACGTACAAGTATTTCGGGGAACGTGTATAAGTAAAATGTAACTATGTATAGTAAATCCGACATCAGACGTTTTCATGACACGGTTGCAATTTGCAAAGCCGCTAAATCGTAACGGTGGTTATCCTCGGCGAGATGAGAATATCTCCAGTGGGCAGGCAACGCGCTCACCATTAAATCCTGGCTGGCCCCCGCCACCCCGCGCCCCCCCTCCGCCTAAATCCCCCGTAGCGGCGGCTCGGGCGCGCCCGCGTCCTCCACGCTCATGCAAATTATTCACAAAGTACGCGTGTAAAGCGCCCCGCACGCCTAACTGGCCACCAGAGTACCCTCCTATATATACAAAATGTAAAACAAATGAAATGAGCTTCACTAAAAACTGGAACCGAAAGCAAATACTTTTATTGTACGGACCTACTTACCCTTACTCTTGTAACATTTTAAAAGCGATCTCTCCAAGTTGATGGAATGAGGATCAATTTGCTTCCTGTGTGTAACTTTCTGATCTTGTTGCTTTATCACACAGTTTAAGCTTTAAAAGCAGCATCGAAGTTTTATCGTACCTAAGTAATAACAAAACTAGTACTTTGTTGAAGCTATCACAGAATTAGGAATTGCTTTACTCTAAGAAACTTGGTAGTATGGAAGAAGATAAAGAAGACAGGCAGATTTAATTATCTAGTGTTACGAAGAAAGTAATTGGATTTGGTTTCTTAGAAAATTAAATGTGGGTGTAACTGTGTCTTGGACGCGTACTAATCTTAACTCGTGTGTCTCTTAACAAGACCAATTGTTCAAGATTACAATTTATGTGGAAACAAGCAACCTTTTAGTGGTTTCGCAAATACACCGACTCAATCTAGTTTTAAAATGAGTTCAAACATAAAACAGATGTGGTTGGAAAGTTCAGTAATATACATACATACATAAACTGGAGCCTTTTTCCCATGGGGGTAGGCAGAAACCACAAAACGCCACCTGCTACGATCCTTACATACTCCTTTTGCCTCAGCCCGTTCGTACATCTGGTCATATACGCAAGCTTCAGATATGTATTTTAGCCAAAGTATGTGCCTATTCATTTATTGTGGTTTATTCTAATTTGTGAACGCTGTATCTGAGCAAGCCAACTTAATTATGGTAATTAACCCTAGAAAGATAACCTTACCACGGCATACGTTAAAGATAACCATACGCTTCAGAGGCGCACCCTTTTATAATACGTGTTTTTAATTGATTTTATAAAAAATATTTATGATTTATGGTATTGTGTTAAAAGGTATAAATATAAACTATCAATTTTGAATACATTTTTATTTAATTTGTTTATTTAAAATAATTTTAAACCAAATGAGTAGACCTCTAACATAAATCAACAGCCTTATGCTTCAGGAACAAAAACACTTATAATCATCTAAAAAAATTGAGTTATTTCTTACAAGCTAATAAGACTACAATATAATAAGTATAAAAAAAAACAGTCATCAAAAAAAAAATTCAAATTAATTAATTCTTAAAAGTTTCACAAAAGATAACCATACGCCTCGCGAAACTCGTCATATAAACAAAACTATAGAACTTACAGCATGGAAACAGCTATCCCGTGAAAGGGCTAACCGAAGATTGAGTTGGCTCAGAAGGACAAACAAATACACGCGTCGGATAAAAAACTACAGTAATATGTTTCCCGCGCAGGCGCCTCTGCGACGTAGGTTATCTATCTAGGGTTAATTAGGATTACGAAAAAGCTTTTTTCAAATATTTTTTGTGTGTTGGCTGCAAAGCAAAGGTTTTCCACTTCTCTGGATCTTGACCACCTTTACCTAATACGGAATACTCTTGTCTGAAGCGAAGCTTATCTGTTCCCGTTTTGTCGTTTCGATCTGCAGTTATACCGAAAACATCCGATGGATAAAAATCTGAGTTCGGACGATATTTTTCGTACAGGTGATTTAGTACCTACACGTCCTAAAATCCGCATAAAACCTGTCCATACCCGAACACCACAACAAAAGTGAAATATGAAATCAGCCATTTAACTAGCAGCACAATGCTCGCAATTCATAAAGAATATTTTTATGAAAATTTTAATACTCGCCCATACATGCGACCTCCTCTCATAAATCAAGTACTTCCGGCGCCCTTTGAATTTCCGCGCGCCGATGATATACCGCGTCTGTGACAATGCCTGCCTTCGCCATTTATACACCAATATTCCTTTTGACAGAGAACGACACTAATTGAACGGGGAAGCCATTCAGCTTTATTTTTTATTTGCTTAGAACAGCAATATCGGTTTAGGCACTTGTCATCGCTGGTGCTTCGTTCTCGATGACAGGTCGCGTTTGCAGTTACACTTTAATATGTATGCGTTCAAAATACCACCGATAGAAAGGCTACATTTAGGTTCGTATATACATTTATACTGTATGGTACTTAAAAATGTATAAACATTGTAGCAAGATTGTAGCGTCTACGAGAGCAACGATTCGTAGCCGCGTAGCCGCCGGCAATTTGCTACAAATAATGTAACCACAAACCTACCTACATTTTTTATGATTAATATTGTTTTTATATGATTTTATTATTATTTCATTTTTATATGATTTTATTATTATTTCATTTTTATTTGAGTATCGATTCAGGTCTCATATAATATATAAAGTTTCCAAAATGTCAGATACTGGTGCTTGGCAGTCCACACGTTTTACCTCTTAATTTATATTAAGAGGTAAAACGTGTATGAACTGCACCATTTCATAAATAAAGAAACTAATGCTCATTTAGCAGAACGCGACGGGAAACCGTTAATATAACACAAGAGTTTCATGGTAATCTGATGCCTATTATCCCGCGCAAGTTGTAAACATTATGGAAACGGGCAATTTAGTTAGAAGGCTACTTTAACTTATATTAGTTGCTATTTACACATCCAATATGCTTTCGTCTGTGGCTTTCAACAGCAATGTACGTCATTGCTGTTGAAAGCTAGTGAATTCCCGCCACGTAAACCTAAATATTAGTGCTTAAATCAGGATTGCAAAAGCGGTGACCTAAATTTAGAACATAGTGCACAAAATTCGCTACACAATATTTTATTATTGGTTTTTAGTTTTATTATGCTAGGCAAGCAACTAGAGATATTTCAAAAGCATTATACTTAAAATGCAGCAAGATATAGTTTGGCATGATGCAGGCAGTTAGTAGGTGAAGCGCGTTCTCCCGGCCGCTGGCCGTACGTTTGGATATTCGTTGGATCTCCCGCTTTTCCTACAGATGGGAGTGCAGATATATATTTCTGGTAGGTCGCGGCCGACGTGCCGGCACCGGCCGATATTTCGTGCTCCCTGGGCGACAATAATTTGTTGGTCCGTCGTGCCACGGTTCGTGTATTGCCGACGATTTATCTCCTTCAAGCGTACACTCTAATCGTACCCGATATGAACGATCGTCACTGCCGGTTTGGGATTTCGCGGTATAATGAAAATTACTGCTTTCCGTCTTTTATTTCTAACGTATCAAATTTAAAATTTTATTCCAGCTAAAAAATGAGAATAATGTTTTTTCAGACTTTTTACGATATTTGGAGCAGATGCTTACACACGTTTTACTGCCGTAAGCCGCGAGAGAGATTCTTATTGTCGGAGACTTTTTAAAATTTCCTTCGATGCAATATTTTACAAAGTGTATAAGCTTCGAAAATTTTACGACGTGACACTTTAAAATCGCCTTCACTTCGGCTATGATCCATATTTCTAATGCAGTGCGAAGTAAATCTGTGTTGGTGTCCCTGAGACCACGTTCAACCAATATTTGAGTACGCTCATGTTCGTAAAGCTATTTGGTTTATGACTATGGCGGGGAACATCCAAACACAACTCGGATTTCGTATAAAAATTACGGATTATTTGAGTGTAGATGGCATTTAATATTTCTGTGTGATAAATTAACCACCGCAGAGTCAAATTGTGTGTTATTTAAATATAACTAAAAGCGTCGTCATTAATATGAACCGCTATTTGTTGTAATTATATTTTATGTTTGCTGAGCGCTTAAATTAGTTTTTGAATAAACATCACAAGCGATTTTGCGTTGTTTGTATCAGGCGGATTAACTTGGGAGTTTTCATTCAGCGGTTGAGTTTACAGTTCATTAGAAACATTCTGGTGGGACCAACATAATAAATCGATGTCTTATAGGTTGTTACGGTAACCGGAGTACATGTTTATGGTATTTTCGTACCAAAAACGGGTAAATTAATAGTGAGAGAGTCCATTATCCTGCATTAAGCACTCAGAGTGGGGCGAATGGGACATAATGGCACGTCGCCGCCGACGTAGGCCCTTTCACGCCTCCTAATAAAAACGTCACTACTGGCCGATACACGTTATCTGCTTTTTAATACGTTGGAAATAATGTGCTAGATACAAAGTATGACTTTTATTAATTTCATAGCTAGCTTGACACTGCTCTATAGCGACTATTTGGTTCCTTTGTTAGTGTAATGAAATAACGTACAAGAGTATAGAAGTAGTTGATATTCAAACTTAGTCTACATCATAAAAAGGTATATTATCAAAAAGTATATTAATAAAAGGCAAAACTTGGTTGTCAGTTTGTTTGTAGGGGGTTATCTCCGGAACTAATGATCTAATTCTAAACATTCTTTCACTGGCAGAAAGCTATATTATGCATATAGCTATAGGGTGCTATAGAATATAATTTATATTTACATCAAGCATTTTAGCTGAGTCACTATCAACTACTTCCAAAATAATAAAATTAATTAACTGGTTACGTAGACCTTTAGCAATTAGTCTAAGTAAACTTACCTAAGACTGGTATTTTGTTGATATTCCTCCACTACTATTCACCTACGTTATATATTATAACGTAGGTAGGTACATTATAATTACGTGGTCTAGTCTCAGGTTTCCAAAAGGGTCAGCTGAGTTCTCAGTCACGACAGCAGTCATTTATTATGTAAGGCGTCGATACTGTAGATTGCTCTGAGAGATATGGGTCGGTAGGTGCTATCCCATTGACGTTATCCTATCCCCTCTGATAACACAATATACCTATTCGAAATGGTTAACAAGATTCTCAGTTCCTGAAACCAATAAGAATAAAATTGACTTAAGGCGAAAGGGCTATAGCCCACGAAACTTTTTACGTATTTTATTTATACTGAAGTAAATCTATCTTACTAAGTTTATCGATTGAATGACTATTTCATGAAATTGAGGTGAAAACATTTGAGGTCAGTTCAATAAACCCTACTGTATCAGTACATCTTGACAGGAACAAAACACTAACTATCAAATCTTTGCTCGTATTCCTCGTAGGGTTATGAAGACCCGTCGGGGCTGCGGGTTGTTCGCAAGAGATACCGCGGCCTCGATATGTTGGTTTTTAGTCAGTAGAAGTCTGACACTCCCTTTCGCTCTGCCCAAGAGCGGGAGGGGTTATTTGATGATTTTCCACCCGCCAAAAAAAAATAAAAAAAGGGTTATGAAGAGATGTACAATCACCCAGTTTTTTTTAAGTCCTATGTAATAGGGGGCGAGCCTATTGCCATCAAGCGGTTACAAATCGAGATTCCAGGCTGTTGCTGTAATTTTTTTTATTGAAATCGCTAACATCACTTTGCCCGACCTGAGAATAGAACACAGGATCTTATGCTCTGCAGTAACGCAACTATTACACCACCGACTCAGCTTTTAATAGATAATATCGTGAAAGAAAACTCACACGTAACTTACAATGCAATAATAGGTATTACCGATTTGTGTGCTACGCATCCGTCGGCCCATAAAAATTGTTAGATATACGCCACACGAGCGGCAAAGTGAGTTTGTGATCTCTTTGAAGTGTAGATTAAGGTGCTGCGTCACTAACCATGGCAACACTGGCTGTTAGTGAATCTCTTGTTTTGTATGAAATATGCTCTTTGGGCGACGTTGTTGCTTTTGAGTTTCGCAAAATGACTGTATTTTTTATGTGTTAGTTCTATCTGATTTTAGTGTTGAGTCTTGCTGTGTACTTGTACTTAAGTAGAATGGAAGTGCTTTTAACAATAGTTTTAATGTTGCAAAGAAGCACTGAACTAACGTGTGATGAAGTTAAGTTTGTTTCAACGCTGTTTTGATATTGATTATTACCGCAAGTTGAGACACCTAGTCTCACATAAGCTTGGCTACGTATTTTTAAAAGCCTGTCTTATAATTTCCCTAAAAATCTTCTGTCAAGAAAGATTGTAAGCAATCGAACATCTTTACCTAGTTTCTTCGACCAAGTTTTAATTATCAAAATGTAGATAATATAAAAAAAAACTGTACCTATATGAAATATAGTATAATTAATTTTAACAATTTCTCCAGAACAGCGATATTAGTTCATCATATTTAGTTCAAAACATTTCACAGCTCCGTATATTATGTCGAAGGGAGACTATTAAAGTTTCATGAAAGCTCATTATAACAAATTGACAATGCCACGGATAATGTAATCTTTGTAACACATAATATATTCTATTCCATATAGAGCCAACACAAAGTGAAGGGAAACGTAGTGAGGAAACCCAGTGTTCATAATTAATTCGTAGCGTGTGGCCCTGAAGTTCCGCTATTTGTTGCCTTAGCGCCGACTAACGACGCAATGTGGGTAGATTGAGGGCCGCGTATTCACTACAATGACTGACAATCGGTTTCGTTTCATTTGTTTTGTACTCGTATCGATACGTGATAAAGTTTTCTTGGTTACCTATACACTGATTGAACAAATAATGCTTTGTAACCATTCATGATTTTGTACTATAATTTTGGTATGGGTATTGAAAAGCTATGCAATATGTTGTTACTTATATTGTATTAAATGTTCCTAAATTGGTAAAGTGTAAAAAGGACAAGCATACAAAACAGTAGACACAGACAAAGGGTAAAGTACAGACAGAATTACCTTCGCATTTCTAATATTAGTAAGTATGTACTCGTATTGTCTACTTGTGCCTAGCTTTATAAATTCAATATGTACGAGGTTTCCATTTTAGATTTTCTTCACGTTACAGCCTAGTCTAGACAATATTACGTTTTCAATATTTGATTATTACGATCTTATTAAGTACTCAACTAACAGTGTTAAGCCGAGAGCGTTTTAGGGCGCATAGTTATCTAAAAGTAACTAAACAAAACATATTTGAACTCTTTTCAGAGAAAAATAACTTTAATACACATTTTAGTAAACTTTTGTATGCAGCGATTTATAATAGTCCCTCTATTATAAATTCAGAAACTAACAAACTCTGAAACTTATAACAAATGCAGAATGTCTCTGTAAGAAGTTTACAACTAGGAACGTCTTATTATTTCGAAGAAAAAAACAGCTTGCTTTATACAAAATATCATTACCGTCCGTCCTTAGGACAGCTATGAGGAAAACAAGCTCAGAAAATCGTGATATGAAATAGAATAGAGCTGATGAAGTTGAAGAAAGAAATACAAACAAAAAGATGGAATCAAATAAACATAACGGAGCTACGTAAACAATGAAATACTCGGAAATGACCTCATCAATTATTGATATTGTTTTAATGAGATCATTTTTTACAACATGTTCTCTCCTCTTTTGTGATTAAATTTCAATATCATTCAGGCTGTAATTGTATAACGATCCTTTGATGTATTGTATAGCTTTGATTTCGAAACTCAAACATTACCATGTAACGGTATCCCGTTATGAGCAATAAAATGTAGATCAGATATTAAGAAAAAATCAAAAGCAATTGTGTAAATGAAATGTATATCAGTGGTTGTGCATTGGTCTGTTTATTCGAAAATTTTCCAAAATGATGTTTCTGACGAACAAAAACAAGCTTAGTACGGACTAAGCTAAATTTTATTTTTACTAAGCTAACTAATTCCAAACCACTGTAACTCCTGAAAGCCAGAATCAACAGTGGCAGTGGTGGTGGTGGTGGCCAGTTCGCACTACCCTCCATATCAGTAGAAGACAGAAAAGGACAAGGCCAATAGACAAAGGGTCGTATACTATGGAGATAAGCCCAGTTGTCTAACACCACGGATAAATAAATGAAGTTTTTTTTTGTTCACATATTTCCAATTCTCTGAAAATTCAACTAAGTTTTATTTTCTAAATATTCTATATTCCTGTTCCCGACCTGTTGGACTTGACCTGAACCTCTCAGTATAAAGTTGCAGGTTGTATATCCTTCCCGTTGTGTGCCGATGGCCCGCCGCTACCGAACGTTCCCGAGATTTGAATATCATGCTGATGGATTAGTTTGCCGTTCAGATTTCTGATAGTTGTCGGTTCATTCTACGGACGGTAACCGGTAGTCGATGGAAATTGGTTTACTTTAAGGGCAGGGATCTTCAATATACTTTATGATTTTATACGAAGAGGAATGTTTAAAGATATTTAGCAACTGCTTATTAGCACTATTAAGTAGCATGTGACTTTTCTTTAGCTTAGACCTTGTGTTCACAAACAACGTTCATAAGATTTTGTTTAGCGTGTCAATACACAATTTTTCAGGTAATTATAAGGTAGGTGTGAATAGCGAACACAGCCGGAGGGGACGCCCTAGGAAAACATACTTTGACCGTATTGGTAAGGTTCTTCAGGAAAGTGCGTAGTACTATGTATGTACGTTGATGAAACAAAAGCATGGATGAAAACAAAGCCAGTGGCGTTCTTTGGTATCTACCTAACCCCATGAGAAAGGCGTGAGTTTATGTACATATGTTGTGATGTTCAGACTAATCTACGGTATCCGTTGTTAACAAATTGTTTTTAAATGAAGTGAGAGAACTAGTGCAAAAACTATTCATTTAATTTAAATTACAAGAACCAGCCTTGGTAGACTGCCCAGCGCTTCTAAGACAGCAAGAACAGGGTTAGCACGATGCTCAAAGGCGATAGGCTGGCAACACGCCAATACTGTACATTGAGGTGATCTTTATGGTACGGTGCCTAAATGTATGGCTATACAATAACAACTGAACAGAATGGGCTCTACTTCCTCCACGTTGTCGAGCATATATTATGGCCACAAACCTGTGATGACAGCCACATACAGAAGTCATAGTAGGTTTTTACAGTAAGGAACCTGGTTACTCAGAAATAATATAACCATAAACATCACGCCTGGAATCTCCGAAGGTGTATCTAATAGAACACCTATTTTCCACCAGTTGTGTTTAAGTCCCATGTAATAGGGGCGAGTCTATTGCCATCAACCGGGGACCAATCCAGACACTGAGAAATTCCTGATCGATATAACTTTGCCCGACTTGGATTTCGAACCCAGGACCTCATGATCAGTAGTCGCACTTGCGACCACTAGACCAAATAGGCAGTTTTGGAAATAAATAAATATTTTTTATCATCATAATACGTGAGCTTGCTTATGCAACGTAAATATACATCGTTATAGGATAATAATCTTTTTTTTTTGGGGGGGTGGGAAATCATCAAATAACCCCTCCCTCTCTTGGGCAGAGCGAAAGGGAGTGTCAGACTTCATTGGTGACTAAAACCACCCATGTTCCTTCTCAGCCCTTTATGTCGAGGCCGCGGTATCTCTGGCGAACAACCCGCCACCCCGACGGAATAGGATAATAACCTATCTTGAAAAGCCGATTCATCAGTCGTTATCGCCATTATTTACTATGTGGCTCTCATAACTTCTTGTACCTACTTTAAAAAAAAAAGATTTTTTAGACCGTGTTTTTTCAGTAACTACTTATTTCGTTTTAAGATAATCAGTGCGAAATTTAACTCTATCTAAATTGGAATAGGTGCTGCCGTCTGCAAATAAAACTCCAAAAGGTTTTTGACCGAACAGTCACGAACTTTACGAAAACTATGACACCTGGCATTCCCAATTACAGGTGTAGAAAGTTGTGGCGCCAGCAATTAGTTGGTGCGGAAATAAACTGGGGCAGCCCGAGCCGAACTTAGTTAGGCACGCCGAGCCGAATGTCTTCGTGAATAAATAACTGCACTTTTATTTTGACACCGTATTTTGGAACGTTTATTTTACTTCTATTGTCGTTATAACATGGAAAAAAGTGTGAGTTTCTGTATGTGTATATTATTATGTTATTGTAAATATAGTGTTGTCTTCTTAATACGAATTTTTATTATAATTACTTCTGTAAAGAACAAAAAATATGATTTTCGGAAGTACTTCAAAAAAAGGATAGCATACTCAAGCTAAGTAGATGCATAAGTATTCGGTATAATATTGAGAAAGTGACGTTCTACTAATTTCACCTTCTCTCTCTTTATCTTATACTACCATGGTCAAGGCAATTATTAACAAGTAGATTACACAACCGCATACATCCCACTTCACTTGACTACACAAATAAACAAATTGTAATCGATACTATAATTCATGTGTGATAACAAAGCAGCGGGCAGTGCGGACGAGCGGTCCTCTCGGGTCCCCAAAGATAATTTTCATAATAAAACATCCCTTTTCTCAGGCACTTTGCTGTAAATCAAGTTTTCCGGCCACCCTTTCAATTTCCTGACCGCAACACAGTTCCGTTGAAACGAGATTTTCATTAGACGTTCAAATACCCTGCGTTTGGAGAGATAATATTTTTACAAGACGATTAAGAATTTTCTGAGACCCGTCCCTCCGTGCTTCTAATTTGTCTTGGCGCAGAGCAGGTAATTTAAAAATATTTATTTATAATTAAGTGTCCGAATCCAATAAAATGTCTAAAGAAGAGAGACGTAGACACGTAAGTACGTCTCCGCGCAAGATCTTCAAAAGATCTCATTACATTTAGAGCGTGACCCATGAAAAAAAGATAAAAGTTAATACGCACTTAATAATTATAAAGCTAAGCCCGGTAACTCTGATGAAAGCATTGGTAGGTATTAACTTGTAAGTTAAATGCGAGCGTAACTCACAAACGTGAACACACGGTCAGCTGGGAATCGAGTCGAAATTACCATAACTTACTTGAAACACGAACAGACAAACTCATTACGAATGTTACGATTAATTTGAGCCACTTTTCCGAGAGATTGCCATTAAATTGCCGCAGTTCGTCTTGCAATGTTTGGGGAACATAAATGAATAAATTGACCTGATTTGTGTGTGAGCGGTCGTTAGAAAACATAATAAGATTTTAAATTTTAAATGAACGCTTTGCGGTACAGATGGAGAATAAAATTTTTGAATGTCGGGGCTGTGGGCTGTGGGCTGCGCGTTATCAAAGGCTATGCAGGCCAGTGTGATCCTGGGGGATTCCATTATTCGAAATTAAGAGTTGTTTGTTTTTATTATTTTTTAAACAACACTTTTATGCAAATATTTCCGAGCATTTCCTAGCGATATTCTGAAGGTAAATAACCATTGTCGCGTTTTATTTACAAAGTAAATGGTAGTTAAACCCCTTTAGTCGTGGAGTAACGGTAAGTGGGAGTGAAAATCTTGGCTGGCTTTTCTCTCAAATTGGTAATTGAATTGAGAAGGGCGATGATTTCAATAATTTTGACAAACACCGTCGAATTTTCCTGAATCTTGATGATGCTTTCCGGCTTGTTGAACTTTCTCGATGTGCTGATCTGTTAAAACACATTGTTAAGCCCAATTGTTGGAAAATTGTAAATCAAACACGAACGATTCTTTGTAATGGAATGTAAATATTAGACAGCATAATTTAATTATTGTATTCTAGTGAATTTGTGTGGTTGTAAAGTAAAGGTTACAGAGAGTGTCTTAAATGACCGACTTACTTAGTATATCCATAAAGATAGTGCCAAACACTATAAGTATACAAAACAAATCATTTCATATAAAATGTTCCACCTCGAATATAAATTTTCAACAGTCGATTATAAATTTCCACGTTGATTGAAATACGGTGGAAATAGCACAGCCGTGAAACTATGTCAATCGGGCATCGTTTAGTATTGGCCTATGCAAATCTATACACATGCGGGCTTGTAACGAATTGTATCATTCTTTAGCTATATTTATCGAAGTATGCATGTGGGGCTGAATAAAATGTATCGTGTTTTTAACTGTGTATTCGCGAATCGTGAAACAATGCATGGCGAAGGAAACAGTATCGAAAACACCATAATTATTATAATAATATCACCTTTGTTTTTATTAATAACCGTATTGTTTTATTTGAATGTCACTCATTGTTTATTTGTTTTTTTTCCACTCCTCACTCCTTTATTTTTTAAGTGATTAATTAATTAAGTAATTAATTACGTAGGTTCAACATAAATCCATAATCTTATATAATACCAGTGCAGGTATAAATTAGAAAACCTGTTTAATCTTAGTAAATTAACATTGTGTCTAGTACCTAATGCGAAATACATCGATTGTTAATTAGTAACATTTTCATTTACTTTAATGGGTACTAGATTACAGATAAATTTCTTTGTCTTATAACGAATTTATCTAGTATTAGAAGTACACAAACTAATTACTTATCTTTCATTTATATAAAAAAAACGCTAAAGATTTTAAACACGTGTAAGTAGGTACTTTCTAGAGGTACATTTCGGTATTTGTAGCTTATGATTTTCATACGATTATTTATAACACTATTTCTTTTGGAATTTATACGTTGTTCGTAATAAACAAAAACTTTATTAAATTACTTTATCTTCTTTTTATCGAATGGTCCATGCTTAACCTGCCATGGTGTCGGAATTTTTATGCCGCCCATTGGCCTCTAAATTGGCTTTAAATGCCGTTGAGAAATCGAATAATAAATTATGATTTCAAGTTCTTACTTGAAATCATAATTTATTACAGAACCTCTTAGTTCTGTCAGCATAATTATAATTATTACCAGCTTATGACAACGGTCATTGTCTGATCATTGATATTTGCAACAACATCATTTCCGGAAACAATAGAATATAGTTTGGTTATGTAGTTATTGATCACGCTTAATTGGTCACAATTAATAGCATAGCACGATTGATTATCATAATGCGCCATTCAATAAATTAATAACGTGTGAATAGGCAGCACTATGCAGTACCTAAGTACATAGATGATTAGATATTAATTGGTTACTCTTTGTTATTTGAAGTGCTACCTATTTTAAAGTTTACTGGTATATTTGTTTTTATCATTCACTAGCTTTTGCCCGCGGCTTCACCTGCGTGGATATCGAAAAATATTCCAACAAATTTTCATCCTTTAGGGGTTGAATTTAAAAAAATATATAAACTAAAACCTTCCTTGAGAACCACTCTATCCATTAGTGAAAGCAACGTGATAATAGGTGCAGTAGTTTTTGAGTTTATCGCGAACAGACAAACAGACGCGGTGGGGGATTTTGATTTATAATATGTAGTGATAACATAACATAAAGCCTGCAATCCCCGAAGGAGTAGGCAGAGGTGTATCTAATAGTTCACCCACATTTCGCAAGCTATGTTTGAAAGGGGGCCAGCCTATTGCCGTCATCTGAGTATAAATACAGACTTTGTAACTGCTACCGACAAATTTCTGATGGAAAAACCCAATAGCAATTTGCCCTCCCCGGAAATCGAACCCAGGACCTCATGCTCAGCAGTCGCGATTGTGACCACTTTTACACTCGGTAGTTTTTAGGGTTCCGTACCTCAAAAGGAAAAAACGGAACCCTTATTATCCTTAAGGTATGAAAGATTAGTCAAAAAACTTGGCGTACTTCTAGGTACAACTGTACTTTCTCTTCAAGTTTTACGATAGTCAGAAAACTAATCCTGGGTTAGTTGCTTTCCAAAACCCTTTTCAGTTTAATATAATATTAATGGAATAACTGCTATGCTAGCGAAGATTTTAAATAGAATCCAGAAAATTATTGCACAATGGAATTTCTAAACAGGTCTCGTTATTTAGGGCTTCTGTTTCCAGTAGTGAAACATGGGAATGAAAGATCCAGGAATTGTTTTTATAAAAGCAAAACCGGGATCAAATACACACCGCTGTAAAAAAAAATAAAAATAAAATTTTATATCAATTAAGAATATAATATAATTATATGAAAAAACGGCCACGTTGGTCTTGTGGTCGCAAGCACGACGTCCTGAGTTCGAATCCCGGGCTGGGTAAAGTGCTATTTAGTTTTTCCATTGGGAATTTCTAAGTAGTAGCCACGGAGTCCAGATTTATGCCCGATTGATGATAATTGGCTTGCCCCCTATTACATGGGACTTAAACATGACTGGCGAAATGTGGGTGTATTATTAGGTAAACCTCTGACTAACCCTTCGGGATTACAGGCGTGATTTATTTATTTTATTATATTTTTTTTTTTATTATGTTATGTGATGAAAAAGTATCCTTGAATAACAACCTATCCTATAGTTCAGGAAAAAACAATCCCTGTCAGCTGCACCCATTCTCACAATAGTTGTAAAAATTAATCGACTGCGAAGGGTTATTGGTAGCCCTTGAGGATGAACCCGAAGCATGTTATTACTGGTCCTGTATTATCCAACTTGACTGTTTTTGAAGATTTTAGAAAAGACTTTGTAAAATCAAAAGACTAACAATCAGCAATGTTAAAATTACATAAAACAGTACCCCGAAACGCCCTTTACCGTTTTTTATGTGTTTTCGCTGGGCAGAAGAAGTACCCAGTGAAATTGTCCCAAGCAAAATATTCGCCGAGAAACAACGAAAAGAAGGTCATCGATAAAGAGGACTGATTTGAGGTTTTGTAAACTAATGCACCAGACTTTTTTGACAGAGCTTGACGGAGAGAGATTGTAAAGCAAACTACGAAGAAGGAGGTATTCCTTGCAAAGCATACAAAATAAGTTAAAGTAAACTAAGTTTATATATTTTATATACTTTTAAAAGAGTTCCATGCAGTTTCATCCCCATATTTCTCCATAGAGATCTACGCTTTGGAATACAGAACTACAGTGTTTTCACCAGTTATTTTGCCTTGTGACTGTGACTGTAGTACTGCGCTTTCTTTGTTTTTCTCACATTCAAAAGTGCCTGTAGTGAGTGGTATAAATGAAATGAATGCTTTATACCAGTGAAAATAGCAATTTACGGCAAAGCAGAAGACTAACTTAAGATCAGAGAGTGTTTTAATTGTGTGTTGACTTGGAGCTCTTATTATTCACTAAAGCCAACATTGACGACAACCTTGTACTAGTCACATACGACATACTGCTAACTTTATGACATTATCCCACCAAGGATATGCGACAGTAACTCCCTGGCTAATCCTTTGTGATTTACGAACACGATCTACAAAACAGACAAACACTAACAATGTTATAAACACAACCTACTAGCCCAATAAACTGCTACGCACGAACCTAGTTCAAATAAAATAAATATTTACAATATTAGAGCCCTATTCACCGAAGAATGTAGGCAATACCCCAATATACCTGTGATATAAGGTAAATAACATGCCCAATGCCAAATATTGGCAACCCAAATGAAATGAAGACCCCATAAAAACTGGTGCGAAACAATTGCTATTATTCTCCGTTATTACTGTTCAGGTGTGTTTCAGTGATATATCGGTCTATCGCAACGTTTTTGTGCTGCCACACTTTTATGCCAGACGTTTAGAATTTTAGATATTGCATTGTCACACTAAAACAGTGATACGAGTCCATAACTTGTCGTTAAATGAGGGAATTTGGGAATATTTACAACAGACAGACTTGGGAAAATAATTACTGGGCAGGGAGACCGAAACTGAACTAATAAAATAAATAAATACAGCTATGATAGTTAAAGATGGTGACTTCGATACATACAACATTATCCAGTACTTGTAGGTTTAAGTATAACAGTAGTATCGTTGCTGTAATAACAATAGACAGTCTTTTACTAACAGCATAAATGCCGCAATTCGCTACTTTCTCACACATTTTTATGGGCGCACCTTTTCATAAAAACAATTTTATATTTTTTCTCCGTAAAGGGATAAAGATGATCTTTTTCTATTAGCACTTGTAAATGCTCAAAGCAATATGTTGCGGTGAGAAAGTTGTAGAGTAGCCTCGGGGTGGATTACACGTCGCTGAGACACCGGTTTTATGGCGCCTTGCTTATTGCCTTTCGAGTTACGAGAGGGACGTTTTTCACCTCCGTAGTGTTGATATAAAGTTGGCGGTCTCACGCACATTACGCGCAGCCGGCGCCCGCCAATACAAACAATTTATTGTATTGTTATAGATCTGGGGTCCGTCTTCGGAAACATATTGGGACCGAACTGCGAGGGACAACGCTTAGTCACTCGATTCTATCTACTCGCGTGAAAGGTGTTTAACATAACTCATGTCGTATAAAACGGTTTGTAGCTACGTTAGATCGTTTCGCGCGTGTTTGGAATTTTAAAATGCGATGTACCAATAAAACATTTATATAAATCAAAGTAGCTGTTATGAATTTATTATGACAAAAAACATTACTCGTCCAAAAAGTATTTACATAGTTTGAAATATTCGCTAAAACAAAACAGTTTGGGAAACATTCTGCTAACGGAGAGCTACACTAAAATAATTAATTCGTTTGAATGGTTACTACATGCATAGTTGTATCCATACATGTGGAAGTAGTGGCAAGAGCGCATGCAGTAGCTCAGGAGGTTTCCGGCTGCCGGAAGGGCATGATACATTGTGCTAAATCCGATTAATTTGCGAAACCTGTTAGTGGGACAATAACGTTTAAACACATTCCGTGTCGGCACTGTCTCTCCTTGTCACCTTGAACACTAACGCAATTAATTCACGTACCGTAAGCTCGAATCATAATTGAAAACAATGTACTTTATCGTTATACGAGCCTATCAGGTACACCGATGAGGTTCACCTACGCCGCTTTAGTTCAAGAAAATTGGAGAGAACAAATTGTTGAGGTGATTAATAAATGTAAATGTCTTGGTTATGTATGGCTTTGTTAGGGGAAACTTTACACATCTATATACATTTATGTTTATTCAACAAACATGTGTAGAAGGTAATTGAATAAGGAGGCCACGGTATGCAAAGAAACAGTTCCGAGAAAGTTGTGTTAATTTGTGTATCTTAAATATATTAAGAATGTAGGAAATGGAAGTACTGAGCATTGCGTTAGTATATTTGTGTTTTTGGTTGTTTATATTTTATCATGATCGACATTCTGAAAATAATTTTCTATATTATTATGTACATGACTTCCGAGACTTGCCAAACCTATGTACAACATAAATACCAAGATCGAGAGATCAAAGCTGCTGAAGAAGGAATATCGATATACTTTTTTTTATACAAACGTACCTATTATAATCGTACGATTCGACATCATATAACATGATACATATGTTCATATTACAAACAACCCTAGCGTTCCATCCATTGTCTCAAAAACACCAGCAAACTAAAAATAACAGACCCCTAAAGTTTATTTGAAACATTTCAACTCACAGAACAACATTTAATCCCAATTCCCACTCCCCATGCAAATTAACATGAAAAGCTTTTCAAATGGCGAAAAGCAAAACTTTTGTTTGGTGTTTTCACCGTTTAACTTGAATCGTTCACGTGTGAATTTCTAGCCGATGTGGGGAGGGCTGGCGCGGCGCGGTTGTAAGGCCCGGGGCAGATAGGCAGCTGATTGCAGCCTGCCGTAATTACCGCACACACGACCGGTATGACCACTGCTTACCGCGGTTTTACTACACACAATAACTCTGGATTGGGCATGTTGTTTGTTTGGATGAAAGGATCTTTTTTTCCTCCTTTGTTATTCTACACAAACACGCACGTGATTGGTGTTTAGCGCTAAATCATGTTTTGCGTGACAACAGCGCCTAGATAATTGGAAAATCGAGTAAAAAATATTTTTAAATTCTAAAAAAACTGTTCGATAGCAAAATTCAGGTTCATTTTACGAAAGGTTTTTAACCGTCTGGCTGGCGGGCGCATTAATTAACTAGACAATAAAAATCCATTTTCTATCAACAGAAATCGTTACGGGCAAATGGTATGAAGGTTATAAAAATAAAATTGATAGGGACTATTGAAGCAAAACAATTTTTTGCAAACTAAGTCATCATATTATTGCAGTAATAAAATTCGCATCTGGCATTGCGGGTTGCAACCACTGCGAGAGTTGAGGAAATACATCGAAACAAAGAACCTACGTTAAATGCAAAGAGTAAAAAATAAGCAGCAAAAACATATTTCTAATGTCTGCACCACTTCAACAGCCCATTAGCGCCAGTTGCAGGAAAAATAAAGGTTTTTATAAACTTACATAGTGCAAGTTTATAAATTGAAATGAATGAGTGAGCGTGTCAAATCTCTCAGTACAAGCTTGCTATAAGCACAGCTGCTCGCAGTATATAACCTACTTACTACATTGTGGCCATAAGAGGCTTAAGAAAGACTAAGACAAACTATGCAGAGTCTGCTATTACAAGCCTGTACACTAGACTATAACATATAATATGTATGTAGGTACTTGCACATGGCTTCACCCACATTTTTACCAGTATCTATAAGGACATTTTGATCTAGGTAGTTACTATTTTATCGGCTAGGAAGTGTTCACTTTAGAACAGAAATAACGCAAAATTATTGTCATCTCGGTGATGACTTTATGCGCTCTAACATGACACAAGGATGAGGACAACCGTATTCAAGAAATGCTTGGCGCCATGATAAGCCCTGTAGAGTTAAAGGAAAAGTTATTACAAGTCTTCAGTCTTCAGTCCTTATCAAATTCCTTAGCTATACAAAAACAGAAGACTATCTTAATTTTTTTAGTTCTGGTTGCCTGTATGTATATGTCTATATCATCATCTGCCTAGCCTTTCCCCATGTATGTTCGGGTCGACTTCCAGTCGAACCGGATGCAGCTCATGCAGCTGAATACCTGTGTATTTTACAGGGAGCGACTGCCTATCTGTCTTCCACAACCGAGTTAGTATTGGGTATGATACCCCTTGGTAATTAGTATTGGTTTCCGAGGCACGGAGGAAACTCGTATGAACTGGGCGGTCACCCATCTACAGACCACCTGGACAACCACGGCTTATCCTGAGGATTGATCCGAGCGGCAGTTATTATTCAGGCACGATGTCTATAATTATATGAATCGATTAGTTCAATTTCAAGCCAGTGTTCATTATGTAGCCTGAAATCTATTTCAAAGCTCGCTCCAGTAGCGCTGTACCGTGTGGTGTGCTGTACTGCACTTGAATGCAGAATTGAGATCCCACTACCCAAAATACATTAAGTACAGTTCATTGAACCAGCGAACAACAAAGCATTGTACACCCGACCGAAATGATTCGGAGCCACAGCGAAATCGAACTTCTTTGAGCAATTATAAAAATGAGGTGCAAATAAGTTAACATTTTTGGGTAAAAAGCCCTGTGTATATACCGGACAGTGCATCTTTTGACAGGTGAACGTTGAGATGTTGGTGAACGTTTGATGTCGTGTTAAGACGATTAGAACGCCTGTCAACCGACCGAGTCGAGTAGCCTGATCACTCAGGCATTTGTTAATTGCGCCTACGACAGTAGCTCGCAGTGAATGGCGATAATCTCAAACATATCCTATGTATATAGATAAACACGTATCTAACTCATTGGACATCCAAAGGGGAATTGGCTTGACCATTCCGTTTAGCTCACGGATTGGTGATCGCAGAACACAGCAGGGCCTGTCTCATCCACGTGATGTAATCCCTTAGAAGCCATTAACGACCGCCATATGTGGGATAAGATTAAGACGCAATGTTGGAGTCGGTTGAAACTGTTCATCACAGAATTAACGCTCTATTTCTTCTTATTTTAAATCATAACATCACGCTTGTATTATTGTCATAACACTAGAGGTGTTAGGTAGGGCGGAGTACAGTACACTCACATTTCGCCAAATTTTTGCCTTTTGTTTAAATCTTATGAATTACGGTGAGCTCATTGCCATCAACTGGGTACAAACACAAATTTCTGGCAGCTGCTGATGGAAAAACCTAATAACACTTTAGCCGATCTGAGAATAAAACTGAGGACATCGTCGGGGCTGCGGGTTGTTCGCAAGAGATACCGCGGCCTCGACATGAAGGGCTAAGAAGGAACATGGGTGGTTTTTAGTCAGTAGAAGTCTGACACTCCCTTCCGCTCTGCCCAAGAGCGGGAGGGGTTATTTGATAATTTTCCACCCACCATAAAAAAAAGGGACATAATGTTTCAAGTACAAATTGATCACCGTTATTCATTCCCGGATTTAGGTTGGGAATAGAAGTGAATCCTTTAAAAAGCATTTAAAACTAAATGAATTTAGTTGGAATTGAATGCAAAATGTATTTTTCGTATTGCATTTTTATAAAATCCCTCGGAGCGAAAAAAACATTGAAATGCAACAGTTACTATTTCGTTATTCTAGGATAGATTTTTAGATGGTACTGGTACGTATAAAAAGTGGGTCCTATAACCAAATAAGTTAGAATCGGCTTCCAGTTAAACCGAATGTCCGCCTCTGTTTCACACTGGTTATCACATTTTCATGCTTCTGAATATTCCTAACAATTGTCAAATCACAGCCGGCATCAACGGCTTAACGTGCTTTCTGAGGCAAGAAGGGGTCTCTGTACACAATGCATGGTCACCCATCCATGGCCCGACTGCAGCAAGCGTTACATTAGTTAGAAGACTGACCTATGCAACTGTTGATATTTAGGAACAAGTCGATCCGTATTATAAAAGAAAAGTATGTTGTCTGTAAGGAACTGTAGTAGTTGGCACCAAACACTTGCAATTTAAGTTAGAAGTGGCAATTAAGTAAGTGTTTTGAGTTAGGTGAGTTGACGTAAACACACACAGATTCGGTAAAACTTAAAGTACCGATCACAACTAAGTTACAGAAGGTTGGATCCTAATCCGCGGTGTTCACGTAAGTAATTTGTCAATAAACCTTTTTTTAGAGAAAAGTAGGTTGTTTCGTTTGCAGCCGGACGATGTGTACGTAAACCGTACTTCGTCTAACATGTAGGCCAAAAAACAAGCAAGATTCCTTTTACCTCAACTTAAAGCGGAACTTTAACACTTCACAACCCATTTAAAACCGACGTTAGTGTTGGTCGGTAACTCGGTAGTCGGTACATTTGCTCCCAACTCTGCATCAGCTCACACTTTGCCGGGCAAAAAGGAGCAAGACTCCATAACAACGTACGGTAACAAGGTGAGTGCCGTACTTCTAACTGTTTTATTCGCCTGTCTGACTTTTAGAGTAGTCTGTTTTACCTGTGTTATCCTCAGGCTTAATATTAGGGTCTTGTTTAGGTAACGACAGTTGGACTGCCCCTCGTTTGAGGACGTGCTTCAAATAACATCAGGTATATGTTAACTGTGTATTTTGTTTTAGTTACTACAAGGTAAAATCTTGAATCCAAGATAAAATCATAAATCTTTGGCGCAAAATATTTTAGTAAATTTCTACGAGTTCTTTCAGTATCTCGTGTTATTTTTTGTTTCGTGGAAGGAAACCTTTAAAATGATCCGAACTCCTTGGGGTGTGGTACACGTGTTGTTTTGTACATAATTAAACTCCTTCCAATTTTGAAAAAATGTAAAAAAGGGCTCCAATATATTTAGTGATAGCACTGTGTTTTCAATGTAATCGATATATGTATATGGTATCATATTAACCAATCTAACTGGGTTGTGGAGGTCAGATAAACTGTCGCTCCATGTAAAATACTGGTAGGTATTCAGCTGCATCCGGTGAGACTGGATGGGAAACCTAGGCAGATGATGATGACTGTGTTTTCAATGTTTTAATTTAAATAACTGGTTTTCTTTTACAATCATACATTTGCATAGAATATAGTTAGGTACACCACGTCTCATGTTTTTAAAACAAACACAGAAAAAAGGAGAAAATATTCTCAATACAAAACTTCCGTGAACACAGAAACCTATCTCATACCTACGGATTCATATCAATCACATAACCCGCTTTCGTATGAATCGCAGATAAAACGAACTTTCCCTTTACATATACAGAATCCATACATAAATGTATGACGGATAGGTATCTACAGGTGTATATTCATACATAAGTCAACACGTAACTTTAATAAATAATAGGTGTGCTCGAACTATCCATCATTGAGTGAAGGTGTTTGCTAATTACCTCCGCACGTTAAAAGCGGTTGTGTCTATAACAACCGCGGGATGGGAGATGAACGGCTGAACATCAATCAATGTTACTAACACATTTACCTACACAGACCTTTATTGTCGTAGTACTGCGAACGAGAAAATAAGCTATCGATCTAGTGTCGTACCCTGTAGTGGGTAACGATGCAGGTTTTAAAATTGGATGTGTTCAGATTTTGTAGAATATTTTATAGTAGTTTATTCAAACAAAACGGCATGGAAGTGACGCACATCGTGGGAGACACATATTGAGGTACATGTAGTTCCGCGGGAGGCGCTCCTGGCCGCGGGAGGCGCTCCGGGCGTCGGGGGCCACGTGATGGCTTCCGGCCACCGGAGACACGGACCTGTGGCTAGCTCGCCGTCCGTCCGTCTTATGACGACGACAGGCCGTGTCGACGGCGCGTTCGTGTTCCACGCACGCCTCAAAGAGATGTCAGCAACATGGAAGGGGCCCGGGTCCGGGCAAGGGCCGACGCCCGTCGGGGCAGCGGGTTGTTCGCAAGAGATACCGCGGCCTCGACATGAAGGGCTAAGAAGGAACATGGGTGGTTTTTATCCAGTAGAAGTCTGACACCCCCTATCGCTCTGCCCAAGAGCGGGAGGGGGTTATTTGATGATTTTCCACCCACCCAAAAACAAAAAAAAAGTTCATGTAGTTGAATCAATAGACACTTGTTCTTTTCATCTCTCCTAAGTGACTCTGCATCACGAGTAACTGTGGCCAGACACGTTACCATCTTTCATA
The DNA here is from genome assembly GCA_949774965.1 of Diarsia brunnea. Lineage (NCBI taxonomy): Eukaryota > Metazoa > Arthropoda > Insecta > Lepidoptera > Noctuidae > Diarsia > Diarsia brunnea. Next base: position 9,055,865 of record OX459008.1, on the reverse strand, counting down.
ATCGTGTGGTTAGGTTAGTGAGTAACTCGGTATCAGAGTTTTATGCCACCCATGGGCCTCTAACTTGACTTTACATACCGCTATATCTTTCTAGTAAGCTGGTTTCCTCAAAATGTTTTCCTTTACCGAAGCAAGTGATAATTATACAATACGCACATGAATCCGAAAAATCAGAGGTACTAGAGAACTATGACGGTCATATCACTAGACTATCACACTACTTCCTTGCATCTCTGTTAGCTACCCCACCACCACATTCTACCACGTATTTTCAATAATTTCCCATGAACTCGTTGCACACTCTGTGCTCGAGTTATCGTTTCAGCGGGTAAACTGTAGAGTAAACCCTTGAGTTTTCAGTAGCTGAATGTCCACGTTTAATCGTCGTCACCACAATTTGTAGATCACGTTGTTTCTGAGGCAGAACGTACGGCGATCACCAGTGGCATAATTTAGCTACGGAGATGCAGTTCATTCATATTGATGACAGATGGCTGTATGGCCAGCCAAGGTGATCCTTCGATATAATTATCGTTGCTTTGTTCTCCAATAGTGATACCTATTCAAATAGGTTGTCATTATTGATCGGAACATAAATATGTTCCGTTGGGGAAGCTTTGCCCAATGAGCTGACCTACCTACCAGTATTTACTAGTAGGTAGGTCAGCTCAAGTTTTTCCCAAGTTAAATACTCTTTTCCCATGTCCCCTCGAATATTTTCTTCGCCAATGACTATAAATTGTACGGGTTCCCAAAAATATTCAAATACCGATGGAGGAAAACGTTTATAAACAATAACACACAGACTTGCATACTTATAACTTCCCTCCCTCGTGAATCTGCGGCCGTCGAAAAAACGTGGCAACGTGACTTAATTTACATTCCTTAATATTTACACAAAAAAAGCTTCACGTTTTCCTAACTTCATCAAGCAAACAAGGAAGTGATTTCGCATTGTACCACCCGAAAAAATATACCAACATTTTTGTGAATCACCCACGAATTCCCGTTACGCAGATATTCATCTTTACTGGCATACAATTTAAAACGTCTCGACAGAATAACAGAATTGTTACACATGGCGAAGAAAATATCGAATATTTTACAACAATACGCTTAATGGTTCGACAAACAAGCGTATTCGGAGAGTACAGAAACAGGCTTTGCTGATTGCGAATTGTGCTTACTGTCGAATACAAATTGTAAGCGTGTTTCCTTCAAGTTAATTCACCAAAGAAGAATTGACCTTAGGTAGACATTTTTTTCTCGCAAATTTTTAAGCTTTTCGTTTTTAAGTTATTCAGATATTTAGATGGAAGCTTTCATGCGAAAAATGTAGACTAAAATAAACTGTTAAGGGATGCCAATATAAATAGTACTCTATTGACCAGTATTTTATATTTAATCGTTTATTAAGATTGCTAGCTTATTTTTTTAGACATAAAAGAACTAATTGAAATACTCGAGTGACAGGCACTCTAACTTTGCGTTTCGCGTTTTAGTATTTCCGTTTGAAAAGGCTTAGTTAATATTACCACAGTAATCGCTTATCTCGGTTTACTGTGTTTATTATTATTGATACCACTGTGGTAGGGAATAAGGAATAGATCAATATGGATTTCATTTTATCATACGCTAAAAAGTTGTATGAAGAAAAGCTCACCGTAAAAGTGAGCTTATTCTCCATACAACAAAACGTGTCTCCAAAAAATCTATTTAGTATTAAAAAGCCGAAATGTTGTGACCTTTAACTTTGTTCTGTCATCTTATTTAGCTCAAGCCAATACCCCAGACCCTTGCAAAACGGGGTCATTGTTCTGTGAATCCTCAAAAAACGAAGAACTTTTAACAAATGTTTTTGTGAGTCCCTGGGGAGACGAAGCGCCGAAAGTGAAATACTTATATAATTTGCCGAGAAAATAATTATTTTGAACTTTCTTAAATATCTGAAAATTTTGTTTTGCTCGAAAGCATTTTGAAGAATGAAGGATTCAAACAAAATTATGAAGGTATCTTGTTTCCGACTGCTAATTTTTGCCAAGAATATCCAGGTAAATATGTTCTTCTTAGAAAGGGCCCGGTGATGGCAGTTGGAATAAAGCTGTAACCGAATGGCGTCCGCGGAATGGGAAAAGTGTATTGGTCGTCAAGCGGGGAGATAGGCAGATGACATTGTTCCCATTGCAGGAATACCCTGGATGAGACTGTACAAGAGCGTGGAGCTTGGCACACGCAAAGAGAGACCTATAAGCTGCATTGGGTGAAGTCAGCTGTGGATGATGATGGTGATGATGTTCCTTACTTAATTAAAGAACAGGTACAAAACTTTCTAAAAAATTTATATATCAATATAAATCATCGCCGTCATAACACATATTAATTTTAAGCCCTGAAAATTGATATGTTGTGTTCTTAATTGGTTTTATTCATGCAACAATGTAAAGGCTCTGATAAAATTAATGAAGTTCTATCGAATACTAATTGACACCTCAATGTGATCAAATTATGCGTGAAATTGTTTTGACAATAGATTTACCTTTAGAGTAGAATGTTTCAATAATATACCTAAGCATTAAAAATGTATCGTTTCAAACGATACATTTTTAATGGTGCATGTCATTTGATGATTTCGCATCCTCCAAAAAGAAGGTATATTACACTTTTGACAAAAAATTGTGCAGTGTACGTAGGTCCCTATATTTGCGATAGTTTTACACTGCTCTGAGACAAATATTCTCTATTTATACGGATGTCCATAACTCCACAATATTGCAAAGAAAAAACAACAATCAGCTGGTACCAGTAAGGTGTGGTCATACATATTTTAAGATGCCGTACGAATTGACGTCAAATGCCAGGCTGCCGTGGAAAGATTAGCTTATTGCGCCTAGTGTGGTTGAAAACGGATATTTCTTCATTAACCATTTCCGCACTCGCAATCACGTGACGATCACGTGACGCTTGACTCCATTTTTAGGGTTCCGTATCGAAAGGGTAAAAACGAGACCCTATTACTAAGACTTTTCTGTCTGTCCGTCTGTCCGTCCATCTGTCTGTCACCAGGCTGTATCTCAAGAACCGCAATAACTAGACAGTTTTCAGTTTTTTTTTTAATTTTTCTTTTGTGTCTCCTTGTAGGTATGTTCTTGTTTCTGCGACAAATAAATATTTTTTCTTTCTATTTCTGTTGCCCCTATAACAACAAATACTACTACTATTTTTCGTTTTGGCACGGAACCCTACATGGGCGAGTCCGACTCGCACTTGGCCAGTTTTTCGTTCCTTGAAACAGGTCCGTAGGGTACACATAAGTGGCGGAACTTTCTTCTACGATTTCCCAATAGACTCAAAGAGAATACTTGTAAAAATGTGTTTTTAAGACATTTGACAAATATTTTGATATGGGAAAAATATCTAAAGATAATCTAATAACATTTCACGGATTATTTCATTTGGATTACAACAATACTTAACTTGATTACAGTCAAGGTTCGGTTTATAGATCGCAGACTAACACCCCTTTTTTGGGGGGGGAATTCTCAAATGACTTCTCCCGCTCTGGGCAGAGCGATAGGGAGTGTTAGACTTATACTGACTAAAAACCACCCATGTTCCTTCTTAGCCCTTTGTGCCGAGGCCGCGGTATCTCTTTCAAACAACCCGCAGCAGACTAAAACCCCTTGGCCACGACCTAGAAAAGCGACTCACTTGTTGCGATCGCGTCTGCAGAATAAATAAACAAAGAAATTGTTTAGCGAAGACCGTGACATGAGCCACGCGACGCGTAGGAAACACGCACGTAGACATGTGCGAGAGTCGTTCGACACAAGTTGCTTCACCCGAGGTCCTGCAGAGGGCGTAAGGCACATAAATATTTTAAATTCATAAATAGTAACGTAAAACGAAACGGATAAAAATTTAAAGCTACCCCGTTTTAAGGCTTGGGAATGCGTATGGAATTATTTCCTGTAACGATTGAAATAGCTCAGTAACGAATGTCAAATATTTAAAGCAAATAAAATAGAATTCATTTAATTCTCGACTGCAGTAAGTTTTATTTTCAATGAATATAGGTGTTTGTATTTTGTTTGTTGAAATTAAACGCAAATGTACTGTAAAATGTTAGCCCGCTTGGAGTTAGATAATTGTCCCATCCACCGTATCCACGTTATAAACTATCTGTGCTCTAAATTTCATCCACATCCGTTCAGTAGTTTTTGCGTGAAAGAGTAACAACATCCATCCATACATCCTCACAAACTTTCGCATTTATAATATTAAAGTAGGGTTTATAATTTAAGTAGGATTAAAGCAGTAAAAAAATCCATTATCGTAACATGTTATAGTAATATATTATATTTTCAAGCTATTTTAGCCCGTAACAATGAATCGAGTAAATAGTAAACCTGTGACTCTAAAACAAACCACTAATTAATATTATGATATAATGACTCCTCCCGCTCTGGGTGGAGCGGAAGATAGTGTCAGACTTCCACTGACTAAAAACCACCCATGTTCTTTCTTAGCCCTTTGAGTTCGGGGCCGTGGTATCTCTTTCGAACAACCCGCAACCCCGACAAAGCCTCCTTGACTGGTTGTCGACCTGAATCAAATCTAAACGTGGATACAATCAGATCGACTGGTTTAAAATTCAGTTGCAATTTTAGATTTCTTTAGGTTAAGCCGCGCTTGCCTAGGTTGGTCTGTGGTTGGGCCACCCATTACTTATCGAGTTTCCTCCGTGCCTCGGAAAGCACGTTAAGCTGTTGGTCCCGGCTGCCATATATAGATCTTGGGCAGTCGTTACAGGTAGTCAGTGACATGAAAGTGTGACAATCAGCCTTACCAAAGGGTATCGTTTTACCTAGTATTAACTGGGTTGTGGAGGTCAGATAAGGCAGTCACTCCATGTAAAATACTAGTATTCAGCTGCCTCCGGTTAGACTGGAAGCCGACCCCAACATAGTTGGAAAAAGACTAGGCGGATGATGATTAAGATTAGACCTAAATACACAAACATTGCAAGTTAAATAACAGCTTGTAAAATATAGGGACATGCCTACCGAAGAAATACCGACAAACAGCCCGCTTGACCCGCTCAAACAGTCTACGATCAAAAAGTTCAAGTTTCGAGCCAAAAATAATATTGAACCGCACTAAGGCAGGTCAGGTCGAGAATAAAGTCCATTGATTTCAGTTTACAAATCGACTTTTTGTGGTAATAGTGTGGTGTTAATGTGGTGTGCAGGAGAGCGGAAAAGTGCGAGCGCTAGAGGCGCGCCTGCCCGTTCAATATTCATGAGCCAACTTAAACGGTTAGGCAATGAAGTCCGCGGGAAGCGTTTGAGTTGGGGAACTTTCGTAAGTACTGAGAGAATTGGCGTAATTTGATTGTGATTTGGTGTAAAGTGTGGAGAACTTTTTTAAATACGTGACTGACAAAGTTTCTTAGAACGCTGAAATTTTTCGTTTCGTTCGTTAGTTCGTCTAGTCTTCGTTAGTTATCTATTCAAATGATTTATGTTCCTCTAAATAGAAACTGCAGTTAGCATAAGCACTACTCTTAACATCGTAAGTACTTGGAACTTGTTTAAAAATTCACCCTTGTCCTCGAAATGCTAATTACGTTATTTCCTTCAATAATTTTCCTAATAAGGAAGTAATTATCCTTAATTTTCCCAACAAACGCTGGTCTCAAGGCCCCCACTTAACTGCTACGTTCGAACCATTGAACTAGACGATTAAAATAACCATTGCCGTAATGTTGTCTGTATTTGCTTACTCCATTGCAGTTGTAATTGAATACATTAGGAATTAGGTAAATCTGCTCTTTTCCGTTCCAAGAAAATGTAGCGAGGGAGGTAAATGTTTCGGTATTGTGCAGGTAGAATATGTTTGAACGCTTTAGTTCTCATTTTATTTGAGTTCAAGTCTTTTTGCATAGGTATAGGTATTATAATGTTATTTAAAACTCCGAAGCCTTCTTACAAAAAAGATAAATTATTAAAAGTTATATCGTACTCAGTTTCTGAAAAGAAGATGCTGTGCTGCTGATGATGTGTTTGAAACTGCGTGCAGTTGACAGGCAAATTTTTAATTCAGATTTATTTTGTTACCGTAGTAGTTCGTTAGAGATCATTACACTATTCACAATTGTGGCTATAGACTTTATGCATGACGTATTGTTTGTTCATGTTGAGAGGATGAGGGAAAGGTGACTAACAAAAGAGAAGACACAACAGATGTACTCACATCTGTCGTGTCTGGCAACGCCGGCGCTAGGAGGGGACACCCTAGAAGGACATACTTACTCTTACATTGACCTTATAAGTGAGATTCTTCAGAAAGATCAGGTACGTAGTACTCGCAACTCGAAAGCATGTATGACCAGCTGCACGCGTAGTATAGCTATTCTATCTCTATTCTACCAAGAATAGACAAAGCTTTTTCCATACAATTTGACATTAAATTTTGCTACTATCTGTCATTTTGTCGATTCTTCGGTCGACAAAACCCGTTTCTACGGTGGCATGCTACGCGTGCTGATGTATGAACGAGGCGAAAGGTGTATAAACGTATCAGGTTGCGTTCTTTGGTGCCTATCTAACTGACATTTTTTTTTAAATTGAATTTAAATTTGGTTTTGAATGAATATTATGTTACATTATTATCATTAATATTAAGTAATTATTACTAATAATGTTGGGACCAATGTGAATGTAGTATGTGTCTTTCTCAATCTTATGTTAATTATAAAAAATATGTTTTTATTGTTAAAACCACTGTTCGACACAAATGTAATTTGTTGAAGAATAAAATAAATATCTGTCTGTATTTTTTCTCTTCCCGTTTCTTCTCCGTAGGCAGCAACCAACCCGAACCTAACCCTGTGTTTGGACGATTCATAAATTAAATGCCCATGTCTGTGAGGTTTGTATGTTTTTTATTTAGTCAATTATTCATATTTATTTCAATCAACAATATACGGAAGAGGAGAAGTATATTAAATCAAATCAAAAATTTCATAGAATAGATTGAGAAGATTATTATAAGTTTAAGCTCCTTAGCGAGGGGCTGCCATTCCAATATCCCTCAGTCATCCATTATCGAATCAGTAAATTCGATTTACAATCCCAATTCGAGTTTGATCCTTCTGATCTGCAGTCAATCTTTTAATGACAGATTTCAGTTACCGCGGAAGATAAATGGCAGTTGGAAGTCTTAGAAGCAAGTCCGATATTATATTACTTGTACTTTGATGACATGACTACAAAGGGGACTGCTGAGATGACTAGTCGACAAGAATTTAAGAAGAAGATATAGGGTGTAAAAGTACCCTTAACGCAAACGAAGGGCACTTGTTCTACCCACTACTGCGATATTTTTTTTGTTCTAGACCATACCTGGGAACCTCCTATCGATTAATGTACGGTTCGTGAGTGGACGCTATTTAAAAAAAAAATGGCGGATGTTAGGCCGGCCAGGCTTTATACAAAAATCTTCGAAACCCTGTATTTATTTTCATGGAAACATTATTATTAATTCACCCCACTGGGCCACTTAAAGTCTCTCCAATAGATAAAATAAAACTATACTCACCTTCAGTGGGCCATGTAGTAGCTACATATATGATTATTATTTCGCGTAATCTGACTGTTCTGGCAATTACAAATACAAATACAAATACAAAATAGTTTATTGTGCAAATTAGGTATTACGTTACATGTTAATGTGTTTGGAGCCCCCATTTAGGCAAACAATGCCTGTATTAGAAGGCTCCGCTCTTTCAACATCATTGTCGTACACATCTTATACTAACTTGAAATAATATTAAAATGATATATATAATATTAAATTGTTCCAGATTAGTTTAGTTGTGTCGACCACTTCGCTGATAAATGTAATGAGCTTGCCGAATATGGAGCCCTGGTCCCAGTTCAGTAATTAATTCTGGAATTTAGACTGATTATACGGCTAGTATTGTTATAATAATACATGCCATTGGCAAAAATTACGAACTTTCATATAAACTAACATACACTATTTAAGTTCTTTCTGAAACAGTCCCGTTAGTGGTCAGTTTAGTTATCTAAGCAATGCTTCTTCTTTCATCTTAAATAAAGAGGTACTCTTGAGAACAATGTCATGATGTGCTCAGTAATAATAGGTTTGCATTATTAGTTTATTACTGAGCACATGGGTTTAATTATGAAAATATTCTATTATTCCAAATTTCTCTGACAGAAAACTGCCAGAGAAATTTGAAATTATGGAATATTTTGATTTGCAGTCATTATGCTGCAGACAAATTGCCCTAATTTTTTTTTAATTGTACGTAAGTACATGACATACAAAACTAGTCAAATAAGAAGTTTACAGGAACACACTGACCAGAGATCTGCGGAAGTACTTAGGTACTGCTGAATGGATGTTTTATTGCGTTCAATAAATAAAACATTACTACAAAATTGAAGATGGATCTCAAATAACAAATAACAGTTCTCACGAGCACTCAATTAGTTCGAAACAATTTGATATTTTGCTACATTATTGTGAACGTCTCACCATAATGTATGGCTGCCATTTACCGTGTGTTATGTTGCTCATTACACGCACGGCAACGACGCCATCTGTTCCTTATTGACTGCCATACGTATCATACATATGCTGGATAAATAACAATGACAAAGACAACTAAATAGGAGCATCATCTAGCTAGCCTTTTCTCAACTATGTTGGGGTCGGCTTGCAGTCTAACCGGAGACAGCTGAATACCAGTATTTAACGTGGAGCAACTGCCTATCTGACCTCCACAACCCAGTTAATACTAGGTAATACGATACCCTTTTGTAAGACGTCACTGTCTTAAGGTAACTAGACTATCTGTAATGACTGCCAAAGATCTATATATGGCAGCCGAGACCAACAACCAACAGCTAACGTGCTTTCCGAGGAACGGAGGAAACTCGGTATGTAATGGGCGGTCACCTATCCACAGTTCACCTAGGCAAGCGCGGCTTAACCTTAAGATCGACCTGAATAGCAGTTATTATTAAACCACGAGCTCCTCTATAGACAACTAAATACGAGTAGAAGCATATAGTCCACAAACGCTTACGATTCGATAGTTTCAGTAGGTACTGTAGACTGTTTTTTTTTCTTTGCTTATAATAAATTATGTACACGTGTACTGTGGGAGGCTTCGCGGGAATCACTTTATGTGTAAAGGTGGCTTTTTTTCATGATTTTTATAAAAACTTTTCTGAGAACTTATGTTTCATAGAATATCAGGCATTTAGAAAATATTCTGCGTCGGTTTTCCCGAATCATAGAACCCTAATCTATTTAAGTCGCGAGTAAATAGGCTTCTTTTGGGTAAGCTTGTTCCATCGTCGACCTCATCTCTGCCCTTTTTTTTTTTTTTTTTTTTTCTTTCTTTTTATGGTAGGTGGAAAATCATCAAATGACCCCTCCCGCTCTTGGGCAGAGCGGAAGGGAGTGTCAGACTTCTACTGACGAAAAACCACCCATGTTCCTTCTTAGCCCTTCATGTCGAGGCTGCGGTATCTCTTGCGAACACCCGCAGCCCCGACGGGCGTCGGCCCTTGCGGGCCCCTTCCGTGTTGCTGTCATCTCTTTGAGGCGCGCGTGGAACACGAACGCGCCGTCGACACGGCCTGTCGTCGTCATGAGACGGACGGACGGCGAGCTTACCCATCACTCACCGTCCACAGGCCCGCACCTCATCTCTGCCCTTAGGGCAAGATTGAGGTCAAGAGCAAGCCCATTCCAAATAATAAAAAAAAAAATCTTTCCATATCATCTCAGCGACTAACAAGTTGTGGAAAGTGGTGCTATTTAAGAGGTTTATGATGTGAAATATGCGTGGCGTAATTTTTTTGGCAGCTATGAACTAAGATTAGAATGCGGATCTTAAAAATACGTATTTTTCCGGTCACAAATACATCAAACTATTGAAAAAAATTCAATACTCCTAACTCCTTCATCAGGTTATCATAATTTACAATGGTTTTCGCTACTCGTTACAGAAAAATAAGTAAAGTTTTAGAAGCCAATCTACAGTTAACCTATATATTGATGGCACTACCGTAAAACAAAAACAGATCGTTTCCTATAACTCTCATCATGGCAAACTATCCATCAACAGGCATTAAAAGGCAGCGGCAGAAGAATGGTAGCTGACTTTCCGGAGCCAGTTTAGTTCAACTTCCACTCAATCGATTAGGTGACGTACCGAGAGAATTGGCAGCGAACATCCCATTCAGAAAGCTACAAAACTTTGGCACATTACGAAGTGACAAAGCAAAAATAGAACGAAATATTGCGAGGTAAAAACGCCTACGTTAACTTCAGGCATCGTAATTTTATAGGAAACACGAATAATAATATGAGTGGCAACTGAGTAATTACAGCAGACGTCAATTACTTAAAACACAACCACGCGATTTAACAATGAACTTTGTCGAAAGGTATGGAAACTTCTACTGTTCTGAGTTGACGGAATACGAACAGACGAAAGGAACCTTATTAATATTAGAGTAAGGATCTAATTTCACTTAAACAACATTGTGTGAACTAGTCTGTTTAATTTCCTATTTTCTCGAGCAAGATTTTAAGGTGATTCAAGTTTCATGTAGGTGTTCCGTAAATTATGATATGATTATACCATACTTATAATAATAATTTCCATATGAAACCAGAAACAACTACGGTAGGTAGGTACTTCTTCATCACTAGGTTCTTCAAATATCGCTACGATCAAGGCCTATACATAGTAAATCATCATCATAAATAACTCTTCGGTGATTGCGGTATCTATAGCGCTCAATATTCCGGAAATGCGATTCTAATGCTCATTTTCTGGATAAAGCCCCTGAGTTGAATTATATCAAACTAACTACCTCGTTTACTTATAAAGTATGAGTAAAACAAAGGATTCATACAACAATACGTGTGTTCACAGATTTATGACGTCATTTGAATAGGGTAGTTGAAAATATGATTCTGTTTAGTCCGTCTAGCGTCTGTTAGATAATCGAAAAATATTGGATACGTGTTTTTTGTTTTATCAAAATAATAAAATATGACGCTGGTGACATCACTTTTTGGTAAAAATGTACCAAACTGTGACGTCGCTTGATTTTTCGAAGCACTGTATCGTCTTCATTTATTGTTTAGGTGAAAAAGAAAAAATAATTGTCCAATATTTTTACGGATTTATTAGATTGTTTTTGTCAACTACCCTATTGTATAGTACTCTGGATATCGATGCTTTTAGCCCTAAGCCCTATATTTTATTATTTTCAATCTATAGTCGTCTAGAGTGTAGACCCATGTCTACAGTGCGGCGTAGCCTCATGCCTACGGCGTAGACCTATGCCTACGGCGTAGACCCACGCTTGATTTACGCCGCACCGGCTAGGGTGTCGTCGTTCGCAGGGCTGTATTCTTATAATAAAATTATTTTAATGGCATGTAACTTTGGCCTGTATGTGTGTGTTTTCTTCTCAGAGACAATACTAGTAAAAGAAATTGGTAATTTATTGAGTTTTAGAGTGGCGACCGCGAACCGAAAGACTCGGTGGACCGATGACCTGGTGAATGTTGCGGGAACCCGCTTGATGCGAGACCACTAGACCGGTCAATTGTGGCGGTACTTAGGGGAGCCCTATGTCCAGCAGTGAACTTCTTTCGGCTTAAATGATGACGTTGATGATAAACATTTTCTTGTCTACTGTATAAAAACTTGCACACCCATTCCTAGTTCCAATTAAAAGCAAAATCACTGAACATTCAACTTCTCGATCAAATCTCAAACAAAACACATTCATACATTCATAACATAACATTGGAACCGCAGTGTAAACCTACAACTTTATTGCCTATGCATAGATCTGAACTCAGACTTGGATGTTTGCGTCTGGCGCGATTCCATTACGGAATCGAATATAAGTTAAGGCAACAATGTTCCGGAACACCGTTGTCCCTCGGCGGCGACTTGCAAAGCGTCCTTCTATTGCTACAAGCTCTTGTTGCTGCCATGAAAATACTTGTAGTACTCTGTAGTACTACTGTTGTTCTTTTCAAACTAGTACCTGGCACCTACAGAGGAGCTCGTGGCTAAATATTATCAGCTGCTCGGGACCTTTAGGATAAGACGCGCTTGCCAAGATTGGTCCATGAATGGGTGACCACCCATTACTTGGTAATTTCCTTCGTGTTAAACCGTCGCTTAACTTGCTGTCCGAGACACGAAGGATACCGACGGGTCCCGGCTGTCATTTTTAGGTCTTTAACGACTGTCTAAGCCAAAAACAACCTGATACGACTGTATCAGGTTGTTTTTGGGCCGATAATCTGAGAACCAGGTTTACCAAAGGGTATCGTATTAACTAGCACTAACTGTGAAGGTATAAGCATAGGATACTGGTATTCAGCTGCATCTGATTAGACTGAAAGCCGACCCCAACATAGTTGGGAAAAGGATAGGCAGTCGATGACTTGTCATTTACACCTAGATTCACTCACCGTATTCCGTATACCCACGATATTTTAAATTGGTAATGAATACCTTAGCTTACGAAAAGAAAGGAAAAGAAGGAAAGGAAGGATTAATATAATAACAAACACATGAAACCAGTTCTTAACCAGTCAACGGAAGCTTGACTAGTTGTGAATGCTTTGTGGCACTACGTCTGCTTATGTACCCCTTTTGTGCTTGAATTTAAAGTAAATAAATAAATAATGACACATGACCCAACTTGAAACTCAGAACAGTGAAGAGACGAAATTGTTTTTTTTTTTGAAGGCGTGTTGTAAATTGTCACCATGCCATCACATCATATGGCTCCTGTGGCTGTAGTAAGAGATTCATTACTAAGCAGAAACCTGAGTTCTAAGTGAATTAAATGCATCGAATAAAATTGATTTTAAATTCTTAAAAAAAAATCTTATCATCTCAGCAAACTCACGAAATAAAAATGTAAAACATATTTATAAGCCCCTTGCCATTTTCACAATTTAGTTTTTTATTTCTCGGAAAGTAATATAAGACAAACCCGGTAAATCTTTTAATTAATCTTGAGGGCGTACGTGGTACGCCCATAACATAATTATCTTAAGGTTATCTAAGTAGGTAGATTGTTACGTGAAGTTCAACAAAATCGAGTTAGAAAACCCACACTATACGACGACAAAACTGGACATAGTCTACAGGCACGATACGCCACAAAATGTGTACGATAATACGCCTTTTATAATTAAACCAGCTGTTACACCGCCTAAAAGAAGATTAACTATTGCGAGCTTAGACCGACGACTACTCAATATTCATGGAGTAACAACGAGGTGGACGTAAGCGCTCGCCGAAATTCCAACTTAGAGTACTTGATTGTATTTTGCTATTACTCCACCTCTAAATTGTGCTAGAATGATGTAAGCCTGGTGTCATTAGAAGTTATTCGGTGAACTAATAGTTTGAGTTTGTGGTTTATTTAAAACTTCACTTGGGTAGGGATTTCTATACCTATATCAATTTATTATATGTAATATTATGAATTTTTCTCTCAGAAAGTCGGAAATGGTAGACCATTTTGACCTTAATTTTACCAAAAGAAGAGTGAATTCAGACAAGACCTTTTCACCAGCACGTGTAGGGTCTACATAGTATTAAGCCTCACTCAGAGTAAACAAGAAAATATTTGTTCAATAAAATTGTCCTTCAATAAAGTTATCGCCAGCCGCTGTGTCCTTTGGATTTTACAAGAATCATCCGTGAAAAAGAACATCTATTTTTTAATCGAACTTTTGCTGACCATCAGTTCTTGAAAACCTGTAAAGTATAGCTAGTAAACTGTTGTGGGTTTCGACGAAACTACATGAAGTATCAAATTACTAGCAAAAGATTTGCTACATATGAGGTATAATCGGTTCAGATTGAGAACATTGTGAAAAACAGTTGTTTTTAAAAGGATCGTGGAGTTTCTTTCTGTTTCTTTTTTCAATAAGAAACAACCAATTAGAATTATGAAAAATCTAGCTTCCAATGTGTATGTACGAGAAACACGTATGTTTTTGTTTAGTAAAATATTTTTAATTTGCGTTTGGAGCTGAAGGAGACGGCGGGATGAGCTGGGCTCCTTCTCAAAGGATTGGCCTATAATCGCATTAGATCACGAAAAGTGGAAGGAGAGAAGGGAGACCTTTGCCCTGCAGTGGGACGATACAGGCTTATAATAATAATTTGGAGCCAGCGTAGCAGTTCAATTATGCTATTCAAAGGATGAAACCTACACGTAAATCAAGTCCCGCTCACTGCTGTAGCGACATGACTCTGTTGCCACATTAAAAGTTTAATGTTTCACATTAAGGTACGCATTCTCCAATTAACGGCAGGCTAAAGTTAAACACAGCACCATCTCAAATATCAAAAAGTCGCTAAGCCGTTTCGCTAACTACCAAAGTTGGTACTGTTGCGATATTAAGTTTAATAAGCAAAAAATCTTACATTTTAATGGTGCGCAAACGTTGAGCTCAAGTTTTTATCGGTAAAGGTTTCCTATAGGTACTCGGTATGTGTAGACACGTCCAGTGCGGGCGTGGCTCGTGGCTAGTCACCGAGTAAACCCCCTCGCCCGCAGCTCTCCGCGTAATTAATGTTTGCTTCAATTATAATGGGACGGGAACATATAAAATTTTCCACATTTTTTTTCCAACTTCGGCCGTTAAAGGGAAGCTGTGGTGCAGTTAATAATACCCGAAGATTCCTTAGGGAAAATATAATCGGTGAGGTAATGTTCTCGTCAAAGAATTAAAGTTCCCGACAACGGCAGATGCTGCGACAAAATCGATAGAAATTTTGCACCGACAAAAACGTCGAGCTTGCAAAAACGCTTGCAACGGCAGACTACGTTATTCTTGTGGGCTTTTCACTCGGAAACTTTACAACAAAATCTTGAACGCTACCCTAAGTAAAAAGTTAAAAAGACTCTTATATTTTAAAAGAAAAAAATATCTTCATAAGTTTGTATCAGCAGCAGGGGCCGCGTCACCCGGGTTACACTTTTCGCAAATGCTATTAATAAAGTTTTAACAATGCATTTTCAATTACTTGAATGCTAATACTCTTCTTAGCTGAACTTTTGTAACAAAATTAAGGAGAGAGCGATGAATAAATTGCTTTAAATAAAATTTTAACTTCATAAATTCGTTCTGCTTTTGAGGTCAGAACTGAAAAGAGAAGGAACTGTTTTAGCCAAATTGTTAGTTAACATTACAACAACAAAAACAAAATTCTGTTCACTCATTGCGTAATGAAATTCGACCGTCGAATTCAAATGGGGCTAGTTAAAACTAAGCTAGTTAGTTCAGACCACTTTATTTTGCGTCTAACACGACAGAGCAAAAACAGTGGATAGATAAGTGAACAAACTGGCCGGATAAACGACCTCCATCAGTGTTTCCGTTGTGAGAAGCAATTAATGGTGTACTGTACGCGAGGGTAATTACTGCTGGGGGGGGGGGGGGTAACCGCAGGAACCAGCACAATTACCTTCACTTTTGACAAGACCTGAAGCATTTTCTACTTCGTTGAAAAACCAGGTTAGCAATAAATATTTTAGAAAACGAAAATATCTATAATATAGAGCGAGAGAGATACAGTTTAAAATTCTAATTATGTAGATAATTATTATGGTTATTATTTTCTCGCGATATCATTAATTCAAACGTAAAACATAATAATATAGTCAATGTGGTTTATAGAATTTACGGGAAGTTCGTTGCTACGAGTTGAGTTTGGCGGAAATATAGTTTTGAGTCTGTTCAGAGCATAATTGAGTTACACAGAAGTTTTCAGCATTTTAAATCATAAATTAATAATGTTTCGCGTAACATTAAATTTCCTTAAATAAGATTTATTAATATTAAGCATTTGTTTCAGATATAATAGTACATTATGGTATAAGTGTGTAACGTTGGTGATTACCGGTGAGACGCCATTGAGACCCGAGCCGTTAGGTGAGGGTCTTAAGAGAGTCTAGGACGGTAATCATCAATACACACGTGTATCATACGACGTTTTTTAACACACTTGTGAAGAAAATAACACAAAAAAATCATTAATAACAGTTAAAACGAGTTGTGAAAAAAAAATCAGTGAAAAAATGCGATCGGCCATAGACTAAAAGAATGAGGTTACTTTTTTTTGCTTTTTGCGGATAGCGTTTTAGCCACGTACAAAATGAGGATTTCAAAGTTTTTTATATTACAGAGAAAACAAAAGTTTTATTTATTAAAAAACGTATATACAAGTTGAAATTATCTATTTTAATTCGAAGTTGCATGAAATGAGCAAGCAATAGGTACATTAATTTATTTGTAATATTGAACACAATCTTTTTAGTACCTATCGAAACTTTTTTAAGAACAAAGCAACTCAACCAATAAAAATAAAACAAACCTATAACTCACTTGTGAATAATGGCAATGAAAAATTCACAGTTTGATTACAGGTGTCATTATGTGCCTAATTGCGGTGAAATTAGAGCCACTTTATGAGCAAGTGTGTTGAAATAGTACATTATGGTATAAGTGTGTAACGTTGGTGATTACCGCTGAGGCGCCATTGAGACCCGAACCGTCAGGTGAGGGTCTTAAGAGAGCCGAGGACGGTAATCATCAATACACACGTGTATCATACGACGTTTTTCAACACACTTGCGAAGAAAATAACACAAAAAAATCATTTTCAACAGATAAAATTAGTTGTGAAAAAAATTTCGCAATGGCGGGAAAAAATAATCAGTTTTCCTGCACGCGCATCTAACAATGGCGATCGGCCATAGACTAAAAGAATGGTTTCTTTTTTTTGCTTTTTGCGGATAGCGTTTTAGCCACGTACAAAATGAGGATTTAAAGTTTTTTTTATTACAGAGAAAACAAAAGTTTTATTTATTGAAAATGTATATACAAGTTGAAATTATCTATTTAAATTAATAAGTTTTCCTGCGCGCGCATCTAACAATGGTGATCGGCTAGAGACTAAAAGATTAATTTTTTTTTTTTATTTTCGCGGATAGCGTTGCAGCCACGTACAAAATGGGGAATTCAAAGTTTTTTTTATTACAGAGAAAACAAAGGTTTTATTTATTAAAAACGTACATACAAGTTGAAATTATCTATTTAAATTCGAAGTTGCATGAAAAGAGCTAGCAATAGGTACATTAATTTATTTTGTAGTATTGAACACAATCTTTTTAGTATCGAAACTTTTTTTAAGAACAAACCAACTCAACCAATAAAATTAAAAAAAAACCTATAACTCACTTGTGAATAATGGTAATGAAAAATTCACAGTTTGATTACAGGTGTCATTATGTGCCTAATTGCGGTGAAATTAGAGCCACTTTATGAGCAAGTGTGTTGAAAAAATCCTTAACAAATTAAATTACACACACGTAGGATACAAATAATGAAATATAATAATACACTAATTATCATAATAAATATATTATTATGTATTATACCCATATTATTGACACGTAATGCAAATAAAACGAAATGAACTACATATATTCGTAACACAGTAAAACAGTATTTCACTATTACTGATGCGGCACAAACGCTTGTAGAAATGCAAACGTCTTATAAACAGAGTTTTCGACGAGATCCGAGCCGGTCGGTCAAGCGTGAAGAATGCATGTGCCGTACGGAATCCTCTACAATGCCTGACTTTAGAACTTTGTCGCATCTGAAGCAAGCGCCCCTCAATAAAACGCTATTGCTATAGCCATACTTCTTGGCGTTTGCCGTTGCATACATTTTTACACACGTATAAATAGATTGTAGCGCAAGTTAAATTGGAAAAATTGTTCGACGCGAAAGTTGTGTTTACAATCACAAAGTTTTGGGAGTTTTGATAGTTTTTTGTACGGATAATCCATATTTCGTTTTGAATGTTAGCTAAACGGTTAAATGGTTAAGTTAAACTGCTTTTCCTAATCAATCGCTACCGAATACCTTACAAATGATAGCTCAGAATATGAAGTAAAATCAATACAAACTTACACTCTTAAGCTAAACTTTTAAAGTAACTTTTATGTAAGTAGGCAAATAAGTGGGAAATAGAAACAAAACAGTTGTGTCATACATAATCAGTGAGCCACAAACTAAGCATCGCTTGTATCTTGCGGCTAGGGAGTAATTGTTGCGCATATATTCAAACAACCAATTCAAGTGATTTGTATTTATTTTATTGTCATTAGACACTATCTCACAATTTTGTTCCTAATACTTCGCAAACATACTTTTGAAAGGATTAACATACAGGCAACGCACAATGAATTGCAATGCATAACAGTAGATCCCCATCTATACTAATATTATAAAGCTGAAGAGTTTGTTTGTTTGTTTGTTTGTTTGTTTGTTTGAACAGGGTAAACTCTGGAACTACTGGTTGGAATTTAAAAATTCTTTTAGTGTTAGATAGTCCATTTATCGAGGAAGGCTATAGGCTATATAACATCACGCTACGATCAATAGGAGCGGAGCATAAATGAAAAATGTTGCAAAAACGGGAAAAGATATTCCTTTTTGAGAGCTTCCGTTGCGTGCGCTGCGAAAACGGTTTAAGTTACGTAAATACTATGTACTCGTATGAAGAAATTGTTCCCCTTTAAAAGTTCTAAAAAAAAGTCCGCGATAGCATATGTTTATCTTTTAAGATTGACTCACTGTAACCATTTTTTAATAATTAAATGCTTGATTAAAAATAATGATATATTGCGAAGCTTATTTAACCCATATGGTATTAATCTATATCTATATAAATGTGTTTGTTAGCACGGAAATTTAATATAGAATAATTGTGCCTTTTACTCTATACAGTTTAAACAAATATCTTAGAAGATATCGCAATGTAAAAATATACGGGCGACAAAATAATTAAGCGCGTGGCAGTCATTCGATCCGGTGCGGTAGGTATGTACGTGGGGATTCTGGCCTCTGGGGGCTCCGGAGAAAATCAAATTCAAAATATTTACTGCACCATAATGTTTACAAGTACAAGGTGTTACTGTTTATTAAATAGTAAGAGATACCTATAGTAATTGTTACTTTAATAATATAATCGAAGCCAATCTAAACTAAAAGGTATTATAAAGAGGAAAGGTAAGATTTTTTGTTTGTTAAGAGTACGATTTAACTCAATTTAATATGTTGGATAGTCGATTTATCGAACCTTTATAAGCTATATTATGTGACGCGGACGAAGTTGCGTGGGTCAGCTAGTTTTACATAAACATCTGTCGTCGATACAGCATTCCCATGTTCGTTGCATGTCAACAGCATTCAAATCGAGTTGTCAGTGGCATCTTTGTCACAACTCACAAGTGCATGTACAGACGAGCCGTTGTACCGTCGCACCGTCCCCGCGGGAGGGTCGTGGGCAGACGCCTTTCTCGCACTGCTCGGCAGCGTGCAGCGGCAAAACGTCGCATCGGGGTTGTCAACTCTGAATATTGAAGTTGCATTGTTTGCTTAAATGTTTTCTATGTATTTTACTTGTATGTTTCTTTTTATTTTTTCAGTTGTTTTACCTTACCAAATTCAAACAGTTAAATAATTCAAACAATTACACCAATACAGGCCGTTTTAAATGTCAAAAAAGAAACAATCTGTCCTACTGGCAAATCAAGGTCGCTCCGCATGGTAACAGTAATTACTGTTGCTTTAATTATTTAATTAATATGCCTGCCTGCCTACTTTTTGTAATTACCTGTTATTTGTGTAACTCAAAATTTACCTTTCAGCTGATTGTAACTAAGTATTCTCAGTACTGTGAAAGTAATTCAGTTACAGAACTTGACATACCTAGTCGATATTTATTACTCGTTTCTAAAAACTTATCGGATATCGTACCAGTTGAAAGGTCAACATCTGTGTAACAGTAACCCGTATGCGACTTTTCCGCTTTCAAATTCAAAAACTGGTTTCCGAAAGCTGACAACACAGTCCCACACCGATTGGAGCTCGTGCGCCGTTCGCCTGACTTGTTCTGCCACGGAACTCTATTTACACAAAACAAGATTCCCGTCTGCGTCCCAGCTCCCAAAGCGCCGTGTTCTTTCTCGTTGATTTTCTTATTTTCAAGTCAACGCTTAAGTTCAGCGCTTTACGCCCGTATTAGACATTGTCAGGTTCACTTGTTTATAGCCAAGTAGCGTTTGTTTTATTACAAGGTTTTAGTTCGTGGAAAGTTTTTTTTTCTTAAGCAAAAGCTAACGCTGCCTTTTCTGTAAGTTTTGCCTTAAGGTGAAAGCGGTAGTCCACGAAATCCAAATTTTCTTACGTTTTTTGCAATTTGCAGGTTAGTGTCCTGACACACTGGCGAATCATATATAAACAACATAGAACCTGTTTTAATAATAATATGATTCGCGCACGTAATGCGTATGTAGTTATAGAGATATAATCATTAAAGTCATGAATACAATCTTCTTGAGTTGATTTAATTCCATTGAGTGACTATTTGATGAAAAAGGCATTTAAGGAGGTTAAACCAACTGAGAGTGTTGTATTGGTGATTTTAATCATTATTACTCAGTAAAGTCAATTTTTTACAGTCGCGATCCTATTTTATTTACACTCGACCTAACACTGACCGGTTAAATGTAAGAAACGTAAGAAAATTTGAATATCGCGGGTTACCCGCTTTCACCTTAACAGATACTGCAGATCCGAAACCACTATTTGCAGGCAATAGGATTATCGGTTATATTCGAAAATTTGCCCACCACAATTTGCATTATCAATTTCAAGAATTTGCAAGATTTCTAAAACTAGAAAATTCATTTATTCATTTGTGAGCACAATTTCTCTTTCGATCGTGTTTTAATATTAAGTAGTTTGAGTAGAAGTTAAGTTAAGAAATTTTGTTCAATATGTAAATTAGCTTCTAAATAGGTTATAAAAATTCATGAGGACTAATTACAATAATTTTTTTCGTCCCGCACAAGTTTTAGTAATTGACTCATTCTCGAATATTTTTATGTTTAAAAGTTCTATCTATGCCTTTAATTAAATTTAAATATTTCTTTAATAATCCAATAGATATCTGTAACTTCTGTTCATTTAGTTATTATATATGTTACTTCTGCGTAAAAAAAAACACAATTTTAATGACCAAAAGATGAAAGTATTTCATAAATTTTTGTAGGTAACCCAAAAATACACCTGTGAAAACGTTAGTCTCCGGTTAGATTTCGCTTCGCTCCAGGGATGTCATCCAATCAGCATACACGAAGTTTTCATCGATTTTATTCGACCACGAACCAATCAGCCTAAAAAGTCCGCTCTGGGGCTAAAATAATTGTTTCGTCACCACAAATTGTCCTCCAAAGTAAGATAAGATGTATGTATTTGTGAAGGTACAACTGCACTGCTGCATGCGTGAAGAGGTTTTATTTGTTTGGTAGCAGTCTCCCTGCCTATATAATCATAACAAGCTGCATAACTTAGTTGGAGGCAGCAATAACACTACGGGTTCTTCTTAATGATCCTAATCTAATGCAGCTATGTAACAGTATATACCATGTGACGTCACCAAAGCCCCTCAAAGATTGACGGGAGTGTGTCCATCGTTGTCACGCACGACGCGACGTCTTCTGTCGCTCCTAACATCTCTGAGCAAAGCAAAGCAAGGGATGCATAAGGAGAAGATTATTAACATAGTACCTGTAATAATCACAATGGTACTGTAATGATTATTATACATCTGCAATTCTGTAAGTAGTCACACGTATTATGAGTTTATGAGGCGTATTGCACTCACGTTCTAGTGGTCTTATTTTGGCACAGGCCAGGCGGCAAAATAGAATGTAAATAATATGTATATTTTGACGCAAATGTTGTATGCTACAGAATCTTTGTAGAATAGATTGCCTCCATAAAAGCTAAATAACGCCAAAATCCTATCATCCATTTTGACTTGTTTGATAACAAACACTAACCTAATTTAACATCCATTATTATAATGAGATTTAGCTTGCGTAGTTACATAAAACGTTCCCAACGTACTAGGTCTTATAAGGTTCTATAATTTTGCGGTAGAATGTTATAAAATTGATTGTAAAGTCAAAGTTCCGATACGTTTGTCTTTCTATTATGTGGCCCCGTCGTGTGTTCCATCGACAAACATTTGTAGAACGTGATTCAACTTAAAAGGATGGATTTATGTTACTATACTGGCTTTTGGACTCGAGAGAACTAACTTTATTTACAAGTATCTTTGAAAACAAATAAGATGGATGTTACAAATTCATGAAGTTGCATGAGATAGTCGAGATACTGAGTCTCTAGACAACCTAGTCAGTAGTAGATATGAATACAAATATGCTGAAGTTTGTACGTTTCAGGGTTCGGCATTAGAGATACGTATTTTTTATGGTTTTATTCGAATTTTAAACTTACCAGCTTTTATTGCGAGGGTTTGTTCAATAAAACTTTGTTGTAGTATTCACATGGCGTTTAACAAGCTCTTACAAAGATGGATGGGCCAAACGAAACATAAAATGATTGAGCAGCTAGCTAGATATTTGTTTTACAAATTCATGTTAAAATTTAATCACAGGTATAGTACCTACCCAGTCCTAAATTACCCTTAGTGTGTTATTGAACTAAGTTTCGACAAACTGACACATTAAACAAAGATTGAATTGTTTAAACTTTAAGGCAAGCAAATACACCTGATAACAGAGACGGTAAACGTAGTAAGTTCTTGACGTGTCCCAAGACATTATCAGTATCGGTATTCAAAAGATCAGTATTGACACCGTCCGAGCGGGCGGCGGCGGCGGCGGCGGCGACGCGGGCGTTCTCCCTACACGCCGTTATGTTTGGACGCTTAAAGGATTGTCACGACGCGCCGGCCGACGTCGCGTCCCTTGTTAATATTCCAACTGACATCACAGGGATCCACTGTCTTGCGAATCTTGAATAGAAGCCTCCACAACAACAAAAGGCTTCCTGAATTTTGAGCAGTTGACGTAAAGACAACGGCGAACGGGAAACAACCCCTCAGTATAATAAAAGTAACTCTATCTCTTTTGTGATTAAAACAACGGACTCCGTCGTCTACGTCGTAACGACTTTGGAAAGTAATTTTGTTTTCGTCGCCCTTTTGATTGATGCGAGTTTTTTCAACATTATTTGATTTAGTGTGTAATTAGTGTGCGTGGACCGCGCACTAGTCTGCTTAGCGGAGCGTCGCCGCCGCTGAGCTCGCACATTTGTACTCACCGTCCGCCATTAGTTCAGCTCACCAATGCTCACGTTCATTTACACAGACGAGAAAACCGATCACACCACCGGCGATTAGCAGCACAAGAAACTCCTAATTAATCGGAATAAAGAAGTCAACAGCATTTTCCGAATCAATAACGAGCTAATGACCAGGCATTCATGAGTTACAAGGTAGTTTATTCGAGAAGTTGACTAATGCTGAGCTAATCACGCGCTTTTGTAAGTTAAGCACGATAAATGATTGTAGTTACCTTTGTTTAATTGAGCGGTTGCGATAGAGGAAGAAAAGCGAATCTTTGGTGAAATAGGCGCCGATGGACGTGCGCCTATCCGCCACGGCCGCGCGCTTCGCGTCGGCCATCCGCGCGCATAATGACGCCAATTAGTCCGTGTCACCGCACCTAATTTATGTTAGGACCGGCCGAACCTCCCCTAACTTTTCTCATAAATAAGCCACTCGCAAAAAACAAGCAACCAGTATGCATTCGATGATAAAGCTTCGAATTGATAGCTGCGCCAACATTGTACGGCCATTACATTATAAAGGCTCATTCATGCGGTGTCCGTGCCATAATGCCGACATAGTTGTTTGGACTGCGCGAAATATCTACCTAAACTGATGATTATAATGTAATGGATAACAACCATACGGGTACAGCAAACGATGTTATCTGCGGCCATGTGTTGAAATAAAATACTTCCCGTTATATTCGACCGTTACGTATTTCACTGAATGAGTATCTACGAACGTACATATAGAATGGAAATAGCCTCTACAGAATGGCTCCTTGCACTAAGTGCCCATAATTTTAGGACATTTTCATTTAATGGCACTTAAAGCTACCAGTCTTCGTACCGTAATGATTTCTAATGACGTGCCGTAGCGACGCTTAGCGCTTACTTTGGGGAATACCAAGAGCTTATAATGGTTCAAATTACTAACAAACCATTGACACAGAAAAACAATGAGAAACGAAAAATACATTTCTTCGTAATGACTTGAAGTTTTCTTTTTTTTTATTGTTGTAATTTCCCTTACAGTCGTTTACTAATGTTGTTTGGAGTCAAGTAAAAGAATTGGGGTCGTATCATCGAATGGACCTCGACTACGCATTGTTCACTCTACTTGAGCCCGTAATAGGTGGCCGAAGTTCTTATTATCCAGTCTCACATTCTCTAACACGGTGATTGCCAACAATTATAATCACCCTATATCAACATACCTTTTTTTCTTCTTCTTCTCCCGCTCTTGGGCAGAGCGAAAGGGAGTGTCAGACTTTTACTGACTAAAAACCACCCATGTTCCTTCTTCGCCCTTCATGTCGAGGCCTCGGTATCCCTTGTGGACAACCCGCAGCCTCGACAGGCGTCGGCCCTTGCGGGCCCCTTCCATGTTGCTGACATCTCTTTGAGGCGCGCGTGGAACACGAACGCGCCGTCGACACGGCCTGTTGTCGTCATAAGACGGACGGACGGCGAGCTTACCCATCACTCACCGTCCACAGGCCCGCGATATCAACATACCTCACCTCATGAGTTGTATGAGTAAAAAATATATAAAATAATAAGGCTTCACAAATAATCATAATAAGGTAATTGACTGACTAAAAAAAAATATGATTCTGTTTAGTCCGTCTGTTAGATTATCGAAAAATATTGGATACGTGTTTTTTGTTTTATCAAATTAATAAAAATTGTCAAAAATAAAACGTATCAAAGATCGTGAGTGGGGGGGCTGGTGACGTCACTTTCTGGTAAAAAATGTACCAAAACTGTGACGTCGCGCGAGTTTTCGAAGCACTGTATCGTCTATATTTATTCATCATCCATCATCATCAGCCTGTTGCAATCCACTGCTAGATATAGGCCTCTTTAATCTTCATTTATTGATTACGTGAAAAAAAAAAATACGTGTCCAATATTTTTTGGAAATCTATCTGACGGACTAATTAGATTTTTTTTTTCAACTACCCTATTCCAAAATATCAAAAGCTGACAAGCTAAACAATTAAATATCGCCCGTAACAGATAGAACAACATTTGTCAAATGATGAGATTCAGTAATGGCGTAACAAACTATTGCTTACGCGGCACAGTTTAGTTTATTGGATTTACATTACTACTCAAACAGCAACAAAGCCGCTCACAAATCAATTAGGTGATCCGAAAGCCCGGGCTTCAGATAAAAGCGACGGTATTCCCTTTATACTCGCGGTTAAAAGAATTCAATTACATAATACTAAGGAGATTAAAAAGGCTAACACAACTCCTTTGAGATGAGATAAGGTGGGTAGCTATTTAATTATTGGAAACGTTTTCCGCTCCGAAACGCTCAGCCGGTTAATTTCAAGTTTGAAGCTAAACCGATTCGACGACGCAGAATTAATTTCACTTCATAAATTCTTTGATCGCTAAATCTCTGATAGATGCTCTTTGACTTGAGTGATGTATTTAGTGAAACTAATTAGGGAATACGTCCTGCAGGGATAGTTCCACTGCCTGACTGTTGAAGCTAAATTCCTGACCTGAAATTCATGACATTTGATGGAGAGAGTAAACTTGGACTTCACTTTATCTTGTGATTTAGTCCCAGAAAAGAAATTAAACAGAACAATATTTATTTTTAGGTCTACATTTCTTGAAAATGTTTTTTATTTTATCATCAGAATTTATAAAAAGATCAAGAATGAGACACAGAAAGTTGACCAAGTTGCTATTAGGAATGAGTCAAATTAGATTATTACTGAACAACTTTTCGCTCGGAAGTGGTTTCCCTGATAAAAGGGAAAGTAATAAATTACATGAATGTTAAATAAAGGACTTCGTAAAACAGTAACCGTTATTATTGCGGTTTGGTATAAAAGATTTTTTTATAGAATTTCCAAATAAATCATTTATATTCGTTTATAATTTTGCTTATCGTTTTTAATGTGGTTTAGATGATGTTATAAAATGTAACTGTTTTTTACTACTTTATGTAGGTTTATTATTTAATTAACAAGTTATAGTAATGTTGTACGGACATAAAATATTAAAGAACATGTAATTTTAATTGAAAGCCTTTACATAGTTTAGATAGGAACTAGGATAGGAACTGTCTCAATAAATAGTTTAGGGAGACAAGACGTTTTTATTCAGTAAAAAATATTTAAAGGAAATACTCCTTTGAATATTTTTTTACTATATAAGTTTTCATGTTGAAAGGAAGGTTCTATAATTCACCTCGAGGAAAAAAAACAAAAAGGAAAAAAGGAAGAGAAAAAAAAGAGGTCAAAATAAATAAATAATAAAACGTATTAAAATGTTAAAGCGACATTTATTATTTAGGTCCTTCGTAGGCTTCATATAGCATTGGTGTTATCGTAAACATTAATGAATTTCAATTTATTACA
The DNA here is from genome assembly GCA_949774965.1 of Diarsia brunnea. NCBI lineage: Eukaryota > Metazoa > Arthropoda > Insecta > Lepidoptera > Noctuidae > Diarsia > Diarsia brunnea. The sequence continues at coordinate 9,029,154 of OX459008.1, read as the reverse complement.
ACTAAAACTATCAATCTTCCTTGCTGTGATCAATTATATATTTAATTTCTTCTTTTGTAAGGGGTTTCTTCTCAAAGGGAAAGTGTGGGTGGTCGTACCATTTCACTGGGGTTCTTAGTCTGTAGTTTTTGTTAAATCCTGATATTTTTTCTACTTCCTCCGGCGATAAGTTGAAGTCTAGAATGTCAAAGTTCTTCTTGATACGGTGTATATTAGTCGATCGGGGCAACACCACGATGTTCCGGTCCAGCTATAACAATATGAAACAGTTATGAAAATGTGACGGGTTAAGTTAAAACACTTTGAAGTCCTCACACTCCACTCAAAGAAGAATAAAGCCTTTGAATTTGAATAAGTACAAATTCATAATTTTCGTTCAACACTTTAACTTTGTGAAAAGAAATGAAATTGTCTTAAAAAGGGAAAAACACCGCCTCGGGAAACTCACGGCACTCGAGATAAACCGTTCAAATAAGCTATCATAATATGATTTATTACAGAAACATAGATACTTTAACATAACACTACGTCGTTCTTTATAAGCGTACGTGTTCACACAAGCTGAAGTAACTTCGTAGGCGAACCGCTTGAATAAATATAAACGATTTTCCACTTACAGACGTAATCAAAGCCAATTGGACCCGTGTACCCAACTTTAGGGTTTAAATTAAACAAGTTGAAAGTGGTGTTGACACGTATTTAGAGCTGTCACCTCGTCAAAGGTAAGGGATAGCACAAGTAAATGGGACGAAAGGATTTCGTATGCCGCCGATTAGGAGCGAAGAATCGGGGGAATTAGAGCTGTCAATGTGTTACAAATGTCAATTTGATTTGTGTTGCGAGATAAATTATTTAGGAATATTCTGGTGTTTTGTTGATTTATGTGCTAGACTTTCTATTAAATGTGCTCATTCTTATTACATAATGTTTAAATAGGGTAGAAATATATGTTCTTCTATTTCATGAAAATGATGTAAATTAATTCATTTGCTTACTGATAGACAACGCACATCCTAAACATAGGCATACGCTTGGAATTTTGTTCAGAAGTTTCGTATGTAAAGATAAGTGAAAGAGAGATTTTTGAAAATTCATCCCATATCTATTGTTAAGATATCGGGGATGAAAGGTCATCTGAAAGGCTTTTTAATTTACATGATTGTCCCACTGCCGGGCAAAGGCCGCTACAGATACAAGGAAGACACGAGCATTGATCTTTACGCTTACTCAAGACAGGTTGGCGATTTCAGACTAATTAATTTAATTCTTATGCACAACCTCGCGCATCAGAGGCGAGGCTATATAATCAATTACTTTTGATAGATACACCAGAATACACTTACCAAATATCTAAGCAGTATTTGCGGTACTGTTTTGTTGTACACCTTTGCCAGTTCTTGAAGCAGAGTATCGTTGGCACGGGGCGCAGGTGCGTCGGCCTTGCGACCGAGGATGCCACCGAACGGACTGTAGCCCATCACCACCACGCCATGCTCGCGGCACCAGTTCACCAGCTCGTTTTGAGTTATTGTGGGGTTCACCTAATAAATACATATAAACCAGTATTGTAACATCTCACCTAATTCCCGAAGGGTTAGGCAGAGGTGTGGATTAGTATACCGACATTGCGCCAGTTATGATTAAGTCCCATATAATAGGGGCGACCCTTATGACATCAACCAGGCACAAAAAGACCCCATGGCTGCTACTAAGAAACTCCCGATGGAAAGATATAATTGAACTCGATTTTTATAGCATGTTTTTTCGAATAATAATTCGATTTCTACTTTCTGAACAATGTGACCTGTGAACAAATATACACATACACACGTATGAAATTCGACACACTCGTTTAGAAGCCCACATAGTCTCACATATACGAATATTATGCGTCATGTTCGTGAACGGGCGCTGTCAGTGGAGACTGGTCATATCTTAGTTGCCATGGTTTATATATATATATATATTTTTTAATTTGTTTATTATATCTTTTTACTCCGGACGCTCTTAACTTGCACGTCTTGCTACATAGTTCTCACATATTATTATTATACCATCTCAACATGAATGATGTAATGTACCAAGATTTTTTGTAAAAATATTCTGGTTTAAAAGAGTGTCCATGGAGTTTCTTGCCCGTTCTTCTCCATAGTGATCTACGTTAGGGAATGGGCAACTACAGTACTTTCACAAGTTATTATGCCTTGTGACTGTGACTGTAGCTTAGGAGTGCAATGCGTCGTCCCGGGGGTTGCTGCGTCGAGTTGCGCGTCGCCGGATGTCTGCGGCGGCGAGTGCTGTGGGTGCGGGGTTGCGCGGCGGCGCGTGCCGTGGCGATGGGTGCGCGGGGCTCCGGGTCGCGGGGCGGCGGTTGCGCGTTGCGGCGTGCATTCGTTGTTCCGTGATTTGGAGTCTCGTGCATTCGTTGTTGCGGTGTGCGTCGCTGCGTGCTTTCGTGCTCGCAGTGTTCGTTGTTGCGGGCATTCGGCGGCGTGTGGCTCGGCGTGGTGGCTTTCGGGATGACGTATTGCACTCGTAGTTTAGTTTTGTTTTATGAATTGTTCTTCTGACATTCAAAAATGCCTGTAATGGTTTAATTGAAATAAATGCTTTGAGTTTGAGTTTGAGTTTGATTATGCAATTCCAACGATAGTACATACCTACATACGGGTCGAATGGAAAACCTCTTTTTATGGAGTTGGTTATAAACAGACCAATCCAATTAAACTTCTTCATCAGATTAGTCTCTTTTTACACGTTAAAATCGTTAAAATGTTGAATATAAAAACAAAAAAGTATTGTCGAAGAACCCACTGCTTTTATTTTCATTCTGTATACAAGGTTTAAAAATTGCTAACGTTTCCAGTTTCCATATAGTCGAAGCGCAGCGCTCAGTTTTGAAAACGTAGCAATAAATTCATTTAAAAACATAAAGTCTGATGTGTTAAATCTCTATATAGTGTCCACTACTTGATAGATATATCATCTGTGTTGCATGATGTATCACTCAACTCAAACAAAAAGTTCTCCCTTTTCCTCCCGGGTTTGTGTGTATATCCTCTTATAATTTTTAACTATTATCTAAATTAATTTTAATGCCCTTTTTACCAAAGTTTAGAGTATTTGTGCTAGGAGGTTTATGTGTTAATATTACGCACAGCATTAACATCACGCCTGTAATCCTCGAAGGGTTTAAACAGAGGTGTACCCTAAACTTTATCCACACTACTAGTTCTGTTTAATATTATATTTATGATGGGTGAGAGCCTACTACCGAGGATTTCTTGGTGGTAAAATCCTACAAATCTTAAAACAAAATGTAACATTACGTAAATACGAAAAGTTGTGAAAGGGTCACTAGTGTTGAACAAACAAACCTCAATCTGAAGAACTGCAGGCTTTATCTTCGAATTATTCCAAAGCCTCTGCATCTGTGTGAGGTTAAAGTTGGACACACCGATAGACCTGGTCAAGTTCATCGCTTTCGCTTCCTCCATGCCCTTCCATGTCGTCAGGTAATCCGTGTTACTGATGGAATTGTCTTTCTAGAAGAGAAAAAATGAGTATAAGAAGGGGAAGAAATTGACAGTGATTTACTGGGATTGAATAAATTATAAATGTTAATTACTAATATTTCAAACCCAAGCTTTGATAGACAAAACTTTGATGATCAGGGGCTGTATTATAAATGAGAGCCGTCATTATTCCGTTGCATAAAATTAAAGAAATGGAGCAGTACAATTCTATTTATATTTCACACAGCAACAATCATGATTCTAAAACGTCAAAATGCGACCCTTTTTCCAGGGACAGCAGAAATATTGACATAAAACCGTACTTATTTATAACTTCCTTCAGGAGTTCCTACACGTGGATGTTTCGAAATTGTGAGACTCGTAAATTCGACGCGCAACACCGCCACGTGATCAACTCAAAAATAGAAACTCCTTTAAGTATGAAAAACACCGGAAGTTTTCGGAATATGCACGTGGTCTAACTTGGTACACACTACTGAATTTATAACTGATATTTTATTTCCAAATCTAATTACTACAACGGTAGTAATTAGATAGCAACTATAGAGTTGTAGTTGGTGATCAATCAGTGATTTTACTAAGAATCCAAAAATATTTATTACAAAACTTTAACAATAATTGACGGAACTTTATTAATTAATTACTCCAAAACTTCGAGACATTTATATCTGCTAGTTCTTGCCCCTTAGAAAGGTCAAACTAAGTACCTAAAACGCAGAACTTGAATGTTCCTGTGACATAGTTCATACACAGGTAAAGTAAGTTAAACTTAGAAACAAGGGTCTCTGAAACTTCAGTACCTACGATCTGACTTCTTGTGTAACATTCGAGTAAATTTAATTATTATTTCTAGGTAGGTATGCTGTTGTTACGTTTGTACGTTCCCAGTTTAATACCGTTGAAAGGAAAACATGTTTGAAACATGATTTAAGGGTCCGATGTCTTTTTGTGGATCTCTGGCGTAATTACTAGCTTAATTATCTTTACAAAGGACTGGCCGGAAAAGGGGAAGAATGGCTCTGGAGGATAATTATACATTTAGGGAAGTATTTAAAGTTTACAAAAAAACTACCCTTGGGTACAAAGGGTAGTATTACAGTCTTCTACGAGCTGCTATTTCGATTTGCTGTCACAGTTTACTTGTGAACAAGTACTAAAATATTTATAAATAATTTATTTTCTGATTTACATTTCCAAATTTAAGTATGTTTGTGCTTGAGGAGAAGTTATATTTTGCAGATAGGTTGGTATTCAATTACCAGTAAATATGCTACCTTTCTACATAAAATATTCATAAGAATATGAAACAAACATTACGTACACCAGTTAATTAATTTAAAATTTAATTCAAGTTACTCAGACGAAACTTCTAGAATCATATTGAATTGCAAACTATACAGAACGTAAAGTTTGATAAAGTTCGGTGTGTTGGTTCCAAAAGCACCGTGCTTACTTAACCAAGACAGGTTCAGGTGGAAAGATATTATGAACCTACTTAACTAAGACAGATTCTATAATATACTTCATTTGATATCTTATTAGAAAAGTAGTTTCTAATTTTATAAAATACTTTAAATAACAAAAATAAGAATCCTTAAGTATGTATATGAAAAATTAAAAATAAAACATACTTTAGAGTGAGGTCATTACATTAGATACATATTATCATAGAAATACATACAATAAAATTGGTCCGCCATCTTTGGGAGTCCGCCATATTGTATTTAGAATTTTGTATGTATCTAAACATTTCTGCTCAATCGAAAACCGGAAAGTAGGTCAAAAACTTACTAAATAATTCAGATGAAGATAATTAAATACCAAGTAGAAAAAATCAAAGAAACAAATAACTATTTGTTTTTCTTGACTAAACACACAGTTTCAAGAGTTTATTAAACCTGATACACGTGGAACTGAAATGGAGATGCAGGACACCTACGAAAGCGCGGTGAAGGCAGGTTGAGTAATGACGTGACCGAGTGGCTTTCAAGGACTGAAAAGTGTTGCTCGGCCGGATGAGATGGGCAGTCGACATTGTTGCCATTGCGGGTATACCCTGGATGAGGCTGGCACAACATAGAGAAGGCTATACCCAGCAGTGGGTGAGGTCTGGCTGTGGTTGATGATGATGATGCACATGATATACAATGCTATTTTAAGCAAGGCTAATAAACAATGCTATTTTAAGCGCCCTTAATAACGCAAGTCTCGTCTAACAACATCCTAGATAAAGAAAAGAAAGATAAAAATTCACAAACATTTTAAAATGAAAACATGAGGAAAAAGTTTACAAGTTTCCCGGAAGTCCTTCCGTGAACTTAGGTCAAATGTTTCCAACAGGAATCACTTTTCTTAGTAATTCTTTAAACATGGATTCAGTGTGTAAGGTAACTTTTTAAGCGATGTTTTTATAAAAATGTACGTGGTTTAAGAGGTAATTCGAAAACCATACAACACGCCTGTAATCCCCAAAGTGTTAAGCAGAGATTTACCTAATAGTACATCCACATTTCGCCAGTTATGGTTCCGTGAATTTAGAAATCAAGATACCGTGGCTGCTACTGAGAAATTCCTGACGGAAAAACTCAATAACACATTGCCCGACCCAAGAATCAAACCCAAGCCGTCCACCATTGCGAACACTAGACCAATGAGGCACCCGGCTAAAATACGGCAGCTATTTTGACTTATAAAGTTAACTAGGAGAAGTGTTTTATTTGTGGTGCTCTATCTCAGTTTGTATGTTAGAGGAACATTCCCTTTTTTCCTAATTCTCACCACCGGCTCCCATCATCACTGGCGACAAACGGGAAAGTAATTGCCCTTAGTTGCTATAGTGCTATTAAACGACTTCTTTCATGCTCCTCTAGATTTTGTAACTCCAAGCTAACTGAATTTGTCTTTTGTAAATATAACCCAGCAAAAGTACTAGGCTAGCATAGGTTTAAGGTGCTATGTATTTTAGTGAGCAATCCAATTCAAGTTTCAGTCTCAATTTCAATTAGCAAAGCTGTGTGCGTCATCGAGACCGTAAAATTAAATTGTTGCGTTGCATAGATATAGACAAGACCTCGGTGACTGACGGATGAGAAACTGAAGAGATAATTCTATTTACACCCTTTTTTTGGAGGTCGGGAAATCATCAAATGACTCGTTCCGCTCTGGGCGGAACGGTAAGCAGTGTCAGAGACACTGAACATAGGTGGATTTTAGTTAGTAAAAGTCTGCTTCTACTGACTAACAACCACCATTGCTCCTTCTTAGCCCTTTGAGTCCGAGGCCGCGGTATCTCTATCGCACCACCCGCAGCCCCAACTCGGCCCTTGTTTGTTGCTGACATCTCTTTGAGGCGCACGTGAAACACGAGCGCGCCGTCGTCGACACAGCCTGTCATCGTCATAGGACAGATAGACGGTGAGGTAGCCCATTACTCACCGTACACAGGCCTGCGTCTACGGTGGCTGGAAGCCATTACGTGACCATTACTAAAGTTAAAAAGGTACTGTTTATATTTTTCACACATTTAAAGAAGCCGTACAAACAGGTACAAATCCTTATTTATTTAAGTAATGAAACAAGCAATTTCTAAAGTAGACTATTGATTGGCTTGTCAAGGCTGTCGAGAGACGCGGCTGTGGGTTAGATTGTATCTGGAACACAGGCAGCTGCATCGATCGTTCTAATAATATCGTACTGCGATCACCAAACTAGTCTGGAATATCATTTATTTTAACTCATGTTTAGAGGATGATATTATTGTTCAATATCGGATGTATTGATGCTTGAAATAGATCTTTTTTTAGTAACTTCATGGTGACTGTAAACAGAGTGAGAATTCGATCCTATCTGAATGGTCTTGGAAAAAGGAAAAAAACTAAATCAAACTCATTGATTACTTTTTAGAACAACAGATTTTTTACGGGTGGCTCGTAAACTCCAACGCAGATATCTTGTTGCAACGATTAAAGGTGGATATTGTCAAAACCACACATGAAAAACAGATGGTTTGTAATTATTAATACCTAGCTAGCTGTACAACATGTTCGAGACCCATTCAAAGAAAGACTGCCGGTTGACTGGTAGAGAATGCCTTGTGGCATTAAGTCCGCCATTGTACCACGTTTGTGCATGAAGTTTAAATAAATAAGGAAAGCGACTTTTATTATAAACACGTTTGAATGCAGCTTTAATGAAGTACTTATCATAAATATTTGAACAACTTTACTTAAATGGCCCGCTTCAATTTTCCTGAATAGCACATGGAAGTATGATGTTGCACCACCCCCTCCCCCATTAAATAATTTTATGTAATGTAATAATCAACTCTCAAATGTTGTTTCAGGCCATCACCAAAGTTCATTATGGGTCATAACTTATGACCCTTTCCTCAGGGAAGTTCAGCCATTTCTGTTAGATAAGTAACAAAATTGTTATTGCATTCTCATTTCAACAGAATACGGGACAAACTTTTGATAAGCCATCGCATTGTCAGCTAATTAGTTTAATTAAGATTGTTAATTTCGGCAGTTAAAACTGTTATTGCTTTTTGATGTCAAAGCCGTAACAAGAGTTTTATTGGAAAAATAATGTATAGAACACAGAAAATAAGATACGAACGAGGAAGCCGTCACCACGCTGCCATTTAGATTTTTCTAAATAGCGGTGCCTGATGAAACTGTTGGATAATATTTATGGGTATTTGAAAAAAAAAAACTACTTTATAATGCCATAAAGTGTCACATTGCCGAGAAGTTTGGAGGTAGAGTTCTCATAAATAGTGCATCTTTGCCTTCAATAGTTAAGGTAAAAATTGACTAGATATTCGATAGAGTTAAATAACCAGCTACGACAAATTAACCCTAAAACATGCCAAAATATGAAACACATCCCAAAATCTAAGATTTTAGCTAACAGTACGTAGATCCCATATTCCATATTCAATAAAACCGTTAAGGAGATAAAAACACACGACTACATTCAGTAGACTTTAACAATCTTCCACAAAAGATAAATCGTCCTAAAATATGACGCATATCCCAAAACCGCATCTAAATTTAGCTCCCAGTACGTAAATACCATGTAGTGTTAACTAAAACACAGAACATTATTATTAAAATGATTTTGTGTAACTACACACTGAGGAACGCGTGTGTTTGAACGTACTCAAATGGAGTCTTGTAAAGTTTAATGCGTTCCAGGGGATTGTTTACGTTGCGAAGCTGTGCAAACACGAAATTAGTTTTCCGGGCGTATGAACGAGGTATTGCTCACCTAGGTAGAGGGTGGGTTTGGGATGTACCAGCTGATGGCTTTCCCTGGATACGATACTATGAGCTGTGGTAATGATCACGAAAATGTCATGAAAATGAGTGAATGTTTATGATGTCCTGGTATCATGAATCTGATAATCACGCTGGTTATATCTTGGTTATTTTTTTTTTTAATCCAATAGGGTAGGTATTTAAATGGTTAACAATGCAAGCGTATTAATCAGTCAGCTGTGCCAAACTCCACTGACTGCTGTTTTCAACCCAAGACAAAAAGAGAGCAAGCAAAATGATTTGAAGTAGACGATGATTAAAATTATTTGATTATGACACAGTTTAGCTCACCTTATAAGCCATAGGGTAGTGAACCAAGTATAAGTCCACATAGTCCATCTGTAGTGTTTCCAAGGACTTCTTCAGGGCAGGTATCACCTCCTCTCGCTCGTGAGCGTCGTTCCATAACTTTGAACAAAGCAATTAATAATATACCACATCAAATAACTAAGCAAAAGGATTTTCATAATTACGAAAACCAAAGTTTTGTTGCTTCTGAAGTACTGAGCAAATACTGTTATCAAAGAGAGTTTATTTTGTTATAGTTGAAGTTATTTCGGCCGAAGTAAAGGTTATGGAAGTAACAACGAAATGTAAATGAGTAAATCATAAATATTTAGTTTGGTGGTAAGTGCTACAATTACTTTACAACAAAGGGTTATTTAAGTTAAGAGAACCTCCACCAATAAATTAATATAGAAAGGATTTCAATGCCTGTCCTGGTTGAAGTACCATTATAATAAAAGTACGTATGAGGCAAAGATCTCATTGAAAATGTCATAGAAGCTTTTAACGATAATAAATATGAAAGTTGTCAAAACTTTAAACATGAGCTGTTCACGTGCAATGCACTTAACAAGAGTAACATGACCCTAGCTGTTAATGCAGTCAGAAATCACTAACAAAAGCAGACTATTATGGCACTCAGTATATTCACAACCACGTAGATACCATTAATAATGTAGTACGAAACTCATTTTCGTAGTGACACACACGTCTAGGCTCCTTTCACTAGATACTGAAGTAATAATATATGGAGTAACTTCGCAAGAATATATGTTTACCACTATACACAACCTTTATGTTGTTAAAAGGAATTTGAGGTTACATTTGGTCGCGATCGGGCTTTAGAATTTCTGAATTTACTGCTTTTTTTTGGGTGGCGCTTTATTTGTTGGTATAACTTGCTTTATTTAGGAGCTTTTGATAACTTTTGATGGTGATGCCAACTATCTTCATAATAAAACATAACATCACGCCTGTAATCTCCGAAGGGTTCAGGAGAGGTGTACCTATTAGTACACCCACATTTCGACAGTTATGTTTAAGTCCCATGTAATAGGAGGCGAGCCTGTTGTCATCAACCGGGTACAAATCCAGACTCCATGGCTGATATTGAGAAATTACTGATGGAAAATCCTATAACATTTTACTCGGCCTGGGAATCGAACCCAGAACCTCATGCTCAGCAGCCGCGCTTGCGACCGCTAGATCAACGAGGCAGTCCCATCTCGAGTCAGTATCATAATTATCTTTTATAATGAGTCGATACGATAAGGGCCCAATGGCTTTATTTTGATGAAACTACTTTTATATGAAAAAAATGAAAAGGCGTTTATTCGTGGTGGTTACATCCGGCCGTGTTACAAAGTATATTACTTCTGCCAAACTGTAGAACAGTTTGTTGGCAGATGTAGCTCCCTTACACATATTTACATAATTACATGTAACAACTTGTTAGTACTTTTCCATCAATAACAACGATTCTTTTACCTACAACTAAACACACTTATTTAACACAAAGGTAATATGGTTATTTGGTAATATTTTCATCTTTTATAAGAAAACCACTTAACAAAAATCTGTGAAGAGAAGTCAAAGTCAAATATACAAATACACTCACCTTAGTAGTGATGTACACGTTGCCCTGTCGACTAGCATTGGTGTTATTGCCGAGGAAATACCGAACGCCGAGACCGACTTCGTCCTCCACGCGATACAGCGAAGCGGTGTCGACATGTCGGTAGCCGGCCTCCAGCGCCCATTGTACAGCCAGAGCTAAAGAGTGGTTCTTTGGCAACACCCTTGTACCCTGCAAACATGACCATTTTAGTTGAATCTGATGTTGCCAATATATAGATATAACATGTCGGAACATGGATTTTCTCCAGAGCCCAACACTGAGTTCTTTGATACTATTTTAATTCTTATAAATAAATTCTCTGTAATTATTTTCATGTTTTACTTTATCGAAAACCAATCTTATTGTGAAATTATACTAAAACTTAATTTTGTATGTTGTTGGTTCAGTGTCTGTTTTTAAATGAAAAAGGGAGAAATAGATATTTCTTAAAAAAGGTTCTCAAGAAACTTCTCAAGAACCTTCTAGGATAAACAATTTGCCTTTAAGTATATAATGCTGCTACTATTAACCCGCTCCTATAATCCTTCCGTTACGTTTAAGTTCCATATAATAGGGTGTGGACCTATTACCATCAACCGAGCACAACTTTAGACTCCGTGGCTAATACTGAGAAATTCCTGATGGAAAAACCCATTAAAACTTTGCCCGACCCGGGAGTCTAACCCAGAACTGAACTGCGACCACGAGACCAACGGGGCGTTCAAACAAACCATGATGATTTAAGCAGTCATACAAACAAACACGAAAAGCGAAAGTAAATGGGTGTCCATTCCACTGACACCTTTCCTTAGCCTGTCCTGTAGTCACATTTATGTCACAAACACGTGATCAAACGAGGTTTGATCTATTATTTCCCTCGATCCTCACCACAGGGACTCTTATCATTAGTGAAAATAATAATTTCGTGTCGATATCAAACATAAGACCCAAAAGGTGAGGCAAATACTTATAGTACCTGCGCCCATATTTCGTCAGTTATATGAACTACAGGGCGAGCCTATTGACATCAACCGGGCACAAGTCCTGATTCAGTGTAAATTCCACAAGAAAAAACCCAATCATGCTTTGTCCGACTTGTAAATCGAACCTAAAACCTCATGCTCAGCAGAAATGTGTCTAACCGCTTGACCAACGGGGCAGTCAACAAAACACAATATCAACACAGTCTCAACGCAGACGAAGTTGCGAGCAAACGATAGTTTAGCAAATAATCCTCTATTTCAAAGTTTCAATATACACGTACGGTATACATAATGAAGTAAACCGTATGTTCCCGGCTGCATTTGACTAAAGGCTTTGACAGGATGGATGGAACGCCGTCTTAATCAGCTTTTCCAAATCCGGCTGTGAGTGCTCTATTCCTGGAATGCTGTTAAGATAAAACGTTTGTACTGTTTTCTATACGAAATTTAATTAACGTCAACAAGTTCAAATTTTCTAGTTGATCTGTTTTTTTTCTCCTTAATTACGCATGTTGAATTTAATGGAGACTAATCCAGATTGATAAAAAAATCGTTTCGAGAGCTCTAAGTGATTTGCGGTCAATCTGCGGTCAGAAATACTATAGAAAGTATTTTTCATGATAATCAGTCTTTAATTATGAGGCCTAAAGGCCCTACATTTATATTCCTTCGTTCCCCCTTGTACTGCACAATAAAAACAATTACACATGAAAACCGAGTTATAAAATAATATTATACTTACCGTAAAAATCGACAGAGACTTGAGACCCGATAAAAATATACAAAATCTAAAGAAAATCCACTAAAACGTAAATTAAATCTTTGGGATAAAGGCTGGGGGCCTTTATCCCAATTAATTAGGACTTGGCGTAGCATGCTTTTTTGTTCCATACTTTTGAATAACTCGTCATCTCAGCACTCACCTCTTTTCTAGCCATATCATTCTTCACACAGTTCATCCATCGTATCTTTGGTCTTCCTGTACTCTTATAGCCATCTACATTCATACTCTACATTTTTCTTACTACATTTTCCTAATTCGTCCGAATCACAGGTCCATACCACGATAACCGATCATCATCATCAGCATCAGCCTATAATATTCCCACTACAGGGACTCAGGCCTCCTCTTTATGAGAGGGATGGGCTATAATCCACCACGCGTGCCCAGTGCAGGTTGGTAGATGTCTCATGTCTTCGAATTTTTGGGTTCTAAGACATGCCGGTTTCCTCACGATGTTTTCCAGGTGGTGATGAAATTAATTACACTAAGTAATGTGGCTGCCTGGGTTTGAACCCACGACTTACTGTTTGTAAGTCGGTGCCGTAACCACTGGGCCACCACTGCTCGATAACCGATAACGCCCCACAACATTTGACTCACTAGCGCCACTACACAGTTTACTAATTTCTTATTTTATCCATTCACATGCCACCACACATCCCCGTTAGTATTCCCATCTCAGCCACATGTCATGTAATTTCCTAAAACGTACATTAAATACCCAATGTAATATACAGGGTGGTGCCGACAATACGACAATAAATCAAACCACTGGTAGTTCTTGTTCAAAGGAACATTATTAAAATATCAAATAAATATTAACACCAAAATAAAAAAAAATAAAAAAAAAAAACAATAAAACTAAGTAGCATAAAACTGTAAACGAAATACATTACAATTTACAAACAAATATTGGTTTACTAACCTTAGAAATAATTTGCACCGATTAATGGAAATAAAATGTAACAAACGAATTTGGCAAAGATACTCGTATTTAGGTAGGTTATTGTCGTATCGTCGGCACCACGACGGTGTTAGGATTTATTTGATAGTTTAAAAATGTTCCTATGAACTTGAACTACTAGTGGTTTCATTTATTGTCGCATTGTCGGCACCACCCTGTATAGGTTCCATGGGTACTTTAATACTTTTTTATATACCTACCGTTAAATTACAAGACAATAGAAAAGTACTTACATCAGGTTCATGCCCCAGACTGGTCCCCAGGGCTATCGCAGGTATTTCGTTGCCATCGTTCAATTTGTACGTCAATGTACTCGTGCAGGCGACCTGTGAAAGTGTTCAAACTCATTAAAAGATAAAAGATTTTAAGAAGACAAACTTTTTGTTTTTAATTAAAATTATTTTTAATTAAGGTTCGATTTTGTTGAGATGGTATCTAATCTAATCCATTAACCTCTTAAAACTATTTGTGTAAAAAGAGGCAAGATAATCATGAAAGAGATCAAAGAGGACAAAAAGATAATACAAATATATATTTTCTAGCTCTCACCCCGTGACTTCTCCCGCGTGAAAACGTAAAATACACTCAGTTATTGTGCAACTTTGCATAAGTGAAACCGTTTTTGAAATCCTAAGTTTCAAAAATTTTCTCTTACATTAAAACTTACTAACACACTTCTTTTTGAAAATTCCCCACAGCTAAGATAATAGGCGTTGGTGCCTAAATTTTACCAGTTTCATACCCACATTTCCTCTTCAAGAATCTTAACGAATTATGCCTAAAGCAATAATGGTCGTCACAACAATATTCGTATTGTTAGGCGGTTCTGCATTCATTACGGATTTGAGTTTCAATGGAATAATATCCATTCAGGCGCAAATCCGCGTAACAGGCATTACCTATTAAGCACTAACCATTGTATACCAACAGTAAACAATATGGCTATTAAATATATTATGGTCCAATCAACACAGATTTATATAAACAAAGGATTATAGAAAACTATTTGTAGCTAGAATATATACACGTAAAAATTAATAGTTGTTAGGTCAAAGTTAGATCATTTTGCAACGGTTCTTTCGATTTATTTAATACTTTATGTACCTACTTACGAAATATAGAAAAAAAGGCCCAAAGGTGATGCTTATTTCTCAAGAATTCTTTTCCAGCCACAGTGTGTAAATGAAAAAGAGAAAATAGAATATATAAAAACATAAAGCAAATAACAATTTTAAATATAACAAACAATATCAGAATGTACTAACATACATTATATGTGCACAGACAAAAGGAAGGAGGAATGGGTGAGGGGGAACTTTGGCCTTGGCCTTTTTTAGTAAAGAATACAAAATTCAACGTAGATATAAACACTCGATTTTTTACATCTATGAAGGCATCTACATTCATTGAATGAACCGACTGAAGAGATGAATAACGCAGGTACAAATATTTGATATAACGAATGACATTTCAACACATAGTCTACAACACAGGTATAGGTAACATCATTTAGCATGCTATAACAAAAACTGGGACTCAGGAGTCCCCTATGTAAGGGACATAATCCACTACGTGATATCAGTGTGTTGGTGTATGCCACAACATGCATTTCACAGTATAAAAAAGAATTATCTCACCAAAAGATGATTGAGTACAAAAAACAATATCAGTCGAGCCTGGACGTCCATTATCACTAACATACGGTTATACACTGAACAGTCAATATAAAATGTACAACACTATCGATTCCCGTTGAAAAAATGTAGTTTCTGAAAATCAGATACCAAATCGATCAATTACATCGTTCACAACGCAACACGCGATTTTTGGTTGATGGTGAAAATAGACTAGTTATCAGTCTATTTGATATTTTAAACCGATACCAGGAATGACACGCGAGTGTCTGGTATAAAATTTTGCCAAAGCTGCGACTTTATCTCAGACAGATGTTGTAAAACCAGTATTATATATATACCTAAATGATCGACTGGACTATTAACGCAGCCTTGAAACGTCTGCCACGGGTGATATATTGAAAAGTAAACTTTTGTTGTTTTTTACCAAGTTTTTAATTAAAATTTTAATAATTACATTATTTATAATATGAGATGTTGCTTACTATATTTTAAAGCAAAATTAAGCTAAATTGTTCCGAGAAATTGTATTTGGAAATCGGCATAAGGATAAATTGAGACATACTGAATCACCTTCATTTGGCAAACGACCTTTTAATAATTTCTGATAACCCGGATCAACTGCAAACTATACTAGGTCAACTTATAAAAAAAGTAAAAAGGGCTGCAGATGAATCTAGCAAAAACGAAACCGATGACGAATCGAAACCGTAGATGAATACCTACCTACCTATCTTGGAGATTTCCTACAAACGATACGTTCAAAGAAGTACACAACAGGGTAAATGTAGCGTGGAAGCGTTACTGGTCCCTAAAAGAAATCACAAAATATCGGTCAATACCGCAGACATTAAAAAACAAAGTATTACTTCAAACATGGCTTACGCTTGCCAAACTTAGGCTTTGGCATGGTAAGCAAAACGCTAAGAAATCACATGGATTATAATATGTATGAATGAAGCCTTTAACACATTTGAAGGAAAACAAAAAAAAAGTGTACGTATCATGCAAAATAATAAGGCTGAAATGAAAATGGGCGAGTCTCGTAATAAGAGACCGAAAGAAGAAATGGGCTAAATTACTATCAGAATGGTACCTAAGAGAAGGCAAAAGCGACAGCGGGTTCCATGTAAACAAGGGAAATCTGAGACTGAGAAACGTGTAAGAATATGAGGGAGGCCTATGCTGTAGTAAAAAAAAACTTCGGAAACCGAATCTTAAAGAATTTAAATTTGAAGAATTTAAATTTATTTAATAAGCACTGTAAGTATATGTGTAACTAGATGGTAAGATTACTAATAACGATTATCATTATCAATCTCTTCTCGCTAATCACAATCTGCACCCTCGATCTTCTAAGCGTATCGATGGCAACAAGTTCAAATGTGTTTAGCCCAAAACTCAGCCATGCGAACTCCGCTCACTGAGGCAGTAAATAGATCACCAAGTGCACAGGTGGTAGGGCATGAGTTGCAAGATGGAAGGTGGACCATTAACATAATAATATTCTTAGAGAAGACTTTGTTCTTTCTATGTTGACGGATGTAGAGGGAGAGGAATACCGAAGAAAAGATGCATGGATTGTGTGAGGAATGATATGAAGGAAAAAGGAGTAAATGATAGAGTGACGATTGACAGGGGACAATGGAAGAAAAAACGTGTTGCCCCGACCGGCAATGGATTGGAAGAAAATGATGATTCTTTGAGAAGATAATGATACAACTGTAGCATAATGCAAGCATTTCTAGTTTAATAGGATTGTACACGCAGTTCCTCTCCCGAATTGACCACGCATTATAGATAAACTCAATAGCACATCTGTTTGTGGTCGAACCGACAGACGTGCGCTTTGTCGGTAGGTACACTGGAAAAACAGATCGGCTGTGTATTGCATTATCAAATATCGAATCTGTCTGTACCGGCAATAGTGCGAAATTAACGTGATTAAAATGTTCAAGATCAGTGTTACGCTGTTGTTTTAAATGTAAACTATTATAATAACAGAGTCTTTTCCTAATATTAAAAAAAAAAATAGATTTTAGAGATTAGGTGGGCTCACTAGCCTCTCCAACTAATCGATTGCAAAAACGACGACTAGTCGGTCAATCCAATCTTTGCTATCGGTGGGGTTTCACAATTATATTTGATTATTTAAACAGCTGCTACCACATGAACAAATAGCTGGAATGAATACAAAAAAAATAATACTAATTGAGTCGAAATCTTCTAAAGCGTCTCTGCAAAAGTTAAAATGAAAAAATCATCGCCATCACTTTAACTATTAATTTACTAGTCACTTAGGATATAAGATATCTAAAATCAATGTTCACGAACAACCACGAATCCAGTCGAAGAATCCCAAAGTACCAAAATCAAACCAAAAACAAATCAATATACAAAGTGCATAATACAACATCACGTGAAAATCGATGTACCCCTCTTAGTACGTCCAACAACGGCACAAAACAGTAGAGAAACTATTAATTTTAAAAGAGAATCCCTATAAATAAAAGATGGTTACATAGACGGACAGATACGTAGCGCCCCCGTTTAAAAAGTTCGTCTTTGTTGTCGAGAGATAAACTGCGGTATCCCTTGGGATTTGTTCCGCGCTTGGGCCACGGAACCTAAAGACATCTTTAATAAGAAAATACAAAGACTTACGAATTTTTAGAGTAGGTTTAGTAGGCTATGTTTATGTTTCCCTGGTTGCTAGTGGTGTTTTTACTTTGAGAGCTCTTAATTCGTAGTTTGTGTTTTAGTGAGTGTTTTAATTTTGGGATTGTGGAGCCGCACTGACCCTGCTCTATTTCTTTTTTATACGAATTTGACTTGATACTAAAAAGGTGTTAGGCTAATTGGCTTTTTACTCATTGGTAGTACGATGATTAGCATAGACATATTTTATTTAGAACTGGAAGCGCGTATTCAATTGAAGTAGTGAAATGTAGTCAAAAGTTTTATTCCTCTCGAACGATACTAAGATTTTTAAATGTATGTTAAAATTCAAACCTTACTTTCCAAGGAAGGCTACAGCCGCATTAGTAAAGCCAGGGCGATGCACCGCCGTCGACAAGACTAAAACAAACGTATTTTAATTAATGGGGTGGTCGCATTGCAAATGCGGCTTGTGGATTTATTTTCGTCTTGTTGTCACCATTGGTTTACCAGTGTGGTCGTGGCCTATGGTTTCATGAATCCAAATTGATATGTAACCAAGGTTTAAAAAATTGAAGCTTAAAATATTATGATAGATTTGAACAAAATAATGTTTGTTACCAGTTACTCTATGTAATGTCTACTTTTCATACTTGTTATTTGTAAGGTGTAAATACAGAGTATTATATATTTATATCTCTTTTTGATGTACATAAAACAATAAAAGGTACAAAAGTTAGGTAACTTGTAGTGACTACAAGATCCTCTAGGAAGGACCGCAATATAGTCCTTCCTGGAGAATCAGTAATGAGCCAAAGCTTTGCAACTTACACATTCATCAACGTATCCTAAACAAATAAAGAAACCAGACGTATATTGTGAAACCTTCGCACACAGACTTATGTTTGTTAATCTATCTAACAGCGATATCTATAAGCTTAATGGCTTCGGAAACCAATGACCTCAGCCGGACGATTACGAAGACAAATAGAACCAAAGAAACGTCGCAAAGTAATGCTTTCAAATACATGATGAAAATAATAAGGACTATTATTTAATTCCGGGAAAGATTTCGTATAAAACTTTTGTTGTTCAAAGCCACAAAAGGACGATTTTATCTGTTTTATAAGATGTAATTTTTCTTTGTTTAGGTGATACATGTGCGTGGATTTTGTTAGTACTTTTGTGGATTTCCATCGGTTTTGTTTGAAGCCTACATTGCCTACTTAAGAAAGAGAATGCTCAGTAGCAACAGCATTTATATTCTTCTGCTAATATAGTCTAACGACTGATTTTTAACCGACGAAAACTTTCAATGCTGCTTGGTCAATAATCATGTTCTACCATGGTAAAAGTTTGTGGTAAGATGTCACGTATTCCATGTATATTGGTACATTTATGGCAAATGCAGTGCCAATTTTGATTCTAAATTGACATTTCACTAGCTAGTACATAACATTTAATTTAGCCTGTAACCAGAGAACCGAGGCTATCAATATTCCCACAATCGAAATTTATCATCGTAATAAAACTCATACGCTCAATTTTTGAATTAATTGTGGCAATCTACCATAAATCATAGCTATTCAATGCAAGCTCAGAATACTCGCACTGCATGTTATGATATATGACCGCAGAGTACGTACACATGACGACAAATCAAACTGTTTAATTCCAGTACAATCTGACCGCGGAAAATACGGAGACATTGTACAAACCAGGGTCAGCTTATGCTGGAAGTGTGTAGTTAGAAAGCAGTAGTATGTACGTAGTACGTTTATTAACGACACTTTCAAGTAATTTACTCCGGTTATAGGTATATTAAATTGTTCGCAGCGTTTAGTTTGCGAACTTAGGCTTCAGACTGCCTCATGGGAGTAATATCCACATATTCCTTCATGAATATAAAGTTATTTTGCTCTTAGTTGTTCTTCGCAACTTTTATGATAATTTCTATCACTTCCATTATAATTTTGATATGTTTTTATAAAGTTACCTTACCTTTTATGTCATATTAAAATACAAAAACAATAAAACAAACCCAGTGTTAATAAAAATCACTCATTGTATTTTTTAATTAATTAATTTCACACAAAACCATTAGGGCAGATATTAACATTTAGGCGAGGTACACATGCAGGTCACCACTTAACCCAAACACAATGTAGTCGGTGAATGAAAGAAAAACAAGACCGCCGTCCTTATCGCACGGAAGCCGCGGGTGTCAAGAGGAGGAAACGGCTAACTTAATTATGCTTGTAGGCCCAAGCAAGCGACTTGACGACGTCATTGTATAACTAGCCTTAGGTCCTATTGTGTAAATACTATTCTGCGTATAAATATTCAAGTACTAGACGCAAATGATGGTTGTTTACTTACTGGGTGTGCCGAGTAGATATGAAGATTATTACTTAGTGTTACTAGGGTTCCTAGAAACGGTAGGCTAATGGTCGATATGATCGGCTTCTGTTTAAGTATTACATGGAATAGCTGTCTCGTAGCTATAGTAACTAAGGTCCTCAGCAGGATCGCAGGATCCGATCGATAAACATGACATCGTCACGCCTGTAATTCCCGAAAGGTTAAGCAGAGGAAGGACCAAATAGTTCACCCCTATTGTCATGAACCGGGTACAAATCTAGCCTCCGGGGCTCCTACTGAGAAATTCCTAATGAAAAACCCAATAACACTTTACCTGACCCGGGAATCGAATCCAAGATCAAAAGCTCAGCTGTCACGCTTGTGACCACTCGACCAACGAGGCAGACACCGACACCGGCAGTCCGAATGGTTTAGTTACCAGAATTTAGAGTTTACTAAAGTACCTTTATAATTAAGACTCGACGATAAATGTGCTTTCCGAGACTCAAAGATGTCTCAAAGTGGTGTCTGTAAGCACCTAAGTACACCCAAAGAAAGTATTCTTCCTTATCTACATTAGATATAACATTCATATTGTTGGTATAAATAGATTATACCAACAATACAATTGTGGAACTAAATTTAACAGATCGGCCATGTTGTCGTTTGTCGATGTTATCAAGGTGCGTTTGTTGTGGTAGATATTTTGTGAGTTTATTATTGGATTAGTGCGTTATAAGGTTTATTTACGATGCCAAAAGTTGTGAAACAACATTATGTCGCGCGACATACAGCGCTGCGTCTGCGGGACTTCTTTCGTGAAATGGACTTTAGTCGTAGCAATTGAATGATAGGTATCAGGTTTATTACCGGGTTTAATATCTCGGTCAGTATCCGGGAATTGCTGACAGAAACCCACGTCAGTGCACCACTAAAAACATACCCAGTCACCGGTTACACAGAAAACCTATTAATATACAACAGGCCTCTCATGTTTCGAAACACTCGAATTCTAAAAACACGTGAGCGATCCGCCGTGAGGTACCGTGAGGAAGTGCAATATTGACAGTGCTCTGAATGCAAATTACTCAAGTTTTTGTTACTACAAAAATATTTGGGAGGACCGAAAACTCTACTAATTTCTTTTGACGTTTTATTGACGCTCGTGAAATAACAGTTTCAAAACTAAAAAGCCATTTCCATTCACGCAATGGTGAAATAAGGAAAAGCGTTATCGTTAACCAGGCCCCAGTAAACAAATAGAGTTAGTAAGTAGTCGTTGTTAATGTGGAAAATATACTATAAATAGTGTTGTTTTAGGGTCAAAGTAACACATCCATATGAAACAAGCGGGTAATAAATTATTACACATGGACCCTTCGCGGTGGAGCTTGGAGTATCGCCCGTTAATGTATCGGCAACAGGCCAGTCGGGACTGTTATCTGGTTTGCACAACTAAAATACTGACCTCACCCACACGCTCCGAACTATTCGCTAGCTCCCGAGAGAAATATATTATTCTAAACAGTTCACACGAAATTAGAAATGCTCTAAATGACTTCTTGTTCATACATGCTGCAATATTCTGACATGTGGTTACATAATTGTAACATAATTGCTTTTAGTGGTTTCGGATTGTAAATAAACTGAAATGAATACGTTTTTAAACTGACATGGTCTGTAATATTTCTGAATTATGGTTTATCAGTAGCACGGGATATAGGAAACTCAAAGTAAATAATAAAAATTGTAAATATGCCGATTACCTATCTGTTCTTTTGCACTGGACTTTATTTTCTACTTTTCTTTTCTTCCTGCTCTTGTCAGATGTTACTTCGGGTCGGTGCAACACCTTTTGCTTTTCTGTTACATGGGTCATCAGTTCATCACGGGCGCATCAAAGCAGAGATTTTGAATCCATTAATGAAAATAATACATGTCTATTTTCTCATCACAAACGTCACAGTGGACAGTGATTACTTAACCTCATACACAGGGTAAACATTTCTGAGAGAGTGCCCGAAATAGGCATACAAAACATGTGCTACAGGTCGCCAAGCCACCTAAGAATTACAGTTATAAAACTAATTTAGATTTATAATTTAACAACTTATGGGTGATAATTATACTGTAACACTAGGTTCAAAATGTTGTAAATAAAAAAGAAAATGTCTTGAGTATACTAAAATAATAATAAGCCCTAGTTAAAAGAATTTAAGGAAAAATAAATATCCTAACACCTGATTTATTAACGTAATCCTCGCTCTCAATTTTATAGAAAAAAACAAATAAGTTGAAACAAACGACCGGCAACTAGGTAGATAACAAGATCAGGCTCAGTGCTACAGTTTTAATTTACAGAAATGTCTAGAGTTTTTCCGCGTAGTGAATTTTCCACTGGCTCCATTCATCAGGCGACTGTCACTGTCCCCTGCCGAGCAATTACTGATGTCGCACTCGACTGCACCGTTCGCAATTACTACCACCTACCTCTACTTCTGTACGAATACTTACCGCACCGCTGCCGCTGCCTGCGACACTGCCAACATCTTTTTCTACACCGGCCTTATTTATTATATCATGCCACAGAACATACAGCTTCTGAAACAGTACGTTTTACATTTTAGTATTATTTGGTTGTATTTGTAAGTATCTTCTAACACAATTCATTACGTTATTGTACAAAAAAATTCTTTATTTCCAGAAGATAGAGAAAGGCAAACCTGTGTTTATTAGAAAATGCCTTTCCTTTCACGTTACACACACGGAATTTTTCCCGTTCGCCGGAAATTTACCCTTACGCACCTGGCTTCTTTTATGTGCGCCGACAAAGCGCGGCCTTTGCTTTCATACGCCACCCAAAGCCCCTGAAGTCCCAATCAAATTAATGATATTTAAATTAACTACGACATTCATACGAGAAAGACTGATTGAATCAAAGGCGCTCAAATAAATAATTCTGTGGCGTCCCTTTTGTTACTTTCACAAAACTCGACCCTCATCGAGCTTTCATAACGAGCGTCGGTTTAACAAAATATTATTTTTTCCAAAAATTCACTTCGATAAATACGTCATTCAATTTTGGAGAAATAAAAATGAGTCAACGCAGAGAGTCAACAATGCGGAACAAGTGAAACGCTCCAATAATAAAAAAGGTAAAACGGATCGCCTGGCCCGATTTTCAATATCGTTTTGCAGGTAAACGAGGGTGTTATTCATATGTGTAAAGAGGGGTTTCCTATGCGTGTAGATGGCTATCTACATTTATTCCATAGAGACCTTTCGTCCACCTTATTAATAGTCTAGAAGTTATTTCTCACACTCACTAACACATTGGGTATACAACACATATTGATTTTCAGTCAAAGAGAATGGACTCGTTGATTGCAAGATGCTTGTCAAATTATTTACGTGGTATCTAGGGCTTACTCCGATCCAATCTGTAGGTGAAGCTATTCTCAGGGCACCGACCATTCGACGAGCCTGATGGACTTGGATACACAGATTCCGATATCTGCAACTGTTCAAACTGGATTAGTTGTCGAGAGCCTTTGCAAATCGAGTCAAATAACCCGAATGCTTCACCCTATCTAGGTTTCGCCTTCAGCTTTTCGTTTACAAATGATTTATTGTTCTGCAAAAGGTTCTCATCAATTCGCTAAAGGAACAAGCTATGGAACAAGACAGACATTATAACAGTAATCAGTACGAACAAAACAGTATTTGATTTCTGGAAGGGTCTAAATAGGTTTCTGATTTCAAGGAACTAACGAACTGGCTTTGGCGGCCTACCAATATTGAAAATGTTTATTGTTTTAGTTAGTAGCTATTTTATGATATTCATGAGAAATGTAAACACTCGAGCTTTAAATTAATAACATAACATCACGCCTGATATCCCAGAAGGATTAGGCAGAGGTTACATACCTAATAGTGCACCTACATTTCGCCAGTTAAGAAAGAAAGAAAGAAAATGTATTTATTAGTATCACACAGGACAACACAAATTGATAAAAAAAACAATAACCCAAAACCCATAATTAACAGTAAACCTTAAAACATAATAAATTATACCAAAATAAATCCTGTACGAGGCCAAAAGGCCACTATCTATATGGTGCTGTAAATAATGACAAATGTTACAGCGCTGGTATTCTGATAGGGCCCAATTATGTTTAAAGTCCCATGTAATAGGGGGTGACCCTATTGCCATAAACCGGACACAAAACCAGATTACGTGGCTGCTACTGAGAATTTCATGATAGCAAAAAAAAAACCACTAACAATTTGCCCGACCTGGGAATCGAACCCAGGACCCAGGCAGCAAAATATTCCCGTCGGGGCTGCGGGTTGTTCGCAAGAGATACCGCGGCCTTGACATGAAGGGCTAAGAAGGAACATGGGTGGTTTTTAGTCAGTAGAAGTCTGACACTCCCTTTCGCTCTGCCCAAGAGCGGGAGGGGTTATTTGATGATTTTCTACCCGCCAAAAAAAAATAAAAAAAGCATTAGACATTAACGCAAGACGTAAACTAATATCATAACAAAACGAAAAGATTTTGTAATTCACCGACCTAAAACTAAAGCTACCATATTAATGCTATTACTATTAGCGTACGTTGGTTGTTATGACCGACCATGCCTTTGAGGATTAGTCGCTACATGTACCTAAGGTACATGGACACCACGTATTAATAACTAGTGGCTGGTTGCAGGCGACTGCGCCAGACAGTTATCTGCCTCTGAAGAGGACTGTTCGATTGCCAATGAAACGGTTATTGCCCAATACGAGTCATATGCACACATCGCAACTCCGTATTAGAGACAATTGTTTGCAATATTTCAAATAGAACTGAGATGGAATTTGTAGATGCATTATTGAAATTGAATCTTGTGTAGTGAAATTGTTTCAGATGGACTTCTTTCGGAACTAGTCGTGGCCTGATTGTAGAAGAATAAAATAGAACATATGTTTTACTATTTACATCATACAAGTGACATACAAATAACAGAAGGTGACACCACAGAACAGAAAGAGCGTAATTTTGTGAGTCGTGAGTCGCAGAAATACTGCCCGGCAGAAATTCTATTGGGATCCAGACGAGCGCAGTAGAACTCATTTTGCGTCGCCGTGTGAATCAAATAGGACTTTTTTATGAAACGATTGTTTGACCTCACCCTTATGGGTGAGGTCAAACGAGCGTATTTTTGTGAGTCGTGAGTCGCAGAATTTCGGTCGCAGAAATTCTGCTGCATTAGGTTAAAAAATTGTTTTTGTCATGACGACTTTTGAATGGGTTACAGAGAGGGAGAGACAATACTGCAGGTAGTCTGTGGTATACCAATTACACATCAATATACAAACATACCTATATCATATACAATAATCACATCACTAGACCAAAGGACCATGAATATATAAAGATTTTACGAGCATACGAGATTCACTTAAAAAGTTGCCATTAGGCCAAATGGACTCCCGTCTGGGCCTCGGGTCCCGTCGGGCCTGGGGGTTGTTCGAAAGAGATACCGCGGTCTCGGCGCAAGGGCTAAGAAGGAACATGGGTGGTTTTAAGTCAGTAGAAGTCTGACACTCCCTTCCAAGAGCGGAGGGGTTATTTGATGATTCCCACCCGCAAAAAAAAAAAAAAAAAGCCAAATGGACTAACCGGTCCCCTGACGATAGGCCACTCCCGCCTTCCGTAAATTTACGCTAACCATGTCGTCACCTTCTAAGAAAATCCGCTTGAATAGATTCGTAATCCTTAGTAAGTATGAGGAAAAACTTATATCGTTAAATGTACACGACACGTGTAAACATGTGTATCGATAATCTCAAAAAAAACCGGCCAAGTGCGAGGCGCGCTCGCTCATGAAGGGTTCCGTACCATTATCTATAAAAACGGCAAAAATCATGTCTGTTGGATGGGAGCCCCCCTTAAATATTGATTTTATTTTAATTTTATTATTAAAGTTAAAATAAAACTGAATATTTTAAGTCCCTACCTGTTGCCATTATTGATATCGCGTTAATTGTATGGGAGCCCCCCTTAAATATTTATTTTATTTTGTTTTTAGTATTTGTTGGTACAGCGGCAACAGAAATACATAATTTTTGAAAATTTCAACTGTCTAGATATCGCGGTTCTTGAGATACAGCCTGGTGACAGACAGACGAACGGACGGACAGCGAAGCCTACTAAGGCTTCGTCAAAAAAAAAATTGGGTCCCATTTTTACCCTTTGGGTACGGAATCCTGAAAATGGGTTTCAACAAGGTGTAGTTTCGCAACCTCGTCTCTAAGATATTGTAAGAAAAGACATAAATAATCATATGTTCCGGTACCTGGTCAACAATTGATATACGTTGTTTTTTTAAGTTGTTACAAATTTAACAATATTTCAGCCATATAAGTGCCGTGGTTTAGAGAATAAAAAATGATCGAAGAAACCGTTTGCGATTGCTTGTCTGTGTGTGAAAGCGCTGTTATAGTTCGAAAATCAAACGGAACGCGTTTTACACTTACCGATTTCCATTAAAAGAAAAAATATCTCTACCTATATTATTATTGATGCGGGTCGAGAATCATTAGTACGGTTTCTTAAATTCGGCAAAACGACCGCCTGTAGACCAGACAGTAAGTGTAGTTACTTCAATTTTGTATATCAGTTTAATTCATTTTTGTTCCATTACATTTTTCGCCCCGTATGAGACCTACGATGATAGTGGAAAGATACTGCGATACCAAAGCGACTGCAACCGCCAACCAAGTAACCTATAATAAAACGGGGACCACAAGTTTTCATGTTTTCCTCCAAAAATAGACCACAGACCATCGCACGTCGAAACGACGCTTCACATTTCCTGCACTTCTATTACCGTTCTACTTTTGCCGCGTCATTGAAATGCCAGCAAATAAAACCGCATTGGACTAGAATCGCCGCCGCTATAAAATGGGACTCCAAATTGTGTGCGCCGACTTTCGTAGCTAGTAGTCTCATGGCTTTTTTATCCTTTTTACAAACTACCTTTGAATCAATTCAGCTGGAAACTACCAACAGGAAGTGGAGTGATTTTTTACATTACCTTTTAATGCATTCTGGATTTAACAACATCTAGGTCTTAACTTCCTCGGTTAAATTGCACTAACGCTGATTAGGCCTGAATTTTTCATATTTCAGCTTTGCTCATTCTTTTAGACCGTCGCCAAATTTTCGGCTGACTAAATTACGACTGTCACAAACACTCTAAGAAGAAGATGGTTTCGGTTATCTGGTCTGCATTTCATTGGTTTTTACGCTGGTTTCTTTAGAAAGCTTGGAAAGTTTTATTAGTTCATCAAGATAATGAGTAGATTCGTTTAAAAATCTGCCAATTTCTTCTACCAAAAATTATTCTACAATTGTATTTGATTCGCAGCAGAAGAAAACACGCGATTGACAGACAAAATGAGGATATATCTGACAGGTCCCCCTAAAACTTCTCTACCTGCGCCGTGAGATATTGAAAACCGAGCCCCGGGCGATCCGTTTGACCTTTTTTATTGGCAACATTTCACTCGTTCCGCATTGTGAATCGTTTGACTGAAACGGGTTGCGTTGTCAAATTGCTCTGATATTTTAGGCGGTGCCTGTATAACCTTCATTTACATGCCGCGCTACTTTCCTACGTCATAATAGGGGTCTTATTTGCAGTGTGTTGTCACAGAGTGTTTGCAGAATGTCGACACTATATTATGCGGTAACGACGTGATGGTATGTGATGTGAGGGTGACGTTCACGTTTTTCACTTTGGGTCAATGTTGTTGACATGGAGTGCAAGTCTGTCCGCTATTACGGATCAGATTTTTTAAGACCTTTGCCTTGAAGTGGGACAATACACCCTAACTAAACAAATCGAGCAAAAATATAGTAGAAGCCGTACAATTGGGAACCACATACATTACAAAAAGGTGTTCTACCCGAGCTTTATTTATCTAAAAAGTGTACAATAAAAAATACGCCTACTGAACTTCCCACACACCCAAACGACATGGAGTTTTCTACAAAAAGTTGTTCTTTGTTGAAGGCCGCGTATATCTAAAAACTCTTTATCTCTCTCCCCAAGGTAAGAAGACTTGGTTACCGCAATGACGTGGCATAACCTCCCTTCATTTAAGTTGACATAAGGAAATGGATTGTTCATGTTGCAGTGCCATTGGGCAAAAGGTTTTAAGTTTATTTATTTATAGGGATGCGGATGACAGAAGTGAGGGATGCGATAACAGCAAACATAATTTAATGGGCCCACAGTATGTCCAATATGGTCACAATGGAGCAGTTTTACATATTGGAAGATTTACGATCGATTTTGGATAAGATTCAAGGTGTAACTAGATTGCTGTCGATAGATGTCGTCGATCAGTCGAGATGGATTGGCTCGTGATGTCACCTTTATCCTTATCTCCAACGAATCTGGTTCTGGTATGGTTAGAGTAAGCTACATTTTTGCTTACCGTTGTGTATTTTAAAAATGACCGAAAACGTTTCATTTATTCCTTTTAAATCTAAAAAGAAAAAGTTTATCACAGAAAGTTCTTAACACCATCAAATGAAGCGCCCACTCCAAGAAGTGTTGAATACACGCACCCCTCAGCGAGTTTCAAACATATCTCCTTATTTCTATGATTTGAGGGTACACATTACGGCGGAGAGGGTGCAGTCGACTTGGCTGGATATTACTTTAATCGCGGAAGGCTGTTACGGTCAAAGTTTGAAACCGTTGCCCTGCCACAACTCCCCGCTTATTGCTCGCCAGCCTGTTATCGCACTCTTAACATTTTTGTTTTTTATTCCTAAGATGTTTGTTCTTAAATGCAGTTAGGAACTTCGAATTGGAACGAAAATAAAAATAAGGACGCTTTTCTTTTAAGAACTCTTTCTTAAACAACTGTTACTGTTACTTCTGGATTTTAGTTTAGGCAACTTTTTGAAAACAATCCGATTGAGAAACATTCGGCCATTATTGATTTTTAGCTGGGCTGGGATGACAACAGGTCAATTAGGTTTCTAGCAAAGAGTAGAATAGTTGTACGAACGGATTAATCGTGAAATATCATAATATGTTAAGGTGCGTACAGGTTATGTAACATGTTGTATAACATTTGTAACATGACATTCAGGCTCCACATTACTGAAACATGTTGTATAACAACGTTTTATAACATGTTGTGTTATATGATCTGTACGCACCATAAGACAATTTTGACATTGATGTTTCATATTCATTCTCATTTCTAGATTATTTTGTCAGCTGTTTTTTAAAGGTACACATACCTGCCCCTTTTAGTGAGGTTAAGACTTTTTGACATAACCTTTTGGTACAGCAACGGCCACGGTCACTGGCCACGGTTTCACAATAATTGTTTAGTTCTAAGCGTGACCCCCCTGGTTTCTAGCTTTAATACTTGACGGTTTTTCTGCTTGTTCTACCGTGATGCGTTTAGCAATTAAATAAAATACTTATTGTGGTAATACCCTTCAGTTTGGAAGTAATATAAAATATTTAATTTATTGTTTTTAAAGGTGATAGTGAAAAAGCCCGTTCCTGTTTCTAATTGCCCATTCCTGCGGCACTGGACCCCTATGCACAATTGCAGGTCTGGTTCACAGCGGGATGAGGACATAGTTTTAGGTACTTGATTAAGATTTATTGTTCTTTTAGTTTTATTTTATTCTAACGAGAAATGTTACTAACCAAGGCTTCTAAGTGTTACTAACAACAACATGAATCATCCATGTTAAATTTTAACAAATTATAATAATTAAAATTGTAGAAAAAATATACTAAGCATGTGGTTCAAATCAATAAGTTAAAACTTCCCCCAATAGCCTTCGGATTGAGATTGAAAGCGCGTTACGCAATTGGGTCGCGGGTTCACGTAAGAGTTGTTTTCTTCTAGGAAATCCCCTCCCTCCCCACTGTCCTTGTCAGCCCTTCATTTGTAACATCAACGCGTTTACGGTAGGTAAAATAAACATAGGTATAATAACATACATAAACTAACACCTTTTTGACATTAGGGTAGGTAGAAGCTATAGAACGCTATTTACAATACGGTAAGTCGAGGCCCAGTGGTGGCGGCCCCGACTTACGAACAGTAAGTCGTGGGTTCGAATCCAGACAGGTGCATTACTTTGCATAATTTATTTCATCACCGCTGCTCTCAAAATGGTGAAGGAAAACATCGTAAGGAAACCAAAAATATCGAAACATGTGACATCTACCAACCCGCACTGGGCCCGCGTGTTGGATTATAGCCCATCCCTCTCCTAAAGAGGAGGCCTGAGTCCCTGAGTCCCTGCAGTGGGAACATTACATACTGATGATGATGAAGTCGAGACCTACAGTTTCTAAATAAAACCTTAAGAAATAATTGCAAAGTGCAATATAAATGTCTTTGTTCGGAAACTTGAGAGTTAAGTCGCCGGCTGTATTTATTATAGCCACTTCAGTGAGCGGAAGTAAGCTCTTCAACGGCATGAAGTAGTTTTAGGAACAGCACCCACTGCTAAGTGTTTTAACTTTCCAATTTAAAACACACCTAATTTACAAGAATCTAGAACTCACTTTGCAATAATCATTATGGCAGAGGACCTACTTAAAGAACATGTGCCAGTTGTAATTTAAGATCTATTTACAAATTCTTAAGGTATGTTATGCATATTATGCCTTATGTTCTATGCCGTACTTATGCATCGAAGGACGAAGAAGGAGACTTAACAGTAATAATAGTTACTTTTATTTAACGTGGCGCTGAGGTCGATAAATTACGTAAATCAAATAAGTACAATATTATATCAAATTGAATGTTTCATCAACACCATCATAATCCTTCATCCGGTTACTACAATCCTCCCATATTTGGTGCCAATTTGATCCATCCAGATTTATCCAACGAAACATGTGAAATCAAATCTGTCACTATTCAATTTGAGGAATATGGTGAGGAAATACTACGAGGTTAGGTAAAGTTAGAATAAGATTATACAAAAAGAAGCTTTATCATGTACATTTTAACGTAGGAAAACACATTGTAGGTACCTTCATTCGAGGAAATGAAACCATATTCAGTTCATGTATGGACTAGGACCAAATCTCGTAATACGCTAGGGTCTACTATCAAGTTATCCACGAAAATCCGCAACATTACCTACGTGCAAAGATCTTGTTTTGTTCCCTAAATATATTATTATTTGGTCCACATTTCTGGGCAAAACTATCACTATAACAGTAAAGGAGACAACACTATATTGTATGCGAAATGGAAAATGTGTCCACAAGGAAAATATATTACGTGTATTGTGATAAATAGGGGGAGTCAACGTGGCTCATTTTACTCCGACGGTGTTGCATTGCATGCACTTTCATAGTGCAAACAACGTCCCTTAATTTCGGGCTAAGTTCACAAAGAATTAATTATTATTGACGCTGCAGCTGGGCGTCTCTCGGCTTGATTAAACTGGCCCAAGTCTACAAATTAGCAGTCTCCACGAAGCGAAGTGAAGATAATGTTAAGATTGCTTGTGTTCCACGAACTGCATGGGAGAATTCTTAATTCTTTATTGTGACATTCGTACAGTAGTTGTGTAACAGTACAAAGAAACATTGAGTTTTTTCCCAGCAAAAGTGTGATAGAAAAAGGCAGATTTGACTGTGGTCTATCCCACAGTAAATCCAGAAGATATTGGTAAGCTAGTTACTTGACATTGAATCAGGTTTGAATTGCAAACAAAGCTAGACGTCGTAAAAAACGATGAGTAATAAAATGAAGAGATACGCAGGAGGATCAAGGATTCGTGGGTTTTGAAGAGTATGGATGTAAACAGATTGCATGTAGCGAAGATGAGAATGTTGAGGTGGATGTGCGGTGTGACAAGAATGGATAAGGTAAGGAACGAATATAATATTCTCATAATTAGGAAGTTCAAAAGTTGCGTCAGTAAGAAAAGTTGAAAGGGAATCCTCTGTCTTGGTAGGGACATTTGATGAGGAGGGACGAATCACTTGAGTACTGAATATAAATGTTGATGGATGGAGAGGGAGAGGAAGACCAAGGAAACGATGGTTGGATTGTGTGAGGAATGATAATGAAATACAAAGGAGTGAATGATAACGTGGGAGTAGACAGCGGAGAATATAAGAAAAAAGCATGTTGAGCCGATCCCAAGTACCATGGGACAAGGGCAGGAAGATGATGATGACAGGAGGATCCAGACAACCGATATTAACGGCACGGTTGGCCCAGTGGCTAAGCGATTGGACTGCTGCGCTGCGTGTCGCGGGTTCGATCCCCGCACGGAACAAATATTTGTATGGCCTGCAGATAGTTGTTTCGGGTCTGGGTATTTGTGTAAGTGACTTTATGTGTTTGTAAACGCACCCACGATACAGGAGAAATTCCTAGTGTGGGGCAACGATTTTATAAAAAAAAAAAAGATGTGGGTGTACTATTAGACATCTGCCTAACCCTTCGGGGATTACAGGCGTGCATAACATAACAGCTGTTTTGTTTTGTTAATACAGTGATCAGCAAACATTTGTGTTATTATTCTAAGAGGTGAAAATAAAAACGTCGGTGTTCGTCGCGACCCGATTCCTCCGAGTTAATTGTGGTCATTAGTCATATGTCGGGCCGCTGCACACAGCCAGCACCTTATCTCCTGTGATTTGTAACGCCGCTGAAGTATAAATTATAGCTCCACAAGCTAAATTATAAATTAACCAAGGACTTCAGCTTTGTTTACGTAACTAGTCATTGGCCCGTTGGTAAACGTTGGTAAGGTTCGATTCCCGGATCGGGCAAAAGGTCCAATTGGATTTTTCATTCCAAATTTCCCAGTAGTAGCCCGGAATTCGGACGTTGGTGATATAATACCCCCGTGCCTCAGAAAGCACGTTAAGCCGTTGGTTCTGCGCCTGATCTCTCTCCAGTCGTGTTGGATTGCCGTACCATCGAACTATGAGAGAAAAAGGAACAGAGAGTGCACCTGTACCTGCACACACACTTGTTCATCATCATCTCGCGCGCTGATGGCTAATCTCCGCTAAGATTGGCCGCCGTGACCGAAAACGGTCAGGAGGATTATTATTTAGTCACTGGGATAGGTTTGGTTAGCAGTTATTCAGTATATTTATTTTTCTGGTCACGGCTAAAATGGTAGAGTTGTATAAGGTACCATGTACCTAGGCACTAACTTTGCCCGTGTACGTGTATGTCGGAAATGATCCCATGGGAACTTACTACTGGAGTGAAAAGTTTCCATGTCTTACCTGAAAACGGTAAAACTAAAACCTAATGAGAAAACGGACAAAACTTAGAAACAATAATTCGTAAGACGTGTGACATCTGCCAAACCAGTCTGGACCGCGTGGTGGATAACGGCCGAGCACCACTCATTGAGTGGGGGGCTTGTGTTCCAGCTGTGGGCCGATTGTGTTGTTATATCGTAACGCCGGTCATGGTCTACTCCGGATGCAGCAGTAGGTATAGGTAGTGACCCATCCACGGACCGACATGCTTTCCATCGAAATCTGTTCTACCATCAAAGTGTGAAAAGGCGACAAAAAAGTAAAGTTATCTTCACAATAATATTAGTAAAGTGTTAAGTACTGGATTTTTAATCAGTCTCACGGGAATGTTTATTTATAGCTGATACTCGAAGATAGTGTAAGCTTTCTCAATGTGAAAGAATGTTCTAAATCGGACCGAGGGTGTAACCATCCCCCGTTGGGGCTGCGGGTTGTTCGCAAGAGATACCGCGGCTTCGACATGAAGGGCCAAGAAGGAACGGAAAAACGGACGGAAAACGGAAAAGGGACGGTAGAAGTCTGACACTCCCTTTCGCTCTGCCCAAGAGCGGGAGGGGTTATTCGATGAATTTCCACCCGCCAAAAAAAAAAAAAAAGGGTGTAACCATGACGTCTTAAAGTAGTATTGTCAGTACGTTGTAGTACATCAGTTTTAAAAGACCTAATTGACACATGATTTAAAAGCCTTCTAGCAATAGTGAAAATCAATTCCGGTCATTCTATAAATAATCTAGATAGATAATAAACTCTCTTCCCCTTTTGAAACTCATCAACAAGTATAATAATATAGTAAACGGATGCACTTGTTTCTCAAACCGCACGTAAGAAAATCACGCCATCTTCATAACCACGATCACATCAAGCATATTCGAGTCTCGGTCGCAACTAACCCCAACCAGGTTGGGCCCATCTCCAAACTTTTACGATGCTCAATCGCCAGATGGCACTAGTCGTAGGTATTAAAATTTTGAAGACTTCAAGTAAGTTGCACTTGCACTGGTTATGAGAGTAAACTAACTGTGTACATTAATTAAAAACTAATAAATAAAAGATTGCACTTAGATTTTGATGAATGGAGAGGGTAAGGACGACCACGGAAACGATAGATGGATTGTGTGAGGAATGATAAGAAAGATAAAGGTGTAAATGATTGTGTGACGGTTGACAGGAGAGAACGCAAGGATAAAACGTGTTTCCCGATACCTTGTAACATGGGGCAAGTGCAGGAAGATGATGATGATGAATTTGCACTTGGTTGTCCGTAACGTCGGTCATCGAACCGGTAGCGAGGTCAAAGTATTCACGAGACTTTTTTTTTTTGGCGGGTGGAAAATCATCAAATAACCCCTCCCGCTCTTGGGCAGAGGAGTGTCAGACTTCTACTGACTAAAAACCACCCATGTTCCTTCTTAGCCCTTCATGTCGAGGCCGCGGTATCTCTTGCGAACAACCCGCAGCCCCGACGGGAGTATTCACGAGCCTCAGAGCAAGAAGATAAACTTCGTTGCCCCTGTGTTCAATGTTAACATCTCGCCTACTACGTCTCAGGTTACCTACGCAATGGCGCAATTTCATTGGTCGTTAACTCGTTCGGTATACAGCATACAGGGAGTAAATATCATACATAATTATTAACGGTTCCTCGAATGCGGGTCCTTTGGTTCGCATTCCCACACCCCGCATGCGGGCCCTATCGACTAATATGAAATTGCGCCATAAGAATTTTCCGACCCACGGACTGAGTCTGAAATCTACATACGTTTCTTGGCGTGTACTTTATATAGGTAAACAATTTATTTTAATAAAACGACAGACAGGGGCAGGAAAAACGCCTAACTCAACTTCGAGCTAACTAATTTCATAAATCTCGGCGTTATGACGGCAGAGTTAATACTTATTTTATTACACACGTCTTTTTTTCCATAGTTACTTCTTTATTACTCGTCATTTCATGAGACACCTACTTTCTGTCATCCTTCACACAGTCCATCCACCGTTTCTTTGGTTTGGTTCATAAGAAAAAAACACACACCAATGTCAATATTCTTTTATTTAATAAAAAAGACCATTTTAACATTCGACTAAAAAATCACT
This sequence comes from Diarsia brunnea, assembly GCA_949774965.1. NCBI lineage: Eukaryota > Metazoa > Arthropoda > Insecta > Lepidoptera > Noctuidae > Diarsia > Diarsia brunnea. Next base: position 8,993,567 of record OX459008.1, on the reverse strand, counting down.
TTCTTCTTTGAACAAATACAGCTCCCACACCTCTAAAATAGACATCACAGATAAAATATAGACACAAAATATCCTTTTGCCACTAAAATGTTACCAGTTGTCTATCAAACGCTGTTTAGCTTTGGTTAAGTTCATAAGTTTAAAATAAAAGTGTATTTTAAATAAAATGCCCAGTTTATTTTGGCATGCGGCAAAATTTAAAGATTATTTTAACTCTATTGGGAACCTCCCACCACCTCTTATGGCAGTATTATAAACCTAACTTCAGTGTACGAAAGAGACGGAATTATACAGGGTGTATAGGTCCATATCTTTCCCACACTGAAGTGAGATAAAAATGTTAGGTGATGGGCAGACCCTGAAATAGGCACAAATGCCTTCACAAGAAGTGCCTCGATGAAAAGCCAAGATATGCTGGGTAATACGCATAAGAGCTACTATATTTTAAAATTGCCTATCTAAAGTTTTTTCTACCGCTGTGTCTGTTCAGGAAGACACAGCCGTCCTTGACATAATGTTCTTGATTTGTCTACCTAACTTCACCATAATAATCATAGGATATAACTACATCATTGGGCATACTTTGGAGTTTGGAAACCAGGCAGTTTAGGTTAAATTATATAAATTAAATAAAACATAACATTAATGCTATAATGTGCTATTTAAAAAAAACCTATTTCGATACAAGTGCTTCCATTTTATTTATTTATAAATTGTCATGCAATAATAAATAAACATATTTTAGTGCAGTTTTATATCCATATACAATGTAACAACCCTTACACGTATTATTTTATAAATACCTATTGTGCACAGTGGATAATTATTAAAAATAAGTTTATACAATAAAGTATTCAAAATAAAGCAGTCTGATTTCATGTACACCTTTGATATGTTTCAGATAATGGGATGAAAAATGAAACGATTGTTCATAAGTGTCGATTTGCAGAATGGCTTATGGCTCAAGTGGATTTGCAAGGAACTAGGTGCCTTGGAGAATAATATAAGATAGTTTGTGCCGTCAGAGGAAAATAAAAGTTAAGATAAAAGCCAGGGTAGCCTGCGAAAATATCTAAGGTTTTTTGCTATTTGTCGGTTAGTTTTGACAATTTTGTACGTCTAAACAGATCCGACTTATTTTGTAAACATGGTAACAATATTTTAAATAGTACTTGATATAGTAAGTCAACGAAGAAGTCACACAGTCAGATTTTTGTGCGTGATATATATATCTATATCCGTATCATATACTTAGGTATTTAATAGATATCTGAATAGCATGCTACGTGTAATGTAAAGTTTAGTGTAAAGGGCGCAAGATACAAGGAGAGTTTAAAAACTTTAGATCTAAGCTCCAGTTTCGATGGAAACAAGAACGTATTCATAAGATACTCAATTTTAACAAGACGTTCACTTGTGCCCTTTTCTAATTAACGAATACACTTACATGGCAAAATCATGTCATGGAATCCCAAATAATGATAAAATACATTTAACGGCAAGATGTCTTTGCTAAAATATAGGTACCTACATACATATTACAGGTTACAATTTGTATTTATTTTAATAATTGTAAACAAAACTTCTTAGAATAACAACATTGCATTGATGATTGCTGAGACTATGGATTAATTGCCGGTGGATATTGTAACAATCACAGCATCGAGTTTTAAAATCTAGTGAAGTAGATTGTTGGTAGGTAGATACATAATCATATCAAAAATAATTCAATTGAGTTGGGCGATGGCAAAACTTGTATGGACTGATTGCGGACATTGAATTTTGACGTTTAGTTGCGGTCATTCCCGGTAAGCTACTACATTTTCGAAACAAAATGCTTTGAACGCTTCTCATGGCATGCCTGTTGCTCTTTGCTCAGACTCTGTGTGCAAGCATTTTTCGCCATAATGTTGATCGATCGCAACTGGTTAAGTGTCCATACTTCTGTCTTTCGGTCAAAGTCTCGCTAGTCCGTAAACTGTCCACACTAGTTTAAAGGAACCTTTAAAATTAATGCCGTAAAAGCAGTGTGGTCACAAGTAGCAAACATAACGTGAAGTAATAGCTAAACAACATTTCATAGTACAAAATAATTTCCTAAAATAGACGAGTGCACTTATTTGTATGGTTAAGTACAATATTTACATGGCGATTACATTATATTATGTACAGTTACTTGAATTATTTTACTAAACCCTAATCCTTTCCCGAAAAAGCTATATAATTATGTGGTGTTTGAATAATGTTTTACATCTCCGGTACAGAGTACAATTATGAATACTTACATATTTAATTTCATGAATTTACATTGCGTTTCACAAAAAATTAGCTTCTACTAAAATTATAGAGGATGCTAGATTAAACGAGTGATATCTTTTACGGAAATGTTGTTGGTAGTTCAGACGTCAGCACATAAGCTACTCGAAACTGTCAAATTTTCTTATTCAACCTTGGACCTAACGCTTTAGTGTTAAAGTTGAAAATCTATTAAAGAAATTTGACGGATTGTAGTTACATGATACACCTACTCATGAAAATGGTTGTATGGTAAAAGTTGGTCATTTTAATGATTATGAAACTGGCTTAAAGTATATCCCTCGTTTAAACAAACACTGTGTAAAACACTGTTTGGATGCTACAGGAAATTATTTACAATTCTTGAAAGCTTAGAAATATATGTATTACATTTTTGTTCCAGGTATTTTTAATTGATTCTCTATGATTATGATGATTTATTAAATAATGTGATTTACAAGGACGCATTACATTACATTCATTTGCTCTGATGCATTACATTACATCCATTTGCTCTAATTGGTCTAAAACACACAATGTTTCAAACCATTTTTGGCCGACACTATCTACTAATTTCTTAATCATCTGGGTCGAATAACGATTGGTCAGATTTCTATTCAAGTTAAAAAGATGTTCTGAACTGAATCTTAAACAAATGAGAAATAATTCAGTCCATAATTCAGTGAAGACATTTCTAAATGATTAGAAAAAAAAACTGTTCCTCTCATTGATATAAAAACTAAAGATATGGTCGTCCGAACATTTGCTCGACGCGTTCGCCATACAGAGAATCGGTGTAGTCTGTTCGTTAACGTAACCTTGTATAAGCGGCGTGGTATTTTCGAGGTATAAAGAACATAAATAAAGCTTTTAATAAAATTTACGACCGCACCCGAAGAGAGCCGATCGTGGACTAGTTCACTTCGGCTTAGGAAAGACCGTTTTAGGACCAAGTTCGAGGCGTCATTGTAACATGTAGTCTGCCCAGTCCTTACGCAGTAATATATAAGTCAATGGTTCCTCTATAAATTTCAACCAAGTGGGTATACAGTTTTATATGAAAACAGACGATATCAACTTCAGGGTTAGAATCATGCTCTGAATTTATACATTTCAACAGGCCGCGCATCGATCGTTTTTCCTCTACCGTGTAGATTGTAAGTAGACAAGTTCAAGCTTAATTAATTATTAGTGAAACTTTACAGACATGAATAATGGCTAATGGCGTGGTAATGGATAATGGGCAAATACTGTACTTTCACAAGATATTATGTCTTGTACTGTGACTGTTTTTTTTGTGACATTCAAAGGTGCATGTGATGGTCTAATTAAAATAAATCCTTTAAGTTTGAGTTGAATATAAATTATTATTGAGCGAATGCTTTCAATAATACTGATTATGTTGTTCAAACATTGAGCAAGTTGTCGACAGATCGATACAACACCAGAATGGCACAATCTTTCTTCTAAATATGACATATATTACATTAATATTATCATTTAAATATATTAAAATATAAATTATACAATAATTGTACTTGATTTATTAAAATTATTTGAATGTAGGTAACTTAATTGAACTGGTCCATCGTAATAATTATGGATTTTATGATAACATGTTATCGTTTCCTTTTTGGGGCATTTGAGGATACTGTGAGGCCAAACATGACATTACTATTATAACAAAAAATAGTTAGGAATACAACAATAAGTTTAGTGTCACATTCCCAAAAATAAAATTTCAGAGTACCTAATTTTTTCAAATCGTGGGAGATCCCACTAAGAATTTGTAATAATGGGTTAAGAAAAAGAAATGACATAGAATGTATATTTAAGGATGAATGAGAATCACATAGGTGATCCAAGGACACGACATTTTGAGTTCAGATAATTCAATGTACAGCGGCTGGCCAGTGCCCTTTCAAAAAAAAATTAAAAAAGAATCTCGAGACGTAATATAAATTACGAAATATGAATATTTATGTACGGGGGCGTACATAAATATTCATATTTCGTAATTTATATTACGTCTCCGAGATTCTACTTTTTGTATACTCATATTTGTATAACTTAATAGACGTTTTGCAGATAAACAAAAATATTGTTGTAGAATACGTATTCCGTTATAATTTGAACTCTTTATTTTGTTTTTAAAGCACCGAAATATGATCATAATGATTTTTATTTGTAATTGTTCAACGCTTACTTAGTTTACAACCCCTCGATAGTATGGAAAATGATCCTTCGTTCTTTTGCTAACTTGCTTTACAAGTTATTCGATGAAACTTTTATGCTTGTAACTTTATCCATGTATTCAACAGTAGAGGCGCTGTAGGAATCATTGTCATTGTCGTTGCCGAAGCTGCAAAATAACACAATTATTTATACTATGTGCTTAAATTAGTTGTACTAGTTAAATAGGATATACTACCAAAGTTAAACCGTACGATAACTTTGTCGACTCGGATGTCTGCACTATGTTCCAGACCAAATGAAAAACAAACATTACATAATTGCAATGATCTAATGTACCAATCCTCCTATTTTTAAATGAAATTATACAAAAACAGTGCTGTACTCATAAAAATATGGGAATAATTGACATTTAAACTCAAAAACTGACCACGCAATTATTGTTGTGTGTTAAAGTCTCTAGAGGAAAAGATCATATGGACAAATCCGTACGCGATCGGTACTCATTGCCGCGAATTGCGGTGGAAACAGTATGTTGTCTCATATTTTTATAAGTATGTTAGTGCTACACTAGAAGTTACTTTCATAATGAGTCAAGAGAAAGACAGTGCTCAAAGGACAGGGCTGGAGAAAGCAGAGACAATACGTATGTAAGATCGTCGTGACAAGATGACATGATAACTTATTATAAAATTTTGGAATATGTAATTATAAAATAATTTCATAGACACATAAAAAGTCTGCGGCAGGGGAAAAATAAATATAAATGTCATAACACCTTGATAGAAAAAAGTAAAAATAACTTTAGATAAGCGCGTCATGTTTTGGACATTAATCATGTTTTACCTAATTATCTGCAAGAACATGTTAAAAGCATGAATGCTTGGAAAAATGGCCGATCCAGAAAATACCTACTTTAATTTCAGCCACAAAGTAATGTTCTATCGAAAACCAGCTTCAATTCTGTATACAAGACAAATACAAACAGAAATTCCACTTTAAAGAGGATCGTATTTTAATGACTAGCTCCAAAAATAAAAAAATGATACTAAAGAACAGATGTCCAAATTCATTCTTCGAGGTTATCCGATCCAAATTATCATTCAGACGTACCTATGTTCACTCATACACGGTTGATATTTAGATACTATTTAGTTAATATAGAAGGATAACACGACTTTATCACATAATCCTGGGTTCGGTCCCGCATTTGTTCAGGCAGTAACACATCAACTACGGGATCGATATAACATAACGCTTCACATAAAATACAGGCACACATAACTTAGGCATACATAAACAGTAAATGTACTAGACCTTATACCAGAGTTCAGTAAACTGTAGATTTAGTTTTGATAGTCTACACAGATTAACACATTATTCCGTTCCGGCTACTATGAACGTTTAGTTCATAAAGTCCGCACCAGGCGGCGACACTGTCGTGTAATATAAACTCCATAATTGATAAATAATGTGGTGTTTACGTGGGGCAGGCAGTGGTGATGCGTGTCCGTTGGGCTGTCACTCGCTGCGTTAGTTCATCTTTCCACCGGTGTGATGTGCGGTCGACTGTCGATGGCACTTTTAGACAGTTCACGCCGCCAAATTCACAAGCGAGCTGTGGAATTGAGTTTTTAATTAGGTACGGTTTTTATGTGGAATGGAATTATGCTAAGTGTTAACATAACGTATTACATTCGTTTTTCCAATGACAAAAGTAAGCATGATTGGTTGTGATTACTAGTGCTGCATATGTCCTGCATTTTTTTATTACTTCTGGGTTAAATCTTTAAACTCAAAATAGTTATTTCGGGTCCTGAAGTCATACATGTGAAAATATGTACCCATGATAGAGGAAGAGCCTAAAGTCTGAAGAATCAGGGCACATTTAATTAAATATTTAATGTTTTCTTTCTTTCTTACCCTATAATGGTGTAGTAAGGCTCGGTCATTGTTGACTCCCACGGAGCTGGCGCCCGGCGCTAGCTCCCACACAAAATGGTTGCCGAGCTCAACGGCCTCGCGAGGCCTCAACGCGTACTTGCTGCGGGTCTTGAGCGCGTGCGGCGTCGTCCATCTTCGCGTCTTGCGGGCTGTTAGTAAAGGACACTTAGCCTCCGGGTCGTCCTGAAAAGTAACGTAATGTAGTTAAAACAATTTTTTTTTCCGTCTAGCCCCCTTTCACAACGCGCGATTCCTTATCGCGCGTTGTTCCAAAAGATCCTATGTTTTTTAGGATTCAGATGCGTATTGTATATTATTCACTTGCTTCGGTGAAGGAAAACATTATGAGGAAACTAGCATGCCTGAGGAATATTTCTCGACGGTATGTAAAGCCAGGTCAGAAAGGAGGTAACTGTTGACATGACGAGAAATAGAGAAGTATGGAAGAAGAAGACATGTTGCGCCGACCCCAAATAAATTGGGACAAGGGATTCTCCTGAGAATAATAATGATGATGTAAAGCCAGGTCAGAAGCCATGTGCAGCATAAAACTCTCGACACCAGGCTAAGCACTAACCACACGAAAAAGGAGTTTGTCCTCTAGCTTCATCAGTAGGCCATCATCATGTCCCTTTTATATCCATATCTTCTTTCACGCAATCCATCCATCGTTTCTTAAGTCTTTCCCTACTCTGAGTCATGCACATTCTCACTCAAAAACTGATAAAGTACGAGTCACATTCGTGTACCAGCGATCCATGCCAAACATAGTTTACATCCTGTTATAGCGACACACAGAAGGTTGCGTTCCCACTGACGAAACATTTATATGAAACATGTTATCTGATAAAAGGTTTAAGTTGGATACCCTTAGCTACAGAAACCTTCAAATAAAACTCACCTCCCAACTAGTATAAAAGAACGCGTTCCGGAACAGAAACGCGGACGGCGCTTTCGAGGGCGGGTTGTAAGACGCCCGCAGCGCCGTCAGTAAGGCAGGCAGGGTGCGTTCCCTCCGCGGGAACACTACTTCATCCACATCTATGACAAGCAGCCAGCCCGTGCGGGACATCGATCTGTATAAACAGTCGTTGAACGCTGCGAACTGGCCTTCTGTTCTGTAAGAATAAAGAAAAATCCATTCATCTGTCTGAAATAAGATCCGGAAATGAACCAGAGTCACTATTTAGCTTACAGGGTTATTACCAAACAGCAATAGCAGTTAGCCGGCCATGTCTGACGAAGGGCCGACAGTCAGTGGAGCAGATGTGTTCTAAATTGGTGATAGCATAAATATTATGGTTTGCGTTTCCAGGTAATTGGGTTAATTTTATAAGATTGTGTTAGCAAGAACCGCGGAGCGCAGCTTGGTCTTGAATTTTGACCCAGTCGGCGGCGATATGCTCGCGCGTGCCAAACTGGGTGGGGCTGACGAAATATAGGAAGGTCATAAATAAACCTCCAGAAAGTAGGCTTGGTATTTTGTTAATCGATATCCCATGTTCTGATCTCAACTATAGACAGAATCCATGAGAGCAACGTCACCAGCCCTTGCTTATGGCTGTCGTTGAGCAAAAACGCGACGACCATATGGACTGTCGAAATGTCCTACTACATGCCCAAGCCTACGGCATACAAGCGTTAAAGTATGTTAACCACATTTACCTGATCTCTACTTTAGACAGAATAGGCAGTTTCCACGAGAGCAGGGTGACAAGTCCCTGCTTACGGTAATCATCGAGCAGGCACGAGACAGTGGGACTCAGCGACTCGTTGTACATATAGAAGTGACTGGCGCCCAGCAAGCGGTTGATCTCGAACCACTCCACCAACCATTCGTTGCGGTTGAACGAGTAGTGGAACGGCTTCACGCAAATGTGTAAGGTCTCCTGTAATTATAAAACTTTAATTTATACAAGGTCATATGGTATTGGTATCTAAATAGCGCCGTAGGCAGAAGGGAGGTTTGGGGGTTCAACACTGGGATATTCAAATGGTACTAATTCTTATAAAGATCCTCGGATGAAAGGCACTACTATAAACTAAATACTTGTGGTTCGATAGATTAATGCGAAAAAAAAATACCTAACTGCACCAGGAGGTGGAGGTGGTTTCGCTATTTGACCTGACTGCCCAAAAATTAAGTGTTTTTTTTACTTATTTTTTTATACAGTTGCAACTAGATGCAGTTTGTGAAGTAGCTTAGACAATCTTCAGATATGAAATTATACATTGCATCGTGCCGATCTGTCAAAGACCGAAATTTTAATACGGGTGTTATCGACAGCAGTGAATAAATTACATTATTTTCTAGACTGGAATGATTATAACACAGTTAAAATTATGCGGGACGAAATGCATTTGTCTCGGTTTGGTTTTTAAATTAAAAACTGAGGCAGATTTTTATGGTAAATTCTTTATGCATACATAAAACTCACGCCTTTTTCCCATAGGGATAGGCAGAAACCACAGAACGCCAACTTCAACTATCCTTATTCCTTTCGCCTCTTAATTCTTTGTGTTTCGAGTAAAATGACTCGAGTCAAAAGTAACTGGATCCTCATCTCAGACAAAGTGATAGATATGTCTCAGCGTCACAGACGTCTCGAGGTTATTAGCTTTGTAGATTGTCAAATATTTCTCGTATTTTTACTATCGACAAGGTTAGAAAACAATAGGGAATAATATATGTATTTGTTCTTCATTTAAATCAATAAAATATAGTAATATCAACCCAAGAAAAGCATTAAAATTTCCCTTTAACCACTTATGCTTGTTGCTCAAAAAAATATTATCTCCTACAATTTTCCACTACAGCTCAAACGTCCCTGACTGTCACGGCCATGTTATTATAACGTTTGCCTCGTATTGCCTTGTTTACATTTTTTTAACCAAAGTATAATAATTTTATAACTAACTGTGCTTTATTCATTACAATATTTTATTCACATCACATTGAAATAAGTTGGCGTCAAATAAAAATGTTTCTTGGCAAATTGCTTTTGACGCCACTACCCCGATTCATGAGATACGTAAGATACTCTTTACTGTTTTATGGTCCAATACAACGCAAATTAACCTTCGTATACTCGCGCTTTGGTCTCTTAGACCGACAAGTCAATATTTCGGTGTTTTCTCAGAAATAAACAACGCTGGGGCTTTGCGGTCTTTAGTAGCTTCCTAATTTGTTGTTATGCATTGTTAAGTGTGGTGCAAGCGCTGGTGCAGAGTGTACAAGTGATACTTTGAAAATGATCTCAAAATATTAATGATTAGTACTTATTATTCAATTATTGTTGATACTCATTTATTAAAATTAATGCCAAATTTGGTAATAAACACGTGAAAATGATAATTTAACCTATTAAAGTTATAACGCCAAATATTATGATATTTTTACAGAGGCTGTATCAGGAGACTGTTTCTACCAAATTAAGTATAGTTCTGATACGTTTTATGTATTATTTATTCAATTATACTCTCTTCTATATTACAATAAAACACTAGTTTAAAAAAATACATACATAGAACTATATAGACGAGATCAAATCGCGGTCTGAGAGACCGTGCGCGATTATACGTGTGATGCCAAAAGGGGCGAGTATACAAAGGTTAATAAGTTTTGTATTACTTACATTATTCCACCACCAAAACAGGGAATTCCTAAAATCAGTATGGTTACTGGAACATTGCTAGGTTTACATTTCGTTTGCACTGCAGTACTTCGAGATCAATTTAGAGAACAACACCAAACCAAACTATTCAGAAACATTGAGTGCTGAGTGGCTGACTCTAAGGTATTTTATTTTTCGGAATTCGATCAGAACCGCAAACGTGCGGGCCTTTTCATGGAGTTACATTACATAGAAACCAGTCTACCATTGCGATTGGGAGGCATTGCCGCACTGTTCGGTCGACTTAAGAAAAATACCGACAATTGAGAACCTCCTCCTTTTTTGAAGCCGGTTAACAAGAGCACTCTTTACCCACTCCTTATCTTTTGACGTTCGAAAAGTGCTGATTTTCAGCCTAGTTTAAATAAATGTTTTGATTTTGATACCTTTACACATCAATTGATCGTATATTACCTCAATCCCGGGCGTGGGCTCCGTGTCAAGGACAACCAGTAGATTGGTGGGTGGATCGTTGGGCTTTTTAGTAGATACAACTGCCACTGAAGCCCCCACGGTCTCTTGAGGCTTCACGCCCGAACCACGCAGGAGGCACAGCACGTAGGTCGCGCTGTATTTTAGATTCCAGTTCTCACGGATGGCCTGTAAATCAGAGGAAAAATAATATTATAGTTTAAAACGAGTAAAAAACATGCTTTTTGGGAGTCATCATTGTATATCTCTTTTTCTTTTCGGCAAACCCTTCTATTTGAGACCCATATCATGAGAATGAATAGAAAATAACTAGTCTGCTTCGGGAGTCTGCCATATGCCTTAGGTTTAGACTGACGCTACTTAGGTAAATAACCATGCAATGTCATCCAAACTCCCTTCTTCCATCGGGAGACTAGGCGTACTGCAGGCCTCATCTCTGCCCTTAGGGCAAGATTGAGGTCAAGAGCAAGCCCATTCCAAATAATAAAAAATAAAAAAAAACTAAATATATATGCATTTCAGCACAATCGGAAACTGTCTGGTAAGTGGGTCAAATTTAACTTCTCAGATTTTTTACATAATCAGTTACAGGTGAACCGTTCCCTATTTGCAAGAGATTATGATTTATTCTTATGTCGAATCAGCATGGCACAATCATTACCCAATAGGGGTGTTTACTGACTAATAAAAATATGATTCTAATTAGTCCGTCTGTTAGATTATCGAAAAATATTGGATACGTATTTTTTGTTTTATCAAATCAATAAAAATTGACGAAGATTAACGCGTCAAAGATTTGAGTGGGGGGTTGTGACGTCACTCACCGGTAAAAAATGTATGCTTTAGAACACACGACGTTTTCATTGTTTTTTTACGCGAAAAAATAAAAAATATGTGTCCAATATTTTTTGGAAATCTGTCTGATGGACTAATTAGTTTATTTTAGTTAACGACCGTATTAAGAAGCTGGTAGCAGCGACTGCCCAAGATGTACCAGATTTTCATACAACTGAGTCAAGCCACTCGTGGTAGGTTAATCCTCCTGCCAAGTCGCTGAATACGGTAATACTACCCGAAAATAAGGACGATTAAGATTCCTGTACCTTTGTTACTACCTATGTTTAATATTATCATTAACATTCAAAACGGGATATTTATCATTTGTTTACTGTTTGTTTCGAGTTCCTGATATTTCGAACCAAACACTAAACATGTTAAATATCCCGTTTTCAGTGTTATAATGATAATGTTAGTGAAGAACTATGCCAGTTCAAAACTTATATGTTTTTCACACCACCTGCTCGAAAATGTCAAATTATATGTCAAGCAACCTTAACCTAAAGTGAGTCATTATTGGCCGGGGGCACAGCCGGTCAATAATGTTGTACTGGATTTCATTATGACCCGCTGGTCAATAATGTGATTTGAATTTGGAATCTCACATGCTCAGCTAAATTGGCAGTATAGTACTAACAAACACCCAGAAAGAAGAAAGCTATTCTCGATACCCTTACTACGCGTGGATGATATTCTCGATTTCCTACAAAATCATAACGACTGCTTCTTCATATCGTTGCCATGTTTTCGAAGACATAATATTGTAAGAATAATTAGATAACTACGAACCATTTTTTAAAAGGAATGGAATAACATTAAAACTGGCATTAATAATAACAAATGCCGTACCGCGCCGTAATACCGTTATAGTACTTGGCTGTAACATTAGTTAAAAGTTGTTTGTGATAATGTTACCATTAACCCGTTTGTGCATATAACTAACTAGTTCTAAAAATGTTATTCTTACTGTTTGTTTATTTAATAAATACTTTGTTTTTCGTACTATGGCTATTATTTTCTCACAGTAGGTGTAAAAAGTAGAGTATCCTCCTCTGGGCTAAAGGTGTCTTTGCCTTGGGCTAGCTTGAATCCCTCGCTGCATTCAGGATTCTTGTATTAACTCCCTCGCTTCGCTCGTGAGTTAAACTCTTAACTCCCTCCCTGCGGTCGGGAGTTAAATCCCGAATCCTTCATTGCGCTCGAGATTCAATATGACGCCCATGACATAAGACACAACTTTAGCCCCTCGGTGCATAATCTACTATTATATTGTCAATCTGTGAAGTTGACTTCAATCAGAGGCACATAATTATCAACCAGCTCAGTTGTTCCAAGTTCAAAATATAATTGACCATAAACACATGAACGTGTTGAGAAGCCATAACAATGTAATGTGCGACTACGAATCAGCCGCGGCCATAAATGGCGAAAATAAAATAAAAAAATCCTCTTTTTAGATGAGCGGTCCTATCAGCATTTGTTCAATTGTGCACATGTGTGCCTTTTTCAGTAGGAATAGATTCCTGATGTTTTATCGAGCGGCACTTTAGCTGGAATCGAGTTGGATTTGATGGCATTCGGAAATGCGGACGTTTGCCTTGGAAAACTATCACTACTACTTGTATCGAATGTGATAAGACTAGTTAAAGTAATGTTTATTCAAACTTGGTTGGTTCACATTAATTAGTGAAATTGATACTCAGAGGAGAGTTCTGTGTAAAGTCTTTATCAAATGACTGGAAAATTGCTAACCAAAGTAAATTTTGTCACCAAAATATCTATACTATCTATACTAATATTATAAAGCTGAAGAGTTTGTTTGTTTGTTTGTTTGAACGGGGTAAACTCTGGACCTACTGGTTGGAATTGAAAAAATCTTTTAGTGTTGGATAGTCTATTTATCGAGGAAGGCTTTAGGCTATATAACATCACGCTACGATCAATAGGAGCGGAGCATAAATGAAAAATGTTGCAAAAACGGGAAAAGATATTCCTTTTTGTGAGCTTCCGTTGCGTGCGCTGCGAAAACGGTTTAAGTTACGCCAATATCATGTATCATGGAATTGTTCCTCTTTAAAAGTTCTAAAAAATAGTCCGCGACAGCATATGTCTATCTTTTAAGATTGACTCACTGTAACCATTTTTTACTATTAAAATATTTGGTTAAAAAGAATGATATTTTGCGAAGCTTATTTAACCCATATGGTATTAATCTATATCTAAATAGATGTGTTAAATAGCACAGAAATTTAATATAGAATATTTGTGCCCTTTACTCTATACAGTTTAAACAAATATCTTAGAAGATATCGCAATGTAAAAATATCCGCGCGACAAAATAATTACGCGTGCGGCAGTCATTCGGTCCGGTGCGGTAGGTTAGTGGGGATTCTGGCCTCCGGGGACTCCGGAGAAATTCAAATTCAAAATATTTACTGTTTACAAGGTACAAGGTGTTACTGTATATTTAACAGTAAGAAATACCTATAGTAATTTACACTTTAATATAATCTTAACTAATATTAAAAAGGGGAAAGATTCGATTTTTTGTTTGTTACGATTTAACTCAATTTATGTTGACATGAATTATTTGTTATAAGCTAAATTATGTGACGCAGACGAAGTTGCATGGGTCAGCTAGTCTTTTATAAAATTATACTTTTGAACAAATAATTACAATTAAATACATATAAATTAATAAATAGTTATTAATTTGGCAAATAAATGAATAAATTCAATATAACCATCTCGTTTAAATGTTCTATATAATGTGTGTGTTCTATATAATGTAATATATATATATATATATATAAGTAAATAGGGAACACTACGTTGATTTTAGGTGTACATTCCAAAAACTTTTGAAATAAAAATAATACTCTTAGCTTCTGCCATAAAGCATTTTCACTGCTAGAGCTTTAACACTTTTATTTCCTTTCCGTCATCATCAGAACCATAAAAATACTATAAAAATGACAGAGCTTTAAAAAAACAAGAACATTTACCAAACACAGAACACACAAAATTCATTATTTTTATTAATACAATCTACACGAGCATTAAATGCAACTGCTGTAAAAATTTTACAACGCAAGTAATAACGCCCGCTTGCACCACAAAAGCTTAATACTTTTAGCTGGGCGCTAAATATGCTTAAAACATCGTTCTGTTTCTGACAATTATTTGCAGAAGAAGAGGCTGAATGATTTCTTAACTAATTATATTCAGGTGTTAAACGTAATCAGTGATCTACCGTGCAAGCGAACATTTAACTAAAATCAAGTCTGAAATATTTATTCGCTTTCTCACCTAAAGTGTAAAAAGGAAATTATATATAGTTCAACAATCCGCGGAAATAGCAAAGCCAACATAACACAATCTCATTTCCTTGGGCCTTGGCAGAAACCTTTTGGCTAATCGAGTCTCATTTATCCGTTCCGCGCGGTCGAACCGTCAAAGCATACCTTTTTGAATTCTTGTCGCTAAACCTTTTCTAAGCCGCAACCATCTCGGCTATTCAGAGCTATTCGGTGAAAACTGGGTATCATTTAGAAATTTCGCCTTGACCTTGGATTTGTGGAGAGTAGATTATTGGACTTTTGGAGACAGGATTAGATTCAGAGTCACGTCATTGCATTATTTTATATTGAGATAATACACAAAAAATTACTAAATGCTTTCAATACTATATTAAAAATATATTTAAAAACATTGTTGTTTCTGTCAATTGTGTATATTATAGAATGAATGTCAACATGTTTAAAGTTAAACGCGTTTATAAAGTTAAAAGTCTTGTGTGGTGTCTGTGGGCATCAATGATTGCCATAACTAGTGTATTATAAGTATTGCGCTTACATGGGAAACGCAAAGCAATTGGCAATTGTGAATATCTATGAGATCTCGGCCCTAAGATTGTACAGACAATGCTATGCGTGATTTTAATTGACCCTAAGATTGTATAGACAATGCTATGCGTGATTTTAATGGCCTGTGTAGCATGTACCTATGTGTGTTTGTCGCAATAGGTACCTATTGTTTTGACCTTTTAATCTCTATGAAATACGTGAGAAGTTCATTAGTGATCGAAAGTTTTGAGACTTTGCTGTGTGTTCTTGTATAAAAGGAACTTTCGGGTTATCGACCACAGCAACTTACTTTGACTTTAGCTTTGAGCGTGAGCGTGCGGTTGTCGGCCAGCCACAAGCGGCACAGCACGCTGTCGGCCCCGCGAGTCTTGGTCGCCGCGATGATGCGCACGGCAGCCACCGTTCGACGCTCCACGTACGCCGAGTACACGTAGAAACGAAACCTAGAAAGATATAAAGAAGTTGTTTAGTTGGATAATTTATATTTACTTACTTTTATAAATAAGATGACGATGATGATTTATAATAAGACATATTCCACCGAGTAATCGCCGACCAGCCGGGAAAGCCGACTAACCGGTAAAAGCTCCGAATAGTCGGCTGGGGGGTTTGTTTATGAAAATATAACGTTATAATTGTTATTATTATTAACTTTATAATCAGCGTTACGATAATATACTCTCGAGTGCTATAGGTCTGCAAAAAGAATTCCAAAATAAGTTCGCATATTATATCAGAAAAGACAAACGGGCTAAAAATGTATAAATACACATAAGTTAACACAATGTATTTGTAGTAAAGTAGATAGTTCTTTCACTAAGTTACAATAGATCGCGTGTATTTTTATTTGTCTCTAGTCTTCAAATACATTTCTAAAAGTAGAGCTACAAGTAATTTCACGAAGTCACGCTCCAATAGTGATTTCCTCCGCTGACAAAACACTGGTAGTTTCTATCTATCTTTAAATCTATTTCCGTAACCGTATTGTATGCTTTGTCTTGAAGTAACAGCTGTATTTGTTTTTCTTTCATAGGTTTTAATCTCACAATCTTTGAAATCAGCTGAAAACTTTATCTTTCTGAATCATCATCATCATCATCAAAATGTCATTGTCAACAAAACAGAAACGTCTTAGGATGCAATCTACCGATTTCATCCTTTGGTGAAAACTGCTAAATCACAACAATTAAAACGAATTATTGCCATGTCGTTATACGGTATAATATTACAAGGAAATATAAGCTACTTCTACTGCCAATACCACTCGATTCAATCCCCAAATCGGTTAATGATGAGTAACATTATTCAAAAGTAAGCGCATCAGCTTAAGGCTGGGTGGACCCGAATTTAAGTTTTTTAAAACAATCTGAGACAAAAAATACAGTGTTTTAAATTTAATAAAAAATATATGTATTAGTTAAGCATCTTATCTAGTCAAAATCGCATTCAGTTGCAAGACCTGATGAACTTCACTCGATAGAAAAAAATCGCAAAGTTACCTCTTTTTAGATCGTTTTTTCAATATTATGACTATATTACTGACTTTTTACATTTAATTTTTGTGCTATAATTAAGAAACTAATTAGTTTAAGACAAATTCGCAGAGTTTGAATTGATAAAATGATTTTCTCAATTACTATGTTTAAATAAGTATTAAAAGCGATCGCGGCGGCTCGGACAGGTCCGTTCATTCGCGTGTTGGCGCTTATGGACGACGGACCTGTGTCAGTTTGACAACTACGCGCACCATACTATCTCTTTTTGAGAATTTGTTGCTTGTTAGTTATAAATTATAATGGGTAATAAACAACGCAGGCGAAAAAAGTCGTGTAAAGCAATAAAAGACACAAATAGAAAGAATGCACTCCAAAGATATGTGAAGAAGTAAGTACCTACGTAAATGTTTTATTTGTATTGTAATGTAATTTGGTCTCAAAATTAATTTTTATTTTACTTCAGTCTCTGATTGGTAAATGTCTAAAACTTACGATCATCGTACTATAGTTTATGAATATTAGTACCGAGGATCGCTACGATTTTTGATAATTCATATTTTGTCTTTTCGTTCGGTATCCTGCCTGGCGAGTGGCGAGCCACAATATAAAAATATCAGTACTACTAGAGAACGCTAAGATTTTAGATAAAATTAAATCATATTTTGTCTATTTCGATATCTCAACCTGGCGTTTGCTAACGAACAGTAAATTACTATATCTACCTATCAATTTCATCTGTGAAATAGGTACTCCATTTACTTTTTGTTATAGGTTGGTTGGGCAGCCTGAAGAAACTAACATGAACACTGCCGCAGCAACAAATCTGATACCTGAGGATTTAAACGAAAATAGGTATGTAATTATCTTTTTTTTTATCGTGTGGTAAAATCATCAAATGAGTCCTGCCGCTCTGAGTGGAGCGGAAGGGACTGTCAGACTTGTACTAATTAAAATCCACCCTGTTCCTTCGGTTGCCCTTTGCGTTCCAGGGCCACGGTATCCTGGTAAGACATATTCGTGGCCCCGGCAGGCATCCCTATTTGGGCCCCGTCAGTTTGCTGACAGCTCTTTGAGGCGCACGTGGAACACGACGCGCCGAGGACCCGGGCTTGGTCCTTGATCGGACGGCGAGTTACCCTTACTCGCAGTCCGCTAGCCCGCGTCATGTAATTACCATAGATCAAGATTAGGGTTCCGTACCTCAAACGGAAAAAGGAGTCTGTCATTCGGTTGAACGACGTTCGGATAATCGATGCTCTACTGTATTAAAGTCCTGGATACTCATAACGTACATTAACTAACATAATGTGGGTGGGTTTTCAGGTACTACATGGATAATGCATCATGTAGAAACACGGGTGATGTATCCAAAACCTCTTTTATTGGATTGGATCCTGTTGATACACAAACAACTGTAACATTAACGTAAGTACCACATTTTATGTTTTTACCGCATTTTACATACAATGCTTTTACTCGGATGTGTAAGACAAACTTGTAAGACTTACCATATTTCTCTTTTTTAGAGAAACTGAAGACACAGAAGACTCCTTCATCGTAGAAAAAGTACTCAAAGATGAATTCCAACCACGGCTTCAAAGGGTATCCTGACCACCAGCATGCAGCAGAAGCGCATACCTGGTCATCACCCTCAGGCTCATCAGCGACCTTGGCACAGCACACTGCACTTCGGCCGGTCAGCAAGCAGAGACGCACTTCTCTCCTGGTCGACGCAGCAGCCAGCCACTACGCAGCACAGCATCACTCCGACTCACTGGAGCACAATGCAGCATCACCCCGACTCACTGGGGCATCACCGCAGACAGTTCCGACTCACCGAGAACTACGCGGCATCCGATTCCGACTCACTGGAACCTTCCACTGGCCTGGCAAGCATCAAGACTCAGTCTGCTATCGACCTCCGGTCTCGGAGGGGAGTGATGTGGCGACAGCGACATCTATCGCAACACATGCGAACTAAATTGGCAATTCCTACATCGCGCTATCAACATTATCCGCGACATTAGCCTATATAGAAAATCCCGACTTACATATGTCGGACACAACACCCGTCTGGTCGGAGGATCCTCCCTTTTCTATGGGGGATGAGGAACTTTACACCCTGTTCCTCATACCCCCCCGAATACATGAATAATAATAACACATTTGGTGATTATCATATGCGTGAGATACAGAGTTGATAATATTATCGTTGTTGTATTAAAAAATATACGATTTTCCATTCAAATATCGAGTTCTTTTTTAATATATTTTTTTTTAATTTTTCGTATTTGTTCTTTTAGAGGCAACAGAGATACACATTCTGTGAAAAATTCAATCGTCTACTTATTATAGATCATGAGATACAGACCGCTGACAGACGGACGGACGGACAACGAAGGCTTATTAATAGGGTACCCCCCCGGTTCCCGTTGGTTACCCTTCGGGTACGGAACCCTAAACAAGGTCGACTAAAAAGCTACGATGATCACCCTAATCTGTTCCGTAAATGATAATAATGACGCGATCTTTGCGGCATTGTCGTCCTTGCGTTACCTATTGCATTTGGAACACCCGACCTAGAAACTAAAACATCAATTAATGTAATAAGTATAGTTCAGAGTTTATTCCATTTAAAATATCTACTCAAATTAATTTATTACAAAAAAACGAAAGACTTCGCTATTACTACAAATTATAATAAAACGAGTTTTTAATTAATCAAATCTCTTATTTTAATTTAAAAATAAATCAATAAGACAAGTTGACCTACTGCCTGCTTATCTGTAATGTGACACAGGTGACACTCCTCGCGATGTAAGCGCACGGCTCGCTTTGCGGCAATCGCGGGCAACTCTTGGTAGCGTTAAATGCCTATTTCGCTTGGTCTACCTGCCCTTAACATCGGCGAATTTTACGCGCGAATACCTTCCACCTGTCGATGAGGCATCTCAAGTGGTACTTGAAGCCCTTCTTTGAAAGCTCTAGAAAGATTTGAAGCCATAACGCTTTATGATCCTCTTAGCTTCAAGTGCACATTGCATCTCGAGAGCTCGTTGAGAGAACACCTACAGGTTGTGAAACTGTAGTCTAGAACGATGTTCGAACACGAACCTTGGTTGAAATCTGATAGATTTTTTTACTTATGTCTACACACACTGCCTCGTTGGTCTAGTGATCGCAAGCGCGACTGCTGTGCATGAGGTCCTGTGTTCGAATTCCAGGTCAAGCAGTGTAATTAGGCTTTTTATCGGGAATTTCTCAGTAGCAGCCACGGAGTCTCGATCTGTGCCCGCCTGATGGCAATAGGCTCGCCCCGTATTACATGGGACCTAAACATTTCTAGCGCTATGTGAATGTATTAAAGGGTACCTCTGCTAACTCTTGGGGGATAACGGGCTTGATGTTAGGTTATGTCTACTCTAATATAGTTTGAAGCTCATAATATGAGCTTTAGACACCTAGGGTAATGTTATATTATAACATTACCCTAGGTGTCTAAAGTGAGTTGCTGAAATATTGCATTCGTTTTCCTAATTAGCCTAACAATGCGTAAAATTAGCGAATGAACTGACTTTTCGATTAAAAAGATTAAACGCAGACATTTCTCAAGTTATCTCGGAGGGCGCAAATTACGACAGTTAACGCTCGTCTGGCCCCAGCCTGAGATTAGTGAACGTAAACTGAAGACGAGTCTCGAAAGCGACAGACCGATTAATATGCTGCATAATGTTTCAAAACAATGCTTGTACATGTACACAATGGTACGCTAAGCCCCTGCCAGCATTTTCACGTGAGGGAATCTCTCTGAAGTTTAGGGGTGCCAAAATGAAAAAAAAAACAGTCTGTATAATATGTCTTTAATTGAGTTTTCGGATAACGTTTTTACTTATTTAAACAATAATACTTTTTTTTTAGGCTGGCACAAGAACGTGGAGCTTGGCACAAGTAAAGAAAGCCCTGTGCCCAGCAGTGGGTGAAGTCGGTTTGTGGATGATGATGATGACGTCTCTTTTTACTTGTTTCGTATTAAACTATTCTAATGTTGTGGTGTGTTGAGTTCGTATGAAGCTAAAACTGGGTCAGTGTTCTTTTACGTTGGCATTTAAATATACTGACGAAGGCAAGAGCTTTCGAAAGACTTCTCTTTACAACAAATATAGACCCTCATGTACAGTCAGCATAAGTTGACGGCATGGTTGGCGCAGTGGCTAAGCGATTGGACTGCTGCGCCGCGTGTCGTGGGTTCGATCCCCGCACGGAACAAATATTTGTATGGCCTGCAGATAGTTGTTTCGGTTCTGGGTATTTGTGTATGTGACTTTATATGATTGTGAACGCACCCACGATACAGGAGAAATTCCTAGTGTGGGGCAACGTTTTATTAAAAAAAAAAGTAGTAGATTTACACTACTCAGAATATTAGATACTACTCGTTACTAACTACTGTTGATGACCACATCTCTTTGGTGACCACACACTCTAATAGTCCGAGGGTACTGTAATCCAAAAGAACAGGAAAAAATCAGTTGCAAAATCAAGGCATTTTTAAATCGAAAACAAGGGAAAGGTCCGGCCAATATGTTGGACTAAAAATACTGACCGAGGACTGGATCAACGACTTGACAAAACATAAGATTTTGAATTTTTCAAAAATACATTCTGTTTTTAAAGCTACTGAAACGAAAATTCAGGAACAACCCTACACGTCCCAAACATACGGTGTTACTAGCTTCATGCTGTGCACGCTCACGAGTATATCCGGCCGGAAGGGATCGCTAGTTTTGTTTGTAATTAACAATGGAAGAGGGGATCGCTCACAATAATCACTGCACCTAAAGTGTATACATCTATGTATATGGACTGCAGTGTTTGAAGTCAGGCGATTATTAAAAGGCTCGTGTAGAGTTTTATTAAATTTGATCTCTGGTGGGGTGGGACAAAGTTGACATTCAAATTAAAACATAGAAAATTTGTGCTGGCCCGAATTCACCACTTCAAAGTTTTCGCTCTAGGTCATGTCGCTTCCCACATTTTTCCGTCGCCGATTTCAGAGCAATGGCAGGGAAATAAAGTAAAGTAGCCCGTCGGGGCTGCGGGTTGTTCGCAGATACCGTGGCCTCGACATGAAGGGCTAAGAGGGCACATGGGTGGTTTTTAGTCAGTAGAAGTCTGACACTCACTTTCGCTCTGCCCAAGAGCGGGAGGGGTCATTTGATGATTTTCCACCCAACATAAAAAAAGGGGAAAATAAAGTAAAGTGTCTGCCTGGTTTCAAATACACGGCCCACAAGTCGTAAACCGGTGCTATTTATTACCTCTGGGGCATCATTGTTCCCATTCACTTATACTAATGGCAAAATGCTGTTGTCACTGCCTGTTATCATGCCATGACTTGAAAGAAAGAAAGAAAAAGTATTTATTGGTCTCACACAGGACAAGAAATCAATAATAAAAAATTAACAAAAACAAAAAAAAAAACAAGAGGAACACTTAAAAACTTAACTTGACGTGGTGACAGTTCCAATAATATTGGGTGTTTGGAAGTAGATGGAATCTAGAGATAATGCGACAGACTGCTAATTCTGCTGGTTTTACTCCTATTTTAAGTGAATGTTAGGCAAGTCTGGAGACCAAGGTTTCATCATCAGCCTATAATGTTCCAACTCCAGGGACTCAGGCCTCCTCTCTAGGAGAGGGATGAGTTATAATCCACCACGCGTGCCCAGTGCGGATTGGCAGATGTCACATGTCTTCGAATTTTTTGGTTCTGAGACATGCGATGTTTTCCTTCACCGTTTTGAGAGCAGTGGTGATGAAATAAATTACACAAAGTAATGTGCCTGCTTGGGTTCGAACCCATGACTCATTATTTGTAAGTCGGGGCCGCACCCACTAGGCCACCACTGCTCTTTGAGATCAAGGTAATTTGCGGTAAATGCCACTAAAAATAGATCAGACCGTTACCGCCCCTTTGACGTAGTAAGTAATAAATTATTATATATGTTGGTATCCTTATTACGGAAGAGAGGTAACGTACACCTGGTTATCGTAATGGAATAAATAATTTTCTTACCCGCCAAGACTATGTGTTACTATTGCAAACGTTGTTTTCTCTATCAGCCTAATAAGCAGGATCATATTTCAAATTAATGACTACTTTTTGGGCTAATGATGTTATTATCATTAAATCTTCTTTGCTCCTAAACTAATGTGCTACTATCTGCACACTGCACATGAGTCTACCTCAAGTGGCGCCACAACAGCCGTTCCTCCGCACGAGGCACACCGCGTCTAGACTGCCTCAGCCGGATTTTTGACCCCAGTGTCCACCAGTGCAGTGTGATGTTTAGAATTAAAACTACGGTAGAAAAAGTCTTACTGCAGCAATTTGAAATACATCTCAAGCATTTTTCTAAACATACCCAAATCAAAAATAGAACAGAAATAAAAGTAAATCTATGAACAAAAGAAGGAAGATAGTCGGGAGGCAAAGTTCTATTTGTGTAATGAATACATTATTGAAATAACCTTAACTGCAAAGACGTGCTGCATCCATTACTATGAAGCATTGCTAAAGGCCTTATTCATTCTGAAAAGCTGTATAGAAGCCCGCATGTTACAGACAACAAAACCAGTACCTATAATATGGGCTTTCATTATACTGAATCAAGAATCTGTACTACGCTAGACTAGGTCAATGTCAAAATGATATCACCGATTACGGTCGCCTGAACGTAAGGACTGATAAATAATATTTGACGCTTTATACTCAATTCTCATAACTAAAGCCTTTTTTTTGAGAGTGAAAAATCATCAAATGACTCCTCCCGCTTTGGGCGGAACGGAAGGGAGGGTCAGACTTCTATTGATTAAAAACCACCCATGTTCCTTCTTAGCCCTTTGTGTGCGGGGCCGCTGTATATCTTTCGAACAACCCGCAGCAAGTTCGTAACGCCTTCGACATCTTTCTTAGATTCGTGATGTTTTTTGTTTTCCCTATTCTGTCCCACTGCTGGGCAAAGGCCTCCTTCATTCCTTTTCAACACACTCGATGCTTTGCCTTTTCTGGCCAATCTCACCAACATTTTATTAGCCTGCCTCGGTGAGGACGACCTTCTTCAGGCATCCACAGTATGACGATTCTGGCCCATCTGTCCTGTCCTGACTCATTCATAAAATGTGACCACGCAATCCCATTTTAACCTTTCAGAAATATCGCCAACATTGGCGATGCTTGTGTTGGAGCGTATTGTCGTGCTACGTATTCGATCGGTGATTTTGATGTTCAAAATCATGAAATACATCTACAAAAAAAGTAAAGATAAATGTTGTAAATGCACTTAAACAGATGGAGAAATTTCAGGCAACAGAGAGTAGGTAGTAAAATATTTCAGTTGGCGACAGACAAATCGATGGCATCCAAGAACGGCTGCTATGACTAGTACTAAATAAATAATTGATCGTCGCAGCCGCAAATTTCGTATCAGTGGGAGGTCGTTGACAAATATTTGCATTTGGATAGGCATTGTTTATTACGAAGAGGTCGGATCCGTTTCGATTCCGATCGTGAATTTGTGATTCCGTTTATAACAAGGAATTTAATAGATACCGTCGGCGAGCAATTAACATATCTTTGTAAGCTATGTTTTGTGGTTCAGTCTGTTTTGCTTTTAAACTATTTGATGTAAACTGTGACGTGAACATGAATTTTGCGTGCCTAAGTAATGAGGTTAATAGGGTAGCTGCGTACAGATATGAGTAATCCGCATATTATGTGGCATACAAGCAGAAACTGAATAGTAACCAGAATTAGTAAATTGCTCTTTTAGCATTTAAACCATCTGAGCCCAGGAAAAAAAGGTAAAGGAGGCCTGGCGGCTTTATATTAAAATGTAAGCAGTATACTAAAAAAAAAATTACACAAATACTGCTTTTATAAATAATACCTAAATAAATGGACCTACATGTAATACACTATTACTTGGGCGATGATTTAACTAAGTTAGTGTTGGTGAAAATGAACATTAAAATAACAAAATTAAGAAACCTTTTAATACTGGTATCCTTTTCTCTTTGTAAAGGAGAAGGAATCATTAATAGATACTTTGTAGCTCTTCATGTTTTAAGAGGGTGTCTATAAGACCGTGAATTTAATTCAAATATTTCATCAAGTATACCTAATAAAGGTACGAGTATACTTGATTGGTATTGTACGGTAACGATAGTATAGTAAATTCTTTAATAACTGTGAAAACATGTAGTTATCTAACTAAAGGGGAACATAACTCTTGTGTTCATTTATAGAACTCTGCAGTGCCTTCTTAGTGATAAATACCACACAAATGAATCGAGTTATAAGTAAATAAAACCGAATTACATTTGAACCAAAAAAACGAGTATGTACAACATTATAACGGTTACAAAAACTGACAAGGAATTAAACAGATAACAATATCACAATGCCATAGTTATTTGTGGCGTTACTGACACGCAAGCTAGTTTACCTACAACTTCATAAAACAAACACAATAACAACACAAAGAAATATAATTACAAACAACACTATCAGTGCGTACATCAACGATCAATCTTACTCAAATATCAGGTAATTTCACGAGTCGGGCACTTTCAGGTACACACAGGATATGAAGGCCCGAGCCATAGTGTCGCTTCACATTCATACGGCCCACACCTACACGAGCTTTCGAGCAACGCGACGAACGACGGGAAATGGAAAAAGCACTTCATTTTCCAACGTCGAAGAATGAGGGGAAATTGTTCGAGCGACAAATCCGACAGACGCGTCGCCGCCCGAACGTCTAACTGCACTTATTTACGATTCTTTTTGCAATTCATAGTGCTATTAGTGAATGTTTCTTTTATTTTTGTCATTAAACTGTCTTTATTAGCTTTGGAGGGACTGGGTATTTGTTTTTAAAGATCGATTAGTAACTACGGAGAACCTAAGGAATAGAACTCGCTTTGAAACCGTTTCGTATGTTCACAAGCTTTTATTTTACTTAACCTGCTATGTTTGTATGTTTGTTTAGGTCAAATCTTGCAGCTGAATTTTAAAACAGTTATCCCTAATCGATTGAGCTGAAATTTTGCATACACGGTTAGATGCATGGTTAGCTAAGTAACATCAAAACTCGACTACGACGTCTAAAAGTACTTTTAAATCCTATAAAGCCACCTCCCAAAAGATGGCGGATTGGTTATTTTTAGGCACCCCCATAATATAAGGAGGTATCAAGTAAAAGGGTTACTTGAGAAGAAAAACATTTAATGACGTCACTATAGGAGTGACGTCATTAAATTTAAAAGCTCGTTTTAAAAATAATTTATTTTACGATAAGCTTGCTTGCTTAACGATGACTTTCCAAATTACATTCCAATACGTTTGAAATTTTCTATTATCGTTTTTTGATGATAGAATGTCTCTTTATCTTGACTTTCCGTCCCTTTTCATTTCTAAACTTAACCTTAAACGTTTTATGGCACGAATGGCAGATTTGTCATTTTAATATCAACGCTGTAAAATTAACTCAATTTTCGTTTATGAAATAGCCCCATTTGGTTGCTTCTCGTATAATATAAGTTCTATAAACACGCTTTGTTTATTTGACCTACAAACACACGTATCCAACAAACAAAGATTTTCTTCTGTTCAATTTATCCCTTTGAGTGAAAGCTTTACAAATTCGATGAATGTGTTTTGAGAGTTCAAATCAATTCATGAAATCCCAATAGATACATTTGTAGGTAGACCACCTGGGTTATTCCAGTGCGGAGAGCGATGTTACAATTTTGTTACGTCCTTCTGAGTATAATAGTTTTGTTTTTGGCGATCATGGTGCGTAGTATGCTCGACCAAAGTGAGAGTATGACTAGATGTATGGACGTGAACGAGGCAAAAGGTACTCCTTTTGCATCTGATGATCTCTGATGATCTGATTTGATGATGTAGAAACGTAGTAGATGCGATCTGTCTCTAACCCTATGGGATCATAGTAAGTGGCCTGAGATTGATAACAGGCTCGAAGAAGTTTTCTATTTTTCGTTTTAGCTTTTGTGAGAGGAGATCGATCAATGTCTCGACGAGAAGGAGGGACTGCCTCATTAGTCTAGAGGTCGCAAGCGCGACTGCTGAACATGAGGTCCAGGTTTACATTCCTGGATCGGGTAGTGTTATTGGGATTTTCCATCAGTAATTTCTCAGTAAAAGCCACGGATTCTGAATTTGTGCCCGGTTAATGTCAATAGGCTTGCCCCCAATTTAAACTTAAACATAACTGGCAAAGTGAGGATGTTTTATTAGGAACATCTCTGGCTAACCCTTTGCAGATTACAGGCGTGATTTACGTTAAAAGGAGATCGAACACGAAGAGAGTACGTAGAACATTCTTATTGGACTTATTTATGACCAACACGTGTGCTGGAAACCGCAATGGAATTTAAAACTAAACTCTTAAATCCGTTCCAATGCCGCTTCCCGTAAATGAAGTCCATTTATATGCTCCACGTTTCCTCTCGATCGTTTCGATGATATTCAATGACGATTTTATGAAAATTTCTCTTCGAACAGAAAACACTTTTAAGAACTTTCACGATTTTGAAGTCCGTACGGTTTTGGGCATTAAGATTATGCTAGCATCTAATTATTCTACTGCATGGCAAAGTTTGGGTAAACCGAATTAGTCATTGATCACTCAGCTAGCTTATTGCCTAATGTCGATTTCAAGTCTTCCTGCCTGGGTTTGAGTCCTAAAACCTACGAAACGAAGTGCCAATTATGTTTTTCTTACTCTTACGCTAGTCTTATCTGATTAATTTCGTTGCAGGATCCAAGATAGTTTAATTGTTTCTCTGGGACTTTGTCGAGGTCTATCGTCTCGGCGCTTTTCTGGTGGCCACCGCTGTTGATTCTGGATTGGAGTTACAGTGGTTTGGAGATAGCGCGTTTGTACAAAAAAAAAACTTTGAAACCTAAGTCGCAGCTATTAGTATTGCTGTCGCCACTGCGAAATCGCACCCTTCAAAGTCGCCAGACACGATGCCACATCAAATTGTATGGGTTTAACCACTGTTTAACTCAACCGGTTTTAATTAACTGTTTGTGTCGTCTAACGGTTAACAGTAGGATTAAATACGCATTCCAATGTACGTTTACGGCAGTAAAAAAATACAGTTAAAATTAAAACAAACTCTTTTGTAATGACTCCGGATATATAATTCAGCACATACCTATTTTTAGAGATAACAATATCTAGAACGGACATGGTTGTAGAACAATTAATGTAATAATAGTAACGTTGGACGTGGTTGTAGAACAATTAATAGTGACGTAGAGAATACGTTTCATGTCACATGCACTGTTCACCTTCATTTTACAAACTGTAATAAATACCGCAATTAATAAGATTCATGGAGTAGGTACATTCGTAATTATTTTTAACTGTTCATCAAGATTATGTAGACACGACTATGTACTCGTACCTACCAAACATTACATAACAATATATCGTATAAAGTAGTAACACGCCCCGCTAGAAGAAAATTTACCAAAATTCTGGTTTAGTTTCAGATTCCAAAAATCTCGTTTAGAACATGAAAACGGAGATCATACCAAAATAATTACACTTGACAGAATAACTACCATTGGAAGTCTTATCACTAAAAGCAATTTTCATGGACAACCAAAGATAGACCAAATACGGGTTGAAAAGATAATGTACACTCTGACCACTCTCATTGTTAATCAGTTTCGGTGATAAAGTTATTTTTTATTATTCACTCTCGATAGAAGCAACAACTCGAAACAAACAGTAAATATGGTAAATATTCCGTTTTCAGTGTTAATGATATTGTTTGTGACTATGTCAGTTTAAACACGGAGAAACAACAAAATCTTCACTTAAAGAGTGAGAAGGGGAAGGCTGCCAATGGAAATGATGATAATAAACAAGCGACAAAAATTGACCATGTTCTCAATCATTTCTATAATGCTATGTTCTTAGATTTATTACATAAGTGCACATACATTACCTATTATATAACGGCCAAACACCAAGCCAATTGATGCATATAATGTGCAAATGCGTGTATGCGACAGGCTGTGCAAACCACTAATTGTTCTAACACAATTAGGGGCTACCGTTCCAAGTCAGGAATTTAGGGATAACGTCACTGCAGCGCTACACAACGAGCGCCCATAAACGGTGTGTTGAGCTTAGCAAGTTAGCAACCAAGAGCCGAGTAATGTATGTGGGTAACTCTAATGTGTTGAAACAGGCAGAATTACAATGTGTTGTGACTAATTATTTAGCAAGAAAACCAATTGTTTAGTAGTAAAGAATTTTGGAAGATGGAAGAATTTTGAAAAAAAAGGGGCTGTGTGTAAGTAGATGGTCCATTTTTGCAAACGAGAAATTCCAAGCTGCTCATCAATAAACGTAGCTACCGTTAAAAATGGTATATTTTTTTTGGTATCTTTATACTACTACTAACTATAAACGAGGTTTTGAAAAACGGTTCTAAAACTGTAACTGAAGTAAATGGATCAATGCAGCAAACAAAGCGAACGCCGAGTCATTTATTATGCATAATCGCGATCTTCAAACTAAGGGTTACTGCAGCGTTATAGCTTTGTGTAATATAAAGCTTTTTAAGATCTTGCATTAGGTAGGAGATCAACTAGACAAGATGATCAGAGGATCGAGGCTTAAAAGCACATCCACTTCTGATTATTATATAAAAATAACAATGATAATTTCTCGGGTATGCAGTGGATATACAATCTCACTCAAGGGCATAACCCCTTCGTAGCGGCGATCGGCGGCGGCGACCTCTCGCGTCCGGCCCTGGTGCAAGCCATGGTCCGGGGCGAGGAGGAATGGGACGCCGTCGCCTCCTTCTGCGAAGCAGTGATGCTAGCGAAGGAGGTGGCGGGACGTGAGAGGGAGAGAACCTCTCGTCCCAGCCGCCGCGGGAGGCGCTCCGGGCGTCGGGGGCCACGTGATGGCTTCCGGCCACCGTAGACGCGGGCCTGTGGACGGTGAGTGATGGGTAAGCTCGCCGTCCGTCCGTCTTATGACGACGACAGGCCGTGTCTCAAAGAGATGTCAGCAACATGGAAGGGGCCCGCAAGGGCCGACGCCTGTCGAGGCTGCTGGTATCTCTTTCGAACTACCCGCAGCCCCGACGGGGGCAGTATATGCCCTTTTTTTTATGGTGGGTGGAGAATCATCAAATAACCCCTCCCGCTCTTGGGCAGAGCGAAAGGGAGTGTCAGACTTCTACTGACTAAAAACCACCCACATGTTCTTTCTTAGCCCTTCATGTCGAGGCCGCGGTATCTCTTGCGAACAACCCGCAGCCCCACAACCCGCAGTTCCGCAGTTTATTTGACGATTTCCCAAAGCCCAAAAAAAAAAACGGCATATACTGCCCAGAACTTATACGGCGATAGACATCACTTTAATTATGAAAGATCTGCCATAATCATAACTACACACATCCAAAAAAATATTGTAAGATAATTAAGAAGATCATACATAAATATTAGTAAAAGCTATGAATATAAATGAGACGTTTGTTTGATGTTATAATGAACTGTATTAGATTGCTGATGAGACCATGGATTACAGAGAAATAGACTGCTAACCTATGGACAAAGAAATTCGTAAAACACCGTTGTCTGGCTGTCAATTTCCGACGGTGATCGGACAACTCATAGAAACTCTATTTATGATTTATATTTTTTTCTATTTCATCCCTTCCGCAATTTCTACGACCACTATCTCGATTCCTACATTGATTGTTATAACTAGATACGGTTATTGTGGGTAGGTATATTGTAGATACAATCACGAAAGTTAATATGCAGTTAGCAAAATAAAGACATAATATTTTTGCAAAATACCGGGTTAAGTTCCAAATTAATTCGTAACCGCATAAAATTACAAAAGGAGTTAATTAATTCTAAAACTTGATACGTGTATGTAAACTTCTGCCCTACCCTTCGGGGAACACAATTGTGGTTTTATGTAACAATTAGGTTCACTTCCAAAATAGGAGGGTCACTATCCATCGAAGGCGGATACCGCGATACCGCCATGGGATTCCCGAAAACAAACAGACACTAATGGCTTGTCAATTACGAAATACAAACTTTTTGTTTATGTACTTTCGTAAAATTCAACAATTCCCTGCCGGTACTATCTAATCTAATCTATCAGTAGATCCGATATTAGTATATGGCATCTACTGACTACATGTAGAATATCAGAATATCGCCGTGCGCTGCGGTAATTTTTTTTTAAATGCATCTTGTTAAGATAATTATGTCAAAATCAAAATATTTATTTAAAGTAAGCCAGTTACAGGCACTTTTGAATAGTCGAACAAATACCAAATAAACTAATCAACTAAACTACAGTCCCAGTCACACATAATAACTGTGAGTGTACTGTAGTTGGCCATTCCAAAGCCCAGAGTTTATGTATGTATGTCATGTTGAGATGGTATATTATTGTCATGTACCTTTAGACGTCGCGTCATAGAGGAATTAGTATGGTTTATAATTTTTAGCTTATCATTATTTTTATTTGATTGTCACATTTTTAAATTTATATAAATGACCTTTGTTTTCTTTTTCATATTTTACTTTTTAATATTTGTTTGTACTGTGGGAGTTCAATAAATACTTTTTTCTTTTTATGTTTAGGTACTGAACTAAAATGATGTCACATCTCCTTTCTCTGAGCCACGGAGGTTTGTATTCCCACTAGCTAATGAAAATAGCAATAACAGTTTCCTTTCATTCAGAATTAAGAATTCTAACACTACACCAGCCCCTATAATAAAAACAAAATTGCAGATTTAAGAATTTTCATATCATTGTTAGTTAGTTATAGAAAATATCCTACAAATAGCAGAAACAGGAGGTAAATAGCTACCAGGACCACATAAGTATGTAATACACCGCAAGCGTCCTGACGCTAATGGACATAAATATATTGCGGACTGAGTCGAGATTTGATTCGGCTTCGAGGAAATTCTCCTCTAAACCACTTTAGCAACGGACACTGGCATAGGTTCCGTAAAATAGTAAAATACCAGTAACATTTCTAATTTCCTTGATTGAAAGAGGTAGTCTGTCTGTAGCATGTCTAGCAAAGTATTTATTTGTGAAAAATCATCGCTGTTAAAAACAACCCCGTTTCTGACGGAATGACTTTTTTACAAACACTCATTCTCTGAAAGGATCATCAATCCTATCAAAGCGGTAGAAAGGACTAATGGATGTCTTCTTAAGGATACAACTACTTAAAAAACCTAGTGTACCTAAGCAATTACTTAGCATTTAATTAATCATGTCACGTATGATTGCATGTACAAACTGTGTACTCACTTACTCAGTACACAACACCGCTTCTATTACCCTTCTAATTAGGCTAAGCAACAGCTGCTCGCCTTACCCATTAATTAGCCCCACTTTTACTTAATTTGTACGAATAAGAGCCCAAAAACACCAACTCATTGAGGTAATGTGATGAATCTTGTCTCAAATTGTGTAGAATTAGGAAGTTTGAAAATCCGAGCATAAACACAGAAAGAGCCTTGTAAATCAAAACAAAAATTAACAAAGTTAAGAGGTTGCGAAAAAGTCGCCGAAGAAGATGAAAGTTCGACAATAATCGTTTATCCAAGAAAGATAAACAGGAAAATTGACACACGGCTTAGTAACGAAAATATGGGTCAAAGTTGTCTATTCCAAAACGGGTCAAACTAAAGCCATTAGAAAAACTTCAGCACAATATTGTCTTTCAGTTATGATAAGGTTTGCCATAAAAATAACTTTTTGGTGCACAATTTCAGAACATGGTTTTATGTGTTTCGATCATGAGCTTTCAGAATACCGATTTGTAAAACAAGAAGCAATAAAATTATAAGATTTACGCATTCTAACAAATTTTAATGCGTGGATAACAAATAATTTATTATCTGTGATTTTACCACGTCCTTCCATGATTCCCAAACCACATCTCATATCTGCTTTAATAATTGCCAGAACCCGAAAACATTCCTTTGGAGACGCAGAGAATAGTCGACAGGATGACGAAAATAGGTTTCTAAGCGATACAAAGGCCTATTTTCCTGAAAATGGGATCTAAGATGAATTCCTGAACTTCAAGAATTATCAAGGACCGACACACAAATTAACCAAAGTCCCGACTACGACTACTTAGTTGTACAGAATTTCTAGCTGCTGATTTCTATTTCTGGACGAAAATCGTTAAGACCTCGCCGAGAACCAACACCACACCGTTGGTCACGAACAGAGCTGCTTTTTAACCGTCTTGACAACAGGACGGCGCGCGGTGCTAGATAAAGTTTCAGTTCACATCCATTTAACTTTATAACAAATCTTAGGAGTGATTTCACACCGAAACTTCCTCTATTTTTAACATTTTTCTAACATCCTGTATAATATACCACATTTTGTGCAAATATACTTATTTACTTACTTTTTGTAATCTTAGTGAATTCATCACACAAATATTATAAATGCGAAAACTTGAACGGAGGGTTATGTCGAACTCCAGATGACTAAAACCGTACAATGCGAGATGGGTAATAAAATACCTAAGCTATTCGTACTTTCGTAGTCAAAATCCGTAGGTGCCATCAGCTGAAATCAGTTTACACATTTAATGCCATATAGACTTTTACCAGAATACATAAAGCTCAATGTAATTTAAAAGCTCTGATACCAAAATATACTTGTCGCCGCTGTAAGCTTTCACGATAATTGCCGACATAAACACAGACCATTAAATTCCTAATCAATAATGCAATCTCATATACCATCCAATGTGACTAATGCATAATAAATCATTTTACACGCCACCCACGACAATGCTGTAAATAACACCATTATGATGTATGGTTACATAGTTATTATATCAACCAGCAGAAGGATTAGTGAGGCTGGCGTTCATAATCCTCTATATTTACGTATAGCAGAAAACAAAGTTGCTTTTCGTGTCTGTCTGTTTGACCGCTAAGACCTTCAATAGATTTCGATGCGGTTTTCGCTATTATTTGTAGAATTAATTCCAGAAGGATTTCTAGTTTACTAAACTAGCTTTTGCCCGCTGGTTTACTCGCGTTATGGCTCGATATTATGTCACGGCATCGCATCCATGTATAAAAAAAATGTCTATGACACTTGGGGATAATGGAGTTTCCCAATAGTAGAAGAATTTTCGGAATAGCAACAGAAATTTACTAAATAATCCCTTATATTTAAACTTCTTTTATAATATTAGTGTAGATTAATTTAACTCAAATATAGCAAGACATATCATCACGTCACTCATTACACCCGAACAAAGCAGAGGCTAAATAACTGGCCGTAAATAAAAGCCTATTCGTCAGTGTGTAAATACGACTATTAGGATTCAAATTCATACGATTTGCATAGACAATACACATGTGTCAAAGTGACTGTCAGTGCTGAAAAGCTAAATGACCTATTTTTGGTCCGCATTCGAAATTCTAAAACACATTGTTCGATAGCAATCATGTGCATTGTTTTGAGAATATAAATGTGTCCGCTATGTGCGATATTGTTCACATGTTTTACTGTGTATTATTTTGTGATAGGTTTGTATTATCGTATTATTATTAGTGAAGAGGTCACGTTTCCGTTTTTAATTTAGTTAGAAAAAATTATGTAATTGGATTTAAATATACCTATAAATATGCTAGCTAAGGAACTCTTAATACGTCTTTTACGGGGATTTGATTTATATCCCAGTTAAAGAAATTATAACAAGCCGTCGTTATTTGACAAAAACATCAACCTTTTCGCAACAATGTACCGAATCACATCAAGGATTAATGATTAAGTAATCAGTGTAACCCCAACAAAATTGAAGGTACTTAAATAAAGTAGGGTTGTTACAACGTTATGTACAACAAAGCTTTCAACACAAACCGCTGAACAAATACATTCATCACGCGTTTCACTGTAAACCGCCTAAACGCGAAGTGGGCCCAACACACAACACACACACTTTGTCTGTTACTGTGTAGTTGCACACAACACACACTCATTGTGTGTAGTTGGGCACATTTGTCCCACCGCTGCAGGTGGCAGTTCTAAATGAGTTTTACACCACATACCATACTCTCGCTAACATGATACCGTCAAAAGTTCTGCGTTCTATTAATTTCGTTTAAAAACCCACGGTTTTTTTTCGACTTTGTTATCTACAACGTGTTTTATTTATATTCCATAAATCGAGGGCTATACATGTAAAAGTAATACAAAAAATCCTAGAACATGTGGTCAAGAAATGCATATTTTCAAAGATATCATCGTTTCTAAAGTTTCATTGATAGATTTGATCTGAGATTCTATGATGATCCGCGAATGATCCCAGATGGGCCCGTGGATTGGTATTACATACCGGGTTTCCTCCGTGCCTCGGAAAGCACGCTGAGCCGTTGGTGCTGGCATTCTCTTGGTGCTGGCTGTCATTTGTATATCTTTGACAGTCGTTACGGGTAGTCAGTGATCTGAAAGTCTGACAACCAGTCTTACTAAAGCGTTTTGTACTGTCCAGTGTAACTCGGCTCTGGAGGTCAGATAGGCAGTCACTCAATGTAAAATACTGTTATCCAGCTACATCTGGTTAGACTGGAAACCAACCCCAACATAGTTGGGAAAAGGCTAGGCAGATGATGACCTGCGAGTGTACGTGCGTGCATACACAGTTTTATAGCCAGTCTCATTGTGCCTATATTAATTATTCTTGATTTACAATAGGAACAAAACATGACCGACTTTCCTATGAGGAATTTCAATTAAAATCTATGTTGTATGCGTCTCTTTTACGAACTTTTCTATTGTTATTTGACCTGTATAATTACTTTGTAATACAAATTTTATGAACTTCATTTCCGGGTCGTATAATTTATGAAAAATAAATTGTAGGTGAAAGTTATAACAGCTGCGTATATTCCCTTATGCGAAGGACGAAGGAAATTAAAGGTAACAAAAGAATTACAATGTGAAAAAATGAAAGGTAGGTATATTTTATGCTAGGTAGAGATTTACATCATTTTTGTTAACTGCTTCGCTCAAGGTGTAAAAGAAAAACGCTTATCTCAAATGCCAACACCTCCAGTCGGGGGTACCTGAGCAAAGCCTACAATTATAGGGTAGTCGACCTAATTTGGCACATACCTTCTTTGCACGTATCGATTGAGCATTTTTAGGACTGCGCTTTCATCGTGGAGAGACCCCTTCACAGAAATGTGATTTTTCTTAGGGATCGTTAGTGAAATTTCATGTGCAATTCATATTATAAAGTATTATTATCAACTAAAGTGGCAGGCAAAAACCTTTTTTTTTGTTTTAGGGGGTGGGAAAGCGGTAGGGAGTGTCAGACTTCTACTAACTAAAAACCACCCATGTTCCTTCTGACGCCCTTGTGACGAGGCCGCGGTATCTCTTTCAAAAAACCCGCAGCGCCGACGGGAGGCAAAAACCCTTAAATTAAAATAGGCAAGCTAAGCAATAGGTAACTTGACCCACAAAATGTGTCTTCTAAATGCCGGAAAACCACATCCCCCAAAAAAACTTATCTCGATTTCATTACGATCCTTCAGACTTGTCTAAAGATTTGAATAAATTAAATAACTTTTGCAAGTAATTAAATTGAATCTGATTATATTTTTTAACATTTATAATTCCTGGATTCTGTTAGTTGGAATCTATTAGTTTATTATTTAAAAATTGTTGTGTTTTTGCATACAACAACGTAAGTGTACCTAACCTACCTTGGAGACGGAATGAAGGAATCACAAAAGTAGAGATTTCAATATCTGAAAGTTCCAAGTTAAAATTCAGTATGGTCGTCGACAACTGTTTCAAATCACGAGGGAAATTTACTTCTAGGTAAGCATGCATCATTGCTTGAAAAAATGGTCAAACGCCAGGCAAAAATAAACATACAATACTTGAATAAAAAAACCACCCAAGTGCAAGTCGGACTCGCACACGAAGGGTTCCGTACCATTATCTATAAAAATCGCGTTTGTTGTATGTGAGCCCCCCTTAAATATATTTATATATTTAGTTTTTGTTGTTATAGCGGGAACAGAAACACATAATTTGT
The DNA here is from genome assembly GCA_949774965.1 of Diarsia brunnea. Classification (NCBI taxonomy): domain Eukaryota; kingdom Metazoa; phylum Arthropoda; class Insecta; order Lepidoptera; family Noctuidae; genus Diarsia; species Diarsia brunnea. Next base: position 8,956,632 of record OX459008.1, on the reverse strand, counting down.
GAAAATTTTAACTATTTAGCTATCGCAGTTCTTGAGATACAGCCTGGTGAGTCTGGTGACAGCCAGACAGACAGATGGACGGACAGACAGCGAAGTCTTAGTAATAGGGTCCGGTTTTTAGCCTTTGGGTACCTACTGAACCCTAAAAAATATAATTTTCACAAAGATACTCTTGCTCATCCGTCTTCCTAGCTCATCGTGGTGTGCTGGCGCTACCGCTAATAAAATTACTAACCATATTTTCGAACCGTATGGGGTTGAAATTTCAGGACAATGGAGTTCAAGTATTCAACCCTTTTTTTTTTGCTGGAGGCTGAGCATTCCTAAACCACATGGTCAATCCTCCAGTCTCTTGGCACATTACCAGTTGACAGTACTAACAAGGAGTTTTTTTTTTTGAGGAGACATACATTCGGTTACCTAAATTTGTTAATGTATTAGTAAAATAAGGATATCTTTTAAAAAATACATAAAATAATTATCACACTTGTCGATTTTGTTTACGACTTCCTGCTAGTTTATTTACGGAACATAATTCCGAGGTAATCGATACCCGTACCTTCACAGTTCACCGGTTTATAATGTGGGCTAATCATATTAGTTAGCCGAGTCTACCGGGCAGGATTTCACACTATATTAGAGTTCTTATGACAAAAATAGCCCAGCTACCGGCTTAGTATTTCACTTATCATATAAACTAGCTGTTGCTCACGACTTTGGTTCACGTGAAATTATTAAAAAAAATTGTACTTCCCTTTTTGAATCGGATTTTGTTACCAATTCGGGTTTGAATTTTTTACACGGAACATTTATTCTGATAAAATAAAAGGAGCCTAAGTCTCTTCTTATAACATCAGTTATCTGCCAGTAAGAGTTCCTTCCAAATCGGTCCAGCCGTTTCGAAGATAAGCCTGAACGAACAAACAGACAGACGAATGAAAAAACATATATTGTTGTTGTAAGTGCCGTATATATTTTCATATATGCATTTAGTAAAAACTGTTATTTTGATATTACAAACGGACCCTTCAATTTTATTTATTTGTGTGTTTAAATGAATATTTGAATAGAGTGGAGAGGTATCTCATGAAATAAATCAATCATAGACGGTTAAGCTCATTTTGCATCATACATAACATTTCCAAAAAATCATACCTGTAAACCCCGAAGGGTTAGGCAGAGGTGTACTCTTTAATTCGTTCTCATATCACCATTATCTACCTAATAGTAGGTATACCAACATTGCTCCAGTTACCTATGTTTAAGTCCGCAACGAAGCGCATTTTAATGTGACACTCAGATCATGTCTGAATAATCACATAGAATGTTCAGGTGATTATTCAAAAAACTGCGATATAAAACGATACCATATCAACCGTTCGATATCGTATCGAACTACGATACGATACGAACTAGGATAGGAGGATGCGAGTTTAACTACGAGTAACAGCGAGTGCTTTTTAACTTTGTTGTTGTTTCCAAGTATCTAAAAGTAATTAGTCTATAACCTGCAATATATATTTCAAAAAGGAGGGTAGACGATATTTCAAAAGGTGAAGAAACGAGTACTGGAAAGACTATCAGGTCACCAGGAAGGTACTGCGAAATACAGGCTTTATTGTTTAACTTCCTGATGCCCGCGGCTTCACCCGCGTTGATGTCGGTTATTTCATCCCCCCCTTTCAACCCCTTACAAACCTTTTTTTGCATTAAAAAGTATATCCTATCTTTTTAATGTCCTTTATCAGACTCTAGACTATATGTGTACCAAATTTCATTTAAATCGGTTCAATAGTTTTGGCGTGAAAGCGCTACAGACAGACAGAGTTACTTAAGCATTTATAATATAAGTAAGGATTAGGTAGGCCCCACCGTTACTCTTTTTGCTGGTTCTTAAGGTTCGTAGAATGATGTTTAAGACCCTAAACGAGCCTAAATCAAGTATTGTACTATCAAATACAAAATAAATATAAATTGTCAAAGCCATGTCTACATGTCTTGTGAACACCTTCCAACCAAATGCAATTCACAAATCTAATTAAGCTCACCTAAATTAAACGATATTTGGTATTTACCACCATCAAGATTCATGAATTAGAGGGAATATTAATATACCTATTAAATATTACCACTAGGCATACCACATATTACCATACATAAGTAGGTACGGTATACGTAACGCATTACTATGCTATTTACCGCTGGGGATTCTGCCCATTCTATTATGTATTTGAATATTGAATCGGCCTTGTGGGTAATTATCATTGAATGAAGAAAGAAGGTGAATGCTTTTAGTATTAAAAAAGGTGAATGAAAACACGTGATAAGTGCGTGAGTAGAGTACTATACTTAAATTACTACTACGTAAGTAGAAAATTCATATTATTAAAGAAAGGAATCGAATTGGGTTATTTTATAACCCAGTAATGAGTAGTATTAGCGTTATCAACAAATAGAAAAGGTACAAAAATTATAGTTCTTATCGTCGACAGTTAAATCATTTTCATAGTTTACGAGGTGTTTTTTATAAGCCGAACGAATGTCAAAAAGGCTTTAACCAAAAATCATCTGGCATACGAATTACTTTTCTTTTTTTTGTTTTAATTTTTTACAAAATAATTCGACAAATTATTAATGTAAAACACCATTACGTGAAATATGACAACGTCGCAATATCTTAGCTTATAATATGAAGGAAAAAGAAATACGCATATTTATCAATTAAACTAAAATACCTTCGAAACTATGCATATTGGGACCACAAATTCTAGGTATTTTTGTATTACTTTTACATAAACCTAGAGTTATGGGAAAACACGTTGTATAAATAGCATGTTCCATTACTTTTATATCAATTTATTTTCGGTGCCACATTCCATTACCGTTCTTTTTCCGTAACAATCATAAAGTATCGTCGTGTTATTGTTTTAGGGGGCAGAACTGTTTACCAATGTCAAACACAAACACTACAATTTCTTACGAAATGCTATAGGTAACTACGTTATGTTAGGGTGATTTGTGACTGCCATGGCCCTATTTTTTGAGTTTGACTTTTGGCCGTCCAACAAAAAAGGCAACTAGCTACTGTAACTGAAAAGTAAGAAAATAAGAAAAAGGAAATGAACAGGAACATAACGTGCATACAAATAGGTACAAGTATGAGGTGATTAAATTATTCAAAAAGTAGGAATTTGAAAAAGCGCTGAAACCAAACTACAAATCTATGATTTCTTTGAAAACCACAATCTTCTAGTATATCTGTTGAATACATTTACATTTTTACAATAACATTGTAACAAATATTAATATTCGTCATTTTCTCTTGAAGTATATAATCATCCATTGTATTGTTTTACGTTTCATTGAATTCTTTTCAATGCCAGTTATTCACATTATCGTCACTGAATGAATAATTACCAACGAATATTTTTGACGGTTAACCAGAACGATAATTCAGTATTGTTTGATAATCCCGCAGGTACCCTCAAGTAAATTCATTATTAATTAAATTGATACCATCATTGTTGTAATTTGTATACTTAGATAAGTTCGTGGTAAACTTAGAAATCGATTTCCTCGACTCTACGTACGTAAATATGTTATATATCTACTACTACGCCTAAAAACAAAAAAGTGTCTGTCTTAAAAATATGGCTATAAGTGTATACTTATAGCCATATTTTTAAGACAGACACTTTTACACTTTTTTTGTAGGGTGGTTTATGTGTGTATAGCCCATACGGGCTATACACACATAAACCTACACCCTTTTCCCATGGGGGTAGGCAGAAATCACAGAACGCCACCTGCTACAATCCCTAACACTCCTTTTCGCTCGTCCACGTTCATGCTCGTAAATCTATATGTGTTTATATTATTAAAAACATTCATACATACTTTAAATATTTTTTGCGGTATGTAGGTAAATATCAAGCATATAAAAATATTAGTTAACCTGAGTTTAATACACCCTACATTATTCAACCCTCATGTTCAGTCAACCATGCAAAATTACCATTTTGTGAAGGGGGCATGGTAGCTTCCCGTGGCGCTTTACAGCGCTGTCAGCGGCTAAGTAGAAAAGCATGTTATCGCAATAAAATGAGAAAAGCGAGTAACCCAGATGGCAGCGCTGAGCTAAAGCTATGGAGTATAGAATTTGTGGTTTTAGCCATGCGGGATTGTGGTTAGCAACGTCCGGAGTGCCTTGTTTGACTGGCGGCGTGTGTCAGACTGATAACAATGGAGCACCCTGGAGCACAAAAGATGAGTGGAGTAGCGCTAATTGAAATTAATTTTCGACAAGTCTATGCTGTGTATCTCTATTCTGAGAACACGGTACGGGTACAGAATAGTGTACGAAAATTAGTTACAACATAGTACATAATAATTATAACAATGTTTAACCCCCAATGTAAGTCCACCGTAATAGGGGGCGAGCCTATTACCATCAACCGGGCACTAATCCAGACTTCGTGGCTGCTACTGAGTGATTCCTGATAGAAAAACCCAATAACACATTACCTGTGAGTTTTTCTTGTTTCATGGTGGCTATCAACTCAATCTGCGGCATTAAGAATACTGAGTGCAAGTTAGTAAACAATGTTTCAAAGAAAACGTGTTTAGAATAAATTATTATTATTATGCTATTACTCAATTATAGCATAATTGAACAAGGCAACTTTACTCAATTGCAAGGACCGACGCCCGTTGAGCTGTGGGTTGTTCGACAGAGATACCGTGGCCTCGAAACAAAGGGCTAAGAAGGAACATTGTTGGTTTTTAGTCAGAGGAAGTCCTGCCGCTCTGCCCAGAGTGGGAGGAGTCATTTGATGATTTCCCACATTCCAAAAAAAAAGGTTAGATACTTCTTGTTCTTCTAGTGTTGAAATTGGTAAAATTTATTTATCTATCCACGAGAGATAGATAAATAAATTTTACCAACTACTTAAACATTGTATAAGTTTTTAAACGGACATGATCACTATCATTTTCATTAACACTGGAAACAGGTTATATACCATGTACAAATGAAAACATGGAAAAGATCATGTTTTTACTGTAACTCAAATATTGTACTGATTGTTTACTGTGAAAATAAATATCAAGATATGTGAGACTGTTGACTGTACTGTAGTACTCGGGCACGTGAAACATTTTTTTGAATATTACGACAGAAATCGGAATGTATCTACCGTTAGGAACTTTACAAATCAAGTAAGAGTGCATGACGTGCGATGAAACAAGAAGTTTTTTTCCCTGTGATGCGACATCGCGCAAAAAACGCCTGTGACTGCCTCGATATCCGGCAGCAGGTTTTAATGTTTACCAGATGGCAGTAAGTTATAAGATAAGTCATAAAATTGTTAAATATTATACCACATTCATACTAAACGTTTGCTCAAAATCAGACGTCATAATTAGCAGTCAATTTTGTTTGAACATTTGATAATGTTCAAATAAAAAAAAAATTGTATAAATAAGTACCTACACAGATTGCTTACACATACCGTTCACTGACGCGCTTACCGAAACCAATGTGCCACGCTCCTAGTAACATTCATTGTGGGAATTTATTTCATTGTGATATTATTAGCCGTATAAATTCGCAATGAGTCTCTTCCGGTTAACACAATGACGACAATAAGTGATAACTGACAAGTTGATAACAAGAGTAACTGTATGTAAATCGCTCGTTCATTCGTTCATTGCTCGGACGGATGCAGTAACTTAGACAGATTAGGATCCATTTGAAATCTAGCAGAACACGTTTATGTAGTTCGTAACAAAGAGGATTCGTCTTCGAATAAACTGCTTAACAATATCCTCTCTAACAATAATTGTTTACTCGCCGTCAAGATTATAGATTTATCATCTCAAAACACTACATTAATTTCAAATATTGAAAAATCAGTACAATAGCCAGCTATCTAGAGAAATTGCTACTCTGTATTTGGACGAAATCAATGTATTGCCCACAAGAAGAATAATAAAATAACACAGTTGCATTTCGATATTTCTTGGACTTGAGATAGGCTGTCTCAAATACTTGATTGACTACTTATCAGTTCAGTTCCATAGTCATTATCATCATTTCAGCCGAAATACGTCCACTACTGACATAGGTGTCACCACATTTCCATAGTACATCTATTGGAACGAAGTTCCTTATCGCGCGTTGTGAAAGGGGGCTAGACGGAAAAAAATCTTACGAAAAGTTGTCACGACACTTTTTGCTATAGTAAGCTATTGTAAGCTGTGCGGCGTCGCATGTTTCTCTGTCTGTCTCTCTCTCTCTTATAGAAAGCAAGCCAGATATTTTCATTTCTACATATCTTTTTTTTTTTTTTTTACATAATAAAAAATAATAACAATAACTTCGTTCCATCCGGGTGTTCCTTGACACCTCTCAAGTTTTTTTATTGCTATTGCTTCTATTAAATAACATAACAAATACTGATAACCATATAACTGTTATTCAGAGAGTTACTGTCACGGACAACTTAATGAGATGTCGCAAGCCAGCGATGCGTTACGTACTACGTGATTATGTTACATTACACTATATTGTTAGTAGCTACTTATTACACTAACGACAATTCATTAGTTACTCATTGTGTCATATTAGTGTCAAACATAATGTGAATATGGGCCTGCTCACCATTATAGTAATCAGGCAAAAAAAGAAGAACCACGTTTCTAATTTCTGGCCTTGGTAAAAATAAGCTACCACAGTACGGGTTCCTACATCGTTGTCATTGAATCGCTCATCTCAAATCAGTTCATTACATCAGTCAAAGAAGAACAGACCGACGTGTCACCTACTTTGTTTAGAAAAAACTTTACGAGATCACGAAGAAAAAAGTAATACACGAGCGCAAATCACATGTGTACGGATAACACGCTAACTAGGTGATACCAGGAGCGGAATCAATAACCACGCCTGCCACGTTTTTATTAAAATTCATGACGCCATATATGAATCTGTAGGGTCATCAATCCACAAACGTGACGAGATGAATTTACAAAATGAAATATCTCATGCGAGAAAGTTGACTGAGCAACATTAATTCCGCGGAGACGGCACCTAAAGCAATATCTTGACATCCCTAACATAATCGAGGCCGCCTTCATCATGGAGTTTAATCCACATTCCAAGCCACTAATTAAATTCCTTCAAACTGTCGAGTGAATCTTTTCAATTTAAAACTAGTAGACAAAGTTCTTAGGCGTGGAGGCGTGCGATGCGTGTTAACTGTTTTAATGTTGAAACTCGCTGGTAGTATGCTGTAACTTTTTATTGTCATTTTGCTAATCCACAGTTTTTATTGTTTGAATAAATGGAACAAAGTCGGGATGGAGTAATGACAGTAGGCATCGTCTCAACGCAAGAGGGTAATAGCAGCTCTTAACACTGTTAGGAGAAAGTCATAAAACAATTTATGCTTTACAGAAATACATTCTCTGTGACATTACTTACTTAGATTTTTCCATAACATTTCCCAGAAATTAGACTCTTTGATATAAAATTCAATGAAACAATATCATCAAAGTAGAAAAATGCAACGTAACTGTTTTCCAATTGCATTGCAAATATATAATAATAATAATATAATAATAATATATAATAATATTCCACAACTATCACACAACGCCATCTAGTCCCAAGCTAAGCAGAGCTTGTGTTTTGGGTACTAGACAACTGATAAACATACTTATATATTTCTAAATACATACATATTATAGATAAATTACACCCAGACACAGAACAAATGATCGTGCTCATCACACAAACATTTGTCCTGGGTGGGAATCGAACCCACGACCTCCGGCATAGCAGTTAGGGTCACTAACCACTAGACCAACAGGCCAGTCAGCAAATAGCGCTTGAAATATGGAAAGAGTAAGCAGAAGTGACCTAGGCACTCAAGCTAATGTGTTAGTAAACATTAACCCGCTTCAGAACTCAAGAAAGACGAAGATTACAAACTTGTGCACGTATCGTGTGAACTTATATCGCGATATTGCGCGATATTATAGGGCTTAATGGATATTGTGTGCCTAAAAACCTGGCATCAGGTCTCCAGGCTCATTATTTCTCATTTGTTCGCGGGTTTTCGAAACTGTAACATTATTTTCTATTTATTTACTTTTGACAAATTGCGTGTGTACAATTTAAGCAGGTTCTGTTTCAACCCAATGAAACGTTACCCGAATTTCAGTAGAACTGCTGCTGAAAAAATGCTCGTGATACGTCTAAAGCCACAGCAAAAATTGTCAACACTGATAAACGAGAATGTCACTCACGAAATACTTCGGAAAAAGTTGTTTGTATTTACTATTTCGTCCACAAAAACGTGAGCTTATTCGAGCAGCCAGAATCATTCTATCTTCATCAAACATGTATGATAGAATCGGATACAACTATAAAAGTATAATCAGTAGTCAAGCTGAAGAAATATTCTACATCAAATTGTGTTCAAGGAAACCATTTAGATTCAGTTATTTTATTCATGCTCTACAACTACATGGCCACAAGCTTATCTCATGACAATATAATAAATAGTAAAAGACACGGAGTCTGGATTTGTGGTCGGTTTTGTTTCTAATACATGAGAATTAAACAAAACTGGCGAAAAATGGGTGTACCTACTATAAGTTACACCTCTGCCTTACCCTTCGGAGATTATAGGCGAGATGTTTTGGTATGTAATATAATAAATAGTTATTATGGCGTTTAGGCTTGCAACACCATTAGCATAACCCATATTGGCTTCTCCATCGGTTTAAAAATTGTCGTTAAAACTTATGACACTGGTAAACCCACATATAAGTCCTTATCTTTAAACTCAATAAGCTATTCCACAGCGAGGAGTCACGTAGTCCCGCCGTATGTCTTCTCACGTCGGGCGGATTCTTCTCTCCTGCTAACATAAGATTCTTTACGGTCATATTGCCTTGTAGTCTTGCTTGGACGTTCTTTGTGATCGGCTATGCACGTCGTCCCAGTTTGGATGTACGACATTCTCTTGAGGAATACACAAGTTGTTATCAGGCTTGTTTTCTACGATACTCGTCTTTGTTCTGCATAGATTAGTATTGTGAACCAAACAGATATCATCAGTTACCTATATAACTTAAGGTTTGTTCATGATTTTAAAATACTAGCTGTTTCCTCGCGTCTTCGTTTGTGTGGAAATTTTGATAAATGTAAGCGCGTACGGTCCATGATTTTCTTTAATTAGTTGAACATTCAATTAAAGTGCTGATCAGATATTTCAGTGCATTTAAATGCTAACACTTCACATGTTTTCATCAACTTGTTACAATGTAGATATATATTTCAGACCTGCCTAACAAAAATTTCCACACCGCAAAGTTCGTTGGCAACAAAACCGACGCGCTTTATCAAAAAAAAAAACACTTGACACATTTTTTCAATAATGTTTTTACCTTGTTACGGGACATGACTCTGCATACAAACCGATATTACCATGCTTATCTACTTTACATAACACCCATGCATAATCACCCTGTGCAATGTTCCCCTTTTTTTTTGGCGGGTGGAAAATCATCAAATAACCCCTCCTGTTCCTTCTTAGCCCTTGCGCCGAGGACGCGGTATCTCTTTCGAACAACTCGCAGCCCCGAAGGGTGCAATGTTCCCCTTGGCAGGACTCAGCCTTTAGGCAGTGGGTTGTGGTCGCATTCCACCACGCACCATGCGGTTTCGAAATAGGCCTTTTGGCTTTGTACATCAGGACCAATTTCGTTTGTTTTATTTATATTGTTTTGCATCATTTTTGTGGAAGAATGGAAAAAGAAAACGTGTTGCGCCGACCCCAAATAGCAAGGGATAAGGGCAGGAAGATGATGATGATGCATCATTTTTGTGATATATTTATTGTAATTTATTAAGAGCAGCTGCAGCGGTGGCACAGTGGTAGTGGCCCCGACTTATGATCATTACTTTTTGCAATTGATTTCATCACATCATCCACACAGACACACATACACACATTTCATCACACACACACACACGTGTGTGTTTTTTCACATTTCATTTCGTCACATTTTCATTTTTGTTTTTTTGATTTGTTAAGTGTTGTATGTGTACCTATTGCTTTTTATTGTCTTATTGTATGCTCGTCATGTTTCTGCGACAAATTAATATTTTTTTTTTCTTTCTTTATCACCACTGCTCTCATAAACGGTGAAGGAAAAAACCATGCATGTCTTAGAGTCAAAAATTCGAAGCCATGTGATATCTATCGACCCGCACTGGGCCCGCATGGTGGATTCCATTTAACCCATTTCCTCTCATAAAGAGGGGGGGGCCTGTGTCCCAAAAGTGGGAACATTTGAGGCATGATGATTTATTGAAAATAATAGTCCCAATCGATTCGAGTTCGATGATCAAGTTTATGGCTTGCGGTTCCAGAATGACCTAAAATTAACCGTGTATAATTTTGTTTCATCGTTAATTTAACCATTCTTTATTTGTCCTGTACGAGACGAATAAATACTTTCTTTCTTTCACGCAGACTTCGTCTGTGTTGGTAGATGTCCCATAAATTTTCATGATGTACTTTTTTACCGTTTCAGAGACGGTGTGACACTACATAAGCACGTACTTAAGCACATTCTAATACGTTACTAGTGCTATACAATCTTAGGTAAAGTGGTGTTACTAAGCATAGTTCACGCTCTCAGATAGGTAGGTAAATCGTTAGCAGACCGTGAAGGTGAAATTCAAGCGTTACATGCTTTATGCAATTCAGTTTATTTAAAATCAACTCACTGAAGAAGCAGTTTACGATCATTTTCACATTTAATACTTGAGAATAATGCAAGCTGATAAAATTATAAAAAAGATAATAAATTAAAGGTATAATACTTAGTAGTAAGTATTGATAAAAATTTTAGCACTTGGTCCAGATTTTGTACTTTCCCGAGTTCCTTGACGACTTAATTTCCGATTATATGTGACCTTTAAATCGCTACTGACTCTTAATTACCCATGTACTGGAAAAAAATGATAATTTTTGTTTCTGCTATAATTTTTTTCGATTACAAATCCTAGTAAAAACCCACATTTAAGAATAACACCAAACCTAGCCGCCGTTAAAATATTTCAAACTTACATAAAACGTGCAGCAACTTCCCTTCAGCTAAAGTTTCGTCCAAAAATATTAAAAGTAGCTTTAAATTTCTGCATTAGAAGTAAAGCAAAAAGTTTGCGAGAGGGGCGTGCCCTCTGCACGTGGAGAGTACTCGTCGGCGACCGATGACACTCATCGACGCCTCTCGACTCGACTTGTGGTGCAATTGCTTCCGTTGAATTCATCTAGACAAACACTTCAAGTTTTTCCGTCTTATTTTCTACTATATTTAAGATGTACCTCTTGCATATTAATTAACTTTCAAGATCATTGGATGTTTTTACGTCGTTGACGTACAGTTAACATAGCATAACTTTTATTTTTGGAAGAGTCGCCTAAGGTCTCCTAACACAGCCATTATTTCCTTAAAAGGAGGCTCCAAACACTTAACATGTTAACTGAAGCATTAACTAACTGTATTTTATTATTATTCCCTTTATTTACTTTTTCACAAACTTTATACATTTTTAAATATTCTTTACAACATAAAAAAAAAAAAACATTTAGATATATAATAAAAAAAGCTTTTAAAAGCCACCGACTTCAGAAGCTAAAGTTATTTTTCACTTTTTTGTGTTTTTGAAGTCGGTTTTATTTTTTGCAAAAAAGTTTTTTTATTTTTCCATTTTTAGTTGTAATATCCTCTAGAAATATTTGATATTCATTAATTTTACGTTGTTAACAATACATGTCACGGTAATAGGCTTATCCGCAATAAAATGGAACTTAACATACCTAACTCTCGAAATCTGGGCGTCCTGTACACATCTGCGTACCCCGTCAGAGCATACAGGCGTGATGGTAAGTTAAGATGTTGCGTAAACAATAAACGTCCAAGCGATTGCAGCAATCACGACAGATTTGCCGTCTATTTTTGAAGAGTTCTATTGTATATCTCCGAAGATCAGGATCAGATCTTCACCAAATTTAAATGAGGCCACCTCAGGAGTATACTCTTTCAAATAAAAAAAGAATTTTGAGAATCGGTTCACAAATGGAGGAGAAATCAGGTAACATACATAAAAAAAAAAAAAAAAAAATACATACACACGAACATATAACCTCCTCCTTTTTTGAAGTCGGTTAAAAAGTACCCCACCGGTATCGGAAAAAGGGTCCAAGCTACCGGCGGTAAGGGCTCCAGAGAAAAGAACCTCCTAACAATACGAGCCGTGTAGTACCGCTTTCTGTATCAAGCCCTTGATCCTGCTGCCTAACGAGAGCCTCCTCAGGTGTTGGTCGAGGCTCTTGGCAATTAAGCCATTATTATTATTATTAATTTAAATTTGTTTTCGAACAACTTTGGCCCATAGATATGATATAATACAATCACACAGCACAATGGTGCGCAAACGCAGCTAAAATGCGTTACAAACGCATGTAGTCTAGTTTCTTTTAGTAAAGTTAAGCAAGTCATATAACGCAACATTGACATTTATTAATAATTGGCAGGAACATGAAAAGGAACGGTAAGTAGTTGGTATACTTACCTACACACAGAATCCAAGAAGAAATAACAGAAAAGAAACTAAAAACAACTAATTAAATTCTTCACAGGTAGCGCGAGAGTTTCTAGAATTTTCAAGAAATACTTCAAAAGAGTTTTGGGTCGACCGCGGACTAAAATTTCTTATTGTTTCAGATACAGGGGTGGCTAGCGAACTTTCTCGTGGCAGGTTTTGATTCTTTAAATATAAACTTTATGAAAACCAGGCGGAGTGTGATTTTATGAGATATTTTATAGGTTTAACCCAAATCTATCACTTTAGTCGGTATAAAATATTTCCGCACAATTTTGACGACACTGGTATTTTCAGGTAGGCACGTACCTAAAAATGACATTCAAATATTTTTAAATCTCTTTGGTACCTGAAAATCTCAGTGTAAATACCTAAAATACATTGAATATTTACAAATAAGAACGTACCTCAAAATATAACGAGACAAAGCTCATTAAAATAAACTCCAAGTCATTATCGTAAGCCATGAGCCATGCCCGTCACCACAAAATGGAAGGCGCGCCACAACACGAACGAAAGCCCACCACAATCCGATAGGCCTACCTTCGCAGTCCCGAACTACATTTAAATAAAACAAATTTATTTTCTTTCCTTGGCAACGCTCACGGCTGAGCCCATTTCCATTTTCTAGTAGGTTGAGTGGGAAACGTGTTCTGAAAAACATTTTCGCCAACGTGTTCATAATACGGGGCTACACAATGCCGGCCTACATACCCACGGGTTAACAGGCGGCTGTTACAGGCTTTATGGTTTAAAAATTTAACTTCTGAGTATGAATGAGACAAGAGTTACGTTGAGTGGCGTTGAATGTCTTTGACAGGGGCGTTGTTTGTGAACATTAATGAATTTTATTTTCAGGAAATTGTATTGTTTTTATTTATTTACATAATGCCAGCTCGACGGCTTCATGAAGGGTCTATTTATACTACTTCTAAACTCGTCTAGCAAGTCAGGCAGAGCGTTTCATGACAACAGTTCCTTCTCGTTTATTGAAAGTAGCGATAGAACTTAATATGTCGCAGCAGGGGATGATAAAATATAAATAGAATGATAAACAGCCGATACAGTCACTTTTGTCGGCGCAAAGTATGATCAGTTGATTTTATGTCTATAGATGTTGTTAATTTATAGCTAGAAAGGAGGTGAATGCAGATGACGAGAAATAGAGAAGTATGGAAGAAGAAGACATGTTGCGCCGACCCCAAATAAATTGGGATAAGGGCAGGAGAATGATGATGAGATGTTGTTAATTTAGATTTAGACACAATTTCATCTGGTCATAACCGCAGGCCGCGCGCCGCCGGCCGGTTGCGATTACAACGCACAACAACCAATAAGATACTCCTCCTCCTTGCGTCGTTTTTCCTCAATGCTGTGGGTCGTGGCCTCCTTGGATCACTTTCTCCCGGACTGTCTTGCGCCAGCTCACACCAATAAGATCAGGCGGTTTAAAATGGCTACTTTAGCAAATCATAATATGAATTGCGTTAAAAGTGTAAAATGGTCACAGATGCAGTTACTATTATTTATTTATTTTTCACTAATTATAGCAACATTACGGAATCAACCAAGATGATGCTATAAAACACAAAAAAGAACTATTAAATTAAAGTAAAATTAAATTAAACAAAGTATATAGATATTGTTCAGGAACAAAAAATAGCAAAAACAAAAAAAAAGTTACCATTGGTGCTTCATCACTCAAAACAAGCACAAGAAAAATCATCTTTCGTTCATCTTTTCACTGAAACTCAAACATGACACGACATATAAGTTCACGTCAAATAACTAGGACTGGCAACTAGCAAGGGCAGTCACGTAGAAAATTATTTGAACAAAATAAATACATATTTTTAAAAGAAAACATAGTTTTATAATGCCATAATGCCTGCCCCCATGACTCGCGCATGCGCAGTTGCAGTTTTGTTCGTAATTTTGAGCCACTCGTAGCCAACTTCAGAGGGGCACAGTTATTTGACGCGAACAGTAGGTACATAATTATTATGTAAGGTCCATTTTACGCTTTTTAACGAAATTCATATTATTATCTGGTAAATTGGCCATTTTATACATCTGCTTAGAAAACACTACTTATTTGTTAGTCGCTTTTCACTCATCCCCTCCACATTACCAAACATTTAATTTAATAATGAACAAGAAATCAAACACTGTTGACGTCTTTCCTTCTTGAGTAGCTTTTCTTATTCATACTTCAAGGGATCTTAAATGAAAGCCTCTAAGAGTAAGAATTCGTATTTCCGTCGCGGTATTTAATGTGTCACAGCAAGTCTTTATTCTGCTCAACATTTTATTACGTGACTCCATATTGCTTGACGGGTAAGGCCTCCTCTGTCTGGCTTTGAAATTCGGTGAAATATGTCTTCGATGAATAAAACTTTGTTATTACTCTCTTCTCTTATTCAGAGCCTTAGTTATGACATAAGACGGCAAATGTCTGTAGCGTACGAATTTTCTTGAGCAGAAATGTAGGTTCTTTTGGAAATAGCATGATCTTATCTTTTGCGAAATGTGTTGAAGCATTTTCATGCAAAGTTTTCGTCCAATCTAAAAATATTTTCCCAGTTTGAAGTCTGACATTTGTGCATAGTCTGAAATGTGGTGTGCAGTGACCTTTCTTTCATTTAGTATCGGATGGTTATTTTTGTTACCACATCAACCAAGCTAAATGGGAATTGAGGTCATTCAAACATTACGTGACTGTCATGACGTGACGTTATTGTTCAGCGATTAGAAGACGTCTCAGCTTTACGATGTCATCAAAACGGTACAATACAATTTGCACCAAGCCTCTCAGTCATAAAATAACAGATATACACTACTACCAGAAAATCTCTAATGTTTTGTTGTATATACACACTTAATAGTTTGACAGCCTGTCTGTTTGTTGCCTTATATTGACAACAAGTCCTTGAGTACTCAACTCGTTTTATACTTTGAAAAGGGTTTGAAGCATACAGCATTTCTTACATAATCTAAATGTTGTGTAAAAAAATACGTCATGTTACAAAAATAGCCATCGTTCCGTCGAATATACCCATGCAACAAACGTCACGTTGTTTCCAAAGTTATTGAATTATCTCATTCCATATTTTTGTCACGTTTTCTGATTTTAATTTCAACCAGCTTGTTTATGACTCTACCAAATCAATTTAACACGTATTCATTTTGAAAAACTGCTAGTTTTTCAGTTTAATTTTTGAATGCCTCATATCCCAGTGCATCGTAAAAGCGTCATCAAAATCAAATCAAAATAAAATAATTTATTCGCATCATATGGGTAAATATAATAGATGGTACATAATGCATTACATAATACAACAAAAAAGATCCTCATATCAACCATTTCTGATATGCAAAACTTAAAAAAACTTTTTTGCAAAAAATAAAACCGACTTCAAAAACACAAAAAAGTGAAAAACACAAAAACACAAAAAAAGTGAAAAATAAACTTCACAAGAAAAAGCAGCTTCTGAAGTCGGTGGCAAAGAAAACGAAATCAAACAAACAAAATGTCACCGACTTCAGAAGCTGCTTTTACAGGCGTGATGTTACGTCATGATGTTGTATAAACAATAAACATCCAAGCGATTGCAGCAATCACGACAGATTTGCCGTCTATTTTGAAGAGTTCTATTGTATATCTCCGAAGATCAGGATCAGATCTTTACCAAATTTAAATGGGACCACCTCAGGAGTATACTCTTTCAAATAAAAAAAGAATTTTGAGAATCGGTTCACAAATGGAGGAGAAATCAGGTAACATACATAAAAAAAAATAAAAAAAAATAAAAATACATACACACGAACATATAACCTCCTCCTTTTTTGAAGTCGGTTAAAAAAAAGATTCAAGATTATTCATTGCTAAGATTTAAATCGTAACTTTGAGTGTTAAAGTGTTAGGGTACATATCGCTGAACGTCACTCAAGACTACTTAAAAATAAATTCAAGAATGTGATTGGTTGAATTTTTTTTAAGTAATGCTTGAGTGTTGAGTGAATTCCTGATATACGGGCCTAAAAAGTGTAAACTGGCCCATACATAGACCTCAGGATACGGTATCAGTATTATTCAAATATCATTTGTAAACGAAACAGCAACGTGAACATTTTTATATTTTGTGCTCATTACATTTTTTTAGGGAATTTTAGTACTCCAGGCTACTTCACAACGTTTTCTTTCATTAAATTAATTTAAATAATATCCAGCGGGGCAATAATTCACATCTGTATCATGCAATACCTACCATAATTGTTTTGAGTCACACTGATTCGATTCCACAATCGATTTTGCTAAAGGCATTGTTTTGAAGACCATTACATTACAAGTAATTTATCGCCATGAACAATTCAGGCACTCGGTAGTTGATTTCTTAGTAAATCACGTAATCGATTTTATTGATTATTTTCACGATAGCTGAATAATAATGAGTTGATATACAGCGAATGTGTCGTCAAGGGCAAAATTTTGTTGACCTTCACTTAGTGAAATTCAATACCGAATTTTTCCTTAAGTATTTATTGAAACGATGTAGGTACCTAATTGATTGTGAAATACATACGAGTATATTACTATAGGAGCTAGGTATTTTTCATTGGAACAAATTCTAAGAGCTAACTGCGATACTCAGAGATATTTAATAATTACTTAAGCCATCATCATATAAAAGTATGTCAAATCTTTACTAAAGATTTGACATACTTTTATATGACAAAACTGTCAAAACTTAGGCCATCACTGAGTAAAGGTTTTGACAGTTTATGTCATTAAAGGTCTCTGCGTACGGCATTAAGTTTCATCTTCTTAAATCAACGAAGGCGAGCAATGAGAAAGTATATATGAAACTTCATGATGGGGAATGATAACTTGTATATGTCGTAGGATAATTTGATACTTCGAATTTTCGCGGAAATCCTAGGGGTTTTGCGAAAACGCGGATAATTAGACATAGTTACCAAAATGGATTAATGGTCACCAAATACGTCGAAAGCAAAAGCTTTTTCAACGCGCGCTCGCTTCGCTCGCATATTAAATAACACTAATATCTTCTGTCCCCGAAGTGCCGGGCCTCCGCCGGCCTCCTTCGTCGGCCTACGGCCCGGTGCCTATGCCGCCCCTAAAAAAATTTTTCGCCTATGTCTAATTATCCGCGTTTTCGCAAAACCCCTAGGATTTCCTAGGATTTCCGCGAAGATTCGAAGTATCAAATTATCCTACGACATATACATATAACACATATTATCTGCCAAGGCTTTTTCCCAACTGTGTTGGGATCGTCTTCCAGTCTGCAACTGAATACCAGTATTTTACATAGAGCGACTGCCTATCCGACCTCCACAAAACAGTTAGAACTTTAATACGTTACCCTTTGGTAAGGCAGTCAGACTTTCGGGCCACTGACTACCTACAACGACTGTCAAAGATCTACAATAACAACCAGGACCATTGGATTAACGTGCTTTCCAAAGCACGGAAGAAACTCGGTACCTATGTAATAGGTTGTCACCCATCCGCAGACCAACTTAGGCAAGCGCAGTTTAACCCAAAGATCGACACGAGTGGCTGTCATTAATTAGCCACGAGCTCCCCAATTTGTATACACATAGGGGATGTAATTTTTGGCAAGGAGAAAGCCCATTACGGTCGTAGCTTATAATTCGAAAAGCCTACACTTCAATTTATAAGTTCTAAAAACATTTCACCAACACCATTCGAGTAACTTCGAAACAAGTTTTTTAGCCCATTATTTAGGTAAATAATGTTTATAAATAAAGCAGCTAATGTTCGTACAGGCTGGCTGTTGGCGGCAGGCCAGAGCCGCCCCATATGGGAGAGAGGTTTTATTCGTGATATTTTAAGCCCTTCGCTTTTGTTACGACTAGAGTTGTTTTAGCTACTTCATTTTTGTTAACAATATACAGTATCTTCGAAAGGGGATGAAAGAAAAACTTTGGCACTTGTGTTTTTGAGTGCCAAGATCTTACCTGCAAGGAATAACAACTAATTACACGATTGCTTTATTTTTGTTGCCTTCACTATTGAAGGCAAATATCTATGTATAACATAAAGTGCTGGTTGATGGCAATAAGCTCGCCCCCTATTACATGGGAGTTAAACATAACTGGCGAAATGTGGGTATACTGTTAGGCACTTCGCTTCTGCCTCTCACTTAGGGGATTACAGGCGTGGTGTTACGTTATATTATAATAGAAACAGTGTTAAAAATCATATGAAAATGAATCTATTCACTTCAATCCTCATGGCAATTTTTGAAAATAAGGTGAAAGAAAATGGAGAGAGCCTATGTCTAAGCTGTTGTCGTATTTTCTTTTCATAAATACACGTTAAGTTCTAATACTCATCAATGTTTCATCTATTACGGACTGCATTGAGAAGAATTCCAAATGGTAAACTATAAAGCAACGGATATTTTATTCAAAGATCGCCACTTTAAACTTGCTCGTTCGGAATGACCTCGCAGTAAAATAATAACATCGGATCTCGTACAGATCGTAAAACTGTAGCGTGTACTCCTTGTACTAGATCTTCCTTCTAGTTGAATAACATTCTGTCTTCTTAAATAAATACTTAGGGGACACTAGAAGAATGGGCTGCGGGTTGTTCGAAAGAGATAAGGTACCGCGGCGTCGGCGAAAGGGCTAAGAAGGAACATGGGTGGTTTTTAGTCAGTAGAAGTCTGACACTCCCTTTCGCTCTGCCCAAGAGCGGGAGGGGTTATTTGATGATTTTAACCCCGCCAAAAAAAAAAAGGGGGACTCTAGAAGGACACCTTTTTTGCAAATATCTAAATGTATGACGGAGAGTTAAGGAAATTGGATTACGAACTTAAATATTGTTCGTATAATCAAATCTAAAGTTTTAAACTCAGTAAACTTCTGGCGTATAGCTTTTATTGACAAATGGTTAAAGTATTGTCCCTTAACCCACACCCATGTTTAAAGAAGACCCAAATCTGACAATCAACCTAGGCATTTTCAGTTCTTTAAATTATCACAACGACTTTATTTTATCATCATCTGCCTAGTATTTCCCAAATACGTTCGGGTCGTCTGCCTGTACACCCTGATGCAGCTGAATACCTGTATCAACATATGGATTGACTGCCTATCTGACCTCCACCCACAACCCAGTTAATACTGTGAAAACCGATACCCCTTTTTTATGGTGGTTGGAAAATCATCAAATAACCTCTCCCGGTCTTGGGCAGAGCGAAAGGGAGTGTCAGACTTCTACTGACTGAAAACCACCCATGTTCCTTCTTAGCCCTTCATGTCGAGGCCGCGGTATCTCTTGCGAACAACCCGCAGCCCAAACCGATACTCCTTGGTAAGCCTTTATTTTATGAACATACATATCATTTTTGCGCCCTAGTTGCGTGATTGCCGCTTGCTTTGTTTGCCTTAGCTCATCAATAAAGGCTTGTATGTACGTCATTTACATAACTCAGTATAAAGCAGTGTTCCGTTTGAATTCCTACTTCACGGTACTAAATCTTTCAGGCAAGCTCTAAATCGATTCACACCTCAGTTATACGTCTGGGAACAATCAAACAGTCTAACAACAATAAAGTGAGTCGACGCTACGAAAGTCTACGAGGCTCTTCGAAAGCCTACGAGCCCGTACTTCGTAGCCACAAACGGATAATACCACCTTATTAAACTTTGATAAATACCTCTACTCAGTTGTGAACTATATGTTATCATACCCTGCGCTCTAATTAAAACATCTAAACTAACATCTGAAGCTAAAACAAACATTAATCTTCTATTCAAACATAACTCTCACTGATGATAGAGTGGCACTAAAAATAAAACGGTAATACAAACTCCTTTACAATTTGCATGCACATACATTACCATTTAATTTAAAGTCCGCAACAGTATATTTTATTTTAATATTCAACACTTTTTCCAAGCATGCATACTAATTAATTGGCTGCTTTAATTTCCCTTACCTGCGTTATTAAGGCCCTTCAGCGAGTGGAAATTCGTTAATTAGTTAATGGGTCAGGAAGCAACAAACACTTTTCCTCGATAATACCCATGCTACACATACTAGGCATATTATAGAAGGTAGGTTTTGATACTGAATAAATAGGTGCTACGGGAAACTGTGTTTCGATCAGTAAAAAGTTAATTGTACATTGCATGCTGCGAAAGCGTAGCAATTTGCCACGTTCATTGAGTGACAACATACTATCATCTTTTTTTTATTAGCCTGTCCTCGTGCTGGGCAAATGTTTCTCTATCATCTATAATTAAAGAAAACACTGGTAACGTTTGTATGTAGGGGTAATCTTTGGAACTCCTGATACGATTCTGAAAATGCTTTCATTAATGGAGAGCCACATTATCCCTGAGTGTCACAGGTTATGTCACGTGGGATAATTTCGGACAATAATGCGAGTGAAGTCGCGGAAAATAACTAGTAGGTAGAGAATAAAATATTATAGGTTCCACGAGAAACTGCGATTCAGAGTAAGCTGATTGTAGATTGCATACTATTTCCACTCACAGACCGACTTCTAAGTAAACACAGACCTTTTGGGAAAATTCTTGGGACCAACATATCCACAGTCCCATTGGTCACTTTCAGTTTGTTTACGGAATAGTATTCAGTCCGAGGGAGTGTCTTTTACATTACCTATTCACAAGTTTTGATTCCTGTGGGACAAAACGTATCTCTTAGAAGGAAGGAAACAAATATGGCGCAATGTGGAAACGGTGAGTAAATAAAATTTAAGATTCATGAGAGTACGTGTATGTTGCTATTACGTAACATTATTGTTTGGCTAGGTAACATGCTATTATAATATACCAATTCTCATCTCTATATTCGTTTTGAAAAGTTCCCGTATTATTTGGTCGGTAGCTCTTGTTTTTGATAATTTAATTAAAGAACTGAAGTAATGAGGCGTTTGACTATGCAAATAAACAATCAATGGAAGTGTTTTCTTTTCATTTTCTACGAAAAGCCTAAGCACACAAGAGGACAGTAGTGGTTTGAAAGAAGGTAAATACATACATACATACATGAACGCTAAAAACATAACACTCTTTTTTTGGGGCAGTCGTGTAAAAAATGGAAGTTATAAAAATAGAATAAAATGTGAATACCTTGTTTGATTTTCACTGAATAAATTGTCCCGATAACATAAATAAGTATTACCTAAACATTAATGTCAAGGTAGGTATATGATGGATGATTGATGACAGGAGGTAATCACTATCACTTGGACTCGACGTTTAATCACCCTCTGTAGGTATACAAATATTGCCTCGGCTACAGACTAGCGTATTTTATAGTGCATAATAAGCTCGTACGCGGATACCTGAGCGCCACATGCGCTTCATAAAATCGAACGCGTATAAATGCGTGTTCACTTAGTTACAATTACAGCTATCAACAAAAGAGACGATTTATCTCGCGATTCACTCTTGTACGAACTTATACGCGCGTCGACGCTTGTAAGAGTTCGGTGTGTGAAAAAAGATGCGCGTATACGTGCCTACCTCCTCTCACGTCCTAAAACGCTAACAAAATAAGCTATTATAATACCGCCTTTAAACTCAGTTCAAAAGCATTACAATAAATCTCTATAAAACCTTATTACGTGCGTAGTTAGGACTCAGTTTTCTCACCAAAAAGTACAAATATAGCGATAAATCGCTGAAGTCGTTAGCAACCCTATAAGTGCTTTTTACTAACCTAATAGTATTTTAATGGTCATAAAAGTAAATAAAACATAATTATTAAAGTAATATGACATAGGACACAGAAAACAGAGGTGATAAACAGTATAAAAAAACGTTTCTGAATGATGTTAGTTATTTGTGGTTATGTATTACAACCGATCAAATTGTTTAGGCCTTGAACACGTTTTGTTGTTATTCCAGAATTTCTATTGCTCGGTGAATGTATCTGTAATTTTTATATAGGTAATAACTGTCGCGGGTGACATTCATGTTCATATTTATATTTGCTCCGACTTTATTTTGAGATATCGAAAAATGTTATCGATACATTTATATATTGTTGTATTTTTATCGGTTGTCGTTATAATGGAGACATGTATATAAGCATGTTTACGTCATTGCAGGTATAATTATCATAGTTTTATGGTCAGTTGAGCAACCAACATGCGATATTATCAACAATGGTGAAAAGCTTGGCATGGCAACCGAAGTAAAGGGAGCACTATATGAATTGTGAAACATTTAGCATTACGTAGAGTACCTATGTGACGACGCCGACGAAGCGACGTGCTATTGTAAGGAACGGGGGCAGTCGTGCAAAATTAATTCATTCTGAACCGTTCCTTCTATATTAGGTACCTACGCTCTTCGAACGTTTAGAGGAAACAATTTGCAACAATTATTTCGCTTTTTTCGAGAACTGGTAATCAATTCCCAAAAGCGAATTTTGCATTATCTGTTTTATAGTCATCAACACTGTTTCAAAAACAGTTTAGTGCCATTTGATGCAAATTTAGTGCAAAACTTGTTTTAATTCAGCAACGTTACCGATAGTAATGACCGATTTTGCACAGTAGATATTGTACTCCGCGAGACAATGGGGCAATGATAACTTGACAAATGGTAATTTGAAAATAATCTAGAAAAGCCACTAATTTGAACGTATAAATGACGTTTTGTGGTTTCTACCTATCCCCATGAGTTACTAACTACTAACTTCTAACCGTAGGAATAGAAAGTCATCTCGGATAGTTGTCTAAAATATGAAGGTGAAAGTCGATTAGCAAAGCAATCCGGACGCAACCTTTAGAGTAGGTACCTAGGTAATTAGATATGGGCTAAAGTAAACAATCGGAACATCATCATTGATTATTTACCTCAGTGACATTTAAAATCGATCGTTGGATGTCCATGGATTTAATCTAGCCTAGTACGTACTTACGCGTAGTGACGTATAAATCATAAATTATTCACTAAACTGTTTCGAAATATTAAGCATTGATTCAGCGCTGTAGTTACTTTGTGGCTACAAGTACACGGCAATCAATTAATTAGGTCAGTCTATCGCAGTATAGTCTCCGAAGGTGCCCCACAAGCCCACAATAGTCTGTCGTCCTGTTTCCAATCTGATCCAGCCACCGTATTACCTATAAAAACGCTTAACAAATACATCTAAGCATCATCATCTGCCTAGCCTTTTATCAGCTATCTGGTCGGCTTCCAGTATAACCAGATGTAGCTAAATACCAGTACCTATGTTACATGGAACAACTGTCTGTCTCAATCTGACTTCCACAACCCAGTTAGTACTGGGTAATATGATATTCCTTAGTAAGACTGGTTGTAGAAATTCCGGACCTCAGACTGCCTACAATGGCTATCACGTGGGGGCTTAACGTGTTTTTTGAGACACGGAGGAAATTCGATATGTAATGGGTGGTCACGGTCAGTCATGCACGGATCCACCTAGACAAAAGCAGCTTATTCTCAACATCCGAGCGGCTGTTATTATTATTAACCGACTTCCCAAAAGGAGGAGGTTCTCAATTCGATCGGTATGTTTTTTTTTATGTATGTACATCGATTACGCTGAGATTTATGACCCGATTTACGTGATTCTTTTTTCGTTTGATGCGGAATAGTTGTTTTTTCAATATAAAAGGGGGGGGGGGGTTAGTTTCACTCCCTCACGCGACTGCAGAGATTATTATGGTAAAATTTTGTCCATCCCCTCAACGTATGACGTCATATTTCATCGCCGGATCTTTGACTATTATAAAAAATTGGTAAATTAAACATTATAGTTCCCTGTCGTCGCATTATGTTCATGTTGACTGACGTTCGGCTGACGTTTAATTGACCGTGTTGTTATTCAAACGGTGCTGATTAACTTTATTTTAAAGCTAAATTCTCCGATTAGAACTTTATTTTAAAGCAATATTCTCTATAACTCACCGAGTTCCGTCGACAGGTTGCCAGACTGCATCGAGTGGGGCGTGCGCAGGCGGCGCACTCTCGTCTTCATCGCTCGCTGAATTCGTTTTACCATCCCATCCCTGTCAAACACCGAAATAAAACTTAATAAAAATATAGCTGTAAAGTTTCACGTTGCGTGAGACCAAAATATGCAGGGAAAGGCGCCCTACAACCTTACACTTTTCGCGATATAGTGCGATTGCAGGGCCAATACTTTGAAATACTCCAAATTACAACCAAAAGATCAAAAATGTGCTCCAGTCAACGTTGTGTGTTACTTGAGCATAGACAAAAAATACAAGAACCTCAACGAAATTATAGTTCCGTACAAAACGTTATAAGCGCACAATATTCTGTAGTCAGTCTCATAAATAACTAACTACAAAAGAAAAGGCAGCTCAAAGAATCCTGCTAAGAACTTGATGGAGGCACTGTGATTAAGCCGGTAGCCGTAAAACCTTTGAATTACACCTCCTACAGACTAATATATACTCTATACTTAAGCCCAAACTCAACCTCTCAATGAAGCCAAATTATTTAGTTTTAATCTAGAAGGATAAATCTAAGTTCAATATACTTAGGAAATTAACATAATACTGGTTATTGTATAATTCTGTAATTATTATTAAGAGAAGTTTTGGCACAAAAGCGATAACAGCAACTTGGGCGATAAGATAATGATAATATCGGTGCTCTCTGTCTCTTAGAGAAGAGGCCTTTGTCCCGACAGTTGGACCATTATACGATGATTGTGTATTGTACAACTTGTGTGCCCGATTGAATTTGCTATATCCGAAAATGAGGAACTTTTATCTCCAGGTCAGATCAGACATAAGTTTAATATATTATTTGATTGTTCATTAGTAGTTTACGCCTGCGGCTTCGCCGGTGTTAAGTTCTGTAATTGTCCCACGGAAACGTACTACCGGTATAAAAAGCATCCTATGTCAGCATCCAGGTTATAAACTAGCTGTGTGCCAAATTACATTCAAATTCGGTCACTATATTTTGTGTGAAAAGAGTAAGAAACATCCCGACATCCATCCATACATCCATACATTCTCACAAACTTTCGCATTTATAATAAATAGTAGGACAACTACGGAGTCCTTCACTGTGTGTGTCTGTCACGTAAATGGTCACGCAGCGGTTTTTTTTTAATTCTACAATTAATATTCACACACGTAAACTTCCCGGAAGAAATTATTGAAGCGTTGCTTGTTTAAAAAACATCGCGATAATGAACCCAAACAATGACTTTAATTTGTAGATAAACATGGGGTCAACAAAAATTTGTACAATGCAATTTAGGACGTAAACATTTTGCGAGTATGCCTGATTTATTATCACCTACTTATATTATGATGATTATGCCACATTAATTTAACTTATCTCCAAAAGAAGTTTATCACTTGTTATCAGAACTAATCGAGCTCATATAGTTCGAGTATCAAATCATGCCTTCATTTGAAGAGGTTGATAGATGTGTAGGTGTAAAAAAGTAGATGAGAAGAATATGTGTGTGTGAGGATGTGTAAGAGGGTGAGGTTATTGTTCATCAAAATTGTTTCACAGCTTTACCACTAAAGTGGCATAAATAAATGTCAAAAAGTACAAGTACGATGCAAGGATAAGTACTACAAATGCCTATGCCCAAGAGCGCGAACATAACGTATTATGTTATGCGCTATTATCTGCAAGTTATGTATTTACAAAAACCCGACTATAATCGTCGGGTAATAGTAGCCCACAAGACCCAACCTCATACTGTACGGAGGATGCCCCCTTTACAATCGGTTATGAGGAACGTTCCACCCGGTTCTACATACCCATAAACAACCACGTGTATATCAACACTTTCAAAATTCGTAAGTTATTAAAAAATAAAATTACGATTAGGTACAACAAAGATATGACCAACTTTTTAGGGTTCCGTACCTCAAAAGAAAAGAACGGAACCCTTATAGGATCACTCGTGTGTCTGTCTGTCTGACAATTCCCCTCCCCCGCGCCTTATCTTCGAAACATCTGAGTCTAAACTTATTGAAAAAAATACAGAAATTAGTTCAACACTAATAGATTACAGGAAAACCTATAAGAAGTCTATGGTGCTAAAATAACATGGAAAATCTCTCAATACCTACTACAATGGTACGAAACCCTTCATGTGCAAGTCCTTGCACTTGGACAGTTTTTTGATAAAATTACTATAATATAATATGGGTTCGACAATACCTTTTATATTCGTAACAATACTGAACCCGCATAGAAGTCCACTCTTGGTCAATCGCTCCCTTTTAGTAGTAATACTCCCCCCCCATATAATGTTTGGCGCCTTTGTGATGTTATAACAACATTATCGAAGGTAATCGCAGGTGAATGACCGTCAGGCTATATGACAGGCCTCGCATTAGTCCCCCATACTATGTGTAATTATGAACATAGCAACTAATTAGTGTAATTAGCTAATCAATACCGTGCTACCCACCTCGCCTCGTAGTAAACTGAACGTAAAAGCATTTATGATTAAAACATTTATATGAACACATAATCATTGTGCTATGTGAAGTAATATTCATATTGTACCTACGTATGTTTATTTACATGAGTATTCGAATAACGTATGTATAGTTTTACTAGCCTCTGCTTACGGCTTCACCCACGTGAAAATCAGGAATTATGCCAAGGTAGCATAATTTAGGGAGAAAAAACATACGTGTTTCATCAACATCCGTTCAGCCGTTCAGGCATAAACTGCAGGTAACTGATAGGGAGACCGAATTTGTGGTATCTATAGATTTTTCAGCATAACGGTATATCTATAGTACATCCATAGTTCGCCAACAATGTTTATCACACTTTTTAAGTTATTACATTCCGATCAATAGTGCAAAGCTTAATGACGAAACACATGAACATTATTCTTTACCCCCGTGTTGACAAAGGGCTGCACTGCAATATCCAAATGTATGGCTCACCAATACATAGTAGAACAACAGACTTGTCCAGCTGTAAATTATTAATCAATCGCAATTGATGTCCGTCAGCCTAAGTCAATGTTATTGCGCCCTATTTGCCGGCCCTGAGCTATTAGGTCACCACGTTATACGGAATGATGTTTTTTTAATCAAATTGTTCTGTCGTTTTTGACATAATACAGACTTTTGATTGAAACTGGTGTATATTATCATACCTACCTGCTTATACACATTATGTATTAGGGTACAGATCACAGGGGTGCATGGATACAGTCGAATTTTATGTTAATCAATTTAGACTTGATTTTTACTCTACTACAGCGAAGCAAAAAGGAGGGTTACGATTTTGTCCGGTATGGATGTATATGTATGTCCCTCATATTATGTTCTTAAGTATTTTTCAAAATTTGCGTCTTGATTGTCCGCTGGTTACAGGCTCGGTGACGTCACACTATTACTTGTTATTTCGGTAGTGGAGTTTTAATTGTGAACTTCTTTTTTAATCCAAGAGAATATGTAACTTTTACTCCAAACCTTTCCCTTGGTCATACAAAATCCAAATTTTGTAATAATTCCATTCTGTAATCATATTTCAATCATGAACATGAGCGACCGAACATTTTGTCTAATAAAAACCAATTCATCCTCTTTGATAGAAAGGTTTGGCTCCAAGAATTTTTATTCGCCTTTACAGCTTATTGGACATGACGTGGGCATCTCGGCGGTTTTTCACCACGCGTCCCGGCTTACGGATCATAGCCAAAATTTTATCTATGCCTCACCCTGCTTGCGATTTTCGTTCCATAAACATTTCAATTTTAAGGTTTCTCGGCTTAGAAGGGGTTTTGCTGGGTGCTTATATATCATACTTTTGGAATATCTACATTTTTGATTATATTAAATTATATCTGAAGTTTCTGAAAAACAAAATCATTCTAATTTTATATTTACTAGCGATATACGGGATTCAATTGGAGTTGGGCAAGGACAGGCAGCTGGCAGGCAGCAGGGCAGGCGCAGTGATGACAGGTGGATTAAAACTGTCACTGAAGTGGCAAAACAAATGTGGGTCATACGTCGTGGCGGTGAAATGGGCAGACGACAGTTGCTATCGGGGAAAAAACCTGGATGATGCTGGCACAGGACCGTGGACATTGTCACAAGAAAAGAGAACCACATATACCCAGCAGTGGGTGAATTTAGGCTGTAGATGATGATAATGAGACGGGATTGGACGAAGAAAATGATAATCCAATACTTGTTAACTAGTTAGTAAGAAAATGTTACATACGCCCCTCTTGTCAGGTAGCATTCGTGTGTCAAATTCAAAATCAGTCGGGATCATATCTTTTGCATAACCATATTCCCAGTCTCCACTTTATAAGTCTGTTAAATATCTTCGTTGAAAAACTCCATGACTATTCAAAACTGCCTGTGTAGGAAAAACCTGAAATAATAAAATGCTTTGGAATCTTATTACTACCAATCTTATTACACTAGGAAGTGTCGAAGGGTGGGCGTTTTGGGAGACTGTCTCTTGTAAATAAGTAAAGTAAATTTTGACGTTCAAAAAGTGCTGATTATCACCCTAGTTTGAATAAATGACTTTTGATTTTATCTTTATATATATAATTATTCTGTATATATGTGTATGTCACTGAACTCCTCCTAAACAGCTGGACCGATTTTGATGAATTTTTTTGAATGTGTTCAAGTGGATTCGAGAATGGTTTAGATTTATAAATGGACCCGGTAGGTGATATATTTGATATATTTATTTGATTTAAAATGTTTTTTTTTTTAAACGTTGCCCCACACTAGGAATTTCTCCTGTATCGTGGGTGCGTTTACAAACATTTAAACTCACATACACAAATACACCCAGACCCGAAACACTTACCTGTAGGCCATACAAATATTTGTTCCGTGCGGGGATCGAACCCGTGACACGCAGCGCAACAGTCCAATCGCTCAGCCACTGCACCAACCGTGCCGTCACTGACGTCGTCGTCGTTGACTGCCTCGTTGGTATAGTGGTCGTAAGACTGCTGAGCATGGGGTCCTGGGTTCGATTCCCAGGTCAGGCAAAGTGTAATTGGGTTTTGTTCATTAGGAATCTCTCATTAGCAGCCACGGAGTCTGGATTTGGGCCCGGTTGATGGCAATAGACTCGCATCCTATTACATGGGACTTAAACATAACTGGCGAAATGTGGATGTACAGAGGCATGCACTTCTGCCTAATCCTTCGGAGATTACAGGAGTGATGTTATGTTATGGTTTTGTACCTCTAATTAACTGTACAATATATTAAGTTTTTAAACTGATAATAATAATATGGTCATTAATATCTCCTTTATTCTTCTAAATAGATATAAATTACATTTCTAAATATTTCTAACAAAATCATATAAAAAACATTTAAAAATATAAAAAATAGTAGCCCACCGGCATTGCAAACAGGGTCCGAGCTACCGGTGGTCAGGGCTCTTGAGACAGGAACCTCCTAATATTATCATTAACACTGAAAACGGAATATTTACCATGTTAGTAATTATCGCGTTTTTAGTGATAATGCACAAAATAGTGTTTATTTTAATATAAACTTATTATCAACTTATTACAACGTTTCCCGTCGTTACATAAGGAAAAAAACAACTTTGATTCAAAATAGAAGTGCATTAGGTTAGCACCTAACTTTAACACAGCATTTAAAACAATCAATAAATTACTGTTTTAAAACTATAAATCACCCGCACATTAAAGCCATTAAACTGACCTTGCAAAAGCCATTTTAAACAAGCGACAAAATAATTAAAAACTATTAAAACCGATTTGTGAAATCTTTATTAAAAATCTTTGCATGACATGCATTTTGTGTATCGATGATTGCACGAATATAAGAAAAGTGAACAATTAACTTTTAGTTAAAACAAGTATAAATTAAAAATTTAAAAAACCCCCGACTAAATTATTTTTTGCGAAGCTTATTTAACCCATATGGTATTAATCTATATATCTAAATAAATATGATTGTTAGAACGGAAATTCAATATAAAATATTTGTGCCCTTTACTCTAAATACTTTAAACACATATTTTAGAATATATCGCAATGCAAAAATATCCGCGCGACTAAATAATTACGCGCACGGCAGTCATGCGCTGAGAAGCAATAAAGATTAAACATTGGTTCTCCACTTTTACTCCTTTAAACTTGGTCACCAAAAAAACTATTTTGTAGCTTTTAGTTTTAATTTCGTTAATTTATATTCCTCATTCCCTTTCAATATAGGGTGTAAAAGTACCCTTAACGCAAACGAAGGGCACTTGTTCTCCCCACCACTGCAATCATTTTTTTGTTCCAGACCATACCTGGGAACCCCCTAGTTACGGAGATATTGGGGGTCAAAGTTCCAAATTTTTCACAGCTGTTTTGTAAATACTAGTTTTTCAGGTTATAACTTTACTTAAATTAGCTCCATGACCCATTTACTATTCAAAGCATCCACTAGCACAATGTTTTAAAAGCGATTGCAGCAATCACGACAGATTTGCCGTCTATTTTTGAAGAGTTCTATTGTATATCTCCGAAGATCAGGATCAGATCTTTACCAAATTTAAATGGGACCACCTCAGGAGTATACTTTTTCAAATAAAAGAAGAATTTTGAGAATCGGTTCACAAATGGAGGAGAAATCAGGTAACATACATAAAAAAAAAAAAACATACACACGAACATAGAACCTCCTCCTTTTTTGAAGTCGGTTAAAAAGGCACTGTGGCTCCATACATTTTAGTCACATTTTGTGACAAACACAGGGATAGATTACCTATGACCTGCGTGAGTACGTAGTTACTTCTTATTGACTCTTTGGTAGAGTAATCGTAGTCTGGATTCATGCCCGGTTGAAAGCAATAGGTGCGTCACCTATTGAATGAGACTTAAACATAACTGGCGAAATGTGGGTGTACTATTGCGAAATGTGGGTGTACTATTACCTTTTTTTTAGCGGTAGGGATTGTCAGACTTCTACTGACTAAAAACCACCCATGTTCCTTCTTAGCCCTTTGTGCCGAGGCCGCGGTATCTCTTTCGAACAACCCGCTAACCCGGGATGTACTATTACCTCAGCCTAACCCTTCGGGGATGATACAGGTGTCATGTTATGTTACTTCTTACCTTGGCATAACGTTCGTGTGTCATAATTACATGCAAGCGAAGACACGGGTTAAAGCTAGCGAGTCATAAATAACTAATTCTGTTATTAAAGATACTTCTTTAAAAGGAAAATGTTTAATTTAATTTAACCTTGACCTGTACGTAGTTGTAACATAACAGAACATCACGCCTGTAAGTTCCGAAGGGTAAGGCAGAGGTTTACCTAATAGTACGGTCTATATCCACATTTCGCCAGTTATGTTTAGTCCCATGCAATAGAGGGTGAGCCTATTGCCATCAACCGGGCACAAATCTAGACTCCGTGGCCGCTACTGAGAAATACCTGATGGAAAAACCCAATAAAAGCTTGACCTTCTACCTAGACGTGTATTAATGCAATTCCCACATTATTATAATATTACAGTTTTACGTAATAAAATTTGCAATATTCATTTGTTCATTTCCATTTTAAAATTTAAAACCTTGACGAATCACATCAGTGTCGCTTCAAACATGATTTAACAATAAAGTACATAAAAAAATAACTACAGCATCTTAAAAGTTTATCAAAAGACGTAGGTAATCACTTCAGTTGATCATTATTTTTAATCGACTTCAAAAAAAAGGAGGAGAATTTTAAGTTAAAAAGGGCAAAAAAAAAAACTTTTTGCAAAATAACAACCGACTTCCAAAAAATATCTCTAAAACTGTCTAAAATAGTTTTACTTTCGGAAGTCGGTGGTAAAAAAGTCAGTGAAACAAACAACGTGGAGTGGAGTTTCTTGTCGGTTCTTCTGCATAGGAAACGACCAACCCGGAGTCCCGGACCGTGCACCCTTTGTCGACGTTTTATAAGTGCCCATGTAGGCCTATGTGAAGTTTTTTTTTTTTTTTTGACAACTCACGGACTTCCATAAGGTAAAGTTATTTTAGACTTTATTGAAAGTTTTTTGTTAACTTACCACCACCTCCAGTCTTTAAACCAAATCATCGAAAAACACCAAGAATTTAATCTACCGTTGTACCTCGCGTTCGTGGATTACTCAAAAGCTTTCGACAGCTTAACACATAGGGCAATATTTTCTGCACTTAACAAACATAAAATAGAACCGACATACATACATCTTTTGCAAAAGCTATACCACAACAGCACAGCAGCCGTACGCTTAACCACCACCGGGCCAGCTTTTCCCATTCAGAGAGGAGTCAAGCAAGGCGACCCGCTATCTCCTAAACTCTTCACAGCCACGCTGGAAGAGGTTTTCCAAGAAATAAACCCACACTGGCTGGATAAAGGTGTTGTCGTCGGCGGAAAGAGATTAACTAATCTTCGTTTCGCCGACGACATTGTCCTTTTTTCTTCCTCAGCAGCTGAGCTAGGCCTTATGCTCGAACAGCTGAGCCACGCCAGTCTCCAAGTCGGACTTTTGATGAATATGACTAAAACAAAAGTGATGACGAACAGCACAGCGCGTAACATAGAAATTGGAGGTGTGGTGATTGAACATGTCCATGAATACATATACCTCGGCCAGATAGTCTCTTTCCAGGCAAGACAAGATAAAGAAATTGCTCGACGCACCGAGAATGCCTGGAAGAGCTACTGGTCGATGAAACATTTAATGAAGGGATCTCTCCCTCTTTCACATAAACGAAAACTCATGGACATGTGCATTCTCCCCACCCTCACCTATGGAGCGCAAACATGGTCGCTTACAAAGCGTCAGAAGTCCGCACTTGGGGTCTGTCAACGAGCTATGGAGCGAAGTATACTGGGTGTCAAACTTACGGACCGCATCAGAAACACCATACTTCGCTCCAAAACCCAAATAGCTGATGCTGGCCTAACAGCTGCTAGGTCAAAATGGAACTGGGCTGGGCATATCTGCCGCATGTCGGAGGAGCAATGGGCAAAAGTTACCACTCAGTGGATACCACAAAGCAAGAAACGACAACGCGGCAGGCCCAAAAGGAGATGGCGGGATGAGCTGGACTCTTTCTCTAAGAATTGGTCTACTGTCGCACTGGATCGCAAAAAGTGGAAGGAGGGAAGGGAGGCCTTTGCCCTGCAGTGGGACAGTACAGGCTCATAATAATAATAATACGCGCCTGCCCATGCTTTGAGCATATCTTAGCTAAGTAATATAATTTTATCATATTATATCTAAGTAACTAGCTGTACCCGGCATGCGTTGCAATGCTCTTTTTCCTACCAACTACCTACCTACTACCCTACCTACCTACTACCCTACCTACCTACCTACCTACTACCCTACCTACCTACTACCCTACCTACCTACTACCCTACCTACCTACTACCCTACCTACGTACTACCCTACCTACCTACTACCCTACCTACCGACTACCCTACCTACCAACCATACCTACTCTACTATCCTACTTACTACCCTACCTACTACTCTACCTACTACCCTGCCTACCTACCTACCACTTTCTCACCTTTTAAACCTTCCCTGGACTTCCACGAATATTTCAAGACTAAAATTAGACAAATCGGTCCAGCCGTTCTCTTTTCTATACAGGGTGTTTTGGGGATGAGTGTAGGCATTTTGCAGATGGATAGGGTCGGTCCATACGATTATTTTATAGTATGGGAACTATGGTCCGATATCCTTTAGTTTTTAAGTTATGGGCAAAAATTGTTTTTTATGAATACTTTACACTTTTTGGGTTATGAAGCTAAAAATAAACACAATTTCATATTAAATACAGTTTTTTTATTATTTGTCGATTTAAACACATAACACACGATAAATTAAAAGTCTTACAACTATTCCGATAGCAAAAACAATCAAATAGTGAAGAAAAGAAAATAAGCATAAAACAAATCTTAGTGACTTTCATAGATATCAATGTGTATTTAAAAAAAACTGTGTAGGTGAAAAGTGATTAAAATTACCTAAAAAAATGCTTATCTCTTCCTCTTTCTATTGATGTACTAACTAACAAGCTCCGCCTAAAATTCACTGAGTTGTGAGACTTCACACGCAGGGATACGCCAAACCGGTTCGCCTCAGGTAAACAAAACTGTTACAAAAAAGGTCGCTTACACAAAAAAGGGGCTGCACCTCGGTTAAACGAATGTTTGTTTACTTTGTTTAGTTAGTACTTTTTGACTGTTCATACCGTGCACACGTACTTACCTTGCTTTATTTCTCCGTATTAAGTTGTAGGTCCACTTAAGAGTGTTGATCTCCTTTACGTTGAGTTCTCAGTACAGTATTGTTTTGGACTGTGTGTTTATGAACTTGCATTTTAAAATGCCTGGCTTTACTTTTCGTGAATATGCTGATATTATTTTTGTGTACGGACTTGCTGACGGTAACGCTACCAGAGCCCGAGAGTTGTACCGAGAACGCTTCCCTACGAGGCGAATTCCGAACGCGCAGGTGTTTAGGAATACTTTTAGAAGACTTGGTGAAACCGGAAATTTGAACTTACGGGAACCCCGAGTCTCTATGAACCAACACCCTGTGGAAGTCGACGAGCTGATATGCCAAGCTTTCCGGTCTGATCCCACAACAAGCGTGCGCAAAGTAATAAAGCAACTGCGTGACAGTCATGGTTTAAGACTATCCACCTACAAAGTATGGTCCGTAGTCCATGGAGATGGGAGACATCCTTTTCACTACACTCCTGTGCACTCATTGGAGGAAGGTGATCCTGCCCGACGCATGACATTCTGCCGCTATCTCATCAGCCAAGATGCAGAGAATGGCGATTTTCTAAGAAGAATTCTATGGACCGATGAGTCGAAATTTGATAGAGATGGGATCACAAATTTCCATAACAAACATTACTGGGAGCTGAAGGGTGCAAACCCCAAACTAAAAAAACAGGTTTCGTCGCAAAGGCGATTCAGCGTCAACATTTGGGCCGGTGTAATCGGAGGAATATTAATTGGGCCACATATCTTGCCCGACCGTCTAAATGGCGCAGTGTATCTAGATTTTTTACAAAATGTATTGCCGGATTTACTGGAAGACGTTCCTCTGCATCTTTTATCAGAGATGATGTTCCAGCATGATGGATGCCCGGCGCACTACTCAAGATGTGTAAAAGAATATCTGGACGTTGCTTATGAAAATAGCTGGATTGGCCGAAATGGGCCAGTCCTATGGCCAGCCAGATCTCCCGACTTAACTCCCCTCGACTTTTATGTGTGGGGAAGACTCAAAGAGTTGGTGTATGACGAAGAAATAATGAGTCGGGAGCAATTGGTCACAAAGATCAATGAAGGAGCCGAAATAATAAGAGCGGAGATGACAGTAGGCACAACAACTACTGAAGTCAGAAGACGTGCGCGAGCTTGTCTTCGAAATGCTGGAAGTCATTTTGAACACCAAGCTTAAATTTGTTTGTTGATAGAGACATGTCTTCATCGAATTATTATTATTATCATTCACAGCTAGATCAAAATGAGTCTGCACTCAAGTAACAAGGCTGCAATAATAATACCTGGAAGTAAAGTAATGGCACCCAGGTATTATTATTGCAGCTTTGTTACTTGAGTGACTGACTCATTTGATCTATCCGTAGAGGTTTAGTCTCATAACTGTTTGAATTTGAGGCGTAGCGTATTATTTGATACATCAATAAAAAGAGGAAGAGATAAGCATTTTTTTAGGTAATTTTAATCACTTTTCACCTACACAGTTTTTTTAAATACACATTGATATCTATGAAAGTCACTAAGATTTGTTTTATGCTTATTTTCTTTTCTTCACTATTTGATTGTTTTTGCTATCGGAATAGTTGTAAGACTTTTAATTTATAGTGTGTTATGTGTTTAAATCGACAAATAATAAAAAAACTGTATTTAATATGAAATTGTGTTTATTTTTAGCTTCATAACCCAAAAAGTGTAAAGTATTCATAAAAAACAATTTTTGCCCATAACTTAAAAACTAAAGGATATCGGACCATAGTTCCCATACTATAAAATAATCGTATGGACCGACCCTATCCATCTGCAAAATGCCTACACTCATCCCCAAAACACCCTGTATATATAGAAGTTATCAATGCATAATATAATACATACTTAAACCTTGGGGAATAAATTCTCTCAACGATGACTAATCGGTATCAAAACCTATTGTGAAGTGTAGAACCTGTTCTCAATATGAAAAGCGACTTTGTGAAGAAAGCTGTGGATTACAACTACCTACTTTTAATCATTTATTCCTCGTTCAAACAAAAGTTAAACAGGAACAAGAAACTGAAAAGAAAAAAACAAGCACGTGTTAATTCAAATTCCTTTTTTTATTTCCTGATATGCATTGACCGCAAGAAAATGATACTTCGAGTTTCATTTTCGTGTTTTTTTATTGTTAATTATTGAAAAAAAAAGGCCCAAATCGATTCGAGTTCGATGATCAAGTTTATGGCTTACGGTTCCAGAACGACCAAAATGAACCGTGTACCTACCCATTATGTGTGGCTAATGGCGTGGCACCACAAGACGAATCCAACAATGTAGGTTTAATATTTAATCCAAATCGGATCATTCGTTCATGTGTTACGAGGTCACAATTTAAAGTACATACAGGGTCCCGTCGGGGCTGAGGGTTGTTTGAAAGAGATACCGCGGCTTCGGCGCAAGGGCTAAGAAGGAACATGGGTGGTTTTTAGTCAGTAGAAGTCTGACACTCCCTTTCGCTCTGCCCAGAGCGGGAGAGGTTTTTTGATGATTTCCCACACACCAAAAAAAAAGTATATACAGGGTGTAAACGAACCCTTTACGATGCCGTCAACCAAGCATTATGTACATCAAACTAAGTACCCCCACGCAAAAACTATTGCGGGGAAACGATAAACGATTTTTGGGGTCCAAAATCACATTTTACGGTAAAACTCAATGTAACACTCTTAAAACATTGTGCTAATGAATGCTTACGCGAATAGTAAACGGGTCATTGATGTAATTTTAGTGAAGTTATTTGCTGAAAAAGTAGTATTACAAAAAACAACGTGAAAATTTTGAAACATTGACCCCCAATATCTCCGTAACCAGAAGGTTCTCAGGTATGGTCTAAAACCAAAAAAATATCGTAGTAACGGCGAGAACAGTAAGTACCTACCTTTGTTAAGTGTACTTTTACAACCTTTATATACCTACATAATATATTACTTACATGCGGAAAACCTTACCCTCCTGGGTCAGTCAGGTAAAAAGAACGTTGGGTATTTTTCCCGCAATATTTTTTTTTTTAAAACCTTGCCCCACTCTACGAATTTCTCCTGTATCGTGGGCGCGTTCACAAACATTTAAATTCACATACACAAATACCCAGACCCGAAACAACTATCTGTAGGCCATACAAATATTTGTGCCGTGCGGGGATGGAACCCGCGACACGTAGCGCAGCAGTCAACTGCTTGAGCCACTGTGCCAACCGTGCCGTGTTGAATTACAAAAACCAAAAACATGAAAACTTCGCCAAACAAACGCAATCATGACAGTGAGTTTTGCTGTTTATCAAAAGGTTATCGAAATTACAAGATTGGGGAACACTGTTACAGGATTGTCATCACTCATTCGTCATGACATAAATCGCGATTTATTCATTCGTTTTTTAGTCACGAGTCCTTCATATTAACATTACACGCGCGTGTAACGAATTACTTATCAATAATGTGTATGCTGTGTGTTTTATTCCTATGACCAAGTGGCTATTCGTATTTTGTGCTCAAAGCCAGTTCGATTCATTAGCAGTACAAACATTTGTAGATCAGACAAACACTAGTTCCCATCTCAATGGTTTGTGTGTTTAAAGATACGCACACACTCACACACAGCATACATAGTAATACACGGGTGATCTAATTAAAGGCAAACCACGTTGGCTGGACTGCGGACTGGCTCTGTACCAGGGATGTTACGGAGCTTCGACTCCGGTTCCGTTAAGTCGGAACTTCCGATTATTATTACACCTTCGGTTCCGACTTCGGCTCCGACACTTTTAAATCAAAGGTTTTAATCGGAGGTCGAAGCATAACATGGCGGCGGCCTGTGTCGACTGTTATGAATGAACAGGTTCATACATGTTGCGCGGGGAATCCCCCCGACTCCCACTACGTGCACTCTATCGTCAATTATTTTTTTCACTTGTTGTTACGCACCACCACCACTTCTGACCCTGCCTCCGACTCCGATTCCGACTCCGATAAAGCAAATTTAAAAACTCCGACTCCGCCTTCGGTTCCGATAAAACTACCTCCGTTACATCCCTGCTCTGTACACCGCACAATGACAGAATCCGGTCCGGTCCGGTGTCTAGCCCGATTGATTTGATCGAACCTAAATTGAATCCGGAAAAATTGACCAATAAAAATTTTTCTCCTAAAATTAATAGAGCCAACAGGCTTTTTCTAGGACGATGAATGTGTTATCACTTTATCATACATGCCATTCATTAAAATATTGAGTGAAATACACACACAGTTTAAAACCAACTCTTCCCAATGTACCATAATTTATTTGATTGATTTCAATGAAATAAATCTATTGATCACAAACTAGCTCTTGACTACCCATTCTATAGGCAATTCGTATTTAGCAGAGCAATTATAAAAATACATAATAATATGACGTTAAATAAATGTCTCAAGTTCACGCTGTTACAGTCTGTCAAAAATTTCGTAAATAGATTGCCAACTTTATCAGCATTACGTTCAAGATTGATGAGGAAAATTTGACAGTTTCCGGTAGCTAGATATAATGGCGTCTGTACAAACCATAACTGTTTCACAACCTCGCTTCTGCAGCTCCATTGACATACATTCATCTTCTCCATAAAAGCGTCT
Source organism: Diarsia brunnea (assembly GCA_949774965.1). Taxonomy (NCBI): domain Eukaryota; kingdom Metazoa; phylum Arthropoda; class Insecta; order Lepidoptera; family Noctuidae; genus Diarsia; species Diarsia brunnea. The sequence goes on along the minus strand of OX459008.1, from coordinate 8,916,987 downwards.
CAGCCATTTAAAACCGTGTCTGAAATAGACTGCACTTTACAGTATTCTGAAAAACTTTTTATTCGTGTTTCAATACTCTTTTTGTCTTCATATAAAGGAAAACTAAGGGCTGAACCTCATTCTGAATGCAGTAACTGTAAAATGTTAAATTTATTTTGCAGCCATTAAAATTATAAATTGTGGTAAAGCCTCACCTGTAACACTGTTTAAAACTGTCTATTTTTCGTTTATAAATTGACACTAACATTATACACACATCAACACCGTCTAGGGATATTTTGTATAAAGTTCTTAAACTAAAAAAATACTGGCCACTTTTAAATTCTTATGAAGAAAGTTTATTTTGTAAGCATTTTTGAACGATTCTAAATTTGAATTTGAAAAAATACATTAAAAACAAAAGATTTACGCGGCATAATGGTAGCGAAGTCCGAAGGTTTCATTTACCTACAGTAGTTTGTGGCTATTTTTTTGCGTCCAATTTAGGTTTTATAACAAGTTATCGGTTAATTCCGAATTAATGTTATTGTGTGCATCATGTAGCGGCGCCATTTAACTAGAGAAGAAATGTTAAGGGCAGTAGGCATGCTCCAAGCTGGGGCTACTCAACGGAGTATTGCTGAGGAGTTTGGAACAAGACAAAACGTGATATCAAGGTTATGGTCACGTTATCGTGCTACTGGTGAAGTGGCTGAAAGACACCCAGGCGGGAAGCGCATAACCACTCAACGACAAGACCGATTTTTGCAAGTTGCCGCGAGAAGACAACCAAATGTTACGGCCATGCAGTTGGTTCAGAGGCTCCAGTCAGAGCACCAGTTGCTTGTGAGTGACCAAACTGTGAGGAGAAGGCTGCATGAAGCTAACCTTCATGCTCGCAGACCGCTTCGTACTCCAGCACTACGCCGAGGAAATCGTGGACGACGACGAGTGGGCTCGTGAACATTTGCTCTGGGAAGAAAACCAGTGGTCTGTAGTGCTGTTTACCGATGAGTCCCGGTTCGGTTTCCATCCCGATACACGTAGAGTGCGTGTTTGGCGAGTTCCTGGTCGTGAGAGCCGTCTGCAACATCCTCAGGGAGTCCATTCATACCACGGCGGGGCAATTATGGTTTGGGCGGGAATTCGTGTTGGTGGAAGAACAGACCTCGTTTGGATCAGAAACACCATGACGGCTGAAAAATACCGTAACGAGGTGCTAGTACCAATAATCTACCCCCATCGACTACAAATGGGCCAAGAATTCACGCTCATGCACGATAACGCCCGTCCGCACACAGCGAGAGTGGTGACGAGCTGGTTGCAGGAGCACGACGTATTGGTCTTAGGCTGGCCCGCTCAATCGCCTGACCTAAACCCCATAGAACACGCGTGGGACATGCTCCAAAGAAGGGCTTTGAGGAATTTCCCTGCAAACGTTGCGACGGAAGAGCAACTTTTTTTGCATCTTAGCCGGACCTGGGACAATATACCGCAGCAAGACTTGGATAACTTAATCCAAAGCATGAAAAACCGTTGCAGGACCGTTATTATCGTCATGGGTTGTTTTACTGACTACTGATTTTTCACAGAACTGTTAAAAACAAATTATTTTTTCCTTATTTGTAAATTTTTCTTGAGAAACACATTCGTTGTTAGTTTTACCATTATTTCATGTTTTTTCTTTATTTGAATAAAAATTTGTTTACGGAAAAAAACATTGTTTTCTTTTATTCTGGAGTGTAGTCTGATAAATGGGCTTTATAAAAATATATACATGTTGTATGCTATTTTTAATACATTTTGAGTAAATTGAGTAAATCCAAAATATCCCTAGACAGTGTTGATGTGTGTAATTAAATAACACTGAAAAACGAGAAACGTTTTATTTAACGATAATATCAGGAACCTACCTTTAATAAATCACACTATAATCACACTAATATCATAAAGGCGAAAGTGTGTGTGAGTGTGTATGTTTGTTACTCTTTCACGCAAAAACTACTGAACGGATTTGGGTACAAATTGGTACACACATAGTTTATAACTTGGATTAACATATACATAACATAGGATAGTTTTTATCCCGATTTTATCTTCCCGTGGGATAATTTTCGAGTTGTAGCGGGCGAAACCGCTGCCAGCAGCTAGTAAATAATAATAAATAATATAACTCCAAACAAAAAGTTACCATGGTAAATATCCCGTTTTCAGTGTTAATGATAATGTGTATTCCGTTTCCTATGAATATTTGGTGATATGCCGTTATCAGCGCATTTGGTGCCAGGACCATAGCCTATCACTACCAGTATTTCCTGTCCGATAAAGTAGCTGTGACTTATATACATACTAGTCAAATTCTGATAATGATATTTTCCGTGTTTTAAATATGTACATAGCTAATTGCAAATGGGGTTTTCCCCGTACATTTGAAATTATAATTGATACTTTTACAGCAGACCGTAACGTAAGTAGCAGCCAATTTGACTATTTCAAAAAGTCCATTTGACTCATAAAATCTTCTGGAATATCCTCACTCGTAAAATAGCCTCTTAAGGTTCCCATTTGTATGATAAATACAATCCTTTTGGATTCCGCATTTTTTATTATGACGTCGTTTTTTATCCGGAAGAATTTCATTAGCGTCCTTGCAAGATGTTACCGGCTTGCCGGGGCTGAGGATGAAGGATGCTGGTCGCTTTGTTATCACTTTTTTGTATTAAGTATGCAAAAGTAGTAACACCATTAAAAGTATTCTCTTAGAAAAATACCCGCCTCGAACGATGAACAATTTATTAATCTCAAGGACTTTTTAAACCCTTGTCAAAGGAAATTAATAAATCTTGTTACCAAGCAACGCTGGGAAGGGAAAATCTATTAAAGGCTTAAGGATATCTACAGGTATGTACGTAAAACCTGCATCGAGAATACATTTTTGGAGTATTTGGCCTGATTTTGATTAAGATCATATTTGTCTCGTATCCAATCATATTGGCAAATAAAACCAAAATAATAGGCTTTAGTGGTCCCCTAAACTATTTGACATTTGCTCGTATTTGTCGGTCTATCCTTGGGATTTATTAGTACGGTCTTTAGTGATTGCTGTCAACATTATGTCCTAATCTCATAGAGATACCGCGCTCTTAACCATTTCAACAAGTAAATAAATGTTCCTATCTAGTTAGTTCTACAAAAGTTTTCTCTTCAATCGCCGCTACCTTAAAGCTTGCTCCTATTTACCTACCTACTGCTTTTCTCCCCGAGTAACGTGACACCTCTCCACCTTAACATCATTAACGAAGTTGGATGTAGAAGTCTGTTGTTTATTCACTGGCCAGCACAAAGTTTTATGGGTTAGAGCAGGATAAACGAGTTTTACAAACTCCGTCTTTTATTTGGCTGCATGCGATCCTTGAGAGAATTTATCTCTTAAGGTATTGCTGCAAATTATTCATGCTCTTGGTTGGAGTAAGGGTCTCAGGGCGTCCAACATTAGAGGACGCTTCAGTTTTCTTAACCGACCAGGCAACGCAATAAAAACTTCTTGGAAGCTAGGCTAGGAAGTAAAAGGCCTCATGTTTATTAAATAAGAAAATAAATTAGTTTCAAAGCTCGTTTCCCGCAAACCGATGAAGCAACTAGAACATGATAGGTAGGACATATTTTAAATTGATTGCACTCGAGATTGTTATTTTACGAGCAAGCTTAGTACGCCTTACCTAACTAATAAAATTAATGAACGGAGAAGCTCACTCCCGAGGTCCCGACCGTCGACCGCCACGCGGACTGAAACTCGAGCTCTCGGAATTTTCATCAAGGGGAAAATACTTTATTTTGAACAAGATTTCGTTTCTCTTTTTTATGGGCAAGGTTTCGAGGATGCAGTTAAATAATAATTAGGTAGGTACAGTACAGTCGACATTACAATGATTTAAAGAAGCATTTTTTTTATTACGCAGCATTATATAACTCCACTTGGCAGTCGCTCCATGTAAAATACTGATATTCAGCTGCATCCGGTTAGACTGGAAGCCGACCCTAACATAGTTGGGAAAAGGCTAGGCAGATGATGATATAACTCCATTGGATTTTTTAATTTAGACAAGTCCGCCACGCCACACTCACGTCGGTGACCACCAGAAAAGCGCCGAGACAATGAAGCTCGATGATGTCCCAGATTAACGCTATAAGATTTGCAAGTTATCATTAAAGGTCGATATAGTGACACATTCAAAATTACACGATTTGTGAGCTAGACAAGAGACAATTACAGAATTATACCCATTTAAATAACAGCCTCTCGTATCGTCTTATGACTCCCTCGGGAGGGCGAGGTGACCTCTTTGACCGAGTAGTTGGATGTTTTATAAATTTGTCAATGTCATGTGTAAAGGTTTGAACAGATTAATGCATCGATTATAAACAAACCGTAGGTAAACCCATTTGGAATACATTAAGCGATGGCCTTGAGTTCACGGCAATAGGTCACCCAATTACCTATTGCCTTCAGATCTCGTATTTACAAAACACCACCGCTGTTACCGAAAGTCTCATATATATTTATAAGCCGAAAAAAGATATAAACATACAAATGAAAGCGTTTAAACGCTTTGAAAACATTTGAATGCTTTCATTTATGTTTATTTCTTTTTTTATGATAAGATTTAATAACATAGCATTTCTTTTTAGGTCGTTTGCTTTTATGTGAAAGGATGTTATGATTTAGTTATTATGGTTCCATTGTTTGGTAGAATCTAATTATAAAAACAAACCTGACTATAATACTGGAAAAAATAAAGTTTAATGAAGCGGCGAAAAAGTTTGACCAAGATCGTAAATCAGGGATGATCCACTGCTGGAAATAGAAGGACAGTCCGCCCACTGGCCTAATTTATTCGGAAATTAATTGTTTCGTCATATTTACATACTAATAATATACGGGCCACAGCTTGTAAGGCAATATCACCCGCTTTATTGGAGTCTCACTGACCCATGTGACCCGGTAACAGCTGCAGTGGCGATGGACAAAAAATGACAAACCTAGTTTGTCACTTCTTCTTATACAGTTTGCATTACTTCCACATAAGATCGTAGCACTATTCCTTATTCCTCTTAAATAATAACCGTTTTAATATCCTTCAGAATACCCAACAAATATAATTTTAAATCAATCCGTCAGCAGTTTAATCCATGTGTTACGTGACGAATAATTGCTAATTACGAGTATACACTGTTTCCAATGAATCATTAAAACTACTATTAAGGAGTGAATGTCGGTCAAATACTTAAACCTTCCGCGAGAACCACTCCATCTATTAGTGAAGACAGCATAAAAATTGGTGCAGTAGCAGCAGTAGTAGTAGAGTTTAACGCGAACAGACAGACAGAGAGACAGACGCGGCGGAGGACTTCGTTTTTAAAGAACTTCCAAAAAGGAGGAGGTTCTCTATTCGTGTGTACTTTTTTATGTATGTCTGCGCATATCTCCGTCAATTGTGGACCGATTTTCAAAATTCTTTTTGTGTTCGAAAGGGTATATTCCCGAGGTGGTCCGATTGTCACCAAATTGGGATCTGATGATGGGATCCTTGAGAAATCGAGGGCTCAAATTTTACAGGCACAAATTACGTTTTGAATATATTTTCTGAAGTCGTTCAAGTATTAGCGTCTGATAATTTTAATCTCATGTGGCTGCACTGATGATGGAAGGTACAACTCCTCAACGGTTAGGAGTTGAAAGAAAGTTCCTTCAAAATTATACGTATTTATGGACCGACAGTTGTATTCTTTCAAGATATTAGGTTGACTTGATGATTGAAGGTAAAAATCTCATTAATCGATTTCAAAAAAAGGAGGTTCTCAATTCGTCGGAATCTTTCTTTATGTATATTCACCGATTACTCTAAGACGAACCGATTTAAACAATTCTTTTTTTGTTGGAATGGAGATATCCCAAGGATGGTATCGTGATAAGAAAATCAGGATCTGATTATGGCATCCCAGAGAAATCGAAGGCAACCCTCAAATTTCATAGGCACTTATTACGTGTTTCGTGCTTTGTCTAAAGCTTTTCAAGTATTCGCATCTAGCAGTCATCATTTCATGTTGATGAACTGATGATGGAAGATATAACTCCTCAACGGTTAGGAGTTGGAGGATAATTCTTTAATAAAATATTATGGGGACGTATATATGGTTGTATTATGTATGTATTTGTATTGGCTTTCAGTAGCACTTATTTATCTAGGAATATTGATGCATAACTAAATATGTTAAAACTTATATACAAATTAAATGAAAGAAGGACCAAACTGTATCTACGTAGATACCTACTGAGCTGGAAAGACGCAGGTGTATGTAACTATGCAACCGCAAGCCGTCTCAAATTTCTTAATCTAGTTTGTACTATGTAGTCTGACTTGTTGCAACTAACAATCTAAATAGGTAAATCCGGAGTTAGAATTAGCGTGCAACCGTTCAAATTTCCTTGTATTTGTTTGATTGCAAGCCCAGTTAGTTTGGGACAAATCGCGCAAGATTGTAAACTGCCGAAAACATCTAATGTATTTTATCGAAAAGTACGTCTATGCACTATGATCGCTGTAAGGAAAATTTTGAAAACCCAAAAGTTTGACCCAACGATTTACTTTTTCGTAAGCACATTTTTTTATTCTGTGAGCATAAACTCTTTCAAAGTTTACTGACCGATTTCTATGGGATTCCGAAAACATTTCGTGAGTAATTTCCCGCAAAAACGAAACAGAATACAACACGAATTTTGTTCTAGTTTCATTTCGTACACCCGACGCGAAACCTCAAAAAAAGCTAGCCTCGAATAAAGTTCACTTCGGTGAAATGGATTTTTAAGTCCACATTTTGCTCACGAGAAGTTTTTTCCGTAATTTTAATAAATTCTGCATGTGCCCGTGAATAACTTGGTCATACATAATCCCATAGCATAGGAAATGAAGTTGCCACATTACTGGTGGAGGGACGCATTGCGATATTATCGTTCAGACTTGTTTAAAGCTGCAACATTGCAATACAAAGTACACTGAACTGAAACTCAACGTGTCAGAAGAGAATACTTCTTTCCTAGTAACCATAATAAATTAACACTTATCTTACTAAGCCATATCGACCACAATTAAATGTAATACTATAATCACTACAGCCACTACAGGGAAACACAAGGCTAACGTATATTCATTTTGTGATAAAACCGTGCTGCACATTATTCCATCCGACACCAATTTATTTAGGTATACCCAAGTCGCGTACTACAAAACTGACGAACTCGTTCACTCACAAGAGGGAGGAGTTCACTCACTAGTTCAACAATCCCGAAACAGAAAACGAACCAATCAACATAGAAATTGTTGCTTAAGAGGGGCCCCGTGCATAATGAGGTCATCGGCAAACAGTCCATCATTCTGCCCAACCTTTCGAGTCAATACGTCACAGTCGTCCATTGAACATACACAAAGCCCATAAGGGTCACTATAGAATATTCTCCAAACATTACCCATCAGCGAGAAACTCTTCTCACTCATATCGACAAATATCAATGTTTGTTTTCCTAGCCTTGCATATTTACCGCTACCGATAAGTGTACCTCCTTTATACGAGTAGCAACAAATATTTGAAGTTGCTTTGTTTTCGTAATATAAGAGAAGTTCAGAACAAAAGCGTTTGCAGTGCATTTTCTTGGGTTTTTAATGTGCCCAGTTTAGATTCTCCAAACCACGACAAGCATTAATATTGTGACTTTATTTACACTCACAGGTTCATTTTTATTAAGTTGCAGAATTGTAAAAATAAGAGGTACCTTAGCTGGCACTATTTATTGTAAGACTCACGCTTAGGTAATAAATAATTATATCTCAAAAATAAGCCTCTTAAAAACGTGGTTTTCATGTTTGACAAAAAAAAAACATTTGCGTTTTTCTAAACCTCTGGGTCAAATGTCTTCCTGAAACTTGTTTGTAAGCTCATACGTAATGTCTTTAATTTCCGATTGAGGGATGTTATGCCACCCCTCTAACAAAGTTGTCTTGAACTTTCCTTGTTTGTCAATGCTGTAATCTTGGCCCGGACCCGTAGTTTAAGGTTGCCCCATACATGTTCTTCGAGATTAAGGATCGGACTTTGCGGTGGTTGTGGTAAAGTTTGATTTCCAACCTTTCTCGAGATAGTGATTGACATGAGGTTTAGCGACATGACAACGTGTGTTATCATAGATTAGGATGACTATCCCTAAACGGTGTGAACAATACGTGTTACGATCTTGGGACACTTCTTCCAGATACCCTTTTTTTTTTTTTTTTTTGGGGGTGGGAAATCATCGAATAACCCCTCCCGCTCTTGGGCAGGGCGAAAGGGAGTGTCAGACTTCTACTGACTAAAAACCACCCATGTTCCTTCTTCGCCCTTCATGTCGAGGCCGCGGTATCCCTTGCGGATACCCTTGAGCAGCCAAACTACGTACATCGAAGACAACAAATCAAATTCGATACGAGCTTCACAAGTAATGCCTTCTCAAATCACTAACGAGCCTCCCTCAAAAAACGCTGGTTCAACTGTGGCACATTGCAGGTTTGTATACCCGCTAAGCTAACACCCATCTGTACCTCATAAGACTACACTGCTTACATCTGACAACAGTATATTTTTCCACTGCTCAGCAATAGTTCATTCATCATATTCCCACGCAATACGAACTCTAGCTCTCTCTACGGTGTTGTGGGAGAAGCTCAGAGGTGCGAGCTGAGTAGACTGCAGAAACTGCATGAATTGGTGACAATCAGAAAGGATTCGGAGTTTCGGACTGGGTAATGAGTGTTTCTTTTATTGGTAAAATACACACTTGACACATAACATACATCGTGCAATGCATTGCTTCTCTTAAACAAACATGGAAGGAAGTGTAGTTTGGTATCTCTTATTCAGAAACTCTTGTGACATTCGATCAGACGACTTTTTGTCTGCCTGTCTGTTGACACCACAGATGGTTCATACACTTAGGATACAGAACACTAAAACATGTAGGAACGTATCGTAAAACGCGCGTCAAGGGCTTGTTATATAAACTTACCCTGGCAACTGTTAAAGTGGGACATAAATCTGCTAAACTCACCAACTTCCGCCATGTTGAGTTCAGTAAGTAATAGGACAACTAATTAGTGTCATCCAGCGAACATTAACAAGTTAATTAGTTTTTTCGTCTCCGAGTTTTGTTAATTTAATAACACATCGAGGTACTGAAAATTCCCCGTCGGGGCTGCGGGTCCCGTCGGGGCTGCGGGTTGTTCGCAGATACCGTGGCCTCGACATGAAGGGCTAAGAAGGAACATGGGTGGTTTTTAGTCAGTAAAAGTCTGCCACTCCCTTTCGCTCTGCCCAAGAGCGCGAGGGGTCATTTGATGATTTTCCAACCACCATAAAAAAAAGGTACTGAAAACTTAAATAAAAACCGCCATAGGCACTGATAATAAATAGCAAGTCAAATAAGAATTCACTTGCCGCCTAATATTCATTTTCTGCGGGGTTTTTAATCTAGTCGCGTTTGGCTGCCGGACATCTACGAATGACAGCCGAGACCACCAGCTGAGTGCCTTCCGATACTAGTAAAGAAAATTTATCTACATAGAACAACCAGCCGTATAGGATAAAGTCGGCTATATTGAATTATTATATAATTTATGTACAGTCAGAAGAGAACATAAGGAAACATCATAATCTTAACATAACTAGAACTACAAAGGCACATCGTATTTCAATAGTACATTTTGATACAAGTGGGGAAACTTTGTTATGGAGCCGAGAGCTGTAGTAATAAATGCCCACGCCTAGCAAACGACGTTTTTTAATACACTGTCAAAGCAATAAAATAAATTTTGTCGTAAATTATTCGGAAACTATGATTTAATTTGCTTTTTTCAGGTTCTTTGTTAGTACGATTTGATATAAGTTTCTACACTAATATCAAAATGTAGGTACTGTAAATATAGGTGCTTACGTAATATAACGTTGAGCAACGGGTCCACCATCGAGATATCAATTTCAACGCGGAGTCACCGATATAAATATGTAATATGCAACCGTTAGCAATATTAATTTAATGCAAAATAGGTAGATATGCATGCACTGATGCAATAAAGAAAAGGAACCACATTAGGAAATATTAATATCTTTTACTGTAAGGGAATATTTTTTAAAAGATAAAATTTATATAGGCTACCTAGTTATTTCATAAGCCACATTTTGATATTTTGCTTTTTCCCTAAACTCTTTAATAAGTAGGTTAATAAGGATTAATTAACTTTTTACCTATAATACCAACCATGTTGTTTTCCCATTACTAAAATTATGAAAAAGTATAAATTGCGCACCTAAATGATCTGATGCCATAAAATCCTCAACTACTTCAACCCGTATTATATCAAAAATTATAGATAGGTACTCGTACACAACGCAATTTATACGTCCCAAATTGCATTTGCCGTCCCGTCGAAAATGGAGCCAACCGAACGCGGACATTGAAAATTCGATCAACGTAGGATATTCACTTAGGTTCTACCCTACGCACTACACATTCTAACTAGCTTATGTCTGGCAACAGGTGTTTAAAAAACTGCGATGTCTGACTTATTTAAAATGGCACCTTACAGCAATGGCTGCCTAAAAAGAGAGTGAGGGGATACTATTTTAGAGCTACGCAATACAAATATACTATATTAACTAGACACAACTTAATAGCATGGGCTGGGCTTGAGCCGACCAGACATAGCTATAGTCCCATATTGTTCACACCCTAAAGCGGAAATCTGCTCAAGATAATACGAGTATGATACCTAGGTACTCGAATAACTAACAGACTTTCCAGCAAAATCTTTTATTCCCTAGTGAAAAGCATAGACATAATCTAATGCCAGTCAGTCACAAATACTTGATACTTAATGTAGTCTCTTGTTACGACGGGCCCAGAGAAGTCAGACAGCGTTTATTGTCCATTAAGCTTCATATTTATCATTACATAAATTATTCATCGGGGTGTTCAAACTTCGGGCTTTGCATTTGGGGAAAAACCCTATAGTAAGATTTCACGTTCACAGGTTTTACTTAGGAACAACTTAAATGGCAAGAATTTGATAATGGCAGGTCTTACAAACAAGCAAACCAAAGTATCTACTTTCAGCAAATATAAATCAATGTAGCAAGAACAAACAAAGCAGAAAAGACCCTGACAACTGAATGGATTAACGACACAACCGAACAAAAGCATAGTAGCGTAACGATATTAGAAAGGATGCTTTTAAACAAATTGAAACGCTAGAAAAAGATTAAAACCGTCTTAATGAATTCCACTAACTAATGAGTACAGAGATAGAAGTAGCTAAACTTTTGTTTCGCACGCTCCTTCAGCAGAAACACGTAGCATGAATGGAAAAAGCTTTTTTGTAGACACAAGGATGGAAACACATTAACCTAACTAACCTGAAGCAGGGTTGGAAAAGAGTAGTTTTAGTTTCTTTGTGACTTCCAAGCTTTTCTTTAGAAACAAGAAGTTATCTCCAGTCTACAAATTATTAGATAGCGTGGATCCCTTTCTTGTTACCCAAGCTGTTAAACTTTTTACATGGCTACTTTACGCTATTCTATCAGGACAATGTGAGACCTATTTATTTCCATCACGTAGACACCGTATGACATTGTGTTCGGAAGTGAAATATTATATTGAAGATAATCTCAGAAAAACAAGGTTTACAGTTCAACTGGACGCAGCTCATTACCACTATTTTTTACGGACCGCCACTTCATATCTCACCACCACAACCTAGTTACTGCTATAGTAACACGAATCATTTAAGAGCCCATAAGGCTGTAAGACTGATTGTCAGACTTTCGGGCCTTCGGGCTTCTGAATAACCAAGTAGGTACCCATGCCGACTGTTAAAGATGTTTGAAAAACAGCTCGTCAGAATGTGGTTGTTCAGGTTACAATGATTCAAACATAGGTGGTGAAGCATAAATATCAGGAACTGTCTCAAATACTAAAGTAATAGACATTGTGAAGACTGCAGATTCTTTGAACTATGCACTTACTGCCTGGCCTAAGATTAACAGCATATAACTAGCTGCAGTATGCTTTCAACAACGTGCGTGCCTCGGCCGGGGCTACAATAATTCACTCATTCACTCAAATAAAATACGTGATCTGAAAACTGGTTCTTGTATTGCATCAACCTTTGGGTTATGTTACATTTACGGTTGAACCTACATTCAAATTTTTTCAATTACAATTTTAATAATAGAAGAATATGATGACACAGTTACTGCACCGCATGAAGCATTTCATTGCGGTTTAATATCTGTAATGAGCATGATCTCTAAAACAGTAGTAATTCGATCCGATAACCGGTGGTAAATCATTGATATGACGAAATAATAATCTGATAGGTGGAAATACAATGATGGTTGGCTTGACACAAATGGCTTGACCGATAAATTGTTTAAAATTTCCAACATGTGGACAAAGTCAAGGTCACTGGCTCGCAAAAACCGGTTCTACGGTCACTAACCTGCTTTTCAAGTAGCACTTATGTGGACATGCGCTGGCCCTCTCTCGACAGGATGAGTTATTTTATGCAACAAGGGCTTTCTATGTCACGAATATATTTCAAGCTATGTTTCGTTGCGCTCTTCAAAATAGAATATTTTCGTTAATTTGTAGCAAAAACATTTACGTGGTCATTCATAAAAAAAATTAATAATCCAAGCTGTTATCAAGCTTCGATGGAGAAGTAGAACAGGAATAGGGGGAAACTTTCGGGGTAATAGTAGGAACATCTTACTAAAATGAATGAAGCTCATAACATTCAGCTTGTCGGAAAAAGCTGATCAGATTTCAAACTGCAACAAACAAGAGGATAAACCCAATATTTCAATCTAAAATAAGGTATGTAGCCCCCATCTAAGATCACAGCCCGACTTGAAAGAAAACGCCATGCCAACAATACATTTATAAACACTGCAACAAATTCAGCTAATACCTGTGGAGCTTATTACTTATACAGTGATGTGAACACAAGCAAAGACCTTCAACTCCAATTCTGACTTTCCGAGAGTGAAAAACTGACAATAAATTCGGTGGAGTAAATATTTGCTTCACTTCCTATCAAAACAAAGCTTGCGTAAGAAATGTGTTATCAAACAAAGGCCGAAGCTACCGTTTTCACACTGTTGCTAATAATTAGACAATTAACAAACTTCTCCATTCACAAAACAGGCTGGTTCCCATCCAAACAAATACCCTTCAACCATATGGATGTTGACCTCATAATGTTGATCTATTCAGTCATCGCTATTAGGACATAATACCAGTTGATATTATTGGTCTGCTAAAACCATTTTACTACACTATTTTCTGTCTTATTTTTTTAGTACTAGATCATTACATATTTCGTGTTTCCTTATAAGATTAAAACACCATACGGACAGTTTATTTATAACCTCAGCACTCATTTTATTGTTGGATACAACTGTTATGTCTACAATAACTGCATTGTCTAAATTATTTGATAGGAAAACAACTTTAAAATAATTAAAATCTGTTTTCAGGTCATGGTCAAGCAGTTCTATCAAATGTTTTGGATGTCATTGTGCCACAAATCAGAATCTTATGAGAGGAATAAATTAAGGGTTCCTGACCTGTAGATGTTCATTTCGCGATCTCGTCGGCTCATTCGGCCTTTCCAGCGGCAGTAGTTCAGTGAGGATTATCACACCAAACACCGCAAAGAACATGATGAAGATGAAGAAACTGATATTGGCGCGTTCTTTGGCGCGGGAAGGGGCCGCGCGCCACTTCATCGCGTCGACACTGCACTCGCATGAGCACTGAGAGAACAGTGGCCGCTAACGCGCGCGCCACACGACTGAATCACCAGCGCCGCAGCGCCATACCCAGAGAGTAAAATACTTCTTATACCGCCGCGCCGCGCTCCGCTACCGCGTGTCGCGTCAAAACACAACACGACGCCTTCCCACACTAACGTACAATACGCAATGGTGGAATGACAGGACACCTCTCAAACGGGTTGCAAGCTCCGGAAAAGCTTTCTGTACCCTTGAAAAGTTTATCGCAACAATGCTCTCTTATTGAAACAAAAACATTTTCACAACTACGTTCGTATTTTGATCAAACTCGTATAACACGAATGAAATAGCCAACAAAGCTTTCAGATTGCTGAAAATTGGTACACGTTTCTGCAGGCAATTTTACTTTCTGGAAGGATCTGAGGCTACTGCACGACATTACAAAAATTTTCTATGCGATACAAGACAAACACATAGAATTTTGAAACATTTTCCACCACGAACACATTCGGTGTGGTGAATAGCAACCCAAATTGGTAGCTATCAGCTACGCATGCGCGCCCCCGCCCTTCGTTCAATGACTTGACGCTCAATGTAAAGAGTCTAGCTATACAAGGAGATTTTATTAGGCCTATCAGCTGTCGAATGCACCCTCTCATCATATGCGAAGCTTGGAGGAATTTCCAGTACACAAACCGACGAAATTGTATCGGAAAGCAATTTTTAGGCTATATCACCCTGATTCCATGATTTAGAAACAGGAACACTAAGCTAAGTTAACAGCTGTAGAACAATCCTTTGTTGGACTGACGTAGGAAAACATGACTTTCGCACGAAATGTTTTTAAGATATCGTCTAAGAGTAGACAATTATAAAATGTCGGTGGTTCAGCCAACAATTTGAATGATATATAATTGTCTATAGCCTTAATGCACCGGTCGTGTGAGGCTTCTACCCAGTCGTGTTTATTATTTATATTGTTGTGGGCAGTCGAAGTCAATAACATTATTTATTAAGAAAGCGATTCGATCCCTCCTCATCTATATAGTACTACAACGACTAGCATTCATGGTACTAATATCATATTCGTATCAGGTGCAACTTCCTGTTCTTACCGTGCACATAATATTGTAGTGAACCAATGGTCCACATGGGTCCACTTAAATTTTTGTTGTTTGAGACCGACACGAACGTTCTCCCGATAATTTTAAATTAATTATTAATATACCCAGGAGTTCTCTTTGGCGATAACTATGAAACTAAAGTCAATGAATCATCTATTACCTGTCTGTAAAATAATTGCCACAAGTCGTTCTTCGCTTCATTAAAATATTCCTTATGAATTTCTGAGCAGAACACATTCCTAAATAAGTGTATGGTTGATGGTGAAATTCGTAGCTGAGACAGGTAAAATAAAATTAGGATTACCTGGGTTCAAGGGATGATTACATTAAACCGATAGGGATTAAGAATTTTGTTACTGTTGTACGGACGTTCCTGCTAGAATTGACTTGAAACAGACACAATGTTATAAACCGTAATTCTGTAACTAGATAAGTTATATAACGTGGTTTTCTGTTGTGGTCTTCAGGCGGCAGTAAATCGACAGCTGCACTAAGTGTCAGACCGCAACATAAAACCGCTCGTTTCAATTATACGACGGCAGCTACGCCCCTGCTCACCTTATAATAGCTACATGGGACCTAAACATAACTGACCAAATGTGGTTGAAATATTTGTAGGTACCTCCTATCCCTCTCCCGTAGCATACAAAGAGACATACAGGAAAAAAAAATACACATACAACGCATAACAGATATTAAAAAATACCAACAAGCAGGGATAATATAAAGATAGTCACGTCGTGACTACGACAAGTAGGTTGCCACTCAGCATGATGCTGTGCTATGGGCACCCACAGCACAGCGCTGGTTTTCAGTGGTCACCCGTGAAAAAACGTACGAAAGCCAAGACAGCTTCAATGTTAGGTATATAAAATAAGCAGCGCTGGTTTACTACTTTTATGAAGAGTACCGACAACACAGCTTAACGGTCAAGGCAAGTTGACACTTCGGCGGGACAACATCAGCATGTTGTCCCGCCGAAGTGTCAACTGGGCACACTACTGTGATTTTTTAACAGGCATGAAGCAAGTTGATGGAATTGACTGCGACTTACCGAATTCGTTACAATTTTTAACCGACTTCCCAAAAAGGAGGAGGTTCTCAATTCGATTGGTATTTTTTTTTATGTGTGTACACCGATTACGCTGATATTTATAATCCGATTTACGTTATTCTTTTTTAGTTTGATGCGGAATAGTTGCCATTTGGTCCCATAAAAATTTAACATAGTTTGGCCAAGTACTTTTTATTATATGAACCTAACATAACATAACATCACGCCTGTAATCCCCGAAGGGTTAGGCAGAGGTGTACCTAATAGTACACACACATTTCTCCAGTTATGTTTGTTTTAGTCAGTGTAATAGGGGGCGAGCCTATTGCCATCAACCGGGCACAAATCCAGCCTCCGTAGCTGTTACTGATAAATTCCTGATGGAAAAAGCCAATAACACTTTGCCCGACCCGGGAATCGAACCCGGCCGAACCGACCACTAGACCAACGAGGCAGTCTTTCTATGAACTGTCTATTTTATGAACATTTTTCGTTTACGTGTGTTCGCGATAAACTTTGTCGATTATGAACCGATTTTGATGATTATTTTTTTATTGGAAAGGAGATATTTCAAGGGTCGTACCATGATAAGGAAACCAGGACCTGGTGATGGGATCCTAAATAAATCGAGGGCAACCCTTAAATATCATAGGCACGTATTACATAGTTCGTGCTTTTAATGAAGCTATTCAAGTATTCGCATCTAGCAGTCCTCACTTCTTGCTGATGAGCTGATGATGGAAGGTATAACTCCTTAACGGTTAAGAGTAGAAGTAATCTTTCATAAAATATTATGGGTACGTATATTGGTTGTATTCTTTCAGGTTAACTAGGTGAACTGATTATGGAAGGTACTACTCTTCAACGGTTAGGTTTCTTGGTTGAATGTTTAATGCATAGTGAAAATTTGTATAGGATATTACAACTAAAAATGAAAAAAATAAAACTAAACAACCAAACGGCAGATTGTTAATGTAGGTACCTACATGTCAAAGGGGAATGCCCACCGTTCATAGACACTTCGGCCATGGGTGCACACATATAAAAGCATATGGAAATGTTAATATGCAATTAAAAGAATGAAATGGTTAAGGAATTGGTTTAAAAAAAGTCCGGATTTTTAAGATATAATGGTTTTTATTTTCACATTATACAGTTTTTTAACAATAAGTTTTTTATGATCTTATTCATCATTTGTCGGTCAGTAGGGTGAGAAGAATTGTCGGAGTCCATTTAGAAAGCTTACTCGTTGCTTAGATAACAAATCCGCAGGAAAACAAACAAAATAATACAAAGGCAAACGAATTCGATTTGGATTATTTAGTTGTGATTTCATTTGACATGATAGGAGCCTAGCTGACAGATTCGATGTTGCCACTTAACAGACATAAAATCGATAAATCAATATCGATTTTTTATTTGAATTTGAATTTCCTAAATAAAAAATAATCTTTGAGGTGCTTTAAGTTCTGCACGCCTTGTAAAATATATTTTCTTTTATTTATTTAAATTGTATTCGCTTGTTTAATTATCGAAAAATTATTAGCATTCTAATAATGACACCATAAAAATCGATAAAAAAAGAGAATCGATTCTTTTTTAACTCGACTAGTAATTGGCAACACTTTTTATGTTGTCACAAACTAAGGAATTACGGATTTAAATCAGTTACAGTACTTTTTTTTTGTGCAAAAATGTCGCAATCTTGTTTGGATAAATGAGTACCGTGATTAATAACCATAAAAAAAGATGTTTTTTTTTAACAAAAGCAAATTGTTGGGCGTTTCATGGCCAAAATTGGGCATTTCCCTTTGAAAGCCTGCCCTTACGGGCAGGCTTTCAAATTTGACAACTTTTTGACAGCTTTTCACAGCTTTTAAAAATTTAACTTCCAGTTAAAATTTTGTTGCGATTCGTTTCTCCACTTGTCCGTTGCGATTCGTTTTACCACTTGTCCGTTGAAGTTTCACTTCTACTATGTATTCCAGCACACATTTCGTTTTTTTTTTTTTTGGGACAAATCCGCCACACTATTCCCAAACCACTGAAACTCTTGTAAGCCAGAATCAACAGTGGCGACCCCAAGAAAGGCTCCGAGACAATGAAGCCCGACGAAGTCCCAGAGAAACGATTTTAACTGTCTTGGATCCCGCAACGAAATTAATGAGAAAATAATAGCGGAGTAGTAGGAAAAACATAATTTCCAGCAGGCCTAGGATATTATTGTCCGGGTCCTAAGTTGTGAGCTGTTATATTTGATTCTTATGCATAACAAAAGTACTTGAACGCACTGAAATTTGTTTTAGTTTCTCTACAAGGTCCGTATAGTAAATAGCTCCGGATGTCACCTGTACACTATTTAACATAATAATACGTTCATTCTGCCAAAGACTACACTACTATCTATATATATAAAAATGAAACCCGTTTTTCGTTGTCACGACTTGGCATGAAAACGGCTTGACCGATTTGGCTGATTTTTTTTTTTAAATGTTCGTTGAAGTTCAAGGATGGTTTTTACGGCGAGAAAAAATCGAATAATGGCCGGAAAAGCCCTAAAAACAGCCCTTTTCTTTTTCCCATACAAACGTTTTCTAACTAAAACGTAAAATCAATTTGAGCTTTAATACCGTACCCATAAAGTTCAAGTGTTAGTGGAGAGGTTCCGGGAAGGCAAAACAATTGAGTGACGTTCAGTTGTTCAGTCAACGAATGACAACTTCAAACAGACCATACGACATTATCACAATAATCACAAATAATTACTGTTTCTTTCCCAATAGAATTAATTGCTGTTAGTTAGTCGCGCTAAAACTAGAGAACGGGTAGACCGATTTGTCTAATTTTGGTTTTGAAACATTTGTGGCAGTCCAGAGAAGGTGAGAAATTAGTAGTATGTAGGTAGGTAGGTAGTATGTAGGTAGGTAGGTAATAGGTAGGTGGTAGGTAGTTGGTACGTAGGCAGGTAAAAGGGCATTGCAACGCACGCGGGGTACAGCTATATTATATAAAAATGAATAGCTGTTCGTTAGTCTCGCTAAAACTCGAGAACGGCTGGACCGATTTGGCTAATTATAGTGTTGAATTATTCGTGGAAGTCCAGGGAAGGTTCAAAAGGTGAGAAAGTGGTAGGTAGGTAGGCAGGGTAGTAGGTAGAGTAGTAGGTAGGGTAGTCGGTAGAGTAGTAGGTAGGGTAGTAAGTAGGTAGGGTAGTAGGTAGGTCGGGTAGTAGGTAGGTAGGGTAGTAGGTAGGTAGGTAGGTTAGTAGGTAGGTAGGGTAGTAGGTAGGTAGGTAGGGTAGTAGGTAGGTAGGTAGGGTAGTAGGTAGGTAGGTAGGGTAGTAGGTAGGTAGGTAGGGTAGTAGGTAGGTAGGGTAGGAGGTAGTAGGTAGGTAGGTAGTTGGTACACAGGCAGGTAGTAGGTAGGAAAAAGGGCATTGCAACGCATGCCGGGAACAGCTAGTACAATATAAATATGTGATGTGCAGATTGTTCAAATTCGCAGTCAGATGTAGAACATTGACAAAAAGGCGAGGCAAGAAGCTTGAAGGAAAATAATTTACTCTTAAAGTAACTATGACCTGCGAGAAATTGGGCAACACAGTGATTTACCTCCAGCCATGTCCAGGGCCCCGAGTCTGCTATTCAATAGTGTCAGAATGGTCTATCAGTGATCTCATAATTGTTGATTTTGACAAGTTTGGTGTTGTCAAAATCAACAATTACCCATGGAATTCTTGCAACGATCTGGGCCCCGAGTCTGCTATTCAATAGTGTCAGAATGGTCTATCAGTGATCTCATAATTGTTGATTTTGATAAGTTTGGTGTTTTCAAAATCAATAATTATGAGATCACTGATAGACCATTCTGACACTATTGAATAGCAGACTCGGGGCCCTGGCCAGCAGCCGCTCACGAACGGATGGAAAGAACTGGAGGAGGTGTCAGCCTTTGATGGAATTATCCCACCTACATTTCCATTCAGTCAAAAGATTCTCCCAGACGTCAGTCTGGCTGCGGGTTGTTCGAAAGAGATACCGGGGCCTCGACACAAAGGGCTAAGAAGGAACATGGGTGGTTTTTAGTCAGTACAAGTCACACTCCCTACGGCTCTGCCCAGAGTGGGAGGAGTCATGTGATGATTTCACACCCTCCAAAAAAAAAAAAAAGTCAGTGGTTTAAGCACCTAATCTAGCTATTTTAAGGGGATCACAGCAGTGGATGACTTTGACGATTTGACCTCTGTACTGGCTTTTGTTTATTTTTCGGCCCCTACCGGCAAACGACTGTACTACAGAAAAACGTAACAAAGAACAGAAATGTGTCGCAGAGTGGTCATCGTATTTGCCTAACATATTTAATAATAAATTATACACTTTGACTAATGAAGTAATAACCTAGCTTTCATTAGTTATTTCACTGAGCACAGGTACTCCTACGATACATTCTTAAGGTCTGATAAAGACCAGGTAACTGCTTATCGCTTCTCAGTCACGGAAATAGTCAGAATGCTCCAGCTTTCAGCTAACTGAGCACGAATGCTACTACTTGATACATTTTGAAGGTCTGACGATGACCACCTAAGTGCTTATCGGTTCTCAGTGACTGATGTAGTTAGAATGACCTAGCTTTCAAATTTTATCTGTCTGAGCACGGATGCTACTACTTAATACATTTTGAAGGTCTGATGATGACCAGCTAAGTGCTTATCGGTTCTCAGTGACGGATGTAGTTAGAATGACCTAGCTTTCAAATTTTATCTATCTGAGCACGTATTCTACTACATGATACATTATGAAGGTCTGATGATGACCAGCTAAGTGCTAATTGGTTCTCAGTGACGGATATAGCTAGAATGACCTAGCTTTAAAATTTTATCGATCTGAGCACGGATACTACTACATGATACATTTTGAAGGTCTGATGATGATCAGCTAAGTGCTTATCGGTTCTCAGTGACGGATGTAGTTAGAATGACCTAGCTTTCAGATTTTATCTTATTGAGCACGGATGCTACTACATGATACATTTTGAAGGTATGATGATGATCAGCTAAGTGCTTATCGGTTCTCAGTGACGGATGTAGTTAGAATGACTTAGCTTTCAGATTTTATCTTATTGAGCACGGATATGCTACTACATGATACATTTTGAAGGTCTGATGATGACCAGCTAAGTGCTTATCGGTTCACAGTGACGGATATAGCTAGAATGACCACCATCAGGTAAATGGCACCATCGGTCTCCAAGGCCTCTTCGAGCTCTTTCAAATGAGTCCACACACGACGGTTCTACGTGGTGCCATCAATGAGATCCTATAATTACCTTCGGAGTCTACCATCAGGTAGCTAGTATCATCAGTCTCCAAGGCCTCCTCGAGCTCTTTCAAATGAGTCCAAACACGATGGTTCTACTCAGTGCCGCCAATGAGATCCTATACCCACCTTCGGAGTCCACCATTAGGTACGAGACATCATCAGTAATCCAGATCTCCATCTTCCATCAAACGAAATTCTCCAGACAAAATAATTAAACCGATAAAACAATTAACACCATTAAAACAATAACATACATTACATAACATCGCGCCTGTAATCCCCAAAGGGTTAGGCAGAGGTGTACCTAATAGTAGGCGTGATGTTATGTTATGTATGTTATTATTTTAATTATTTTAATTGTTTTATCGCTTTTATCGCTTTTAGCGATAAAACAATTGTAGCAAAAACCAATTGTAGTCGTTCTTGTACCACGGATGCTACTACATGATACATTTTGAAGGTCTGATGATGACCAGCTAAGTGCTAATTGGTTCTCAGTGACGGATATAGCTAGAATGACCTAGCTTTCAAATTTTATCGATCTGAGCACGGATACTACTACATGATACATTTTGAAGGTCTGATGATGATCAGCTAAGTGCTTATCGGTTCTCAGTGACGGATGTAGTTAGAATGACCTAGCTTTCAGATTTTATCTTATTGAGCACGGATGCTACTACATGATACATTTTGAAGGTATGATGATGATCAGCTAAGTGCTTATCGGTTCTCATTGACGGATGTAGTTAGAATGATTTAGCTTTCAGATTTTATCTTATTGAGCACGGATGCTACTACATGATACATTTTGAAGGTCTGATGATGACCAGCTAAGTGCTTATCGGTTCACAGTGACGGATATAGCTAGAATGACCACCATCAGGTAAATGGCACGATCAGTCTCCAAGGCCTCCTCGAGCTCTTTCAAATGAGTCCAAACACGATGGTTCTACGCAGCGCTGTCAATGAGATCCTGTACCCACCTTCGAAGTCCACCGTCAAGTAAATGGCATCATCAGTCTCTAAGGCCTCCTCGAGGTCTTTCAAATGAGTCCAAACACGACGATTCTACGCAGTGCCGTCAATGAGATCCTTTACTTACCTTTGGAGTCCACCATCAGGTAAATGACATTATCAGTCTCCAAGGCGTCCTCGAGGTCTCAACACCATTAAAATAATAAGATACATAACATAACATCACGCCTACTATTAGGTACACCTCTGCCTAACCCTTCGGGGATTACAGGCGTGATGTTATGTAATGTATGTTATTATTTTAATGGTGTTAATTGTTTTATCGCTTTTAATTATTTTGTCTTGAGAATTTCGTTTGATGGAAGATGAAGATCTGCATGACTGATGATGTCTCGCACCTGATGGTAAACTCCGAAGGTGGGTATAGGATCTCATTGACGGCACTGAGTAGAACCATCGTGTTTGGACTCATTTGAAAGAGCTCGAGGGGGCCTTGCAGACTGATGATACCAGCTATCTGATGGTAGACTCCGAAGGTGGGTATAAGATCTCATTGACGGCACTGAGTAGAACCGTCGTGTGTGGACTCATTTGAAAGAGCTCGAAGAGGCCTTGGAGACTGGTGGTGCCATTTACCTGATGGTGGTCATTCTAGCTATATCCGTCACTGTGAACCGATAAGCACTGAGCTGGTCATCATCAGACCTTCAAAATGTATCATGTAGTAGCATCCGTGCTCAATAAGATAAAATCTGAAAGCTAGGTCATTCTAACTACATCCGTCACTGAGAACCGATAAGCACTTAGCTGATCATCATCAGACCTTCAAAATGTATCATGTAGTAGCATATCCGTGCTCAATAAGATAAAATCTGAAAGCTAAGTCATTCTATCTACATCCGTCACTGAGAACCGATAAGCACTTAGCTGATCATCATCAGACCTTCAAAATGTATCATGTAGTAGCATCCGTGCTCAATAAGATAAAATCTGAAAGCTAAGTCATTCTAACTACATCCGTCACTGAGAACCGATAAGCACTTAGCTGATCATCATCAGACCTTCAAAATGTATCATGTAGTAGCATCCGTGCTCAGATCGAAAAAATTTTAAAGCTAGGTCATTCTAGCTATATCCGTCACTGAGAACCAATTAGCACTTAGCTTGTCATCATCAGACCTTCAAAATGTATCATGTAGTAGCATCCGTGCTCAATAAGATAAAAGCAGAAAGCTGTGGCATCATAACTGTATCCGTCACTGAGAACCGATAAGCACTTAGCTGATCATCATCAGACCTTCAAAATGTATCATGTAGTAGCATCCGTGCTCAGATCGATAAAATTTGAAAGCTAGGTCATTCTAGCTATATCCGTCACTGAGAACCAATTAGCACTTAGCTGGTCATCATCAGACCCTCAGAATGTATTATGTAGTAGCATCCGTGCTCAGATCGATACAATTTTAAAGCTAGGTCATGCTAACTACGTTCGTCACTGAGAACCGATAAGCACTTAGCTGGTTATCATCAGACCTTCAAAATGTAGTAGCATCCGTGCTACAAGAACGACTACAATTGTTCTTTGCTACAATTGTTTTATCGCTGAAAGCGATAAAACAATTAAAATCATTAAAATAATAACATACATAACATAACATCACGCCTACTATTAGGTACACCTCTGCCTAACCCTTTGGGGATTACAGGCGCGATGTTATGTAATGTATGTTATTGTTTTAATGGTGTTAATTGTTTTATCGTTTTAATTATTTTGTCTTGAGAATTTCGTTTGATGGAAGATGAAGATCTGGATGACTGATGATGTCTCGCACCTGATGGTAAACTCCGAAGGTGGGTATAGGATCTCATTGACGGCACCACGTAGAACCGTCGTGTCCACACACGACTCATTCGAAAGAGCTCGAAGAGGCCTTGGAGACTGATGGTGCCATTTACCTGATGGTGCTCATTCTAGCTATATCCGTCACTGTGAACCGATAAGCACTTAGCTGGTCATCATCAGACCTTCAAAATATATCATGTAGTAGCATCCGTGCTCAATAAGATAAAATCTGAAAGCTAGGTCATTCTAACTACATCCGTCACTGAGAACCGATAAGCACTTAGCTGATCATCATCAGACCTTCAAAATGTATCATGTAGTAGCATCCGTGCTCAATGAGATAAAAGCTGAAAGTTGGAGCATTCTGACTATTTCCGTGACTGAGAACCGATAAGCAGTTACCTGGTCTTCATCAGACCTTCAAAATGTATCATGTAGTATGAGAGACCATCATTAGGTACGAGACATCATCAGTCATCTAGATCTCCATCTTCCATCAAACGAAAATCTCAAGACAAAATAGTTAGATAACATAACATCACGCCTGTAATCCCCGAAGGGTTAGGCAGAGGTGTACCTAACAGTACACCCACATTTCGCCAGTTATGTTTAAGTCCCATATAATAGAGGCGAGCCTATTGCCATCAACCGGGCACAAATCCAGACTCCGTGGCTGTTACTTATAATTTCCTGATGGAAAAACCCAATAACACTTTGCCCGACCCGGGAATCGAACCCAGGACCTCATGCTCAGCATCGTGCTTACGACCACTAGACCAACGAGGCAGTCCAAAATTAAAATAATATCATAGATATATCTATATACCAAAATATCTACTAAGAAACGTGGGTAATTTACCAATAGTTTTGGAGAGCTCGGCCACGCGTCACTTAACGTTTATTAGGCATCAAAGACATTCAAATATTACTAGCTATAGACGGGACAACACGACAAAAATCGTAACCCTACACTTTGTACATCTTGGTAAAAAGTCCACCAGTCTAGTGCGATACGTCAGCTTGTCAGGTTGTGTTGACGTGTCAAAACATTTTATAGAAGAAAATTAATTCCGACCGAAAATGCCCTGTTGCGCCTTGCGCTATTGCAAATCTCGGTATGGTGAAACGAGAGCATTTGGATTTTGTTTATTTTCGTAAGTATTTTCTTTATTTATCCAGTATTTATGATATAAAACATAATTTACAGAAAATATTCTAGAACATTTACATAATTGCAATAAACGCCATCTGTTGCTCAGTAGAAGTACTGTATTTCTGAGAGTTGCTCGTTTATCGATATCTGTTATCGATGTTTTTTTATGTTATGTCAACTTATGTTGGAAATAATATATAAATATCTAAAACGTAATTATACTGTCAGTTGACTGCTGTAGGTTATTGATGATGACTGATAAGACGTAAAAACCCCTCATCGTATTCGAAACCGAAATATTGAAAGATGATGTTGTACGTTACATGTAAAGAGTAAAGACAGATGGAAAAATATGTTAGGTGTACGCAAAAGATATTAATTTTACTTAATTAATGAGGTTACTAATTAAGTTTTTAAAATTAATAGCTAACGTTTCACGTATATTACTGTGTTATAGGTTTCCTCCTGTAGATAGTAAGTGAAAAGTGGATACAGTTTGTCCAAAAAGACCAAAACAAAGCCAAGTCCAAGCAAGCAAGCTTCCAAGTGTTTCGTCAAAGATTTCTTCAAAGCATTTTAGAACGGAATACATCCACTTTGGAAAGACTGGTCGAAGAATTAAAAAAAAAGGATCAGTACCTTATACGACAAATGAAGTAATTAGATTTTTTGATTTCACTTTGTCGTACAATACAACCTAGTTAAATTCCAGTTTTTATTCGAATCGTTTTTGAAATCAGAATGTTAGGGTACTCTGCGCATGCATTATAAAACTTGGTCTCGGAACCGCGAGTCTGACTCTCATTACATAATTTTTATATTTTTTTGATTTCAGGATCCTTTAACAAACGGCTAGGCCGCCAAACCGCCTACACCGGTTAGTGTTGATATTTCAGACTCTGAGTCGATCTTCGATAGTCCACGCAGAATTGCGCTGAAGGCGCAAGTTCAGAAGCTACAAAAACAAAATATACAGTATCAGGCTAAAATAAAAAAAAATACCCAACAAAAAAAATATTTAATAGATTGTAATAACATGTTTTAATTAAAGAAGTTGTCGTAATTAAAAAAATCTTATAAACGATAAAATTGTTTTCTTATACGTGACTGACAGCACCTACAGTAATGCTATTCATTCCATCTCTGTTCTCACAACAACCCGCATAATTTCATTTCTTCCGTAGATCTTTATACACTTTGAATTTATTAAAATAGGTATAACACAAATAATTAATCTATTAAACGTTATCGATATCGTTTGTCGATAATTTGTAGCACATCCCCATCACACTAGCGCATCTACCGGGGAATAGCTGAACTAATTGTGTATATTCGAGTTTCTTCTATTCACGACTAGATGGCGCTACAGACGCACGAGGTGAAAATATTTGAATGACAAATGTCCCAATGTCCGCTCTATACCTATCTTAAATCTCTTTGTTAGGCATAGTCAGCTTAGTCTATGATAGGTGCAAACAACAAAACGAAATTACAAACTACTTTAAATATATTTACAAACTTATTTTCTGTTCTTATTTTACGAAATATTGATAACTATACAATTTAAAATATGTTTTAATTCAGAAAACATTAAAAACGTGAACTTTTGAATTTTATTTGTGAAGTAATGACATGCGTGCAATCCACCCGTGACAACAGTCATCGAGACACTGGCACAGAGTACATTTTTATATAGGGTATAGAGTCGTCACTCATGTCATTTTGCGGAATGTATGGCGTGGCGCCATCTGGTGCTTTGTGCAAGGTACTTTCGCACTAGGCACTTTTAATACTTGTACGATTTTTAAAAAAATGGCATTGTGATTGTAAATTAAATAAAACGAAATAGATAATACAAAAATCTGTTTTATTTTTTACTTTTCTGCCATTGTCACTTTCGACTTTGAAGATTTTATATTTCCATAATCAATGCAACCACCTCACGATTATACAAAGTAGTCCTCTTCAATTTACCTGTAACAAATATTTTTAATTTATCATCCAGTCA
The DNA here is from genome assembly GCA_949774965.1 of Diarsia brunnea. Classification (NCBI taxonomy): domain Eukaryota; kingdom Metazoa; phylum Arthropoda; class Insecta; order Lepidoptera; family Noctuidae; genus Diarsia; species Diarsia brunnea. Next base: position 8,889,655 of record OX459008.1, on the reverse strand, counting down.
TTTTATTATGTACTTAGAGGACCAAAATTAACTAATCATAATATATTGGTTGTAATATTAAATGCACTTACGTGTTTTGCTGCAGGCACAACATCTTTTCATAGGCATGGTCGACAAAATTCAATTCACAAAGCAAAACAGTGAGTCCAAATTGTTAGCCACAGGTCAGTCGATGATAGCGGTATAGCCGGATCGTCATTAAAAATTTACAAAACATAAGAAAAGAATTTAAAGAATCCATTCACCTCAAAAGTAAATACGGATTGGAAAACAAACAGTCAAATGTCAATGTCAATAACACGTTCCATTCCCAGATGAATCACTGTAACTGACATTTATTTCAATAAATAATTAACATTTTCTGTTATTAGTAGTTATTTTATTATCAAATTTTTGTAAATAAACTACAACATTTAAAAGTATTTTTTTTGTCTGCTTTTCTTTGAGAAGTTTTTTTTCTGCCAAAGATAATGGAAATACGTGTCTGCGTCATCTGCGTGAAAAGAAATAAACACATGACAACGATAGTGTGTTGTAGCCATAACAAAAAAAAAACCAGTAATACCAGTGTAATAAAAATATTTATATTTTAATGTTTAAGTAGCGCCATCTGTTGTTCTGTGCAACAAAACTTTTTGACGATTCTATCAGGTTCTTTGAAGTTATGACACCATGGACACTGGCGCAGCGCGTTCCGAGTATGCGCGACGGGTCTCGCGCCGCATTTGCCTCAAAATGTCGGGAATTAATTTATTATTTTAAAATTTTATTACAAATCAGAGAAAATAAACAATACGGATTGATAAATACATCACTACGTATTTTTGGGTATAAAATTCATACCGAACTATTCAGCCGTTACAGAGACAAAATTCGATTTAGGTTAAGACATACTACGATTTTTTATTAAATAATGTGAAGGTTTATTAAAATTTTAAACAATACGAATTATTTGTGATGACTTTAAGTATAACATATATTTTTTATATGGAAATCGTACGGAAGGATTCCTCAACAAATTTCTTTAAACATACGTCGTTTTTGGGATTTTAGCAACGCAACGGCCTTAACACGGTCACATTGCGGTAAAAAGTCTGCGTCCGCGGTCTCTCGTGCGCTTTAGTAGAGCGCAGTTTCACAACTATGTTGGGTTTGAGGGGATATTCTACATGGAGCGAGTACCTATGTGTCCTCCAACCCCTCCAGAGCCCAGTTAGTACCTACAGGATAAAGCGATACCCCTCCTGTAACGACTGTCAAAGATTCATAAATCACAGCCAGGACCACCAGCTAATATAAGTGTGTAAAAAAATATATAAAAAAACCTAGCGGGGCTCCATCGAGTGGGCCTAGGGAAGTTATGTGGTTTTTCTATTCGAAACACTTCACTTAAGATAAAAAGAAATAAATACATAGATCAGATGTTTTTGATTAACGTTTTATGTAGGTACATGGATACAAATAAATAAAATTGAAGTGTCTGTTTGTGGTCCCGTCGGGGCTGCAGGTTGTTCGCAAGAGATACCGCGGCCTCGACATGAAGGGCTAAGAAGGAACTTGGGTGGTTTTAAGTCAGTAGAAGTCTGACACTACCTTTCGCTCTGCCCAAGAGCGGGAGGGGTTATTTGATGATTTTCCAGCCGCCAAAAAAAAAAATAAAGTGTCTGTTTATAATTTCACTAGCTGACCCATGCAACTTCGTCTGCGTCACATAATACAGCTTATAACAAATAATGTCAACATAAATTGAGTTAAATCGTAACAAACAAAAAATCGAATCTTTCCCATTTTAGTTTAGATTATATTAAAGTGTATAGCGCGGGGAAATAAAATCATATCGAGTAGGCTGTGGTTTCTCTACTCTGTGGTTGCAACGCCTCGCAGCCAACGTGCGAGCGGCGCAGGAGACTGGAGAGTGCCCCGCGACCGTCATCTCGAACGGACGTATTCAGATCCTCCGCGGCTCTGAATACGTGATGCCATCCCTTTTTTATAATTTTTGCACGAAATTGTTAACATCCAATAAAGAAGTTTTTTGAAGTAAATTACATTAAACTGGCGCCCAACGTGGGGCCCGAACCCACGATCCTGAGATTAAGAGTCTCATGCTCTACCGACTGAGCTAGCCGGGCACTCACGCCTTATTATCATCCCGAAGCCAACCCGATAGAGAGGAAGAACCGCGACCTTAAACCTCAACTAGCCATACTCGTAGGCCACGAACATACCACCTGGGACATACACCTTGCTGCAATCAGGTTTGCTATGAACTCCGCGATTACCAGTAGCACAGGGTATTCGCCGGCGTACCTCACCTTCGGGAGAGAGTTACGAGCCCCTTCCGACTCAGCATTAGACATGAGGGCTATTGTAGAACACGACAATTTCGTGCCCAACATTACGCCTTACCTAAAGAAAATGGCTGCGACCCTAGACGAGGCTAGGGACATTCACGAGAAGGCGCAGGCCGTCCAGAAAGAGAATGCTGACCAAAAGAGGAGGCCGCCACCAGAGTACAAGGTAGGCGACCTAGTTTTATTGAAAACGCAGGGACCTAATGACGCAGGCCGCGGACAGACCGCGAAGTTTATCCCACGTCGTGACGGCCCATATAAGATAGGAAAAATTATCAGCCCGACCACTTATGGTCTGTAAAACATACAGACCTGGGCAAACGTAGGAAAATATCACGTTTCGCACCTCACGCCTTTCGCGGGTCAAGTAGAGCCTCCTGTTCGCGAAAAACGCAAACGTGGTAGACCGCGCAGGTATTTAAACTAGCCCAACTGCGAGGACACTTGGTTAGGCTAGAGGGGGAGGATATAGCGCGGGGAAATAAAATCATATCGAGTAGGCTGTGGTTTCTCTACTCTGTGGTTGCAACGCCTCGCAGCCAACGTGCGAGCGGCGCAGGAGACTGGAGAGTGCCCCGCGACCGTCATCTCATCTCGAACGGACGTATTCAGATCCTCCGCGGCTCTGAATACGTGATGCCATCCCTTTTTTATAATTTTTGCACGAAATTGTTAACATCCAATAAAGAAGTTTTTTGAAGTAAATTACATTAAAAGTGTAAATTACTATAGGTATTTTTTACTGTTAAATATACAGTAACACCTTGTACCTTGTAAACAGTAAATATTTTGAATTTGAATTTCTCCGGAGTCCCCGGATGCCAGAATCCCCACTAACCTACCGCACCGGACCGAATGACTGCCGCACGCGTAATTATTTTGTCGCGCGGATATTTTTACATTGCGATATCTTCTAAGATATTTGTTTAAACTGTATAGAGTAAAGGGCACAAATATTCTATATTAAATTTCTGTGCTAGTAAACACATCTATTTAGATATAGATTAATACCATATGGGTTAAATAAGCTACGCAAAATATCATTATTTTTAACCTAACATTTTAATAGTAAAAAATGGTTACAGTAAGTCAATCTTAAAAGATAGACATATGCTGTCGCGGACTTTTTTTTAGAACTTTTAAAGAGGAACAATTCCTTGATACATGATATTTGCGTAACTTAAACCGTTTTCGCAGCGCACGCAACGGAAGCTCTCAAAAAGGAATATTTTTTCCCGTTTTTGCAACATTTTTCATTTATGCTCCACTTCTATTGATCGTAGCATGATGTTATATAGCCTAAAGCCTTCCTCGATAAATGGACTACCCAACACTAAAATAATTTTTCAATTCCAACCAGTAGTTCCAGAGTTTACCCCGTTCAAACAAACAAACAAACAAACAAACAAACTCTTCAGCTTTATAATATTAGTATAGAAGTATAGATAATAACAGCTCTTTACATACGAAAGTATCTAGCCTACGGTAGGTAGGTACAAATATCAAAATAAACTTCTTTTTTAATTTTGTCCGTCTGTTCGACTGTGTGGCTTCCTCCGCTTCCTGTTTGCTCCAGCTAATCTCTGTAATGACCGAAAGCTTTACTGGCAAATAACTGATGTTATTATAAGGAAACTTAGGTTACCCACTTTTATTTTAGGTAAACCAGATTTACGATTCCGTTAAGGAAGTATTTTATAATAACTTCATGCGGACGAAGGTCGCAAGCAACAGCTAGATATGGTACCCTGCGCTAATATTACTAAACTCCTTGATGGTAGGTAGACGTACCTACTTATAGCAAGATAATAAATTGTAAAATGCTTAATTAACACCATCATTATTTTTATTAAATGAGAAGTGGTGATGATTGTTGGTGGAGTTTGTTGCTTTTGGTAATACTTTAAGTAACTTATTCTTTGATCTGTTGGTTGGAACCACGGTTTTTTCTGTTCCGTGGCTGTGTGGAAATTTAAAAATTGTTGAAAGTGTTGTGTGATAACTAAATATGTTATGTACAATATTGTGTAAAGACATAGCCACACTTTCCACAAACGTAACTTGTATGCAAATAAAAACAGGGAGAAAGAAGCAAGAATATTCGACAACCTATTTTGTTTGCACCTAAAATAGGTATAATTATTATTATTGGTGCACACAAAATGAGATTTGCCAAGACGAAAAAAAACACTTAAATTTGTTGTCTGTCCACACCACATAAGTTCTGTCAAAGTCATATGTCAAATTGATAGCAAAATTGGATGATTTAAAACCATCAAATCAACCATCTATTCGCACCTTTACGTTGCTTCATTTGTACTGGCAAATTCTTAGAAAGATCAAATAATGACAGGCGATTCGTGTAAAGATAGTGAACCCAATGTATTTAGAGCATTTATGAGTGCACTTTACGCGACAATCGATTTGCCAGTAACTGCGTTCCGAGGTAAAAATCCTTAATAGTTTATTGTTATGTAAGTCCGTATGCGAATACTGATGTTGTTTGTTATTGTTCTCTAGAGAAGGTTGTGGTGCCGAATCAGAAGCAGTACCCGTGGTATCACCAGAAGTTCCGCCGAGTGCCTACCATCGACCAGTGCTTCGAAGATGATCCCGTTTGCGATTTCGAAGCGAACTCACAGTTCAAACGTGATAGGTTAGCTCTTCATCATTATTTATCCCTTTCTTGATGCCTAACTTAGAACATTATACAAAAATATTTTTGTATTATTGTACTCCAGATGATCCCATACACTAAAGTAGTGATAGTCAATTATTATTGTCATCAACAATTTTAGGCCTCAAACGAGGTATGTGAGAAGCCTTTATTCGAATCAGATGTAGTTCATACCATTTATATTATTAACTAATAGCCAATATTCACTTTTCAGAGCTGTGGACTCTGAGATCCTGAGTATCATGCGTGCACGTTTTGAGGACTGCATGCTTTATGAAAACCCTGACCATGCAGTCCACTGCAAACCTCTTTGGGCAGCGTACAAGGATGCTGAAGAGGCCTGGTTTATTAAATGTAAGAACTGCTTTAACTGTGGTGGTCTAACTAATATACTTAATTATTTCAATTTTTATTGTGTGAATAAATATATAAATAATTGGATAAAGTGGAAAGATATATGCAAAACGACAAACAAAGATATCAGGAGAGTTTTGAAGGAGACATACACTGTCAGTAAAAAAGCCACTAACAGTTGTTTTTAAGTTTATCCACTACAATGTAATAATAAAAAAAAGTGTGTGTGATGAGAAGAGAGTGAGATGAATGAAATTAAACTGTGCGGTGTGCTCCAAATAAAAATAAGTAAAAGTGAAAATTCGGGCGCCTGGAGTACACACAAAACTATGCCAAGGATAGACTTACCTGCGGGAGCTTGAGACTTTTAATCTTCAAGCGGGAAGGTATCAATAAAAATCGATCATGAAAAGTAAGAACGACTTTATTACCCGAAGGCTGCTGGTTTGAAAATTCCTTTCTAATTCTAAAGCTAACAGCTCTAATGTGTAAAATTAAGATGACATCGCTGTTATTCTAAGACCTGTCATTATTGCACTTTTTTAAAATAAATTGAAGTTATGTATCATAAACCATACCAAACTCCGTCGACTAAATTAGGAACCTGATGGATTATCCAAGAGCATCTTGGTGATATTCGCCGAGATTGCCAACGGCGGTCCAAGATATATGCATTTTGGTAGGGGCGTGCGTTCAAAAATTTAAGTAATATGGAAAAAAAAAACGCCTTGTGGCTGAAAACAAACATGAATAATCGTTAGCGGATAAAAAATGGCGATCGAATGGTGGTTACGAGCAATATACAATTAAACTCACCGTTTCTTCCAAAAATCAAAATGTGGTCATCAGTAGATGAATGAATCCAAGCAAATAATTATAAAATGAAGTTAAAAGATCCTGAAACAATTAAATATCGGAAACTATTAGCGTCTGCTATCAAAATAGCCATGACAACGCGGAACGGACCGAAATCACAAAGAATTCGCTTACCTTAAAAAATAAAGGCTATCCAATTAGGATCATGACAAGGGCAATCGGCTACCACATAATTAGGGACTAGATGCCGCCCATCTCAAGTTATATTTTGAGATTTTATTGGAGCGCTCAAAAATCACTCCATTGATTCCAGGCTGTAGGTCGAAAAGCAACAGATGTCAAAGTCAATTTGACAGCATCGAAAATAAAACTCAGTGTGACCACTTCACGAATCCAAGTCAACCAAAAAATGAATTTTCATAAGGCAACACCACCATCAGAGCCTACAAATCAAAGCAAATAATTCAATAGTATGTAACAGGCTTAAAAGACTCGTTACATTACATCCCTCCCCGAAAATAAAAGAAAGGAACTTTCTTTTATTAGAAAGAAATCTTCAACACAATAGACCAGTCTTAACAACTTTCTAATTCCCAAAAAAAGAAAAGAATCATAAAAGATTCAAAGTGTAAATGAATTCTGAAAATGTCAAACGACAAGGTCTCAAGAATTTAATAAAAGTAAAAACATGCAAATGACAAAAAGTCAAAAATGAAATATGTGAAAAACAGGAAAAAATATAAGTTATAAAAACTAGTTAAATGAAACGAAGAGAGAAATCTCTTAGCGCTTCTAAACTCCAAAACAGTGCAGTTAGGCACTATAGCCACTGACTACAAATTTCAAACGAATTCGAACAATTTACCAATACAAACTACAATTTTTAGTGCAGTTAGGCACTATAGCCACTGACTAAAAATTTCAAACGAATTCGAACAATTTACCAATACAAACTACAATTTTTAGTGCAGTTAGGCACCATCGCCACTGACTAAAAATTTCAAACCACTTGGAACAGTACAACTTTGAGTGCAGTTAGGCTCTATTGCCACTGACTACTATGTCAACTGCCTCCAACTCTACCATCTCTATGAGTGCAGTTAGGCTCTTTTGCCACTGACTAACTCCGTATCCAACAATCCAAAAAAATTTGAAACACCAAACAAGTTTTTTAAATAAAGCTGAAAGGCCTTATTTAAAATATTGTTACAGGCACAACCTGCAATGAAACAAAGGAAAGCGTATTGTGATCGGCTCATCACCACCGAACTTCCGAACACAATAGCTGTAAAAGAATGTTGCTGTGACTGGCTCAACACTACCAATCTCCCAAACACAGACAAACACAAAAAATCATTGAGATCTCCAATGAGAAATCTCAATAACGAAAAGGCGAAAGCCAAGGTTTCACAATGCGATCGGCACATCACCACCGAACTTCCGAACGCAAAGAAAAAAGAATGACGAAAGTCAAAAAAAAATCCCGCATTGTGATTGGAACAACAATGTCCAACACAATGGAAAAAGGAAAAAATATGGCCGGAGCCGAAATCCCACATCGTGATCGGCACAACACCACCGACTTTCCGAGCACAATGGAAAAAAGAGTCGAAATCAAGGTCAAAAGTTACACCAAGATTCAAAAAATAATAAGGCATTTTGTAACAAAGGTTACAGAATGACCCTATAAAAGGTTACCCTTAAAAAAATAAGATCTTATACAATCCAACAAAAACGAACAAAACATAAAATAAGATCCTTTGATGTGAAAAACATTTAGTGTGGAAAAAAATTGTATTTAATTAACAAAAATGGCCTAAGTTTTATTTTTAGAATGTTAAGAATTCAAATTCAATAAATTTATAAGAAGTTACCTAACATACATCTTTCAAACTGCTGATAACCTATCATCCATCCCCTCGTACATCAAACTATCAAAAGCAGCCTTCAAACAGAATTTATCAAAATCAAGACTAACACTTGGAAACCAAATTAAAATTTAATAATATCTTTAACATGATAACGTCCCACTGAACCTTTATTTAAATCTTTCAAAACATAAACGTTATCCGAAACCTTTTCAGTTATTTTACACTTTACAAACTTAGGTGCAAGCTTAGCTGAAAAATATGCAGGAGCATGAGATTGAACAAAACTTCTTCTCCACACCATATCACCCACACCAAAAGAAATGACTTTCCGACCTTTATTATAATAAGCGGCATTTCGCTTATACCCCTTTAACAAGTAAGCTTGAACTTTAACAAAAATATCACTAAGTGAATTAAGAGAAACTGCATAAGCATTCCTATTTGAAATTTCTAGTTGAGATAAGTTATCAACAGAACTACTAAAGTGATGTAATGACGCATCAAGAATAAGCTCCCTACCAAACATCAGAAAGTTAGGAGTAAACTCAGTAGCAAGGTTTACACTATTATTTAAAGCTAATTGAACATTGGGCAAAAAACTTGACCAAGTTCTATGATCATCTTTAACAAAACACGATATGCAGGTTTCGACCGTTTTATTATATCTCTCAACAGGGTTATTTTGAGGTGTATACAAAGTATTATAAAATATTTTGGTTATATTAAAACCTTTCAAAAAATCTACAAAATGTTTTGAAGTAAATTGAGTTCCATTGTCACAAACTACTATTTTTGGACAACCAAATTTGAGAAATATTTCCTTTTCAAAATGTTTACAAATTACTTTAGTGGTAGCATTGATCATTGGAAAGAACCAGCAATATTTAGTAAAAACGTCTACAACCGAAAGTATGTATCTATGACCAGAATAAGTTTTAGGTAGAATTCCTATGATATCAACTGAGAGCATAAGCATCAACAGCAGTACAGGTATCGACATCACCCGAATCCTGAAGCGGCGGAGACTGAACTCCCTTGTCCATGACTAACAAACAGCAAGGCGAATAGCAAACGAAAAGCAAAAACTAAATTTCAAAAAGTTAAAAGTTTGAAAATAAATTCTCAAGTTTGAGGTTAAGTATTGAAGTCAATGTGGTATTCCCATGAAAAATTACTAAGTTAATTTTATCGTTTTAAAAGTGCAATAATCACTTACAAGCAGCTTAAATCTAGATAAATTAAATGTACAATATTGTACTTACAATTAGATTAAATTATTTTCTTTAAAAGTTAAACTTAGTTTTTAAAATAACTTTACTGTTGAGAACAACAAAACACGGTCAATGCTATACATTTCTGTTGGTTTTGCTAAGAAAAAAACATGTTATTAAAACAAACAGGTCAATAAACAAAATTATCAATAAGTAAACACCAAATATTGTTTACAAAGATTCACCAAATTAGGTTAAGTACTACTTATGAGTCAAAAATTAAAATAAACACAAAGTTATTGAAGTAACAATGTAGAACAAACTAATGCAAACAATAGACTCATAAGTTAATTAATAATTGTGCAATAATGACAGTATATAGGTACCAGACAAACCTACTTCAAGTCCCTGTTCGCTGAGCGACAATTGTAATAATAAAAAAAAAGTGTGTGTGATGAGAAGAGAGTGAGATGAATGAAATTAAACTGTGCGGTGTGCTCCAAATAAAAATAAGTAAAAGTGAAAATTCGGGCGCCTGGAGTACACACAAAACTATGCCAAGGATAGACTTACCTGCGGGAGCTTGAGACTTTTAATCTTCAAGCGGGAAGGTATCAATAAAAATCGATCATGAAAAGTAAGAACGACTTTATTACCCGAAGGCTGCTGGTTTGAAAATTCCTTTCTAATTCTAAAGCTAACAGCTCTAATGTGTAAAATTAAGATGACATCGCTGTTATTCTAAGACCTGTCATTATTGCACTTTTTTAAAATAAATTGAAGTTATGTATCATAAACCATACCAAACTCCGTCGACTAAATTAGGAACCTGATGGATTATCCAAGAGCATCTTGGTGATATTCGCCGAGATTGCCAACGGCGGTCCAAGATATATGCATTTTGGTAGGGGCGTGCGTTCAAAAATTTAAGTAATATGGAAAAAAAAAACGCCTTGTGGCTGAAAACAAACATGAATAATCGTTAGCGGATAAAAAATGGCGATCGAATGGTGGTTACGAGCAATATACAATTAAACTCACCGTTTCTTCCAAAAATCAAAATGTGGTCATCAGTAGATGAATGAATCCAAGCAAATAATTATAAAATGAAGTTAAAAGATCCTGAAACAATTAAATATCGGAAACTATTAGCGTCTGCTATCAAAATAGCCATGACAACGCGGAACGGACCGAAATCACAAAGAATTCGCTTACCTTAAAAAATAAAGGCTATCCAATTAGGATCATGACAAGGGCAATCGGCTACCACATAATTAGGGACTAGATGCCGCCCATCTCAAGTTATATTTTGAGATTTTATTGGAGCGCTCAAAAATCACTCCATTGATTCCAGGCTGTAGGTCGAAAAGCAACAGATGTCAAAGTCAATTTGACAGCATCGAAAATAAAACTCAGTGTGACCACTTCACGAATCCAAGTCAACCAAAAAATGAATTTTCATAAGGCAACACCACCATCAGAGCCTACAAATCAAAGCAAATAATTCAATAGTATGTAACAGGCTTAAAAGACTCGTTACAACAACAAACATTTAGAAAAAAAAAAAATTAAAAAGCCTATTCATTTATGTCTTGTTGACAAGTCCTGACAAATAGAGCAACACACAAGTCCGTGAAGTTAGAGGTCATAGAAAGAGACAAAGGGTACTGTGCACAGACTTGATGGACCCACACGGCATGTACTGTATTTGGTACACTGGACAGCTAATGTGTTAATGTCCTCTCTCAATGCAAAATAATTGGTCAATGTAGATCATAATTTTATTAACCTTGCGACTTGTTATATTGCAGATGGTGATCTTGGAGCGTATGCCGATGCTCGCAAAGCTTACATGAAGCAAAAGCACCGCATGATCTGGGAGAGGCGCCATGGAAACCTCTCTAATTTGACCAGTTAAATGGAACCTAAGTGATGCAATATAATGTTTTAATGTCAAAGTAGGGTATTTGCTGCTGCAATAAAGTGTGTAAATTATAGTCTGATTGTTTCGTTGACCTATTTAAATACACAGTTTTAGGTTTTATTTACACTTAACTTTACAAGGGGTCTCATTGTATTAACATTATAACCAATTTTTATTATGGGACCCATAATTTAAAAAGCAACATCCGAAGACTTCTGTTCAATGTCAGCGACCTCACTAAAGATAGCGGCTTCGTATATCTTCTTAGTGTTATCTTAAACAACAGCCGTTTCTAAATGCATCTTAAAAACAGCAAGAGCAGGTGACGAATTCCAAAAAAAGGTCTTCCCTCAAGGCAGTGTACTAGCTCCGCTATTCAATATCTACACAAATGACCAGCCTCGCGCTCCAGAAACAAAAAGCTTTCTATACGCTGACGACCTCACTCTAGCCGCTCAGACACCTAGGTTCGAAGAGGCTGAGGAAATATTGACGAAAGCCCTGGAAGCACTTGGTAAATATTATGATCAAAACACCCTACAACCTAATCCATCAAAAACTTAATCATGTGTTTTCCATCTTCGGAATCGTCAAGTAAACAGGAATTTCAACAGGCGTTAGCATAGTGTCCCTGACTCTGGCAGGACCACCATCAGGGATTTTAATTTTAATAACACAAAAAATTTGCCCAAATTTGTCACCAAATATAAGAATTTGTCGGTCACTGGTTCAAAAGATATATGGGTTTATAGGTGGCCGATCCGGAGAGAGTCTCCCCAGCAGGGCCACATTTATATCTCAAAAAACTAGGGCACCTAGCGAAGATGTGTTTTCTCCCATATTTAGTCGCCAATAAGTCGCAATTTGTCCCCAAGTTACAGATTTAGTCGGTGTGTAATTAAAAAGATAGTAAAGAATTAAATTTCCGCATACAGTGGTACAAGCAAGTACAAAATACTTTATGTAGTTTCTAGACAGTATCTATGCCATCTTATGGAGGAATGTTTGTTTCGAATTAAATAAATATAAACTTATTCTATCATTTCAACCCACCAAAGGAAAGTTGTATTCATTGCCTACAAACAAATCTACAATAAATATATGTAACTAGCTGTTCCCGGCATGCGTTGCAATGCCCTTTTTCCTACCTACTACCTGCCTGTGTACCAACTACCTCCTACCCTACCTACCTACTACCCTACTACCCTACCTACCTACCTACTACCCTACCTACCTACCTACTACCCTACCTACCTACTACCCTACCTACCTACCTACTACCCTACCTACCTACTACCCTACCTACCTACTACCCTACCTACCTACTACCCTACCTACCTACTACCCTACCTACCTACTACCCTACCTACCTACTACCCTACCTACCTACTACCCTACCTACCTACTACCCTACTTACCTACTACCCTACCTACCTACTACCCTACCTACCTACTACCCTACCTACCTACTACCCTACCTACCTACTACCCTACCTACCTACTACCCTACCTACCTACTACCCTACCTACCTACTACCCTACCTACCTACTACCCTACCTACCTACTACCCTACCTACCTACTACCCGACCTACTTACTACCCTACCTTCTACTCTACCTACTACTCTACCTACTACCCTGCCTACCTACCTACCACTTTCTCCTGGACTTCCACGAATAATTCAACACTATAATTAGCCAAATCGGTCCAGCCGTTCTCTAGTTTTAGCGCGACTAACTAACAGCAATTAATTTTTATATTATACGCAAACACCATTTGAAAAATCGTTTTTCTATTGGGAAAGAAACAGTAATTATTTGTGATTATTGTGATAATGTCGTATGGTCTGTTTGAAGTTGTCATTCGTTGACTGAACAACTGAACGTCACTCAATTGTTTTGCCTTCCCGGAACCTCTCCACTAACACTTGAACTTTATGGGTACGGTATTAAAGCTCAAATTGATTTGACGTTTTAGTTAGAAAACGTTTGTATGGGAAAAAGAAAAGGGCTGTTTTTAGGGCTTTTCCGGCCATTATTCGAATTTTTCTCGCCGTAAAAACCATCCTTGAACTTCAACGAACATTTAAAAAAAAAATCAGCCAAATCGGTCAAGCCGTTTTCATGCTATGTCGTGACAACGAAAAACGGGTTTCATTTTTATATATAAGAAGATTATTTATCTAACACAATGTGTGCACTTACCACCAAGTCGGTGGCAGATTGATCGCTGCGCTCCGCTTCATTTACGGTAAGTAAGAAAGAGATGGACTATGCGCCTTTCGTACAGACGAACTACTTAGAACGAGTTGCCCGTCACGTAAGTTAAAGTCAGCCAGTTTAATTAAAGTGGAACTTACTACGAATAGTTACGAACTCGAGTGTTGATATCTCTAGGTATTCCGCAAATATAAAAATATGGGGAAAAGGGCGAGATAGAAAAATAGCGAGTCACCTGCTGCAACTCACCCGGAGCGCGCTGCACAGCGCGCATTCTAATTAGTCGCAGATAACTCTTAGGTTTTTCTTTAGGTTCTTCCGACTACCATTCACAGGATATTGATTTATGGGCAAATTATCATCTAAAATGCAGTAGTTCCCATAGGTCTTTTGTCAGAAGAGGCCCAATAAAATATGACCAAAGATATTAAAAATATCGTGAAAGTTTTACGATATTTCTTAATCTTATTTTAAAATTTTTCAGAAAACAAACTTAGGGGAACGATATTTTTTTTATTATTCTAACGTAAATTAAAACTGGTAAAGCAGTTGCACGCAACTGCACATCTTGACACCAAAAAGCCCAACAGCAAGGTTTGATGTTTTCAGAAGTTTAAGCCATAAATATAATAATTTAAAACATAAAAACATGTACATATTTAATTGAGAATTTATCACTCTGAGACATTTCTAAGGACTTAAGACCGATAAAACTAGAAGTATATTACACATATTAATAGAAATATTTATCCTTTGGAATTTTTCGTAAACTCTTTGATCTAGCTCTTGGACCTTACTAATTGAACTCATTATATCTCCTAAACTAGGACCCGATTAAATATGTGACTCGGCGACAAATAGCGTCATAATGACGACTAAAAATGGGAGAAAACACATCTTCGCTAGGTGCTCTAGTTTTTGTGATATAAATGGGGCCCTGCTGGGGAGACTCACTCCAGCAGGGCCACCTCATCATCATCATTATCTTGCCCTTATCCCAATTCATTTTGGGTCGGCGCAGTATGTCTTCCTCTTCCATACTTCTCTGTTTCTCGTCATCTCATGAGATACCTCCTTTTTTACCATATAATTTTTAACACAGTCCCGAGTCCATCCATCGTTCTTTGGTCTTCCTCTACTCGTATATCCTTCCACATTCATATTTAAAACCTTCCTCACAACATTTTCCTCATTCCTACGCATCACATGCCCATACCACGACAACCGATTTCCAAACAACTTTTCAGTCACCGGCGCCTCTTTCAGACTTCCTCTAATGTACTCATTCCTTATTTTATCAATTCGCGTAACACCGCGCATCCCCCTAAGCATTCTCATCTCAGCCACATGCAAATGCCTTTCATTCATCCCTTTTGTGGCCCAACATTCTGATCCATACAAGACAGCAGGTCTAACCATTTGTTTATAAATCTTCCCCTTTAGTTTAAGGGGAAAGCGGGAGTCGCAGATTGTTCCCGTGACCTGCCGCCATTTCATCCATCCCGTGTTAATTCTGTGCTTAACACTACGGTCTATTTCGCCATCGCTTTGCAAGAGTGAACTGAGATACCGAAAGTCGAAGCAGACCGGAAGAAACGCGCCATCTAGCGCTATGACTCCAAGGCTGGAGAGACCGCCAAAATCGCAGAACATGTATTCGGTTTTAGTTCTACTGATTTTCAAGCCTACATTCTCCAGCTTCTGTTGCCACTTCTCCAATCTACTCTGGATCTCAGGTCCATCTTCACCGACAAGAACAATGTCGTCGGCAAAAAGCATGCACCATGGTGCCTATTCCTGCATGTCCGATGTCAAAGCAGCCATAATCAACAGGAAGAGGTACGGACTCAAAACCGACCCTTGGTGCAAGCCTACAGCCACATTGAACTCGTCGGTGTTGCCAACAGCTGACCGGACGTAGGTACAAGATTGTCTGTACATCGCACGAATTAACTCTACATACGCTTTTCCAGCAGGGCCACCTATAAACCCTTGATATCTTTTATACCAGTGACCGTCAAATTCTGATATTTGGTGTCAAATTTGGACAAATTGGCGACAAAATATAGGAGAAAACAGATCGTCGCTAGGTGCCCTAGATTTTGAAATATAAATTTGGACCAGCTGGGGACTCTCCAGCAGGGCCACCTATAAACCCTTATATCTTTTAAACCAGTGACCGACAAATTCTGATATTTGGGGACAAATTAGCGACAAAATTTTTGTGTTATTAAAATCCCTGATGGTGACCCTGCCAGAGTCAGGGACACGTCCAGGTTGCTACATACTGGATGGACACAATTTGAGTTGTCGAATCGAAAGGAAGATTAAAAAAAACAACTGTCCGATGCCGATACGAATTTTATGTAGTTCTGAACTGCAAATTTTTTTCTGCCTGCCAATAAACTTATTTTGGCAGCAACTCTATAGATACTACATTGTGATGAGAATAATAGTATATTATGCAACTAGTGAATAAAGGACGGATTTAAAGCGAGGGCCGTAGATGAGTCACGAGCAAGTGAAGGATACTAATGATTGAATCACGAACGCAGCGAGTGATTCAACTGTTAGAATCCTGAACGACGCGAGTGATTCATGGCCCTCGATATAAATTCGTACTTTATTCAGGAGTTGCATACTATACTTTATATCATGACTACGAGAAAAGACATAATTTAAGCGAAAATAGAAATTTAATCAAGAAATAAGAATTGTTACATTAATTGAAATGGACATTAAAATTAGAGCAATGACTGAAATTAAGCGTAATTTTCTTATTATTATCATTAGGGTGGTCAACTTGTGAAACAATATTTATTAATCTAACTAGCTGATGCCCGCGGCTTCACCCGCGTGGATGTCGGTCAAATTATATACTAAAACCTTCCTCTTGAATCACTCTATCTATTAAAAAAACCGCATCAAAATCCGTTGCGTTGTTTTAAAGATTTAAGCATACATAGGGACAGAGAAAGCGACTTTGTTTTATACTATGTAGTGATGCCAAACTCCTTGTCGCAAATATCGACCAATCAAATCTCGAGAATTTATTTGCACCAAAGAGTTTTGAATTTCGAATCTTAGCGCAAGGAGTTTGTGTAAGCATTGAAATAGAGATCGGATATATTTTTGTGTTCCAAATTCTAACACCAAAATAGTGAATAAAAACAAAACAGTGAATAAAAGGCCTTTTTATTCACTGTTTTGCGTGAATAAAATAAGCTTTTTAGAGTAGGTATGGTATAATAGTATATTATGCAACTAGTGAATAAAGGACGGATTTAAAGCGAGGGCCGTAGATGAGTCACGAGCAAGTGAAGGATTCTAATGATTGAATCACGAACGCAGCGAGTGATTCAACTGTTAGAATCCTGAACGACGCGAGTGATTCATGGCCCTCGATATAAATTCGTACTTTATTCAGGAGTTGCATACTATACTTTATATCATGACTACGAGAAAAGACATAATTTAAGCGAAAATAGAAATTTAATCAAGAAATAAGAATTGTTACATTAATTGAAATGGACATTAAAATTAGAGCAATGACTGAATTTAAGCGTAATTTTCTTATTATTATCATTAGGGTGGTCAACTTGTGAAACAGTATTTATTAATCTAATGCCAAAGTCCTTGTCGCAAATATCGACCAATCAAATCTCGATAATTTATTTGCACCAAAGAGTTTTGAATTTCGAATCTTAGCGCAAGGAGTTTGTGTAAGCATTGAAATAGAGACCGGATATATTTTTGTGTTCCAATTTCAAACACCAAAATAGTGAATAAAAACAAAACAGTGAATAAAAGGCCTTTTTATTCACTGTTTTGCGTGAATAAAATAAGCTTTTTAGAGTAGGTATGGTATAAAAATAATTATGACATTGATGCAGTCAGAGGTGAAAAAAATTTGTGAAAACATTAATTATTCTCATCTAAGTACTAACTTTTTGATTAAAACCAGATTTATTTGGACTTTATAAATGGAAAAGGGACGTGTGTTTATCAAAATAAAAAGTACGTTTTATTATTGAAAAAATAACATTTATTTTCCGACACATTCATCAAACATGCAATACTGAAACGACTAATTCAAATACATCGATTCACTAGTTTAAACTATAACAAATAATCACAGAATTACGAAGATGTAGGAAAAATAATATTAAATGTTACATCTTCTCGTAAAGAACTTCGGAGGCGTACTTAATTCTATCTTACTGTTACAAAATACATAGTTATTGGTCAGAAAATAAAACAACAGCTTATAAAGTACTTAAATGTATCTTCACTACAGTCTTACAGAAACTTGGTAATTAATTTATCAACCTTAAGTAACATTTATTAAACGATGGACAGTACTCTGGCCTTATGTGAACGCTATCACATTCAGAACTTACATGACACCCATAATGGTCGTAAAATTAATAATAGATAGAACGTACATAAAATATCTCTTTTTGATACATAGATCTGATGGCCAATACTGATGTAAATGCGGACTGGCAGTGTAACAAACGTTAAATTAATTGCATTGAAAAAATACACTTCAAATATGCAAGATCCTGCTTACATAAAATATATAAAATCAATTATCTGTAAATAATTAAATATCATAATTAAATATCGTAGTTCCACATTATCAAGTGTATATATTTTGTTACTCAAATGTTCATACTTTGTACCAATTTAATAATCAATTTAATATTATGTACACTATATACATACCTACGAAAATATGTAGTCGACTTATGATTACAAACCATCTGCACGCACTAGAAAATATTTGTGATTACATATATTATATAATTGAGTTGAAACCAAATGTATGGCATTCAATGGTACAGAAGTATCACAGTAGTAATGCCTTAGAATACAGACTTAAATCACGAATTGTGTATTTACAATTTTTAATTATTAGCTTATCCTTCCAATATGTATTCAAATAAATCTGATAATACTATTTATTCATTAATTCAAATCATATTGACTAAAAATAAAATATATCTACCTCCTATTGAAGGTTAGCTGCCGTTTAAAACATATGTCAGACAGACCAACCTCATTAGACTTTGTTTAGATCTATAAAAATAAAATAAACGTACAATAAAAACCATGAAACATCTTTAGGGATGTTAGAAAGACAAGAGGAATTAGTTCCAATTTACAAAATGATTTACACTAACTAATGGCGTACTTTTGATCACTGTAGTATATTATTCTAGCATTCAGTACAAGGCAATTTGGCATAATAGAGTTTAACTAGTGCTTTGGCATCAATCAATCATTATAACTCAGCTTGATTCGTTAGAGGTTAGAAGCTTCGATTATTTACAACATTTTCATGTTCAAACAAGCCAATAAATGCTTTAAGGCTGTTCCCAGCAATAATTAACTTATCAGTATCATTGTACTACCGTAAATTGAACATAAATCTGCGTCTTTCCACAGAGAATACAATGTGGAACTAAGAAATTTAATATTAGAATAACACAAACGACTGTCATAAAATTAAAGCAACATCGCACTTGAGGCACGAGCATATTCTATCAAAGCAATAATATCACTTACATATACATTCATTGAATACTTTTATAAAACCTTTGCACGTTATTAATTGACACGTCATTAAGGCCAGTTCGCAACAGTGAGATTCAACAATTAACTGGCGTAATAATTTACGTAATTCATCGTAGGACCTTACCATGAATGTAAATGTTATCTAAAATTACATAAATTCGAATGTGATTTACCTACGAACGAGAAATTAGAATTCGTCTGTACAATAACTAGAAGACAATATTTTGGAACAACACACAAGCAAGATACATGCAAATAGATTTGTGGCCGAAATATATTATAGAAGATAAAACTCTAGGACAATCAACATATTGTATGATCATTGTACTTTCTGTGGGCATCCGAAAAATGTTACAAGTGCTCGAGATGTTTATTTAATAAAACTTAGCAACTATTCTTAACATATTTTGAGCCTCAAATCAATGATATGTACATATTTTAGTGTTTATTTTGATTTATTCGTATCGATGGCAGTAACATTATCTACTTACAAATTATTACGTAGATAATATACTGTAGATCTTTCATAAACTTATTAGTACCCTAAAGTATCATTTGAAGCTTGTTCAGTCCTTTGTTACATGAAGAGCCACGGAAATATAAAACTAAAAAAAAATATATAAAATGTCAAAAGGTAAAATAAAATATAAAATTGATTAGAGTTACTCAGTTGAACTGTTAATATATTCTAAACAATCTTATAATTAGTTCATCAAGTAACTTGGAAAGACTTAACAACACACCACGAAACTGACTCAGTTGGAAACATATAAAAGTAGCGTTAGTCAATTAAAATAAAACATTGTTAGAATTTATACACTAAAAATAATAAAAGAAGTTATCGGTCAAGACGATTCTTAAGACTTACCTTTACATTGTACAAGACGTGGGACATAGTTTTACATCGGCACTTTAAACATTTCACGAATGCACCATAAGATTTCTTACACTAAATAAACACATAAAAATATAAACATCTAAAATATTATTGTTACAGACATCACAATTTATTGGACACTTACATAAGTCTAGTAGTTAAAATTCGTTGCGACCCTGATTCACATCACTCCAAAGTTTCAGGTGTCGCGTTTGGAACACGAGTAAATCTAACCTACATCAAAAAAATAAAGGAATGCATCTTCTTTTACGACGCGGTGGGACTAGGAAACGTCGAAGTGAGCCGCCAAGCGGATACGACCTGCAAATCAAACAGTGGAACATTTACATTATCATCATCATCACCATCATCTGCCTAACCTTTTCTCAACCATGTAGAGGTTGGCTTCCAGTCTTAACCGGTTGCAGCTGAATATACCAGTATTTTACATGGAGCAACTGCCTATCTAACCCCCACACAACCTGATAAGTATTGGGTAATATGGTACGACTGGTTGTCAGACGTCCTGGCCACTGACTACCTGTAACAACTGCCACAGGTCTTCAAATGACACCCGGGACCAAAGGGATTTACATTATCATTACCAGAAAATAATATCAATTTCGTTAGCTGTATTTGACAAATAAATGATTATGCTTACGTCGGTTCTCGTGGTTAAGCAAAGCCGTTGGGGTCGGCAATGCGCTAGCCGGTGGGGAACACCATATATTGGTCTTTGGTGAATCGAATACACGGGAGCCCTGAAACAAATATTGCTTATGATTTATTTGGAAAAAGTCAATGTTTTATCGGTATTTTTATTTATATATTCAATACATTACACGTCAGCATCCATAGAAGGGGACCCAATATAATGAGCCCCGTTTTTTTTTTGGCTGGTAGAAAATCATCAAATTACCCCTCCCGCTCTTGGGCAGAGCGGAAGGGAGTGTCAGACTTCTACTGACTAAATACCACACATGTTCCTTATTAGCCCTTGCGCCGAGGCTGCGGTATCTCTTTCGAACAACCCGCAGTCCCGACGGGATATAATGAGCCCCTTAAGTTAGAACTCGTGTAGCTCAAGTCAGAAAGTTTACCTACACAAGTACTGACAAATACGTCTCAGACATTCATCTGCATGGTCGTCATAAAACCTGACAAAGATTATATGTCAAGACTTTAAGAGACTGTGACCTCCGAGTTTGATTTTGTGTTTCTTCTCAGAGTAGTTGGTTAGAAAACACTGACACTGTCTACTTTTAATCCATTATTAATTTAGACTTGAAAACAACGTATTTGCAAAATAAATATCATTTATGAAAAGCCTCGCCACTAGAGGTGCTAGCAGTACAAATTGTAATAATAAAAAAAAAGAGTGTGTGATGAGAGTGAGATGAATGAAATTAAACTGTGTGGTGTGCTCCAAATAAAAATAAGTAAAAGTGAAAATTCGGGCGCCTGGAGTACACACAAAACTATGCCAAGGATAGACTTACCTGCGGGAGCTTGAGACCTTTAATCTTCAAGCGGGAAGGCATCAATAAAAATCAATCATGAAAAGTAAGAACGACTTTATTACCCGAAGGCTGCTGGTTTGAAAATTCCTTTCTAACATTAACAACTCTAATGTGTAAAATTAAGAGAAAATTGTTGTTATTATAAGACCTGTCATTATTGCACTTTTTTAAAATAAATTGATGTTATGTATCATAAACCATACCAAATTCCGTCGACTAAATTAGGAACCTGATGGATTATCCAAGAGCATCTTGGTGATATTCGCCGAGATTGCCAACGGCGGTCCAAGATATATGCATTTTGGTAGGGGCGTGCGTTCAAAAATTTAAGTAATATGGAAAAAAAACGCCTTGTGGCTGAAAACAAACATGAATAATCGTTAGCGGATAAAAAATGGCGATCGAATGGTGGTTACGAGCAATATACAATTAAACTCACCGTTTCTTCCAAAAATCAAAATGTGGTCATCAGTAGATGAATGAATCCAAGCAAATAATTATAAAATGAAGTTAAAAGATCCTGAAACAATTAAATATCGGAAACTATTAGCGTCTGCTATCAAAATAGCCATGACAACGCGGAACGGACCGAAATCACAAAGAATTCGCTTACCTTAAAAAATAAAGGCTATCCAATTAGGATCATGACAAGGGCAATCGGCTACCACATAATTAGGGACTAGATGCCGCCCATCTCAAGTTATATTTTGAGATTTTATTGGAGCGCTCAAAAATCACTCCATTGATTCCAGGCTGTAGGTCGAAAAGCAAGAAATGTCAAAGTCAATTTGACAGCATCGAAAATAAAACTCAGTGTGACCACTTCACGAATCCAAGTCAACCAAAAAATGAATTTTCATAAGGCAACACCACCATTAGAGCCTACAAATCAAAGCAAAGAATTCAATAGTATGTAACAGGCTTAAAAGACTCGTTACATTACATCCCTCCCCGAAAATAAAAGAAAGGAACTTTCTTTTATTAGAAAGAAATCTTCAACACAATAGACCAGTCTTAACAACTTTCTAATTCCCAAAAAAAGAAAAGAATCATAAAAGATTCAAAGTGTAAATGAATTCTGAAAATGTCAAACGACAAGGTCTCAAGAATTTAATAAAAGTAAAAACATGCAAATGACAAAAAGTCAAAAATGAAATATGTGAAAAACAGAAAAAATTATAAGTTATAAAAACTTGTTAAATGAAACGAAGAGAGAAATCTCTTAGCGCTTCTAAACTCCAAAACAGTGCAGTTAGGCACTATAGCCACTGACTACAAATTTCAAACGAATTCGAACAATTTACCAATACAAACTACAATTTTTAGTGCAGTTAGGCACCATCGCCACTGACTAAAAATTTCAAACCACTTGGAACAGTACAACTTTGAGTGCAGTTAGGCTCTATTGCCACTGACTACTATGTCAACTGCTTCCAACTCTACCATCTCTATGAGTGCAGTTAGGCTCTATTGCCACTGACTAACTCCGTATCCAACAATCCAAAAAAAATTTGAAACTCCAAACAAAAGTTTTTAAATAAAGCTGAAAGACCTTATTTAAAGTATTGTTACAGGCACAACCTGCAACGAAACAAAGGAAAGCGTACTGTGATCGGCTCATCACCACCGAATTCCCGAGCACAATAGCTGTAAAAGAATGTTGCTGTGACTGGCTCAACACTACCAATCTCCCAAACACAGACAAACACAAAAAAATCATTGAGATCTCCAATGAGAAATCTCAATAACGAAAAGGCGAAAGCCAAAGTTTCACAATGCGATCGGCACATCACCACCGAACTTCCGAACGCAAAGAAAAAAGAATGACGAAAGTCAAAAAAAAAAATCCCGCATTGTGATTGGAACAACAATGTCCAACACAATGGAAAAAGGAAAAAATATGGCCGGGGCCGAAATCCCACATTGTGATCGGCACAACACCACCGACTTTCCGAGCACAATGGAAAAAAGAGTCGAAATCAAGGTCAAAAGTTACACCAAGATTCAAAAAATAATAAGGCATTTTGTAACAAAGGTTACAGAATGACCCTAAAAAGTAAAGTCCAGGATGAACGCGTTACTAACAAAGTCAAATCCGATCATTAAAGAGAATGAAACTCTAGTAAAAATGAGAAACAATTCTGTCAATGAACAGCACAAAATAGATTTAAAAATCGATTACTATTTATGACGAAGAGAAAATAGAATGATTTCAAACTATGAAAAAAGAAGAATACAAAAACTTGAAATTGAGTTCAAGTTTTTGATCTCAAGGTAAAAATAACCTGAAGTGTAGGGTTACATAAGATCCTAATAAAATGTAAACATGTAAAAGGTTACCCTTAAAAAAATAAGATCTTATACAATCCAACAAAAACGAACAAAACATAAAATAAGATCCTTCGGTGTGAAAAACATTTAGTGTGGAAAAAAATTGTATTTAATTAACAAAAATGGCCTAAGTTTTATTTTTAGAATGTTAAGAATTCAAATTCAATAAATTTATAAGAAGTTACCTAACATACATCTTTCAAACTGCTGATAACCTATCATCCATCCCCTCGTACATCACACTGTCAAAAGCGACCTTCAAACAGAATTTATCAAAATCAAGACTAACACTTGGAAACCAAATTAAAATTTAATAATATCTTTAACATGATAACGTCCCACTGAACCTTTATTTAAATCTTTCAAAACATAAACGTTATCCGAAACCTTTTCAGTTATTTTACACTTTACAAACTTAGGTGCAAGCTTAGCTGAAAAATATGCTGGAGCATGAGATTGAACAAAACTTCTTCTCCACACCATATCACCCACACCAAAAGAAATGACTTTCCGACCTTTATTATAATAAGCGGCATTTCGCTTATACCCCTTTAACAAGTAAGCTTGAACTTTAACAAAAATATCACTAAGTGAATTAAGAGAAACTGCATAAGCATTCCTATTTGAAATTTCTAGTTGAGATAAGTTATCAACAGAACTACTAAAGTGATGTAATGACGCATCAAGAATAAGCTCCCTACCAAACATCAGAAAGTTAGGAGTAAACTCAGTAGCAAGGTTTACACTATTATTTAAAGCTAATTGAACATTGGGCAAAAAACTTGACCAAGTTCTATGATCATCTTTAACAAAACACGATATGCAGGTTTCGACCGTTTTATTATATCTCTCAACGGGGTTATTTTGAGGTGTATACAAAGTATTATAAAATATTTTGGTTATATTAAAACCTTTCAAAAAATCTACAAAATGTTTTGAAGTAAATTGAGTTCCATTGTCACAAACTACTATTTTTGGACAACCAAATTTGAGAAATATTTCTTTTTCAAAATGTTTACAAATTACTCTAGTGGTAGCATTGATCATTGGAAAGAACCAGCAATATTTAGTAAAAACGTCTACAACCGAAAGTATGTATCTATGACCAGAATAAGTTTTAGGTAGAATTCCTATGATATTAACTGAGAGCATAAGCATGGGACGATCAACTTTTTTAGGATTAATCATAATACCAAAAGGTGGAGATGTAGTATGTTTATAAGCTTTACAGGTATCGCAAGACAAAATGTATTGATGAATATCATTAAACATTCCCTTCCAAAAATAATGTTGTTTTAATTTCTTTAAAGTTTTATGTATTCCTAAGTGTCCAGAATTCACATCATCGTGATTTGATCTAATAGTATCTAAAATATGCTCTTTGGGTATAACAATCTTCCAGTCTAAAAGACTGTGAGGATTATATTTATTTCTACAAAATTTATATAAAGTATTATTTTCAACTCTAAAATTCTTATACTTTCTAGGAGATTTTTGACAATGGATAAATATTTTTCTATACCAAGGGTCAGTAATTTCATCGTCAGGTAAGACTAAACTGTCCTGAGCGTTTATAGCGGCGACTTCTATGCGAGATAAAGCATCTGGAACTAAATGTAATGAACCTTTTTTATGAATAATATCGAATGTAAATTGAGAAATTCTAGCAGCCCAACGAGCCAAACGTCCACTAGGATTACTGAGACCTAAAAGCCATTTCAAACAAGCGTGGTCAGTGACAACTGTAAACTTCATTCCTTCAATATAAGGTCTAAAATGTTCTATGGAATCTAAAATAGCTAATAATTCACGTTCAGTGGTACTGTAATTTCTTTCACATTTATTAAGTGACCTAGAATAAAAAGCAATGGGATGTTGATCTCCCTTCTCATCCTCTTGACTCAAAACACTACCAATGCCCACAGAACTAGCGTCGCAATGTAAAAAGAAAGGTTTTTCAAAATTGGGACATTGCAAGACGGGAGAAGTTACTAACGAATTTTTTAATTCTTGGAATGCATTTTCAGCTTCGTCATTCCAAGTAAGTGACTTTTTAGAATTTTTACTACCTGCAGTCATTTTAGTTAAAGGAGAAGCAATATCAGCAAATTTGCAAATGAATCTACGATAATAGGAACATAAACCAAGGAAACTTCGAAGTTGTTTTACCGATTCTGGACGAGGAAAATTTTCTATTGTCTCTAATTTAGAAGGATCAGTATGCAAACCATTACTGTCAACAATAAAACCAAGATAGCGAAGTCTATCTTTGCAAAAGTTACATTTCTTTAAATTTACGGTTAATCCTGCCTCTCTTAATATATTATAAATTTTATTTAATTGTTCAATATGGCCATTAAAGTCAGAATTTATACAAATTAAATCGTCTAAATAACAAAATACAGAATTATCATACTCTGGACCAAAAAGTTTATCTACCAGTCTCTGCAACTCAGCCGGTGCATTTGTGAGACCGAATGGCATGCGAACAAACTCGTACAGACCTTTTCCAGGAACCACAAAAGCAGTTTTCTCACGGGAGGATTTCTCAAGTGCAATTTGCAAAAAAGCTTTAGAAAGATCTATTGTACTAATATACTTGGCACCTCTAAGGTTATCTAATATTCTAGAAGTATAAGGAAGGGGATAAGAATCTTTAATAGTAACAGAATTTAATCGTCTTGAATCTAAACACAATCTAGTACCTCCATCTTTCTTTTCTACCGCCAAAACAGGTGAACACCAAGGAGACTTAGAGGGTTGAATAATGCCTTCTTTTAGTAAAACTTCTACTTCATCAAAAAGTTCTTTTTGTTTAGCAGGACTCAAAGGCCAATATCTTTGTTTAAAAGGTTCACTAGTAACGTTAATTTTATGTTCAACTAAATGAGTGAGTCCCAAACCTCTTTTCTCATAAGAAATGTCTTCAAACAAAGCAATAGTGCTATTTAATTTCTGTTTCTCTGAAGGAGAAAGTTCAGAAATAGGAGTAACAGAACAAACTTGTATTTTATTATTTTGACTATCTTTAACAAGTGTAATGTTTTTCCACAAGTCTCTAGCAATTTTAAATTTAATCCAAAAGTCAAAACCTAAAATGATGGGGGGATCAAAAGAAGGAATAATTAAAAATTCTATTATCTTAGTGATATTATCACAAGTTACTGGCAAATCCATGGCACCAATAATTCTCCGAGAGGTGCCATCTGCTATAGAAGCAGAACCACAAGAAGGTCTAATTTTATAACCTGACTGCAAAAATTGTTCGTGAATATTTGAGCCTAAAACACATTTAGTGGAACCGCTGTCCAACAAACCTGAAAAAATTTGATTTCCAACTTTAAATTCTAAAAAGGGTCTAGCATCACTTTGTTTTGTAAAAAGAATAGGAGCTGAACGATAAATGTTAAAAAAGGTCTTTAAATAATCCAACCAGCCTGAAAAATCTTTATCACGAGTAACATCCTCCGGCTTGTGACTTCTAATTGTTTTTTTACACATCGAGACACTCGAAGTTTTCTCAAAAACGTGGGCTCGATGCAACCGAATCAGTTTTTTGGCTCTTGCGAGTCTTTAACAGCCGAATTACAAACGTCACAAGTCTTAGAAGTGACCCCTGCCTTATGACACTTAAAACAAACAATACCCGGTATGGACTTACAATTTTTATATGAGTGTCCGGGTTTTTTACATTTCAGACAAGTTAAATCATTAGAAACTGCATTTACTTTTACTGAAGGTTTAACTGACTCTTTGTTGGGTTTTCTGTCTACAACAACTTCCAGTTCTTTTGCAAGTTCTACAAATTGTTCAATTGAATCAATCTGCCTAAGAAACAAAAAAGGTGTATAAACAGGTAACATATTGTGT
Source organism: Diarsia brunnea (assembly GCA_949774965.1). Lineage (NCBI taxonomy): Eukaryota > Metazoa > Arthropoda > Insecta > Lepidoptera > Noctuidae > Diarsia > Diarsia brunnea. Next base: position 8,862,050 of record OX459008.1, on the reverse strand, counting down.
TTTATGGCATTAATTAAAGTTTGGTCAAACAAAGGTTCTGAAAGGCGACTGGCCATATCAGAAATTTCAGTGATGAAATCAGGAAGCGACTCAGACGGTTTCTGTTTTCTGGTGCGGAGCTCATTCTCTAAGAAATAATCAAAGTCAGGCTTATCAAAGCGTTTTAAAAGCGCTAGCTTAAGTGCATGCCAAGAAGGAATACGAAGTCGTATAGATCTAAACCATTTAAGTGCTATGCCATCAAGCAAATCTGAAAAAGAACCCACAAGGAGGTTTTCATTGAAATTTTTATAAAGAAAATATTCTTCTATTTGAGTAATAAATTCCCGAACACAAGATTTACCGCTATAAACTATTCTACTTTTCTTCAAGTCAGGCAATTTAGTGAAAGGAGGAAAGTTTTTTCGAATATTTTCATTCACAAGCGCATTCAAGGAGTTAAATGAAGGCAACGCTTGAGCTGTAAGAGCCGAAGAAGAGTGAGCGATTCTTGAGTCAAAGGGATTGTTAACATCTGTGGCATTAACCATCTCATGGACTTTCTCAATAGCATCAGCATCAACAGCAGTACAGGTATCGACATCACCCGAATCCTGAAGCGGCGGAAACTGAACTCCCTTGTCCATGACTAACAAACAGCAAGGCGAATAGCAAACGAAAAGCAAAAACTAAATTTCAAAAAGTTAAAAGTTTGAAAATAAATTCTCAAGTTTGAGGTTAAGTATTGAAGTCAATGTGGTATTCCCATGAAAAATTACTAAGTTAATTTTATCGTTTTAAAAGTGCAATAATCACTTACAAGCAGCTTAAATCTAGATAAATTAAATGTACAATATTGTACTTACAATTAGATTAAATTATTTTCTTTAAAAGTTAAACTTAGTTTTTAAAATAACTTTACTGTTGAGAACAACAAAACACGGTCAATGCTATACATTTCTGTTGGTTTTGCTAAGAAAAAAACATGTTATTAAAACAAACAGGTCAATAAACAAAATTATCAATAAGTAAACACCAAATATTGTTTACAAAGATTCACCAAATTAAGTTAAGTACTACTTATGAGTCAAAAATTAAAATAAACACAAAGTTATTGAAGTAACAATGTAGAACAAACTAATGCAAACAATAGACTCATAAGTTATTTAATAATTGTGCAATAATGACAGTATATAGGTACCAGACAAACCTACTTCAAGTCCCTGTTCGGGCGCCAATTGTAATAATAAAAAAAAAGAGTGTGTGATGAGAGTGAGATGAATGAAATTAAACTGTGTGGTGTGCTCCAAATAAAAATAAGTAAAAGTGAAAATTCGGGCGCCTGGAGTACACACAAAACTATGCCAAGGATAGACTTACCTGCGGGAGCTTGAGACCTTTAATCTTCAAGCGGGAAGGCATCAATAAAAATCAATCATGAAAAGTAAGAACGACTTTATTACCCGAAGGCTGCTGGTTTGAAAATTCCTTTCTAACATTAACAACTCTAATGTGTAAAATTAAGAGAAAATTGTTGTTATTATAAGACCTGTCATTATTGCACTTTTTTAAAATAAATTGATGTTATGTATCATAAACCATACCAAATTCCGTCGACTAAATTAGGAACCTGATGGATTATCCAAGAGCATCTTGGTGATATTCGCCGAGATTGCCAACGGCGGTCCAAGATATATGCATTTTGGTAGGGGCGTGCGTTCAAAAATTTAAGTAATATGGAAAAAAAACGCCTTGTGGCTGAAAACAAACATGAATAATCGTTAGCGGATAAAAAATGGCGATCGAATGGTGGTTACGAGCAATATACAATTAAACTCACCGTTTCTTCCAAAAATCAAAATGTGGTCATCAGTAGATGAATGAATCCAAGCAAATAATTATAAAATGAAGTTAAAAGATCCTGAAACAATTAAATATCGGAAACTATTAGCGTCTGCTATCAAAATAGCCATGACAACGCGGAACGGACCGAAATCACAAAGAATTCGCTTACCTTAAAAAATAAAGGCTATCCAATTAGGATCATGACAAGGGCAATCGGCTACCACATAATTAGGGACTAGATGCCGCCCATCTCAAGTTATATTTTGAGATTTTATTGGAGCGCTCAAAAATCACTCCATTGATTCCAGGCTGTAGGTCGAAAAGCAAGAAATGTCAAAGTCAATTTGACAGCATCGAAAATAAAACTCAGTGTGACCACTTCACGAATCCAAGTCAACCAAAAAATGAATTTTCATAAGGCAACACCACCATTAGAGCCTACAAATCAAAGCAAAGAATTCAATAGTATGTAACAGGCTTAAAAGACTCGTTACAAAATAAATAAATAAATCTTAAATACAACATGTGATTATAAGTAGTGACAGTACCTTCTGTCCGGGCGGTGTATCATGTACAGAGTAGTCCTCGTGAGCCGGGCCGGACGCGAGCTCGCGACAGCGCGGCACCACGAGGCCGGGACACAGCGTCCAGTGGCCGCTCTCCATCTCCGTGAATATCTCCATGTACTGACGGAGGAACTCGACCACGCCTTCTGCACCTAATAAGCATACTCGTCGTTATGTATCAAACGATAATGAATCACATCTAAGTAGATGTTAACTTCTTGATTGAATACGATTTTTTTTTAAATATTATTTGGACTTTCTCTTGACCTCAACCTTGCCCTGAGTGCAGAGATGAGGTCGACAATGAAACGAGCCAACCCAAAAAAAGACTATTAACTCGCGACTTAAATAGATTGGGGTCGAATGACCTCGCAAACAACGACGCATTGAAAACAAAAACTGTGCTTACCAGGATCAACTCCGGGGAACACGGGTTCATATCTCCTAGCGTACTCCAGGTACAGTTCATCAGCACTGGCTGGCGCGACGCGGTCGCTCAGCAGCTGCGCCAGGCGCCACACGGCGCGCCAGGCCGGCGCCAGCGCCACGCACGCGTCGCCCGCCAGCAGCACGCCGGCCGCCGCCAACCGCGCCAGCTCCGGCGCCGCGCCGCGCACGCGCCGGTACGCCGCCGTGAAGTACTCCAGCGTAGACCCGCGCGCCACACTGCGGTCACCGCACAGGACCGCGCACGCGCATAGCAACGACGCGGCCCAAGTAGGCGACCCGCCCGGAGCTACCACAGAGCTATTCTCTACGCAGCCACCCGCAGCGTACACTAACCCCTCCAATGATTCCGCGTCCAGCATATCGGGCTGCAAATATGAATTATGTGAAGTTTCATGCATCTATGGAGGAAGTATGGTAAAAGTTTGTCTGCATGGAAATACTGAAATATGAAAAGAACAATGTCCTAATGATGTTGCCTACGAGCTTGCCAAACACTCTGTGTGATTAATGTACCTATATATAGAAGCACGTTTTCACCTTTCCTTAACGACTTCACTGCTATACATAATATAGATAGCCATCCATAGGATATATACCTGAGATACCGATTGTTGCGACTGCCTAAATCCGTCCTGCCAGTTTTGAAGGTATAAATAGTTGTCAGATTCGTAATGTTCGGTGTATAGTGCCACTGCCTGTAGGTCGCGACATACCTGCGGCGGCGCGCCGTAGTGATGCGCGTAGTGCGCGGGCAGGTCTTGCAGCGCCACGCGCGGCAGTGCGCGCAGTCGCCGCGCTACCTCGTTGCGTGCGGCGCGCAGACTGAGCCGCACGGAGCGCTCGCCGCCCGCGTCGCCGCACACGGCCACCACGGCCGGCACCAGCTCGAACAACTCGGCCAGCTTCACACAGCCGTAGTGCGCAACGCGCAGCTGACGCCCGAAGTGCGCGTGGTACGCCGGCACGAAGCGAGAGAACTCCATGCGGAGGTTGGGCGTGTGGCGGAGCAGTTCCACGGCCTAATAGCAAGTTACGCTAACTCCAGTACCCATATTTACAGATATTCGAAGAAAATTCGTGTCATCCTAATAAATATTCGTTTCTTGAAGAATTTGTTAGACGCACTTACCACGACAACACCAATATTCGCCAAAGATCTATCAATGTAATCACAGAGCTAAAGTAAAATTATTTAAAAACATGTTTGTTTCGGTGAATTTTCGGCCGAAATAAATATGGTCCTAAATATTTTATGACACTTTCAGTACCTTTATGTAGTCAAGTTTAGTCTAAAAGCAGTCAAGTTTACCCTATCCGTGGACGAAGAAACAACTGAGATACTACAGAATATCAAAAGTTACATTACAACTGGCCTATTTTCATAAAAACTGCAAACATAAATTCACTAACCATGACGTATTTGGCAATCCCTTAATAATATCCGATGAAAATCGAGTTGATATGAAAACGATGAAAGTGAGTAATGAGCAATTCGTACCTGCATAGCAAACTGTCGAGTGCGGGCATTCTCCTCAGGAGTGGGTGTGCGGCGAGGCAGCGATAAAGTGCCGTCGGGGTTAACTGTGACAGCCTGAGAGTTGACTCGCTGCATGAGCTCCCCGAGAGAACACACGCCGTAGTCGACGGGAGAGAAGGGACGGCCGGTTGCTGTCTGGTACAGTTGAGCGATATCGAGCAACTGAACTGCACGACCTGTTTGTGCTTTCAACAACTTCACGAGATCCGATGTCCAACGACGGCTTTGTGCTGATGCAGATATTGTTATGATGCGTGATGATCCGGAGCCAAGCACCTGGATTTAAAAAATATATGTTAAAAAAAAAAATAAAAAAAAAAATGCAAATTCTACTAGAAGCTACAAAATTTTTGTTTGAAAATATTTATCAATCCGCGTGATTGTTATTTGTAACTAAGGCACGGGAATATAACTTGAATGAAAGTTCTACAAATATCAAGTAAAGGAGTACGTACCACAATGGCGTTTCCGAGAGCAGCGAGTAGATCCGGGAGTTTGGTAAAGCCATAGTCAGCCACGCGGCATTGCCGCCCGAAATGATGATGGAAGGCGGGAATAAGTCTGTAAACATACCAACATGTTAAACCTTGATTTCTAAAGTCCTTGCGTAATTAATTTGGCTGTTTTCATTTTCAACCAATAATACTAACAGTAAGCGTTAGATAATATATTTGACATTAGATACATACATTGATCTGACTTGATCGTCTTTTCCGAAACTGGTGGTAAATTCAGGATTTTTTTAATTTAGGGCGAGGAAATAAGCTTTCAATCCGATTGCTGATTTTCAGAAGGGTTAACAACTATCGCAGTGTCTTCATCATTAACATTTTCATACCGTACCACTTTTATACAACAAGTAATCAATATTCCATAGATGTTGCGTTTTAGTTTTAATAAAAGGAGGATCACGATGTCGATTGTCGATGTCGTTTTAAAAATGAAGAACGTCAATAGTTGGGTCAATGGCCGCTATTGTCATGCTAAAACACAAAACTATTAGTAGTAAAATTTTAAAAAAAGCTATATTTCGGTAATTGACTTGAGGAGTTAATGATAACGAAGTTTGGCAAGATAAATTGCAAAAAGGAAACTTGTTACTTACTTACTTCTTCCATCGGGAGACTAGGCGTACTGCAGGTTATCACCCATACCTAGTCGATGTTCCACACATTCGAACGAAGCGCTTTGCTAAGTCCTTTATTATGCGCACAGCCAAGGAGTGGAACTCCCTGCCTGCGTCGGTTTTCCCGAGTTCATATAACCCTAATCTATTTAAGTCGCGAGTAAATAGGCTTCTTCTGGGTAAGCTCGTTCCATCGTCGACCTCATCTTTGCCCTTAGGGTAAGATTGAGATCAAGAGCAAGCCCATTACAAATAAAAAAAAAAAAAAAAAAAAAAAAAAAAAAAAAGAGCAGAAAGACGATACTAACTTGCTGAACGGTATGGAGCATCTTGGAGCCGTACGCAGGAGATCAATGAGTTCCCTCTCGAACAGAGCCAGCATCGGCTCCAGAGCTGGCGCCGTGCGGGGCCGCTCGCGGTCGCCGCTTGAGCGAGAGCTCTCGCCTGCAAACAAAACAAATGTTACAATAATGTCAAATAACGCCAATCGACTTAAGAACTTCCACTCCATACCTACATCGTCAGTTTGATTTTTTTTTTTTTTTTTTTTCTTTTTTTTTTCCTTTTTTTTTCTTTTTTTTTTACATAATAAAAAATAATAACAATAACTTCGTTCCATCCGGGTGTTCCTTGACACCTCTCAAGTTTTTTTTTCTTTAGTTTTGTGATATCTAGTATACAGGTTGATTGGTTAAACGTATGTAGTGTGGGGTAATTAATAGGTTAAAATATCAGATGAGCCTTACATTTATAATCGCTTAAAAAACATGAAGGGCACCGCTGTTACATATTTCCGAGTGAGTTCCATAGTATAATTTGCTACTACTCTGATACTACTACACGCCCCTAAAATATTGACCTGGTTTAAAATATCACACAGATACAAGACATTTAAACAAAAATTATCCAGAGATTAAAGTGAACATAATACAATGTCAAAAAAAAAAAAGTGAACATAATGTAAGTAAGCCTTTACGACAGAACTGAGTTCTGTGGAATTTCGTACACAGGTACACGATGACCTTTTATTTTTTTTGGGTGTGGGAAATCATCAAATGACTCCTTCCGCTCTGGGCAGAGCGGTAGGCAGTGTCAGACTTCTATCGACTAAAAACCGCCCATGTTCCTTCTTAGCCCTTTGTGTCGAGGCTGCGGTATCTATGTCGAACAATCCGCAGCCTCGATTGGGTACACGATGACTTGGGTCAAGAAATAGGATACTTGTAATACCAAAAGTACGTTGCGCTTAGGCAATGCCCGATCTGCGCTCTCCTCTTGATTAAGACGAGTTTAACTGTCAACGGGCTATGGGCTATATTGGAAAAAAGGTCGCCATAGACATGAAGCAATAGAAAATTAAAATGCAATATCTGTAGTATTATACTAACTGTTAGCAGTGTGAGCAAGCGGCGGAGTGACGGCTAGGGGCGCGTGCTTCCACGCCAGGTGCCGCGAGGGAGCGTCGCGCACCTCTAGTCCCTCCACACTACGCAGGAGCAGCTCTAGTGCCACGCCGTGACGTGGGTCGCACATAAGCGCTTCGAAGCGAGCCTCATAGCATTCCACGAAGCTATGGAAGATAGATAAGTTGTTTTATTATTTACAAAAGAAAATCATAATATCAAGGCTGTAACCTCAAAAGGGTTTGGTGGGTAGAGTTGTACCTAATAGTACACTCACTTTTCTCTCCAGTTATGTAAAAACCATATAACGCTTTGCCCTCCATTAAAATATTAAAAATTATGCTATTGCATTGTAACGATAAGTAAAAATAGACAAAAAAATAACAACCGAGTTTCATGAATCCACTTCAAATTCATTCACTTTTAAAATGAAACCATTGCGGTATAAGATTAAATAAAGTTTACCTTAACAATGGCAAAATTCCTCCATGATTCTCCAGGAGAGTGTGTACATTCTTAGCCAAAGTCGCGATCTCCATATACACAGGCTGCAAGATACGGCTGCCGTCTTCTTGTCCGGTGTTCATGGAGGCATGGATGTGGCACTTCCACGGTGCCTCCTCCATCTCAGAGTTCGACACCGGTGTGAGATCTACCAACTGAACCATTCGGCCGAATCCTTCGTGTATGATGACTGTGTCCTTGAGCTTCGCTATGTCGGAAGTCGTCAGCGCACAGCAGTGGCGACTTGCATACGCATCCCTCAGTCTTAGAAGAGGAAGCGTGTGATTCTTTTGATCCAGAAGAATCGCTCGAAGACGAGCCCTTAGCACGTCTAGATTCGGTGCGGGTGAGGGTTTCCCTAGAGACAGTTCTAGGCGACGCCCCGTCCACTGGTTGTCTAAGCGGCGCTTGTGGATGCGTGCGATAGCGAGCCTCGCGTCCCACTCTGAGCGTAGCACTACGGTAGCTAAGGGACCCTCTCCAGCTGCCCACACAGAGACGCGGACCGTTTGCACGTACTGGCTGAATAGTGTAGTCAGCATCTCCTAAACAAGATTTGAGGCCAATATATTATAAAAGCTAAAACGTTGCAAATTAAACCAAGCCCTTAGAATGAATGATTAAAAATAATTAAAAATACCTACTACTCGTAACTAATGCTAAAGCTATGGAAAAAAATGGGTTACAAATAATATAAGGGAAAAGCAGGCATACAGAACTAACATTAAATGACTCTGTAATACATACGTGTACCGATTGAAAGACCTAGTGACAATTCGTACTTTCTGTGAGAAATGTTGTGACACATGATAGTTTTTAATTAGATGCAGGTAGATTTCGCTATTATAATATTTTCTCATATGGATTGGAGCATTAAAAAGACTCACTGCCGCACTCAGAGAGCTTTAATGAATACTTAGACTATCACTTAGTAAAGGTTTTGACAGTTTTGTCATACAAAAGTATGTCAAACCTTTCCTAAGTAATCATTAAATATCTCTGAGTACCGCAGTTAGACTTCTTAAGAAAGAATTAGAGCTTTGTTTCAGTAGGTGTTTAAGGTAACTAATTAAGGAAAATAATGAAAGATTAACTTGCGCGAAATCTACCTATATGTTATATGGTTGGTGATGTGCCTGTGATGACTCATCAAAACAAAACACTGTCAATTGAGAGCACTTGCTGCATTTTGTTGGAGAAATGTTTTAGATAATAAATCTATTTATTGTGTATTCACAAAATAAGCCAAGTTCTTAAATGCCAATTTAATAAGTTCTTTAATGCCAATTAAACCCCTTTAAAATTTTGTGATAATTTAGAAAAAAAAAACTTTGGGTGATGATGAAACACTAAAGATGGTAACATCGACATAATTGTAATATACAGGAGTGAGTTTTGAAGCAGAAATTATAATGAATACTATGCTGAGTGACTAAGTTTAGAAAACGTAAAAAGGGGATATACAAAATGGTTTTCTTTAATATTTATTTTTAATGACCGCAACCTCAAAACTCATCGAGTATATTTAACCAAACCAAACCCAACCAAAGCTCAACACAGACAATGACAAGAATTTAGAAGAAGGCTTCAACAAGGCGATTGTATATTGATTAGGCTTGCTGTATATAGTTCGCGTCAAATAACTTTGCCCCACTGAAGTTAGCCATTTGCAAAGATCGCGCAAGTGCAGTCACGTAGAAAATTATTTAAATAAAATAAATACATATTTTTAAAAGATAACATAGTTTTGTATAACTGTTGTATAATTTTTGACTGCGTTTTGACTTTTTGTTTCGTAATTTTGACTGCTGCGCAGCCACTCGTAGCCAACTTCAGAGGGGCACAGTTATTTGACGCGAACAGTAAGTGTCTACGAAATACCAACACAATCATAATAGGAAATAAGTAGTCCCTCACCATACAATCACCTCGTCCAATTTCGTTTGCAAACATAACACGCATCAGGGGGACTAAAATGACCGCTTCACAGTCGCAGATATACTAATAAACGTAGCATGAGCTTTATGGAACCGTGTCGACTAGTCCTCGGTCAACCGCGGCACCGAGTGCACGTTCCCTTAAAGTGGTTCATCTACTTACTGATAATGTGGTGGTTTTATTCTAAACCTTAACAAGTGTTTCTAGTGAACACTACATGTTTCTAACACAATTCATAAAATACTTACGAATTGGAATTAAATTCATATTATTATCCTATTAGAATTCTGGTAAAGCAGCCATTTAAAGCCCCCAGGGCCAAAACATAACAGCGAATGTACATAATATTTTCGTAAGCATCGTACATACTCGGTGTCTTGCTTAAGCTTTGGTTTCCTCAGAGAGTGCTGACGTCACAACGGCCAACGGCAGTGACGTTTTAAACCGTCACTTTCATAACCTCCGTGTCTATTGTGTGTAATAAAATCAAAGCTTAAGCAGAAACACCCAAGAAGGAGAAACGCTATACTATAATACTAAGACTTATAGTATCTGTCTGCATGGTTCCCACGGACAAACCGTGATAACGGTTTTTTTTTTTTCATAATAAATAAATAATGCTGCCTTCAGAAAAGCAATTGAAAGTCGCTAGTCCACACCACCACACTGTGGGACTGTACCACAAACCCTTATAGCAGTGAATTTTACTTTAGTATGGGAAAAAATTAGAGTTACAATCTTCAGTCTTGTATATCACCATCTCTTTCCTACACTGAAGTGACGATTCAAACAATACTGCTATATGAAGAGTGGTAGACCTCCAAGCCTGAAACGCCTTCGGAGCGAACTTGGACTTAATCACCATCAACATTAAAGTTCAATCTTACCTGCAGAACCGAAGACTCATATGGCGGTAAATTAGACACGGTTAGTTCAGCGGTAGTCTCCTCAGCCTCACTATGTTCGCTGAAGCTTGCCGAAGAGTTCCACGGAGACACGGCCCGGCTGGCGCTATGCTCCCGGTGACGACCTTCGACGCTATTGCTTGATGAGCAGCCTGAGCGGTCCAGGTTTGCAGACCCTGGTGGAAAATATTTTGAAGTCGTAGGGTAGGTGGAATTTGTAAAAGCTATTCATACATCATCTTTATTTTATTATTGGTACATAAAATGCTAGGTTGTAAGTTATAGTAACAGTGCACGAGTGAAACAAAATACTAGGCAGTAGTCAAAAAACAATCGCAGTTCTTGTTTTTGAATGGCACGCACACAAACAACAAATTTAAAAAAAAATGTGTTCTGTCAAAGTTTCCGTCTAAACAAATGTAAATGAATAAGAATGGGATTCATCGACACGACGAAGAAGAAGAATGCTGAAGTAGATATAGTTTTAAAGACGAACAATAATTTCCTAAAAATACTGACGGCCCAACACAAGGCCTTGCGAAATTTCACAGATGTGATAGTTAAAGATACCTAAGCACATTAAATGAAAGTTTCGGTATTTTTTAGATTATCGACCAGGTAGTTGCTACTTCAAATGACTCACCATGCGTGCCCCTAATCTTCCTAGGTTTGGGTGCGGGCGGTGGGCAGAAATCGTGCGGTGGTGGAGTAGGCGCGGGCAACTGTTGCAGCGCCAGAGCCCACTCCTTGGAGATGCACGGAGTGTTGAACGTGCTCACCTCGTGAGGTGATGAACATACCTGAGAACATTACATTATCACGACTGTAACCCAGGCGAGATCTAAATTCTAATCTTAATACCTATCTACTTTTAAAAGTTAGATAAGTAGGTACTAGGTAGACTAAGTACACCCATATCTCAACAGTTATGATGCAGAAACATGCAGTAGGAGGCAAGCCTATTTTTGACGATTACGTGACACCTCGCAGCGAAACATGACGCCGACAACGTTACGTGTGTAGTTATAGTTTATAAGGTTTTTTAATATGTATTATTTTGTTATTATTGCCTCTGCCTCGTTGGTCTAGTGGTCGCAAGCGCGACTGCTAAGCATGAGGTCCTGGGTTCGATCCCCGGGTCGGGCAAAGTGTTATTGGTTTTTCCATCAGGAATTTATCAGTAACAGCCACGGAGTCTGGATTTGTGCCCGGTTGATGGCAATAGGCTCACCCCCTATTACATGGGACTTAAACATAACTGGCGAAATGTGGGTGTATATTAAGTACTCCTCTGCCTAACCCTTCGGGGATTACAGGCGTGATGTTATGTTGTTATTATTATTTTATATTATTTGTGTATTTTACCTATGGGCCTTAGATGCCTGCAATAAAACGATTATTATTATTTTTTACGCGACTACGGCGGCTCAAAAACGAGGGTTATGAATTTGATATCGTTGGAAGCGTCTCATTTTAGTGTTTGATGATAGGATAGCTTTTTTTTGAGACATTCTTTGCAAAATTCAAATATATATAACACCAGACAACTCGACATGGAAATTGAACCCTGCCCATGCTCAGCAGTCGTGCTTACGATGATTCTTCCCGCTCTGGGCAGAGTGGAAGGGAGTGTCAGACTTCTACTCACTAAAAACCAATCATGTTCCTTCTTAGCCCTTTGCATCGCTTTCAAACAACCTGCAGCCTCGGATAAACGTGATACCAAAATTTTAAACATAATACTTAATTAATTTACCTAAACATTTTCCTTCTGAGCATATTTTGTGTACAAGTATGAGAAAGGACAAAGCAAAAGAAATATAATAAGAATCCTTCAAAGTGCAGAGCCCCAAGTTACAGACTAATTGAAATTAATTTCTAACTGTTCAATTGGTTTTTATATGGTTTCCGCCTACCCTCCTAAGAAAAAGGCATAACAAACTTTATATTTTAACAAAAGCCTCCCTGGCTTTTGTTAAAATATAAAGTTTGTTAGTATTCAGAAAAACGGTGGAAATTTGCGCATTATAAAATTTTAGAATAATTATATTTTCATAAATATTTTGTTTCCTATTTTATTTGGCAATGTCATTGGTATGTAAATGCCCCTTTCGGATCAAAAAGATTTTTTTAAACATTTTTTTATGTGTTGTACTAACCTGAGGCGGCGGAGGTATGAAGGCGGGTTGTTGATACGAGGCCGGGGCAGTGCTGTACCCTTCGTCACTGGAATACGTAGGCGGAACCGCGCTGCGGGCATAACGTGTGCTGATCTTACGTCCGTACACATCCTCTCCGTCCATACGCATCAGAGCTCTGAAAAGATATTACTACATTACCACAAATACAAGTTATAAACGCACACCACTTCGTGGCTAAGGCTGAAATCCCCCAGGACCCCCAACAGAGCTTTGATGACCAACAAGGCATAATATGTACAATGTTACCTTAGGGGTGAAAGTAACTTAATTAGTCCCGAGACGGGGTTTGTTCGAGTGACTAAATAAGTATTTTACCTGAGGTAAAGACTGTGCTTTTCATTACGAATACGTAAACTTAAATAAAAACATGAATTAGCTAAAAAAAAAAAGCGTAACGGCAGGTTAATGTTCCTTTGTATGTGTAAAATTTTAGAGTAGACTATGGATGCTTTTTTTGGTTGATGGCAATAGGCTTGCTAACAATTACATCGGTTGAATAGGTTTGCTCCTAATTACATCGGTTGATGGCAATTTTGCTCCTAATTACATCGGTTGATGGAAATAGGCTTGCTCCCATACAGGGTGTAAATCAACCCATCACACAGTCGTCAACCAAGCATTCTATACATCAAACTAAGTAGGTACCCCTACGCAAACATTTTTGCTGGGAATCGATTTTTTTTTGGGGTCAAAATTCACAATTCACGGTAAAACTCAATGTAGCACTCTTAAAACATTGTGCCAGTGGATGCTTTGAATAGAAAACGGGTCATGGAGGTAATTTCAGTAAAGTTATAACCTGACAAAACTAGTATTTACAAAACAGCTGTGAAAATTTTGCAACTTTGACCCCCCATATCTCCGTAACTAGGGGGTTTTTTTTTTATTTTTTTTTATTTTTGTGCCTTTCGTTTGCGTTAAGGGTACTTTTACACCCTATATACACTAGTTTTTATAAATTAATTTGACAGCTGTCAGTTGAAAGCGATTCTCCCTAGGGATGAAAAGTGTTACTTTCAACCTGCTCCTCAGGCAACTTAAGACCTACTTTCCGAGTATGAGTGATGAAAAGGCCATTATCGAAAAACAAAACACTGTGTAACTACCTACTACCAATAAAATTACAAAACAATTCGATGTACTTTTTTTGTGGAATAAAACTTAAAAACAACCTTTTTTTCTAATGATAAAGGAAAGGAAGGTAGTTACCATACCATAGAAAACAAAATCAACAACAGGATTAATTTTCCTTCAGGTAGGTTCGGGATTCACAACAAAAATATGGCACTTCACTAAATTCTGTCGATTTTTCCTTATAACGTCGGACAAATTCTGTTCATACCATATTACCCACTCATAACGTTGCACATTTACGTCATATATGGCGAAAAAATTGCCGTGAATCAAATGGCAATGAAATAACTGCGGTGGTTTACGTAATACATAGAAACAAATGTAAATCTCTGTAACAACACGCGCAACTGACATTGAAGCGCAACCTGTTACCATGATTCAGTACATGATCCTAGATCAGAGTTAAGTCCGAATGAAAAAAGATCCGAGTTTAGACAAAAATGCACTTCCACACGGCCGAAAAGAATGCATAACAGCTGATGTTTTTTATACGCTGAATCTTCTTCTTAGCGTGTCGATGGAAATCTTCACTAAATAAATTTGGCCCAATATTCAGCTATGCGAACTCCGCTCGCTGATGCAGTCATTAGATCGTCAAGTGTGTAGGGGTCGGGGCTGGTTGTTCGCAAGGGATACCGCGGCCTCGACATGAAGGGCTAAGAAGGAACATGGGTGGTTTTTAGTCAGTAGAAGTCTGACATTCGCTCTGCCCAAGAGCGGGAGGGGTTATTTGATGATTTTCCACCCGCCAAAAAAAAAGAAAAGGTGTCGGGGTGCAGCGCAAGATGGTAGGTAGGCCAATGTCTGTGGATATACGCCGCATACACACTTGAGATCTGAACCATCCATGAAGCCCCATCCGAAGAGATTGTCTTTGCTACGGCCGACTTGTGTTCGGAGTCTATTTAGAAATGTCCAAGTCGGCCACGGCAAAGAGCATGTCCGGGTAGACGGCTTTCAGACGCTGAATTATAAATAAGTACATTTTAACAGCATCATTGAATATTCCCACTAAACACGAATATAAAACACCTGAGAAGATTTTATTGCCTTATTTTGTAGACATAAGTTATTGAGTTATGCATTTTCATTTTGACTACAAAAATCTAGAATAGTCTAGATATTCTGGTAGTCTGGAAAACAAAAGTCGAAGTCATCCAAATTAACGGTCATCGAAATTAATAGAGCGCTTCACGGTCAAGCGGTATCTCTCACAAGGCTTATTTCAATAATAATTCTTTTCATTCGATAACGTATTTTCAAAATAATAAATTTGCAAGTCACTGTAGCATGTACCCATGTAAAGAGCATAAATTTAGTTAAAATAATTATATTTTATCTGTAACATGCAAAAATGGCAATAAAACAAACTTGAATGACTAGTTTCGTTCACAATACCACTATTACAGAGTTCTATGCTCTTTTGTATTGTTTATTTTTGTGGATACGAAACAGCTGATCAAAGTCGACATTGTAATGAACTTATCGTCAATGTACCCTCACATTTTGTTCATTGTAAAAATCTCAGCCATGTTCGTGAATTTTATGGCTAATTAATTTTTAATAACTGGAAATAAACATATCACATTTCATTACTTTCTCAGATGTGAATTATACGCTTATTTATACACAGTACGTGAAAATATTTGCCAAATCGACTGCGCACGTTACAAAACAAATATTTATAAAAATGGACACGATTAAACTCTGTGCAGTGTTCCGCACCGCTGAGGTTGAGATTGCAATCAAGTGTGACGTTACTAACTACCATTGAAATCAACCAATTGCGATAAAGTGAAGGATACGTACGAAAATAGAATGAAACTGTCGCATGACGGCCGTAATCAGCTGTTCGTGACAAAACAAAAGTAAAATACGCGTAAGAAGTTGGGCTAATGAGTTTCATTTTTTCACCAATCACTAAATGGTATGGTTGTAATGGCAGTCTTAACAAGCGAGTATTATCTTACCCAGTACTAACCGGGTTGTGGAGGTCAGATAGACAGTCGGATCATGTAATAGACCGGTATTCCGATGCATTCGAATAGACTAGAAGCCGACCCCAACACATTCGAAAACGGTTAGGCTTATGATGGCACATTAAATTCGGTTGGTTCAATTTAAAACTTATTTAAATTGTTACACTTTTGTACTGCACGAAAGTTGGTGAAATGGTAGAAATCTGTACATAATGAGTAAAATGTTTGATAGAATTTCATCACTATTATGATGACTTTATTTTTGGTTAATTTGCATTTCAATGATAGGATTAAGTTTGTTTGCGATGTCGATTGAGTAAAATATCCTTGAAGAAAAACCCATGAACCAACCTAGGGTTTTATTTCAAATTAACGAAATAAAACCGTAAAATTAAGCAAAATAAATGGAATTATTCTTACCCTGATAATAACATTGTGTCTAGAGTTCGCGCCAGGCGATCATTGATTGTAATATAAAATAAATTAAAAAACCTATTTAAAAAAAATCGTTACACTTTAAATTTCGAGGTTTTGAAAAATCACTATTTCGGCTCGTGCCTGATGTTGCAATGAACCATTCAAATTGAAACTGTCTGGAATCGAACACCATGCACACAATGTGGGTATGTTCAAAAAAACTTAGCAATTTTCGAAGTCTTGAAATGTCAAATTTATGTCAAAAGTCAGCTCAGTCGCAAAAATATGCTTGAAAACAAATGCAGGAGTAACATAAAATCGTTGAGAGTTTTGTTGTTCATTGTTTGGTAGGAATTATCAGTTGACTCATCTTTACAGTGACTATGTGATACCGCGACAGTGTTTTATAGCTCCAGTAGATGAAGGCAAAAGACTCTGTTTCCCATCACATGAAACAAAACGCCGTTTCATGCCTTGTCAGTGACACAAAGGTTGGTAAACATTGAAAATGTGGACGGAAAGTGTTAACTTCACACTTTCCGTCCACATTTTCAATGTGTGAAGATTACCATTGTTATATTTTTATACCATCTTTGTAAACCACAAACAATATATATAAACCGCGATATTGTTATCTATATAAAACCATTTATGTTCTTATATTTGTATTCAAACCAACACATGCCTCTGAATGATACAAAGAAAGATAATTACAGTAATCATAATTCTGACGTTAAATAAAAACCACAAGGTTGTAAATGACGATATAACAGCTGGCAAACGTAAGAGAATATCGATTCCCTCTTGGCTATTAGGGTGCGAATACAGAGGGGGAAATACCAGCGAAACATTTTGCCTGCCATATTCGGAAATCATTGACGTCACAATTCAAAAAGTTTGATTATGTGGTTTTGTTGCTGTATTCGCGATGCGACACAATTTACATCCAATTCAAAAGTATAGAATGAAACCAACTGTGCATGCAATGTTTCTGCATGGAAGTACAAAATAAGCGACGTTTAAAATTGCACATAAGTATGGTATATGCGTTGACATTGTTGCGCGTGAATTCACTTACAGCTGGTATTGCCTGCTGTCATTACCACAATGCTTACAAATAAATACAATTGAAGTATCTGTTTGTAATTACAAAACAACAGCTTGTGACTGAATGCATATGAAAGTATTTCCTGTTTTAACATTTTTTTTCATGGGTATTTCTGACTGTTTGTTCCGCGTATCTCCGAAAGGGCTGGACCGATTTCGACTGGACTTTTACTGGGATTAACTAAGGCTTTAACAAGGAGTTAACAAAATCTGGACTTCCCAATTTTTCAGATTTTGTTTTTACGCAGACATAGGTCGCAGGCAATAGCTAGTTCACATATACCTGCATATATGTACGGTTTTAGCGGGAACCTGATACCCATCAATTACCCAATGCATTGTTGATGCACATACACATAACGTTAATTGCCGCATGTATATGAAACTTTAAACCAGATCATAAGTACATGAAGCAATGGACACAGCCATAGAGACATTGACCGTGTTTACTGTCCATTATGAGAAGGGGACGCGTAATTACATAAGTATCAGCCATCGCTACATGTCTCGCGAAGTCTGAGACGCAATTTAAAGAGGGGACATCAAATATATTACAGTGCACGGTTGTGTGTTTATATGAGAAAAGTGGGGTTTGAAAGCATGGTTTGTTACGTTTTTTTGTGTCAATACAAATTGTTGGTTGCTATGCTAAAATGTTGATAAGTTAACATTTATTTTTCATTCAAAAATGGACAGTATCTATTCCATCGACTTTGTGAGAAAAGATACTGGCATGTCAGGAATTCGAGGCGAGGAAACTTACAAATAATTCCCATTTCATTCCATTCGATTTCCATTTGAAATAATTATAATATATTGTATCTCTTTTGTTCGTGGCTAGATAATAACAGCTTTTCGGATCAAGCTTCAGGTTAACCCTTGCTTGCCTAGGTTGGTCTGTGGATGGGTGAACACCCATTACTTATCGAGTTTCATCCGTTAAAGCACGTTAAGCCGTTGGTCCCAGCTGTAATTTCTAGATCTTTGACAGTCGTTACAGGTAGGGGCAGTGGCCCGAAAGTCTGACAACCAGTCTTACCAAGGGGTATCCACCCACCCAACCACCACCCAGGGGCATCCCTGGAGGGTTACCCAGTACTAACTGGGTTATCGAGGTCAGATAGGCATTGGCTCCATGTAAATAAAATACTGCTATTCAGCTGCATCCGGTTCGACTGGAAGCCGACCCTACATAGGAAAAGGCTAGGCTAGATGTTTGTTCATTAGCATAAATATGAAAACTATGTCTATTTCTTACCTTGAAGCATGGTCTGGCGTCGAGAACTTCATGACTGCCGTAGGCGCCGTCACCGAGACGACCCGACCGCCGCTCTTCTTAGCAAGATGGCGGAGCCTTATCGATACGAGCTCGGGCGGTTGTTCCATGGGTAAGTTCAACACTTCCACCTCACATGTTGGCGTATCATCTTCGCTTTTCGATATCTGAATTATATAAAAGAATTATGTGTAGTGAGGTGCTGAACAATAGGCTTCATAAAAATCAGACAGTTTATAAACAACTAGGTCTAGAAGCATAAAATCGTGCAAGAACTCCATAGAGAATCAGTTTCACAACAAAGGACTTTTGAAATTTCATGTCTTATAAGCGAATGAAAGTTTGAACGAAACTTCGTCAATTTTGCTGATAAAACGTCCCATTAGACTTTTATTTCTTTTACCTACTCTAATAAATAAAGATCTTCCTACTTTATACACGATATAAAGATAGTGTTTTATTACTATTGTTACCTAAAGGTTGAATAATATAATTCTTTAATATTTTCCTTTTGAAATGTTACCTTACAATATTGTTTTTACAATTTGTAAATGGAGTGGTTGGCACAAAAAAGTAGCTAACCACAGTGATTTATTTAAATGACTTTTGTTTGGTTGCCAAACGAACAAAAATAAGCAATTCCCAGCCATTTTGCACTCTATTTTTATAAGTCCCATTAGAGTAAAACTTGACTTTCATTTTCAACAAACACCACAGAAAAATGTGACTCAAAACTATTCCTATTAGACTTTCCTCTAAGTCTAAGTACACAACTGTACATAACTGGCGAAATCTGCCTAACCCTTCGAGGTTTACAGGCGTGATGTTACGTTATGTTTTCTCTAAGTGAATATAATTATATATATGACGACGCCAGCGATGGCGGAGCGATAGGGTCGTCACCATTTTGGTTCGGTGGTAGAGGGTTCATTTCGTAGGTTTCGTTGAATTATAACACAACGTGTAAATATAACCTCACTTTTAATCAGATATTAATAATCTAAAACTAGCACACTTAATAATAAACAATACCAAGTGACAATAATAATTTTACTAGGCAAACCGACAGTTTCGTTTTGGAGAAGTGACTCGGTCCGTGTCTCGATGCAAAGTGCCCGTTCGACAATCCCCACTTTCCAAAAACGACTCTGTCCACGTGCCGCCATTACAAAAAAATAACGCCACGGCGTTTGCCCCTCTACTACAATAATCAATTGAGCAACTTTTATTAGAACGATATCGTTATCCACGACATATATATGTATATATATTTCCAACTAAGCTGTTTTTTTTATAAAAGTGACCGATTAGCATTTATTATTCACCACCGAACCGTATCAAGTCAGCATTACATTTATATTCGCATTATTTATAACTGGATCACACTTTATCATCAATATCAGACAATGTCAGCTTCTTATAAAATTTTGTTTACAATAATGATTTGAAAATTCTGTAAAAATCGGTTATTTCATTACCTAACAGCTGTCTTAATTTCATACATAAACACCTATAACTACGCACTTTGGACGGAATGGGTGTGTAAGAGCGAACTTTAAAGTCCATATACAAACAACCTATGATCGCATTGCTACAATAGGGTACTTGACAATAAAATCTAATTAGTCCGACAGATAGTAACCCCTCCCTATCTAGGCAGAGCGAAAGGGAGTGTCAGATTTCTACTGACTAAAAACCACCCGTGTTCCTTCTTAGCCCTTTCTGTCGAGGCCGCGATATGTCTTTCGAACAACCCGCAGCCCCGACGGGCGTCGGCCCTTCCACATTGCTGACACTTCTTTGAGGCGCGCGTGGAACACGAACACGCCGTCGACACGGCCTGTAGTCGTCATAAGACGGATGGACGGCGAGCTAGCGTCACAAGCCCATCAATGAGGTGATCTTTGACGCATTTTATGTTCGTCAATTTTTATTAATTTGATAAAACAAAAAACACATATCCAATATTTTTCGACAATCTAACTGACAGACTAAACAGAATCATATTTATTTTAGTCAGGAAACTACCCAATTCAGGTTTATATCCGTAAGTTATTCCTAATTGTCCATAACAACCTAACTTGGATTGATGTATATCACAAGCCCACATAAAAATCAACCAAAGAAATGGTATTGACATAGTAGAATCACGTAAGTTTTCGATAGCTTATCAGAACGCACTCAACTATACAATGTGTAAATAATAAGACCAGGGTATGTAAACTAAGGCCCACTTGCACCAATCACTAAATGCGTTTAACATTACACTGTACAGTTATGAGCACAAATATTTACCCACATAATGTTTCTACATTGAGATCAATTTCGTAACAATGGTATCAAAATATTATGTTCGTGAAAACGCAATACGTTCATCAATACAGTAGTTGAAAGTTGCTAAGTGTAAACATATTAGTGCTCCTGACTGGACACATAATTAGCTATTTGACTACTTTTAAAAATTGACGAAAACGTTATGTTATTTCAAAGAACTAACAGAAATAACACTATGTGTGATGTGGAAAAAGTAAAAAAGTCGATCAAAAAATGACGTGCTAGACAGCGCTACAAGAATGTGACGTCATATTTCATACCGCCATAGTTACGTAGTACAAAATAATAGCCGTTTCGCGCGACAAGGATAGAAAGTGCCCCCACCAAAAACTTCTAGCATGCAGCTACTCCATTTTAGACCGATTTTATTACTTCTTTCACATATCGTGTTATTTCTGTTAGTTCTTTGAAATAACAAAACATTTTCGTGAATTTTTAACAGTAGTCAAATAAGCCAATTAAAACATAATTCTGTCTGTATCATTTTAAAACGGCAGAAAGAAACAGAACGATGTTTTTAACTGATAATCGCATTTAGTGTTTAGTGGATTTTGTTTACCTTTCTGGGAAGAGTAGAGGCAATCTCGTCAAAGCAATAGTGAGCTGAGGCACACGCAATTAAAGCTGCAGATGTGTTCTTTTTGTGCACCAATATCACTTCCATGTTTTTCCTGATGAGTAAATATGGGTAATTTCTGGGTAAATATTTAAATGGAAAAACCACAAAAACACAATTTATTAAAACTGTGAATACATTTAATACCTTCAGAATAGTATGGACTGAACTTAAAAATCTAAGAAATTGAGTTACGGTCATAGAGGGTCACTTAAAGGTAGGCACTTATAGGTAAATATTAAAGAAGCGACGTTTTTTATGGTAGAATAAAGCCATAAGTACCATAAAAACGTCGCTTGTTTTCAATCGCTTATTTTGACGGCACGGTTGGCGCAGTGGCTGAGCGATTGGACTGTTTAAAAAAAAAACAAGATTTTTAATAAGTCCATACGATTCTGAAGGTGCGTTTTCCATACTAGTTTAAAATAAAAGAAAACATACCTATATCTGAAGTCAGTCAAATCAGCAGCAAAGTCAATATCTCCTGAGATCAATAGTATGGCGGCAGGTGATGAGTGAAGGTCACCAAACCTCCTCATGCATTGCCTAAGTTTATCATCCGACGCGTTCTTTTGTGTCCTACAGACATGTATTAAGCTCACCTGTTGAAGAAAAATAGAACATAAGACTATGTAGCACAAGGCTCAGAATTCAAGGAAAAAGTAATTCAGTATTTATTATTCTATTTAACATAAAATTTTAGCTTTTGAAGTATGGATTTTTCGTGTACTTTTTCCTGCTATCAAAATCCACATGGACTAAGTAATTAAAATTTGTTTAATTGTCTATAAGTAAATGTTTACCAAGTAAGTAATTATGGAGTCAGTTCTAAAAATAGTATATGCATTTATGAGTGCATTTTAATAAGATGAGTGAATTAACAAGAATCTGAGTGAAATTACAGAATAGATTTTTCTTTTTTTTTTCTCTTCTCTTTCTATCTGCAATCGGCTCGTAAGCCATAATCAGATGTGTTCTGGGGGATGAGATTTAGGAGCAGTTCCATTGAGTTGCCCTAATTACTGTTGATGAACTTTTTAGTTCCTCTGGTCAAGCGAGAGGATATTCCATCTCTTAAGGCGTTTTATTGTGCTTTTATTATTTAGTATTTTTTTTGGCCAAATCGATAGTGTGCAACTTGAGTCTTTTCTTATATTTTGTGTAGAATAGAATCATTTATTTGCCAATAATACCTCAGCTAGGAAAGTACCTATAAGAAAAAAGAATGTGTTTGGGAGTGTTGTCTTTGTCTATCATATTTTGTCATAACTGTATGATAGTGGCATCCTAAATCTGTTTGGTAATGTCGCCTAGGTACTGTTACTATCCAAACTAACATTATCAATGTGACAAGGAATACGTTTGTCACATTAACGGCTGAACCGATTTGAGCGAAATTTGGGACACTCAAAGAACATGACCTCAATTAGGACATATTATTACCCCAGTATTACGTTCCCTCAGGATAATCTCCGAATATTCGCGAGCAAAGCCAGGGGCATAAAGCTAAACATACATATAACTTACTTGAGCATCATTAAGTTCTAAAAGTCTTGTGGTTGTCTCCTTCCTGACATCACAAACAACAACAAAGTCTGCTTCTCTCCGTCCATCCCTTACGAACTTAGCTCGAATAGCAGCCACCAGTTCTATAGCAGAACAACCCCGCGGTATCTGAAATTGTAGGATTTATTAAAAAAATTGTTTGTGAATTAAATGAAATGAGCAGTCAATTGACTAGGCCATTTGACCTCACTTACGTAAATAATTAAAACGAAAGATATGTACATAGAAGAAGTAGGATGATAGTAGATAGAGAGTTGCACTGAGATGTACATTCGATTTAGGTAGGTATGTATTTAAGAAAAAAAAAAGTTACCTGGCAATTTTCAATATCCCAAAATATACCAATTGGTGTGCTTGTCTGTCTTTGTTTGTGGTGGCGGTACCGCGACCTCATTCTGGTTCTTTCCATGGGTATCATGCCCTCTTCCCTTATAACGCCATCAATGTCATCTGATGAATCGTCTTCAGCATCTGCGTAGCAACAGAATACGAAATTGTTACACAATTTTAACTTTCGAATTACATAAATGTGAACAGAGAACTTGCTTATGCACATTTATGTGAACAGAGAACTTGCTTTAAATGCTGTGCCTGCACCATTGAGGGGACAGTCGTGCAATGCCAATGATGATAACAAAATGATTTGCACATCCTATTTGAGATCAGTTACTGCCTTAAATTGAATAATGTACAATGCAAGTGGGGCAGATCTATGTTATGCAAATAAAAACGAACTGCTCTTCTGAATGATAAGATTGTTTTTTAAGACAAAACAACAATTGTGATTTTGTGAATATTTTGTTTAGTACATTTAAAACCCTTAAGGTGAAAGATACAGGCTGCTCCCAGCCATTTTCCCGCTAGATGGCGTTGAAGTCAACATTTTTAGTTTATTTGTGTTTTTGTGTAATTGGAAAACTATTAAGTCGTAGGAGTAGCAATTGCGGTTATCGGACATTACGTTTTATCGAACTGGGTCACATCATTGTCATAATATCCACCTAATTCGACACAAAGGTGTAATTTAAAATCTGCCATTGAATATAGCGTCGTTTACACACACAGACGTAGACGTGAGCGAGTACATTTACGAAGATTGAACACTAGATGGCGTGAATGAAAAAAAATGTTTTTCATTTTTCTTTATGGGTAGATTGGGTTGGCAGAACTACAGAACGCCACCTGCTACGGTATATCATCATCAGCCTATAATGTTCCCACTGCTGGGACACGGCCACCACGCGGGCCCAGTGGGGTAGATGTCACGTCTTCAAATTTTTGGTTCTAGGACATTTCACCATGATTTGCTTCATATTTATTGAGAGCATGTGGTGATGCAATACATTCCACAAAGTAATGCGCCTGTCTGGATTTGAACCCAAGACTTACTGTTCGTGAGTCGGTATATTTTATTATGTACGATTGTTAAAAATAAAAGGTATATTTGTTGGTGTAAACTATTTAATTTTGGGAAATAAATTATGTCAACAATAATGACAATAAAACGCAGTTTTATTTTACTCAAAAAAATCTAAATCAAAACTCATTTATTCAAACTAGGCTGATAATCAGCACTTTTCGAACGTCAAAATTTACTTTACTTTACTTATTTACAAGTGACAGTCCCCCAAAACGCCCACCCTTCGACACTTCCTAGTGTTTTTGCTGGAAAGAAGAAGTGGCGGAACAAACTCTCCAGCAACACATCTGTCTGTTTGGTTAGAAGAACCAGACTCGATACAATACTATGGTGTAAGTTAATATTACGATTGACTACAATCAATAATAAAAGGTATATAAAAATAAAACATAAAAAAGACATAACATATTATCAGTAAACTAATTTAGGAGAAAGAACATAAATTACAAACATTGTCTTGTGTTCAACTCAACGACCAGCTATTCTTATCATTTTAGTAGTTGTTAATGGAATAGTAAGCTTTTGAACAAACTACATTAGGTACACTATTGATTTTTTTATCAAACCAGAAGAATTTGAAGTAACATAATTAAATGCTGATACATGCATAATCACTCAAAACTAATAACACTTATGATTAGTAACAGTACCAATTATTACAATAATTATACATTTCATAACACGTAAGAAACTATAATTCCTAGACAAGAGCTACAAATCTAAAACGATTTATTATGAGATAATAACAAGGAAGGTGAAAAAACTATTTCCTAATTTAGAAGCACTCAACAAAAGCATATAATAAAACGAAAATATAAAGCTCTTTATATGAAGTAAGTATACCTAAGAAGTATTATTTCACCTTTTGATACAAAATAAAAAGAAATATACAATGATAATGTAGATTCTAAACAAACTACTACCATAATACAATTAGAACAAAAATCATTTGATTTGTTGATTTCGCCCACTGCCTTGAAACTTTCTTTGAACCAACTGCTACACTGCTGCTGCAACAAAGAAAACATACTTAGCATATAATTCTTACTTTTTGACCAATATTATTTACCATTCACTTCAAAATATTATTTACCGTCAATCTCCAAAGCTGCTCTGAAATAAAACTTTACTTCTCTTATTTGCTTGAATTTCTAACTGATGTTGATGTTGCAGAAGGATTTGAAGCCTTCAAAGCAATTTTTTCATTGGCTGCATAAATGAGAGCCCACACTTCTGGAGCAGTATTTTTCAAACTTTCTACGAGATCTTCTTCCTTCTTTTCAGTTCCATCTGTCTATGTTTTATTTACATTGCAGTAATAATCTTTGGCTTCAAAATATTTCGCCCAGAAAGAAGGAGCTTAGTGTTGGCCAAGATCTAAAAAGAACAAAATATAAATACAGAATAATATGCTTCACTGATCCTGGGATGACTTACAAATTTGATTTATTCATTTACCTTGTAGAGTGCACTGGTATAGTTTTTGATTACGTCATTCTTGCATTAATTTTTTTTTATTTTGTTCCCATATGACACTTTCTCTATCAATTTTGCAAACACAGAGGAGTCTCCGTCACCAATAAAACTCAAATAGCGAAGTTGATGTATTTCTTCACTCTTTTGAAAGCCTTCCACAATAATTTCCGATTCCATTGCTGTAGATGGTCCAGTAAAATTTTTGCAGCAATTATGTGCTTTCATATCCATGTTTCTCCTCCCATAATATTGACATGTATAACAATATTTGTTTCTAACACCAAGAAGCAGGCCTGGAAATGAAAAGCAACACTTGTAAATAATGCACATAATAACATACATACATAAACTCACGCCCTTTTCCCATGGGGGTAGGCAGAAACCACAGAACGCCACTTGCTACGATCCTTACATACTCCTTTTGCCTCGTCCACATTCATACATCTGGTCATACACGCACGCCGGTTACGAGTACTACGCACCTGTCCTTTCAGAAGAACGGCACCAATATGATCAGTGTATGTCTTTCTAGGGCGTCCCCTCCCGGCATTACCACTCACATAATAAAAAAGTCATAAAGAACCAAATTTGTTTTTAGTAAAATATTAACTTACCATACCAGATGACGAGTCAAAGTTATGCCCGTATGACCTTTTTGAATAGCAATTGATCTTTCTTGTTCACCAGCAATTTTAATTTCCTCTGTCAAATGTTCTAACCACACACTGCCTTATTTTCTTTCAACTCGACGAAATTTATTGGCTGACATTGTTGGAATATCCATAAGACTTGTTATGTGAGCTGCTTGAGTGTAAAAGCTACCAGAAGTCACAGTTGCCCACACAAATGCAGTTTTTATTTTATTACTGCTACCAATGTTTCCACGCTCGATCACAGCACTTGAAAATTAATTCACTTCGAAATCCATCATGTCTTTCACTAACAAATTCAATTTGTGAAGATTCACACATATTTCAATGTCTTTCCAGAAGAAATGCCCACTCTATTACATGCTTCAAGTCCACTATGCGATACCCAGATATCTCAGACAAGCCTTTATTTGGACCAGCTTCCACAATCAATTGAAAATGATCGCAAGTGCAGGAGAAGTGCAGACGGATTTTCCTTCAACTCTCAATGTCAATTGGGTTGCGTTCAAAAGATGTACTATAGTCGGGGTGGGTCAGTTCTTAAAATAAAGCCTTGTTCACGGTTTAAACTTTAATTAAAACTCAGGAATAAACACATTACACAAATTAAAACTCTGCCATCTCAAAAGTATCTCTCTTACCCAGTGCCAACATTTTAGGTTATAACATTCAAAACAACATTATCATAAGAACTTAAAACTATAACGCTACGAAAGCCAATCAGCGGCCGAGTAGCGGCGCGACGACAGATCAGTGATTGGTCGGCGCGACGCGCGGGAGCAAACATGCTAGCGCGTTGGTGAATATCTTTGAGGCGGCTGTCCTCTATTGGCCCTCTTACGGCCAGAGAAATGGGAGCGTTCGGAAACGTTTTCCGCTATAGTACGTAATAAAATTTTACTTATCTTTATATTTCAATGTTACCTTTAGATTCCTCGTAGAACTGGTCAACGAATAAGAAAAAAAAAACAGATTATAATAACTTGTTCAAAATAAAGCACGGAACAGAAAAAAAACAGATTGTAACTGAATTATATTTGTTTCTGAACGCACCATAACAAATTTCGACGTGAAAAAGCTTGGTAGGTATCTACTACAAAATAAAACAAACTATAAATATTTAAATATGTGTGTCTGTTTGAAACTGTTTGCAAAATGCGTAAAAGGTGACGTAATCCGGCAAAACCATATTTTGCAAATGTTTGCAAGTTTAATTTTGTGATTACCTACTTTGGTAGTTTACCGATTTAAAATAATTTTATTTATTGTTGACCAAAAACATATTATTCAAATAATACTAAGAAACACTGACTTTGTACTCATCACTGACACGTATGACGTAGGTAATTAGTATTGTGACGAGATTTCATAAAAATCACGGGCCAACTTGATGTTTCTAATACCACCGAAAATAGAATTGTGTTTTTAGAATATTTAACTATTATACCTACGATAAATTAGAATTACAATAATACAGTATAATAGATAATATGAATCAAATGTATACTGAAGAAATATTGCAATTAAATCAATGAAAATGCATAGCATACAAAATAATAAGTACGCAAGAACTTCCGCGCGCAAATCATATAGCGCGGGACAACCGAGCTAGGAATGTATTTTCTAAGTTTCTAACAGTCAAACAAGTGAACGAAGTTTGGCAACGCCTTTTTTTCGTCCACATATTGCATGTAGGTCAAGGTTACGAAGAACGGCATCGTTGCATAAAACCTTCCTACGACTACTGGTATTTATGTTGCCATACAACAATAAAATTGTTTACATTAAAAAAAAAAACAACATTGATGTCATCAGTTTTATGTTATTTTATATTGTTATTTTTTTGAACGGTTGGAAAGGAAATAATTAAAACTAATTATTGATTTAACAGAATTATTATAAGATCGTCTGCACCTGCACGCCATCTAGCGTGCCATAGTCTAAACAAGTTTACTTGTCATTATTTGTCAAAAGTCACGCACACTACTAAAGAAGTGTCAAATTTTGCCGGGATTTCACTATTGTTTTTCTCGCTAAATAATGTAAGATAATGCCCAAAAAGGTCGATTGCGGACACTTTCCATTGTTGAGAAGTGATAAAATGATAAATTTTAAAGAAAAAGTCTCTGTGTGTCGTGTAAAGGTGTATTTCAAAAATGTATGGAGGGTCGCTTGACACATCCACCTTAAGCAATTTGCTAGGACACATAAAATTGTTGTAGCAGATAGCACAGTAGTTGGTGCCTTTGATACTTATTTTTGTTCAGTTTGTTGTTTGTTATAATAATATGAAATAATATACATATAAATAATGTTGGTTTATGATCATTACATTACATAGGTCAGATTAATGTTTGCAATGGTCTTTTATGGAAGGAACCAAAAAATGGGTTTGAGTGAAACTATCCAGTAAGTCATTGTTTTGGACCTATAAATTGATTATCTGACTGTAGAAGGTCCACCCTTTAACTATTTTTATATTAGTAGCCTATCAGCAAGATGATTACTTAAGGTACACTATAAGGGATCCGGGGCGAGAGGGAATGGGACGCCGTCAGCTCCAGGTAGAGAACCTCTCGTCCCAGCCGCCGCGGGAGACGCTCCGGGGGTCGGAGGCCACGTGATGGCTTCCGGCCACCGTAGGCGCGGGCCTGTGGACGATGAGTAGTGGGCAAGCTCGCTGTCCGTCCGTCTTATGACGACGACAGGCCGTGTCGACAGCGCGTTCGTGTTCCACGCGCGCCTCAAAGAGATGTCAGCAACATGGAAGGGGCCCACAGGGGCCGACGCCCGTCGGGGCTGCGGGTTGTTCGAAAGAGATACCGCGGCCTCGACACAAAGGGGTAAGAAGGAACATGGGTGGTTTTTAGTCAGTAGAAGTCTGACACACCCTACCGCTCTGCCCAAAGCGGGAGGGAGGAGTCATTTGATGATTTCCCACCCTCCAAAAAAAAGGTGCAATACACCGTGAAATCAAAATCGTTGTTTTCCCGCAGTGAAATGGTTTTGTCTTGGTAATACAATCGTTTTATAAACAAATAAAATATTGGAAACCAAAAATGGCAGATTAACCATTGTGAAAATAGAAACAGAAATGTGAACATAGAAAAAATAGAAACTCAGTAAGAATGTGAATTGAAACCTCGAGTCTTGTAGAGTGAGACAAAGCTGTTAATGGACAGATAGGGAATCTAACTTGTATGTTCACAAATAAGTAATAGATGAATAACTGTCAATAATTGATGAATTACTGCAGTTAATATTGCATAATATCAACCAAATATTATCAATAGTTGATAAAAATTAACAAAAAACAAATTTGAAATTAAAATTGCAATAATGAGTAACAGTGACGAAGCGTCAATAATATAATACAAAAAGGCAAACCGAAGAACAAAACTGTGTTTTTTTTTATTATTTATTTTGTATTTATTTCAGTTTTTTTTCTGTTTGTTTTATTAACCTCATTTTCGATATCAGCGACTCCTAAAACCACGAAATTGACGATCATGTCGAATAATCCAAAAAATTTCGTCAGTGCCATATTGAATTTTCATTTTTGACCGTTGAGGAGTTCGTAATCAGCTCATCTAGATATATATATAATTATGTCCGCATAATATTTTGTTTAAGAATTATTTTCCTACTCCTAACCGTTAAGGAGTTATACCTTTCATCATCAGTTCATCAACATGAGGCGATGACTCCCAGATGCGAATTCTTGAATAGTTTTATAAAAAACACGAAACACGTAATACCTGCCTATAAAATTTGAGGGTGGCCCTCGATTACCCTGAGATTCCATCATCAGATCCTGACATGGGGACAATGGGGCCACCTCGGGAGTATAATTATTCTTTCGAATAAAAAAGAATTTTGAAAATCGGTTCATAAATGACGGAGTTATAACGTTTCTCCCCTACATAGTCTCAATTCCTGCCCTTGTCATAACTCGATAATATACCCTAATAAACGGTTCTGTGAGCGACAGAGGTCACGTGAGCGCGCTGATACGAATTTAGTTTTGAATTCTGACACCCGAGGACCGGCTTATTTGGCGCTGTCTGTTGCTTTCTTTGTTGACATGAAAAATGTTGACATTTTTGTAATATTTTTAATTCTATGATGTATTTAATATTTTTACTACTTGAGAGTGTAATTTTCACGAAGAGAAGCCGGTGAGAATCGAATTATGGGCATGCTACGTCCCTGATAACTAACAACATCACAAAATTAGCCAACTTTAGATGTGTCAACATATTCTTGCACAAGGCATTTCACAAAATAATATTTTATTACAATGTTTGGCCACATATCACTATTTTATTCCTTATTATAATAATTTAGTTTGAAATTATGTCAGCTTCCAACAATTGTTTTGAATGAGATTTCATTTACTTACTCTACAGACTAACTGCCACACTCAGAGAGCTTTAATGAATACTTAGGCCATCACTTAGTAAAGGTTTTGAGTTTTATCATTCAAAAGTATGTCAAATCTTTAAAAAGGTCACTAATTATGTATAACTAGCTTTACCCATGTGTTTCAATGTCCTTTTTCTTACCTACTACCTGCCTACCTACCTACGTACCAATTACCTACCTACCACCAACCTACCTACCTACCACCAACCTACCTACTACCTACCTACCTAACCAAAAATTATCCTATGTCTGTCTCCTGGTTCTAAGCTACCTCCCCACCAATTTTCAGCCAAATTGGGTCAGCCGTTCTTGAGTTATAAATAGTGTAACTAACACGACTTTCTTTTATATATTAAAAATAATATAGATTATATTACTTTACAGCATATTCCAGTACATTAATTTGGAATAGCTTATTCAATTGCACATAATCACTTAACAGCATTCTCTTCTAGAATGGTATAGTTTGGTTCAAACTTAATGGCGGCCCGGAACTTAGACTGCTCAGGTATGACAGTTCAAACTTTAATCCTGCTCGAAACTTCTAACGTAAAGCTGTGAATAACACAATTTTAGGTATCAGCGGGCCACAGAAGACGCATTGTCTTGACTGTATAATGCCCAGACTGTGACTCGCAGCTAACTTTCGAGCCGCCATTAAGTTTGGAACAAACTATATTAATGTTATTCTGATAACATTCAACATTTTGGTGTCAATAACCATAAATTGATAAATAGTCCCTCTCTAAACAAAACACCAATTATTTTTATCAATACTGGAAGATGAAAACTAGGTATCATGGTCTTGCACTGGGCAAGACTAGATAGTTTTCATCTTGCAAATATGAACTTTGCAGCTATGATGTTAAAGTTGATAATAGATCTAACTTATTAGGTTATAGGTATTCCATGTTCACTGATCTTTTTGTGTTATGAATTTGATGACCTATTTCAATAATATTTTCTTTTCTTCAAAAGAATACCATGTACTTAGGACAAGAGATACGTATCTACAGATAATTAATTAATGTCCTTCTGTGCAAGGCCAGAAGTCTGTAAATCACATAAATTGTAACAATGAACTAAGATATACAGATAAAACCATGATAGAACCATAAATTATGCATACGCGCACAGCAAACGTGACAGATGCAGATATATAAATACAAACATAGAGGCTGCTTGTTCAATCTATTTCATGTGATTTACCAAAATAAACATAACTTCAAAACAACGGATACCCAATCAGACTGAAAACGGAAATATATCTGTCAACTCGGAAGACCTAAATAATGCAGCTGCACGATAACTTTCACATACCTAAGTACATAATTAATCAAATCCAAGTAAATTGCATGAACACAACAAACATTTTCCGCGTAGATACGGATTACTTTAATGCTGTAATAACCGTGTGTACAAATAGGATATAACACAAATCGTCGTGGTAATATTATACAACATTTTACCTGTGATCCATGGACGGGGCGGTAACGGTATCTTCATCGCTGGATTACACACGGAACTCGCCAGACCTTGAGCCGAATGACTTCTAGTTTCCATGCACCGACTTGAACTAAAGTTATCACAATTTGTTGATGAAATCATTGTGCGCGTATTCACAAAATTTGTTCCGCGTAATTTGCAACGAACAAAAGTAGTCCAACATATGTTGGGCAAAAAAACAAAGAAATATTGGCTATCACCGAAGAGTCACAACGCGCATTACACGTTCCCTAAAGATAAAGTAAATTAAATGCTGAAATCTCATATGAGATTAGCGTCATCAAGTTAAACTATTACATGTAAAATGTAAAAATAAATCAATCGACTCCTACAACGCCATATGTAGCTACCACCATAACATTATCAATAGAACGAACGAATGAACTGAAGCCAGCAGAAAAAGAAAACTAGAAATTACCCAGAGAGAATAGATGTTCTAACTTGAATCCTAGGCTTTTTAGAAACCGTAAATCTCATTAACGTTTGTATCTACGAGACTCGTAAATGGGGAAGTTGAGCAATACTGAAGTCATTGCCAGTAGAGTCAGTCAGCTGAGAAGATTACTATAGTGATTACATGCATAGGATCACATTTTGTATGTTATTACTTTTTTTGTGAAAGAAAGAAACGATGGACGGACTGTGTTAAGAATGTTATGGTAAGAAAGGAGGTGTCTTATGAGATGACGAAAAATAGAGAAGTATGGACGAGGAAGACATGCTGCGCCGACCCCAAATGAATTGGGATAAGGGCAAGAAAATGATAATCTACTTAAAACCGGAAACTGACCTAAAAAAATTTAATCTCGCGGGCTACCCTATCTAAGATCCCATTCTCTAAAGTTTTATTTAGTCTGTGGGTCCCATCACAGTTCAGTCTGGCTCACTAGTTCCGGTGTAAGCCAATCCCATGATTGCATGCATACGAATTGTCAATCAATATCATTCATTCGTACATTTCATTCATACTTCAAAAACAATCATCAGCAAAGAGAAAGAGAGCATCGATCCAGTGTTGCCGTTTTAGTGACTTTGTCACTAGATCTAGTGAGTTTTTGAGGTTTATGGTGACTTTTTTTCACGATTTAGTGACAAAAAAAAGTCTGGTGACTTTTAGCGACTTTTTGATGATCGACACAACATTACATAATTATTTATCCTGTTGATGCAATCCATATTTAATTAGCCAGAAAATTGTGTATACTTACTAGTACTAATACAAAAATGCTGCAAGTATTACTATTAACGAGATTTAGCCATTACAGTTTTGTCGCTGCCACACTCGAACGCAGAATTAGAGCGGACGTTCAGTTTGCAACAACAACTCTGAATTCAATACTGATGATACGGAATCAGCTAAAATGTTTAAAAAAACCTGCAAAAGTTATGTTTTACCAAGTGAAGTCTTGTCCCAAATGACGAAAACCGTTAAAAACATAAATAAGAACGTACTGTGCCATCTACTTCCACATTACAAGCGCAAGCTTCGACTTCCACGGCAACTACAGAGCCGTCCACTTCCACCATGCTGGACGAAGATAATGCAGTAAAGTAAGTAAGTAAGTGAGTAGTAAGTGATGAAGATTTAATGCAATTAAATAATTTTTAAACAGTGTTTTTGGTTAATTCAAATTATTGTTCGTTGATTTTTCATGTTTTTTAAGTTACTTCTAAACAGTAAATTTAGTGACTTCTAGTGACTTTTTGAATTTAATTTTTCACCCAATCTAGTGACATTTTGGTAGGAGTTTGGTGACTTTATTTTTCCCTAAGCGGCAACACTGCATCGATCGGCATCAGTCTTGTGAGTTGAGTCTATCAACAACATTACAACACTAAAAATCAATAAAATGAATTAGATTTTCGTTAAACAGTGTTTGGCGCATATAAATTATTATGCTCTGAACTGTGATATTTTTACATGTGTTTTATTGTTGAACAGGCACCGCAGCAGCTAAAGCTATGAAAAATATACTGGTATTTTAGTTATATACCAACTTTTGAATCGAGATCCATTTTGCCAGAGACTTTTGTTGGAGCAGCCAGCGCTGGGGTGAGTTGAATTAAAA
This sequence comes from Diarsia brunnea, assembly GCA_949774965.1. Lineage (NCBI taxonomy): Eukaryota > Metazoa > Arthropoda > Insecta > Lepidoptera > Noctuidae > Diarsia > Diarsia brunnea. Next base: position 8,827,621 of record OX459008.1, on the reverse strand, counting down.
TACCATTTTTGCCTAATAAAATAAATAATAAAGTAAAGATTCAATATTCTTTATTTGCTTGAAATATGGTACAATATGGTCTCAAAAATAAAACGGTTCACATATTTCGCTTACTACATTCAGCATGCAAACTTAAAAATAAATTAAAACACCGAGTACCTACTTACTCGTAATTTACACATAAAACAATGAAGAAAAAATATTAATAAAAATATCATTAATAATAAATTAATTCTCTGACAATAATGTTTAGAGAATTTAAAATGAGGTAAAGTAATAAACTTTAAAAAAAAAACACATATAGGTAATACAACTAAAAAAACACCTAACAAAAACAAATAACAATATATCAATACACAAAATCAAGTAATTTTTTTTTTTTTTTTTATTTTCAATGGGCTTGCTCTTGACCTCAATCTTACCCTAAGGGCAAAGATGAGGTCGACGATGGAACGAGCTTACCCAGAAGAAGCCTATTTACTCGCGACTTAAATAGATTGGAGTTATATGAATATTATATTTATTCAAACTAATCGATACAATAGTAAGGTGTAAGTTACGATTGACTACAGACACAAATCAATAACAAAAAAGTATAAATATAATAAAAACGTAAAAAAAACATAACATATCAGTAAACTATTTTTATACAGTTGAAATAAAATCACATGGTACCTACTATAAAAATATATAGTAAAAATTTAGTTTAAATAGAATGCTCAACCTGGGAGGAAAAAACTTTTATTGCTGTATTCCCTTGTTCTATTTTAGTTGAGGGAGCAACTACAAGTTAATAAAACCCTTTTTCAATCAAACCCTTTCTTGTATCTTGACCATTTTGTATGATCTTTCATCTTTCCTTAGTATTATAGCCACAACCACTTAATTTTGTTAAATTGTTTTAGCTAAGAAATGGCCATGTACGTGGATACTGATACAGATACTGTCACTGACAGTGAAAGGCCACCAAACAGGATTGATGTAAGTTTAAAACATCCTTAATTCCTAATTCTTACTAAATTCAATTGAATTAAGTTGTGGGATACAATTTTATTGTTTTTAATTTAAAAAAACATATTTGCTTTGTTTATCTTTTATTTTCTACTAAAATGTTAGTGTCTTTTTACCCGACTGCAAGGGAAGGGTAATGTTTTTTTGTCTGTGTGTTACATTGTTTTTATTTTTCCAGATTGACTTCAGGAGTACCTGTTATGAAAAGATACCATTGTGGAAGTCTTGGGCTGCAAAAGGCAAAGTTAAGGAAGCCATTGACCAGTTAATGTTCTTAGAAAAACAAACTAGACCTGTAAGGCTGTTTTTAAGTTTTGGTTTCTTTGAAACATAAACTAACACCCATTTTCCCATGTGGGTAGGCAGAAACCATAGAACCCCACTTGTGTGATACTCACATACTCCTTTTGCCTTGTCTACATTCATATATATGTCTCTATTACAGAGTGGTAGAAGGGTGGTAATATAGAGCTGTTCAAGTAAAAAAGAAACTTCATGCAATTTCGTAAGAAAATCTATTGAAACCATAAACGCAAATTATAATTAGTATTTTTTTGTTGATATTATTAAGCCTCATTGATATTGTACTATTTGATCCAAATGCATGGGCATTGCTTAGCATTTGGTCTATGAAGCAAATTAACCCAGCGGCTGGAAGAATTTATAAAAATACCATATTAACTTTTCTATAATCAAAAATGTATCTTTTACTAAGAGGACTTATGCCTATGCATTTGGATCAAATAGTACAGTATCAACGAGACTAAATAATATTTTCGAAAAAAAGTATAGTAAATTGGAAAGTGTTGTCAGGACAAAATAATTTATTTATATGAGGCTGCGGGTTGTTCGCAAGGGATACCGCGGCCTCGACATGAAGGGCTAAGAAGGAACATGGGTGGTTTTTAGTCAGTAGGAGTCTGACACTCCCTTTCGCTCTGCCCAAGAGCGGGAGGGGTTATTTGATGATTTCCCACCCCCCCCAAAAAAAAAAAAAGGACAAAGTAATTTATTTATATGAAACTTTAAGTAAGTGCAGGGTCACTCGGTTCGGTATAAAATTTTGGTACAAATATCAGTAGGTAACAGAAGAACGTCAGCGCTTATGCTTGTATTTTTTTTTATCTGAATCGTAGTGCAGTCTTACACTAATAAATACAAATTTATACCTTAATATATGTTACAGGGTACTGATGTAGACACCACAGCAAGAATCGTGGTAGCAATTGTTCAAATATATTTTGAGGCTAGAAATTGGCAGGCTCTCAATGAACAAATTCTTCGTCTGGCAAAAAAAAAGTGAGATAATTAAACATCTAAAATTCAGAACAAATACATACCTAAAACAAAATGGATTGTAAATGTAATGATTCTATTTTACCATGCTTTTAGGTCGCAGCCCAGACAAGCTATAGTGAAAATGGTACAGGAATGTCTTACTTATGTGGACAAAATACAGGATAAACAAACAAAAATTAAACTTCTTGAAACATTAAGTTTTGTAACTGAGGGTAAACCTTACCTAAGCGCAGAAACAGGATTGCTAATACGTAGTATGACCAAAATAAACGAAGAAGAAGTAGAGAGTAATCCAGCCATCCATGAAGCAGCAAACCTCAGCGGCGTCGAAAATGGTTTACCTTTGAATTTTATGGATGAAAGGGATATGGTTAAACCTAATGGAAAAAAGCGAAAACTATTAGATAGCCGATGTAAAGAAATGCTGCATAATGTATACAAATATTTTAATGATCTCAAAAACAAAGACATGTCAAGTGTCTTCGACACTTCTTCGACCAGATTAGTAGCTTTGGCGACAGGACAACCGTGGTCTAGTGTGAAAAGGGTGATGTTAGAAGCGAGACATATCGAAGAAGGAGAACAAGGGGGAGAGTTTAATTCTCCGACAGCGAAAATTAAAAGAAGAATTACCCTTAACGATGAGGAAAGAGCTGTAGTCCGAGAAACAATAATTGATTACTATTATGACTATTACGATAAAGATGAAGATTTTCCGACTATGACCGCTCTTCATGATAAAATGAAGGAAAAATTAAATTATGCGGGTTCATATTCAACACTACGTAAAGAAATGGCGCGCATGGGATTTCAAAGGAAAAAATTAGATGGAGCTGATGGTCGTTCCGGAATACTTGTGGAGAAAAATGAGACACGGTTCCTTAGAATAAATTTTCTTAATAAAATTACCGAATATCGAACACAAGGCCGCCCAATCGTTTATACTGGTGAAACATTTGTCGACAATTCCTTCACGCCAAGGGGTGCTGCTAGACGTTTTGGATTAGTAATTGTTCACGCTGGTGGTTTGGATGGTTACGTGCCAAATGCGTTACACATGTTTGAGGCTAGGCCAAATACTGAAGAAAATGTTCACTATATGAACACCGAAGACTATATAAAATGGATAACTAATCAATTAATTCCCAATTTAAAAGCAAATAGTGTTGTGGTCATTGACCACACTTTTTACCAAAATATATTACAAAATCCCGCTCCAGGTCCTAATGCTCGTAAACAAGAAATGCTTGACTGGCTCGATTATCGTAACATCATATACTCATCGTCCATGCTGAAGCCACAGCTTTATCAGTTGATATTGCAACATAAGGATAGATGTAAGGAATATCAAATAGATACTATTCTTAAAAATAACAACCACGGTGTTCTTCGTCTACCACCTTATCACCCAGAACTAAATCCAATCAGGAAAATATGGCCATTAATTAAACAGGCCTTAGGAACGAGAAAAGATTTGACTACCATAAAACACAAAAGAAAGTTTGCAGAGGAAAAAATAAATTCAATAACTCTACAACAATGGAAAAATCTTTGTGATCTTGCAATAAAAGATGAAAAGAAATTCATTGGACACGACGCTGCTATTGATGCCTTAACAGAGAAAATAGAATCGAATGCCGACGAGTCTTCTGAAGAGAGTGAAACCGAATTAGACATAGATCATCCAATGTTAATAAATGAATAGAAAAAACTCCATGATTCAATATAAAACATGGCGTGAAAAACTGTAAAGCCAAAGAAGATGAACGCCAAAGAAGCAAGCATTATCATGTTGGGAGAATTTTATAACACTACAGGCCATTTAGTTGCTGGAAAATGTTCGTGCCGCGCGTAGGCGCTCGCTCGCCGTCTGCGCTTGCGTGCCTTTGGTCATATTTTTCTAACCAAACCTAACCCATTCGGTTGGTATGCCCTAGCAATAAAAACGATAGGTACTCTTAAGTTTAATCAACTGTTACCGGCGCGGCACATAGGTATAGCCTGCTAGAACTATGACTGTGTAACCGTACTTCGACATTGAGCCGTAACATGCATAATAACTAATTACTTTTCAAACATTATGATAAAACAATTTCGTGTTCAAATAAATGCGATTTTTAAGAAAAAGGTTTTTATTTTCTTTGTGATTTTTGTTTCAAAAATTATTTTTTTATTTTTTCTAGCCTGTACTGTCCCACTGCTGGGCAAAGGCCTCTCCCAATTACTTCCAAGTGCTCTCTTCGTGCGCGTCCAGATCGTCTCGTCACCTCTTTAAAAAATATTTGTGAACTTTAATGTAGGGTTCGTTTTCATTTATATTAGTAAAAAATTGTTTAGGCAGTCCGGAACCCGGATGTCACCTAGATTGTCTACGTTAAGGCGCGTCCCCACTAGGAGCCGCGCGGGTCATAGTGAAACGTACCTATAACGTAACCTGTTTGGGTGAGACGCTCAGGCATCGCTTACTTCCACACTCACGCGTGCGGCCCTAATGGGGCCTTTACATTGCCTGATTGACTCAGTTACTAGCACAGAACAGAAAGATTCTGTTCTGTGGTTACTAGCGTACCAGACCACACAATCTATTCCAGTAGCAACATTACACAGCTTATCATCGTAATCATTTTGTATAGTTGCAATTACGCATCAATTGTAATTTAATAAAAAAAACTTCGTTAACGTTAGTGTGGTCCCCACATTATATAAAGTTACTGTTCCTGCGCCAAAAAGACCACTTTTCAAGCCAAAATAAAAATAAAAGAAATCCAGAAACCGTCAAGTCAACAAGTCAGTCAAGTCATTGTCCGTGATCTTCTTTCTGTCATTGTCACAATCGTGAGTTTGCATTACCGAGCATTTTGATCGGAATTGAAAAGCTTTTCATTGTTTACTGATTATACTCTCAGTTACTAGCCCAGATTAATAAAGTAATTATTTAATAAATAGATTGGCTCTTTTAATTTGCTCATTTTATCTTTGCATTAACGATCGTGCATCTGTTTCAGCTTTGTAAAAATGTCGACGAACGGCGATATCACAAGCCTTGATGCCAGCGGCAAAATTGTTAAAATGGAAGTAAGTACAGCTCTAACAACATAGCTTAACAATATTCTTAAACTTAATCTATGTACCATGACGAGATGGTTGGTAGTTACTTTTCTAGAAAACAATAAAGTGTTGATGGGCAACTACCCATCCAAATTGCTGATGTGTGTCAAACCTTATTAGTTTTCTCACTAATCTGGCAATTTTGTGTTGTTTAGCTATGTTACTTAGACAATCTTAGGTTATGGTGTTATGCATATTAAGAAGTTAATCTTGACAATCATTTAAATGTTATGTTTCTGTTTTAGGTTGATTACAGTACCACCTGTGATGAAAAGATTCCACTGTGGAAGTCATGGGCATCCAAAGGGAAACTTCAAGAAGCCATTGATCAACTTTTGGCCCTAGAAAAACAAACTAGAACTGTAAGTTATTGTTTTCTCTTATTGTCTCACATAACACCGCACCTTATTCCCGGTGAAGTAGAATCTGGATTTGTGCCTAGGTGATGGCAATTAGCTTGTCCTCTATGCATGGAACTTAACCTAAAAGGTTAATTGTGGGCACTGTAGATGCTGCAGTTATAATTCCTGTAAATATTAAGTTATTTATTATTAAATGACGATTTTTGATACACACATAATATCCATCAAGAATAGGTCAACTGATCTAATGTTATTTTAAACTAAAAAAAGAGCAACTGACTTCTAAGAGAGAAACATGGTGTCAAACAAAAGTCAACGAAACTTCTTTTTCAATTTTTTTTTGCAAATTAATGTTAATGATCTCTTACTTAAGGTGTAAATAAACCACCTTAAGTAAGAGATCATTAACATTGACAAAGGAGAAAAATAAAATTATACAAGCTAACTCTAACTTAAGCTACCCTAGCAAAGTTCATCATCTGCCTAGCCTTTTGCCAACTGTGTTGGGTTCGGCTTCCAGTCTAACCGGATTTTACCGGATGCAGCTGAGGACCAGTATTTTACATGGAGCTACTGCCTATCTGACCTCCACAACCCAGTTAATACTGGGTAATACAATACCCTTTGGTAAGACTGGTTGTCAGAGTTTCAGGTCACTGACTACCTGTAACAACTGCCAAAGATCTATATATATATGGCAGCCGGGACCAACAGCTTAACGTGCTTTCCGAGGCACGGAGGAAACTCAGTATGTAATGGGAAATCACCCATCCACAGACCAACCTAGGCATGCACGGCTTAACCTAAAGATCGACCCGGAATAGCAGTTATTATTAAACCACGAGCTCCTCTCACCTACCAAAGCAAACCCCTAAACTCTACCCTAGCAAAGTTAATAAAACTTATATCGCATACAACCTCTTCCTTTTTTTTTATCACTATCATCACTACATAGTATAAAACAAAGTCGCTGTCACTGTCTGTCCGTCCCTACTGTAACGAGTCTTTTAAGCCTGTTACATACTATTGAATTCTTTGCTTTGATTTGTAGGCTCTGGTTGGTGTTGCCTTATGAAAATTCATTTTTGGTTGACTTGGATTCGTGAAGTGGTCACACTGATTTTTATTTTCGATGCTGTCAAATTGACTTTGACATTTCTTGCTTTTCGACCTACAGCCTGGAATCAATGGAGTGATTTTTGAGCGCTCCAATAAAATCTCAAAATATAACTTGAGATGGGCGGCATCTAGTCCCTAATTATGTGGTAGCCGATTGCCCTTGTCATGATCCTAATTGGATAGCCTTTATTTTTTAAGGTAAGCGAATTCTTTGTGATTTCGGTCCGTTCCGCGTTGTCATGGCTATTTTGATAGCAGACGCTAATAGTTTCCGATATTTAATTGTTTCAGGATCTTTTAACTTCATTTTATAATTATTTGCTTGGATTCATTCATCTACTGATGACCACATTTTGATTTTTGGAAGAAACGGTGAGTTTAATTGTTTTGGCTCGTAACCACGACTCCTGCGTCGAATCGCCATTTTTTATCCGCTAACGATTATTCATGTTTGTTTTCAGCCACAAGGCGTTTTTTTTCCATATTACTTAAATTTTTGAACGCACGCCCCTACCAAAATGCATATATCTTGGACCGCCGTTGGCAATCTCGGCGAATATCACCAAGATGCTCTTGGATAATCCATCAGGTTCCTAATTTAGTCGACGGAGTTTGGTATGGTTTATGATACATAACTTCAATTTATTTTAAAAAAGTGCAATAATGACAGGTCTTAGAATAACAGCGATGTCATCTTAATTTTACACATTAGAGCTGTTAGCTTTAGAATTAGAAAGGAATTTTCAAACCAGCAGCCTTCGGGTAATAAAGTCGTTCTTACTTTTCATGATCGATTTTTATTGATACCTTCCCGCTTGAAGATTAAAAGTCTCAAGCTCCCGCAGGTAAGTCTATCCTTGGCATAGTTTTGTGTGTACTCCAGGCGCCCGAATTTTCACTTTTACTTATTTTTATTTGGAGCACACCATACAGTTTAATTTCATTCATCTCACTCTCTTCTCATCTCACACACTCTTTTTTTTATTATTACAATTGTCGCTCAGCGAACAGGGACTTGAAGTAGGTTTGTCTGGTACCTATATACTGTCATTATTGCACAATTATTAAATAACTTATGAGTCTATTGTTTGCATTAGTTTGTTCTACATTGTTACTTCAATAACTTTGTGTTTATTTTAATTTTTGACTCATAAGTAGTACTTAACTTAATTTGGTGAATCTTTGTAAACAATATTTGGTGTTTACTTATTGATAATTTTGTTTATTGACCTGTTTGTTTTAATAACATGTTTTTTTTCTTAGCAAAACCAACAGAAATGTATAGCATTGACCGTGTTTTGTTGTTCTCAACAGTAAAGTTATTTTAAAAACTAAGTTTAACTTTTAAAGAAAATAATTTAATCTAATTGTAAGTACAATATTGTACATTTAATTTATCTAGATTTAAGCTGCTTGTAAGTGATTATTGCACTTTTAAAACGATAAAATTAACTTAGTAATTTTTCATGGGAATACCACATTGACTTCAATACTTAACCTCAAACTTGAGAATTTATTTTCAAACTTTTAACTTTTTGAAATTTAGTTTTTGCTTTTCGTTTGCTATTCGCCTTGCTGTTTGTTAGTCATGGACAAGGGAGTTCAGTCTCCGCCGCTTCAGGATTCGGGTGATGTCGATACCTGTACTGCTGTTGATGCTTATGCTCTCAGTTAATATCATAGGAATTCTACCTAAAACTTATTCTGGTCATAGATACATACTTTCGGTTGTAGACGTTTTTACTAAATATTGCTGGTTCTTTCCAATGATCAATGCTACCACTAGAGTAATTTGTAAACATTTTGAAAAAGAAATATTTCTCAAATTTGGTTGTCCAAAAATAGTAGTTTGTGACAATGGAACTCAATTTACTTCAAAACATTTTGTAGATTTTTTGAAAGGTTTTAATATAACCAAAATATTTTATAATACTTTGTATACACCTCAAAATAACCCTGTTGAGAGATATAATAAAACGGTCGAAACCTGCATATCGTGTTTTGTTAAAGATGATCATAGAACTTGGTCAAGTTTTTTGCCCAATGTTCAATTAGCTTTAAATAATAGTGTAAACCTTGCTACTGAGTTTACTCCTAACTTTCTGATGTTTGGTAGGGAGCTTATTCTTGATGCGTCATTACATCACTTTAGTAGTTCTGTTGATAACTTATCTCAACTAGAAATTTCAAATAGGAATGCTTATGCAGTTTCTCTTAATTCACTTAGTGATATTTTTGTTAAAGTTCAAGCTTACTTGTTAAAGGGGTATAAGCGAAATGCCGCTTATTATAATAAAGGTCGGAAAGTCATTTCTTTTGGTGTGGGTGATATGGTGTGGAGAAGAAGTTTTGTTCAATCTCATGCTCCTGCATATTTTTCAGCTAAGCTTGCACCTAAGTTTGTAAAGTGTAAAATAACTGAAAAGGTTTCGGATAACGTTTATGTTTTGAAAGATATAAATAAAGGTTCAGTGGGACGTTATCATGTTAAAGATATTATTAAATTTTAATTTGGTTTCCAAGTGTTAGTCTTGATTTTGATAAATTCTGTTTGAAGGTCGTTTTTGACAGTGTGATGTACGAGGGGATGGATGATAGGTTATCAACGATTTGAAAGATGTATGTTAGGTAACTTCTTATAAATTTATTGAATTTGAATTCTTAACATTCTAAAAATAAAACTTAGGCCATTTTTGTTAATTAAATACAATTTTTTTTCACACTAAATGTTTTTCACATCAAAGGATCTTATTTTATGTTTTGTTCGTTTTTGTTGGATTGTATAAGATCTTATTTTTTAAGGGTAACCTTTTACCTGTTTACATTTTATTAAGATCTTATGTAACCCTACACTTCAGGTTATTTTTACCTTGAGATCAAAAACTTGAACTCAATTTCAAGTTTTTGTAATCTTTTTTTTTCATAGTTTGAAATCATTCTATTTTCTCTTCGTCATAAATAGTAATCGATTTTTAAATCTATTTTGTGCTGTTCATTGACAGAATTGTTTCTCATTTTTACTAGAGTTTCATTCTCTTTAATGATCGGATTTGACTTTGTTAGTAACGCGTTCATCCTGGACTTTACTTTTTAGGGTCATTCTGTAACCTTTGTTACAAAATGCCTTATTATTTTTTGAATCTTGGTGTAACTTTTGACCTTGATTTCGACTCTTTTTTCCATTGTGCTCGGAAAGTCGGTGGTGTTGTGCCGATCACAATGTGGGATTTCGGCCCCGGCCATATTTTTTCCTTTTTCCATTGTGTTGGACATTGTTGTTCCAATCACAATGCGGGATTTTTTTTGACTTTCGTCATTCTTTTTTCTTTGCGTTCGGAAGTTCGGTGGTGATGTGCCGATCGCATTGTGAAACTTTGGCTTTCGCCTTTTCGTTATTGAGATTTCTCATTGGAGATCTCAATGATTTTTTGTGTTTGTCTGTGTTTGGGAGATTGGTAGTGTTGAGCCAGTCACAGCAACATTCTTTTACAGCTATTGTGCTCGGGAATTCGGTGGTGATGAGCCGATCACAGTACGCTTTCCTTTGTTTCGTTGCAGGTTGTGCCTGTAACAATATTTTAAATAAGGTCTTTCAGCTTTATTTAAAAACTTTTGTTTGGAGTTTCAAATTTTTTTTTGGATTGTTGGATACGGAGTTAGTCAGTGGCAATAGAGCCTAACTGCACTCATAGAGATGGTAGAGTTGGAAGCAGTTGACATAGTAGTCAGTGGCGATAGTGCCTAACTGCACTCAAAGTTGTACTGTTCCAAGTGGTTTGAAATTTTTAGTCAGTGGCGATGGTGCCTAACTGCACTAAAAATTGTAGTTTGTATTGGTAAATTGTTCGAATTCGTTTGAAATTTGTAGTCAGTGGCTATAGTGCCTAACTGCACTGTTTTGGAGTTTAGAAGCGCTAAGAGATTTCTCTCTTCGTTTCATTTAACTAGTTTTTATAACTTATATTTTTTTCTGTTTTTCACAGATTTCATTTTTGACTTTTTGTCATTTGCATGTTTTTACTTTTATTAAATTCTTGAGACCTTGTCGTTTGACATTTTCAGAATTCATTTACACTTTGAATCTTTTATGATTCTTTTCTTTTTTTGGATTTAGAAAGTTGTTAAGACTGGTCTATTGTGTTGAAGATTTCTTTCTAATAAAAGAAAGTTCCTTTCTTTTATTTTCGGGGAGGGATGTAATGTAACGAGTCTTTTAAGCCTGTTACATACTATTGAATTCTTTGCTTTGATTTGTAGGCTCTGGTTGGTGTTGCCTTATGAAAATTCATTTTTGGTTGACTTGGATTCGTGAAGTGGTCACACTGATTTTTATTTTCGATGCTGTCAAATTGACTTTGACATTTCTTGCTTTTCGACCTACAGCCTGGAATCAATGGAGTGATTTTTGAGCGCTCCAATAAAATCTCAAAATATAACTTGAGATGGGCGGCATCTAGTCCCTAATTATGTGGTAGCCGATTGCCCTTGTCATGATCCTAATTGGATAGCCTTTATTTTTTAAGGTAAGCGAATTCTTTGTGATTTCGGTCCGTTCCGCGTTGTCATGGCTATTTTGATAGCAGACGCTAATAGTTTCCGATATTTAATTGTTTCAGGATCTTTTAACTTCATTTTATAATTATTTGCTTGGATTCATTCATCTACTGATGACCACATTTTGATTTTTGGAAGAAACGGTGAGTTTAATTGTTTTGGCTCGTAACCACGACTCCTGCGTCGAATCGCCATTTTTTATCCGCTAACGATTATTCATGTTTGTTTTCAGCCACAAGGCGTTTTTTTTCCATATTACTTAAATTTTTGAACGCACGCCCCTACCAAAATGCATATATCTTGGACCGCCGTTGGCAATCTCGGCGAATATCACCAAGATGCTCTTGGATAATCCATCAGGTTCCTAATTTAGTCGACGGAGTTTGGTATGGTTTATGATACATAACTTCAATTTATTTTAAAAAAGTGCAATAATGACAGGTCTTAGAATAACAGCGATGTCATCTTAATTTTACACATTAGAGCTGTTAGCTTTAGAATTAGAAAGGAATTTTCAAACCAGCAGCCTTCGGGTAATAAAGTCGTTCTTACTTTTCATGATCGATTTTTATTGATACCTTCCCGCTTGAAGATTAAAAGTCTCAAGCTCCCGCAGGTAAGTCTATCCTTGGCATAGTTTTGTGTGTACTCCAGGCGCCCGAATTTTCACTTTTACTTATTTTTATTTGGAGCACACCATACAGTTTAATTTCATTCATCTCACTCTCTTCTCATCTCACACACTCTTTTTTTTTATTATTACACTACGTATGCTTAAATCATTAAAACTACGCAATGGATTTTGAAGCGGTTTTTTTTAATAGATAGAGTGATTCAAGAGGAAGGTTTTAGTATATAATTTGACTGACATCCACGTGGGTGAAGCCACGGGCATCAGCTAGTATTAGTTAAAACTCCACACCTTTTCTCCAGTCCACCGTGCACATTTAATTGAAAGTTCTAGATCAGGGCTGCACAGACCACGGCCCGCCGAAAGTATGTCTGCGGCCTGCCAGCAAAAATATTCCCTCGTACATTTGAAGGAAAATATGGCTGAGGTTTACAAATAATATTAGGCACATAATTTGAATCACGCGCGTTACTAAGTGGGCTCACTGTGCAGGTGCATGATGCGTACTCGGAAATGTTCGTGCTACTCAAAAATCCTGGTTGGTTGTGTATTTTGGCGTTTTTAGAAGGCCTAACAGATTTGAGTGCACGGCTTCAAGGCAAACATTAACTGCTATCTCAGCTATACCTACACTCATGTTTCATCCTTCTTTCCAGTGCAAGCTGGGTCTTTTTAGATTTTTATTATCCGAGATTTTCCACATTACAAGAAAAAAAACTGAAAAAATCGTTAATCTTAGCTTTGTCGAAAAGTTGGATATTTCGATACAAAGTTTTCGTAAATCATTTTCTGAGTTTCAGAAACTTAAGCCTCTATTCGACATAATTAGCAATCCTTTCACCATTTTAGCTAAAAATGCTCCAGAGTCAATCAAAATAATCAAGATTTTTGCATCAAATTCAATTAAGGGGAATTGTTGAACTTTTACAGCTGCATTCATAAAACTAAATACGAAGAGTCACTAGCGTAGCGTCGTGAGGGCCGAGGAGGCCCTGGGACCCTTCGGCACATTTCAGGGGGCCGCAGAGAGCGGAGCCAGGCAGTGTCAGGTCAAGGTTATCAGATCATAGTATAATGACTATTGTAATCGGGACCATGTTGCAAAAATAAAGGACAACCAAGCAGTGGTGTATTTTCCTTACTTCAAGCCGCTGCCCTGGGGCGGCTTTTCGAACTAGCCCTATCTCGGTCAGCCGCATGTCACTAAATCTTATATACTGCCGTGTTTTCTGGATTGTCCGATCCTTCAATGCGTTAGTAGTAAATGCAAGTAAAATATGTATTTTTAACAATAAAATGAAAATCAAATAGTATAAATTACCTTTCTGATGGGGAAAAATTTTCGAGCTCGCTTCGCTCGCTCTTGCTTTTTAGTGCCCTCTTATCTGAAGCTTCATGCATAAAACGTAAAAAAAACTTCTCTGTGAATTGTTGAAACGGAATGTAATTTTAACGACGTACGAAGTGTAACATTTTCAAATAATATAAAACTTGAGTTTGTGCTAACTTTCTTGACCAATAAATGAAAATAGAGGGGCGGCCAAATTAGAGTGGGCCCCGTTAGCAATTTTACGAATTTTAAAAAGATTCTAAGCGTAATACAGTGCCTCGCTTCAGACTAGTAGGTATATTATTTTTGTAATTAAATTTTGGGCAATTTAATGTTTTTTTTTTATTTGTGCTGGTGGCCCGCCATTAGTTCATCATTTGCCAAAGTGGCCCATGGTCTCAATAAGTCTGTGCACCCCTGTTCTAGATACTTGAATGGGGCAAATGGCAGAGCTGTCCAAGTCCAAAAAGATTTACCAGAAATAACTACGAGGGTCATTCAATAAATACTTAGCCTACAAAAAGTAAACGAAAATTTTGGAAAAGTGGCAATTTATTTTTCAACATAGTCTCCTTTTATTTCGATACACTTAGCCCAGCGATGCTCCAACTTTTTTAACCCGTCCGAAAAATAGTTTTTGTCAAACTCTGCAAAATAGGCCTCCGTGGCGGCGATGACCTCCTCATTTGATCCATATCTATTCCCGGCGAGTGATTTTTTCAGATTAAGAAACAGAAAGAAGTCACAAGGGGCCAAATCTGGAGAATACGGTGGATGGGGCAGCAATTCGTAGCGTAATTCGACCAATTTAGCCATGGCAACGGCAGACGTGTTAACCGGTGCGTTGTCGTGGTGAAACAGAACTTTTTTCTTCGCCAGATGGGATCGTTTTTTCTTTAATTCGGCGTCGAATCGGCCCAATAACTCGGCATAGTAAAGCCCTGTAATTGTTTTACCCTTCTCGAGGTAATCGATGTAGATCACACCTTGTGAATCCAGAAAACGGTGGCCATAACTTTTCCGGCCGATTTTACAGTTTTCGCCTTCTTTGGAGCACGTTCCCCGGTCTGGATCCATTGTTTTGATTGCTCCTTGGTCTCTGGTGTGTACCAGTGGATCCAGGTTTCATCGACGGTCACAAAACGACGCAAAAACTCCGCTGGATTCCGCTTAAACAGCGCCAAACACGTCTCCGATGTAGTCTCACGGTTGCGCTTGTTTTCCGGTGTGAGTAAACGCGGCACCCATCGCGCCGACAGCTTTCTCATGCCGAGTTCCTCGTAAAGAATATGATGCACTGTTCCTTCTGAAATGCCTACAGTCTCAGCTAGCTCCAGAACCTTCAATCGGCGATCTGCCAATACGAGATCATGGATTTTTTTAATGTTTTCCTCCGTAGCAGCTGTTTTCGGTGCACCTGGACGTGGTTCATCAAAAACTGACGTACGGCCACGTGCAAACTCGTTGAACCAATTCTTGACGGTGGCCATCGATGGAGAAGAGTCACCGTACACAGCATCCAAGCGCTCTTTGATTTCGATGCGCGTTTTCCCTTCCAAAAATAGGAATCGAATCACCGAACGATATTGCTCTTTTTCCATTTTTGTAAAACCGATCGACACGTTCGCTTCTATAAGTTGTGAAATTATAACTAATGAAGGGATTGGAATGAAAATTTAAAAAAAGAATTAAAAAAGAATGTGCTACACTGTGGTAAAACTCTTTTGAAACTACAGCGCCCTCTGGCGATGAGGCTAGGTACTTATTGAATGCACCTCGTATTTCATACTATCACTTCTTATGCTTTATAATACCTGTGCAACTTGCAAATCAACAACAACATAAAACTGCAATTCAAATTCAATGTCCTATTTTAGATTCCATATTATATTATTATGAGTGTAATTAAAGGCTTTTCTTTGTTACAGGGGGCTGATATGCCTTCCACTGCTAGGATCTTAGTAGCTATTGTCCAGATTTGTTATGAAGCAAAAAATTGGTCTGCACTCAATGACCAAGTAATTCTTCTGGCAAAAAGAAGGTAAATATATATGATATGATATGATAGAATAAAACATATTGTTACAAGTTATATGACAATACAGGGCAACATAATAACTGGTGCAAGATATTTTAGATCTGATTTTAAGTACATGTATTGTATATTATAGAAATCTTAACTCATTCACTAAGTCCTCATAGTCCACTAGGCTCTTCCCATGGGTATTTTAAGTAACCTTCAAAAAGGATTTCCACAAAATAAACCAATAGGGTATTTCACCAAAAAAAACAAATTAGACCCCCTGTTAGATTATCGAAAAATATTGGAAACGTGTTTTTTGTTTTATCAAATTAATAAAAATTTACGAAAATAAAACGTGTCAAAGATCATGAGTGGGGGCTCGTGACGTCATTTTGTGGGTAAAAAAGTACTAACCTTGTGGCGTCACAGGATTCTTCGAAGCACTGTATCGTCTTCATCTTTTGTTTATGTGAAAAAAGAAAAAAAACATGTGTCCATTATTTTTTAAAATCTATCTGACGGACTAATTAGATTTTTTAGGTGAAATACCCTAATTATGTAAATATTTTACTCGCAAACAAACAATGAATAATACTTATGGAAATATGCATAACTCGAACTTATAATAAGCAACTCATGTTTCAAACTTACATTTCTATTGTAATCTTTAGGTCCCAACTCAAACAAGCCGTAGTAAAAATGGTACAGGAATGTTGCACTTACGTAGACAAAACACCAGACAAAGAAACAAAAATAAAACTAATTGAAACACTAAGATCAATAACTGAGGGCAAAATCTATGTTGAAGTGGAAAGAGCCAGGCTTACTCATATCTTAGCGAAGATGAGGGAGGAAGAAGGGGATACCAATGAAGCAGCAAAGATCATTCAAGAGCTCCAAGTTGAGACATACGGTTCAATGGATAAACGGGAGAAGGTTGAGCTAATCCTGGAGCAAATGAGGCTGTGCCTTAACATCAAGGATTATGTCCGCACACAAATCATCTCTAAGAAGATCAATACTAGATTCTTTGAAGAGGAGGACACTCTGGTTTGTACTGTAAAATATAAGCGTTATTTGCAGCTGCATAAAGGCTAAACTAACTTCTAAAGGGCTTCTTATAAAATAAATTCTAAATCTCTAAAGAGCAGTCTTACTGTGATGTGATTGTTTGACAGAATTGAAATAAAACAGTCAATCTTATCTCATGAGAATCTGCTTTATTTTATCTGTTTCTGGACACAAAATTCAGAAAAAAAAAAAACTAAGAAAGTGTTACATTCATTAGTTAAAACCTGATGTTACAAAACTGTTTATTATGTCTTCCTTGTCCATTAATATTGGAACTGCTTACAGGTATTGAAAGAGAAGTTCTACCGGCTCATGATAGCGGTTGACCAACATAACGGCGCATACTTGTCAGTGTGTCGTCACTTCCGGGCTTTGGGCCAGTCGGCTGGCTCTGAGGCACTAATTGGTAGCGTGGTGTTCTTGATCCTCGCTCCATATGATAATGAACAGGCTGATCTAACGCACAGAGTTTATGAGGATAAAGAATTGGAAAAACTTCAGAACTACAAGTATGTTCTTCTGTTATCTTTTTAAGTCCACATTACATTTAGAAATGGAATGTAAACTGACAAAAAAATACTCTTTAAACCAATCTGAATTTAAACCATAAAAGACACTACTGTCGCTTATAAACCAACAAAGACACTGCATTTTGTAAGAAAATTCGACTGTAAGGGTTTAGTATGAGTAAATTTTACTATTTCGAAGAGAACCACAACCGGCAAATGAAAGCTTCAGAAAAACGATAAGAATGTCAAAATCGTCATCTTTAGAAGCCATAGCAACTTAGAAACCATTGTGTCGATAGTGTCTGTCATTGCGCTAGCAGTTTCTTTTGCGGTTACGTTCGGCTTCGAAATTGTAGGTTAGTGACCGGACTACACCAATGAGGAGACGCGGGAATCAACCAATCATGCGTTGTAATCCATATCGCACTCTATTCTTTCTTAAGAAGGTTGCATGTTGCGCGTTTCCGTTTTGGTGGAGTCGAGGTCTACTGCCTACAAGCACTAGGCAGTCAATTCCTTTACTAAGTACAGTAAACTTAAGCTTACCGAAGGTTTGCTCAAGTACAAAAGTTGAAGTTAACTTATTAATTTATAACAAAAAGTTCCTTTACAATCAAGGCTAATTTTCCTTCCATTTTCAGACAGTTGCTAGATCTATTTATGACCCCAGAGATCATCAGATGGAACTGTCTGTGCAAAAATTATGAGGAGACTCTCCGAGGTACGGGCTACTTCGACTCAGCTGATGAGAAAGGACAGGAGCGTTGGAATGACCTCAAGAACAGGGTTGTTGAACATGTAAGTACCAATGTGTCATTCACTTGAACATACACCTAAACATTTTATGGAGTTTTCGAATGTGACTAATTGCATAGAACTGAGCTTTGCCTGAAAAACACTAGCTATCTTTTTTTTTTTGTGAATGTCACCAGTGTTAAGCCAAAAACTATAAGTTTATTTTTCTTGAAAAAGGAATCGACTTTTGTGACTACAGGGCCTACAGTAGGACCATTTGTCGTTTTCCCATTTTGTTTTAAAACATTAATCCCTATTAAAATCAAGTCATTTAATCGTACTGAATGTCAATCCTACTAATATTATAAATGTGAAAGTTTGTGAGAATGGATGTGTGGATGTTTGTTACTCTTTCACGCAAAAACTTCTGAACGGATTTGGATAAAATTTGGTACACAGATAGTTTATAACCTGGATTAACACATAGGATAGTTTTTATCCCGATTTTATCTTCCCGTGGGATAATTTTCGAGTTGTAGCGGGCGAAGCCGCTGGCACAAGCTAGTAATTATATAATTATGACAGTTTCCCAAACCTTTGCCACTACAAATTAGTATAAAGTGTAAGCAACTTCGTCACCCCAACTAATAGTGTGACGAAGTTGCGTAACAATATCCCCATCACAAATTCACAACATATATTTTAGTTAAACTAGAAGCAACACATTTAACTGATTCTCCTTTTACAGAATATCCGTATAATGTCGATGTACTATACTCGCATTACGGTGAAGCGAATGAGTGAACTGCTTGGACTGAGTGAGACCGAGACGGAAGACGCGCTTAGTCAGCTTGTCGTCAGCGGCGTGGTTCGCGCCAAAATCGACCGTCCTGCAGGCGTAGTGCATTTCAGGTACAGAAATTTTATTTTCTTGTAGACTTGTTAAGTAATTCAATAAAATAACCTCCTCCTTTTTTGAAGTCGGTTAAATACTAGTCACGCGAAAAGTGAGAACACGGAGAAGACCATACATCCATGGAAACACAGCTTTTTTTTTTTTTTTTTTTTTTTTTTTTAAAAACGTTGCTCCACACTAGGATTTTCTCCTGTATCGTGGGTGCATTCACAAACATATAAAGTCACATACACAAATACCCAGACCCGAAACAACTATCTGCAGGCCATACAAATATTTGTTCCGTGCGGGGATCGAACCCGCGACACGCAGCGCAGCAGTCCAATCGCTTAGCCACTGCGCCAACCGTGCCGTCAAGCTATACGCTTTTTCAGTATAAATGGTGTAAAAGTACCCTTAATGAAGCCGAAAGGCACTTGTTCTCCCCGTCACTGCGATAATTTTTTGTTCTAGACCATGTCTGGGAACCCTTTAATTACGGAGATATAGGGGTCAAAGTTCCAAAATGTTCACAGCTGTTTTTTTTTAATAGTAGTTTTCCAGTTAATAACTTTACTTAAATAACCCCCATGACCCGTTTACTATTCAAAGCTTCCACTGGCACAATGTTTTAAGAATGCTTGCTACATTGAGTTTAGTTTTATCGTAAAATGGGTTTTTTCACCCCAAAAAAAGGCCTTTCCCAGATTTTTTCTTGTGTAGGAGTACTTAGTTTGATGTACATAATGCTTCCTGAAGGGTTCATAACACCCTAAATGTATAAATTAATAAATTGTCTCTGTAAATAAAGTTGAACCAGCCTGAATCAAAGTATTTTATCTAAGAACGTGGGATGATTCGTCAGGTACTATAGTTTCAACTAGACCACTTTATCTGCATCTAATTGTTAGGAAGAAAATTGCACTAATAGCCTTTGCAATTACGAGCCTGTCTTGACAATTATGAACATGATGGTTTAAATTACAATTAATGCCACAATGAACGCCTAAATTTGTGGCCAGTTGGTGGCAATAGGCTCGCCTCTTATTAGAACTTATTACTCCTCTGAGATTAAAGGCGTGATCTTATGTTAAACCATAATTTTGTAATTCCAGTTTGAATATGGACGCATCAGACCGGCTGAACGAGTGGTCAAACAACCTCAACTCTCTGATGCAGCTCGTGAACAAGACGACGCATCTTATCAACAAGGAGGAATGTGTGCATAAACATCTTCTTGCAACGACCGAATAAATAATAATTATATATATTTATATCCTTTTTTTCAACCTGTCTACGTATTCCAAATTTATTATAAAGACTATTAACTGTCTTGAGTATATTTCACTGTGTGAAATGAATATAGTAGTAGAACCTCATAATAATATAAGACCTTTTTGCATTGAATGTCAACGGTCACTTTCTAAACGGATGTCTGAAAGCAATTTTAATTTTCTATGACTTGTGCATTTTATTTTAAAGCTGTTTATTTTAAAATAAGTTTGGAATAAATAATTATAAATACCTAACACCAGATTTTTGTTTTTGTGATTCCTATAGTCGGTTCTATTTATTGGTGATTTAAAAATTGAATTGATGACCTCATTCTTCTAAAAAAAAAATGTACTAATAAAACTCAGGGCAAAGTTTAAAAAGAATTACCGAGCTTTCTCAAACTATTTGAACTAAGAACCACCTGCTTTTATTTTCATCGGTTAAAAAGTACAAGAATGAAAAGAAACTGAGTCACACTGAGCTGAGATGAGGGAGCGCAGTGAGCTCGTAAATTTAAACACCCCAATCCGAATAAGTTAGTTTTTTTTGTGACCTATAATTTAGAAATAAATGTTACTGGGTCGACTTAAATCAGATTTTTTTTAACAAAAAACATGATAGATCGCGCAAGCGCATAGCCTCTTCAAGGTGGCAACTATTAGAGCCTTGTAGTTGACAATCATATTTTAGAGTCTAAATATAACAAAAACATCAATTTCGTGGCAACTAACTAATCACCTATTCATAGTCAAAGTTTCAACTGTAGTAGGTAGCTATACCTACTTGTTTTTATCACAGATCCGCTTAATCTGCGGGGATGAGTAATATTTAATAAAATCCTATATTTGGTTCCGAATCATACAATTATCGGTATCAGATAAGATAGGGAACCAGACGGTAATTTGATTAAATGAAGTTAATCAATTAGTCGCTTCTAGTAATCGTGACCGGTTAGGTAATTAAAAAGTAAAAGTAAAACAGGAAAAATGTTGTGTTCCCTTTTATTGCCACTATTTATTCCTGTAGGGCTGGTAGTATTTTTTAGGATACTAAACAAGCCCAGCAAGCCGGCGATATTTGGTGTTTATCAACAGAAGAATAAGTTCTACTGCTTGAAGTTTCTGTTCATGTACACCACTTTAAGAATTAAACAGGTATGTAAATTGTGATTAAATTAGTAAGGAATAGACTAAGTAACCCCTGACCGGAGTAGGTAGGTACTAGCGTTGCCAGACGTCGGACGCTTTTGGCGGGACGTCCCGAATTTTAAACCAGAACTACATGTCCCGTTTTCTGAAGAATAAAACTTATTTGATTTTAATTTCTGTTAATTGAATGATAAGGTAAATTGATTAAAAATAATTTATTTGAATTAAAATACAATTTGGTTAGTTTTGCTATTTATTGTTACGTAAACGTAATTTGACTCAAATAAAAAGATAAAAATTTAAAAACTTCTGATTATAAACGTTTTTTTTTTACTATGTCCCGCTTTCGATGAAAGAATCCCGCTTTTTTCACTCAAAAAGTTCCGAAAACCCGACTTGGCTAAAAAAAAATTGGCAACGCTGGTAGGCACCTACCTATAACTTATCGTTCACTCATATAAATAACTGATTTGGTTTATAAAACGACTGATGACAAATCGACGGCGAAGTGATAGGAACTTCTAATTACGATTGTTTTGACAAAGTACCTACCTAAAAATAAACTATAGTTTTCTAGAACATGCTAATTTGATTCTTATCATCATCATCATCATTCTCTTGCCCTTATCCCAGTTCATTTGGGGTCGGCACAGCATGTCTTCCTCTCCCATACCTCTGTTTCTCGTTACCTCATCCTATCATTAATTTAAGAACTGTATTCACTACCTATGTTACACAAATAAAATTGACTTTGACTTTGACTCATGAGACACCTCTTTTCTTACCATATCCTTATGAAAAAGTGAATTTAATTTCCGTAAAATTACAGACAGATATTATTAATGTAGTAGTCCCTTTGCCGTCCATGGTCGTCGAAATGCAACAATCGTGAAGTCATAGCTGGTTACAATTATTCCCAAAGCCATATCTGGGGGCACGGCAGTGCCCCCGCCAAGTCGAGCAATAAAGCGGCACGGCCGTGCAATCCTTTTCTCGTTTATCTTACTGGTTCAATAACGCAAAAAAAATTGTAATGTTTTTTCAGCTAATTAATCACATGTATCGCATATATACCGTGGAATCGGGCAAAAGCCACGACGGAGGGCAACACGTCCACAAGCAGGACGAGGCATTGGAAAACAAGTATTATGTCAACGATAGTGCAGACGTAAGTTATCAGCATTTATTATTACCTATATACCTACATTAGAGGGGGCAAGGCCGAATCGCAACAGAAAAATCTTCCTTGATCACGGTTGGCGCAGTGGCTGAGCCATTGACTGCTAGGCTGCGTGTCGCGGGTTCGACTCCCGCACGAAACAAATCTGCGTGTTTGTGCGAGTTTAAATGTTTGTAAGCGCACCCACCAATGCCCACGATTTAGGAGAAATTCCTAAAGTGAGGCAACGTTTCCTTCCCGTCGGGGCTGCGGGTTGTTCGCAAGAGATACCGCGGCCTTGACATGAAGGGCTAAGAAGGAACATGGGTGGTTTTTAGTCAGTAGAAGTCTGACACTCCCTTCCGCTCTGCCGAAGAGCGGGTTATTTGATGATTTTCCAACCGCCAAAAAAAAAGGCAACGTTTCATTAAAATGAACCCACTCACTAGCTGCCACTTCTTTTCACTTTCGAATATTTTGTATGAAACCCTTACGTTGATCTTTACCCAACTACGGTAAAGCTAAAGGAGATCGAGCTATGATTTAACAGGCTAACTCCTAAACTACTCGCCACATTTTTTGTACTGAAATGCGATGCGCTGTGGTCCAACGCGGTTGTAAAAGCGCTTAGCATAAGCACTTTAATCTTTGTTGATATAAGTAACACAATCCTGAAGCAAAGTTCAGTAATAAATAATATTACGTTTCTAGGCCATCGATGCCGTATATTTCAATGGAAATAATAGGGAAGGCGATGCTGTTATCTGCGGGATCGCAAGAAGACCTAAGAACGTTGTTGATGCTTTCATGTACTTGAAGGTTGGTATGAAATACTTGTTTATTTATAACTAGCTTTTGCCCGCGGCTTCGCCCACGAGGATGTCGGAAATATCAAAAATGACGATTTTCCATACAAACTCATCCCCTGTTTCACCCTCGTGGGAGTTGAATTTTTAAAAATCGTTTCTTAGTGGATGCCTACGTCATAAGAGGAATACGTGCAAAACGCCATATTTTAAGTTTGCAGCCCTAAGCGTTTGGCCTGTGCGCTGATCCTCAATCAGTCAGCTTTGCCTTTTGTCACTTTTTTTCCATGCTCCTATCGATTTCTGAGCATCCAGTTAGATTGAAAGCCGATTCCAACGTACGTAGTTGCGTAAGGGCTAGTTATGAATGGAAGGTAAACTTTAATTCTTTTTTCAGGTCAAAGGAGAAGATCTCTTGCTATCTCCTGTGCTACCAGACACATACCAAGAACAAGAGACGATCGAAGAGGGCCAGTACAGAATAAAAGGTCTTCAAGTTGAAAACTTCATACCTATGCGCACTTGGAAACTAACTTACAAAGGTGACATGAAGTGAGTATCAAAACGGGTTATCTTGCAAAAAAAATAACTCATTGATTAAGCCATCCATTAGTAGGTAGATAAGAAGTACACAGGTGTTGAACTGACTATTTTTGATTAGCGAAAATACACAAAAATGTACTTAAAGCGTTGAAAGAATATTTTAAGTTTAGTTATCAGAAGAATTGAGGAACAAAATCTATCTTATACATGCTTTTATCCCATTTCTTTGGAATCAGCGCAGTATTTCTTTATCCATACATCTAGCTCTATTCACCTTGTTTAGTATTGTATTCTAGTATTGTATCGAGTCTGGTTCTTCTAACCAAACAGACAGATGTGTTGCTGGAGAGTTTGTTCCGCCACTTCTTCTTTCCAGCAAAAACACTAGGAAGTGTCGAAGGGTGGGCGTTTTAGGGGAACGTCACTTGTAAATAAGTAAAGTAAAGTAAATTTTGACGTTCGAAAAGTGCTGATTATCAGCCTAGTTTGAATAAATGAGTTTTGATTTTGATTTTGATTTTGATTTTATGGCTACCTATATTAACTATCTTCATATATGTAGCTAGATTATTATGATTTTCTTTTTCATTGACACTATCAGCGGCCTGTAGATGAATAATTATTGTGACAGTTAAAATATTCTATTTGATATCCATCATGTCTGTTTCACCCGTTAATTTAATTTGAAATTATATAAATAAATGCCTACCTATAATTTCGTTTATTTATCTTTTCTGCAAATTAGTTACATTTTAAATATTTCTTTAAAAACACTTTAAATAATATACCTATTGTTCTTATTACAGACCCAAAAACGACAAGGAGAAGACAGTAGAAGTGGAAGCAGAACTGACCTGGAGCGCAGTGTTCTCACCCTTCAACTACGACACACAGATGTCGCCCAAATCTTTGGCCAGAGACTTGGCCAGGGAGAAGTGGTCGAAAGGCTACTTCAAGTTACTCAAAAAGTAAGAACTTCTATACATAATATCTATATCTTGTTAAGAACTACTGTAACTTCTGCTCGAACCGATACGCTGGCTCGCCCGAGCATAACTGAAATGTGAATGTACTGTAAGCCGAACTACGGGGATCAGAGGCCTGATGTTATGATTATTTGAACAACGTTCATTTTGTATTAGTTAACTAACCCGAAAATGACCTCAGTTTTGTGACAAACATGAATCTCTTCCACCCTTTTTACCGACAATACTTCCATAAGAAAGCAAAACCTATAAACCAGACCTAGTACTTACCTCCTCTGAATTTTCAGATTACATCAAACGCATTATGAGCAAATGGGCGTTCTGGAGGGCACCATCACTGTCGACGGCAAACAACACATGATCGACATACCTTGCGTCAGGGATCATAGTTACGGTAAGTGAAAGATTTAACCCCTTAACCCCCCCCCCCCTTAAGCTTTTAACCCCTTGCTCGTTTGCTGTTGAATTTTGAATCCCCGGCGTTGAACCTAGCGCTGAAAATCCAACGCGCGTTAAAAGAAGGCCCGTGAGTAGGTATATGAGCTTATTTTGGCCCATATACTTACCCATCAGATCAGAACACCTTCTTACCTGTATAATAATGTACTAAGAACTAAGCCTCTGTTGCACGCCCTTTACTTATTTGCTTTTGCACGTTCCTTGCAGGACCTTTCCGAGACTGGCGTACTTTCCACCGTTATGTCTATCATTTTATCTTCCTGGAAAACGGAGACTGCATGGCCATTGGCACAGTATGTCAGCCTGCAATTTTGTCGCAGTAAGTATCCACTGATAACATTATTAAAAAAAAAAATTTGAACTCACGAAGCATGGCTTTCCCTGACAAACAAATACCAACCTTACGCTAGTTGTCATTGAGTGGAAATGTGCGCAGGCGCGTAACTGCCTTTGGGCTGGCAAAAATAGAGTAGTTGACAAAAAAAAACTAATTAGTCCGTCAAATAGATTTTCAAAAAATTTTGAACACATTTTTTCTTTTTTCACGCAAACAAACAATGCAGACGATACAGTGCTTTGAAAACTCGTGTGACGTCATATTGTAAGACATTATTAAGCATGACATTTTTTACCGGCGAGTGACGTCACAAGTCAGAAGCCCCCACTTAAATCTTTGCCGCGTTTTATCTTAACTTTTTTTTATTTGATATACAAAAAATACGTATCCAATATTTTTCGATAATCTAACAGACGGACTAAATAGAATCATATTTTTTTAGTCAGTAAACATCCCTATTCATAACATGTTGGCTGATGAGACAGAGAGAACTAAGAGAAAAGAGAGGAAGAAAATTAAAAAAATATTCAACAGGCTTTATGTGAATGTTTCTACAGTGCTAACGCAATTATCAGTCTTGTCAGCGTAGACCAAAGAAATGGCAGCGAAATTTCGAAACCTATAAAATCTCGCCTTCAATGACAGCTACTCGCTGGAAAAGTAAGTCGAGCCTTCTATATCAAAACTTTCTGTTTCAGCTTGACCATCGGCTACCTCTGCCGTCAATCAGATCGAGAAGTTCTACCAGTAAAGTCCAGCGACTTCCAGTTGTACCAACATGGCGAACATCAAATCTTACCCAGGGACTATGCATTCATTTTCAGAGCTGGTAAGACCTATCAGCATTAATTTCGTGTTTTTCAGCCTTTAAACAACCGCTCATAATATTTAACTATATTCTCGAGAAGGTAAAGTGGAATTCGGATATCCTTACTTTTGCCAATAATTCCCTTTATACTTACACTTTTTACCTTTTTTTTTTTTTTTTTTTTTTTTTTTTTTTCTTTTTCTTTTTTTTTCTTACATTTTTTCTGACGATCACGTCATTGTATCTATACCTTGTCGTTTTGTGACGCGCAGCTGACATTTAACCGAGGGGTGGAAAACTTTGTGTCGAAATAACATCCACCGCGTCGCTGTAGAACCGGTGGCCGATGGACGCATGTTCTCCCTGTGGGACGCCCTCAGGTTCAGTGAAGCGACGATCTTCGCAGGGTGCCTGGTAGTAACTGGATGAGAGTTGCTAAGAATCGACTTAAGAGGCGTGCGACTGCGGAGGCCTATGTCCAGTAGTGGACTGCTGCTGGCTCATGATGATGGACATCCATAACGTTTTTTATAGTTTCGATAGCCTTTATGACCTTGTATAGTGAGATTTTAAAGCTTATGTAGATTGCAAAATGGCAATCTTATTAACAAAACGTATTTGTATGTCCAGGAAAAGAATCCTACACAGTTCGAGTGCAAGTGGAAAGTGAAGATACATTCTACATCGGAAAGGGACGAGACGCCAAATTTTACGAACGATGGTGCAGTGTCGATGTGAACGGGGTCAAGGGTTCTGCCTGCGTCGAGTGGCAGTACAATAATGTTCAGGGGGATAGTAAGTAAGAGAATGAGTAACCTACTTTTAGCGTTGTCAAAGAATATAAATAAAATAGCCTCTCTTTTAAGACTAGACACGTAACCTTTGTTAAATCGTCCAATACGCGATAGAAAATTCATTGTCTCTTTTTAACGTGAATTTATATATATTTAACAGTGAATTTTTTATCGCGTATTCATCGATTCGACGAAGGTTAGGTGCCTACGGTTTATTCAAGATTTTATTAAATTTACATTTCGGCCCGTTTGCACCTACCGTTAAATGTGTTTAGCGGTTTATGGTGCCTTAAAACTCTAAGTGAAGCCTTGTTGTTTAAAATTTCGTTTTTGTCTATTCTCTTTCTATATTTTTACTATGCGTTAGGTAATAGTTTGAAAAATAGATAGGATATGCGCAAATAGCTGTGTAAGAGGCTAATTAATATCGACCTTATTGCTATAAGGCAGACAAATTAATTTAAAAGTCACTTAGTTTCTTGTCGTTAATATTTTGTGTTATTTAATGACTTTGTCGAGGTAAATGAAACTAGAATAAGCGAGGAAAGTTAACTATATTTAGCATAACATTTTTCGACTTAAGTAAGTTATAACTTAGTATATCTATAAAATATGGACTAGCAATATAATTCACAATAATGACAATACATTTATTTCATTTAATGAAAATCATAACCAATTATTATTAAAAACTAGATAACTGCGACAAAAATCTACGGACTATTGTGTTAGCGAATAGGCATAATACTGTATACTTAACAATGTTAACCAGTCAGCAATCATAAGCAAGATTTCTAAATAAAAAAATATATCTGGTATTTATTGGGCATTAAGCCCCTATAATGTTCACCTTATATTTAAGAGGTCGCATATAACACTATGATTGAGAATTCTTTCTTGTAAATATTCTGTCGCAGTCACCTCCCCACTCAGGACCTATCCAAAGTAATACAACATTATGACTAATTTTTTCAACTATTTACTATTACAGAAAAAATCCTTGTACAAAATAAAAGTTGTTAGCAATATACCATCTCTGTTTGTCTCTTATACACATTTGATATACAAGCACTACATGTAGGTACGCTCGTATACAACAGTTTCTACGATATGAGATTTTTATCACGATGTCACGTACCCACATTTGTGTACACCAAACGTGTATATGAGAAAAATAATATTAAGTATGTATGTAGATATAAAATCCTTATAAAACATTGTACTTTTATTTATCGAACATCAAGTATTGACCAGCCTTGTACTATAACTACATTTGTGTAAATATATTAAATGAAGAAATGGGAACGAAAGAAAATGTGTTTTTTTTTCTTTGTGCGACATTAATTTTAATTCACTACAGCATACTAAGCTAAAATAAGTGTTATATGTTGCAAAAAAGCTGGTACTAATATTAAATTAATAAAATATCGTAATAATGATTTTAAAAGTTTACATTATGAATGATACACAAGAATACGAAACGTACAGTCACAATCACAACCTTAACATCATTGAATCCCTTCATGGAAGGAACTGAAACAGTTTGCGCGATATTTATTAGCATTGCGGTTGTGACTGTACAGGAGTTACAATAGGGATGTTTACTGACTAAAAAAATATGATTCTAATTAGTCCTTCTGCTAGATTTTCGAAAAATATTGGATACGTATTTTTTGTTTTATCAAGTCAATAAAAACTAACGAAGATAAAACGCGTCAAAGATTTGAGAGGGGGGTTGTGACGTCACTCACCGGTAAAAAGTGTCATAAATGTCTTAGAATATGACGTTACACTAGTTTTCGAAGCACTGTATCGTCTTCAATGTTTGTTTACGTGAAAAAAGAAAAAATACGTGTCCAATATTTTTTTGAAAACCATCTGACGGACTAATTCGATTTTTTTAGTTAACTACCCTATTCCTATAAAGGTAAAGTATATTGTCCCCTAGATTTCAGGTAGCGATCCTGATTTAAATTATATATCAATATGATAAGTACACATTATGGAAGACAGACTGATTTACTTAGAATGAATTTATGGAATTTTCTCAAGTCTAATGATTCATTTAAATAGTTTAATTTGACGCACTGGGGTGGTTGCAATAATTTTCATAAATTCAAAATGGACATAGTCTGTGCTGTTAATAGCATTAGTTCTTGGAGATAAATTTCGCTGATCATAATTGCTAACGTGATACTTGGTTTCTTCGTAATCATATTTTAGAATACGATTCACATAGACAGACAATTGACAATACAAATTCTAGGTCTAGGCCTACTACACAGTCGAATTTAAATCATCTATCTCCGACTAGTCGAAAACTTATGAAAAAATACTTTAAACACTCAACTTTTTATTTTATTATTAAATCCCACATATAACATCAAATCTGCTACAACATTCTAACTCCTTTTTTTTGTTTGTCACACTGATCTAAGATCAGGACGTTTTATTTTAGTTTTCATTAAAAAACACGAATATTATTATTGGTCGGTAAGAATTTAGTAATAATACGAAATATACGATACTAGGTTTGGCAGTATCTTAGACTGGCACCCAAAGAGACCTACAATTTTCGAATAGTCATAATTTACAAACACAAACCTTAATGACACAATTACGACAAATAATTTACTTAACAAATGGTTAACGAACACCGAAATATCGAATATTTATTAAAATTATTTTTAATATCCGATTCTCGGCTTTAAAACGAATGTAAGATACGTACATTCTTAGGAGTTGCTATTTTCTATGTTGGCTGATCATTCGTGACAATTATTATGAATTCATAATTTGTGATGATTCTCGTTACATGTCAGATAAAACTACACATCGAAGGACGTTATGTTGGACGTAACATTGCGCCTCATGTGTGCGATAATATTCCTTGACGGCGAGACCCTTTGTTTTTAATCGGCCGTCGGTCGGATCACTGTATAACTAAAGACATACAGCAAGTTCTCGATTGTCGACACTACAACGGTAACTGGAATGGACATCAGGCTAGACGAACACTAATCACAGCACCTAATTAACAAAGTTTGATCAACTCTTTGAAATGTTCTTAACATTTCATTCGACGGTATAACACAGTGTCATAAGGCAGGAAATATTTTAATTAAGTACTGTTTTAGAAACTCCACGATACGTACCTACGATTATGATAATCATAAAAGCTCACTTTTCTAAACAGGTTTTGGAAATACACTACACACTTTCTAAATCATATTTTACATAGATTTGATTGCTAAGCTACAGCCAAGAATATTAATTTGTTTACAGCACAATAATTATTTGAAGAATAGAATATATGCTAAACAATTTAGAGCTACGTGGAAATATTAATTAATACAAATATTAAAATTATATTAGTTTGTTATTTGGTTATAAATAACTATTATTGTTAAGAATACTGCTGAAGTTCAATATACTGACTAGATTTGTCTTTTTCGTTTTCAGAATGAGCACATCATAAAAATAAACTAAATTAAGCATAATTTATAAAACTAATAATAATGATGTAAGTCGTCTTTTATAACATTGCACTCCTGTCCACTTACGCTAACTTAGGACGTAATAATAAATAAATAAAAATAAAACATTTTGAAAAGTGTAAATCAATAAATATAACAACAAAAATATAAACCTCTTTGGTAAACGCAATACTTTTTGTTACAATGGCAAAAACGGCCACTTGGTAAGATAAAGACAATCGAAAATAAACTCTTGCGTGGTATATTTACGCTTTTCATTGAGTATACGTACTACGTACATTTAGTAATACATTGGTATATAAGACTGATATTGGACATTTTGTATCGAGATGAGAACAAAAATGTTGCGGTAGTTTACTTGGGTGATTGCTATTGAACGTTACATACCGCGGAGGTGCCGGGCGCGTGGTCGAGTAGCGCTCTCCGACGCTTGATACCTTCGAGGTAAACTTCACGATTGAACAAGCCCGCAGCTAAGGGCACACTGCAACAAAATATCATGGAGTTTTTCATCATCATCTTCCTGCCCTTATCCGAACTAAACTCCGACCCCAAATGACAGCATTTGGGGTCGGAGTTTTTACTTTATTTAATACATCAAAATGTCGACCAGAATTCAAAGCTTTTGTAAGCAGTGTGTTTACTGTAGATCTTATGTTGTTTTAATAAAGTGTTGTGACAGAATACACTGTTTTATACAGTCGTATGTTTCTTTTGACTAATGACTAACTGAAACTAAAGCCGCCATCTCACTTTTCAATATAATTTCGACAGATTTTTCACAAAGTTAAAAGGTTTTCGTCATTCATCATTTCAGCCATAAGACGTCCACTGCTGGACATAGGCCTCCCCCAGAAGGGGGGGATTTGCCATAATCGCCACGCTTGGCAGGCGGGTTGGCGATCGCAGTATGGTTGTTACGAAGGCACAGAGAACGCTGCTGCCCATTCTCTGATAAGTCGCTTAGTCGCCTCTTACGACACCCACGGGAAAATATGGGATGGTGCTATTCTTTACGTCCGACACCATACGGAGCGTTAGTTGTTTACGATAATCAAATTGAGAAAACTTTTAACTGCCTCGTTGATCTAGTGATCGCAATAGCTACTGCTCTGTCCTGGGTTTCACAGTCCGATTCCCGGGTCAGGCAAATTGTAATTGGGTTTTTTCATAAGGAATTTCTCAGTAGCAGACGCGGTGTTTGGATTTGTTCCCGGCAAGAGGCCCGGCCTATCACATGGGACTTAAACATAACTGGCCAAATGTGGGTTTAATGTAACGTAAACCTCAGCCTTACCCTTCGAAAATGCCAGGTGTGATGTTATAACTAAGAATACGTGAAATAGCCCACACGCAACATCACCTTTTCACACCCACAGCATAAATAACTCTCATAACTGGCATTCAATCGATTAAATCTCGTGCCAAATCGGACCGTCATCATTGTCGTCTCATGAAGATATGCAATCATTTTGCGTAACATTCAGGTATGCTTACACGTCAGTTCCTGGTCGCAGCATGGTCGAGAACAGTCCCCACACTGGCTTGTGGTCGCTGGTGCAGACAGACTGCACCGAGTTGTATGCCAAGCACTTGAGTCCTGAGGTAACCGGCACCGAACTGATGCGACGTAACCCTGCAACAACTTAGGTGTGAAAATCAGAGAGTGATGTGTTTCAAATGATGGAGGGGCCGCTTAGAATTAAGTATGAATATGTTTTTTTTTTGTACTATCAGAGTTCACTGACGGTCGACCACTTTTCAACCTTTTTGCTTAGGGTATATGTGTGAAAAGTGGTAGGCCATACGGTAGTCCAGTCACGAACAGTAATATGTACCTATACACACAGCAAAATTCAAACCCGATTCTCTCGTGAAACAACAGCTAAGACCTATTTTGTAGTAGTACGAAAAATGCTGTGTACGTAACGACAAAGATCTATCTATAAATAAAAGGTAAAGCTGACTGATTGAGGATTAACGCACAGGCCAAACCCTCAGGGCTAGAAACTAAAGATTTCGCAGACGTATTCCTCTTATGACGTTAGCATCCACTAAGGAAGGATTTGTCAAAATTCAGCCCCCAAGGGGGTGAAATAGGCCGTCTGGGCTGCGGGTTGTTCGCAAGAGACACCGCGGCCTCGACATGAAGGGCTTAGAAGGAACATGGGTGGTTTTTAGTCAGTAGAAGTCTGACATTCCCTTTCGCTCTGCCCAGGAGCGGGAGGGGTTATTTGATGATTCTCCACCCGCCAAAAAAAAAAGAGTACCTATTGTTTTTTTCTCCACTTATGGATTCTTAGTTCGAATGCCATTTGCTAAGTCTAACACAGTTGGACACACAACTCAAGCAAAAGCAGCTTAATACCGGGCCAATTTTTTATAACAGGGTTGTTATTCAAAATAGGCCCTTGTTACTTCATGTCATAAGAGCTTCACAGTCAAATTGGGGATGTACCAGTACCTTTCTGCAACAACGCCTGACACGGGATGAATTCCTGAAAAGTCTATAACTACATTATGTTAAACACATTTAGAGTTGCTAATACTGACTCCTGGATTTTTATTGGATGTTCATATAATTCTGAGAGCAGACCTCTTTCAAAGCAAGAGTGAACAGAAATCTTCTGGGCACACTCGTGCCATCAGACCTTATCGTGTTTTTCCATAAGGCGTGATTGAGGTCAAGACAAGGTTCATTTTGCAATAAAAACATTGTTTCATTGGCGGTTCTATGTCCTGCGACCCAATCACAAACAGCACACATAAGATCTAATTGACATTAGATGACCTCTAATAAGGTGAGTCTCGTTAAATAAGTTAAGCGGAAGTTATCCAGGGGTCAAAACAGAAGATTATTCTAAACAAAGATGAGACTTTAGAAAACTGATTTAATCTACGAGGAAAACAAGTAATGGAAATTTTCAGATTAGTGACGTCAGGCCATAATATTTAAGACGAAAGCTCACCCGAAAACGCAGATGACGAGTTCGAGGTCATTGACTTCGATTTGTACAGTATTCTGTCGGTATAGGCTGGAGCTCTTTGTTTGCTAGACGTGTCGAACTGTTGACTGCCTGGATCGTACTGGAAAATTAAAAATACAACTTTATTTCTTTGACTTAGGGTGGAAATCAGTGTAGCAGTGAGTAACAAAGCCCGTATAAGCTGGCCTCTTATGCTATGAAACTTCTTACTACGCCAGACCAGCTCAAAGTAAGAGTTACCCACGCACGCGGACTGTTGTACGCATTTGCTTTATTTAATTCCGGGCACCTAGGGGTATTTAGAAATACCCCACAAGAATAGAATTCAACTTCGCAATAATGGTATCTAGCGCAGAATCTTTTCAAGTGTAACGTTCTAATCGTGAGATCAGTGGTCAGGTCGAGTGATAGTAGGATTATATTCGAAAACTCTTAATAGCAGCCAACAAGGGAATGAATTCTCTAAAATACTCACTTAGTGCTCTTTCGTTATAAAAGGAATTCTGCATTGAACTTCGCACTAAAGTTCCTTAGTCTGGGCCTTTGTGTGTTTCCTGAGGCTGGGTCTAACTAGAAAGCTAGACCCAGCGGTTTAGGCATACGTCGTCTATCATCAATTAATAAATAAATAAAGGACTCTAAGATTAACAATAACTGCGGTACTCAGAGATATTTAATGATTACTTAAGCCGTCACTTTAAAGATTTGACATACAAAACCTTCACTACACTGTCAAAATCTTTACTAAGTGATGGCTTAAGTAATCATTAAAGATCTCTGAGTGTGGCAGTAAGTAGAAAACATATATAATACCTTGTAAGTAGGAGGGAAGGTTATGGGAGCTTCCCTAAAATCCCGGAAGGCGGCGCCATCTTCTAGCACAGCGGTCAACTGATCCGCATGCAGTAACCCGTGGGGCAGGTGATGAGGTAACGGGAACTGTGAATGTAAGACCGGAGTGGTTACCGTGATGTCTTAAAGCAGTATTGTTATGATAAATGATGTTTATTTTGCAAATAGGTTTTAACAAACACTTTTACAAGTCACTTTTTTTAAGCTAGATGGGGTCGGTGTTTCGTACCTGACTACTCCGAGAAGAAACATCCGAAACAAGTTATATTCTTATTATAGAGTGAGAAAAAGATGGAGCTATACAGGACGTCTAGCCCCTATCTCTTTTCCTCTTTGGAATATGATTAAAACAATAGAGTTGTTTATTTTGGCGTGAATGTATCTACGACCATTGCACATAGCTTATACGTTACACTTTCACGTATTTACTGACACAAATTATATTTTATAATGTTTATGTTAGTCTGTAAGTTAATATATTTATGGGCCAAAGTTGCCTGAAAATTAATTAATGTTGTTAGTTACCACAGATATAGATATACCTAGATAACGCAAGAGCAACTACTTCGCGTGCCTAGCTTACGTACAAAAATCGTAAGTGGCCACTTTCGCGCTCAGTCTGCAACGGTGTATAGCCACAGTAGTCTGTGGTATAGCGCTAGTCGGACGTCGGAGCTGGTGCAAGGCGGGGGTTGGGGCGAAGGGGGCGCCGTACGCGGCGGCGTCTTGGATTTCCCCACACTAAATAGTTTTCATACAGATCGTGATACTTGCGTTATCTAGGCCTATCTATATCTGTGTTAGTTACTAATACAAGGTCTAAATAAGTTAACTAGTGAAACTTCACAGTTCATACCCATGAACTGACACTGATAACGAATCATTATAAAATAAAAACTACCCAGTTTTTATTTTATAATGATTCGTTATCAACGCCCAGTACGTGTCCGAAGATTGGGCTGAATATTCAATTTCGACTACGTTTACATTAGATATTTTTAAAACAAAACTCGAATCATCGGAGTTAGAAAAATGGTTGTGTTTCGTCGAGTTTATTTTTAGATAAATACTCGGTTACAGATACTAATCGGCTGTAATCGAATAGTGTTTACACTAATCGGCTGTAATCGAATAGTGTTTACACTGACCGCCTTCGCGTTTCCATAAATAAGAGAAAGACGTACTTTTGTTTGCTGGATCCACCGCAACACGGCAGCTCTTGGTTCCCCCAACCTGAAGTTTAGATCACCGCACCAGAACACGTAGTCGAAATTGTTGGTGACATCTAAAAATATTACAGCATACGTTATTTATTATTTACTAGCTAATACCCAGGGCTTTGCCCGTTTGGAGTTCGGGAATTGTCCCACGGGATCTTACTACCGGGATAAAAAGTATCCTATGTGTTAATCCAGATTATAAAATATCTGTGTGCCAAATTTCATTCAAATCTGGTCATTAGTTTTTTGATAAATAAGTAACCTAGCGTTGAAAATTCAAGAGTGCACTTGTATTTAGGGACTAATTTACCTAGTTCTTCTGTAGTATTTGTGACAACGGTTATTAAATAAGAAGCCAGAAGTCTTACATAATATACTGTAGTCTTGTTATGGTAGTGTTGCTATATTCTTGCTGATATGCTGTAGTTATATCGGTATACCCTGGTCTATTTTAGAGCAATTTAACTCCTATATTATCTTATCTAATCTTTCTATGAGCCGTCTATTTCGGGCGTAACAGTAGCTGCCTTTTAAAACAAGCGGTTACGTAATTTCGTCTTTAGACTTTCCTTATGTCAAAACTTCAACTCAAAGCACTCGCTTTTGAATGTTAGAAAACTGGCCAAGTGCAAGTCGGACTTGCACATGAAGGGTCTCGACGTAAAGGGCTAAGAAGGAACATGGGTGGTTTTTAGTCAGTAGAAGTCTGACACTCCCTTTCGCTTTGCCCAAGTGCGGGAGGGGTTATTTGACGATTTTCTACCCGCCAAAAAAAAAGGGTTCCATACCATCGTAGTAGGTAAAATAATACAAATTACAGGGGGCTTCCCCTTTAATTTGTATTATTTTTTGTTAAAGCGGCAACAGAAACACATATTTTGTGATAAGTTTGTTTTTCATAGTGTTTGTATGAATGACAAAGTTATATGTGCGGTTTTTTAAATGTGCTATATTTCAAAAACTATTTAATAAATATTGTTCAAACCAATTTTGGTTGAAAGTTTTTATTGAGATCTACAGCATATATTTTTTAAGATTTTTCACTCTCTTAGGTTATAAACTAGAGGGGGGGACACACTTTACCACTTTGGAAGTGTATATCTTTCAAAAGATTGACTTTGAGAAAAAATGGTTTTAGGAACATCAATGTATTTTTTTAAGACCTGTCTATAGACACCCACACGTACAGGTTTGATGATAAAAGTTATTTTTTGTTTCAGTTCCATGTGTGGGGAGACCCCCATTAATCTTTTATTTTTTTTATTTTTGTATGAAAATCGTATCGGTTCACAGTATATATCTACGTACCTAGTTTCAACTGTGTAGTTTTAATAGTTTCCGAATAAAGTGGCTGTGACACACGGACGGACGGACATGACGAATCTATAAAGGTTCCGTTTTAAATGTTTTAAAAAACAAAGAAAACGAAGCTACAGTCACAGAGCAAAATAACTTGTGAAAGTACTGTAGTTGCCCATTTCAATGCGTAGTTCTCTATGGAGTAGAATGGGCAAAAAAATCCATTAACAAAAATAACCGAATGAAAAATAATTATCAAAATACCTAAGTAAAATCTATATGACGCGTCACAAATCTACGTGACAACAAAGATATGAGAAAGGAAATTGATAGCATATCAGTAAATTCATATTTACTTACGTTTCGCGGAAGGAAAGTGATTGATGTATTTGCACTTTATATTTATTTAGTAATTAAATAAGTTGACCTAGACTAAACTCCTTACGAGCCAATCAAGAAAGCTAAAACTTTTGATAAAATTTAAAAATGATCCAGAAAAGCTTCTAAAATAGTCTGACTAAAATTGAGAGATTCAACCCTGGAGCATTAATAATATTTCTTTTCTTTCGCTGAAAAAATTGTAGCGTATGTGTGTGAGGACCCTTGTGGGTTAAACAAGTGCCATAATTATGGTTTAGTGTAAATATGTTGTTAGTGAATACAGACCATCGTCTGTCTCCACTAAACAACATAGGTATTCCAGATTATCAGTGACCATGATGAGAGCATATTTATGTATATTGCATCACTATTTTGCTCCATTTTCTTACTGTTCAGTGTTTTCAAGCCCTATTTGGAAGTGTGCCAGAATGACAAATATCTGCATCTATATAGGTTTAAGTTTATAAATGAAAACGCTTATTGGTGCATTATAATAAGATAAAGAATCAATAACATACCTTTACTTTTATGCCTACAAGGCAAATTCTTTGGCAAATCGATAGACCTAATTATCCTCTTGATATCAGACACCCGTTCTTTGACCTTTTCCTGATGTGCGGTCAAATGGGCCGTCACGAATAAGAATGTAGACCCAAATAATGCGAATGATATAGCGACGGCACCTTTGGTACGGAACGCTGTTCCCGGTCTGACAGACAAACTGGCGTCTTCAGGAAGAGAACAAAACCAAATAAGGTCTCTTCTTATAAATATCATTAAGTGTATTGTACCTGGAAAAGCAAGAAGAGGTTTTATTCAACATTTTTGTTTGTTTTTAAAATCACTATTGGAAATTTATTACAAGCACACAAAAAGGTCTTTTCAGTAATATAAGGACCAAATACCAACAAAAAAAAATGAATTTTCTCATAGAACAACAAAAAGTTATGTTGAGATTAGAAAAAGTTACAGTGGAAAACATCTCAAATATCTAATATATTCCTTTTAGTGCCAACAGAGTCATGTAAACAACAAAATAGTTAAGTACTTGTCTGCTTATAACCATGCCTAATTGATACTTCACGGAAAATACTCCTTATCATTCACAGTTCACTAATGAGCTAACAAATGGTTACTAACCTAAATAATAAGAATGTAACAACAGATGCGATGGTCCCAATACTTCTTGGATAGTTATTTCCCACTCAGTACGCTCGGAGTATGACTCTTGTGTCCCAATAGCAAAAATATCTGGGACATGTGTCACTTGATTTGGGAATATGAAATCTGCCAATTCCCTGTGAAATTGTATAAATAAATTACAAGAACGGACTTAGTTCTGCCAAAATGAGTTAACCCACCATATCTTTTAAATTCAACTCAATAAATAATATATTATGTCAAAATATACCAGCATTTTAAATGCTAGATGTAGTATTAATTATTTTCATCTAGTAAAATGTGCATGAACATAATATCATATATGCTCAGAGTTTGTTTAAAATTAAGCAGGATTAACTTTACTATCATAAATCATTACTTTAGAAAATGGCAGAACTATGCTAATAGGGAAAAAAATACATTCAAATTAAATTTGGCATAGCAATCTTACTTTGGCGGTGGTTGTCCATTCATGTTCCATGATCCTACAAATATTTTGACCTCTCTATCTGGGAAGACATGTTCTAACTCTGCAGCTCCTAGAAGGGAATGAGACGCTAGTCGCCCATAAAGATAGTTCCTGAAATGAAATGTTAAATTCACTTTACAATGGGCAATATTTCTTCTTGTTACTAAAAGCCAAGCTGAAATAGTTACTCACACTAAGCATTTAAGATTTTAAGTACTCTCTATAAGGGTTCTCTACAAGAAAATGTAAATAGCTATGAATTTCTATTTCTAATACAACATAACAACATAGACAACAGACAACCTTTCTCGAGCCTCCTCTGTGGGTATGAGACGCAGGACCTGTGCGGCAAGCAGCGAGTTACGAGCTAAGCTGTCAGTGCTCCCTGCACGCGAAGATGACCGTGCGATAGACGACTTGGTCCTAGTGTAGACAATTACAAAAATACAACAGAAAAGTTTCCAGCACCATTATGAAGAAATATAGAGAAAAAACAACCTTTATAAACACATAAATAAATATACCTTACCTTCTTTTCCGATCTAAAGAGCTACTCCGGTCACTCTCAGGCGATGATGCACGATACAGAGGCTTAGACTCAGTTGATATCAAATGATCAGCTGATAATCTCTTAACAAATAATTTATTCTTTGTCTGTTTGATCCCTTCAAATGATCCTGAATGTTCAAACAATTTCTTGATATCTTCACTTTTTGGAAATTTTATTGTAGCTTTGGGTATTTCTTCAGATTTAGTTTGGGAACATATTGTTTGGTCGCTTATACTGTTGGAATTGTTCTCTGGGCTACCAGTCACAGAATGTGCCTCATCTTTAGAATTTTGGTTATCCACGAGGCTTTTAGGACGGGACCGTCTGAAGAAAGTCCTGCAACACTTCGGATTACTGTCGTCTTCATGGTGGGAATTGGTCGCCTTATGACTTACGTTGTTACAAAATGGTTCTGTTGAAGTGTTTTGTTGGTTCGAGCCTTCTAAGCTATGGTCCGCACTGTGAGCACTCGCAGCTAGGAAGGGATCAGCGGGAGAGATTGGTCGAGATGAAGACTGTGCAAATTCGTCGTTGGAATCTGTATCGACGACGCATCCAACTTTTGGGGATTTCTTAACAAACAGACGTTTCCGCAGTGACAATTTTTGTTTTGTTTTTGTAGGTGAAGTGGTCATATTTGGTTTTAAACCAACAAAACTATTAATTTATGTTACTAATTACATTTTTACTAAATATAGACAACATAACCTATTACGTTTCAAGACTGACATTTTGCGCTCAGGAAACTGTCAAAACGATTGAGATACGTTCAAAACACTGATCATTGAATTCAAAACACATTTTCTAAGAGGATACACAAAAAATCATCCGTTGTGAATATAATAATATTAAAATTCATACTATTTACGCTTCTCAGTTGCCGTGGCAACGGTTACAATTACACGACACCTACAGCTAAGTTTGTTATTTTGCCCTCTATGGTATCGCTCATAAGGCACACATTGTTTATGCACTTTGAATTTGAACAATAAATATTGCATTATGCATGAAAGAACGCATCGAAATCGAACCAGGCGACGTAATCTGCAGAAATTTAAGCATGAAAGGCCAAACATTGAACGTACGTATTAGTGGGGTAGGCAGATATATTGGAATTCAATCAAAGACAAGTTGGCAAGTATAGATTAAAAGTTATATAATGTTTATAACAAAAATACTCAGAAGTAACATAACAAGGCATATTTGAATACTAGCTGCATCGCTACCCGGCACGAGTAAATTCATTCCATTGTACTCAGGCGTAGGCGATAAGTTGCCACCGGTTACCGATTGTATGCCGTTGCCTGTAAAATAAAGTCACTTATTTATACTCTTTAATTTTAATGATTTTCAGATTTCTTATTTCATCATTTCAGTCATGAGAAGACCACGGCTGGACATGGATCTCCCTCAAACGTCAGCGTCGTCGCCACAACCACCACATTGTCGACTGATTATGGGCCTCCTGAATCCAATAACGATTATTTCAAAGGCTTTCAATTATGTTTTCAATTTTTGTGCTGTGTCAATGTCCTAGAAGTTCTCCTGTCTCTTCATTTCTGATTCGATCACGCAGGAAAACTCCAATGAATTTTGGAATCGACTTTTGATTTGGTATTTGATTTTATGAAATCTTAAGTTTTTTCTACCTACCCGCTTACACAGCAAAATCAAAAATAAGGGCAAGTATTTATACTTTGGTATTGGTACCTACCGATATTGCAAAGTTCCGTTGTACAGGCTCTGTAAAACGTTCTAAAGGTAGAATCCGTTACTTCATGGTTCAGGAAGTCCGGTTGGCCCTCGCAACCACGAGTAAAACTAGCCACTTGGCCTACTGGGTCCTGGAAAAATTAAGCAATTAGGCGTGTCCGATGCTAGTATTAATGTCAGAAGTTAGTTTAATAGTTATGAAGGTGCAGAACGACGAGTGATGCGTATCTAAGTACAAAATACTCTAACATCATCATTATATCAGCAAGAAAGAGTCCACTGCTTGACGTAGGCTTCCCCAAAGCGTTGTTACGTCTGCCGGTCAGTTGCTTCTATAGTCCAGCGGATTCCTGCTGCCTTTATCTAGTCAATAGCCAAATAGGTTGCGGATAGTGAACCTTAGCACCAGGAAAACGTTTCAGTGAGGTAGGTAAGTTAAGACTATCATAATTTAATCATAGGTACCTACTTACCAGGAACTCTTGTCTCAAGATGGTACAATAAGTGTGTGGGCAGTCCACAGTTCGAGTATCATTGGTTATTGTGAGACAGTCTCGATCCGAGTCTACGGATGAAAAGCCACAAGTGTAGCATCGTAATCCGTCGCCTAAAAATTAATCACATTTCATCATCAAAGTTAAGGTCTGTCTGCGCAAGTTGTGATCAGAAAAGAAGAAAAGCCTTAAGAATTTCCAAATGAATGAGACGAGTTAGGTAGTCAAAAAGATAGACAAAATAAAAGAGCTCTTTTGTTACATTGCAAACATGTCACCTTCATAGGAACACTTTCTCATACGCAGATTGGTTGAATCCATTGATCTTATACTGTTTACAACTTTATGTCCCGTACTTTCTCTACATTGAGACTAAAACCTAAGCCAAGTCACTAGTCAGGGGCTCATAATTAAAATAAAAACTCGGACTAACCACACGAAAAAGATGACCTTCAATTGTTTCTGTGCTTGTTGATATTAAAGAATGGACACTTGGACACCTACTTCTACTTGCTCTACAAAGTTATAAAAATAATGTAACAGTAATTGCTAGAAACTCACCTACAGCTTTTCCAACAACACAAGCAAGCACAAATAATATCACTATTTTGAAATCCATTTTGCGCAAACAAACATTCCTTTGTGACTGACTCAGGCGTACTTCGGTGATTTTTCGATATCACTCATTATCACAAAAATGAACACTTTGAATTGCATATCTTATCAGTTCATATTTGTCTTTAATTCGAATTAAATCTCAGATCTAGAATATTTTTTCGTTTGATGTAAATTGATAACTGCTGATCGATATCTTCACAGGACATAACCTACTGTACAGTATATTGTATTTATTTATTTATCGAAATAAGGCACTGGACTCTAGATTTAATAATATTTGAAACTTCTGCAGAACACAATAAAACCAGGTGTTATGGAGATGTGATTTATCGTATTTCAATTCAAAGCCACAAAGGGCATCTCAAACACTCAAGGCATCTGGATCTACTGTAAAGTATAGTTATAAGTTAAAGTTAGGAAATTAT
This sequence comes from Diarsia brunnea, assembly GCA_949774965.1. NCBI lineage: Eukaryota > Metazoa > Arthropoda > Insecta > Lepidoptera > Noctuidae > Diarsia > Diarsia brunnea. The sequence goes on along the minus strand of OX459008.1, from coordinate 8,784,993 downwards.
CTTCTCTCCTTTTTCCGTTTCAAAAGTCGTCCGTTCAACCCTTGTAAAAAGATTGTAGGTACACTGTTCCAAAGAAAATTTTACTCTAAATACCAAGGTATCACACCCACCCTGCTTATAATAGTACCCATGTTACAAAAACGCCATTTACGAGGACCATCAAATTACTTACCAGCCTAGAGCTTATCAAACTGCAATTGACATGTAAATCATTCATGTTAACTCGACCAGGAATCCAGTTACACGCCGCAGATGGCAGGCCAGTGCCCGGTGTTTAACTTAATTGCTATTTCACCTGCCGTACACCAGACAAGTCGCCGAGAGATCCAGCCTCCGAGGTAATCGATTCCCATCTAATTACCGGTTTCACAGCCGATAACGGAGCAGTTATGTAGGTGCAACAGACTGCCTGGCTGCCGCAAATGTTGGATAGACTAGACTTGGAGATGTAGTGTAAACTGTGTTTTATTTTGTTATAAAGGAAATATCGAGAGGAAAGAAGCTTTATTAAGTGACAGATTAGCTTATCAAAAGTGTGATTACATAGTCTAATGAATAACATCAAATTATAATACTGTTCCACTTTCTCACTAGCTAGACCTAATTTGATCATAGTAATAGAATGTAGAACGTTTACAAACGCTAACAAGTTTCAAAGCAAACCAACACTAAAAGCTAGCTGAAGAAAATCCACACAATGCATTATTTTTAAAGTTAACAATTGAATTTAATAAATCTCGTTTTGATTGCTTTCTTTCTTTTGCCGGCGATGTACCAAAAGCTCGACTCCAAGCAGGACGAAAGCCAGGATCATTCCATACAGCAGCATTAGACACACTGGGTAGAAATCCACCATATTGACTGAGTCGAAGCTCCCACCCATCACGGAGCATACCGGTTTCTTCGCATAAATTAATCGGTTTTCCCTGTCAGTCAATCCGTGCTCTTGGAGCCTGATATACCTGTAATAATAAAAAGGGGTTACCTGGTGTAGGCCTTAGTAATTTGTGATGTTGACCACCCCTGAGCAGTTCTTTGCTTTGATTTGTGATACGTCACTTACTACGTATTTATCATTAATCGTACGCATTGATACCTATATTAAAACGAAGATCCTACGTTTGTTTGTTTGATGGCATTTTTAGGTTTTCTGTTCTTAGTATTAACAACAGGTGTTGAAATATGGCATCGAAGGGAAATGAAGTCATACTAGTCATAAACAAAAAGTTTTCATATCTTTCTTTTTTACACGACTGCTCCAAAAAAAGAGTGTTATGTTTTTAACGTTCATGTATGTATGTATGTATGTATGTATGTAACTGAAAACTAAAACTTTTATTGCAGTCGGGGGACCTGTAAAGAATTGTTCCACCGAACTGTCCCCCGACTGCAATAAAAGTTTTAGTTTTCAGTTTTCCATTTTCGTATACATTTACGAGACCTTGCTCCCATTCATCGCTGAATTCGTTTGACTTGTTTTTTATTTTTTAGTTTAGGTACTTTTTGTCATGGCAGGAGTGTTTTTTAAATTTTTTAATTATTTATTTTTTTGTTATTGCGAAATTAGCTCCTGCATTAATCTAAATTTATTTGGGGTCAGTGCATCAGTGCAGTCTTCTTCTTGCATACTTCTCTTTTACTCCTCATTTCAGCAGTCAGCTAATAACAAAAAATCGACAACGAAAAAAACGAACTTTGAATAAAGGTAACCGAGCTATCTTCGTGACCCGTGTTCTCTTATACCACCTACCCGACTTTAAACATTTCTCCGAACGGCGAGTTCTTCCGACTACACAACCAAGGCATGTTGTTTTGAATATAATCGATTTCTTGAAGTCCACATTTTTCATGCTCTTGAAAGAACGCTGAAACGATTCTGTAACCAGTGCCTGTGTTCATATTGAAGGCAAAAGGTCTCTGCAAAGAAAAATTGCAATTATTACATTTTTACAGTTTTCTTACTGTGATTTTAACTTAGATTCAGCATACTGATCTTTATTTAGGTTAACATAAGGTTACTATTGTTTGGGTTGGCAGGGGGATCACAATGTTACCAACATTCTGCATGGTCTTAACACCTTCTTCGACGCTCATGTAGTTTGGTTTACCTCTCGGTGCTACTTTGGTTTCGAAGATTGCTTTTTTGATCGGATCTTTAGAAGAATAAGCGGCCTGTAAAAAGAGTTATAACATTTAGAAAAGATCGAAGACTTGAAATAATTAAAGCGTATATAAAAGAGGTTATGGCCCTCTCAAAGTGTGACTTTTTACAGCGATTAAGTCCCGATACTGTGACTGGCTGTCTGGCTGTATACCTCCACCCACTACTATTCTATCGCACATCAGTCACACGTTCGCATCGCATCGGAAATGGGCGAACGCCCTTAAGGCTTGTTTACGGAGAGGCGGGGCGTCGCGCGGCGCGTCCGGCGGCGCGGCCCGCACTAAATTCAAACATAATGGCGTTGTATGAGTGCGTTTACGGAGAAGCGATTTTATACGCGTTTGCTTGAATTGGAGTCGGTGCCCGCGGTGGCGCACGCGGCGGCAATTCTAGATGAAGCGATGCCCGCGGCGGAACTTTCTTGCAATCTTATTTGGAATTCGCACAACACAGACGTAGTCACTGTCGCGATGGAGTACGATATGGTTTTTTATTTTTTGGTTCTAGGACATGCCGGTTTCCTCACGATGTTTTCCATCATCGTTTTTGAGAGCAGTGGTGATGAAATACCTAAATTATACGAAGTAATGCGCCTGCCTGGGTTCGAACCCACGAATTACTGTTTATAAGTGGGGGCCGCCGCCACTGGGCCACGAATCCACCAATATAATGTTTATTAGGTACCTATATGAATGCTATTTCGAATTTCATTATGATTAGGTAATTATTGCTAATGCTAAATAGTAGGTAGGTACTAGGATCAAGCGGGGAGTGCGACAGGGCGACACCATTTCACCAAAACTTTTCACAGCAGTCCTTGAAGATATCATGAAATGCCTAAATTGGGACAGTTGCGGTGTTAACATAAATGGTGCCTACCTGTCGCACTTAAGATTTGCTGACGACCTCATTCTATTTGCTGAAAACTTCGAAGATCTTCAGAATATGCTCCAAGACCTACATGATGCCTCTTTCAAAGTAGGACTTAGGATGAATATGGCCAAGACGAAGATTATGGCAAATATCAACAGCTATTCATATTCTTCTGTCAAAGTTGAAAATGAAGAGTTGGAGATAGTTGATCAGTATGTCTATCTTGGTCATATTCTTTCCTTTGGCAAAGAACATCAACAAAAGGAGATATCCCGAAGAATACAGCTTGGGTGGGCCGCGTTTGGAAAATTGGACGACCTTTTGAAATCAGCCAAAATTCCGCTATGTCTGAAGTCCCGCCTCTATAACCAGTGTGTTCTGCCCACAATGACGTACGGTGCTGAAACATGGACGCTCACGCAGGAGGCTGTGTACAGATTGAGAGTGGCACAGAGAGCCATGGAGCGTTCCATGCTCGGCATAAAACTAATAGATCGAGTTCCTAACGTCGAAATCCGAAGACGCACAAAAGTTTTCGATATTGGGAATCGCGTTACGGAACTCAAATGGAGTTGGGCAGGACACCTAGCAAGGCGCAGTGATGACAGGTGGACTAGGGCTGTCACCGAATGGCGTCCAAGAACTGGCAAAAGAAGTGTGGGTCGTCCGGCGGCAAGATGGGCAGACGACATAGTTGCAATCGGGGGCAAAACCTGGATGAGGATTGCACAGGACCGTGGAGATTGGCACAAGAAAAGAGAGGCCTATACCCAGCAGTGGGTGAGTTCGGGCTGTGGATGATGATGATGATGAGGTAGGTACTGAGTAGTGATAGAGCTCCTCAGATACACTTGGAAGCGTTGCTCCACAAAAGGTACGCGGCGTGGATGCACCATAACACGCATAACGCACTCAAAGAGATTTAACACATAATTAATATTTGAATGTCTTTGCATGCACTAAAAAAAATCAATATACAGTAGAATCCCGATTATCCGAATACTTATCCGATTATTTGGACTTCTTCACGGCTCTAATTACTTACCTTATTTTTAATTATTATGTTACCGTGTTGTTTATATGACGCATGTGAAACTCAACCTATCTATAATAAAAACTTATTTACATTGTTTGATTTTACTTTGAAATCGAATATACCCCGCTTAAAGAATCGCCGCGGACGCCGCCACGCGTCCTGCCCCGCGTCTCTATGAACAACTTCATATATCCCAAACATCATATGTGTGTGTATGTGTGTGTGTGTGTGTGGTGTGTATGTATGTGTGTGTGTGTTATATCTTCATATGTTCTTCATATATACGTTTGTTTACGCATGCGATGATATCTGCCGCTGCACGCGCCGCCTCTCCGTAAACACAAAAAACGTCCGACGCGCCGCGAGACGCCACGCCGCGCCGTCCGACGCGTGTCCGTAAACAAGCACTAAGATAAAAAGGAAACTGTGTTAAAAAAGTAAATTACTGAAAAATAATATCTGTTGTACGCCACATCTTCAACACCGAGTTCTAGTTTCGAATTTAGCAAATCAGGAAGTGTTCGGATTTGATTCGAGGTCGACTGTAGTAGAGCAACGATATTGGCTGAGTAAGACGTGTATAGAAAAAGGAAAGCCAAAAACACGATAAACATTACAAGACGTCCAAGGGTCCCTGAAAGAGAAAACACGTCGTGAAAATAAGTATCTACGAACTTATAAAATTATCGGGATTGAATAGTTTTGTTAGCCCAACCTTTCAACTCATTTGAGCTTCCTTGCTGAGATATAGCACTGAGAACAAAAATCGTGATGTCGCTCCAAGTTGATGGCAAGCATGTGTGGTCCAGCTTTCGCTAAAATGTTAATCAATGTAAAACAAAATGTTTTCTTTTTCCGTGGCTAGAAAGGTGGCAGCTCATGAGATGACGACTAATCGATAAGTATCGCAGAAGAAGTCATACTGCATCGACCCCAAGAAAATTGAGATGAGCAATTCTCTTTTTGCATCCTTACCTTGTAATATTTTTCATATTTCTTATGGTCCCATTTCGTGTTAATGTACAGTATAGCACCCAGTACAAGAACGAACACTCCAAGACACATCCACACCTTAGTCGTGAACGGTAAATAGAACAGATTATTCTGATACGACAGAGGAGGCTGCCTAAATACAAACTTTGCTGTAATTGGCGTCGGGATGGTCAAGTATTCCAAAATGGACATTCGTTCCGTTGTCATGAATGTCACGATTCCTGGTGAGCACAGTAAAAATGTAATTAGGTACAATTAATGAATAGCAACAGTAGCAGTAAGATATTCCTGACTATACCGACATTGAGTAGTATGTCTGTATTTCTGTACTGTAATATAATGTCTAATGGTAAACAGCGTGAAATCATTATGAGGCTAGGAAGAAAAAGTGGAATGGAATGGAGTCGCGGATGATAAAGAAGTATACAATGACTGCAGTGTAACTCAAGTTAATTGGGATAAGGGGTAGAATTAGCAAGAACTTTAAATATTATTTAAATTTCTTACTAACCACACAAATCAGCTCTCTCATTTTTGATGTCTCCAATCATCCCATTCCATGTACCATTGGTTGGGTAGCCCCAAGTATCAGCAAAAATTACTATCCTGGATGCATTTAAAAAGTCATACAAGGGATCGATACAACGATAACTGCTTTTTGAAGTGGTGTCTACAAAGATGTTGCTGCAAATATAAAATGTTTATAAGGTTTATAGTTAGGTAAGAATTTACTTCTTAGCCATAGGTAACATTTATGCAATACCTCAAGCCAAGTAAATCAGTCTTGGTTCTGTTATCTCCAATAACAACAGACGTGGTCAAAGGTTCTCCTTTGAAATCTTTTCTTCTTAGCATATTTGAATGTATTCTATCTTCTGATTTATTCAGACCATAATCTGCGGACCAAGTCCCGTAGTATTCCGTATTCCATTCATTGTTGGCCCTTAATTTGTATACTGTAACAAATTGTCGTCTGGTACACAAAAATATTGTTCAATAAAATCACAACCATCAGGACTGGTTACCAGATTAATCGTGTACTTACTGGTATGTAATACGATATGGTTATTTTCTTTTTCCTGAGCTATTATTACTTCAGAATCCACGGAAATTCCTAGATACTCAAATTCCGATACAATGGTACCATTGTCTTGTTCTGGATTACCAAGAACTAGCCATCTGTAAGACTTGCTAAACATTTTGTTTGCGCCAGCCTGACAATAATACATTTTTTATTTTTAATGTGATGTATGTAACTAAAATTCTGGGAAGTTTTTAGGAATAAGTATATCTACCTGTTTGAGGAAAAACTCAGCATCTTCACAATGTATGTCTAATATAAATAGCAGATGGTTATTTAGATAAGGCTGCTGAAATTTTGAAAACCGAAAATTTGGAGAAGTTTAAAAACTATTTAAGCAGTTTGTCCTTCACCCAAGTGTATAGCTCAAATGATGTGAACGAGTCGTATGACTTATTTATAGAAGATTTCTTGATGCTTTATAAATTATGTTTTCCAACAAAAACTGTAACAATAAAAACGAACACTAGAACCAAATGGATATCTCGTGGTATAAAGATCTGTAGTAGGAAGCAAAGAAAACTACTTTGGTCATATAGACATAAGCCTGACAGTAAAAGTAAACTTGATTTTAAGAATTATACTAGAATTTACAAAAAAATTATACAACTTACACAGAAAACTCAAAATAACCATTTCATAAACACTTCTCAAAATAAATCAAAAGCTGCATGGCAAGTTATTAATAAGTCTAAATATCGCCTACCACAACAACTAATACCGTCCTTAGAGAAAGATGATGTCACAATAACACATCCCAAGGAGATTGCAAACGAGTTTAATAACTTTTTTGTAGATGTGATTGAAAATAATATAAAGGGTAACGTTTCTCCACCAACTAAAAATATTTTTAACAACTTAACTTCGCAATCTTTATTTATGCAACCAGTTTTACCCATTGATCTAATCAAAATAATTAATAATCTAAAAAACACAAATACTGTAGGCTATGATGGAATATGCACACAAGTTGTAAAATATACCAAAGAAACTATAGCACCACCACTAACTCATATTATTAATTTGTGCATAACAAATGGTGTTTTTCCTAATAGTCTTAAGAAAGTAATTATTAAGCCCTTATTTAAAAAAGATGATAAACATGATGTTAAAAATTATAGACCCATAGCAAAAATTCCTATTTTTTCAAAGATTTTAGAAAAAGTTATCTACAATTCTATTTATAATTATTTTGAAAAATATAAATTATTTTGCAATGAACAAAAAGGATTTCGCAAAAATATTAATATCAACATGGCACTGTTTGACCTCCTTTCTCATATTATGGCGTCTGTAGATGAAAGAGCTCCGGTATGTGCTCTATACACCGACATGACGAAAGCGTTTGACTTCGTGAGTCATAAAATTTTGTTAAAAAAACTAAATGGGTATGGAATACGAGGAAATATTTTGAAACTTTTGGAGTCATATCTGGAAAGTAGAACGCAATGCACAGAAGTATCACAACTCTGTCCAAAAAGCAATGTATTAACCATTTACACATCTGAACCAAGAGTTCTAAAATACGGGGTACCTCAAGGTAGCGTGCTAGGGCCGCTACTTTTTTTAATTTATATCAATGATCTCCCAAAAGTCGTATCTCAAAATATGGTACTGTTTGCCGATGACAGTACGGCTATTGTGAAGTGTAATAATCTTGCCTGTTACGAGAGAGATATTAATGATTGTCTAAGAAAAATTATTGAATGGCTTATTAGCAATAACCTTGTCATTAATTTTAATAAAACTAAAGTAATGCACTTTCATCAAAGGTGTGAAAAACCTCCCGTTCACATTGAATATGAGAAGTACAAAATAGAAGAGACAAACGAGGCTAAATTTTTAGGTGTAAGGATTGACAGTAAAATAACATGGAAACCGCATATCGAAGAAATTTGTATAAAATTAAATAAATCTGCATATGCACTATTTCAGTTATCAAAAAAAGTAAATACACAAACACTTTTAACAGCATATCACGGATTGGTTGCATCAGTTCTGAGGTATGCTATTATTTTTTGGGGGCAATCTACTGAAAGAGAGACTGTTTTTAAAGCGCAAAAACGATGTATTCGATCCATGTGTGGCTTAAAAACTACTGAATCTTGCGCACCCCATTTTAAATCTCTAGAATTACTAACATTACCAGCTATGTACATCTACGAAACTGCTTTGTTTGTTAAAATGAATTTACACCTTTTCACAAAAATTTCTGATGTAAAAAAAACTCCAATGCGCTCTCAGTATATAAATCAATTGTGCGGTATAAAATGCAGAACCGCTTTGATGAAAAAAAGTTTCTTCGGAATGGCCTCGAAAATTTACAACAAAATACCTGATAGTATTAAAAACATGCCAATAACAAAATTTAAGAAAGTTCTTGCCGCTCTATTAAGAGAAAAATGTTATTATACTGTTGAAGATTTTATAAATGATAATTTTTAATTTAATTTGTTTGTTTAATTTTAGTCTTGTTGTTTATTGATTGTTTTATTTAGCTTTTAAGTATTTTTGTTTTATTTTGATTTTAAAATTTGTATGCCTACACGGCAAAACATAGCGCTCAAATATGTTAAACTAACACCATTATGTAAATACCTATGTTTAACAAATAAAGATTCTGATTCTGATTCTGATTCTGATTCTGAAATGTTTTGTTTTCCTGCAAATACCGAACGCAAACTGGCTTTTCCAGATTTGCCAACATTTTTGCTAGTTTTATTTCTGTGGCCGCTGTATTTCAAAAGGATTTTTCATTATATAGAAAGTTAAGGTATATTACGCCATTTGAAGTAAAATTGTACCATACTTACAAGATTCCCAGCATACTTTTACTGCAACCGCAGTAGGTTTATCATAAGATTTGACGACGTCAACAATCATTTGCAGCTCATTATTTGGGTTAGATATTGAAACACAACATTTCAAGCACAATAAATTTATGAATAACGTTAAAATCTTCATATTGAAGACAGGTATCCAATGAAGCGACAAAGAACTCTAATGTCTAAGAATCAGACTGTGCAACTATAATTTACGTGCCTATTACTTCCATGCATGTCATTGTTGATGCCCCTCGTTAATTGGGTATAATACACAGGTAGCTTGTTAATCATAAGGGCTGTCCCACCACTTTACCGTTTACGAGAACTTATTATTCATGATTCAGTGTTAACTGTAGGTTTAGTTTAGATCCAACTAACAATTATTCTTCATTAAGTGCGTTTAGGTCTACAGAAATACTAAAATAGGTCGTTTTATTTTACTGATAATTTTCGTGTTTTAAACAACCCAAGAGTTTTTCTCTTTTGTGTATTAATACTTCTAAAACAAGTAAGAACAAAGCAACAAAAGCCCCGTAGGTTAATATGAGTACAGCTGGATAACAGTCAACCATGCTGACTGAGACGAAGTTGGATCCTCCTCCTGAGCATTTCGGCCGTTTCTCGTACATCAGACGATTTTCTCGATACTGCAGTCCGTGTTCTTGAATACGTTTGGTTCTGTAAAGATAAGAAAATTCAGTTAAGATACTAAACAAGAAAATAGTTTGTATTTAATGATGTCGATGTCCATTATTAAAAACTGTATACCCAATTTTGAACATTTCCCGGAACGGAGTGTCCTTCCTAACAGCTAACCAAGGATCAATTACTTGCAGATACTGTATCTCTCTAAGGCCACACTTTTCCCCTTCATTGAAATATTTCCCAACGAACTTGTACCCGACCCCAGTTTCCATATGAAATGCAAATAGACCCTGAAAAGGAAAACCTCACTTAAATATTTTGGCGATAAGAAGGTACCATAGTGATTTCTACAAATTATTTTGAGAATAAACCTTCCGCATTTGTATGACACCTTCATCCATAGTCATGAAACGAGGAGTGGTTCCAGGTGGAGCTACTTTCTTTTCATAGATAGCTTTCCGTACTGGTTCAGTTGCAGTCTGAAGAAAAATAAGTTCAGCGTCAGGGACAAGAGCGGATATTATGGAAGATTATGTTAAAGTGGCTGCAGAAATTACCGAAAAATAGTATCTGTTGAAAACAGTATCATGAACGCCAAACTTGATCCTTGAATGCAGTAAGTCTTCCAGAGTCTTGATATGAGATGAACTGGACTGGAGAAGTGCAACGATGTTGGCTGAATAGGAAGTGTAGAGAAACATCAATGCTAGGAATAGGACCAGCATAACCACTCGACCCAAGGACCCTGGAAAAGGTAAAGAAAGGAATAATTTTGCGAATGATCTCACTAAATAATCTAAATATGCATAAATTCCAAACCGTTTTAGGTATTATCGCGATTTTATGGAGCAGTATGAAATAACTTTTAATGTTAAATTACCTTTCAGCTCAGAAGGACTTCCTTGTTGACATGCAGCGCCAAATATTAAAATGATTACATCAACGAAATTGGCTCTTAGCACACCGGAGTCTTTTTCCCTCTGAAAACATTTCGTTGAAAATATTTTATGTGTATAGGTATACTTATAGACATCAGACAGCGTACACGCAAAACACACGTATTGTATGACGCGCTTTGGATGGCGAGTCGTGGTTACCAGCCCAGAATACAATACAATAAAATCTATCAGATATGCTGCTCTACATTGGCGACCTTGAGCACCTCTTATTAGTCTGGGCGTCGATTCTTTGGTAAATGTCTAAAAAGGAAGTAAAATTTTGTAATGCTCTAGTGAACACGAATGATCTATCCGTACATATTGCACTTAATACAGAAAAATACTTACCCAGTCTTCTTGCAAGTCATTTTGAAGAATTAGTAGAGTGCCAGTTTATGAGAAACTTTCATAGGACATGATGCATTTACAAAGCACTTACCGTTTCAATCGTATGCCTAGTCTTCTTCCACTCCCACTTTGTTACCATTAGGAGCACTAGGTATATAAAGAATATCAGTGCTATGGTGCAGTACCAGACTGTGGTATTAAATGGGAGTAAGAACAAATTGTTTTCGTACGACAGTTTTGGCTGTTGAAATACGAATTTAGAACGAGTTGGCGTTGGACTTGCGATGTAGTCGACTAATGATACACGTTCAAATGTGAAGAACATTGGTGATCCTGTAAGTTATACAAAAGAGGAAAATTAACAAAAGTTAAGTAATGGTAGTGAACATGTTCATAAAAGAGGAACTACTCTTTTTGATGCACAGGTGACTGATGGATAAGACAGTCAAGCGAAAAAGAAAGAAAAAGTCAGAGGGCTACAGCACTAGACAGAGTGACATTCTGTTTGCAATAGCGATGATGGAAAACTCAAAAGTGCATCCTTTCCAAAATGATTGCTAGTTGGCTGACTTCTTCTTTCTTATTTTTGTATCGACGGCAAATACACAAGGTACTTTCTCATAATTGCTACCCCAGACTCGGTTTTTGATAGAGTCATCGATTTCTTGTCACCGATTGCGTAAAACGAGGCTTACAATGAATAGAATTCTCATTATAACTCTAAATAGAAGGTCATTCATAATTCTTGCGTTACGTAAATACCCACTGCCAAAAAACTTCGCTCGGTGACCGTTACAATGATTAGCCAATCAATCAATTGCTTACAATGCAGTAGTAAATTAGTGACTGTTACGATGTTATTTCTGCTCAGTTTGTGATGTTGTTCATCTTCTGATTATGTCCCCAACGGGATGTGACAAGACCGTCATGTTTGTCGACGAAACATACAATAGCTGTTGTCGTTAGATTTACACGATCAGTCTTCAGATGGTGATTGTTGAGTTTTTTTCTGTGACGAACAATTGTAGCGACTCGTTTCTTATGTTTACATGGTGCGTTGAAATAAACATTTATTGTTAACCTACCTCCAACCTCAACTTCACCCCTAACTAGGTAGCCAGTCATTCCGTTCCAAGTGCCATTGACCCGGTAACCCCATGTGTTAGCAAAAATATATTTCCTTTTAGCATTAAGGAAATCCAGCAAATGGTTGGTCGTGGGGAAACTCACTTTTGTTATCGTGTCAATGTGATCGTCTCTGCAATGGTTGAGTAACTGCAGTTAGTATAAAGTTATTAAAAAATATCTCGCCACCAGTTTCGCTGGGTAATGAACTTGGGCTTTTTTCGGCGCAGAATTTTGTAACAAAATTCCCAGACTTGTCTAATGTAACTTTATAAAAGAGGAAAAATAAATTTAAATACATTTTGTTGATGTGTAGGTACTGTTACATTTACTACTGCGGTCTGTGCTACTTCACAATCTTTGAAGGAGACAAACTGATTGTTTGACAAACCGCAACTTTTTTTGCTCATAGGTACATCTAAAAAGAGTACCCACTTTTTAATGAATTGTATGCATAACTATCTAACGGTGTAACACTTACAGACCATCAGATAAATGATCGACGCTCTTGTTATTTGTTAGTACGTAACAGATACTGATTTCATATCCGTCAATGTCGAGACGTCTCAAAGATGTCGGATCAATGAATCTGGGAGATTTCTGGATCCTGTTTTTTGAATCCCAAATCCCGTAGTATTCGGTGTTCCAAGTGGTGTTGGGGCCTATCTTGTAAACTGGAACAAAATTCGTAATGTAAGTGAAATATATGCGATCATAACTAGGTTTGTGAACCAAGCAGAGATAATGACGTTACTGAATCTATTGTAAAAATTGAACATCTGTAGATAAGCATGAGAAATCAACATTAACAATTTTCGTGTGCGATGAAACTACCTTGCTAATAACGGAATAATAACGACAAACAAAGGAGTGGAAATTAGACCAAGAACGTTTCAGATCTACATATCGCGTTACCCCACAAACATGCTAAATGAAATCGTTATGAAGACACTTACTGAAGTGCATTTCGTAGGTATCGTCGACGGTCCGTAGTACCAATACTTCTGAGTCGAGTAGCACGTCTATGTTAGCAACAGCCTCCGGTACTATATCTTCGTTTTTGTTGCCAGAGTTTCCAAAAAGTATCCATCGAAACGGAGCTCGGAAAAAGTTTTTAAACCGGTTCTATTTAATATAAAAATGCGAAGTATTAAAGTAGTATGAATAGAAAATAAAACCAGAAATATGCTTAAGAATATTAAACAGTGCAACGATGACAATCAATCGGCCTGTCCCTGTTCATACGTACAAAATAAATTAGGAACACTGAAGACATCGTACGTACCACAACATTCTCTAAAACCATCACACTTAATAAAATAACATTTCCTTTACTTTATTAAGAGTGATGGTTTTGGTCTTACCTTTTGAAAGTAACCATCAATATCAGGACAGTCCAGATCAGCTAAGAACACAATATGCTGTTCCTCATCATAAAACTGAGCGTTATCACCGTTGATAACGTCTCCAGCGCTGAATTGAATGTATTCTTTTGTAAGAATAGAATGCAGTTGAATTATTTTAGCTGGAACATTGAATTCATTAGCACTTTCAATATAATTCAAGTTTTACTAAGACCATTATCATCTGACTAGCCTTTTCTCAACTATGTTGGGGTCGGCTTCCAGTTAAACCAGATGCAGCTGAATATCAGTATTTAACATGAAGCGACATCTTTCGCTAAGATGATAAACACAAAATATTAAATTTTGTAATCGAGAGTTACTTACTAGGGCTCCAACAGAGTTTGGCTATCACCGAAGATCGTCTACCGGCAGATTGAATAACGTCAACAATCATGGTTGCTTGCCTATCTTGTCCATAGCTTAAAGAAATAAGGATTGAAATAAAAAATATTATGTTCATAGCTATTAGCAAGTGTGCAGCTGATGACTGAATATTATAATATAACAATGTCCTACCTTTGTCTGTTGGATCTAGATACCTAGTTGTCATGTTTGATTTGCAAATCGGTCTCTATTTGCAATGCCATTTTTCCATAGAATGATTCTTTAAAATAGTTTGCTGTAGGAGTCACCGTAATTTTTGCAAACTATGTGTGCGGATCGTGTTGCCCTTGAATTGTTTTAGTAGAGATCCGTTTACTAGTAAAATGAATATGATGGATTAAATAAAAAAGGGTTTTTATTTTTCAGGGAATCATGGTTATTTTATTTGCCACTTTCTGGTCCTAAGAAAGATCCCTGTGGTGCTCCTGTTGTTGCAAATGCAATTAATAGAAAATAAGGAAGGAAAACATGCTTATTTGAATGAGAAACATAGAAGTGAATTGTTGCAGATATTATTTTGTTTATACTTATTCGATCCAATTAGATGAATTGGATATTGGGCTATATTTTACTCTTAAGTGGAAAGGTATAATTTTATGCAATTGTACACGCTTGAATACTAGGTTGCCGTCGAAGTCTGCGGAATGTAGATAAGGCAAAGACACTAATTTATTCAAAGGGTAGAGATCGGAAATATTCCACAGCACAGAGTTCATTGTTTGAACCCATGAACTTATTGTAGGAGTACAACTTTGTCACAGTCATTACGCCAAAGGTGTTTGCTGTAGATAACGCTAATCACAGTTATCTAACTATTATCTATGTCAAGTTTATCCCGATTGTTTGTTTACAAGCGATAGGGAATAGTATTTTTCCGTAACAACAATAGTAAACATAAGTTGGCAATGTATTAAAGGGTCATTCTCCACTTTTTAGTTTTGGAACAGATGTAGGTACGTGTTTTAGAACCAATGTACGTGTTTTTAATAAAGGAAGGTCAAATAACAGATAGCGGTATATTTTAGTTTTGTATCGAACTTGAGAAGATGTACCACAATTCAGGGTTGTATTAGTAGTCCTTATTTAATATTCCGTAACATTTAATTTAGGCCTTGGCCTAGATACCTACATGACTAATTATCGTCTTTTTTGCATTTATAACATGACGGAACAATAAACTTTAAGAATTTTAAAATACTTTTGTCTAATTTGTACATCCATCATCATTTTGGTCTCATTACAAACAATTGAAAAATAAATAACACAAAATAACAATTATTAGTAAATGGGGTCGTGGGAATAGCCCATTTCTACAGTTAAGTATGTACTTTCATGTTATCAGTACAACACACATTAATTTTAATTTATTAATTGCATAGAGGAACAGTACAAGTGTACATGGCCAGTACTCCACGCGACTTTGTCTAGTGTAGTGTACATTTTAAATGTGACATTCCACGTTTAACAAAAGAACGCGTCCCAAATTCCAGCCAGTGCCTTTAATTATTAGAAAATTAAAAGTAAAATGTTAAACACCTTGTTTTCTAAAGTTCTGTGGAAAAGATGTTCATTAGATTCAGTGTCATTGAGTAAGCAGGGCGTATCTGCATCCGAATGTACACCTCTGTTGAAGAAACCTTCCAATGTGCCGCTTTCTATCAGAGGTGGGTGCTTACCTTTTGTTTTATTTATTTTGAACATTCCTACAATTATGTGTGCCCGCCGTAACTCTGGTTTCTCCGTCCAAATTGGATTAGGAAGCCAAAGTTACATGAAGGTTACAAATGTTACAATCAACTACATTATAGACACTTCGAAAAGTTTGTAATTTTGTGGTGTTTTGTTAACTTTCCGTTTGATAGTGGGCATAAACATGCATATAAAAATCGCTTTTAATTGTTGGCACCACCACAACAATCAGCAATAACATTTAAGATTTGTTGCTAGCTTGTAAGCATCCTTCCTCAATTAACAGTGATTTAAAGATGAACTAGGTGGTTCAACAAGCTATAACTGTCACTAACTATTGTAATTAACGAATATTTATGTAATCTTCGAAGCCTCATCTTGGTCACGAGTCTATAATAGGTTGGCAAGCAAATCATTATCATGGTCGGTGGAAAATATTTTTCAGCGTTATATGGTGGTAATTAGACAAATAAACAGTTTTGGTCGTGACTTTCAGTTAGGCGTTTAAAAAATTTTACTCATGCCTATTCAATAAGAGGAAACCAAATATCTCTCAGTAGGCTCAAAAGTAAATCTGGACCAGCCTTAACTAAAAGGAAAATCTTATAGTAACCGGTAACGTACCTACGTTTTATTTTACCGTAATATCTTTAAAATGTTTCTTGGGAAATATACAGTTTATATTTACCTTATTACTGTCAGTAGGTGTGTTATACCTAAAAGAAGAGAATTACACACTTTGTTCCAACTTCCGCATAAAAAAACGATCAAACAAAAAAAATGCAACTTTACATATATATCTATTTTTTGCTGAATAAACCTGCCTAATTAAAATTTTCGTAACCAAACCTTCAACGAATTGCGAATTAAAACCTTTAACAGCCAGATTAGGTGTGTGTCGTGTGATAGTGTTAGAACCAGACTAGTTCACATAGATGGGTATAAAATGTACAACGCACGTCTGGAAGTGGGCCGCGCGAAAAGTTCCACTCAAAGTCTGTCGAAGCGTGCTGGCCAGGTAGTACCTAAGTTGCACTTAGTTACCACTAAGGAAGGATGCGTTAAGTAGCTAAACGATAGTTGTTTTGTATTTGCATTTGGTAAGTAAAATCTTCTGAGGTGTAGTATTAGAGGAAGTAAGTATCTATCCATTTACGTTACTTTGATATAGAATCTGCTAATTACTAGAAACAATCTTGCCAAAGTTTATACTAGTATTAAGTTGCATTCGGTTGGACTGGAAGCCGACCCCAATCCATACATAGTTGGAAAAGGCTAGGCAGAAAATGATGAATTTATAACTCGCCAAAAATTACTTAGATATAATATTTTCACCATCTAAGGTACATCAGATCAAGGGGTAGCACACCGTAGCGTACCTACAGGACAGAATGCGCTTCTAAAAAAAACTAGAATCGCAGATGTGTAAGCTGGGTTGAAGCGTATAATTGTGCGGCCCATGTCTGTAGAATGCATGCAGAATGCATCAGGATCGATAGGCTAGCGCCAGACACGTCACACTATGTGTGCCAGAAGTCGGGCATCATCGCCGAGGGAGGCCTAGAAAACGCAGGAGTGACGAGTGACGACTTAAAGGCAAGAGATTGGCCGGAGAAAACGGCATGGCGAGAAAAGTCGCAGGCTTTGGGGGAGACCTTTCTTCAGCCGTGGGACAATATAGTCTGAGAAAAAAAACCGTCATGTCGATGCAAGTGTGAAACTAAAATAATGTATTCTGCGTTTTACAGCCTCAACCATTTAACTAGCAGATTAAAACGTGCAGCGATAAGTTAATGTAAATGCACTTTTATCACGTGCCGCCATAAGTCTAAATATTTATGTATTTACATATATTTGACTACTAGAGGAGGAAAAAATGCGCCAGAATAAAGTTCTTGTGAAATAAAATAGGTAGGTAGTTAAATTCAAGTAGTATTTTGCATTCACCATAGACAAAACAAAACAAACAAAAACAACAAACTAAATTAATTGTTAAATCTATGGTCACAACAATGGCGGTCAATGGCGGCCATAGTTACACCTGAAAACATCAGTCTAACTAATTGAATTGTATCTCACAAAAAGGGCAATGACACCGGAACAAATGCCGACTTCCGCTTTCAGAACGGGAACTAAACATGCTAGGCAAACATCACGGTCTGAGGTCTCTTTAATCTAATTTGGTACTAAATAATTGAAATGTAAAGAACATAAATTCGTAGAGAACCTTCGTTGGATAATAAAGTTGGCACAAGACATGAATATTTGAACAGTGGCAGATTGGCATGGCGGGTGGTTAGGCAAATCGTTGGTCGCGATTTGCGAGCGCGACGAAACAATTTGACAAAGATTGCGGTTTACGGATCGCTTGCGAGACATCCGTATTCGTTGTTTTTTTATTTGGTTACATCTGTCTATTGATGAGTTATTTATTTTCGATGTTATTACATTTCTTAAACATTGGAAAAAGGGTTCAGTTTTCTGCACCTCAAAAAGGAAACGAACCCTTATAGAATCACTTTGTTGTCCGTATGTCTGTGTGTTTGTCAATAAACAAAACCTAAAATCCTATACTTACAAATAAATATCGCGAAGTTCAATAAAAAAAAAGTTTTCCATTACCATCGAGTCTGGTATCAAAATGAAGGGTTTTACAAGGAGATAACAAAAACATATTATACAACTTATAAATGTTTAAAAGAAATTCAAAGTTACAAATTTTATAAAAAAAGTCAAGTCGTCTTATTTTGCGTGGCTAACTATAAAGATATAAAAAAAATATTTTATTAATATTTATATTAGAAATAAAAAAGTAGTTTAAAAACTAAAAAACCCGACGGAAAAAACAGAAAAACAAGCATATTTTAAATTAAACAAAACTTGGAAGCAGGCGGGGACCCATTTAAATCTAAAATTATGAAAGTAGAATGGGACCTTTTTTTTTGCTTTTCAGGTTTTTCAGTCGGGTTTTTTTAACTACTTTTTTGTCCATCAGTTTGTTTGATCCGGCTAATCTCCGAAATAGCGGAATCATTTTTTACGGGACTAAGAAACTTTCCTGGCAGATAACTGCAGTTAGAAGGAGAAACAGACTACTTTTATAAAAGTAGTCTGTTTCTCCTTTTAAAAGCAGTTATCTGCATAAAGAATTCTGATCGAATTTTGATTTGCTCCCTTGAAATAAACGTTTTCATTTATTTACTGACTGTTGCTTGCGACCTTCGTACGTTTGAAATTATTATAAAAATATTACTTCCCTATTTGAATTAGATTTTGTTAATAATTTCAAGGGTCTCCGCGAGCAACAGCTAGTAAATAAGTAAAAACGTTTATTTCTATTATCAAAGAATTATATCAGACAGGTAGGTACACTTCTCGGAACCAATAAAAAAATTGCTATTTCGATTGATCGGTAAATGAACCATGGTTTAGGTAACTAAACGAACAAACATAACAACAATCCTAAAATCAAACTTATCTCACCATCTTGGGAAATGCTGCGAAGCGAATGATGAGGTAAAAGGTAGTTGCACTTAATTTTTTCCTGTGGATATTACCTACATAGTTCAAAGTGCATTTACCTGGACCTGATGATTATTATACTTTAAAAAATATGAAGTACTTCCCTATTTGAATTTTGTTAACAATTCTAAAGTTTATAAGATCAGCTATCTGTCTGTAAAAGTGTCGTGAAAATCAGTCCAGCCGTTTCGGGGATTAGCCGGAATAAACTGACAGATAAAAACTGGCCAAGTGCAAGTCGGACTTGCACACGAAGGGTTCCGTACCATTGTAGTAGATATTGAGAGATTTTCCATGTGTTTTTTTGCTCCAAAGACTTCTTATAGCTTTTCCTGTAATCTATAAGTATTGAACTAATTTTTGTATTTTTTTCAATATTTTTCAACACACTTGCTCATAAAGTGGCTCTAATTTCACCGCAATTAGGCATATAATGACACCTGTAATCAAACTGTGAATTTTTCATTACCATTATTCACAAGTGAGTTATAGTTTTTTTTTTAAATTTGTTTGGTTGAGTTGCTTTGTTCTTAAAAAGTTTCGAAACTAAAAAGATTGTGTTCAATACTACAAATAAATGAATGTACCTATTCCTTGCTTATTTCATGCAACTTCGAATTTAAATAGATAATTTCAATTTGTATATACGTTTTTAATAAATAAAACTTTTGTTTTCTCTGTATTAAATAAACTTTGAATTCCCCATTTTGTACGTGGCTGCAACACTATCCGCGAAAAGCCAAAAAAAAAAACTTAATCTTTTAGTCTATAGCCGATCGCCATTGTTAAATGCGCGCGCAGGAAAACTTATTAATTTAAATAGATAATTTCAATTTGTTTATACGTTTTCAATAAATAAAACTTTTGTTTTCTCTGTAATAAAAAAAACTTTGAATTCCTCATTTTGTACGAAAACGCTATCCGCAAAAAGCAAAAAAAGAAACCTCATTCTTTTAGTCTATGGCCGATCGCCATTGTTAGATGAGCGCGCAGGAAAACTGATTAAATTTTCCCGCAATGGCGAAATTTTTTTCACAACTCATTTTAACTATACAAAATGATTTTTTTGTGTTATTTTCTTCACAAGTGTGTTGAAAAACGTCGTATGATACACGTGTGTATTGATGATTACCGTCCTCGGCTCTCTTAAGACCCTCACCTCAATGGCGCCTTAGCGATAATCACCAACGTTACACACTTATACCATAATGTACTATTATGCCCAGTAGTTTCGTAGATAAAGGGGGGGGGGGAATGGTTAGACAGACACACGAGTGATCCTATAAGGGTTCCGTTTTGTCCTTTTGAGATACAGAACCCAAAAAATTAAAAAAAAAGGAATTTACAGATGACTGTTTTAAGAAAAACTTTATGAAATGAAATGATAAATAGTAAACCTGACCAAACTTTTAAAAAAATCAAGTATTTATAGATGGGTTTACTTGTAAACAAGTCTATTTTAAATATTGAATATAAAAACGCTAGGTATTGTCACTGATAAAAACTAAGAGTTATAGAATTAAGAGTATTTTTTTAATCTCTACTACAGCGTGGCGAGGGACGATTTCGCCGTTTTAATTTTAGAACTAGGAAATTGTTTTTACTGTGGTACTGAGTTTCACCGATTTGTTTGTTTAAGGTGAATGCTCCAACTAGCCCGCGAAATTCAATTTTTTTTACGTTTTTTGCAATTTGCAGGTCAGTGTTAGTTTGTATGTTGATTAGAATATTAATTGCGGCTGTAAGACGTATGTAGTTACAGAAATATAATCATCAAAATCATCAATACAAGCCTCCAAGTTCATAAAGGTGCAGGAACTTGAAAAAGTCATTTTTGTACCTTTATGAACTTGGAAGCTTGTATTGATGATTTTGATGATTATAATTCTTTAAGTACATACGTCTTACAGCCGCAATTAATATTCTAATCAACATACAAACTAACACTGACCTGCAAATTACAAAAAACGTAAGAAAATTTGAATTTCGCGGGGTGGTTGGAGCATTCACCTTAAGTAACAAAATGCTTTATTATAATTACGTTTTTGGTTTATTCATTGAACAAAGTATGGGGAAGGGCCAGCGTAGCCCCCAAAATTCAATTATTCTACCTGTTTTGTAATTATCCGCTAATTATGTTTTGGTCATCATACAGCTTAACACTGGCCGGCAAATTGCAAAGAACCGTAAAACTTTCAATTTGCATAACCAGCCCCTATCGGACGTTCCCACAGCTGGTACACATAAGTACTTCCTCCCTGTGAGGGGCAGTTAGCCCACTGCCAGTTGTCACAAGACTTCAGATTTTAGACATGTTTCCTGCAGGCTGCCCAAATTCGATGTGTGACACGTAAATTGGGGCAGTGTGCTCGTCCTCATTCTCCTACTCTAATCCTAATGTGTTTGGGGTCAGCACAGCGTGTCTTCTTCTTCTTTCATACTTCTCTCTTACTTGTCATCCCAGCCGACAACTCGTTTTTTCCCATATCATACTACTTACTAATATTTTCAAACAGAAATAACCAATATGTCTATTTAAATAGCTCGTTTATATAAAACCAATATAAACGTGATGCGCCATCGAATGCTACGGCCATCACGTTTGTCTTTGTCATGGCCATTGACTGTTTTAAATATGGTATGAACAGGGTGTTGTACTCGTACATAGACATACATGTCGCGGGCTGGACCAAAGCGGAGATGCGCAAAGAGGAGAGGAAATGCGTTAAAGCTTGGGTTGCTCCACCGAAGCTGTGTAGATAATGTGTAAATCGATACGTCACTCACAGCACACCGCTCACCGAACGCCGTTGACGTGTCTTTTCGTTTCTGTTGGCCTAAAAAATTACAATACATGTGTCTCCTCTTCTCTCTACCGTTTACACTAAAGCTATGTTTAGACGAGAGGGGTAAAAAACAAAGTTCTTGCTTACTACGTGGAACTTGCTACGCGTAGCTTACCACGTGTAGCTTGCTACACGTAGTTTACCACATGTAACTTGCTTTCCGTAGCTTACTACGAGTAACGTGCTACGCGTAGCTTACCACGTGTATCTTGCTACACGTAGCTTACTACGTGTAACTTGCTACGCGTAGCTTACTACGTGTAACCTCGTAAACGTGTTTTGCATTATGCGCGTTACAAGAAAAAAAGCTGCGATACCATCTGATCGTCCTTTAAAAATTTAAAAATCCTTTTTTTAACGAGTAACGCCTTAACAAGGGGTAAATTAAACATACTGTATTCTTTGATAAGTGACAACAGCTCGCTGACGCATTACATATCGAGATACATGAAATTGACTATTTCCTTTCAATTGACGTACAATTTATCATGATTTAGAGTTTCCAATAGGTACGCATATAACTAATGATTTATTTGCGAGGGTTTCGTACGTAAACTTTGTTGATGTAGTCAGTAGAGGAAAATGTAAAATGCTAAAAATATAAAAACTAAAGGAAAAAAAAACACATGAAGGTGAATCTTATTAGGTAGGTAATGTGGACATTAGATCAAGTTGAACATAGCGGCACATACACATTTCGCTCCCCGTCGTCCATATACCCGTCGCAAAGAAGGCTTAATTTCTAATAGATAGTCAGAATAAATGGAATATGAATCACAGGTTGATACGAAAATACGAATTACTTCTTCATCTTTTATACCAAGCGTAAGGGACAGCCCTCCGCAATCAGACAGGGTAATGTTATAAAACTCTAATGAACCACGCGTGAAATCAGCTGTTCCTTTCCTGCCTAGCTACAGAGATCATCGACCTCATCATCGCACTTGCCGTTCGCTAATTGCGCTTTGCAAATATAAATAAAACAAATCAAATTTATTGGAGTCCCAAAACATTCCTGCAATAATTTCTTATACCGGTCCTAATAATTATGTTATACTGAATTCATCCCATAAGTCTCCGTCGGACTGTCCCTTACCTTGCACCCTATTTGCTTTGAATTAATTGTTTAAAATTCTATTTAGTCATGATTCTGGAGCTAATACACAAAGTAGTTCAAGACCAAATAATAATTCTTAGTACTAGCTAAAAATAGTATTATATTTTGTTAATAAATGCGTTACGATTATTTTCGTTGGTAAAAATAATAATGCTAATTTTACCCTTTACTAGTAATCAAAGTGTGTTATTTGTTTTAGCAATTATCTTGTCATGGTTTAATGTTACGGTCAAGTTTAAAGCTGTTAGCTATGGTACTGATTTATAATTACATAAACTAAAAATAACAAAAAGTAATGACCAATGGTCGTAGTGATTTAGGATCAATGACCTAAGGATATCATCATCACCTGCCTTTTTCCGACTATGTTAGGGTCAGCTTTCAGTCTAAAACCTGATGCAACAGAATACCAGTATTTTACATGTAGGGACTGCCTATCTGACCTCCACAACTCAGTTACTAATTAATGTGATGCCCCTTGGTAAGACTGTCAGTTTTTAAGGATTTTGAACACACACGTAACGAATTTTCTTCAAAACGAAACGGAGATCTTCAAAAGGAACCGACAATTCGTTTCATAATTTTTTTATTGTAATTATCTATAACTGACAACTGGTGCCCAGAATCCAAGATAAAAAAACAGAAATCAGGAAAATATTGATAAAAATCACAGGTAAATATGATAATATTATTTGTTTGAAAATATAACTAGCTATTGTGCATGAGATCAGAACTATCCCATAAGTAAAATCAACCAGTGGCCAAGAATTTATTCATTGTTTTGGAATTTTCGTTACCAAGTTTTTCTAAGTCGCCCACAGTTTTTGAAGTAAAACCTAAGATTTACCGAGAGTATGGTTGTAAAAGTTCGAATTGAACTATGATTGCAGAATAATTCCGGCTTTTACCATTAAGAGTTGGAAAATCATTAGTTTTCCTGGAAATTGGTAGTTCACGCTTTAACAGTAATATTTATTTAAAATCTAGAGCAGCTGCCCCCCCCCCTTCGATCACCCTACGCCCCCCAACTTAAGAATGACATTTCAGAAAAATAAGCTAACAAACATTTTACCTAACTTTGAAAGCTTATAATCTTTATATCATCTAGTTTAGGTATATTTGTGGTTTTATAATTAATTAGGTAGGTATATTAAAACCTCGCAAATTGACTTTCTTAACAAAGATCGTGTCACAAGTATAGCACTAAATAAAGAAGTATTAGAGAGATATTGACATGATTTACCACAACATAGTAAATACGTGCGGTCAACTGGTGTTACTTCTGCGAACAGTCGACGGATCTACATCAAAGAATGTTGTATGTAAACACTATGTTTTTGACTTAGGCTTGTATTTAAAAGGAATTTTATGTTTTCAGTTAAGCAGCGCTACCTTAGGTAGGTACTTGAGTTCTGTGTCAACAATATTTTTTTTTTTGCGAAGTTTATGGTACTTCCCAAATTATGAGCTAAATGGGTTCTTCTTTCTACCTCAATGAGGTGATCTTTGATTGTATAATTCGCCACTTACAGTAAATAACACAAATTCTGGAAAATCTAACATACATAATCGTTTATTTATAAAAGGGGGCACATTTACAATCAAATATCTGAACCACGAAAATTTTTATCATAATTTGCAATCAACCGGGCTCAAACCCAGACTCCGTGGTTGCTGCTGAGAAATTCCTGATGTTTCATAACTCTGGAAAACAAATGCCTGTAAAGTGAATAAAGCGTTTCAGAATTTCGGATTTTTTCCTCTCCTGCAAGGCTAAAGTCGCTACATCGCTGTATTTCAGCTCCTGGAAAGGGGGATGCGTGTGCGCCTCACATATTGGCCGCGTAGAGAGACCCGCAAAGGGAGCGTGGGAGGCCACATAGGTGTAAATTATTGATTAAGACACAAACGATGGAATGATATATTATATACTCGTATTTATGTCTCAATTTTAGCAAGGCTATTTTAACGTCTTGAAATTCTCATTCTAATGCATACAATTTGAAGCCATAAATTATGTTAAGAAAAATGAGTGTCCTAGTTTAGATTTAAAAACCACAAACGTAATTTACGTATCGACCTTGTCGCGAATAAAATTGATGTTACGTAAAACCTTCATAAATACATATGTGGTTCTTTCTAAGAAGTAGCAATTCTTGGTATTATTGTTGGTTTTCTATACTTGAGAATATAATGCCATGACTAAAGAGTGGGTCACGAAGATACTCCTCCATCCAAACAAACATGGATTTTTGTAAATAAATCGCTTTGTAGATTTGTCTTTAGCTTCCATTGGTATTGGTATTTAGAAACATATTTTGCAACATAATTTTCCCAGCATACATAAATGTATATCAAGATCATGTTGTTTGATCAGAATTAAATGTACTGGAAAACGGGAACCGTTACTCTACCTGTCGGTTCTTTAATCAAGCGTGCCTTCTAAGCGAAACCATAACGTGATCACCTACTTATCTATCAAAAGGTGGCACATAAGTAAAAGTATAATTTAGAAATAACTTATACAATTGATCGTGTTTTCTTTTTTTAGGGTTCCGTACCCAAAGGGTAAAAACGGGACTACTAAGACTTCTCTGTCCGTCCATCTGTCCGTCCGTCTGTCTGTCACCAGGCTGTATCTCAAGAACCGAGAGGCAGTTGAAATTTTCACAAATTATGTATTTCTATTGCCGCTATAACAACAAATACTAAAAACAAAATAAAATAAATATTTAAGGGGGCTTCCATACAACAAACGTAATTTTTTGTTTTGGTACGGAACCCTTAATGTGCGAGTAACTCGCACATGGCCAGTTTTTTTCCTAAGTATTTGTATATTAATAATGTAAGAGAAGAGCGGAGCCTTAAACTACAGGCATTTTCTATGTTTAAACGAAGATTCGGTCGACCTGCAATGTAATTCAAAGTGATATGAAAAAAAACTTTTTTTTACTTGCGAGTATAAATTAAAGTAGGTAGAACTCTTTTCTAACTCCCGTATCTCCTTTACCAACATAATTAACTTCCTGAACGCTAACTTTGACTTGAACAAAGGTTTTACAATTCTACCTCCAAAATTATTTTATTCGGTTCATACCCGACCGAAACCACTTCCGTAACACCTGACCGCAAGTCGGTGGTAAAATTTAGACCTTATTTTGAACCACCCCGTAGTGAGGAGTTTCAATGTAATAAGAGGTAAGCTTATACTAGTTTCGTTACCACTGACGTTAGACCACCGTTGAGCGCCTAAGTCTGAGCTCATAAAGCTACTCTACTTGAATACAGAGTAGAGTACATGTGACTTTAGACTAGTCCATACATGTCATGCAGCACATGTGTATGTTTGCTGACCTCATCTTCTAACGTAGTCAAATAAGATGGGAATCCCTTCTAGAATGCATTTATTTCCTTGTCAGGTACTGTGCGTATGTATAAATTTAATTTTTGACCGTATCTAATCGTGGAGATGCACGACTGCTGTGGTCCTGGGTTCAATTCCCAGGTTGAGCTAAGTGTTTTTGCCTTCAAGGATTTTTTATTAGCAGCCACGAAGTCTAGATTTTTGCCCGGTTGATGGCAATTGGCTCACTTCCTATGGTACTAAATAACTGGTGAAATGTGTGCGTACTAATAGGTACATCTCTACCTTACCCTACGGGTATCACAAGCGTGCTGTTATTTTTTTTTTTTTTTTTTTTTTAAACGTTGCCCCACTCCTGTATCGTGGGTGCGTTCACAAACATTTAAACTCACATACACAAATACCCAGACCCGAAACAACTATCTGTAGGCCATACAAATATTTGTTCCGTGCGGGAATCGAACCCGCGACTCGCAGCGCAGCAGTCCAATCGCTCAGCCACTGCGCCAACCGTGCCGTCGTGTTGTGTTATGTATCCAAGAAGATTTCGGTAATTTCAAACTTTTGCTGAAACGTTACGATATAGCGCCATAGCTAACTATACAAAACACCTATGGTGACACAGTTCTATCTATTATAGCAACGAAGTAGACTAATAAAATTTGTCTGAGAGAACCTTTTTTTTTGGCGGGTGGAAAAACATGAAATAACCACTCCCGCTCTTGGGCAGAGTGAAAGGGAGTGTCATACTTCTACTGACTAAAAACCACCCATGTTCCTTCTTAGCCCTTCATGTCGAGGCCGCGGTATCTCTTGCGAACAACCCGCAGCCCCGGCGGGACCCGCAGCCCCCACGGGATCTGAGAGAACCTTAAATGAGTAGGTAACTCGGTACTAATTTATCAAACATTCACTGGACCAAGGTACATTCTCGCCTCATACTTTCTTATACGAAAAAACAATACAAAATATGTACCTAGCACAAAACCACAATAATCGACTGATATAATTTGAAGTGCCCACAAACAGAAACCTCGAGTGAAAAGAGGTTATAATCCACTTGACACAGATTAAATAACTTTTCAATATATCTATGATAGACCACAATAAAATCATTTGTCCAATTTATTTTTTTGTCAGGTATTACTTGTAACGATTATACCAATTTTGCAACAGTCGTGTCACAACAATTGTTACTGGAATAGATGATTGTCTCTCGATTTCCTTTCAGTAGCAACACTGCAAGGTCAAGTTGTCGGCCCTGGATTCTGTGCTACCAGATTTACTTTAGTTAGGGAAAACATTTTTTGTTGCACATGTTTTAGTTCTAACAAAGAACCAGGTCCGGTAGTGTCTTAATAAATTAAACATCATGTAGTTCCGTAAATATACGTGCACTGTATTATCCTACTAATACTTCTGTTGTCAAATAAAACGTACCTAGATCAGAATAATCTTCCGTTAAATGATTCTATTTATAGTATCGGAATCAACGGCATTGATTTGCTGATCATCATTTTAATTCAGATAGAAACTAATTTAGTATGCGTCCGGTTCATTTGTATTCATCTCGTTTGCTAATTGAATTCCTAATACGATGCAAACTAAGCATACAAATCTATTATTTTTTTGTCTTTTCACGTGCCTCTTTACTATACACGAAGTGTAAACGGACTCTTCACGAAGTTACCACCAAACATTCTGGTCGTTAAACTAAGTTAGTCTACGCAAAAATTTATGCTGAAAAAAACTTTTTGGGTGGAAAAATCACGTTTCACGGTATGGCTCTATGTAGCGCATTCAAAACATTGCTCTTTTTGATGCATTGAATAGTACGAGGGTTGTAAGATAGAACATATTTTTTTTTATTAATAAATAAACTTTTGAAAAAGTTGGAACTTCAACACCCAATATCTCTGTAACTAGAAGATTGCCAAGTAAAGTAAGATAAAAAAAAATCGCAAAAACAGTGCCTTTCGTCTCCGCTATGCGAACTTTTATTCCCATTATGATCTGTTCTGTCTATTGTATTCTATAACAGTGTCCACTTGACAGTATTTGTGTTGCAGTACGGAATGTACGTATCGTATCGGTTATTCTGGAGTACGTACTAACTCGGAAAGCCCCGGTCATTATAACATTTTCCCATATTTGCACTCCTTCAGTAGAATTAATTTGTTACAATTATTTTTTACCGAACTGTGCGACAATAAAGGGTAGGTAAGTTTTATTTTTACTTCTTCTTTTCGATTCGACAACTCAAATTTTGTCCGACCAGTACGTAGCAACCTGGATAGGACTTTCGTTTGCCTCGTTTAGGTCTTTGAACGTGCATTAAGTTGGGCACGACGGGCAGGAGAGAAGGTGTGGCATGTCCTGTGTTGGGGCTCCACACTCACATTCAATGAGAGATGGGTCGATTATACCCCATCTAGCCAGATTGGATCGACAGCGGCCAACTTGGGTGCGTAGTCTATTTAAAGATTTCCATATTGGCCACTGCAGTTCGTAGCCAGGGGGTAGTTTTTCTGCCGGTGTGATGTAGTGTGGAGGAGGGGGAAGTTTGTTCCGCCACAGTATGCTTCTCTTCCCGGCGAACTACTGGAGGAATTTATTTTTATTATGATTTATAGTTATACTGTCATAAGACTTTAGGCCGTAGAGCATATTACCCAAACATCTCGTAAAAGACGCGTAGTCTATCTCTCGTAAAGTCCACATACAGAAGGAGAAGGACTGCTCGGAACTCACGTGGCATTTCAAAATACAGCAACTTAACACGTGTTTTCAGTATTTTTATAATAAAGTTTAAATACTAAAGAAAAAATTAAGACTAATAAAATAAACTAAGTAAAGACTAAGTTTTTCTGCCTACCGGATTACCGAAGCAGGATATTCTACTAATATTGTAGTAATCCTATATTGTCAAGTTAAATTAATATTAGCGCAGTGTGCGACGGTGGTCAGCATTTGTTTTAAGGTGCGTTTATATTGAAGTTAACAAAGCAATTACCTAATCATTTACTGAAGGCCAATGAGACAATCGTTCAGCGAAACGGATGAAAGACAAACATTGAAAAAAAAACGAACCGACTCCAAAAACACAAAAAGTGAAAAATAAACTTAAAAAAAAAAGTGTCTCAAGTCGGTGACTTTTGTTTGAAATAGTTTATTTTTGCCACCGTCTTCAGACTTTCAGTTTTAGTTGCAATATCTCATAATAATTGCTTTGTATTTATTTTACACTGAAATCAATAGGTACATGTGGTTTTCATTACCGATATAGCTAATACTTTAATGGAACCTCCGGTTTCAACGGTTCAAGGCGTCTTCGAGTAATCGGTCAACATACATAAAAAAGATTTCGATGAATTGAGAACCTCTTTTTTTAGTCGGTTAATGAGATTTATCTTCAATCATCAGGTCCATCTAATGGCCTGAAATAATACAACTATCGGTTCATAAACGAATAATTTTGAAATAATTTTCTTTCAACTCCAAACCGTTGAAGATTTGTACCTTCCATCATCAGCGAATCCACAGGAGATTATGATTTTCAGACGCAAATTCTTGAACAACTTTAGAATAAATATGGAAAACGTAATGATTTCCCTGGGATCCCATCATCAGATCCTGACTTGATAACAGTAGGACCACAGTACAAAAATAATTTTGGAAATCGCAATTGACGGAGATATCAGTGAACATACAAAACACAAAAAAAAAATACATACATGTACCTAAACGAATAGAGAACCTTTTTGGAAGTCGGTTTAAAACTCTTAAATGTGTTGGATTCATATGTTACTGAAACTCTCTTGTCGATTTTGTTCTTAGTTCTTCTAGAAATACAAATACGAACAGAGATACACTATGAAATAGATTGTCATTTTGTTTAAGACCACTCATCACCGCTCTCTTGCCTTAATCCCAATTCATTTGGGAGCGCGCAGCATGACATCTTCTTCCATACTTCTCTATTGTATACCTACTCGTTATTTCATCAGACACCCTTGTCTTACCATAATATCATTCTTTACACAGTCCATCCATCAGAGGAGCGTGGCTTAATAAGAACTGCCACTCGGGTCGATCTTTAGGTAAAGCTGTGCTTGCCTAGGTCGGTCTGTGGATGTGTGACCGCCCGACATACCAAGTTTCCTCCGTGCCTCGGAAAGCACGTTAAGCTGTTGGTCCCGGCTGCCATATATAGATCGTTGGCAGTCGTTACAGGTAGTCAGTGACCTGAAATTCTGACATGCAGTCTTACCAAAGAGTATCGTATTACCTAGTATTAACTGGGTTGTAGAGGTCAGATAGGCAGTCGCTCCAAGTAAAATACTGGTATTCAGCTGCATCCGGTTAGACTGGACGCCGACCCCAACATAGTTGGGAAAAGGCTAGGCAGGTGATGACACAGTCCATCCATCTTTTCTTGAGCCTTCCTCTACTCTTTGTTAAGACCACTGGTCTTTAATTATTTTAGCTTCGATTGGATAGAATTGTTGTTTTAAAGTTTCAACTGTATCTCACGCACCTAATATGTAAACCAGAACCCAAACGATGATGTAGTCGAGAATAGTGCCTTGTCAAAACCCATTCACTCGTGAAGCAAATAAAACCGCTTTGAACATGAACACCAAACTTCAGTGTGTAACTATCGGTTCTATCTAGTTCTAATTTACTCGATGCCATTTCGATCCAACGACGTTACAAATTGTAATTAGCTTGTATGCTAGTAGAACTTTATTTTTGCAACTTTGAGCAATCGTAGGTACTTAATGCTTTATTTACTGCTAACATGCTAGATAATGATTAGCGAAAGCTACTACCTATTGCTATGCATCCAGTATAAATTCACCTTTATAGATCTATGTACTTTCTAAGAATATTAGACACTAGCTTGGTATATTTAGTTAGCCATCGTAAATATAATAATCGTGAGCGCTCTGTTTGTTTGTTATAGAAAAACAATTTGTAAAATACAAAAATTATTTTAAAATAATCTGGTTTGGTATGGTACAATTCAGAGGCCGACCGCAAGATCTTCAAATCGCAGTACAATAAAGCCACTCGAACGCCATACATACCACAGAGAACCAGATGACAAGAGCTCATGGTTCATCAATCTTCACGTGGCTAGGTTGGTCTGTGGATGGGTGACCACACATTACATACCGAGTTTCCTTCGTGCCTCGAAACGCACGTTAACATGAGTACTGTCATTTTTAGATTTTTGACGGCCGTTACAGGTAGTCAGTGGCCCAAACGTCTGATAACCAGTTTTGCCCAGGGATTCTATCGTATTACCCAGATCTTACTGGGTTGTGGGGGTCAGATAGGTAGTCGCTCCATGTGAAATACTGATATTCAGTTGCATCCATTTAGGCTGAAAAGGCTACGCAGATGATGATAATATGACGTGTCAATATACGGTCTGGCGTTGCGACTGGGCTACTACCGGTGCAGTTTTCCTGCTTTTCTGATGCCCCAATGGCAAAACCCTCGGATAATGGCCTTAAACGTAGTGGGCAAATAGGTGAATTACGGTGTGCTATACAATACAATACACCTTCTGCCTAATAAAACACAGGCGCCTCGAATTTTGTCCAAGAATTGAATTGAAAAGACCTTATTCCTAGACTGTACTCCGACATAACACTATCACGGAACTATTAAGTAATCAATCTTGCCATTAAATAGCTACCAGTATTGTCACAATAAAACAAGTAACATTTTCTAAAGTTTAGTCATAGTTACTTTACGTAACAAAGCTTGAACGCATTAGTTAAAGATTGACGAAACACATGTAATGAGTTAATGAGTGTAATTGTAATGTGGACCGGTAACCGGCAGAGCACTCGTAACCATCCGTCAGCCGCATGGACTACTTTATAAGCAGGAATTATCTATTCAATAGCCCCTTTAGCATACATTTGTGAAACAAAGAAGCAATTGCCTCTATATAATTAATGCGGGCAAATGATTGATAAATATTGTTTCAGGTTCTTTATTGTACCTATAGAAGAATGTTTGTATACAGTCGCGTGTGTAGTGTATGAAGAACACTACGGGTATGCGTCGATGCACCATATCTCCCTTCAATGTACTTATACTGCAGTTTCACTAGCTCGTGTACTTCAAGGCGAGAACAATGTTTATTCATTATCGTCACTTACACACATTCCTATTCTAAAAGCGAAGCCTGATACACCGTTTGCGTCGTATGGAAACAATTGGGAGATGATTTGGAGGCGTGTTTTTTGCGCTATGACGTTTCTCCATTTAAAAACAATTGATAAATGTGTGTAAGTGGTTCATAATCTTCAATGTTCTTGTTTATTCGTATATCAATTGATATGCGACCCCTTTATAGACGTCTACGTCAATTTTGATTGCCTGCGTCTTGCGTAGCTAGAACGTAGATAGAATCAGTCTTCCTATTTGCTGATATGAAGCTGTTGTAATCATTGAATGTATTTTCCTCCGTCAATGTGTGATGAGGTGATGACTGTTTAATAATAACGGCAAATTATCGTAAATCAACAGTTGAACGATGACGACATTATAGGCCATATTAATCAATGATAATAAACAGTGTGACAAATAAAATTGACACACCCCCGCGGCCCACGGCCATTGATATGCTGTTCGTGTTTCGCACTGAAAAATCTCAAAAAAACTGCTTGGCCATATTACTTACTTATTTCACTTTGTTATGCATTTTGTTACTTAATTAATTGAACATACTACTTACATATATTATTATGATCCTGCTCTTACAAGCCAAGATATAAAAATCACCATCACTTTCGCAACCAACAGATCAATGATCGATTATTTTATAAACTTGTTCATGTGCAATATTGTTAATACAGGATTGTGTAATGTTGCAGAAAGAGCAACATCTAATGTAAGAGAATAATAATTCATGCGTAGAT
The DNA here is from genome assembly GCA_949774965.1 of Diarsia brunnea. Classification (NCBI taxonomy): domain Eukaryota; kingdom Metazoa; phylum Arthropoda; class Insecta; order Lepidoptera; family Noctuidae; genus Diarsia; species Diarsia brunnea. The sequence continues at coordinate 8,751,696 of OX459008.1, read as the reverse complement.
GATAAATGTCACAAAATAGATAAGTAAGGTAGTATCACTCCGTAAGTATAATTATGCCAAATGGACTTTGGCACAACATAATTGGGTGAAGTCAGGTGAGAAAGATGATATAGAAATGCCAAGAAAAGGTTTTTTATGTCAGTCTTTTTAGATATATTATGCGTAGATGATAAATGTCACAAAATAGATAAGTAAGGTAGTATCACTCCGTAAGTATAATTATGCCAAATGGACTTTGGCACAACATAATTGGGTGAAGTCAGGTGAGAAAGATGATATAGAAATGCCAAGAAAAGGTTTTTTATGTCAGTCTTTTTAGATATATTATGATGGTATTTCACACAAACTCCCGTCGAGTATTTTTTTCATTGTTACATAAAGTTATTAGTAGATCACCCACATATACACTGCTCATAGACATAATATGAGAAAAAATATGTATTACAGAAGATACTTAACTCAAAAACCCACGACCGCGACGCCAGCAATTTCTACCAAATAGAAAAAGAATCACATAGTTCGGACCAGTAACCACGGATATATGAGGTCAAGAAAATATGGAGAAGCTCCTCCTTTTTGGCCTTTTGTAAGTCGGTTAAAAAGCATTGTGCAAGATTGATGAGTGGGCGATATTGTTCCCGTCAAGAGAGTAGAACCTGGATAAGGGTGGCACAGTACCATGAGTATTAACATAAGAAAAGAGAGGCTTTATAGCCTCAGTATAGGGTGAAGTGGATGATGATGATGAAATGCCAACACAAAACACTTACAAGGAGATAAGCCTGGAGATGTAAGAGAGAAGAACTCACTACATCAAACCATACTCATTTCTGCAATACACATTTATGCTGATAGGGTCTGCTATGATGGCCAGCAACGACTTAGTAGATACTTGCTAAACACAATGACTGCGGGAAACCCCTTTTCTTTATAGAAGCAATAGGTTTTTACATGAAATCAGTATTTTATGGTATTGTGTGCAATCTTTATACTATTTCAAAAACCCTTTCAACTTTGTAGTAGTGACTCAAACGAACACTCGAGATAAGAGTCTATTTTCCTGAATTCCTGGATTCTCACTTTCTTTCTGTTTTCTTCTTTCAAGAAATGGATCTTTTGAGTCTTTTACTGTATGGCCCACATGTGAGCAGGACTCACTAGGACAAAGGCATCATAGTTACTTAATGTTCCATCTAACGCAATTTACATGTTTTATTTATTTGTTACGTAGATAACATTAGAAGTGATGCTGGCACACTTTCCTATTCGCGTTTTATTTATTCATCAAAGGCTTGATTAATTCATTAATTGATGGAGACTTGTACAGACCTATATGTTTTTTAAGTGTTCGTTCAAGAAAAACGCTGAGATACCAGTCTCATAGACTAAGAGCTAATAAAGGGTATCGAAGGGATGACAATCAACGTCATGTTCTTAAATCGATTATTATTCATAAAGTAACGAATAAGTCTGTATTAATTAACTATATCAGTATTAATTATACTACTCTATGGTTCGACTAGTCTTTTGTTGGGATAGTTAGTTGTCTGCTGTTGGCAGTCAGTATTTGCTAAGTTTCTAAGAGACAAGGCTGCTAATAGAATAACAGCTAAAAGCACAGTCCGCTATTTTAAACAAAAAGTTTGAATTATTTACGAAGAACTAATTAACCCATCATATGTCTATGTCTAGTTTATAAAAGCCATTGTTTCATGTAAATATGCTGTACTTTTGACACGGGAGAGGGGTAAACACAGCAACGAAAATATCTACTGGCTGCTTCAGCAGTCATGGACTGTTGACAGTCTGCGCGGACTATTTGCTAAGTTATTGAATTACCAGGCTAGCATAGCTTTAAAGAGCTATTGGATATGGAAAGGATGGATAATTACAATAGTTGCTGTACTGTAACGACCTGATTAGATTTCGGCTCGCGGTTACTTAGGTGGTTGAAGGTCTTACAGGTTCATGTTCAGCTTATGCTTACAGCACGTTTACAGTCATATAATTTAAACAAAAAACAAACAATATGAAATAAATCCAGGCAGTGCTTTCAACTACAGAACAATTGCAACGCAAATGTAAGTGAAAGCAAACAGTCGTGTCCGATACATTGCACGTTTTATGTGAATTGTTGGAAAATGAATACAGTCAATGTAACCAGTGTATCAGATACGGGAAATTATACACGCATTTAGGCTCTAAAATTGCAATTTTGACACACGATTTGCACGCGCGTGTGTTACTGAACTTGACCGCGTAGCTGTTACGTAAAAAATACTGGTTTGCCGATTTTATAGCAGCTTATGTATGACCCACATGAATACGTTTCAATTTACATAGATAATATTGAATAAGGTGTTTGATAAGTATTTGAACTACGAAGGTGATATTCTTTGTAGGATATATAAATTGGTAGTTTTAAATAGCTATTATAAGTCGTGTTATTCCAGAAGAGTTAGGCGGAGGCATGGGTACTTATAGTAAACCCACATTTCGCCAAGGGTCAACCTTTAACAAATCTAGCCTCTGGGTTGCTACATTTTTCAAGGAATAATAATAAGAATTTACTAATTAGGTCAATATAATATTGACCTAATTAGTAAATTCCGTCTTTGTGCAGAATCTACAAAATAGAAACCTTTATACATAATTGACTGTTCGATGGTAGTAAAACTAATTCGCTACTGAAGGCTTTACCTATTATTTTATAATATTATAGTAGGTTTTTTACTACGTTTTTCAGCCTAGGTAACAGAGCCTCTAGACGAGAAAAACATCGTTAACATCGTACTACTTTCAGTTTAACTGCACACGTCTGATAATAAAGATCTATATCTTACGGCAGTTCGAGCCTACAAATGATTTCCTCAATTCTGAATAAGAAAAAACAAATTAGATTTATATCAACAACAGGATAATTGATTATGGTGTAGTGGTTCTGTGGCCTGTGTAGTATGGTTTTACGTTGGCCAGTCGATCGGCGCTGCGGTATATAGACTGGAGGTAGCTGCGCGGGCGCGTAATTGTAGGCTGCGTGTTGCGGGTGACGGTTCAGTGCATGCGACTCCTGCGCATACTTCGCGGCTTCGACAATACTCGTACCTTGTGATATATGGTTCCTATGGATATTATCAAATAAAATCCAGTGAATAATAAATCTGAACTTAAAGTGATTTTTTGTGGAGTTTGTTTAATTCAAAAAAACAAACATGTTATCCGGGTGGCAGCTAATTTTGTCAAAGCGTGAGTGTTTTAATTTTATTTTTTCCGTATTTCACGGTTGATTTTTAACTATGATTTTTAATAGGTTGTATTAAGTGGCGTGAATTTATGTCATTAATGAAGTGTGCATACTTCGATTACGTTAATATGATTCATAAATATTATAAAATAGTGTAAATATCAATCGCAATTTCCTTAGAATTAAATATAATTTCAGTTTCATTAAATGTTTGACATAACTTCATCTTCGGAAAATAATTTAAAGGGGATACAATAAAAAACCTTTTATAAATAAAAAAATCTTAAGTTTAACTTCTTTAACCTATTGGTAACGATTCGATTCAAAACTTTAATTACATTGCGGAAAATATTGGCAATATTTGCATTAACCATCACCAATTCAAATTACTTAATTGAATTTTTCTACTTTTATTACTGTTACTGTTTATTTACTCTGCTTGGTAAGGAGTGCCTTAGAGACTTCTAATGCTGTCTTCTTCCCATTATTAATAAGTCAGTATGCTTTATTATTATTAAGTAACTATTACCTGTACCTGTCTACCTGTTACCTAAATAGGTAAAATGGCTCACAAGCTAACATAAAATAATAATTTAAAAACAACGTCTTAAATAAAAATAAATATGATGATTACGATGTGTAACCAAGTATTGACTTCATCATCTCAGCCAAAAGACGTCCACTGCTGGACATAGGCCTCCCCCAGAAGGGGGGATTTGCCATAATCTCCACGCTTGGCAGGCGGGTTGGCGATCGCAGTATGGTTGTTATGTTACAAAGGCACAGAGAACGCTGCTGCCCATTCTCTGGTAGGTAAGTCCCTTAGTCGCCTCTTACGACACCCACGGGAAGATATGGGATGGTGCTATTCTTTACGTCCGACACCATACGGAACAAGTATTGACTTAAAATAACATAATAATTAATTAGATCACTAAAATAAATATAATACTTATTTAATTATGTGTAACAAGTAGGACTGTGTGAAGGATGATGAGAGTAAGGTGATGATTGCTGAGATGATGAGTAAAGAAGTATTGAAGAAGAAGACATGCTGTGCCGACCCTTAATACATTGGGATAAGAGCAGGAGAATGATGAGGTACCTAGTGCAGAGTGTACTGCTAGTAGCGATGAGACCATTGATATAAAAACTAAAGATACGGTCGTCCGAACATTTGCTCGACGCGTTCGCCATACAGAGAATCGGTATAGTCTGCTCGTTAACGTAATCTTGTATAAGCGGCGTGAAATTTTCGAGGTATAAAGAACATAAATAAAGCTTTTAATAAAATTTACGACCGCACCCGAAGAGATCCGATCGTGGACTAGTTCACTTCGGCTTAGGAAAGACCGTTTTAGGACCAAGTTCGACGCGTCATTGTAACATGCGGTCCGCCCAGTCCTTACGCAGTAATATAAGTCAATGGATGAGACAGTCATCAACTAATCATACAGTGAATTTTCAAAGGCAGTTTGTTCTCAGTAAATGGTAATAGTAGAGTGCTAAAAACGTTTTACGACATGTAATGGCTTTATATACGATTCAATGGTAGGTATGTACACATTATAATTTGTGTATAACTACAGAATTATTCCATTTAAAACCCTACTATCGTTTACTACAACTATTAGTACAACTATACACGGTTTTTTCCCTACTAAACTGTCATTTTCATTTTCACGTGTCATTAATTTTTATGAGATTTGGTTGTACCTACTTATTTTGCTTACATTTTAAATTCCTTCAATCTTTAAATACAAAAAAATAAAATTTAAGTGTCTGTTTGTAATTTTAAAATAATAGCGTTTTACTGAATGCATATGAAAGTATACAGGGTTTAAATCAACCCATCACACAGCCGTCAACCAATCATTCTGTATACATCAAACTAAGTACCCCTACGTAAAAATTTTTGCTGGGAATCGACTTTTTTTTTTGGGTCAAAAATCACATTTTACGGTAAAACTCAATGTAGCACTGTGAAAACATTGTGCTAGTGGATGCTTTGAATAGTAAACGGGTCATGGAGATAATTTAAGTAAAGATAAAACCTGAAAAACTAGTATTTACAAAAACAGCTGTTAAAAGTTTAGAACTTTGACCCCCAATATCTCCGTTACTAAGGGGTTCCCAGGTATGGTCTAAAACAAAAAAATGATCGCAGTAGTGGGGAGAACAAGTGCCCTTAGTTTGCGTTAAGGGTACTTTTACACCCAATATATAGGTACCTACGGTACATATACTTATCTAAACTTTTTGTCAGTCTGGCTGTCGGTCGATCTGTCTGTTAGTTCCGACTAATCTACAATGAAGTGTATCGAAACTTACCGCTGGAAGTAGAATGGGATTACACAGCATAATATCACGCCTGTAATACTCAAAGGACTAGGCAGAAGTGTTCCTAAAATAGTAGGTAATACCCACATTACCCACAGACGGCACGGTTGGCACAGTGGCTCAAGCAGTTGACTGCTGCGCTACGTGTCGCGGGTTTGATCCCCGCACGAAACAAATATTTGTATGGCATACAAATAGTTGTTTTGTTTTTTTGTTGGTCTGGGTATTTATGTATGTGAGTTTAAATGTCTGTGAACGCACCCACGATACAGGAGAAATTCCTAGTGTGGGACAAGGTTCTTTAAAAAAAAAAAATAATAACATTTCGCTATTTATGTAAGCCCAACGTAACAGAGCCTTTTGCCATCAACCGGGGACATATCCAGACTCCATGGGTGCTACAGAGAAATTTTCTGATGGAAAAATCCAATATAACAGGATGCTCGACCCAGGAATAGAGTCCAAAATACACCTAGAATGTGGGTACATAACAAATGTTAATCCATATGTGCGTGTGAAAAACCTACAATTTTACATAGTCTTTTATCCTCGTTTTAAGCCCTTTAGACGTGAGTTTTCATTAGTCATTCTTTAGCCGTCATCTTCAATAAGTATATAGGCATAAGTTCCATGCTTCTCATTATTGCATGAAAATGAAAGGAATAAGGAATGTACGAGTAATGTAATGAAATGAAAAATGTTAATAGGTGCGTATAATTTTAATACGTTTTGCGATAATGACATATTAACTTTAATATTATGTTCTACGTATTTGTGATGGAATTTAAGGCTTTTTATTTTATTATTAATTTTACAATCAGTCTTATCAAGGGGTATCTTATTAGCCAGCACTAACTGGTTTTCGGTGGTCAGATAGGAGTCGCTGCATGCATATTTTGTGGTTGGTTTTCAGCTCCATTTGGTTAGACTGAAAGTCAACCCCAACATACTTGGGAAAAGGCTAGGCAGATGATGATGATTTTTATAAGTTTTGTGCTTCTAGGCCTAGGGGTAAAGGCTCTACTTCGCGTCGTCTGTCAGTTATTTTTTTACATTTCAAAGTAGAATACCTCTGTTTAGTTTTTAACTATGTTAATATCAATAGCCTAGATAAATGTTATGTTCAAAACGAATTCACACAGTGTATGTAATTCAAGTATTACGTGTCCAAAAATGAAATAAAATGTGCAAAACTGTAATTTATTAGGTAACTGTCAATCAATATTTAGGTAATGGCTGTTATGAATTTGTTACTTAGCCAGAGTTCCGTGTAATACGAGTAACTTGTACCCACATGCCAAATGTGAACCTAATTTCGAAACCGAAATTGGTACGAGTATGTAGGCTAGCTGTAGATATGTTTATTTGGTGATAGGTGCTCATATATTTTGATCTAAACTAGCATGTAAGTTGCCCATGACCTGCTAAAGAAAGTTGTATTTCCAGCCAGCACTCTTTTTAAAAAAAAACTTAATTAGCTTCCTTTACATGTTTTACAATATTACATATGATGATGTATACGAACGTTTTCAACCAAATATTGGTTGACAAACTTTTTTTGTTTGAAAAACCAAAGGATATCTTTGCCTAGTTACTACGGTTTTAGAGGTCAGTCGCTACATTTAAAATACGAGTATTCACTACATCCGCACTGAACCCAACATATCCCAGCATAGTTGGAATACAACCAATGCAGGCAAAGTTAAAAAGGGCCAGGCTGATGATTATGGGCTGCGGGACTGTTCGAAAGAGATACCGCGGCCATAGAAAACAAAGGGCTACAAAGGAACATGGGTAGGTTTTAGCCAGTACAAGTCTGACACTCCCTTCTGCTCCGGCAATAGTAAAAGGATAGTTGGGAAAAGACCAGGCTGATGATGATGATGATCATAACGATATATAAATCACAATAGAACATATCGGACTAAGGATGTAGCAAAAATAGCAAATTATAATTTAGATATCCGTATTTACACAATTTAGTATGGAAATTAATTCTATGGAAAATGTCGTAAATGACTTATCTCCATATTCATGTGTTTGAAGAAGAACTTGTATATTTGATTTACACGTTTCTACATTAAAATGAGCATTAGTGTCTATTAAAATCATCGTAAATAAATAAATAAAGATTACTTGTAGGTAACTGTCTATCTGTTGGTAGTTAATTGTGTACCTTCCTGATAGATGTGTAGTAGGTCCATGATTGATGTCGATTGTCATTTGTTTAGAATAGATTTCGTTGGTGTAGTGGTCACAAAGGCGACTGCTGAGTATGAACTCCTGGGATCGATTTCCGGGTCGGGCAAATGTTTCTGGGTATTTTCAGAGTCTGGATTTGTGCCCGGTTGATGCAACGGGCTCCCGCAGTATTACTTCAACATAACTGGCGAAATGTGGGTGCACCATTAACCTCTACCTCACCTCTGCCTAACCCTTCGGGGATTACAGGCGTCATGTTGTTATATTATTCTAATTCTAAATTATTTATATGATTCGAGAGGTGTTTTATCTTTTTATTCGTTAGTAATTGCGAGTTAGCTAGCACAATAATTTTCCATAATTAGATATGTATAAGAAAATTGTTCACTATGGAAACTAATCGATGTATACGTCAATCTCATCAGTGGGGGTCAAGTTACAATCAAAGCAAATGGAAATGACATACTGAGTTGTTTTTATTGCAAACACATAAATAACATATACAAAAAACCATAATATTATATACTTAATTTATCTATATATATTTATCTATATATAGCTTAGCTTATCTTTCCACGCTATACACTTGAATACATCATAGGCTTTAAATAACTCGAATTAGAAACATAAATATTTACTTAAGTAAATCTATCAAAAACGAACACAGCAAGTTGATTAGAAGCTTATAAAAACAGAAAAGGATTACAGGGCGTCAATAAGTTAGGCCTCATTTACGGACACGCGGGGCGTCGCGCGGCTCGTTGTGTGTTTTCAATTTAAACACATGGCGATGTATGAACACGTTAACGATTTCAAAACGTCGATTTTACGAGAAGCGATTTTTCGCTCGTTAGTTTAAAATGCAGCGTTCGTTGCGGTGGACGCGCCTCTCAGTAAATGAATAAAAAAGCTCGGAACGAGCCTTCTGCACGCGCCGCGCGACGTCCCGCGTCTCCGTAAACGAGCCTAGTCCTCATCGCTGTCGAAGTGCCTGGAAGAATGGCAGAATTAATTGCCACGTGTAATGGCAACACTGATTATTTGACCAAAGAAAAGGCCACTATGACATAAACAACACGCTGGCCACGCGAGGTCTCGACCTACCGCTTGGTAATGATCATTTTATTTTGAAAATATTTTATTTGAAAAGTTGTTTTATTTTATTTTTAAAGCCTTATTTACAAAACACACCAAAGGGTAATAAATACTTACCATGTCTTATGCAGGAAATATTCTGCATTACTAATAGGTACCTAAGTATTAAGTAACGTATAAATTATTTTATTCCATAGGCTTTCGTTTAAGAATTAAAAACTGTGAGCAGATAATAATGTTAAATTATTATTAATTAAAAATGCAGCGCTGTGTTGTTATGTTATACATTATTACAACTTGTTGTCGGGCAGGCAAGGTTGATTTTACACTCGATTCCGCAAATCATTACTCTTTAAATCCTTTCATACCTATATTATGTAACTTGGATGCTATAATGTCTTTGAGATTTGGCTATTATTTTGCTCACGATGCTTCACTGTCAAAACATCGTTTTGATGGAACACGATCTTCTATGTGAAAGTGTTCTTTGCAAAACGACCTTGCCTAAAAAGAAAAGAAACAAAAAGGCATAAGCTCTTTCTGCCGCACTCAGAGAGCTTTAATGATTACTTAGGCCATTACTTAGTAAAGGTTTTGACAGTTTTGTCATACAAAAGTATGTCAAATCTTTACTAAGGGACGGCTTAAGTAATCATTAAATATCTCTGAGTACCGCAGTTTGTCTTGGAACTACATAAGTTAATATTGAATACTAAACGCTTTCATTTTTAAAAAGTTTTCCCTCCAGTTCAAATACTTGACTTAGCTGGTGTGTTTTGTCCCATAATTTATAAGTTTGTGTGACAGAAAGGAATAAACCTAAGGATTTTTGTTATTCATGAACACTTGATGTTTTTTTCTTTTTGCATGTAGGTTTCAAATAAAGATTCATTAGAGAAATGGGACAATAGATTTGCAACTACATACATATTAATATTTTACTTGCACAGTTCTGAATGCTGAGCGGGCAAGAATCTCGGTTATGAAATAATTGATAAAGACGAAACGGTAATTGAATCATGTTTGGTATTGTGTTTAAAAACTAACCATGTTTCTTCTTAGCCCTTTGTGTCGAGCCGGCGCGCGTCGGTATCTCTTCGAACAACCCGCAGCCCCGACAGGATGTGGGGTTTACCTTTAGGTCATTGTTGCACTAAGTTGTGTAGAGTTTTGAAAAACGCATGTTTTATTTTCAGTTGTTGGTAGATAGGTCTCCTTAACTATCTATTTATAAAATAAAATAATTACTAAAACCATTTTTATTAATCAGTAGAAGTCAAAAACCGCTCTGCCCAGAGCGGGAGGAGGCATTTGATGATTTCCCAACTTCCAAAACAAAAATGTAAGAACCACATGACCAAAAATAAACTATAATAAGTAAGTAATTATGTAGTTCACTTACTCTATCTATTAGTTATTCTTATTACCCAATCTTTCTAATATTTTATTTTATTCACTGACATACATCCGTATTTTAACCGCTGTATGTTTAGATGTATACATATCAATAACGAACATTTGCATAATAGTACATCCCTTAAAAATGTTTGATAAGCAATGAAAGTCCGCACGTAAGTTCATATTTTCCTCAATAAAGATGAATTTATAAAAAAAGAATTGCTCAAAAGAACAAACATGTAACATAGCTGCAGATAATATTCCTCTAAATGTTAGACACGTAACAAGTGCAGCAACAGTTCGTATCAAAGATATCGATAGTAATCGAGTCGAGGAAGCAACACACAGGTAATTATCGACATCAGTTCATCACCTAACTTTCGTAACGTGGCCTTCCTTTCAGTTTACGATCACATCTCTTCCTGTATTCGAAATAAACTTTTTTTAAAATTGGTTAAGTAGTTCATAATCATAAATGTTATTTACATATAAAGGTTTTGTTTGTTTGTAACGTTATGGGTGGAATGCATAGCCTCCTCCTTAGAAGTCGGTTAAATAGTTAGCAGATTTTTTTGATCGGACAAATAATTCCATTGAACTCCTCTGTGAAAAATCGAAATACTAATAAAAAAAACTTATTCCCACCCTGAACCTTGCTTGAGCAGTAGTTTTAAACCACCCCTACTTAATGATCTTACTCAGATCCAGCCTGTTTGCTGCCCCCCCCCCCCCCAGTGTAGCCCTAAGCGGAAGCTCGTATATACCCCGCAGAGGGTGCCCTTAGTCTTACTTAGTCCATAACTTTTTACGCCCTGGCTGGAGGCCTTACACTCAAGGCACCGTAGAAGCTAGCCCCATAGGTTAACCTGAGAGATGTAACACGCAAAAAAAATTAAGCCTATTTACAAACGATGGATGGACTGTGTGAAGGATGATATGGCTAGAAAGGAGGTGACTGCTGACATGACGAGAAATAGAGAAGTATGCCCTTATCCCAAATAAATTGGGATAAGGGCAGGAGAATGATGATGATGACAGGCTCATGCTTATTTCCGACCTATTCAAAACAGTTTTTGTTTTGTTCTCTACACGAATTCGTATTTGACACCACAGTGCAGAAAGTCGTTTCGGCGGCCACTGCTAGAGACAGCAAAAAAGAATCCTGGTAGAAACACCCAATAACACTTTGTTCTACTAAATTATTAGCAAGATTGCCTGCAGACCTGCTGTCTCTAGACGGTTTAGGCACCGGCTATATTTACAAAAATAACCGACTTCAAAAAGTGAATAAAACAAAAACACAAAAAGTAAAAAATAAACTTCAATAGGAAAATCAGCTTCTGAATCAAATCAAATCAAATAATTTATTCGCATAATATGGGTAAATAGATGATACCTACATAATGCATTACATAATACAACAAAAAAGATCCTCATATTAACCTTTTCTGGTAAGTAAGCAATTAAAAATTAAAACTTAAAATAAAAGTTTATAAAATAATGAATTGGGTACCTATCAAATACATAGGTACACATTTACATTTTGAACTACATACTAAAGAGAGAAGTCGGAAGTCGGTGACATTTGTTTGTTTGAATTCTTTTCTTTTTGCCACCGACTTCAGACATACACACGAACACAGAATCTCCTCCTTTTAAGAAGTCGGTTAAAAACTCAATAATCACACGTGATGATTGAGTTTTTTTTTATCTGTTCTGTGGACCACAAGAAGTGTTGTCAAACACCGATCAACTTGTTGCAAATGACATGTTGAAAATTTTCGAAATAATAATTATATCAGAAATTGGAAACCAAAGTTCACATTAGACTACACAGCTGTTCGGGAACAAAGAGTACTTCAATCATAGCAACGCCATTATAGGCTGCCGGACACATACATAACAAGACGACTGTAATCCCCAAAGGTTCGCCAGTTATGTTTATTAAGTCCCAAGTAATCAACCGGACTCAGTGGCTGCTACTGAAAAATTCCAGACGGAAAAAAACCCAACTACACAATCTTGAGAGATGAGAAATGTTGTGAAATTGACCTTGTACTCCACCAATTTTCTAATCTCATTGCCATTTAGATAAAGTGTCAAGGTCAAGGGCGGACTAGGGCAGGTACTTCAGCACATCATTTGTCAGAAACCGGACGCCGGAGGTGTAGCTCTAGCTGTTTTTTGTATATTTTACATGGATATAATATTACCAAAGGAAAAATCATAAATAAAGCGATTAATGTGGCAGAGAATGTGGTATCGTACGCTATATGGCCCTCAATTCTCACACAGGTGCTTAATCCTATATTGAAAAAATTATAAATCTTAACGAATATTCAGGTTATGTATTTATAATATTCTCCGTGCTCTTGATAAAGTCGTAAATTTTGTGCATTTCGAAGTAGTTAATGTATTTCTTATACATATTTTAATGCTACTTAGGTATTTATTCTACTCATTTGCATAACTCGTTTAGTAAACCACTTTAAAAACACTTTTACCAAAATCTATATTTAGCAAAAAAAAACAATAGTCAACGAGGCATTGGTTATTCAGAAATAAGCTATCAGAAACTTGTACGTGTGAGTCACACGTACAAGTTTCTGATCCACTTTTCACATCACCCGATACGAAAATCCTTCGTGCATAGCTATAACAGCTAGGAATGTTCCCACAGCTGGGACCCAGGCCTTCTATTCTACACACGAATCCAACGGGTGTTGATGGTCTTTCAATGGCAATATCTGAAACTTCCGTTTCCGACAAATATGAAGCGGTAAGCGATGGTTTGCTTTGTAGCGACATGCAGCATGCAACGTACGATCTAATCTGTTAAAGCGGAGTAATGCAGAACAGGTCTTAATTGCCTTGTACTTGTGCTCTCAATGTGGTCCCAATTATTACAAGCAAGACTTTTCCACGCATAAATATTGTTTATTTTCTTTCTTACTTGCTTTCCTCTCAATTATTCTTCAGCAAATTGTTATTAGATTTTTCCATCAGAAGTTTTTTAGTAGGAGCCACAGTCTGGATTTGTAGATGTTGTAGTCTCGGTTGATGGCAATAGGCTCGCCCCCTGTTACGTGGGACTAAAACATAACTGGTGAGATGTGGGTACGATGAGGTTCACCTCTGCCTAACTCTTTGAAGTTTACAGGCATGTTATGTTGTCGTGGCTTAATAAGAACTGCCACTCGGGTCGATCTTTAGGTAAAGTTGTGCTTGCCTAGGTCGGTCTGTGGATGGGTGACCGCCCGACATACCGAGTTTCCTCCGTGCCTCCGAAAGCACGTTAAGCTGTTGGTACCGGCTGCCATATATAGATCTTTGGCAGTCGTTACAGGTAGTCAGTAAACCTGAAAGTCTGACAACCAGTCTTACCAAAGGGTATCGTATTACCCAGTTTTAACTGGGTTGTTGAGGTCAGATAGGCAGTCGCTTCATGTAAAATACTGGTATTCAGCTGCATCTGGTTAGACTGGAAGCCGACCCTAATATAGTTGGGTAAAGGCTAGGCAGATGATGAGCTGTGTTATTCTCCAGATTTTCTTAATTAGGTCAATGTTTTTCAATAGCTCTATTTTGTATCTTTCCATGGAAAGCCAACATACATACATAAGTCTCGTTCCTCTATATGGCGATATCGACGTTATACATTCACAGCATATCAATGGAGGATATAAATTGCAAATTGTCACTTAATATACAATTATCTCATAACGCTGGGCGCTAATTTGTGTCACGTTTACATTGCTTGAGTGTTGCACGTGATTGCTTCTAAGTTTTATTGTGAATCTATGCGGAGGTAGACGAAGCGATGTTTGTTTGTACAGTATATACCCAGCAATACCTGACCCCTATTATCACACCACTTGCCCTCTTCTTCTTTATATGAGGGGTCAGACAATGGTGGGTACAGATGTACCAGAGAGCTAAGCTTGAAGGTAGGCAATGAAGCTTTATAGCAGTCAAGTTTATCAAGGTGTTTTTTTTTGTTCCTGGGTCCCAGGATAAACTAGTCCAAAGCGAAAATAAACTTGCTTTACAAACATCCACGTAGTAAAAAATAACGTTACCTACTGCTAAAGCATCAACATTATTTTTGTTTGTTTGTTTGAAAAAACATTTAAAAAAGAATCTTTCTTATACATGGTCCTATTATGTAAATTATTAATTTGTAAATACACGTAAACGTGTCTAATCATAAAAGGTTCTTTACGAATGTAAAAGTTTTGCATTTAAATGCCATTATTACTCTTCGTATTCAAATGTAAATTAATGAAACTTGACAATGAAATTCCTTTAACATCACGAGCATAATTGTGTCCTGGTAAAGGAATTTCATTGTCGTGTGTTTTGTATTGTTTTGAACTATTTTTATAATAGTGAAAACAATGTCCTGCATTTAATGTTTATTTATTTACTTATTAAAACTACATACACAAGTAAAAAAAAATAGCGGAGCGGTGGTCTCTTATAATAAAATTATAGGAAAACACGTAAAAAAACCCATTGTACTTCAATGTAGAGGTGTGATTTCTAATGTATCTGTGTATCATTTGTTTGAGATCCTAATATAGATCATAAGTAAGTAAATATACGCCTACATTACTTTTAGGAGACAAATAAATAATTATATCTTCATTGGTTTGCTTTAAAACATATTTTGAGGACTATTCATATAAAATAGGGCTTCTCTTGACCTCAATCTTGTCCTGAGAATATAGATGAGGTCGACGATGGAACGAGCTAACCCAAAAGAAGCCTACGATCTAACTAGATTATGACTAAAATAGATTACTACTAGTTACTATGACTTAAATAGATTGGGGTCATAATTCGTTTCCTTTTTTTTTGTTAAAACTATGCTATACAGTTTTATCAAGTGTTTGCACAGGTTCTTGAATAACCGTGACGTCACTCATCGCAATAGTTTTCACACACCATGCTATTGTAGGTACCGATAGCAATCAAAAGTGTAGAAAATGTACGAATCATTACACTTTTGTAGGACAAGATAAGTTGAAGGAAAATAAAACATTCGTTGAAATTATGGATAACATGAAGATTTTAAAATGGTTCTAGTTTTACAAAACAGGGGTCAGCATACAAAATTACCTACCTGTAATACCGAGAGATTTAATTATACAGGGTGTAAACGAACCCTTCACGCATACGACAACCAAGCATTCTGTACATCAAACCAAGTACCCCTACGCAAAAATTTTTGCTGGGAAATGACTTTTTTTTTTGGTTCAAAAATCACATTTTACGGTAAAACTCAAAGTAGCACTCTTAAAACATTGTGCTAGTGGATGCTTTGAATAGTAAACGGGTCATGGAGGTAATTTAAGTAGAGTTAAAACCTGAAATACTAGTATTTACAAAAACAGCTGTAAAAAATTTGGAACTTTGACCCCCAATATCTCCGCAACTAGGAGGTTCCCAGGTATGGTCTAGAACAAAAAAATGACCGCAGTGGTGGGGAGAACAAATGCCCTTCGTTTGCGTTAAGGGTACTTTTACACCCTTTATGTAGATACTTGCTTAGTCTAATTAGGATCGTAACATATGAAATGCCCGTCATCATCACAAAGCATAGTCACTTTATTTGTCAAGTCCTGCTAGATGAGATAGTGTGTTCAATGCCTTAATCGATATAACATAACATCACGCCAGTAATCCTCGAAATGTTAGACAGAGGCGTGTGTACGTAACAGATAAATAATAAAGCATTTTGTCTAACTTTGTGTTACCTTGAATCTTCCCAAGCCTGAAAAACACTTAACAAAATATAACATCACGCCTGTAATCCCCGAAGGTACATGTGTGGAAATGTTAGTGTACTATTCGGTACATACACCTCTGCATAGGCAGAGGGGTGTACCGACTAGTACACTAACATTTCACTATTTATAGGGGGCGGCGAGTCTAGTGCCAAACCCGTAAACTTACGATTTCTAAATTACTAATAATATTTAAACTTAAGTTTGAAATTCATTTCTGTTGTGTTAGGCAGCTAGGTATATACCTACCTAGCTGCTTAACACAACAGAAATCAATTAACTAGATATTGCGTTAAGTTTACGAAAACTGTAAACATTTCTATTTAATAGAGCAAAAAATAGTTACAAAAATTGTACCACTTGTTCGTTTAGTTCGCGATTCGATTCGCGCGCACGAAACTGTGCAAATCAAACTTTATTGTATTTTTATAAAAACATTGTATTTTTGTAACAGCATCATTAATTAGGCGGAACATTTGTGCTAACCGTAAAATTACTTCGTGAAAAGAGTGACAAAGCCATATTGGATCGCAACACGATTGAATTTGACTTTGTCAGTCTTTCAATAAAGATTGACTGATTTCTGTTGCTGAAAAAATGATAACTGGTCTCGTGATTTGTAACTCACTGATAGTTAAAACCGATTAATAGTTAACTTAGCCATCTAGTTAATAAAATTATAAGATTAATAAGAAATTCATAAAGTCCTAAACACCTACTGCAGATACACCGAAATACAAAATTTTCTGATACTGTTAGCCTGCCTCATCCCAGTGCTGGCCAAAGGCCTCTCCCCATGACTTCCAGTTGTTTTAATTCAGATAAAAAAAAAAACTAAAACTTCAAAATCATTTTTGTTAATTTTCCTTCATTACCATAATCAAGAAAGACTCCAAAATTGGAAGTATGGGTAACATTCTAGACGTTAACTTTAAAGGGGAAAACGAATCAATCTTCAATTTCTACAATCACCTAACGTGGGACAGCTTTTGGAAAATCTATTATCTCGCCCACTCAGTCGATGTCGTTTGATTTACAGCATCGAGGTGAAAGGGACCTGACTGGCCCAACGACTCTCTTGTCGCTAATTACTTGGATATACCTAGGTACCTTTTTAGTTCCTGTAAAGTTTCCGCACGATTAAGAGTTAAAATCACAGAATCGTTTCCATTATTTTAATGTTCGACGAAGGTGAAAGTGTTAGAGCTATGTGGTCGTAAAAGTTTGCATATCACAGCACGTGGAAAACAGCTGATCTGACTGTATGAGAATCATAAATATACACGACATATTATGCATTGGTTTAATAGTCAATAGAATTGCGTAGTTTTATGATTTTCAGATAATCGGATCAGCTGTTTGAAATGTGGTGTGAGTTACAAACTTTTGTGGTTTAGAAACACGGATATAGGATGAAGGAGGAAATCCTTTGATTACGATTGCTATGTCAGATAATCTTTTAAATTGTTCTGGTATTTTACTAACAACATGGAGAGCAGACATACTACCTGGCAATCCAATTAGTCTATCGACATTTAAGGAAAACTTGAGATTGGTAGTAATGCAGAGTATCCAATAAAACGCGGCTCGACTTATATACGGCTTCTTGGAAAGCTGCGATTTAATGGGTTTAAATTACAATGTGTCCCAAGCCGCGAAACCACCGCCAGCCTGTCTGGCAACGCAGACCTGTTCGGAGCAGCCATTGGCTGGGGGGATCGTACGACGGAATACTCCGCTCGTCCACTTTGATAGAAACTTTTTCGCGAATCGATGCAAAAACTACCACTTCTAACGAGTTTCTCGATACCGATGCCAAATTAGGTAGCTGACTCGACGGGAGCGTGTGTTTTAGCTCCATATCGGATTGGTTTAATGATGCGGCTTGTGGACAGTGTTACATACGTCACTGCAATTCGGTGTTAGGCCGTCAACGGGAATTTTAACGGCGCGCTTTGATCTGTATTCTATGCGCGGAGAACGGAAATTATAAAACGTTTTTGTTCGCCGACATGACAGTGACGTTGGTTCAGATTCACTTTGAAAAGTCCTATTGTTCTGGGATGTTTTATACTGAAGCCTGAACTGCATGACATCTGACATAAAGGTGGGTGACGTTGTGAAGTGGTCAACCTTTGTGTCGGATTACAATGCGCCGGGTCTCTGGCAGGACATGAGATGACACCATGACATATTGTCAAAGGGTATTCATAATACTATAAGTACTGAGGGATTTCTAACAAAAGGCCGTTGCGAGACTTCATACATTCAATGAATACAAAAACAACTGTTAATTGTACCTGAAACCCACTTCCGCAATTCATAGCAATGAAAGTAATGTTTTTCCGACTCCTCCGCTATTATTTTCTGAATAATATCGTTGCGGTATCCACGATAGTTATATTGTTTCTGCAGTGGTACTTCGTCGAGCTTCATTCTCTCGGTGCTTTTCTGGTGGCCACTGTTGATTCTGGCTTTCAGGAATTATAGTGGATTGAGAAAAGTGTGCGTATGCTTTATTAAATTGTAACTGTTTAAAAACAAGATTATATTCATATCGGTCTTAATACCCGCGAATTCTGCACATCTACCTATCCTAAACGCGGTCTTCAATCAGGGCCGATTTGGTGAATAGGTGATATCGTAGGTTTCCGAAATCCCGAGCCGCAGAAACCTTAGTTTTCCCTGTCGGAATCCACATTCTATAAATATCTGATAAGATCACATAATTTCTTAGAAGACAATGGACAAATTAGCATTCGCGTGGAAAGTACGTGTCAGTAACGTGTAAGTTTATTCCAGGCAGGCACAGTTTAACGCCTAGTTTAGCCGCCAACGCTCGTTTACAATTAGTGTGTCAATAGAAGCACTTGGTTAACGCAAACGGATAATTACTGGCACTTAGCTGCCCATTACACGAAGCGGAAACTTACCTTGATCGTTTGTTATAATAAAATTGCATTTAGTGCATCTGTCGACATATTTGTGGGTCCATGGAATTGGGAAACATACTTTCATGGTTACGTATTTGATATTTTTATAATACATAACACCACGCCTGTAATCTCCAGAGGTGTACCTGATATAGTACAACCGCATCTCACCAGTTATGTTGAAGTTCCATGTAATAAGGACCGAGCCAATTGCCAGAAAGTGGCCACAAATCAGACTCCGTGGAAACTGCTGACAAATTCCTGATGAAAAAATCAAATAACACTTTGCCCGAGCCGTGAATCTAACCCAGGACCTCATGCTCAGTTGTCGTATTTGCAACCACTAGACCAATGAGGTAGTTTTTTTCACCCGACTGCAGCGAAGCCCAAAAGGAGGGTTATTTACTTGTAGTTTTTGTCACCAGTTCATCATACACAACCACACAAATTTTGTCAACATTAATTCAGCACATGAATGACTAATTAATAAATATTATTATCGATTATTACCTTCGTTTTGGCTGAACTGGCTGAACAGGATCGGTTGCTCAACCATTAACTCATAGGTAATTCTTGCACTGCAACCTCACAACCTGATGTCAAGGTGAACCGAAATGGACAAAAGTGCAACTCAATTATTTTTTAAATTGCGGAGTTCTTTTATATCTGGGACACGTTATTCACCTGTTCTGGGAGAACGCCCAACTTTACTTAAAACCGCTTAAAAACTGTAACATAATGACTTGTTTTTCTTTTTCGGTATTTTCCCAAATCGGAACTAGTACGAGGCAGATATGCGGCGTTGAATGAAATTAACTAGCTAAACTTTGCTATCCTTCCTTCTTATCCGCCTGGCCTTTTCCGACTAAGTTGGAGTTGGCTTCCAATCTAACCAGACGCAGTTAAATCCAGTATCTTATACGGGGTGACTGCCTATCTGATATCTAAATATTCTAGTTTCTGGTTAATACGATACCTTTTGGTAAGACTGGTTAATTTGGCCTTGTAGAGTCTATTAATATAAGAAGTCGGTTAAATACTTTCAAACTAAAATAAAAATTCGTCTATTAAAGTTACTAGTTTAACTGCCGCACTCAGAGAGCTTTAATGATTACTTAGCCCATCACTTAGTAAAGGTTTTGACAGTTTTGTCATACAATAGTATGTCAAACCTTTACTTAGTAACGGCTTAAGTAATCATTAAATATCTCTGAGTACCGCAGTAAGTCTGTTTATATCAGCTGCCTCACAACGTGTCCTGCGCTCCCAGATCTGTGACGTCACGTCACGATCCACTGCGCAACAATGCAGTGACAAACAGACCGATCACAAGTTAATATCAACTATTTATACTTCATTTGATATCCGTCGTCCATTGTCTGTTTTAAGAGGATAATTGCAAATAACTTCTAATGCGATGAGATATTCTGACTCCATGAGGCGGAAGTCTTGGATTGACAAATCTTATTCTATGGTTGTCAAAGTTCTATGGCTCTAAAATGGCCACTTCGGCAGAATCATAATAATTTCGTTATTTTCGAAAAGTCATCATCATCATCCACAGCCCGAATTCACCCACTGCTGCCTTTCTTTTCTGGTCCCAATCGCCACTTGTGCCAGTCTCATCCAGGTTTTTCCCTCAATTGCAACTACTTATATCGTCTGCCCATCTCGCCGCCGGTAGTCACTAACTGCCGCACTCAGAGAGCTTTAATGATTACTTAGGCCATCACTTAGTAAAGGTTTTGCCAGTTTTGTCATACAAAAGTATGTCAAACCTTTACTAAGTGACGGGTAACGGGTTAAGTAATCATTAAATATCTCTGAGTACCGCAGTTAGTAACAATTTATAATATTAACTGCGTCTGTGACCATTTTAATTAAGAATTAAAATAAAAAGCTATGCCAAAGCGGCATTTTAGAACCCCAGGACTGCGTTGCAAACCTGAAAGCTATCACTTGGTCGAAAATTGTTACTGCTGGAAGACCATGAGATAACGACAGTTAACAAATATAGTTACGATGTTCGTTAACTGCTTCAGTAGGAAATAGAACTGAAAATAACAACACTTTAAGTGATTTACTGTTTTGTTTGTAAATGTGTCGAGATTACGTTCATTAGTGTTACCCATCAATCGTAAGTCGATATCGTCGCTTTTCTTCTCTGCTACTCGAAGAACTGTTGAACTTAAATATCCATTTTCCTCGTCAGTTTTAGGTATTACCTTTCCCTTTTGTTACAGTCCGTTAGAAATGAGTGACGCACATTTCTAAACGTTATGTAACCATAGATACTCTATCCTGTAATTTTTTTTTCTTAGCCGTCTACAGAAAAAAATTGATAATTTCGAACTTGGCGTTCAGGAAATTCCGCGTAGGTTCTGCAATGTTCATTGTTGTGAAATATTGTTAAGGTAAGTATTGCAATTCTAGTTGATTTCGTGATCTATTAGTAATTTTATTTGATTTAACATTCGCAACTGAAAACCTGAACAAAAGTGGTTAATTCGAGACAAAAATTCATCGAATCGTTGTCAAAAAACTTAAGAGATACCTATTTATACTTTCAAGGCCTTTTAAACTGCGACAGATTCAATCACCTGGCTTGTTCAACAACCTTTCATCACAATACACTGAAACCGCGACATGCAAATAATTGATCCGATTGCTCTGAAAAAAAAAACACAAAAAAGTTTGTAAACAGGTTTATTATAAAAAAAAACGTGTATAGTAATTGTGTTCCATTTATAGTGTTGTGCATCATCTAAACGGTCGATAAACCCGAGGTTTGAGGGTGGGGTTTGTTAATCAAACTGAGACCAACTCAACATTGTGCTCAACACTGAGGCTGCATTCATCCGCGGTTCATTTCATCTAATGAGATTGCGGTCAGCGGCGACCGCGACATTGACAACAACACTCAGTTTTGTTAAATAAACTGTAAAATATAAGTATCTACTATTTGCATTCTCGACGGAATGTAGGAAGAAAACTGTGTAGGTACAGTAAGGCCACGTTCACATGGCGATTATCGAATCAGTTAGATATTTTACGGTAAGAAGTTGGGATCAACAAATGGTACATGTAGTATGTAAAATATCGTACAGATTTTCGTAGGCAAAAGCTATTAAAAGGTTCCGTAGGCACCAATTTAAGTATGGAACCCTAAAAATTATAAACTAGTTTAATTTACTGTTACAAGCAATTAATTAACTTATGTCTGACATTTATTTGGTTTAAGAAATAACATTATTTAGAAATTAAATTATTTTCTTGCTTAATTTGTGTAGCTATTCTGAAGGATTCATAAAAGACGATTGTTATTTTATAATGGGCGTGAGAAATAGAGCATCCTAGTTTGCTAGTAGTGCAGACTTTATTCATAGGTACATTTATTTATGAATCTACACAAATAAAACTGTGTTTGTAATTTCAAACTAAAAGCTTTATATGGAATGCATATGAAAGCATATTATTATGTGGTACTTAAAAAGCAATAAAAAAAAAAATTACTGTCTGTCTGTTTGTACCGGCTAATCTCCGAAACGGATTACACTTTTTTGTCATTTGATTTTATTCGGCATCAAGCGTTTTGGTCTGTCACAAAAATATGCATGAAAACGTTTAAAAATATAATAAGACGATAAAAACATACTGCCCCGTGGCTTACGGACGTGTTACAAATAGCGATAAGTATACTAATATGTATGCGTTGTTTTAGTTAATATTTCTAATTATGTATAGTAGTTCAGTCCTGTAATGGTCCGATTTTTGCCAATCTAGTTAATAACAATGCAAAAAAAAAATCATGACTGGCCGAAATTGAAATCACAAAAAAAGAAATAGGAAGGCAAGTTCCAAATACAAATTACAAAACGAGCAGCTAAACAGG
Source organism: Diarsia brunnea (assembly GCA_949774965.1). Classification (NCBI taxonomy): domain Eukaryota; kingdom Metazoa; phylum Arthropoda; class Insecta; order Lepidoptera; family Noctuidae; genus Diarsia; species Diarsia brunnea. Next base: position 8,728,803 of record OX459008.1, on the reverse strand, counting down.
ATAAACAAATGACCAATCGAGGTTACAAATCGGGCTCGTTAAAATTACATAAACCCTAATATGAATTGCATAACATAACTATCAAGAATCAATGCAAGTCTTAAATAAAAAAAAACAAGTAAAAGGACGCCAACTTTCTAGTCGTTAGTCAGCCAGTAAAATTTATATTTAAATATATGCCATGCCAAAGACCTACTTTTTGCCAGTTAATATTTTTAATGTAAGTATGTAGGTATGAGTAATCGGTATAACTAACTTGCTAGTCGGATATTTACACAATCGTTGAAGTGCATTCTCATAATCCGCTACGCAGGTTGTGCAACAAAGTCAGGGTTAAATAGACACACTTAGGTTTAAATACGTTATACTCATGTAATAAGATAATTATTGTTTTAATGCCTATGTATGTATTAACAACAGTAATTTACTTTAAAAAATAGCTATGTAAAAATAAAGCATAAGTATTCGTTAATTAATTGTTTAAAATGCGATAAAAAATAAATTTAACGAGTTTTTTTTTCATACCAGTTTGCATAATGAACATTGTTAGCGTGTTATTAATTATTATGACTATACATTTAAATGTTTTATTTAGTGTTAATATAGACGCGTGTTTTAAAAGAGTTACACAAAATACTGTTATGTAAACCTGTAACATGGTTAGAGATTGAAACGATGGTAAAACATTTTAAGGCTAAGACAATATAGCGATTTATTTCTGGGGATAGAAACTCAGATAGGCAGTCGCTCCATGTAAAATACTGGTATTCAGCTACATTCGGTTAAACTGGAAACCGACCCCAAAATAGTTGGTAAAAAGCTAGACAGATGAAGATGATTTCCCGGGTCCATGGCTGATATTGATAATGTGCCGAATTAACTATGATCGTGTCAAAGATCCGCCATCTTTGACACGACAGAAAAAAAAATAGTCTACTAATAAGTGAAAGGCGTCATTATAATATACGATAACGCGGCACTGACAAACCATTACCCTAGTTCCTTTACATTTTCAATCCACTACTCCAGGTAAAAAAATACGTTTTCAAATTAATAATAGTATATTATGCAACTAGTGAATAAAGGACGGATTTAAAGCGAGGGCCGTAGATGAGTCACGAGCAAGTGAAGGATTCTAATGATTGAATCACGAACGCAGCGAGTGATTCAACTGTTAGAATCCTGAACGACGCGAGTGATTCATGGCCCTCGATATAAATTCGTACTTTATTCAGGAGTTGCATACTATACTTTATATCATGACTACGAGAAAAGACATAATTTAAGCGAAAATAGAAATTTAATCAAGAAATAAGAATTGTTACATTAATTGAAATGGACATTAAAATTAGAGCAATGACTGAAATTAAGCGTAATTTTCTTATTATTATCATTAGGGTGGTCAACTTGTGAAACAATATTTATTAATCTAATGCCAAACTCCTTGTCGCAAATATCGACCAATCAAATCTCGAGAATTTATTTGCACCAAAGAGTTTTGAATTTCGAATCTTAGCGCAAGGAGTTTGGGTAAGCATTGAAATAGAGACCGGATATATTTTTGTGTTCCAAATTCAAACACCAAAATAGTGAATAAAAACAAAACAGTGAATAAAAGGCCTTTTTATTCACTGTTTTGCGTGAATAAAATAAGCTTTTTAGAGTAGGTATGGTATAAAAGATATTTTTTCCTTGTTTCCAGTATTCATAATACCTCAAAGATGGGTGATGGCTATCATGGGTTTCCTGGCCGTAGCCAATGCGTACACGATGCGGGTCTGCCTCAACATAGCGATCACGCAGATGGTTCATCGGCCGCCGCATTCGGGTGGCAACGATGGATCCTGTCCTGCTCCTGATGTCACAGATGGTAGTGGGGATGGAACTGATCCTACTGTAAGTATTTTTAATCCTTACTATCACATATAAACTATAAATGCGAAAGTAACTCTGTCTGTCTGTCGCGCTTATACGCCAAAACTACTGAACCGATTTAAATGAAATTTGGTACACATATAGTCTAGAGCGTGAGAAAGGACATAGGCTTCTTTTTAATGCGAAAAAAAGGTTGTAAGGGGAAAAATATTTTTTTTTTAAACAAACGTTGCCCCACACTAGGAATTTCTCCTGTATCGTAGGTGCGTTCACAAACATATAAAGTCACATACACAAATACCCAGACCCGAAACAACTATCTGCAGGCCATACAAATATTTGTTCCGTGCGGGGATCGAACCCGCGACACGCAGCGCAGCAGTCAAATCGCTTAGCCACTACGCCAAACGTGCCCCCGTAGTCCCGTCGGGGCTGCGGGTTGTTCGCAAGAGATACCGCGGCCTCGACATTAAGGGCTCAGAAGGAACATGGATGGTTTTTAGTCAGTAGAAGTCTGACACTCCCTTTCGCTCTGCCCAAGAGCGGGAGGGGTTATTTGATGATTTCCCACCCCCCAAAAAAAAAAAAAAGGGGAAAAAGATTACTTTTGGTCGCAATAACCGACATCCACGCGGGCGACACCGCGGGCATTAGCTAGTATATCATAAATACAAAGTATTACTTCTTTCCTTTCTTGCTCTCTAAAAAACACTTCAAAATATAATCTTTCTGTGAAGTGCAAAGACCCCGCATTCATAATTAACTAATTACCCCAAGAAAATGGTAAATCTTCAAAGTTAAACTATCGGAGGTTAAGTAGGTAAAGCTACCAGGCTGACGACAGGTTCTACTCTGAAAATAATATCAAATGGTTTTCGAGCAATCCGAAAATAATAGTGAAGACTCCATCTATGAGAAGGTAGGTTAGTTAGGCAATGTAATGCAGAAGAGCAGAAGTTGCATAGATCGAAAGGCTGCTGCAGATAAAACCTTTTTATACGCTATCAGTAAATAAATATCACAATAGAGGTCGCTGACCTAATAGATCTACTACACTAATTACCTACCTATACTATGTAGTAGGTATCTGTTCGATGTCGTAATAGATAACTGATAATGAGATTACATTAATTGAATAGGTTGCTATGTTGTTAAATAGGTACTTATATTATACCGACATACTCGTTATGCGTGCTGCCGCATATTTGCATAACATTTTCCTGTGTTATTAAATTATATTTTTATAAGAATTTGTACTTATTTCCTTTGGAATTGATTTCATACATATTAAATTTCTATTGTTATGCGAATTTTTGATCTGATAGTTTCGTTTCCTAGTACCTATGTTAGATAGTTTTAAGTTTGATATTGAATGTGGGTAGTTCTACAAATCGAGCAAGATCAAAGGAACGGAGGATAAATTGTTGCAAAAAAGGTGGCTAGCAGGCCTGCACCTATCTTCAGATGAACGCGAATAGGGAAGGAGAAACTACGAGTAACATAGAGCAAGAGCTGTGTATATTGATTTATGGCATTTTTTGCAGAATTCCTAACGAATTTCCTTCTAGTTGTTATAAGCACAGCTGTCCTGAGCGACACACACATCTGTAAGGCGGTTCTTTGGTGTCATAATATTGATAACATTATTAAAATGACATTAATTTTGTTAAATCGAGTAGTTAAAACCTCATTCGTTTTCATTATTCGTTTTGTTAGCCAATACGTTGTTGATTACATTGTGGTAATTATGTCAAATTGGGGTGGTCAATTTGTTATGCCTACCGGTCAATTGTTGAAGGCTAATGGTTCTATCGAACTCCGGAAAGTTATTATAAAATAAAACGCATTTTAATGTGGAGAAGTCACATAATCAAAGATCAAATAGTGGAAAACGAAATGGTAGACTTTGATTTGCTCTTACAATATAATTCATGTGTAACCGTAGCATATATCTACCTATTGCATATTATGATCAGCTGCTAAATTACCGTAAAAATACCCGATTTGTTACATTTAATTTACCGAATTAAATTACCTATGTACAGTATGCATTGTTATTCTATACGTACAATTCATGCTTGTTTTGGAGATTTTACTGGTAACCAAACCTGATATTTAGACTTACATTAATTTTAGTGAAAAAGGTAAAATGAGAAAAATAAAATATTCATAAAAATCGAATTAGGCAGTTAGTAACGAATCTCGTCTCGACACTATCTATGGATTAGAGAACTATTCAACAGTACCTTTTTGGACCACAGTCATTGCCCTGTATTACCTGCACTTATTCTTCCTAACGATCAATAATATTAATTTCATAGTACAGTCAGCATCAGAAGTAACTTTAAACACTAGGTACTCAAAGTTTCAAAGCAGGTTTTTTAATAAAATCTTGTTAGTTAATTCTCGTTACTAACAAGTTATTGTAGAGTAAGGAATATTTAGAAGAATCATCTGAAACATTAAAAATAATAGCTAAAGTCCTGTTAATCAAATAATTAAAATTCCGAAATGTTAAGCTACTTCTGTTGCTGACCGTACCTATCACGTTTCTCGATCTTCCATTGTAGGTACTGGCCAAAGACTGAACCTTGTTCTCCGCATACTGCCTAAAATGTTAATCCTTTCATTTCTTTTTCAGGAGCTAACAGGCTTCGACTGGGACGAAGCGACGCAGGGCATGATCCTCAGTGCGTTCTACTACGGGTACATCGTCACGCACTTACCTGGCGGGATGCTCGCCGAACGGTTCGGAGGGAAATACTCTCTCGGGTTCGGAGTGCTGAGTACCGCAGTCTTCACGCTACTCACGCCATGGACTGTCAGCGCGGGAGGTGCCACTGGTCTTATCATTTTGAGGGTGTTGGAAGGACTTGGAGAGGTAAGGATTTCTTTACTGTATCTTACAATATACCAAGTGTTTGTGTTTAAAAGTGGAGAAGGCCAAATTGAACATCAAGTCTAAATTAGGCTGGGATCAATGATCTTTTGCTTGAAATTTTAAATTACTCTCGTTTTTCGGAGTTTTCCGCCTGCGTAGTTGCATTCGCGAGCGAAGTCCCGCGCTGAAAAGAATCGATGACAAAACTACAATTTATTTTCAACATTAGATTTGGGCCAGAGTAAACATTGGGCAACTGTGTCTCTGTTTACGAATAAACCATGAAACCATGAACATGGTCTATCATTAGATTCTCTACCAACTTTTTCGTTGGCATACTTACCTGAACAAGCATCAATAAGTCATAACAACAATCTTTTCAGGGCTTCACCTTCCCCGCATTAAACGCAATGCTTGCGCGGTGGGCACCGGTATCGGAGAGAGGAAGAATGGGATCCCTGGTCTTCGGAGGTGCGCAGATCGGCAACATAGCTGGGACTTATCTATCAGGGCTAGTGATCAAGGAGACTGGAGAATGGCAGTCCGTCTTCTACCTGTTTGGAGCTATCGGAATTCTCTGGTTTATCCTTTGGGTAAGTCTCGTTTAATTGTCTTTCAAGGTTTTTGAAAATTTCGATGGTAATATTGAGACTTCGGGAGCATGGTGGAAAGTTCCTCATCCTCCATAGGAAAGGGGCAATCCTCCATCCAGATCGGAGTTGTGTCCAGTGGGCTACCTTCTGTCTGCGGTTTGTTAAACAGACGATCTGATACGAACAACCTTGAACCTAATAATTAAACAATAAAGTTCAAATCAATAATTAAAACATCCTGTATTAGGTATATACCTTAGGTCCCAAGTGCCGGAAATCATTGTCAACCTGTTCGTTACTCTTACCTATATACGTACTTAGATACAGGCAACACAATGGGTACATAGGTGGTACCTATACGTATATATAAGTCCGAGTATTCAGGACAGACCGCCTTTATGTTTTGTTAATTTTTTTCTTGTCAGTATAACAAGAACGCGACAGTTTGCATTAAATAAAATAAATTGGCGAGTCTATATTTAGTGGTTCAAAGAATAATGTCTGTATGTTTTTTTGTATAAAACTATTATCTTTTCTTTATCTTTGTAAATTGGTTCCTTATTGATTTATAACAGGTAGATACTTGCACTTAAAGTGGGTATTGCGCGAGTGATCATTGTAATTTGACATAAATATTAGGTACTAATTGAATCTTAATGTATTGCATGACAATTTGATGTTTTTTTTATGTTGATTAGGTACGTACCGAACTCAGATATGAATTTTGTATGCATCAATGCGGGACATAGTTACCTGTTATACTGTAACTAACACAACATCTTATGATCCACTATAAAATATTTATTTTAATTTGAAGACCATTTTAAATTGACTTAGCGAGTTTGCTATATTGGATTTTTATTTGAAAAGGTAATGAATTTACCTACATTAACTTATTTTTATTTCTTTTGTTTTAGGCATTGCTGTGTTACAACGACCCCGAATCGCATCCGTTCATTTCCGACAAGGAGAAGAAGTATTTAGAAGAAGCGCTGGGCAGTCACCGTAGCAGCCTTCCTTCAGCCATTCCGTGGAAGGCTATATTCATGTCCGTTCCTCTATGGGCTCTGGTTTGCGCTCAGGTATGTCGTATTTCGCATTTTCATTACTTTACGCCTGTAATTCCTAGAGGGTGAGGCAGAGGTGCACCTATTAGAACACCCTTATTTTGCCAGTTATGTTTAAGTACCATGTAGGGCCCGAGCCTATTGCCATCAACTGAGCGCTTATCAAGACTCCGTGGCTACTACCAACCGAGAAATTTTCCGATGGAAAATCCAATACATTGGCTCGACCTGGCAATCGAACTTATGACGTCATTCTTAACAGTCGCGCTTTCAACCACTAGACCAGGAGGTATTCATTGTCCCTTTTGTTTTATTGAAATTAATATAAAACAATGGCTGTAATTTCACTCATATGGATGATTTGAATAGATGTTATGATTTATGGATCCCTATTTACAATTGATTGATGTAATTCAGCTTAGATAAATTACGGACATACGCAACGGAAACTGTAGTTTTAAATCATTTACTGAAATTAATACCTATGTGCTGTGATTTATCATTTAATTTTTTTAGCCAATGATCCTTGATCGAGTTTGCTTATCCGTTTAACGATTCCCATCTAATTCAACGATTAAACTAATCTCTCTCGCCTTGGGACTTATTTCCTAAATCTTGTTTACAATCCAGGAACTAAGATGTATAGTTCATTTTGTATTAGCTTCGCGTCACAATCCATCAATATTCCGGTGAGGAAGCTACTTACCAAACTTAGAGGTCGCTTGCATTGAAATATTAGGCATAAAATGAATTCCAGAGCAGTTAACGAACGGAAGAAAATAAAAAATGGAATGGAATAAAGAATGGCCGTACGGAATACTAAATAGTTTTTTTCGTTGAATTTTGAAGCGAGTAAATGTGCAGGGCTTCTCTTTGTTTGTGATTCATTCGCTGTTTTAAGATGGAAGCGTCAGGTTAGCCCGTGAAATTAAAATTTTCTTACGTTTTCAGTTCAGTGTCAGGCTATACAAGATGATTTTTTAGTCACCGTCCAAATTCTGAAATGTTAATCTTTGGCGACAATCATTGAATACGTGTCTTTTCTTTTAGTATCACTCAATACAAAAATATTGAGATATCACATCACAAAGTTTAACGGATAATTCTTTCGAGAAAAAGATTTAATATGAAAATTTTACGTATCGGTTTTTTTTCAAAAATGGTGTTAGTAATAAATGCCTAGAAAAAATTTGGACGGTGACTAAAAAATCTTCTGTATTGATTTAAATACGTTTCGCGACTGAATCACGTTCTATTAACAGAAACATGGTCGTTAAAATCATCATTACAACATTTACAACCCTCCAAGCTCTTGAATGTCACTCCATATGGATGAACGATGACATTAGCATTACCTTGACAAGTTTCATAACTCTTACAGTTCACTGAATGACATTCAACTCGATTCATGAAAAATGTGTAAAACAGGTCATGTCGTGTAATGTTTAACAATAAGTCGATAATTTACACTACCTTCTTAAACAATTAAGTACATCAGTCATCATAATCTTTATATTAAAAAGGTTGAGGTGTTAATAAGTAGATACAGTTTCAGAGACAATTTCGATCCACACGGCATGCTGTTAAGTTTTAGGTACCTACCTACTTGTATTTTTTTAACGATGATATCCAATTTCTATTGTATAACAAACACACTTTCTATCTTAATCTAAAGGTTTCCGAATGAAATTCCTAATCCATTAATTGCTTCATTAATTAGTCATTATCCACCTATGTTTGAAAACAAATACCTTTTTGAAATTTTCCTAACTCGATAATTAAACAGCCTTTGTTACACTTTGCACTTTATGAATTTCTCCTGGATCGTGGGTGCGTTTACAAACATTTAAACTGACATACACAGACACCCGACCCGAAACAACTATCTGTAGGCCATTTGTATGCGTCCGTGCGAGGATCGAACCCGCGATACGCAACACAGCAGTGCAATCGCTCAGCCACAGCGCCAACCGTGTGCCGTGTGTGTGTAGTTTGAAACTATCTGTTGTCCTATCTATGTATGCACGTAGGTTTTGAATAACACCAAATCCGTCAAAGCCGTGCGGCAGTGGTACCTACGCACTATGCGCCATACACGTGCATTTGACATAATGCTCTTACACTGTATGTGCCTACGTAGAATATTGTAGATATACCACGCGACGTCGAGAACGTACGTAAGAACGTTAGCACGTGTCATTAGAGCGCGCTTACATTACGTAGCACAGTTACCGGTACAGGAAATACTCCTATTGAATGAATTTATTTGAACTAAGTTTACCTAACTTTGAAGTAGGAATGACCGAATTAGTTTTAGTAGAGTTATTATTACATGCTAGGATACCGTACTTATAACGAAACAATAAAACAAAACAACGACTTTGCCCGACCCGGGAGTCGAACCCATTGCAGAACCTCATGCTCAGTGGTCGATCGAGCTTTGCACCACTATACCAACGAGCTAGTCGGAAAATTAAATTAATTAATTTATGATTAAACACCAAGTCACGCTGGGATCGTGTAGTTAATTATACCGGCCCGGTCCCTCTTACAGAGAGAAGACGTGTGTCCCAGCAGTGGGAACATTATAGACAGATGATGCCTATGCTATCACCTGGAATTGCAGATAACATCGCTCACTCACTCACAGATGTAACCACAATCCAAAAACGTTACGTTTTGCCTAATTCAAAACAAATAAGCCGTAGAAAAAGGAGTGCATGACTAGATCATCAAGTCATTAAGCTCATCCGCTTAGCATAACTGCTTATTGTGTGTTAAACACGAATGGAACCAAATTTCGGCTTGTTAAAAGCTTATTGTTGGCTGCATAAGGCTGTCACATACGTAGGTGAGGTACGCAAGCAGCTGTTTAAGAACGTGTTTGTTTAATTGTACTTTCTAGTTTAGGCTAGTTTCCTCATACTTAGGTCTTGAGTTCAGGCAGTCAATATTGACATTAGTTCCAAGTACTGAGGAGTACCTATTACTTTCGATTTCAGTCTGGAACGTAAATGACAGCTTGTAGCGCAGAAAGTTTAATCATGTAGAAATCTACGTAGCAGCTTCATACAAAATGATCAAAACAAGCGCTTATTATTATTACTTTATTATTTGTTATGTGTTGTATGTGTACCTATTGCTTTTTATTGTCTTATTGTATGCTCGTCATGTTTCTGCGACAAATAAATATTTTTTCTTTCTTTCTTTCTTATCAGTGCCCGTTCACTTCGACTACTGTAATCACTTAGGTTACATTAGCGTAAACAAATACCATTTTCGTCCAATATGTTCTTACCAACATTTCTTGTTTACAGATTGGCCACGACTACGGATACTTCACGATGGTGACTGACCTTCCCAAGTACATGACAGGAGTCCTCAAGTTCGACATTCATCGGACAGGCACGCTTGCTGCCTTGCCTTACGCAGTCATGTGGCTGAGTTCCATCGCTTTCGGCTGGATTTGCGACAAGATTGTCAAGAGAAACTGGTTAACTGTGACTAACGCAAGAAAGACTTTCACCACCATCGGTATGTAACACTTATGTACCTACATGCTAATTGAATACCATAACATTGTGCGTTATTTAATTAGGTAAAATTGTTTGCTCACTTTTGTGATCGTTTATGTAAGATTTTGCAATTTTACGACCGGATTTTATGATTATGATCGTAAAAAGCATTGTGAGTTACGGATAAATACTCTGTGACGAGAAACTATTTTATAAGTAGCACATAAAAAAAAAATCTAATAATTAAGTACTTATAAATAGTGCACCATTTACCTACCTACATATTAAATGTTCAGACAATCTTAAACTTTACATTTTAATAACTTTAGATTTGGCGCAACGCTCCAATAAGTCCAAAAACTAAACCCCATTTTATCTTTACAGCATCCGTCGGCCCTGGCATCTGCATGATCCTCGCCTCATACTCCGGCTGCAACACAGACGCTGTCGTAATCCTCTTCACTGCTTCCATGGGTCTAATGGGCGCCTTCTACCCTGGCATGAAAGTCAACGCACTTGACTTAAGCGGGAAATACGCTGGCACCATAATGGCTATCGTGAACGGCATAGGAGCTATAACCGGCATCATCGCGCCTTACCTAGTCGGCCTGCTAACTCCTGATGTAAGTACCGGAACGAATTGCGTATTGTATTGCAGCACACAAATCGAACACAAGTCCTTGAGATTGGTTTTGGCAACAAAAAGACTGACGTTTATGGCAATCGGTTGACTTTATTCTTTTTTTATTACTTCCATAATTTTAAAATACAAGTGCACTTGGCCTACTTATGCCCGATGTCCTTTAAATATGATGTATTTGTTTCTGACTCGTCATTGAGGTTTTTTGACCATAGGGATGTTTCCTGACTTAAAAAAATATGATTCTGTTTAGTCCGTCTGTTAGATTATCGAAAAATATTAGAAACTTGTTTTTTGTTTTATCAAATTAATTGTTTTCGAAAAACTGTATCGTCTTAATTTTTTGTTTACGTGAAAAAACAAATAATGTGTCCAATATTTTTTGGAAATCTATCTGACGGACTAATTGTTTTTTTTTGTCAACAACTCTATTCTTGGTTAAGTTAATAAATTATTTTAATCAATAATGTTGATGAGTGCACAGTTCGGAAAATGGCTTTTCATACGTAATAGCACTGTTATGAAGTAAAAAAAGTGGCTACATATTTTGTTAGATCTTTGGTCCATACAGAAGTCTGAAACTTGTAATAAGGGAACATCGCAAAAAAATAAAGGCTTACTAATTGTCACATTTTGTTTTCAGAGCACGTTAGTACAATGGCGACTGGTGTTCTGGATAGCGCTGGCCGTGTTCATACTGACGAACTTGGTGTTCGTCGCATACGCGTCCGGTGACGAGCAGTGGTGGAACACCACCACGCAAGACCCGCGGAAGCAGCTCGAGGCCGAGGCAGGCACCAACAGTTCAATCAACGCCGAGGTCAAGTTGTAGAACATCACTAAAAAAATGGTTCAAATCGCGAAAACGAGGAAAATATTCGACGTGAATTGAGGCTCAGGCCGTTTTCCTTGTTCCGGAAGAAAAATGTAAATAAATACTATTATTATTAATTAGACGCAGTGCCCAAGGACATACTATAACCGATCTGCTTTAGACAATAAAAAACGTACTTAGTTCATCCGTTTTATGGCGTAAGCAGCTGACTCAAGACAATTTATAATAAAGTAAACAAGATTATTAGACTAGCTGTATGTGAAAATAATGTATAGTACAAACTGTAAGCGTTTAAATTGAAATTCTTTAATAAATCATAATAAAAGGCGATTCACTGAATCCACCGCCAGTGCTATGTGATAGTAATAATAATTAATAATCCCGTTCTAGTTATTATTAGGAAAATATTGATTATTGAACGACTTAGTAATCTTGTAATAGCAAGAAAATAATTGTAAGCTAATTTTAAAATTTAATATTTATTACAAGTATTATAATGTTGTTGATGACTGCACTTTTAGATTTAGAAACTAAGTAGTCATATATGCGACGTATTATGGTTGTCTTATGAATACTGATTGCATATTTGTGAAGAATATTTATTTGACAAATGCACTGACAAATTAGTTACGTTGTTCACGAATTTTGCAAGTGGCTGTGAACAAATTCGGAGTTTAGGGAAACATAAGAGAGATGAACCTTTCGTTCCATAGTACATTGATTATATTATGGTTCTAGTAATAGATTTAATTTAAAATTGTTAGCTATAAGTGTTAATGCAATGGAATGTACTATGACGCGAAAGTGCACCCATGAAATTATATTTTGTAAGTCAAAAAGATGCGATAAGAATATGCCATAATAAATGTGCGATTTTGTAATATTTAATTACTAACTTCACATAAATCACACATAGAATTTGCAATTATGGTTAAATATTCGATGTACAGACACCAGCAATAATATGTTTACACTTTGCCAAGTTCAAATGTGAATTTCTCGCGTAATAACGATTGCAATTTTGAGATGACCTACTTTGTTATAATATGGGTTACAAAATGTTTGTAGTCAGTAGGTGAAAATTGCTTCGAACCGTTGCTAAGTGTTTACATATTGGTGCGGCTGACCGTACCTAATAGTTTAGTACCTAAATCTGAAATCATCTCTCGTTTGTATATACGAAGACGAACTTAAAACACTCGAAAATATCGTGTATTAAATTATCGTGTTAGATGGTTTTGGTTTCAAAGAAAACGACCAGAGGCATAACCTTGTCGATTTTTAATTTAAAATACTCTTTTCACGTGGATATTTGTATAATTTTAAAATTGAAAAAATAATCATATCTATGGCTGATACTGATTGTGCTTGTTGCAAACAATTGAATTAAAATGCTATAGGATAGTTTTATTGTATTTTCGATAAGAAATCGACGTATTTACGTACGCATTGTATCAGCATCTGTACGTACCTTGCGTACAAATCAATAATTTAACATGTTATAATATAAAACGTTGATAAATAACATGTTTCTGTAACGTAGAATCCTGAAGGTAATGTTACAAAATATGTTAAATAACTTGTTATAAAACACAAGTTTTACAACATGTTACATAATCTGTACGCACGTTTACGTTTCCACGGGGCTAAAATGCGACAGTTTAGTCCCATGACTTTTGCTTCTTTTGACTTGTGAAAAATAATTTCATGCGGACCCTTGCAAAACTCTATGCATTTGATTTCAGGGTGCAATTTGTGCCATTAGAGAGATCTGTGTGCAGGCTTTATATTAGTTTTAATATTTTTAAGTAAATATGGTCATACTGAGACTAAGAATGGAGATTCCATTGCTTGTTTAAACTATCTGAGATAGTAGTTCGTAAGTTATTTTGTACAATATTCTTGTATTTTGTTAAAATAAAACATTTAAAAACATGAATATATTAATTTATTACGGTACCTATTGCAATTGAATACATTCATCAGCATCTACAGATAAAAAACTCCTACCGTCCTACTTAAAATTATACTTAGACTCAGTCTAAAGTGTTTTCAACACACCTGTCTATACCACAAATATACAAATACAATGTAAATTGAGTATGTTGTGACACTGACTGATTTGACAAAACACCAATATGAGTCAAATATGATTATTTGAATATACTATTGAAGATTTACCTGATTATGATTTATTTTGCTAATATAATATAAGATTTTAAACGTTTTCATTGAAACTGAAAACGGAATATTTACACAAATAAAATAACATGATAAATATGCCGTTTTCAGTGTTAATGATATTATTTTGCTAATCATTACAAAAGCTGCAACACACACATTGCAATCCATTCTATTAATTAAGCTACACACATTAAACCTATAATTAAATTACAATTTAGCTGCTGTCACTATATTTGATATAAAAGTAGTACAAACGATTGTATCGATGGTTTTCACAGCAATATTTTTTGCGTACAGTTACTAAAAAAGTACTTTGTAAATAATCCATTTACGCCTTGTATACTAAGAAAATAAAAACAGGTAACATGTGTCACGAAATAAATATCTTGAGGGATCAAAAAGCAATCATTCGTGAAAAGACATAAAATATTACTATACAGTGTGTTAATGTTTTATAGATAGACTAGCTGTGCCTAGCATACGTTGCATTGCACGATTTACTACCTACCTACCTACCTACCCTACCTAACTCTACCTACCTACCCTACCTAACTCTACCTACGGGTGGGAGGTAGGAGGGTGAAAAATACTTTACGACCTATTCTCATACGTACAACGTAACGTAGCAACAAAAGTAGCTTAACATTTCGGAATTTTAATTAGTCGATGTACAGGACTCCAGCTGTTACTTTAAATGTTTCAGAAGATTATTCTTTACAATTTCCTTACTCTTCAATAACTTGTTAGGAACGAGTAATATCTATCAAGTTTTTATTAAAAAACCTGCTTTGAAACTTTGAGCAGTGTTAATCTACTTCTGATGCTGACTGTACCAAATATACAAAAAAAAACTTGTAATATGATTAATTTTCATGTGGCATTCTCAATAATGCTCTACTTGAATATAGGTATAGACAAAATAGTGACTAATAAATGCAGTTACAAACTAACTTAGCAGTAACTTTTCTAGAAGTCCTAACGTACTCAGCTAAAACGATATCTTAGATGATATAATACACTCAGGGGCACATTTAACCGGCCACCTATATTTTGTCGATTATTTCAAAATTCTATCGGATTTTAACTAATTTTGTTACAAAATTACTTTGGGTGAATCTTTGAGAACACAAATAAAACATGTGTAAGTTGTGAAATTGTTTAATCAAGATAAAAAAATTCAAAATGCGAATATGCAGTTTTCTGATCAAAAATCCATTTAGCAAAATTTTAATTTAAAAAAAAAGTATGCTCTAAGTTATCGCACTAATAACGTGTATATCCTCCTCTGGCCCTAATCACCTCTTGTAATCGATTTGTAAGCCCGTCCATTATGTCTTGGATGTCGCTTTGTAGAATTTTCCTCCACTCCTCAACAGCTGCAGTTTTCAGTTCACTGATGGTCGTAGGAGGTGGTGTTCGACTCCGAATTCGTCTTTTTAGGTTGTCCCATACATGCTCTATCGGGTTCAGGTCAGGACTCCGAGCTGGCCATGGTAATTTCTGAATATTGATGGCGTCCAAGTACTCTATGACAATTCTCGGGGTGTGTGCACGAGCGTTGTCGTGCATTAAAACAAAATTATCGCCAATTAATGGAGCAAATGGCATCACATGTGGTTCTAGGACTTCTGTCACGTGCCTGTGAGCATTAACGCTGCCTCTATCGAAGAACACCAACTCTGTACGGGCCTCGTAACAAATGCCACCCCACACCATAATCGAGCCTCCCTCGTAGCCCACTGTTTCAACCACAGCACATTCAGCAAACCTTTCACCACGGCGTCTATACACCCGCTGACGTCCATCAGGACCTCGTAAAGCGATTATTGATTCATCAGAGAAGAGAACTGCTTTCCATTGCTCTGACGTCCAATTTAAATGTTCTCGAGCAAAAGCAAGTCTCGCTGTTCTGTGAGTTGTCGTTAGCTGTGGTACTCGAACTGGTCGAAATGATCCCAGATCCCTCTCTGCTAACCTTCTTCTTATTGTTCTTAGGCTTACACTTACATTTTGTACCTCAAATAAGCGGTTACGAGCCACAGAAGCCGTTGTGAACCGATTTCGAAGAACGTTCGAGGTGATGTAACGGTCATCTCTCTCTGATGTACACCGTCTACGACCTTGTCCTGGTCTCTTTGTGTAGGAACCGTCATTCTGAAACGCCGGATAGCATCTTGGATAGTGCTTCGTGGATATCCAAGCATTCGTCCAATCCGACGCTGGCTGAACCCAGCGTCTGCAAGTGCCACAGCCCTAGCTGCTCCAGCTGCGTCTAGTGGCATTTGTTTGGTGTAAATAAGGTCACAACACTTGAATACCTCGGTTTTATTCGAAACAATGGTAAGACAACCTTGTAAAACAAATTTATCCTTCACACAAAACGAAGGGAGAGACTGTCAAATTTCTACTGAACTGATTATTGTTGAATAAAAACCACAAAAGTAAAAAAAAACGCGGGTAAATGAGTTTTCTTTATTTCAGATATACCACTTATAAAGTTACGCCTAGTAGTCAAAGTGCAAGTTAACATAAACAAACGATATGGAATTTCGAATGAGTGGACGGTTAAATGTGCCCCTGAGTGTATATCCATTTCAATGTAGACAATGTAAATACATAAATATACACATAATTGTATACGCATTCATACCTGAACTACTCAAACGCCGCTTTCAGCAGTTTATCTGTCATTTACACACTAAACAAGGGCAAGATAAATTAAGTTGGGAAACTTCAGACAAAGAATGTTAAAAAAAATGTATATTCATAAAATCAAGTAACTACACTATCAGTGGTTGTTAATCAACTCTAGTTATTTGAAATTATTAGTTCAGACTATTTTATAGCATTACACAACGCTTGCTATCCCAAAATGGTTATGCAGATAATAATATGTAGTCTGCAATATAACTATCAGTTTTTTGTCATCATTACATCAAATCAACATGAATCAAGCTTGTGAAGTTTCGTTTACGTTCACAGAAAGAATTGGACTTAAAGGCTAATTAAATCTAGGTTGCGTTTGAGAATTCGGTAGTTCTATTTAATCAATCGTCTTTAAAAGGAGGAGGCTATCTCTTCAAATCAACTTGCCACTAGCTAATGCCGTCGAACCAATTTAGTCTCTGTTACAACTATTTACTGTTCCAAGTTGGAAAAGCATGATTTTTGGCACAAAATGATGCGTCTTATAAGAATCAAGTCGATGGTTAGCCCCCGACTTAACTCCGTATTATGTTAAAAATATAAAAACTAAGCGCATGGTTTCTAAAAATATGACGTGAGAAGCATATTTTAAGGGCTTTCATCAATTATTTCCGTATTTATGATCATCATTATGATGCGGAAATATTTGAGTACCTGTGGCCTTCATTGTAACCGCGTTCTTATTGATATTCTAACTGAATAGCGAAGTTCAACTAAATACTTAAGTGCTAGCAAATATATCTACATCTTGATACTAAAGTTCCTATAATGTTCGCGGAAGAGGTTTCAGTATTCAAAACATGAGCAAAAATATGCAAATTAATGGATGCGAATGGGAATTTCAAAGATGGCTGTCGTGTAACTATTTAGATCTTCAGATATTTAGATCTAAGCAAAGGGCAGGCCGAAAATATTAGCATCTCAAGCATACTTTTTAAATAGCATTTAATTTTTTGAACACATCACATGTCCATCACGATGACTGGAACTAAGTTACACGACAACAGCAACCGGCCTTTCCGATCATGCCATACCAATGTGCAATAGCTATCCGAGCGACCCATCGAGTTTTAGAAAGAGACCGTCGACTGACTGACAAGGAAGACACTACCCAGACGAACGTTTCCTGAAGTCGATGGCCGGGTACTTTGGCAAGTTGTTTAGACACCTCCTCCTTCGTAATTTCAGAAAAGCTCCATGACTGACGATGGACTGCTGGCCTCACTGAGGTCGGTCCTCTGGTTGAGGATCACAATGGCCTGTTCTTGTCGTATGTAGCGGATGCCGTTGGTAACGAGGGTATCGTCGAGAGTGCGATCTTCTTTCGCCTTCGTGAGCTGGGCGCGGAGACGGCGCGCGTCATCGTAATCCAGGTTGAGGAGTTTGCAGGCCTCGTTGAGTCTGTTTCAGAAGATATTTTGTCTTCATCAGAAGTTCACTGTTCAATGCTCTTTTACAACCGGAGTTCCAGGGTTTCGCTTGCGCAATGTTGTGTCATGCGAGAATCACAACGGGTCACAAAGCAAAAAAGCATCACTTTTTAGATGCGATTGAGAACTCAATTAAATAAAATGTATATTGCCGATAAGGTTTTCATAAAAACAATAACGTGTCTTGTTTGTTCTTACTGCCGTTAGCGTGATTTATAATTAAACAGCTAGTTGTATTGTACTTACCTTGGCAACTCGTAGATTTCGGACGCAACTTTGTTAGGTGTCGCGAACGCAGGCACAAGGTTGCGTTTGACGTCGTGTGTGAACTGCATCGTCCCGCCCGTGTTGAACCAACTCTCAAGCACTATCTCCTACGAAAGAAAATGTTTGTTAATACGTAGATAAGTGTGTTATTTGACTAAGGCGTTGGTAATAGACCTACAGAAGTACAACCCGGCGATAAATATTGCACATCAACCTTTGGAAAGAGACAATCGGCTAATTTCGGCTTAGTAGAGCGTTATCTCTGTCGCACGAAATACAAACAGTCCGGTATCTATTAGGAGCTGTTAAAATAATTATTATTTGCTTCTTTTGATAATTCTTTTTATTCTTCGATGTGCAATATTTATCGCCGAGTACTGTAGTATTAATCTACTGTGTTGTTCTGCGGCGGAGGGGGCTTGGAACTCTGGCAAGGTCGATTAATCTCATTTCGTAAATTCGTAACCGGATATTCGTGCCTCGGATAGCTCATTCAGCTGTCGGCCCCGGCTGTTATAATTAGTTGGTGGAAATCAGATTCCAGTCGCACCATGTAAAATATTGGCAGAGGTAGTAAAATATAACTGGGTAATATTTCTAGTCACATGTAACAGCGGGCGAGCCTATTGCGATCAACCGGGCACAAATCCAGATTCCGTGGCTGCTACTGAGACCACTCAACCAATAGGGCAGTTATAGGCGTTAGGAGGTCCTCGTTTCGTTGGTCTAGTTGGTCTACTGCTGAGCATGAGGTCCTGGGTTCGATTCCCGGGTCGGGCAAAGTGTTATTGACTTTTTTCATCAGAAATTTATCAGTAACAGCCACGGAGTCTGGATTTGTGCCCGGTTGATGGCAATAGGCTCGCCCCCTATTACATGGGACTTAAACATAAGTGGCGAAATGTGGGTGTACTATTAGGTACACTTCTGCCTAACCCTTCGAGGATTACAGGCGTGATGTTATGTTATGTTATGTGTGAGCTCATAACAATAACATCATGGTATCACTATCTTTTGGTAGTAAATAACATAGGACTCCAATGTGGCGACACTTTGGGAAGGCCTATATCCAGCAGTGGACATCCTGAAATGATGATGAACATAGGACTCACCTCAAAGATGAAGATGTCGACGATCTCAGCGAGATGCGCCCGCAGTCGCGTGGTGAGTGTCGGCGCTAACCGCTGCGCCGCCAGCGACAGGCGCGCGCACAGAGCTGATAACGGCCGACAAAGCGACGGCGACACGGTCAGAGCCATCTCTTCCACGATCAGCAGGCCGTGCCATCTGGTTGAAAGAAGGATAAGAAGAGAATTATTGAATGTGAAATGGCGACCATAACATGTAATTAAAAATAAACTTGCAAAAGTAAGAAGAGTAGGTAGGTATGTTTAAACAAAAAAGAAAAATAACTTTTGTGCTGTCGAAACAAATCCTAATTTCCTAACTTAATTTTATAAATGCGAAAGTAACTCTGTCTGTCGCGCTTTCACGCCGAAACTACTGAACCAATTTCAATGAAATTTGGTACACAGATAGTCTAGAGCCTGAGAAAGGACATATGATACTTTTTATTGTGCAAAAAGGGTTGCAAGGGGGGATGTAAAGATACTTTTGGTTGCGATAACCGTCATCGGTCGCGATAACCGTCACCCACGCAGGCGGATCCGCGGGCATCAGCTAGTACAAAATTAAAAGAAGCTACTGACTAGGACAGTCACAAGGCATAATAACTGTGAATGTACTGTTGTTGCCCATTTCCTAGCGTACATCTCTATGGAGCAGAACGGGCTGGAAACTCCATGGACACTCTTATAAATTACAATATTGTTACAAAACCACTCAGAATATTGTTACTTTATTAATGGTGAGAACAATGTAGCAAAATGTGCACTATAAAAGTGTCCACAGTAAAATCAAAACCGACGACTCAAAAATGAAAATAATAATTAATTCAAATAGGCCGTAGCAAAGAGAAGCAACAACAAATATACGTATTTCTACAAATAACCATAAGTCATAGATTTGTGTGCTGTTTATGATGAGCGCCGTGAGGCCATCCAAGGATATTTATTTCCGTTCAATTAAAGAGAGGTTACAACTTACAAGTAATTTGTACCTTTATCCTTAAAACAGACTAAGGCTGCCTGTCCATTGAAGCGGAGCGAGGCTGCGTAGCGGAGAATCGGAGAAATATTAACCAATAGGATTGCACACTGGAACAGAGGGCAGATTTTGTGCGATCCTATTGGTCAATATTTCTCTGTTTCTCCGCTCCATAGTCTCGCCTTAAGGTTAAGACTTCCTTACTACTTACTTCTGTCGCTTATAGTCCTTCAAGCCGGCCTTGAACTCGAGTAGTATATGCTCAGCCAGCGAGGAGAGGCCGCTGTCTCGAAGCCTGGCCAGTAAAGCCGGTGCCTCGGCGAACACGCCTGCCTCTTCCGCCTCGTCATCACCCGCGAGCGGTCCGATCACGGCTAGGTTCACTATTGGGGATGTCTGGGGGAGGAAAGGTAACCTATATTAAGTTTCCTAATACGTTTTAAACCATTTTTTGAGCTCTCATGGATTATAAATAAACTTATACTGGCACTTATGGCGTATCATTCGCGATTAATATTTATTAAGCTGCCGATATTTGCTTTTGTCAGTTTGAAGAAAACGTGTTGCTTCGGTACCAAACAGTATTCTTTTTAAAACGTGGCCCCACTCTAGGAATTTCTCCTGTATCGTGTGTGCGTTCACAAACATTTAAAATCACATACACAAATACCCAGACCCGAAACAACTATCTGTAGGCCATACAAATATTTGTTCCGTGCGGGGATCGAACCCGCGACACGCAGCGCAGCAGTCCAATCGCTCAGCCACTGCACCAACCGAGCCGTCAATGGAATGGGATAAGGGCAGGAAGATGATGATTTGCTTTTGACAGTTAGTAACTTCAAGTAATTACTACTACAGAATACAAATAGTATCTTTTTTTTTTTTTGGCGGGTGGAAAATCATCAAATAACCCCTCCCACTCTTGGGCAGAACGAAAGGGAGTGTCAGACTTCTACTGATTAAAAACCACCCATGTTCCTTCTTAGCCCTTCATGTCGAGGCCGCGGTATCTTTTGTGAACAACCCCCAGTCCCGACGGGATACAAATGGTATCTTAAGTTATTACTCCTCGATATCCGAATAAATAAAAAAATTAAAAGAATTTGTATGAACTAAAGTAAGTTAACGGGAACGTAATCAATGGTGGTGTAAAACTTACTATATCATACTGGTTCAAGTCAATCACCAGTGAGTTCCTCCTCGTCAACTCACTGAGCGCCAGGTGCTTGGCTTGCAGCTCCACTTCCATTAAAGATAACGCTTGTGCAGATATTATATCTGTAAATTTAATTTTGTTGCTTTTACAACGGTAGAATGTGAACGGACCCAGTTGTTACTGGGTCCATACATAAATATTATTGCTGGGAAACGTTTTTTTTTTCTGGGGATTTTTTTTACGTTTTACGGTAGGACTTAATGTAAGCCACTCAAAAACTGTGCTGATGCACGCATTGAATAGTATTTTAAGTAAAGTATATAACATTTTTAAAAATTAAAAAAAAAAATGTGAAAAGTTGGAGCTTTGACCCCCAATAATAATAATAATAATAATAAGGATCAATCCATCATCACTGACAGGACTATTATAGCTAATAAGTCTGATATAGTGGTGGTGGATCGATCAGAGCGGCGCGCAATGATTGTTGACATAACCGTCCCACATGACGAGAACCTCGTGAAAGCCGAGAAAGATAAGCAAATCAAATATCTTGACTTGGCTCGCGAGGTTGTCGACATGTGGAATGTGGACTCAGCGATCATTGTGCCGATAGTCGTTACAGCCAATGGCTTAATTGCCAAGAGCCTCGACCAACACCTGAGGAGGCTCTCGTTAGGCGGCTGGATCAAGGGCTTGATGCAGAGAGCGGTACTCCTGGACACGGCTCGTATCGTTAGGAGGTTCCTTTCTTTGGAGCCCTGACCGCCGGTAGCTTGGACTCTGTTCCCGATACCGGTGGGCTACAATTTTTTATATATTTAAATGTTTTTTTAATTGTTTTTATAAGAAATATTTAAAAATGTATTAAGTTTGTTTATAAATGAATAAAGGAAATAATAATAATAAATCTTTATTGTTCAAAAAGAGCATTACAAAAATAATTATATCACTAGCCTCCACACTAGGATTCCCTGTGTCGTGGAGACTAGTCTCCTTCGTCTTACAATAAATAAATAGGAATCAAGACAAATAACATATTTAGTGTAATGTACAAGTATGATTTCCTAAGTTAAAGTAAAGGCATGCAATTCCAAACCATTAGTAAAATAATAATAGGTAGGTACAGGTAAATTTAATTAAAAGGGTGTGGTGTGTATTTGTGAGGTGTGTTAGTGTGGTGGGGGTGTGTGATGAATGACTGAGTTAAGCTTGCCTGAGACCAAGTGAACAAAAACATAAGTCAGGAGAATGAGGACCGATTAGCGGTATGAGACTTTGTACGCTTGGTCCAAACAATCCTTTATGTAATTGTGTGGTGAATGTAATATATGTGTAGTGGTCATGAGTTAAGGAACTTCTCGGTGCCTTCATAGTCCATTTCTGTCAGATATTTTATGAGATGAATTTTGCATTTATTTCTAGTCATCGATAAGACATCCGTTTTGCTATTTAGTTTATTATAAATAAAGGGTCCCATATAATAAAAACATCTACTGCCAAAACCGAGTCTGCATTTAGGTTTCTGCCATCGAGGCTTATTTCCATTTCTGAGGTAGCGCACCTTGGGGTAGGTTATCGCGCCTTGTGCATTTTTGTGGTACCTCAGGGCCACAGCCATAATATACAGCTGGCGCACACGCAAAACGCCAGTCTCATGATAAAGTATGTCGGTTGAGAAGCGCATTGGCTTCTTATAGGTGACCTTAAGAAGAGAGCGCTGTGCACGTTCAGCTTTTATCAGCCGCGTCTTGTGTGCTACACCCCACGTTATAATGCAGTAGTTGATGATGGATTGACAGAGTGTGTAATAGAGCATTTTCAGTGTAGTCTCATCGCCAATTCGACCCATTTTTTTGAAAATGTGGAGGAGTTTCCTGACCCTACCGCTTACATGCTCTATTTGTTTTGTCCAGTTAAGGTGTTGGTCAATGTGAACCCCGAGGTATCTATATCTCCGGAAGGTTTCCAGGTCCATACCCACGATAAAAAAAACGCAATGACTGAGAAAAAGTGGTTTTCGGTTTCGTTAAGGGTATGTTTTCACCCTTCAGAATCTAAAGGGTGAAAAAATACCCTTTTTTTTTTTTTTTTGGGTGGTGGGAAATCATCAAATAACCCCTCCCGCTCTTGGGCAGAGCGAAAGGGAGTGTCAGACTTCTACTGACTAAAAACCACCCATGTTCCTTCTTCGCCCTTCATGTCGAGGCCGCGGTATCCCTTGCGGACAACCCGCAGCCTCGACAGGCGTCGCCCCTTCCATGTTGCTGACATCTCTTTGAGGCGCGCGTGGAATACGAACGCGCCGTCGACACGGCCTGTCGTCGTCATAAGACGGACGGACGGCGAGCTTACCCATCACTCACCGTCCACAGGCCCGCGTCTACGGTGGCCGGAAGCCATCACGTGGCCCCCGACGCCCGGAGCGCCTCCCGCGGCGGCTGGGACGAGAGGTTCTCTCCCTCTCACGTTCCGCCACCTCCTTCGCTAGCATCACTGCTTCGCAGAAGGAGGCGACGGCGTCCCATTCCTCCTCGCCCCGGACCATGGCTTGCACCAGGGCCGGACGCGAGAGGTCGCCGCCGCCGATCGCCGCTACGAGAACACGGCGGGGCTCCGCCCAAGCGGGACACACCTCCACAGTGTGCTCCACCGTGTCCTCCGGCCGATCCTCGCAATCCGGGCGTTTCCTCCCGCCTGATTCGGTGCAGGTACCTCCCGAAACAATCGTGTCCGGTGAGTACCTGCGTCAGACGGAAGGTGAGGGCGCCGTGGCGCCTCTCCAGCCACTCCTCAAAGAGGGGACTTACCGCCACTATCGTGGCGTGCCCTGCACGGGGTTGCGACAGTCGCTCTCTCCATGCCGCCATGAGATCGCACCGGAGGTCTGTCCGCTGCGCAGCAATTTGCCGCGGCAACGGAGTGACCCCCCGGTGCAGCGCCTTCGCGCGCCATTCATGCAGGCGCGCGAGGACTATCGCCTCCAGATCCCACGGCGGCAATCCGGCAAGGAGGTTGAAAAAATACCCTTAGTTTAGATGTTCAACCAGAATTTTGCTCACAAAATGTTCCTCTTTCATCATTCATGGAACGTATCCACAGTAGTCAAAAACGTCGTAAGGTACATAGGCCAGTTTTTGAATTTTCGACTTATGGCACTCGATGGTAAGTTGAAAATCCGGCAGCACATCATACATTTTCTCACCTTTGTGCTTCTTCGGTGTTTCATCAGAGTCAGTGTACTCAGTATCTGACGTGACCTCGCTGAACTCTTCGTCCTGATGCTGCTGTTGCGTGAAATTCAGGAACTGACGCCGGTAGAAGTGCAGTTGGAGGTAGTGCTGTATAAATATAAACCTTGTATCAGTTATTTTAAAGTATGTTTTATATTTTTATTTTGCAAGGTTTTAAAGGTTGAATCATCTCTTGACGGATGTAGGCAAGTAAATAGCCGCCCTGTATATGGATTCAGAATGTTAACAGAGTACTACGTCCTAAAACCAGTAAATAAATGAAAATACCAGTAAAAATATGCTAAAATGCACCTTAAAATGAAACACTTATTTGCCCTAGGGTGCGTCAAGCAGCGTGGTTCAGCTCAAAGTGGGTTAGTATACATTCGACGAGTTTATTAAGTGGAACAAATTAAAAATGACAAGTCCGTACCAAGTTTTGTTCATAACTTGGTACGAATTACAATTAGTTTCTCTGTTTCTATAATAGATTTTCAATTTTATCTCAAAACCATTAGGTTCAAAGTTGATTGAGAAAATGTAACAATTGCGGGTAGCTTGACGAGCTCTGACCAAACTATATTTATCTTTCTTTTTTTTACAAGAAATTAAAAATATTCCTTACCAAAGAATGAGCCCATTGTAACAAAACAGTCCTGGTATGATGAGCAGCGTTGATGACAGCTGTCACCGGATGTGACGCCGCGTCGGGAGACAGGAAGGAGTCCACGTGAAGGTTGTCGAGTGCCGCGCTCAGCAGTTGAGTGAGGCGGATGCGCCATTCCTCTACGAGCTCTAGTTGGAGCTCCAGGAAATTTAGTCTGTAGACGGGGTAAAGTTAGAATATTTTAATCACAGATATACATAGATATACCTCGAACAAAAGTATCACGATCCATATGAAAACCAAGCATGCCATTTTTTTAATGCCTACTATGACGTCAGAAGCACCATTTAGTTACTATACAGGGAGTAAATCAACCCATCACACAGCCGTCAACCAATAATTATGTACATCAAACTAAGTACCCCTGCGCAAAATTGTTTGCTGGGAGACAACTTTTTTTTTTGGGGTCAAAAATCACATTTTACGGTAAAACTCAAAGTAGCACTCTTAAAACATTGTGCTAGTGGATGCTTTGAATAATAAACGGGTCATGGAGGTAACTTAAGTTAAGTTATAACCTGAAAACTAGTATTTACAAAAACAGCTGTGAAAATTTTGGAACTTTGACCCCCAATATATCCGTAACTAGGAGGTTCCCAGGTACGGTCTAGAACAAAAAAAATATCGCAGTGGTGGGGAGAACAAGTGCCCTTCGTTTGCGTTAAAGGGTACTTTTACACCCTTTAAACAAGTTACTGTACAAACTAGTCTACGTATTCTATAGTATTGACAAAGTATAATATTAGGTATAACGAAAATATTATCTCGGTAAGTATAGACAACTTATAAACACTTTTAATTCGTAAAATACTACAGACGTGCCTAACTGTGACGGTGTCTAAGGTCTAAGGTACACAGGGCTGCGGGTTGTTCGCAAGAGATACCGCGGCCTCGGCATGAATGGCTAAGAAGGAACATGGGTGGTTTTTAGTCAGTAGAAGTCTGACACTCCCTTTCGCTCTACCCAAGAGCGGGAGGGGTTATTTGATGATTTCCCAACGCCAAAAAAAAAAAAGGTCTAAGGTACATACATGTGCGGGAGGGGTGTGCCCTTTTTTTTTGGGAATATAAAATCATCAAATCTCTTGGACAGAGCGGAAGGGAGTGTCAGAATTCTACTGACTAAAAACCACCCTCTTAGCCCTTGTGCCGACGCCGCGGTATCTCTTTCGAACAACCCGCAGCCCCGACGCCCGTGGAACACGAACGCGCCGTCAACACGGCCTCTCGTCGTCATAAGACGGACGGACGGCGAGCTAGCCCAGAGGGGTGTGCCCTTAGTCGAAATTTAAACTTTTCCTCTTTATCATCATTCTCTTGCAGCATGTCTTCATTTCATCTTCCATCTTCTCTGTTACTCTTCATCTCATGAGACACCTCCTATCTTACCACATCATTCTTAACACAGTCCATCCATCGTTTCTTTGGTCTTCCTCTACTCTTATACCCATCCACATTCATACTCAATACCTTTTACTCCTTTTCTGTTTAGTTACCATTTAAAACTGACCTGTGCCCCGGCTGTGGTAGCAGCTTGTATCTATCCTCTATGGTCCGCAGCAATGTGACGAACCAATCAGCGGCGCGCGGGATCCATAGCGCCGCCCCAGTCGCCGCCCCCGCGCCTGACCCCACCCCCTCGTACCACTGAGGACATTCTAAGCTCTCGTCCATCTTTGCTAAGGCATCTGTTGGAGAAATACATATTTAGATTAAATTGATTATTTTTTATTTTGTGAGTTTGATGTAGACTGATATTAATACTACTAGCTGATGCCAGCAGCTTTGCCCGCGTGTATGACGGTCAAATTATATACTAAAACCTTCCTCGAGAACCACTCTATCCATTGGTAAAAACAGCATGAAAATCGGTGCAATAGTTTTTGAGTTTATCGCAAACAGACAGACAGAAGTGATTTTTGAAGCACCAAAGATCCCAGGTCCTGAATCTCGGATTCCCGGGTCGGGCCAAGTGTTATTAGGTTTTTCATTTGTTGTTTTAGTAGCAGCCAAGGAGTCTGGATTTGTGCTCAGTTTATGGCAATAGGCCGGGGCCCCTAAAACATGGGACTTAAATATAACTGGTGAAATGTGGGTGTACCTACTATCAGGTACAACTTTGCCTTACCCTTCGGGGATTTCTGGCGTTATATTATATTATAACATGTAAACATTCCCCAAATATTAAACTTACATTTCTTCTCTACCATCTGCCACCTCAAAAACGTCTCTACTTTGGTTATCACAGAGAGTACAGTATTGATTTCTCTGCCAGTGATCTCAACCAGTTCTCTTTGAAAACCTAGAGTTTCGTCCACTGCATGAGCAAATGCAGCGTCGACGTTGACTATTTCGCCTTTAGAGCCCTGGGAGTGATACATTGCTAGTACTGTATGAAGTCTTTCGGCGGCCAGTGCTATTAGACCACCATTGAATTCGTCCTGAAAGAGGTTAATTGATTTAGTAACTACTTTGAAAGTTATTTGGGACTGCTTTAGTCAAAAAGGTCTATACAAGTGGCAATTAGTTTCGAAGCGTTTTGTATTCCTACATCGGCTTGTAACAGGATTTATTGTTTGGTAGTTTACATTGTTTTTTCGATAGTAGAAACGTATAATTTAAGACATTTTTGATTTTTCCAACATCATCAAACGTTTTTTTTTTTAATTTTGCCAAAATTTCAAGGCAATTGCTCTTTTGTATCAGCCAACCTAAAAGAGGGCAGGGCCATAGGAAGGAGATATGAGTAAACTACGGTACAAACAGAATATAACCACACAACTATTATTATAAGATGATGGTCAATAAATAGACAACTGCATACATACCACTGCCCTAACATTCTTCAACTCCAACTTATCAGCGACTGGCTGAACATAGTTCTTAATAAAACCTTGGTGGTGCTTTATCCAAGTGAGTGTCTGTGTGAGAAACCACTCCGGTCGATCGATGCGCGCCGTTTGACGACTGCCCGCAAAATGGAATTGAAACCTCTTTTTTAGAGGACTCAGTAGCACTCTAACAGGACTACATGGGGCTTTTTCTGTTGAAGGATGAAGTCTAATATTATTGAAACTAACATTGCAAAGTTTAAGTTGATTTTTGAGACAGTTTGTAAAAAAAGCTCCTAAATAGATTTCACTAGCAACGACATGGAGTATGTTTGTTCGCAAAACCTGATAATCATTCTGAATTCAAATAAAGGTATAAGTGTATATTATGAAATGGTATTGGCTGTAAAGTTATTTTGCTGTACACACTTTTCAGAATATTCTAAAAAACGTAAACAATTAAATTATTCACCTTGCCACACACCACCTACGTTCGTGTTGTATAACAGCATCTCTGGAGGTAGTTCAATGAGGAACAGATATCTGGTCAAATTGCTAAACTTCACCATCACATCTTTAGGTGCTGGCGGATTTTCCGGTAGACTCGAGAATGGCCATTTAAGTAGCTTTAGTACATCTTCATAAGATCTAGAAGAGAAATTAGTAATAATATATTAGTAAATAATTTAAACAATAATATTTTGTCTTCCTTGTGAATTTGGAGTGACGTTGCACAGAATCGTGATAGTTGGAAGGAATGGAGGGAGGCTCAGCAGTGGGACAATATAGGCTAGCTATAACTATAATTTAAATATAGAACTACTATCTTATAAAATGTCGCCAAATTTTGAAGCTAGCAAAAATCTTGATATTTAGTTGTTGGTTGACTGCTTTAATCTTAACATTCTGAAGTATTACTTACTTGGTCAGTTTATCTTTGAGCACATTATGCCAGTAGTTTGTGTATTCCTTTACGTAAGTGGACCTCAGGCCCTTTTTGTAAAGGCCACACATCTTGCTGAGCTCACCATAGAGTTGAACCAATTGCTCATCATCATTGGGATTAGTCTGTCTCATTTGACGACTATAAAAATAAAATATCAAAAACTTAATACTTGCCATTAGGACATAATTTCAGAAAAACAATTTAAAAGTATATTTGGTGTTCTTAGAATAAAATGTCTGTTAAAATGATTTTTATTTGTTTATTGAATTTTTACTCTCTTTCATGCTATTGATAGGCTTGTTATTAAATACAGCCACACAGGTTGATCTTCAAGGTTAAGCAATGCTTGCAAAGGTCAACCTACAGATGGATGAGCATTTATGTTATACTATCTGTATGCAAAATACGCACTTCAGACATGGAGTTGCAGGCAGCAGCCCCTTATACAATTCAATATACTATACCATTTAGCATGTTAACACTTTCGGTGCCGAAAGTGTTAACATGCTAAATGGTATAGTATATTGAATTGTATAAAAAATCAAAAGTCATATATTCAAACTAGGCTGATAATCAGCAGTTTTCGAACGTCAAAATTTACTTTACTTTACTTTACTCATTTACAAGTGACAGTCCCCCAAAACGCCCACCCTTCGACACATCCTAGTGTTTTTTGCTGGAAAGAAGAAGTGGCGGAACAAACTCCCCAGCAACACAGACTAGTTGTTAAGCCAAGCCTTGGTAAGCCACAGGGTATTGTTTTAAATCATTGCCATGTGTTAGAGGTTGATTGGCAACCAGTCTATGTAAAATGTTGTATTTAGCTGAATCAAGTGATACTGGAAGTCTGTCTTTTCTAAGACTATGTTATTGAATTTGATTAGTCTAATAAATTCAACCTGCATGTGTGTATGACCAGATGTATTAATGTGGATGAGGCGAAAAGAGTATGTAAGCGTTGTAGCAGGTGGTATCTATACAAACCTTAATTCCTCAACTTTCTCAATGGATTTTATGTAGACTAATACTTCTTCAAACTTGTTGATAGCAGCAAACTTTTTATCAACTTCATTTCTCAGTGGTTCTGTTTTACTCAAGAATCTTTCAACTTTCTTTTTCAAGTCATCGCTTCTAGTTTTGAGCTTGTCTATTTGGTCGGAATTTAATTCAGCTTTTTGCAAGGCTGCTGACAGTTTGATTGGGACTTCATTATTGGCTACCTGAAGCTAAAATATAGTAATAATAATAATACATTATATTTTGCAAAAAAAATAAATGGAGAAATTATGGTGCCCACTACCACCTTCTTCTTCTTTTTGTACCAATGCTACTTCCATATTGATACACTGACCATAATTTTACCATTGCACATTTTCACTATGTCTTAAAGAGAAAGTTCATTAACATTAAAATGGGATATTTACTACGTTTACTGTTTGTTTGAGTTCCAGATATTTCGGCACTGTTGCAAGCACCATGATGAGTTTGGTTTGATGAGTTTTAAAACTTTTATGGTAGAAGAATGTCTGAAAGTTTAGTGAAAACAACAATATCGGTAAAAATATATTTAAATATTTATAGGGACTTACAGAACGTGTAATTTTATCCCGCTTGATAGCTAATTCAGCTTTTAATGCTAAAGCCCCTGCCAAATCATTTATATTAGAACCTATCTTTATGTTAAGGGTCTTTATGATTTCCCTTTTCTCCTCTTCGTTCAACTTCACTTGAAAATCTGATTCACTGTAACCCATCATATTGTATTCTCATTAATGAAATCTGGATTCGAAGTAATCAATATTTTTATTAACAGGAGACGCAGGGAAGTGACAACTGACATTAGAAGACAGCTGACTGATTTTTTTTTTTTTTTTTGGGATTTTATGACCTGGTAACTAGACCTTTAAGTCAAATCTTATTTTACAGCTGACTGACTGACTTTCCTGGATATAGGGATGTTCGAATATCATTGATCGATGGTAAATAAATATCAACGTTTGTAAATCGGTGTTTCAGACCTCACAAACATCTACGTACAATTTTCCAATATTTTTAATTATATTATTATTGGAATATTGTTCATAGATGTTAACGAGGACTTCACGAAAGTATATCGATGTTCCAACATCGATTTACTTTTGACCATCCAGCGTAAATTTGGTGTAGGTTTATTTTGGTGACAAAAAAAAACTAATTAGCTCGTCTGATAGATTTCCAAATATTATTAGACACATTTTGTCTATTTTTTGAAGTAAACAACAAATGGAGATAATACAGTGCTTCGAAAACTCGTGTGACGACATTATAGCAGGACATTTTTTACCCGACTACGGCGAAGCTAAAAGGAAGGGTAATGATTTTGGCAGTCTATGTAACAGTTGGGCTGAAAAGTTCGTAGGCTAGTATAGAATTTTTTTTTTTTTTTTTTACAATTTTATTATAATAATATTATTCAATCTACATAGTTGTCTTTGAGGGCGATACAACGATTATAACGGTCATAAAATTTTTCGATATCATTTTTACAGTACGATTTGTCTTTGGCCTCAAAATAGGCTTCAGTTTTGGCGATTATCTCTTCATTGGCGCAAAATTTCTGTCTAGAGAGCATTTTCTTGAGGTTTGAGAACAGGAAAAAGTCGTTGGGAGCCAGATCCTAGAGAATAATTATGGTGGATGCACCAAGCAATTGTGGCATTGTTTTCATTGATTTGTGTATGTTTTTGGTTGATTATGAGCTCGTGCGGCACCCACTTTGCACAGAGCTTTCACGTACCTACCCAAATATTTATTCACAGTATGCCCAACACGTTCCTTTGATATCTTTAGGGTCTCAGCTATCTCAATCAACTTCATTTTACGGTTACCCAAAATTATTTTGTGTTTTTTTTTATGTTTTCGTTGGTAACAACCTCTTTGGGGCCTCCACTGCGTGCATCATCCTCGGTTCTCATTTCGCATCGTTTCAACTTCGCAAACTACTTCTCAACGGTTGATTTTGCTGGTGCAAAGTCCGAATAATGTTTATCAAGCCAGCCTTCAATAGTATTTTTTTCACCAAAAAGCAATGCTTTAGTAATACACGAAATTCCTTTTTGTCTAATTGTTTTCAAACTAATAAAAGTTGCTTCATTGAAAATGCTATTATATAAACTCACAAACTAATAGTACGAAAGCTTTCAAATTTATAAACGTGTCTTTTCAAGGGTAAGGCTAACTAAAAATCATATGGATTATGGATTGAATACTAGTAGCGCCATCAATGTGTCAGCCTACGAACTTTTCAGCCCACCTAATATGTATGTATGTTTGTATATTCCACCATAGTGCCTAAACTACTGCACAGATTTTAATAAATGACGTGTCAATAGATTCATAAAAATAGCCCGGGTGACATAGGCTATATACATTGTATATAAAAAAAACTATGACGGAATTTGTAAATGTCTGATTCTAACCTCAAAAAAATTTAAATTGAGATAATCATAACATGTTTGGTATTAAATGAAAGGTCTTGGCGAGCGCATTACAAAATAGTACATTATGGTATAAGTGTGTTGTTCTCGTAGCGGCGATCGGCGGCGGCGACCTCTCGCGTCCGGCCCTGGTGCAAGCCATGGTCCGGGGCGAGGAGGAATGGGACGCCGTCGCCTCCTTCTGCGAAGCAGTGATGCTAGCGAAGGAGGTGGCGGAACGTGAGAGGGAGAGAACCTCTCGTCCCAGCCGCCGCGGGAGGCGATCCGGGCGTCGGGGGCCACGTGATGGCTTCCGGCCACCGTAGACGCGGGCCTGTGGACGGTGAGTGATGGGTAAGCTCGCCGTCCGTCCGTCTAATGACGACGACAGGCCGTGTCGACGGCGCGTTCGTGTTCCACGCGCGCCTCAAAGAGATGTCAGCAACACGGAAGGGGCCCACAAGGGCCGACGCCTGTCGAGGCTGCGGGATGTCCGCAAGGGATACCGAGGCCTCGACATGAAGGGCGAAGAAGGAACATGGGTGGTTTTTAGTCAGTAGAAGTCTGACACTCCCTCTCGCTCTGCCCAAGAGCGGGAGGGGTTATTTGATGATTTCCCACCCCCCAAAAAAAAAAAAAAAAAAAATGGTATAAGTGTGTAACGTTGGTGATTACCGCTGAGGCGCCTTTGAGACCCGAGCCGTTAGGTGAGGGTCTTAAGAGAGCCGAGGACGGTAATCATCAATACACACGTGTATCATACGACGTTTTTCAATACACTTGTGAAGAAAATATTACAAAAAAATCATTTTTAACATATTTTCAACAGTTAAAATGACGCATCTAACAATGGCGATCGGCCATAGACTAAAAGGATGAGGTTTCTTTTAAGCTATTGCATAGCTTCTATCGCGGACAATCGCGGGCCTTGAGCGTGGGGACCGAATCCAGAAATTCCGTAACGAAAAAAAAACCTAACGAATTGACACTCTTGACAATTTCTTGAAATCAAAAATTGTGAGTTGCCTGTATTTAATTTTATTATTCAGTCAAAAACTTCCTCAAAGAATTTCTGTGAGCGTGTTAATTAATTTTATAAGCGTAAGATAAGATACTATTAATAGAAATTATCAATAAATTACATTATTTGAGCAAACATATTAAAATAAATTAAATTATATAAATCAAATGTAACCTTCATAATAAGAAAAACTATGACACAAAATAAAAGAAAAAGTAAATGACATCTTGACAACTGACGTAATATCAGATGAAAAGTAAACATTGAAAAATTATTAGATTTAATATTTTAAAACAGCAAAATCAAAGTTAATAAATCGAATAAGATCGATTATAGGGCTGCCAACAAAAATAGTTGTCGCCAAGGCGCGACATGAGACGTAAAAGGACATTTTATAAAAGATGAGGATGATTAGTAAAAGTGTAAGTTTATATACTATATTTAAATACTGCATTAATAAAATAAATAAATAATTATAATTGCATAAGTTGATAAAAAATGCTATGCAATAGCTTTACCGCGGCAGTCTCTGAGTGCCACACGTCTTTTTTTTTTTTGCTTTTTGCGGATAGTGTTTTAGCCACGTAAAAAATGAGGATTTCAAAGTTTTTTTATTACAGAGAAAACAAAAGTTTTATTTATTGAAAACGTATACACAAGTTGAAATTATGTATTTTAATTAATAAATTATCCTGAGCGCGCATCTAACAATGGCGATCGGCTATAGACTAAAAGATTAAGTTTTTTTTTTTGGCTTTCCGCGGATAGTGTTGCAGTCACGTACAAAATGGGGAATTCAAAGTTTTTTTTATTACAGAGAAAACAAAAGTTTTATTTATTAAAAACGTATGTATAAGTTGAAATTATCTATTTAAATTCGAAGTTGCATGAAATGAGCAAGGAATAGGTACATTAATTTATTTGTAGTATTGAACACAATCTTTTTATTATCGAAACTTTTTTAAGAACAGAGCAACTCAAAAAAAAAAATTAAAAAAAAACCTATAACTCACTTGTGAATAATGGTAATGAAAAATTCACAGTTTGATTACAGGTGTCATTATATGCCTAATTGCGGTGAAATTAGAGCCACTTTATGAGCAAGTGTGTTGAAAATGTATACCTATTATAATTATTATAGTTTTAGTCAACATACACGTTTAGTTAAATAGTTACATGCGGTCAAACAGTTCTCGCGGTCTAATCTGTGTTATTTACTCGTATTATGTAAATAAAAACAACCAACATTAAGTAGAATTATTACTATAGAGTTCAGTCCTAGTCGCATGCCACCTTGATAATGGCCACTAGCACCTGACTTCTGTATCAATGAGAACGCCACGAAGAAGCATCAGGTAAAGTCCATTTCACGAAAGAAGTCCCGCGGACAAATTGTGGAACTAAATTTAACAGATCGGCCATGTTGTCGTTTGTCGATGTTATCAAGGTGCGTTTGTTGTGGTAGATATTTTGTGAGTTTATTATTGGAATACATTACAAAATTGAAAACAAAACCTACTTGACTATCATGCTTATAATCTATAATTTTACATATTGTACATAAATCAAAAGAGCTTCTTGAGTACAAGATCTTTGCCAATTGTTAAAATGGTATACCATTTTAACAATTGGCTATTTAGTGCGTTATAAGGTTTATTTACGATGCCAAAAGTTGTGAAACAACATTATGTCGCGCGACATACAGCGCTGCGTCTGCGGGACTTCTTTCGTGAAATGGACTTTATCAGTGGCATGCGACTACGGCTGTCCTCTATAGCAATAATTATATTTACTATTAAGTTATTTATTTAAATTTATTTAAGAATTAATTTCTTGTTTTCTATTTTTAATTAAGACAACGGTTTTATTAGTCTGCGATTTTATTCATATTCGGGTTTTAGTTTTATTTTTTTTTACCATAAATGACGTCGCACACAACTCACAAGCGCCTATTGACCCGTTTTATCTTCGTCAATTGTTATTAATTTGATAAAACAAAAAACACGTTCCAATATTTTTCGATAATCTAAGTGACGGACTGAACAGAATCATATTTTTTTTAGTCAGGAAATATCCCCAAAACAAATGTGCTTAACAGTGATGTCGACAGCTTTGGAAAAACTTTTTTCAAAAGCAGGTTAACGTCTGTATCAACAAAGTGTACCCAATAAATTAATGTAAAATCGATGTCAATATCCGTTTTTCTAATACCGTTACCATCCATCCCTAATTCCTCGAGGTTTGACACGGGCACAGGGTGAATAAGTAGGTATATCATCAAGAGTGACATCACGTGTAGAAACAAAATAAGAAACACTAAGGTGCACTAAGGAATATTTAAATATTTTTAAATATTTAACAGTTAAAAAAAATATACAACGTGTATATTTATTTACCTAGTGTTTTATGCACCGTATCAACCCTCCACGGGATTACAACGATCGAAATGTCGCTGTATAGTAATTAAAAAAAAAGTAGTGGGAATGAATACTAAATATCCGATCCAACAAACACTACCTACTTCTTTCTTTTAATAACTAATAACTATTATGAAACCACCTATTTCAATAATAATATCTGATTTCTATTCCATTTCTTACTTTTCTGAGCCTTTGTTGAGTATGGTATCAGTTTGGGGGGGGTGAGGAACGGGGTTCAACAAATTCCTCATCCCCCATAGAAAAGGGAGGATCCATCGATCGGACGGGTGTTGTCTCTGGTGGGCTAACTGTCCGACATATTATTATGTAAGTCGGGATTTTCTATATAGGCTAATGTCGCGGATAAAGTTGATAACGCGACGTAGGATTTGCCAGATTAGTTCGCATGTGTTGCGATAGATGTCACTGTCGCCACAGAGTCTCGTTAGCTTGTCAATCTTGTCAGCACAGCTTGTCAAATTGTCAATGTCATTCATTGTGTCACTGTCATGTTGTGTTGCTTGGATTTGTTGTGTGCGTTGTTGTGCCACCAGTGCCACCGATTTCCAAGTAGCCCGGGCGTTTTGTTTTTGTATTTGTAATATAATCATTTACTAAAATGTTGTCCTTCTTTACTAAAAACAAAAACGATATAATCTATTTATCCTTACTTCTATTTAGCGTGGGGATAGGGCCACGTTACCGGTCTATAAAAACAGTGCAGGCCAAGAAATGGGTCGGCAGCATAGTCGGTCTTGTACTTATTATGATTGTTTCGGGATACAGTTCTATCCATCCTATTTTGTCAGGACTCCTGGGTATAATCGCTATAAAAGTGGCTACTGTGAGGTAAGTCTTTAAAAAAGGCTTAGTATTTTCTTGCCATTTCTCACACCATCCATGGCTATGTAGTTTTGTCTTGTCAGCAATCAGCATTAATTTAATCAAATTAAGCATGACATGATACCTAATCATAAATACTCTTGTACCTTTAATAATTCAATATTAAGCCACTTAATACTTACCATACTGTTTCAGATACTGTCATATTGTGGCTTTCTTTTTAATGTTTGGATACCTATTCTTCTTTCGGCTGGCTGATAAGTTTGGCCTTCCACTATCTTCAGGACAGACAAACCTCATTGAAATGATAATAGTTCTGCGAGTAGTGGGAGTTGCATTTGAAATCAATGGGTCTTGGTTGGCAGTAGGAAAAGCTAAAAAGGAGGAAAATAAAGAGCCGAAAGAAGTAAAAACAAAAGATGATGATTTTCTTGAAATAATAAATCCTAGTTTTGAGGATTTGTTTCATTATACATTCAATTACATTGGACTGTTAACAGGTATTTCTTATCATAAATAAAAAACCTTGAGACTGTCAATGTTCCTATTGTTTAAAATTATCTACCTACTTGTTTGTATTTTTAAATTAACTTCCTAGTTTTTTTTTGTGAGAAGTTATTCTGCCAGTAATAAAAAAGTATTTTAGAAATTGAAATGATAAGTCACAATAATGTTTCAGGTCCTTACTACAGATACCGAACTTTTGATGACTACTTCCACCTGCCTTACAGCAAGTGTGTTGACACTTTTGGCTTTACCATCAACACAATGAGAATGGTTCCTCTTTATATTTCACTGTACTTGGCTTTGTCTAAGATTTGGCCTCTAGAGGTGAGCATGTTTCAATTTGTAACATTTTTTACTAACAGATCATCATTATGTGCCTAGCCTTTTCCCAACTATGTTGGGGTCGGCTGCCAGTTTAACCGGATGCAGCTAAGTACCAGTATTTTTCATGGAGCGACTGCCACTCCACCACAACCCAATTAATACTGGGAAATATGATACCCTCTGGTAAGACTGGTTGTCAGACTGGCAGGTTACTGTCTACCTGTAACTGCCAAAGATCTATATGGCAGCCGGGACCAACAGCTTAACATGCCTTCCGAGGCACGGAGGAAACTCGTTATGTAATGGGCGTCATCCATCCACAGACCAACTTAGGCAAGGGCGGCTTAACCTAAATATCAACCCGAGTGGCAGTTATTATTAAACTACAAGCTCCTCTATCTCTGTCTGTTTTTTTACTAACAGATAGGATATCTATTTAATCGCATGTTAAATAAAGCTAATAAAGGCTTAATAATAAAGAAAAATGATATCCTTAAACAAATTTAAACTATTAACATCATACAATTTACCTAACTATGAAATTGGTTCAGTTTAACTGGACTTTTGTCCGCACTTAGTCTCTTGATTAGGCCATTGTGCGTGGTAACAATGAAATAAGAAACATGATGTTATGCTAATTTAATTAGCATTATAAAGTTTTAAATGGTTTTAATTTTAATTGTTTCAGTACATTTTAACGGAAGACCACAACAATAGGAACTTTGTTTACCGCATGCTGTACCCATGGGCATTGTTTTCACAATTCCGGCAGCGGATATATTCTGGAATGACACTGGCTGAGAGTGTGTGTACGTCTGCTGGACTTGGGGCATACCCAGTCCAGGGCAGGAATAGGACGGGACATGGACCCACTGTTGGATATTTGAAGTTAAAAGAAATGTAAGGATATTGAGTTTATGAGGAGACTTTCTATTATTCATTTATCATAAAAATTGAATGTATTTCCAGGCTATTTTGTGTGGTCTGATTATACTGGATTCTGATTTTAGTGTGAGTTGTAAAAGTTAAAAGTTGGTGGGTTATGTCTCGTATTTCCTGGACTATTATAGTGATCACTAAATGAGAATATGGCTACTGCTATCATTGACATGAAACCTATTTTATCACCATAAATAGTTTCCCATACACATCTATATAGCATCGTCTACCTGGTTTTTTGCTAACTTTGTTAGAGTCGGCTTCCAGTCTAACCTGATGCAGCTGAATACCTCTGTTGTACATGGAGCAACACCTTGTCAGAATTTTAGGCTTCTAGGATCTCAATATTTAGCAGATTCAACTTTCGTATCTAACAGGTCAGAGTTGGAGGCAAGGACCACTCAATATGATTTCAACACGGTGGAGTCAATGGACGTATGGGGTTGCGAGACTGTGGTCACACTACGCGATTCTATGAAAGTATGGAACAAAGCTGTGCAGTACTGGGTCGCCATGGTTGTGTATAAGAGGTTCCCTATCAAGCCTTTAAAGTAAGTCATGTTTGAATAAAATTGTTATTATCCAAGTCTATGCTGAATGAAACAAACATCTTAGGCTATGCCCAAAATCTAGCATGGAACCTTTTAATTTTCAATACAACCTTATTTAAAAATAACAACTCTTGACTACCATTTTTTTTTTTTCTCAGCCTATATTGTCCCACTACTGGGCAAAAGCCTCCCCCATAGCCTTCCACTCTTCCCTCTGTGTGGTTTTCTCCGTCCAATTTGTCATAAACGCTTCTAGGTCGTCACGCCAGCGTTTTCTAGGCCTCCATTACTAAATCTATATTTTTAAATCATTAGCATTACTAAATCTATATTTTCATACTATTTCAGAATCCACGCAGCTTTATTTGTGTCGGTTATCTGGCACGGTTTCCACGCCGGCTATTTCTTCTGTATCTACTTCTGCCCATTCTATTTGATGGCCGAAGACATTTACTTCAAGCTTTACTATAAGGGCGCCACAGGAATGGTAAGCATAAACCAATATAGGTGCTGTTCAAGTAGTACGTAAGCAGATTTACTACAATTATTTATCACCCTTGCCAGTAATTGTAATGAAAGCTCTCACCCTCCCCTCCTTCGCCCATGCTTACGTAAACATGGGAATATGCATTTTTCTTTTTTTGTATTGACTCATGAGCAGCGGATATTATTCTAGAACTAAGAAAATAGGCTTAAGATAGAGGACTTTAAGGTTGAAGAATGCCTTTTTCATAGAATAGTCACTCAAGAGACTTATGTGAACTGAGACGACTGTATTGGTGATTTTAATCATCATTACTCAGTAAAAAGACATTTGTTACTGCCGCGAAACCTATTTTATTTAACATACGACTTGACACTGGCTGGCAAATTGCAAAAATCGTAAGAAAATTCGAATTTCGCGGGCTACCTTGTCGCATTCACCCTCGCACATAATATTATCCCCGAAAATGCGTTTCGTTTTGGGGTTGCCATGTGTAAAAAAGTAAATAACTACTGCTGACGTAATCACCATCTAGACTCCTTATGTCATCACAAATAAGCAAACCAAAAACCCCCATATTGCTTGCGTAATACTTGAATGGCCCCATTCTTGTGATTTTGGGGACAGGTTCTTCTTCTCCAAAGATAGTATGTATTTTCCTGAACAGCTCTTTATTATATTAATCTTTTTTCAGAAAAAGAAAATCCTGGGCTTTGTAATGTGGTTCCTGCGCTCCCATTCAGAGTCCTATCAAGCTGCTGCATTCCTTCTTCTAACCTTCGATCGTATTTGGATTTACTATTCGTCAGTATACCACTATTGGTATGGAGTATGGCTTGCGTTCCTCATATTAGGCATGGTTTTAAACCAAATGCACAAAAGTAAGCGTCCCAGAATCAATCAAGTCGAAGGTGAAGAGGTAATTAAACAAAAACTTGTAAGCAATTAATTTAATTTATTAATCTCAAATCACGGTTAGCTCAATTCGAATGTTAGTGTTATAGAATAGTTTTAAACAATATTATCAACATCAAATATACAACAGAAGTATATTTGTTAGGAACAAAACACGATCTCGAAATTAAGATAAATCCCAGACTATCATTACGATAAAACTTATCATTTGACTCAGACAGCCAATCCAATGTACATCACCTACCGAGAATGTTGTAGATATCTTGCCAAAATATGATTGTTTTTCGATATTATACAGGGTGGATCGAACACCGAAGCGAAAACGGTTACCACGTATTTAGTACATCTTTCTGAGCCCAAAAGAAAACTTTCTGCCGCACTCAGAGAGCTTTAATGATTACTTAGGCCATCACTTAGTAAAGGTTTTGACGGTTTTGTCATACAAAAGATGTCAAATCTTTACTAAGTGACGGCTTAAGTAATCATTAAATATCTCTGAGTGCCGCAGTATGTTACTTATAAAAAAACATCAGCTGGTCAATATTTTCCCCGGTAGAGTGAGAGGTATTGTAGGTACTTTTGTAGTTTTTGAGTGGTAACCGTTTTAGCGTCGGTGTCCCTTTCACTCAATAATACATCGTGATTCGTTCCTAAGTAATATCATGGGGTTGAACGTACACTTTATATATCGTTGTGTCGCGGCCAACTCTTACTGCCGCACTCAGAGAGCTTTAATGATTACTTAGGCCATCACTAAGTAAAGGTTTTGACAGTTTTGTCATACAAAAGTATGTCAAATATTTACTAAGTGACAGATTGAGTAATCATTAAATATCTCTGAGTACCGCAGTTAGCCCATTTACACAGAAACGGACCGTTTTGTAGCCGCGTACTTTTTTTTTATATAAAAACTAGGTACACATTTGATCACCAGTTTGGGGATCCTTGGGTGGGATTAAAATGCACTATTTTTTTTCTGCGATTTTTATTGCACTTGGTGCGTGGCAGTTTTTATTCACAATACAAACTGTTTATAATTATAAGAGTATGTAAATACTGGTAACTTCTGTTTCGATAGTTGTGTGAGTAGTGAAGAGATTCCATTGACACCATGACGTAACGTTTCCGCTTGCTTATCAAGGCTCAAGAGGCCTGATATGAAAGGCAGCTGAACACGATGCGCAAGCTCTTCAAAGTTTTTCCGGACGGAGTAGTTTATACATAATTATATTCTTTATTAACTTACGAGATACTTTTTGTAATTATGGAATACATTCCCACATTGAAAACATTTTTTTTTACATTTGTATTACAATGGAAATGCTTATTGAATTATGTTACTGTCAAAATTCCAAGTACAATATACTTTTGGTTGTAAAAAATGGGTGTAGGTTATTTTAATATTAAGATTATGTATAAAGATTTGACATTCCGCGGGATTCGCTATGGATTAATTTTGGGTAAAATAAAAAATAAATGCCTGCAGTACATACACGCTTCAACGCCAATTAATAAATCAAAAAGTTATACATATTTTTATTATCAATTTAAATACTTAACTCGTAAAATACGAGTTAAATTTTGTTAGAAATATAGTTTCTATGGTTTACAATAATTATGCAATTTCAGATAAATATTTTTTACCGAATTTTGTTTCTAGTCTGCATTGTCTCAATTGACTGAATAAATTATATTTTATATTATAAACATTGCTTTTATTTCATTGCTCTTTCATTTAATTATCACGGTGTTACATAAACTTTATCACAATCAAATTATTATTATATTTAACCTGTTGACCGCCAGTACGTCATTTCATTAATAGCGATAATAATATCATCTACGCCGAAGCTAAAAATAAGCACCAACATATTTTTCACTAGGGCCATAATATTTTGTTTAATTTAATTTGTATGCTAATTGCTTAACAACACAGCGTTTAATATCATAGAATAAAACAATAAGTTTATAGCTATCTTATATAGGTATTTAATAAATAGGTTATATTTACTGGAGATTCTTGTAAACGTCTTTAGCAGTCATAAGGTCAAAATTAAAAAGTTACAAAAAGGAACCTTTTTACGTTCACTGTAAAGATTAACAACAATAAAATGTAATAACAACATTGTACCGTGGTATATGTATGCTTAAATATAATATTACAAACTTAAAAGATGTAATTAATTACGAATTATACTCTGGACATATTGCTGTATCAGGTACGTCAAGACCACTGTCACACTGAAATGAAAATACAATACAACAATATTAGAAATGGCACTGATGTGTTGTGGTGTATGATATAGGCTAGATTCAGTTTAGAAAGTATTTTGTGAGTAACCTTCCACTTGAATATAACAATATTCATATTTTGTTTTTTTTTTTTCAATAGGGTAGTTAACTAAAAAAATCTAATTAGTCCATCAGATAGATTTCCAAAAAATATTGGACACATATTTTTTCTTTTTTCACGTAAACAAACAATGAAGACGATACAGTGCTTTGAAAACTCGTGTGCCGTCATATTCTAAGACATTAGTATGTCATTTTTTACCGGTGAGTGAAGTCACGACCCCCCACATCTTTGACGCGTTTTATCTTCGTCAATTTTTATTGATTTGATAAAACAAAAAATACGTATCAAATATTTTTCGATAATCTAACAGACGGACTAATTTTTTTTAGTCATAGGTACTAAACATCCCTATTGTTACGCAGAAAATGTGCAATTCTTTTTTCAGCCAGTCATTTGGTTTTAAAATGTACAAATAGTCTATCTATGAGACTGTTGACGCATATGCTGCGTCAAGCTACTTTTATTATCCACTAAAATAATTTCTATCTAAACTAGCCACAGAGTATACATGAGTATTCTTATGATAGCTATGAAAAATACAGATCATACGGCAAAATAAAAAGGTGCGTACATTCTATTTATCATATAACATAACTTCAAAGGGCAAATCATGCCTCACCGAAAGTTATCCAGGTACTGTTATTCATGCAAAGTTTAGTTACAGGTTATCTGGAAGTTTCTCTGGTTTTCCTGTCAATCAGAAGAGATTAGCCTCCACCCTTATTTATTTACAATTGTTCTAACTGCGGTACTCAGAGATATTTAATGATTACTTAAACCGTTACTTAGTAAAGATTTGACATACTTTTGTATGACAAAACTGTCAAAACCTTTACTAAGGTGATGGCCTAAGTAATCATTAAAGCTCTCTGAGTGCGGCAGTAAGACATGATTTTGTGAGTTTCTTGGTGTATATTACAGATTAGGTTTATTTGTCATGACATTGCAAATGCAATTTGATTTGTGACATAAATGTTGAGTATAAGCATTAGTGCTGTATTAGATGAGATTTTTCCTGATGACTGATGCTTGGTACATTTTACAAGCATTTTTATCCTGCCAAAAAAGTGAAGACAGCAGTAAAATAAAGCTTATACTAGTTGAAATATCGAATACAGTGCAGCGCGGAAAACGTAACTGGCAGAAAGTTTCAACCGGTTTTTGGAACGAAAGTTAAGCGTATGCCAATAAGTGACCTGATTGGCTAGTGATGGTGCAGCAGCTGTTGACTTACGTTTGAAAGTAAGGCTAATTATAGTGTTGATTTTGGTTCCAAAAACCGGGCATTGGTAACACCAAAGCAAGAGATTCAATGTTGAAGTGCAGAAGGGCCAAAAAGCAATACTTGTGCAACGCAAAAAAAACCAGAGGCACCACTCAAGCTTTCTACGATGGCTTGGAAAGTAATTTACCTAACGTTCCACCCATAGTGGACGGGCTTGCGTGTGGTCGCTCCACTATGGTGCGCATTACTTTGTCCGTAATTCTTGTTCTGGTTCGGTTGTTGATACGTCGCTTGCGATCCTGATGGGTAAGATTGGGGGTTAGAGCTCCTCGTATTGGAACCATATGAGGAG
This sequence comes from Diarsia brunnea, assembly GCA_949774965.1. Taxonomy (NCBI): domain Eukaryota; kingdom Metazoa; phylum Arthropoda; class Insecta; order Lepidoptera; family Noctuidae; genus Diarsia; species Diarsia brunnea. The sequence goes on along the minus strand of OX459008.1, from coordinate 8,684,476 downwards.
TAATTCGGGTTCTCCATAATCGGCCTAGTGTTGAACAAGTTGTTCAAACCTCCGGTATTCTTAGGCAGATTGCCGAGGATGTTTCCAAAGATATTGGAGAGGCCTGAGCCGGCGGCACCTCCGCCGGCTCCAGTGTTGCCGGTGCTGCCTCCGCCACCAGCGTATTTGCTCAGAGAGTTCAGAATACTGTCAATGGGGCTTCCACCGCCTCCGCTTAATCCGCCTGTGTTAGAGTTGCGCGTGCCGCCACTGCCATAAGGAGAATTACCTCCATACGGGTTGCTGCCCCCGGTATTCGAAGATCCGCCGTATGGCGAGTTACCACCGTAGGGTGACTGGCCGCCATAAGGCGATCCACCTCCTGTATTGCTTCCTCCGCCGTAAGGAGATCCTCCTCCAGTATTGCTACTTCCACCGTAGGGGGAACTGCCCCCGTATGGTGAGCTGCCACCATAGGGTGAGTTTCCGCCGTTAGATGAGCTTCCGCCGTAAGGTGAGCTTCCGCCATAAGGTGAGCTTCCGCCGTAAGGTGAGCTTCCGCCGTAGGGTGAGCTTCCGCCGTAGGGCGAATTGCCGCCGGTATGCGAGTTTCCTCCGTAGGGGGAACTGCCTCCGTAAGGTGACCCGCCACCGCTGGACGTGCCACTGGGAGGGGCTGGTGGGTTGTAGTTAGGGACAGAGTCGTAGGAAGGTTGTTGAGGTTTTGGCGCAGGTGGCCTGGCTGGCTCCGAGTGAGATCCTGAAAAAATAAGATGAGATTTACAAAACTTGAAATAATTAATCCTGGAAACCCATAGGTATACACCTATTGGTAGAGCTAAAAAGTTGTGGCAAGTATATAATACCTTTTAACCTCTTGAACGTCCGCTAACATTGCTTGAATGTCTTATGATCCACCGGGTGATCATAAGGACGCTCGAAGACTTAATAGTCTAATTTAGACGTACGAGTATGTAATAATATGTTAATGCAATTCAAATCTTACCGCCATCAACTTCAGACTTCTTCTTGCAGGTGGGGTATGTGCCGCAGTTGGAAGTGTGTCCAATACTGCACGGGTCCTCTGCTAACACGCACACCTGACTGTTGAGGCATCCTATGTCTTTGCAGGTACGTCCGTACTCTGAAATATACCATAAAGCAAACAAATAAGACTTATGTTTACTTAATTTAGGGATGTTTTCGATTTAGGGAGGCATATTCTTTGTCCTGCCGATGATTCTTGTTATCATTCAAATTAAATTAGCTTCGACCAGAATTGAAGCCACTTGACCCATGTAGGCTGTGATTTTGACAGGCTTAATTCAAAAGTAATGAGTATTGATTCTCTATTCTAAGTTTGTGACGCTATAACGGCCTTGAAACTCACTGATTTACGTATAACTATGTGGTTACATGAATCATTGCCGGTTCAACGTCCACGACTAGTCAGGTTTCAGGAAACAAACACAAAATAAAATACCGTGAAAGTCATACGAGACGAAGCTAAATGTTTTCTTTGGCAACAACATATCTCCGTTGGCCACTGATAAAACTTCTTGTGGAATTTATTTTGTCACTAGTAGGTACTAACTGATCTTCGAATAACAGAAGGTCAGAACGCTTTTTTTCCAAGAAAACAAGAACAAAAACAGTATCACTTATGTTACCACTCCATCAAATTGTCTTAGAACGAAAGAGCGGGCCCAATTTTCCGAATCATCTTTACAATGTACACACGAAACAAAATGGACGTCCATTTCCTCCTAATGTAATTCCTGATGCGGAAGTACTGCAAAATTTTCAGAACATAAATCATTTCCAGATACCTACTTAGTGGTATTATCTACAGAGTACGCAACGCTACAATCGTTTCATGCCCGTTTACTGGAATAATAAAAGGGATTTGGATAGGTAAAACGTGTTTGAAAATGGAAAAAAAACTCCATATAATATCGTATGAATATATTTTATTCCGCTGTGTCTACGAGAATTTCGCCCTTTTATAACCCAAAAGGCGTGACCGGGTAAAGAATTCGGTTGTAAGGGAATAGGGATCATTTGCATATACAAGATTATATACTTAGATTGGACTCGCCGTCGTCTTCGAGAGTCAATATCACACGTAATAAAAGCCTACCGAACCGAAAAACTTTGCCATCGAATTGTTTTCCACTACGTAGGTTTTATGTGCTTTATCATAATACGTTTTTGTAATACAGGTAGGCTCTTTATCCGAAATTGCAGTAGTTTGTTGTCCTACTAATAAATTCGTATATTTACAGCACCGAAAGGTTTCGTTCGATTACATCGAATATATAGTCGGTTTTATGCACCTAACTCTATCTGAAAATGTTCTGACTTTCTAGAATGACTAACATGTTATTAGAAACTACTTTAAACTTTTCAATCCTAGCTTGCACTTCCCTGAATTCCCAGACGCGACTTTAATCACTTGAAAACGGGACAACTGCAGTTGTCTTAAAGCGGATTGTAAAAGCGGAAGTTCTAGTCTGTCTAGATCCATATCATATTCCTTGTGAAAGGAAAACCGCGTGCAGATAATAAAGCTGTGTCTGGCTTGGAAATAATGATGAAGTTTAACGTTGGTTGTTAACCGACTGCTCTGCACTTTACGTCTTAATATTTCACTACTATATTGTTATTACAAAACTTTTACGACCAAAGCCACGTCTTCTCTGGTAAAACTGCACAAAGTGTATTGTGAAAAGATAAATACCTACCGAAATAAAGTCACCAAAGATTTAAAGTATTTCACAGTAGTTTTAGCAGCGAATGATGTTTTAGTAGTGATGTAAGCACTAATAGCCTCTAATTGTTATCATTGGGTTGACATTCGACTCAATTCCAGTGTAATATATACATATGCGTGAAGTACCTAGAGTATTCCTTTCCTTTTCCCACAAAACAAAATACAAAAATGTAACAAAAACATTCCAGGCTAACGAGTAAATGTAATTTTCCCCGAAATAAAATATTCGGTTGCTTTACATGCAATATAAGCAAATAAAAAGGGCATCACGGGTAGGATCATAACTCATTGTTTTGTAGCTCCGGGAGTCTGATGCGCGGTTTACGCCAACATTAGGTAATGGAATCGAGCCATATCTTGGTAATTCGGAGGCTGTGCGTACGTGCTCTCAGGAAAAGTGCTCGGTTGTCAAATATCGGGAGATACTGAAGACGAGGATCGTTTAAATAGGATATAATATCAAGTGACACCTCACTACGTAGGCGTGAAGGTCGCAGGTCGAATGGACTGCGCGCATGTATGTAATAACAGGAAATGTTAATATTAAGGCTACACGGTCTAGCTGTTATCAAACTCTAATGTCTGTGTGTAGGCTATTAAAAGTAAACAATGGTGCTTCCTGAACGTATCGACTTCTAAAACATCATAACAACTAAAACCTCTTTAAACATCAAAACAAAACCTCACTTGAGAATCCATCAGCATAGTACACCAAGGCGAAGGTACAAAGAACCGTCCTCCAATCCATGATCGACCTGTAAAGAACAAAACATTGGTTCAAATAGGTTCCACAAATGCAAGTAACACAAATAAGCGAAAACGTGACGCCACCACTTCCAAAACATAATATATTGGAACTTCGAGAGCGTATTAGTAGAACACTTAGTACCAATGGCGGGACTCGATAACAAAGTTGAAGCGTAAGCAAGATGAAATAGCTTCGACACGTGTATTTCAACGCTGCACACGTCTGTCCGACAGCTTTGCAGAAACTTTATGACACCTAGCTACATTCCCCGAGCAATTTCGCCCGAAACTGTTTCGTATAACCTCGTTACCAACTACTGCGCTCCACCATGTAAGTAAACGTTTTGCGGATATGACACAAGTTGTTTCTCTTTATTGAAAACAGGAGAAGCGACGGATCCAGTTAGCGAGAGCGCCGCGTTTGTGTACTTTGCGGATCGACTTAGAATATTTAATTCCTTTCAGGACTATATAGTTTACGAATAGTGTACGCTGCGCAAATTGAATTTGAATTGCTTTTTGCACGTGTACAAACATTGAGGTACATTTTAGACTGGTGATCTAATTTGAAGAGCTGACAAAACAAAGGTTGTTTTTCTCTACAAATATTTCAATTCGTTTCCGTAGGCGTCCGTTCGCATCACAAACGCACAAAGAACCAGATGATATTTCCGATAGAACGATTTTCCCGGTAGACCAATAACGTCGGACAATAGTATAAATACAGTGCAATCAAATGATTTGACCGTCCTGTTCTGTCCATCGGTACAGGCCACAGCGATCGCTTTATTTTCAAGCATTGATATAAATATTACTTAGTTTGTGTAACCTAGTTCGGTGCCTTTTAAGTCCCTACTTAAAGGAAAATTCACGGATGTAATCCCATCGCCTTTTCAGTATAACAAGGGCATTAAAACATTGGAATATTTCCCTCACTAAAAGAAAGTTGCGGTGGAAATAAATCCGTGGGTGAAGTGATAGGGATGGAGCTATAGGGTGCGCCACAATGTCACAGGTCAATGAAGGTCGGAGGTCGGTGGCGGTCGGGCCAGTCACGCAACTTAAACTTCAGTTTATCTACGGAAAGTACAGGTTGAATAAACTATAGGAAAAATCAATTTAGGTCGGCTTTTCTGAGGTGTTTAGTTTGGTCGGGAAGGTTTGCTCTTCAGTGTAAGTATTTTTCTACTAAGAGCTCTGTCACAGTATAAATATGGACAGTACCGAAACTAAGCCTAGTTGATGCGATAACTACCTACGCTCCATTGAAGCCATTGGGCTGTCCCATTTATGCACGGTTGCTGAAGTCCCCAGATAACTTCTCGATACAGTTCGAGAGATCAAATTAACTATTGATTCAATAAAATTAAGCTTGTTGTTGATATTGTTTTTTCTTTATTAAAACGTTTTTATTCTGTTGTGATCAATCAGCCGAATTTAAAAAAAACTAGCGTACCTACAAAATACAATCTAAATAGGTTATCTTAAGGCGTCGGTTAATCTTAACAAAAGACAATATGTAGTTTAAATACGGAAAACAGATTAGTATTAAAATACTCAATAACTTGTAGAACTATAGATCTTTAACTTTGTCATTACGGCGCGCGCGGTGTAACCTTTTACAAGTTTTCTTAACCTTCAAGATTCCCTTATTATTGCTATTAACTCCTAACCGTTGAGGAGTTGTGCCTTACACAATCAGCTAACCTAGATAACCTGAAATAATACAACCATATATACGTCCCCATAATATTTTATTCAAGAATTATCCTCCAACTCCTAACCGTTAAGGAGTTATACCTTCCGTCATCAGCTCATCAACACGAGGTAATGACTACCAGATGTGAATATTTAAATAGCTTTAGAAAAAGTACGAAACACGTAATACGTGCCTATAAAATTTGAGGGTTGCCCTCGATTTCGCTTAGATTCCATCATCAGATCCTGACATGGTAACAGTGGGACCACCTCGGGATTATACTCTTTCGATTAATTTTTTTTTTTCCAATCGGTTTATAAATGAGGGAGTTATGCGGAAACAAATTTCCAAAAAAAAACCAAACAGACGAATTGAGAACCTCCTTCTTTTTGGAAGTCGGTTAAATGAAGCCGAGTTCACACAGTCGTATACCGCGCAACACGTTCGTGGCATTTAAAAAATATCGGGAGATATAAACTTATACGTGACCAACTGACCACTCGTCTCGGCGCGGCACGCACAACTGAGAGCACCGCGAAGTCGGCCGAGATGCCCCGTCGATCAGCATGTTTGTGTGAGTGTGCGGTTTCGAGCGTTTGTAGGTAGTTTCCGTACTATCCATATTTATATTGTGGCTCTGTTCTGCCGGATCTACTATGACTACAATGTTATAGTGACGAATTAATTTAAATCAAATTGATTATTAATATAATATAATTCCTATCTATGTCATACATAACAAATTCCTGAACTACACCGTACACGTGATTGGCCTTCTTGTACCAAATGGCAAAAACCTGTCTTAAATGAAGGTTTCCTCATGTTTCGTAATACATAGTAATAAGTATAAAGGGAAAAACCCTTAAGGTCTTCAAAGATCCACTAAACTGAGGTTAGAATAAATGGTGTTGATTAAAAGGAGTTTCAAATTAAAGGATCCCTAGAGGGATATTACATGCCATAGAGCAGAAATTGGATAGCGATACGAGAGATATATTGCCCGACATAAAGCCGTGCTCGGTAACTTTCTGCCCATTTCCGGCAGCCCACTTGTGAATCGTATTTCGGAATCCTTTTTATCTTTTTGCCAGTGTGGAGCGGCGGCGGAACGCGAAGTGACAGCGGCACCAAGCCACTTCGCAGCTCATATATCACTTGAGCCTGTAACGGCGATGTTAACGGCCCGCCTGTCACCTCCGCGTTTCAGCCGTCCACTAGCGTTTCTCTTACTGACTATTGTCTATTTAATAGCTTTCTAATCCTTCACGTCACACACAGATCAGAAAGTGTTACAAACACCACTGCAAATGATCTAAGGGCCAGAAACCGTCATCGCAGCAAGAGACATCCTTGTCGCGTAATTGAATTTAATATGTAGATGTCGAAGTAAGGTTTGGTAAATTGTTAGATAAAGGAAGTAACCGAATCAGAGTCCACCACGACAGAAACAAGGAAAACGTGACGTCGCTGGCGGTGTCAAACCTGTGAATACATAGACAGGAGTACGTGACGCTCAGAGTTCGCTGTTGGGGTAGCAAGATTTGGCGCGTTCAAATTCTAGACGCGATGCACCGCCGGCAGCTTCCACTCCACAAATTCACGGATTGCACTGAGGATGCGACGGGTGTAAAGTAAGGGTGTCGCGTACCGGGATTTATATCGGCGGAAATCTCCGGTGTGTTCACACTTCATGCTTGCGGCGACGGCGATGCCAGATAAAAATGCTCCCGGGGTGGTATCACGTGCGGTTTGAGCAGATTTTCGTTCCCGCCAACCTAAGCTTCTACACGACACATCGATTTATACTCGCTGTACGAATTTAAAGCTTTCAGTACTGCTGGCGCCTGAGATTAAATGGCAACAATAGAAAATCTAAAACTCACAGTACTCACACGTAGTAGTAAGATGGTCGATAAAAATATTGCGCACAAAACGGTCCAGTAATAACAAAAGTTAAACAGCTACTGTAACTGAGATGCGAAACTGTTTACCCTTATATTACGAGTGCGTCGCATAGCTGATAAGATGCGGGGTAATTCGTAAATGAGATCATTAGTGTTATTAATAACAAGAATTGGTCATCGAATAAACAACATAAGTTTTCCAGGAATGTAATACTTATAGGAAAAAATACCAAAATCCGATCTGCGTAGTGCAAACAGACCGAAAATCTTTAAACAATTCTGAAAACCATCTAGCATTTCATAATGGATCTTTAGATGTCTCCATATAACTCTGCGACTGATCTATGACAATCAAGATATGATAGATCCGTCTGCTTAAGCATATCATTAAATATTTAATGACCGTTTTTACTAAAACTCCGTGACATCTTGTGAAAACAGGCATTAATGGTGTAGCGTTTATACTCACTATAATTTATTCTGCGGCTCTTGGACCTTGGTACCAGCTGATCTATAGCCACAAGCACTTATCTTCCCCAAATTATTACGATAACTGAATATTATTAATACAAATGCGCACTAAAGAGAACAAATGTTTAATTATACTTAAGGAAATCTCTTTTGTAGCGAATAAATTCTAGTCCATAATGTCTAGTGTGTGTCGATTATTCTTGGAATTATGGCAATTACTGTCAAAACTTCAGCCATTTACTTACTTATGTATTAACGAATATTGTGGGTAGGTATACCTATAACATTTGGTATTATCGATCGGGCTATTCAAATTATTAAAACCAGCAGAACGTGGGTGTTATTAATCCAACTCTATTTTCGTTTGTTAGCCACGCCTTATCGAATCAATTTAAATTTTACACGAACGGTAAATTATGAAACATTGTTCTTGCTCTATTTTCCCAGGCTACACATCGTGGCTCGTGTTCTGATATAAGATGACGGGGTAGTAGCAATCTATCAAACCGAAAACCTTGAGATTTGGGAGGTCACACAATAATGGATTCACGCGACCCATATCAAGCATTAAGGAAGTGTCAGATTGGTAGACCAGATTTTAAGTGTATTAGAGAAAACAGAACGAATGTTGGGGAGCTGATATGGTTGAATTAAAAAAATCTCATTTCATCGCCACCCATGCCTGGTATAAGCTAGTCTACCATAAATCAAAAGCAGCGAGAGCGCTCAGACAATCGTATTTAGAAAAGTGCGAATTTCCAGAATTCCATCGTATGAAGTTGTGTATGCGAGATTATATTGCTTGGAGGCCAGCCAAATGTAGATCGGCGATATTGAGGGACAAGCATAATTCACTTATCACCCATAAACGCTCTATTTTTATGGGTGTCTGTACCATTAGTTGTGAGATAATACGTATTATACAACTGTAAGGAATCATTATTGTATGTAATCACGATAGCTAGAGTTATGTTGTCACATCATGGTATAGACACAAAGGCAATAACAACCTACATGGACTATCTATTAAACCGCACAAACAGTATAGGTCTACTGGACAAGACGGTGGTGATGGTGAGATCGCATTGTAGAGCAATCCGATCTCTCTAAACTTCTAACTCGGCATAATCACAAATTACAATATCAGCGACTAATCCAAATGGGCATTTTTAACACATGGTAGACGATTTTCCGAACACTACTGTTTATAAAACTGCTGAAATCCTTCGTCAACAATATTTACACCAGGGGCCATCATTTTCTGTCGGGGCTGCGGGTTGGTCGAAAGAGATACCGCGGCCTCGACACAAAGGGCTAAGAAGGAACATGGGTGGTTTTTAGTCAGTAGAAGTCTGACACTCCCCTTCGCTCTGCCCAGAGCGTGAGGGTTATTGGATGATTCCCCCCCCCCCCCAAAAAAAGGGGCAATCATTTGCTTTCAGAGTCTACCTAGGTCATTCTAGGTTATGTTTTAGCTAACTAGGCCATCCCAGAAACACACATGGATGCGGTTTTAACATCATCATCGGCCAAGCTTTTTCCATCTATGTTGGGGTTGGCTTCCAAATGGATGCAGTTTTAACAATGGATATTTTTTAAATATTCAGTCTTTGAATGGTTAACTGGTAATGTCTAATTAAAGTTATTATTATGTTTCTACTTGTGGTTTTAAATAGCTGTAATCAGTGTCGTTTATGAATAATTTTCGCTTCTTCAACAATTATTATCATGTTGTTTCCTTTAGCGTGAGAAAAAACCGGTTGTGTGAAGAAGTTTGATGATGCAAGTATCCTTGAGACAGGTCATTCTAACTGTGATAAAGCGCGATTGTTCTACTTAGGCTCCATTAGTTTCTGTCTGCTACAATCTTTATACGTATCACATAACATGTTGCAGTCAACATCGTAAATGTGTGACGTTTATTTATTTTAAGTCATAATTAGCCATAGTCATAACTAGCTCATTACAACGGAATGCACTGAGACATCATGACAAATCACTGCCAAAAACTTAATTATTTTACGATGGCGTTAACATTTTGAATTACTACCACTTCCGACCACATGATTTGGAAGATCATACGAGTACCTAAGAGAATAGATGTAGGTACCCTTTCAACTCTACCATCGTTTCAAGTTTGCTTCATTTAACAATCTGGAGAACTATAATTCCGCCTTTTTGGAGATGACATCACAAAAACAATCTTGATAAGAGTTCGCGAGAAGGTCACTTTAGTTGAAATATGTAGCTTCATTTTGGGTAAAAACACGGACGGCCGTTGACATTCAACGAAATGAGGACATCCCAGTACTTATTACGTATATTTAGTTAAGATACTTCATTATCATGTTCAGACTGTTTCATTGACCTTTTAAGCTTTATCCCAAGCACAAAGAACAGCTTATTACTGGACCTCATGATGTAATAATGAAGATTTCGATAAATTGACGCATGTTAGCATAGGATACAAAGATAAGAGGAAAAAAAGGAAGGTCCTTGTCTAAAAATCATAAGGAGTACCCAATCTTTTAAATTATGAATTGTGTGGGTGGGCTGCCAGATCAATAAAGTGGCCAAGAACTCAGAACAATAAGAAATCGGGTGTGGTGAAAGTCATGACTTTTATCTAGTTCTGGACTATAATAGGCTAATTACAGCAGTCCCAAAAGTAGCAAATCTGTTCGTCAGGAACCATTTAACTTAACCTACTAATTTTATCTATGCAGTGTTTTGCAATAATATAGTTTAGTCAAGGAGTCCGCGGAACGAATGTAATGTTCAACACTTATTGGTTTTCAAACTGCGCGTCAGAACCTAAGCACTACGGATTCCAAGTAAAAATAGTACCTACTACCTAAGCGATTGCAACACAGTAACGTTGTCGCTATAAACTATAAAGTTCCGCAACTGTCCCACAGCTATCGTTTGCCACCATTGTAGAATATTGCCCTGGATTTTGAACATTTTGGTAAAACGTGACTTATATCCATTGGATTCTACGCTGATATTAGCAAGCTGACGTTGGCATAACGCCATAATTGTACGGGCGGGTATGTGCCGCTCCCGAACTCCCGGCCTAGTCTACTACAGAGGAAGTGTTCCCTCACACAAACTAGACGTTTTTATGGCCCGCAATACATCATTATGTGATACATAATATTTTGAGATTATTGTATGTTACCCCTTTCGTTTTAACGCTGCAGTTTAGCCTCAATATGTAACATTTCTCTGATAGGACTTATTTTATTTGATGAGTCATCATATTGGTAAATAACAATATCCAATAGCTGATGGACGCTACTTAAAGTGCCAATCTTGTATCCAAATTTTGGGCAGAATCAATTCAGATTGTCAGTCAGACCATTATTGTGAAGGGTCTGCTGTAGCATGGTGAGTGGTATTATAGAAAACAACTATAAACGTTTTACTTGAACTATAAGTCTATAAAGTTATGGATATCATGTCATGGAACAATTGATTTTTACAATTTGTTGAGAACATGGTTTGTTAACTTGAGCAGGTCTCAAAAAAGTATTTTTTAGTGATTTGATCAACTACTATTTAGAGTCCAGATTCCGTTGCCGGAGCCAAAATTTTTATTAAACCACATATTACACACATAATGGACATTATTTTAAAAATCAATGGTATTAAATAGAATACAAGGATAGTGTATAATACCTAACAGTACAGTAGTCCTGCGGTTTAATTATTCGTAATTTGTTAGCTGATGAGGTAATTAATTGAATTGGGTTATTTTATTATATTATTAAACATTGTGTTATTTCCTTCTAAGATCTAAGGCAATAATTCTACTTTTGCCATGACTCACTTATTACTACATTATTTTCCAGCAATACCAATGAAATGTCCTTAAATGACTTATTAAAATCGTCATTATGTATCAAAATTGGATGTGGAGTTGCGGACACCAGCCCGTTGTACTTACTTAAAATAATTAAGGGGAACATGGCTGATTCAAACATGGAAATTGTCAAGGCAATGGTTAGAAAAAATGGTTGAAACTCAAAAAGGCAGAGGAGACTTACTTACATTCTATCCTAGAAATTAGAAAATGCTAGCCTAATTTGTGTTTTACCTCGCTGCTTGCACTCAAATTTTGCAAAATGTTTCATCTTCATTAAAAGGTATTCAGCATCTTAGAAGTAGACATACTCCGAGTAATCTATCTTTCTCAAACATTCTGTGGAGTGACCAGAACTCCTGATCATTACCTACTCAAATCTATGCAGGCACAGTCTAGGATCGATAGAACCAGTGGGTTTTTTTTTTCCCACTATTTCTACGATTCAAGGTGGTATGAAATCATAGAACTAGTGGGGAAACAAATTCCCACTAGTTCTACTGGTTCAATTAAACCATTTATAGTAGAACTCTTGGGACTTTTCACACAGTTTAGGGTTCAACTACGGCACAAACTACCAGGAGAATAGAAGTAGGCAGGAGGTATTAAAAACATTTTTTTTAAGATGAAAAATAAAGTATAGGTAGTAAAGTCCCACAAGTCCCAAGAGTTCTACTATAAATGGTTTAATAGGACCAGTAGAACTAGTGGGAATGATCCACAATCTAGTGCTATAGAAATATACAATACATGTAACTTTTATTAGAAATAGCTATACGTAATGACAGGATGAATCAATTTAAATTGTGCTTCAAGAATGTGCACGGATTTCCTTATTAGACTCGTAACAGTTTATAGTTATGTTATACCTAAATGTTTTTTTCTTTTATGTACAATACTCTGATAACAAGAAATATTATGACTTGCCTTGTTTGATGATACTCAATGCTGGTTTTTACATGTTATTATGACTATTATCATAAAAAACACATTCAAACTTTTTGTTTATATTACATATTATTCTCACAGCATTTGTTTGAGATTTTCCTTAAAAGTATTTTAGATGGTATGATTATACTTCGAATTGTAGAGCAATTTGATAACCTTTAATTACTGTAAGTTAAGAATCTAAAGGTTTTAGTTTATATAACATATTTGGAAGTTTTAACTTTGTTACGATTTTATTCTTTTTACCTACTTAAGTATAGACTACTTAATTATCTAACTATTCAAAACGTATAATATATACGTTATCACAGGAAAACATTATAATATTTTATTGATTGCCTTGAACCTAGACTTTGTAAAGACACCAAGTTTTTGGTCTTGATTAACAACAAATGAAGTCATTTACCTGTCTACAGTAAGCGAGTAGCAAGGCTTTTAAAGTTTTAAGGTCACACATTTTAAATTCAGCAGATAGGTGCTCTAGTTCACATGCGTCACCATCTGGTTCTTTGTGAAATAAAGCTCCGATTCCATATCCGTGACGAACGCTATTGCGGAAATCAAAAATAAAGTATCTAACTAAACTATAAGAAAATCGTTAAAATAAAAAGAAAAAAATATGGCATAATAATAAATAAAAACAAGAAATAACGTACCTTGTGTTTAGAACTCGGTAGGGAAGTCCTCAGTCTGGTTGTATTTTTATAGAACAGAATTAACTAACTATAAATCTGTGTTTTAGACACAACCCAAACCAGTTCGTGTGTTCCGCGAGCAAGGTCAATATTATTCACTTCTTGACATAAGTAAACGTAGAATCTGATCGAACTACAACTTTGATTTTGCGTTGCAAGCTATTGACCAATATTTTTGTATCCAGAACTATGAGACAGAGATAAAGCATAGCGTTCATAGAGTGCAAAACAGAGATGCAATACAAATTGGTGAATCATTTTCTGCTGTGAGTTACGGAACGCACAAAATGACACGCGTGACAGTTGCGATGTTATGAACCTAGACACCAATCAAATGTATATAATTATTGAATAAACGTGAATCTTGTAAAATGCAAAGAAAAGAGCCAAGAAAATTAATGGACTGTATAATGGTCGATAGAAATATAATTAAAAAAAAGAAATCACGTTTGTACAATACTGTTATAACTTTGACAAAAAATCGTACAATAGCAAGACCCTTCAAATGTTTAATAGTGGGTATGTTAGGAACGCACCAAGTTGATATTATTGACAATGTCAAAACAAAATGTCATAACACTGTAAACGTCAGATAAAGACGGAATAGACATCAGTTGGCGCGAATTTAGAACGTCTTTCATTGATCATGATCACACAATGGCCCATTTGGCCAGATGTTTACCCAGTATTCTACTTCAGTATGTTCAACTGGATTCAGATCAGACTGAAGCGAAAGGCTATTATTACACTACTGATTGTCTCGCAGGTTGTATATAGGTACCTACACTACCGTGTAGTAGGGCCCTAGGGTATTTAAGACCTAGAACCCAGAGGTCCTATTAGTAGCGTCTTCATGGATATCGCAAGCGCTAGTTCACAATGGGATGCTACTAGGTTAAGTGGCCCGGTTTCCACCAAAGCGGAGCGGAGACAAGAGGAGATCGGCCAATCTTTGTTTAGAAAAACTTGAGAGGTGTCAAGGAACACCCGGATGGAACGAAGTTATTGTTTTTATTTTTTATTATGTAAAAAAAAAAGAAATGTAGAAATGAAAATATCTGGCTTGCTTTCTATAAGAGAGAGAGAGACAAACAGAGAAACATGCGACGCCGCACAGCTTACAATAGCTTACTATAGCAAAAAGTGTCGTGACAACTTTTCGTAAGATTTTTTTCCGTCTAGACCCCTTTCACAACGCGCGCTAGGGAACTTCGTTCCGTTATTTACTTAATCTGGTCTTCGCCCTTCCTGCGATTGGTCGAATTTGGCACATCTCCTCTCCGCTTTGCCAGTCTCCGCTTAGGTGGAAACCGGGTCGCAGTACAACCCTCGCCAAACTTTGTGACCGCCTTGAATATAGTCGCGAGTCCGAACTTGCGCATGGTACAGTCGAGTGGACAATACGTAATCAACCAAACAATTTTCTAACATTTTTAATACTTATTTTATTATGTCAATTTATTTTTCTTGTGCGTCCCGCTAATACCCTGATTTTGTGTTCTGCGCAATGCAATGAGCCTAGTTTCGGGGCGGTCACAAAGTTTGGCGCGGGCCCTACTAGGTTTCTATGTAGATATTAGTTAGGTACTTACTTACCTACTTGAAGTTTCTAAAAGTAAGTAGGTACCTACAAAACTATTCATCAATGTAGAGCAACAACGTCTAAGCAGGTTATAATGAGTAATCTGATATCTTCCTTCCTCCCGTCCGCCGTTCGCTTATATTATATATAAATAAAGTTTGCCAACATCAAACACTAAATTAATTTTAAAAGTAAAATTGCATAACATCTATGTGCTTTGTATTAATATACCGTGAAAACCAATTAAACGGTACAAATTTGTTCTACCATATTAATATGGGGTTTTCATAAGCCACAGTGGAGCAAACATAATCCTGAAACTAAGGCAATATTCCGCACACGTCTTCCGCCCAACTATGATAACTGCTTGCTGAAGATATTCCCGTGTAATAGAAAACTTACATGATATACAATGTATTTTTGTATGTGGGTGGGAATTGTACCAGAAAATAAGGATTTTCGTTTTGTTGACTTTACCTTAAGTGAATGAAATAGTTATTTATTACACTTTTTAATGGTTATGTTTTACGGATATTTGTGACAAGCTTAAACTGTTTTGAAAAATAATGAATTACATAAGTAGTTAGATGAGAAGGTATCGAACCTAGTTTTCTAATGAAGTCAAGAATTAGGACGTCAGTAACGTCCTTATTCTCACTTTTCATTGCAGATTGGAGGCAGCTGGGATAATATTTTATCCTTGGTCAAGTCGCTTTTGCGGTTTTTACACCAGTTTGCGAGCGATCTGTGCTTTGTAACAAGTAAGAGGTAAAATAAAATATACTTACTGTAAAATAAAATATACCTACTGTAAAATAAAATAAACCTACTGTAAAATAATCTGTCACAATCAACATTGGCAGCTTATACAACAAAAATAGAAAACGAATTGAGAGGACCTACTCAGAAATTGTGTTCGAAATTCCGTTTAACTGACTTTTTCAGGGAGAAAAGTGTACGGGCTTAAGAAAACTCGAACAGCTCTCAACTCTTGCTTCCTTTGAGTGGGTAAACAAGTTAGGCGGTGTAGCGAACTTCTGTTTTGTGTCAAGTGAACCGTAGAATTTAAATTCGCGTAACCTGGAGATGGTGCACTGCGGTCGGCACGATGTGTATTTATTTTGAAGCGAAGAACATCAGTAATGTGGTTTTAGGAATAAGGATTGGATGTTTGGTCGGTAGATGGATAGGTAGGTTAGTACGGAACTTGTCTAGTTTTATGATATGAATTTAGGCACTTTATACAGGGTGTAAACGAACCCTTCACGCATCCGTCAACCAAGCATTCTGTACATCAAACTAAGTACCCCTACGCAAAAATTTTTGCTGGGAAATTACTTTTTTTTTTGGGGTCAAAAATCACATTTTACGGTAAAACTCAAAGTAGCACTCTTAAAACATTGTGGTAGTGGATGCTTTGAATAGTAAAGGGGTCATGGAGGTAATTTAAGTAAAGTTTAAACCTGAAATACTAGTATTTACAAAAACAGCTGTGAAAAATTTGGAACTTTGACCCCCAATATCTCTGTAACTAGGAGGTTCCCAGGTAGGGTCTAGAACAAAAAAGTGATCGCAGTGGTGGGGAGAACAAATGCCCTTCGTTTGCGTTAAGGGTACTTTTACACCCTATATAGCTTTAACATAAAATCACGTCTGAAATTCACGGTGATCTGGGAGTCGAACCTATGACCTTTTCCCAGCAGTAGCACAAACGAGGCCTTTTTAATTACCGTGCCTTTCTTCAGTGCACAATTTGGAGTTATTAGCCTTTTTACTAGTTCAGTGTTAAAAACTAAGTACCTTTTATAAAACATGAAGTTCCACGCGCCTTTTACATGGAAAGTATTCTATATTGGCGGCGCTATGGGCTCTTCATTTTTATGGTAATCTACCCCTAAGGAAAAAATATATAGATAGGCACCTCTATCTGTGTTTTAGCTACATTTTTATAAACAGATAAAACGGTTCCCTTCATATAGTTCCAACACCTTTCCTCGGAATAGTAGCGGAGATAGGTAACATTAAGGCTGATTTAGTGATACCTTTGCCTTCTTCTCGCGTCCCAACGTCAAGAAAAAGCTATAAAGGGTGGATGTAAAGGGTGTTATGTGCGTAATTATTTTTATTATCTGTTGGCAAGTTCCATTCATCATCACGCACGTTATTTATTGCTGACTCACGCTTGGCGTCCCGTTCGTGCCCTGAGCGTATTTTTCTCTATTACCGCGGCCCGAGGACAGAAGTATGATGACAATCATTTGTAAAGCTTAACATTGTGCTTCCCAACATTTGTATAGTGTCGGCAATAAAATGAGTTTATTTTGGACTGCTTTTATTATAATTAACAAAGTAATTGTGATTTAGAAAAGCCTCTTAAGTAGCAAACTTTTCTCTGATAGATTTTCTTTCCCAGAAGCTTTTAACAGCATTAGCTTCAAAGAAAAACAACTCTTACTTAAGTTGAACGGGTAGGTTTCCTTAATGAGGATCGAACAAATTCACTGTGCCTACTTAGCGAAAGGTTTCACCAACAATGCCTTGTCATCAACTACCAATTTCAGCAATTTTATTGATTTAGATAAATCTATATCTTTTGACTGCCTCGTAATCTCGTTGGTCTAGTGGTTGCAAGCGCGACTGCTGATCATAAGGTCCTGGGTTCGGATCCCGCGTCAGCCAAAGTGTTATTGGGTTTTTCCATCAAGTATTTCTCAGTAACAGCCATGGAGGTTAGTCTTTGCCCGGGTAAGGGCAATAGGCTTGCCCCCTATTAGGTACATGGGACTTACCTAACCATAACTTGCGAAATGTGGGTGTAGGTAGGTACTATTAGGTACACCTTTGCCGAACCCTTCGAGAATTACAGGCGTGATGTTATGTTATGTTTTATCAGCTAAGTATAAGTATATTTACTAATATTCCAGAAGCTTTTCAACTGATTGTAATGCAGCCTGTGTGTATCTTTGCCTTTGTTTTAAACTAGTGCCGGGGCTGCCACTGTGGGCATTTTCTCATTAGAATGTTCGTCGCTTTATTTTAATATCGATCTCAGTGCAGTTGCAGATAATTTATTTGAAAATAAACAAGCGCCATTACATAGAAACATACTTAATAAATAAATATGGATATTTTATTACGATAAACGATATCAGATATGGAACGTGTGAGTAATATTAAAACGTTAAGTAAATGAGATTTCCTGAACTCCTCAAATGTATTAGGAGATATTCCATTGTACGGAACGGTTATTGTCGATCTGCGAATAGATATTAATATCTACGTCGTATAAATACTCCTCTTATCGTAGATGTATGTAGGTATTTATACATCGATACTTACAAGTTACACCGTACCACTCTTTCCGTGTGTGTCGTACTCGTATGTTCGTGCTGTCATTGTCAATCTCTCATTAGTATTGTCATTCAGAGTTAAATGAATATGCTGTTACAAATTAAGTTTGGGTAATAAGTACGTAGGTAGGTACAGTCAGCATCAGAAGTAGATTAACACTACTAAGCAGGTTTTTTAAAACTTGTGAAATTCCAAAATGTTATGCTACTTCTGTTGCTGAATGTTCATAAATATTCGTTTATTTTGAACTAGTTTCAATTTGTGTTAATAGATGGCGTTGTTAGCTGAGCGTCGATTCCTGAATCGCGATGTTAAGATTCTCCGACGCTCACCTAGGTCAAAAAATGTAATTTTAGTTTTTTTTGTGTGTGAGCAGCAAGCACTGTGGATAAATATATTATACGCGCTTAATATAAAGTCCAGTGTTTCAATTAACCACCCTCTCCTAGTCGATCTGTCCATGGTCCTTCGAGCTAGGAGTGGGTAATATAGCTTTTTTACAATATCGAATCGAAACCGTATATCGATATTTGATATCGGATTCCGAATCTATATATTTTCTGAAACTATATATTGACGTACAATCGTAATATCGCTTGATGTTATATCGTATGAATCGTATCGTGCATAGTTATATCGTGAAATAGTTACACATACGCGTTTGTAATGCTATATTCATATCGTAATGCTATATTCATATCGCAAGGCGATATTATATACGATACCTCCTAGTTGGTAGATAGCAAACGATGATTTTCTTAATAAATTGGAGATAAATCACTTCGATTAGTTTTCCTAACAAAAACACACATAGCATCACGCCTGTAATCCCCGAAGGGTTAGGCAGAGGTGTACCTAGTAGTGTTGGTGTTTTCCTTACATATAAAAAATAAAATATTCTTTGAATATTATTTAACAGAACACTTCAAAATCATTTCTTCGCTTTCTATTTCAAGGTCAGAGGTCAGTTAACGGTGCAGTGCAATGCAATATGCATTATTATTTGGTTGTCAAATCATAATAATAGGGGATCGAACAAAAAAATAATCTGTCAGATAGATTTCCAAAAAATATTTTTACATATTTTTTCTTTTTTCACGTAAACAAAAAATTAAGACGATACAGTGCTTCGAAAACTCGTGAATTCCTCGAAAACGTCACATGTCAGTACATTTTTTACCTACAAGTGACGTCACAAGCCCCCACTCGTTTGACGTGTTTATTTCGTATTTTTTTATTAATTGGATAAAACAAAAAACACGTATCCAATATTTTTCGATAATCTAACTGACGGACTAAACAGAATCATATTTTTTTGACTCAGTCCGATCCCCTATTGTTGTCATGTCAAATCATAAAAAGGTCAAAAATTGAAATAACATCTCATAAGCTCAGCAAAATACTAAAGGAATCTTTAAAACAGTCTTAATGTGATAGTCATAAGGTTCCGAATAGTATGATTATAATAGAGCTACTTCGATTTTTGCCTCAGTTGCTAAGTGCCTAAGTGGTCCGTCAATCGTCGATACTCGACACTAGAGATTGTTTAGACCCACCTCAGCATTAAGGATACGATATCACAAAGAGTATAGAGCGATGTTGTTGTGAATCGAAACGCGGCGTATACAGTACCTAATATCAATATCACGTCGAGTACGATTCGCTCACTCGCTAATTCGAATCGGTACACAATATAGTGTTTCGCCCAATATATAGTTTTGGTGTAGGCTGATATCGGATTCGTGATATTCCAACGATATATAGATTCAATATCTATATACGTTTTGTATCGCTCGAGCCGGATGTGGTCGGGAGTGTTTGTGGTGGTTCCGGTGGTGGTAGAAAACCTACCACTCTTCGCGTCATTACTGGGCAGTGGATCGCTGTCCAGAGCAAACCCCTTCAACCGGGGTACACCAGGTGAGAGGTGTTCGTGTTCCTGGAGCTGGAGGTGGAACCGGCTGTACCAGGGAGCAGCCTGGAGCAGGGAGCAGTCAGTGGAGCGTGGTGCAGCGCTACTGGCAGGCAACAGCTGGAGGGACGGCGCGAAGGAGGTGACGTGCGGCAGAGGGCGCCACTTGTGGTGCAGTACAGCGCGCCGCGATACGGTGGTGCAGCATTGTGTCAGTGAGTGAGTTATTGGTGAAATAAAATAAAACCGTGAGTACATTTTACATCTGTATCAGGAAGAATAAAATAAATCTCTAGAAAAAGTGCAAGTCCGAACGTAACTTCTTTGAAAATAACTTTTAGTATAAATTTTTAGAAGTTGTGAATTTTTATG
Source organism: Diarsia brunnea (assembly GCA_949774965.1). NCBI lineage: Eukaryota > Metazoa > Arthropoda > Insecta > Lepidoptera > Noctuidae > Diarsia > Diarsia brunnea. Next base: position 8,664,178 of record OX459008.1, on the reverse strand, counting down.
TGTAAAGTGGTTCAGACGGGGAATCCATGCCCGATCTTGATCTGTACGACTTATTTGTTTGCAACTTGTAATATTTTATGTGTGAATTGGCTCTGACGGGGAACCTATGCCCGATTTTAGACAAAAGTAGCAAAACACTTGTGAATTTTAAACCTTTTAAGTTGAAGATTTTATTTTTTTGGTAAATTCGTATTAAGTAATTGTTTCAAAATGGAGTCCTTCCTTGCTATACAGGAGGAATTAAGCACTAAAATGAATAAGGCAAAGTCCAATTTAAAGAAAGCTCCTAAGGAGAGGTTAACCCAAGGGTATATAGAGACACGTCTAGAAAATTTGGAACAATTATGGAATACGTTCACAGCCACCCATACTGAGATTTTAAGTAAAATTAAGAAGGTTGAATTGGCTAACTCGAGTTATATTAAAGATGGTCTTTATGATGAAGTTGAGGAATTTTATGTAGACTTTAAAAGTGATTTAAAAGAATTATTAGCGAAAGGACATTCAACCACGCTAAGCATGGATTCAAAGTCTATTTGTCAGGACCAAAAGAGTAGAGTCAAGTTGCCAGAAATTAAAATTCCCTCATTTTCGGGAAAATATTCAGAGTGGCAAACATTTAGAGATTTGTTTGTGGGATTGGTGCATGAGAATTCTTCTCTTGATGATGCACAGAGATTTTTTTATTTGAAGGCTCATTTATGTGGGGAGGCTGAGCAACTTTTAAGAAATATATCGGTAACATCGGATAACTATGACATTGCATGGTCTAAATTAGATAAGATGTACAATAATAAAAAGTTTCTCGCAAACGGTATTATGAAAAGATTACTTGGTCAAAAGACGTTATCCTATGAATCGGCAAACGAGATAAAAAGGCTTTTTACGACTACCTCAGAATGTTTGGAGTCGTTAAATAATTTAGGAGTGAAGGTTTCTTCCTGGGATCTGATTGTTGTACACATAATAAGCGGAAAATTAGATAAAGAGACCAGGAAATGTTGGGAACTTCAAGTGGCTTCAGATTCAAGTAATGAGTTTCCTACATTTGAACAGTTTTCAGAATTTTTAAATAGTCGATTCAGAGGTTTAGAAAATTTAGATAAATCAGAAATCAGGGAAAGACATCAGAAGGGAACTCACTCCTTACATGTGGTTAAAGATAAAAAGTCAGTATCGTGTGATTTTTGCTCAGCCGATCATAAGATTGCGTCTTGTCCAAAATTTTGTAAAGAGACAACTGAAGTTAGGCGTACTTTTGCTATTGAACATAATTTGTGTTTCGTTTGCCTACTCAACAACCACTCTGCCAGACACTGTAAAAACACTCTCAGATGCCAGGTGTGCAAACGCCGCCACCATTCTTTATTACACCAAACAGGTGTTTCTGGGTCGGTAATTGGTGAGGGTAACAAGGGGGCTCACGAGGAAACCTCATCAGCCGTTGTAGCGGTGATGAAGGAAAAGGATACAGCCGCGCAAGCGGAGGGGTCAAGTAAACCACTAGTCGCGTGTTTCTCGTCGGGAACTGGTCGCAAAACTGTTTTATTAACTACTGCGTTAGTAAAGGCGAAGTCAAGAGATGGGAGCTATCGAGTTGTTAGGGCTTTACTTGATCAAGGATCACAAGGTTCTTTCGTTACGGAATCCACGGTCCAATTTTTAGGATTACACAAAACGCCAACCAGGCAAATTGTGATAGGCGTAGGCGGTGAAAAAGGTGCGACGGCTAAGTCAACCGTTGTACTTCAATTGAGGTCTAGGATAGATCCGACTGTCCAAATAAATGTAAAAGCGTTTGTCTTGAAATCTGTCACTGCTCTTCTCCCAGCTACGAAAGTAACTCGGGTAGAATGGGTAGATTTGATCGATGATGATTTGGCTGATCCAGATTACGACAGACCTAATAAAATAGATGTTTTATTAGGTGCTGAAGTATACAGTCAAGTTATTCAGGAGGGCATTAAAAGGAATGTTGGTGGAACTCTTTTAGCGCAAGACACCACGTTAGGTTGGATATTGTCAGGAACCTTTGAAGTGGATCAAACTAGTAGTTCCTCACACATAACCGTGATGCATTTAAGCTTAGAAGCAGATAACCTGCTTACAAGATTTTGGGAACTAGAAGCGGAACCATCTAGTAAAAAGATGCTCACGGAGGAAGAAAATAAATGCGAAGCTTTATACACAGCTACTACTGAACGTTGCGAGAGTGGTCGTTACATAGTAAGGCTACCATTGCGGGATGTAGACCCGGTCAGCATGGTTGGTGATTCAAAGGGAATCGCTGAAAAAAGATTAAGATCGTTAGAAAATAAATTCAGAAAAAACAGCAAATTCAAGGAAGATTACACGAAAGTTCTTGTAGAATATTTGGAGCTGAAACACATGAGAAAGGTTGCAGATGAAAACAAAACTCAAAATGCAATCTACTTACCTCACCATGCTGTTATCCGGGAGGATAAAGAAACGTCAAAGGTTCGGGTCGTATTTGATGCTTCCTGTAAAGGAACTAATGGGATGTCACTTAATGACAATATGTTAATTGGTCCTAGTTTGCAGCCGGAACTCCGGCACACTATTATGCGTTGGAGAACACATCGGATATGTCTCGTAGCGGACATAATCAAGATGTACCGGCAAGTGTTGGTAAACAGGAAGGATGTAAGGTTACAAAGGATACTCTGGAGAGACAGTCCTGAAAAAGAAATAGAAGTATATGAGTTGGAAACAGTTACTTTCGGGACGGCAGCGGGACCATATCTAGCTGTAAGATCGCTTCAACAGTTAGCGCAGGATGAGTGCCAGGATCAACCAGAAATCGCAAATGTCATTTTAAACGATTTTTACATGGATGACTTGATGACCGGAGCTGAAACCGAAGAATCCTGTTTTAATATATACACAGAGTTGACCAAGGTGTTAGCCAGAGGAGGGTTTACATTACAAAAATGGAAGAGCAATAGCCAAGAATTATTAAATAGCATTAAGGATGGGAATGATGAAGCGTTACAGATAAAAATAGACGATGTATCAAAAGTATTAGGACTTACCTGGAATTCGCGCGACGATTGCTTCCAATACTATCTGGAACTTAAGCCGGTAGCAGGACCTGTAACGAAAAGAAAAATTATATCCGATATCGCAAGATTATTCGATCCATTGGGGTGGCTAGCACCGAGCATAATCATAGCAAAGGTGTTGATTCAAAAGCTGTGGTTAGCAGGGTTGCAATGGGATGAAGAAGTTCCCAACAACTTATTAAAAGAATGGTATACTTACCGTAATAATTTGGCTTCCATAACAAACCTGAAAATCCCGCGATGGCTGCTCATGCGTTCCAATAATGTAAAGACTGAGCTGCACGGATTTTCAGATGCCTCGAAGGTAGCATATGCAGCAGTTATCTATGTGAGAGTCGTAGATAATACCGGTAGTATCCATGTATCGTTAGTAACGGCGAAAACGAAGGTTGCCCCCATAAAGCAGGTGTGCATTCCACGTTTGGAGCTTTGTGGTGCAGTACTCTTAAGTAGTTTGATGGTTGAAGTCGGCAAGGTTCTGGATATACCAAAAAGTGACTGGCACATGTGGACGGACAGTGAAGTGGTTTTGGCGTGGCTTAACAGTCATCCAAGCCGTTGGAAAACCTTCATTGGCAACAGAGTCTCCCATATTTTGACCATCACAGAAGCACAACACTGGTGTCATATACCATCAAAGCAGAATCCCGCAGATTGTGCATCCCGTGGTGTCTCTCCTGCAGATGTGGTTGGCACATCTATATGGTGGGATGGTCCAGAGCTTTTAAGACATCAAGTAGTTGAATATAAGAAGCCAAAGAATAATACTACTCATTTGGAAGAAGTAAAGGTGCACACATCTATTATTGAAGTTGGGTTTTGGAACAGGTATTCGACATTGTCTAAGCTAGTACGAATAGTTGCTTACTGTCGTCGATTTTTAACACTTCTCAAGGAACGGTCAACTAGGTGTAAAACAAAATATTTAGTTAAGCAAGAAATCGAGGAAGCTCTCAAATTTTGTATAAAGAGATGTCAAGAAGAAAGGTTTTCTGAAGAGTTGATGAATTTAAGAAATAATAAGCCTTTAGAGAACAAGAAAAATAGCTTAAAATCATTAAATGTATTCCTCGATTCTAATGAAATAATAAGAGTTGGAGGCAGATTGGAGATGTTGCAGCTCGGCTACGATCGTGTGCATCCCATTCTAATTCCAAAGGAGTCATTCTTGACAAGCCTTTTGGTAGCTGATGCGCATAGTAAAACAATGCATGGTGGTCCGCAGCTTATGGTGACATACTTGCGCTCAAAATATTGGGTAGTCGGAATTAAGTTGATTGCAAAAAGGTATGTTAGGAATTGTGTCAGGTGTATTCGTTACGCCGCCACCACCAAGTCGCAACTAATGGGTCAGTTGCCAACTGCACGTGTTACACCGAATAAACCATTTTTAAGTAGCGGTGTGGATTATGCGGGTCCAATAAGTATTAGGATGTCAAAGGGTCGCGGTAATAAGTCCTACAAGGGCTACATAGCTTTGTTTATTTGTATGGCCACAAGGGCGGTGCATCTAGAAGCTGTAAGTGAATTGAGCACAAAGGGTTTTTTAGCTGCTTTCAAGCGATTTGTAGCTCGGCGTGGTCGATGTGCGCAACTACACAGCGACAACGGAACAAATTTTGTAGGGGCAGCGCGGGAGTTACTTTATTTGTTCAATGAGGAAAGGTCAGGAATAAATCCCGAATTAGCAGAGGAGTTAGGTAATAATGGTACGGAGTGGCATTTTATTCCCCCTCAGTCCCCCAATTTTGGAGGTCTTTGGGAAGCAGGAATAAAATCCACAAAACATCACCTTAAGAGAGTGATTGGCAACTCGACTCTGACCTTTGAAGAGATTACCACAGTTTTGGCTCAAATTGAGGCATGCCTTAATTCAAGACCATTAACATATGTTGAAGATCAGGATAAACTAACCATTTTGACTCCAGGTCACTTTCTAGTAGGGGAATCTCTTGTTTTGCCACCTGATTCGAACTATGAAAGGGCAAATGTTGGTAATTTAAGACGATGGCAACTGCAACAGCGTATGATGCAGGAATTTTGGCGACGATGGTCGCACGATTATCTTAACCAATTTTTGCAACGGCATAAATGGCAAAATAAAATTCCGGAGCCATCTGTCGGTGACATAGTGTTAATCAAGGAGGACAATTTGCCCCCTGGCAGGTGGTTGTTGGGCAAGGTAACCCTAAAACATCCCGGATCTGATGGTGTTACCAGGGTGGTGACACTACGGACATCATTGTCCACGATAAAGAGACCTACTTCAAAATTATGTTTGTTGCCTCTAACAGAATAAATGTATGGATTGTTTATTTTTATTAAATGCAATCTCATGTAATGTCATTTACATGTCTGTTAATATTATATAGTTTTTAGAAATACAATGTTTAGTTATAAGTTCAGCACTTAATTTCAAGGTTGTTTAGTTTTTAGTTAGTAATTATTTTTGGTCATCAAGGCTGTACACAAATTAACGTTGTCTTAAGAGTCAGTCTTGAAGGACATTTGCCATAATGTCCTTGGTGGGTGGAATGTTCATAAATATTCGTTTATTTTGAACTAGTTTCAATTTGTGTTAATAGATGGCGTTGTTAGCTGAGCGTCGATTCCTGAATCGCGATGTTAAGATTCTCCGACGCTCACCTAGGTCAAAAAATGTAATTTTAGTTTTTTTTGTGTGTGAGCAGCAAGCACTGTGGATAAATATATTATACGCGCTTAATATAAAGTCCAGTGTTTCAATTAACCACCCTCTCCTAGTCGATCTGTCCATGAGTGAGTGGATGCTTGCTACGTAATCGTTCTTTTACTTAAAAGGTCGACTTAACACCTATTATTATCTGATCCCGTCTCTTCCATCTCCATTTAAATTTTAAGAAAGCATAAACAACAGCTAAACCTTCAGTGTCAGCTTCTAAAAAAACAAACACAACGTTTCTCCTACCGTTAAGTACAATATCACAGATTTACACCAAAAAAGGATGGCGTTTGCATAAACATTTCACAGCAAATAAAAAACAACTGTCGAGTGCGAATCTGGAAGTGGCACGGGCGCAACAGAATCAGTAGGGCGGAGTTCGCTAGCTTTATCCTCATGAGAAATTAACCGTTCCATTAGTTTTAATTCACTCGACGCCGGCACGGTTCGTTATTTCTGCTATATTCAGTATAAAAATGCGTTAAAACATTGCTATTGCGCTTAACTAAAACTAAAAATGAGATATGGAGTGTAAAGCGCAATATTGCGAGGTTATGCTGAGTGGTCCCAGCAACGTGTTTGATCGAGACATTTCTATGTTTATCACAAAAAAATAGAAAAAAAGGAATAGGGCTTCTAAAAGCAGTGTGTCGAGTTTTCCGAGAAAGATTGTGTATAAAACTCGCTTCTTTGTCATCGTCGATTGTTTTAGGGTCGACTGAATACACGAGAAGGACTATTTATAAACTTATAGCAATTCTTCAGTACTTATGTTATATTTTTCTGGGATTCTTATATTAGATTTGCCCGGCATGCCAAACGAGCGTAATTTTGTGAGTCGTGAGTCGCAGAATTTCGGTCGCAAAAATTCGGCTGCAGTAGGTTTCATAAAAAAGTCCTATTTGATACACAGGGCGACGCAAAATGAGTTCTTCTGCGCTCGTCTGGATCCCAATGGAATTTCTGCCAGGCAGAATTTCTGCGACTCACGAGTTCACGACTCACAAAATTACGCTCGTTTGGCCTCACCCTAAGTACCTACCATGATTCCAAAAATCAGAACACATTTTTTCATTAAAAAAAAAAACATTACATAATACACATACATTTTAATCGTGTAGGTTTTTGCAATATTGTAGGAAACAGCAGCTGATTTTAAGGCTCCGTATTTTTTAACAACCAACAAAATTTTTCTATGCTTGGATGTCTAACACTCCTAATAAACTCGATGTCCCAATTACCCTCAAACTACTGTCAATTTCAGTCACATTCCCATCATGTTAAAGCGAAATACACAGATTTAGAATGTACGTTAACAATCATATTTTTGTAGAAAAAAAAAAGCCATATTTTGGAAGCTGGAGTTGCGGCATGTGACATGACATGAGGGTGACTATGTGATTGGCATTTGAATATCACCAAATATTCGCGTAGATATCTAATTTCTTTACTGCCGTAAAAAGTGTCGAAAGAATCAATACCCAACTGATCCAAATTATTTTTATTGGAGAAACTGCACACAACTACTTTAACAACTTAATCCCCATCACGAGTCCCCACAATCACCGCTCAACAACTAGGTTGAGGATAGCCAGACTTGTGCCTCCCGGGCCTACTCACGGTAATAGTGGGATTTTTGTCGGTAACCGTTTGACATAACTTAACTTTCCGTGCTTCCACTACGGAGGGTATCTGTGGGAATTTCTACGTAACAATAAAAAAAGATAAGCAGCCACTTTATGGAAAATACTGGCTTAGCTGCACCTGGGTATAATACTTGGGAACAGGCAAGGTAGATGATGATTGTGAAGTTGGGCTAAATAACTTAATTTGAAATCTTCTTACAAAATTACTCCTAGCGACATTACATTTTGTCAAACATGGATGATCATCATCATCACCATCACCAGCCTACAGCAATCCACTACTGGATATAGGCCTCTACAATCGCATGCCACTTAGATCATCTCAGCTGCTATTTGCTACCACCCTGCTAAGATCGTCGGAAACATGGATGATTTTGGCAAAGTCACTCAATGTAACGATTTATGAGAAAGTCCGGTCGGTTTCTGCAGAAGACATGGCAATTTCTCTCCGTACAGTTGAAACAAAATAAGAAAAACAAGGACATAGAGTACAATGTCGTATAAGTTGTAAGACAAATAGAATTGCTCTCTAGTACGACCAGGCTATCGCCATTTATGCGCCAATGCAGTTCTTCAATTCAATTTGTTATCGCAGTATGGCTTCAAACGATACATTGGAGAGAGAAAAGTGTCATACTATTTGCATTATAATATTATTTATTGAACGTAACTGACTCACTAGCGATTCTACGAAGGTTTGAAGTGGTTTTTACGTTTATCAAGAAAGTATGATATGCTTGCATCATACTTGAAGGGGAAACTAGAAGTTCATATACATCTCTATCTACTTGTGGTTAAAGGTGGGTATTTTATGCATTCAATTTTGGCAGTCAGATTTAAGTCACATGCAAAAGAGTGCGAGCCAAATGCCGTTAGCAGGGTATACATCCTGAGCCCCCGTCAGGGCTGCGGGTTGTTCGAAAGAGATACCGCGGCCTCGGCGCAAGGGCTAAGAAGGAACATGGGTGGTTTTTAGTCAGTACAAGTCTGACACTCCCTTTCGCTCTGCCCAGAGCGCGAGGGGTTATTTGATAATTTCCCACCCCACGAAAAAAAGGGTAAACATCCTGATCCCGGACTACTAGTGAGAAAACTCGATAAAATAAAACCATAATCCTTTGCCCTTCCTGGAAATCAAACCCGGTTTTGGCAGTCAATCATGTAGTATTTGCAGAAAAATCCAATTACTTACACTTTTACAAGATGTTTGAAGAGAGTTAAATACCTCTTTAGCTACTTATAGAAAGGTAATTTCGTTTTTCAAAAGCACCCTTTGATTAGAAATTCAGAATGTACCTATAAATAAGTAGAGCGTTGAGAAGTTATTAGGTTCGAGATTTTTCCTTTCCTTTTTACATCGGTAGCTTTATTTTCTGTATACGGAATTTTCATAGCTTTTCCTGAAGCTGCCTGAAGGAATTCTAAAGGAAAAGAGAAAATAAGACCTTCCATTTAAAACACGACAGTAATTTTGCTTGTCACAACAATATCAGACTCCGCGTGGACTATAAATATCTCCAAGAGCAGCACTACCTGAACAATAAGACGAAGGATCCTCTCACAATAAAATATGTGTTTTATCTGCAACTAATTAAAGACGAAACTCTAACTGCGCTAAAATACAACGCCCTTAAACTTCGTATATTGTATCCACCCTGTAATTGCGTCTGCGTCCACGAAACATGCGTAAACGAGTTCTGTTTCATTAAAGGTATAATTTTTCCTAAGTCTCATTACTTCGGTGGACGGACGTAAGGGTAACAAAGACTAGCCGACCACCTCGGAAAGTTTACGAGCAGCCTGCAATATTGTGCGTGGAAACTTAATGAAAAGGAAACACCGTATTGGCTGTACATAGGTACGTTCTAGACCCTTGCTCGGAACAGAAACTATGCAATACTACCTAATAAAGAAAAGGAATGGACGAACTGAGTGGGATTAATGTTTTTGTGTTTCATACGTCTTCTTGATCCCTCCCTTGATGTGTTTATCTGAAAGATGTTTTTTATATAGACACTTGGTTTTTATGGCCAGATGGATTGTTTTAAAAGTAGTGTTTAGTAATTCCACAATACGCCGACTGAAAATACTTAATAAGTCACCTGTGCAAACTACTTTATAAGGTAAAAGGGTCTCATAAACTGAATCCGTTTCGGAGAAAAACCGATATACTATACTGTACATTGAACGCATTGGTATATACGTCGATAATATTTACCCTGTAAGTACCTACCCAATGGGTAGAAACGAGCATTTTAATACAGGAATTACTCTTAATCATCATGTAAATTAGTTTCCAGTTCACTAGAGATTTTAAATTAAATACCTATCTCAACAATTTTGTGACTTTTTGTAAAGAGTTATATTCTTACTTACACGTGCCATTGCTTCTAAAAATAGCTAACAATATTAGCTTGTTCACCCGTAACTTATGAAAACTAAAGTGGAGTCCCTTTATTTATATTTTAATTTTTGTTTTGGGTGTAGGAGGACTATCTATCTGACTATCTTGGGCTAGTTTAGAAGTTATTTTTGTGCGTAGGTGTTTTATTTAACACAGTAGGTATACTTAAATATTTGTGACTTTCTATGGTGGTGTTGGTAAACATTTGTGAAAAGTATACGAAAAAACCTTGTGCAAAAAAATTTTGTCTTCCAGCCTTTTTAGTTGTGGTAAGTATTTATTTATTTATTTAAACACACACATACTATCATTACAGGCTAACCTAATACAACAGTGTAGTTATAGTTAAATTTTACAATATGAGACTTACAATTAACAATCTAGACTAAATGTTAACAACCTAAACATCAATAAGAAACATAATACTTAACAATCTAGACTAAATTTACAAAATACGGCCCGTGTGAATTCACTCGGAGTGCAATTGAAGCAGTCAATTTGTTGTGTGTGACACCATATTGACACGCATTGTACACGCAGCGCGCGCGTCGGGTATGATGGTATCTCGCCTGGTTAAACCAAGTTTAAGAGCTGATTTGAGAAGTCGGTTTAAAAAAATCGAATAGGTGGAGGAGCTCGTTCAATTTTTTCCAAAAAAACGTGTGTTATATCACTCAGTATCTGCCAAGCCGAAATAATAATAATACCGATAACACGATTGCTAACAACGCATTTCATTAAAACTAATAGTTTTAATCACGCTCCATCGGCTGAATAATACCATCAGACAGCCCTTTGATTGTCTTATAGCTACACATATAAGATGTAACTAATTTAAATTCCTTAATCAAGTTAGAGAGTGAATGAGGCAGTGAGGGCGTGGAACCACAAAATGGCTTACTATGGGTATATTTCATAATGTAATGGAGTTTTAGAATATTGTGTCGATACTTGAATACGGTCGATTTTTGGATATGTGTGATGTGGGAATGAAGCTTTATCGTAAGAAAACTGTTTTAAAGATAAAACAAAACAAACTAGCTAACGCTGGATTCAGTGTACGCGCATAGTCAGGAGGTTCCTCTCTCAAGAGCCCTGACCACCGGTAGCTCGGACCCTGTTCCCAATGCCGGTGGGCTACTACTTTTTATATATATATATATTTTTTTATATCTTTTTTTTTTAAGAAATATTTAAAAATGTATTTAGTATGTAAGAAAATGAATAAAGGAAATAATAATAATATGTATTATGAAATCTGTACATGATATATTAAACTCTGTCTCTTGAACTAGACCATCGTGTATCTTAAGAAATAGTATCCTGTATTATCGACACAATTATATGGTTTGATCGGTTTCCTGAGTCTATGTTAAAAGTATTGTCACCATGTCTACAACTTTCTAATACCTGAAGGAAAAAACGTATGGTGAAAAGATCAGATTTTAAATTCTTCACTTCCAAACATACACTACTCTGGAGGATTTGGTTTATAGACTTGATTGGTGATTACTGCGGTTTGTTCACTAGGATACAGTTTATGTCTAGATTTGAACTAAACGTAGTCAATTTAGTGTAAATATTAATAGGTAGAGTCACGAGCACCTAAAGTATTCACGAAGCGTCTTTGAAAAGTGATTTTCTCCTACATTTTGTCAGCCATTTTACGAAATAAGTCTTGTATATCAAAGTAGAAACCGTCATTTCCTAAGAAAAAAAATTCTTTAGAATTTTGCTAAGTATATACATGTTATTACGTTACAGTTATTTATTTTGAAATTTCAAAGCGCTTAGTTGACGCTTCTCGTGACCCAAGGGCTGGCTTTTATCTTGGCCAGAGGCTAAGTGTTGCTAGCTCGCCGTCCGTCCGTCTTATAACGATGACAGGCCGTGTCGACGGCGCGTTCGTGTTCCACGCGCGCCTCAAAGAGATGTCAGCAACATGGAAGGGGCCCGCAAGGGCCGACGCCCGTCGGGTCTGCGGGTTGTTCGAAAGAGATACCGCGGCCTCGGCGCAAGGGCTAAGAAGGAACATGGGTGGTTTTTAGTCAGTAGAAGTCTGACACTCCCTTTCGCTCTGCCCAGAGCGGGAGGGGTTATTTAATGATTTCCTACCCCCCCCCAAAAAAAAAGGCTAAGTGTTGCTATACAACGTGGCAATGAGGAGCAGTTTTTTTATGCCTTTTTATAGTTTATTTAATAGTTTTTATTAATGTTCAATTGTACATAGTTTACCCTACCTAAATATTATATCACTCTGCAGTTTACGTCAAAAAGAAACAGTTGTTGAGAATAAAAACTCACTCAGTAAAAAAAAGAAACAATAAAAAGTGCATTGTTATAAAAGCGACGGAACAGTATTGTGAACAGAGAGTATAGTTCGATAGTAATCGCTTTACTAGAGATCGAAACGACATCGATACTTGTGATGGACTTATCGATATTCTATTCAATTTGTGGTGATCGAGATATTTATTGTCAGTTGTAAGCTGCATGGTTGTAAGGGTTTCAATTTATTTGGAAAGAACCCTAAAACTGTTTTTTTAAATAAAAGTAGTCTGTTAGTCATTATCTGTCAGTAAAATAACTCAAAATCGGTCCACTCGTTTCGGAGATTAGCTGGAACAAACAGACAGACAGACCAACAGACAGACCATAGTTCCGACTATGGCGACTAGCCTATAAATATGCCACGCAATTTGTAAGGGCCGACAAATTTATTGCCAAAGATTTTTTAAGTATAAAATGTTTTCCGCTTTTAATCCCGTTAAAGGTATAATCGATTGTAACATCGTGTGTCGGCAGTCATTAATAGATTAAAGCCAGTGACGGCCGGCAGCCTCAAATAAATCCCATTTACACTGTGAACGGCCATTTTGTAACAGCTCCATTAAGACTGGATCGTTTAATAATTCAATGGATGTATCGTCATCCTTACTGTGATTAGGAAGTAGAAATGTCAAGATTAGCAGGAATAATAACTCTTATACGGCTCATCAGTTTTAAGAGCAGATATACATAGATATGATCTAACTGACGGCACGGTTGGCGCAGTGGCTGAGCGATTGGACTGCTGCGCTGCGTGTCGCGGGTTCGATTCCCGCACGGAACAAATATTTGTATGGTCTACAGATAGTTGTTTCGGGTCTGGGTATTTGTGTATGTGACTTTAAATGTTTGTGAACGCACCCACGATACAGGAGAAATTCCTAGTGTGGGGCAACGTTTTTAAAAAAAAAAACACAAAAACTGGCGAAGTGTGCGGGGTTACACCTCGACCTAACCCTTCGGGGGTTAGGTTAGGGTTAGGTTATGATGTTAATACATAATTATGTATAGCAAATAAGAAAATAAAAAAATAACTGAGATACAAATGTAAAGGAAAGAAAGAATTAAATGTTAGCCTTGGGTTAAGTTGAAACAGAATGAAAAAATGAATCAACATAAGCATACATTATTATTTATTCATACAAATAAAACAACCAAGCCTGCTTTCGCCAGTTTTCCAAAAGGTGCTGTCAAACGAGGGAAAAGAAATCGCGCGACTTACGCCTGTCAGTCTATCAAAGGTGTTGTCAACTTGCTTTCCAATAACACGCTCTCATTCGCTTTAATATTATACACGTACATAAAACGAATGGAAATCGACTTACTATCAATTTGTATCAATAGAATATGAAACGGGGAATACGAAAAACGTTTTGTGGCAAAGTAAACAGAAATCTCCTGGAGGCGAAATCGTTTTATAAAATAAAGTAAGTCCAATAATTCAACACTTCGTCGCTCCTTAGAGGGTGAGAGATATAAAATGGAGAAAAACGTTCCTAATTCAGTTTGCTCCGGCGAACGGTGTACTCCGCAGCCACTAGGTCTTTACATCGAGTGGAAGAGGAAATAATATCTATCGATGGATGGGGACTCCCTACAGTTGGCTTTGAAAACGACGACTTCGCTTACTCAACGTAATGGTAGTGATCGTACCATTCGTAGCACCGTATATAAAACTAAGAAAAAGTCTGTTCTTTCTTCCCGTGTTTGATAGTTCTATTCCGTTCCTAGATCGTCTGCGGAGGCGTAAAATTAAGTCCCTGTCTCGTCTGTCGCTGACGCAGCGAGCAAATTAAACCTAAAGGTAGCGAGGAAATAAATAATGTATAACTTAGTGCCTAAGAGCGTACAATTGAAGTGTGAATAAACAAAGAGCGTAATATATACGTAGTTTATTTAATGCATTAACCGACGCTCCGCTCCGAATCCGGCGCTTGAATACAAGACGAATTGAGTACATTATCTACAGTAACATTCCCGGGCTAGTTAGCTCCTTGTTCACGGTGGAAACTTGTCTACGTCGCGTTCAGAAAGGCGGGGGAGGGCATAGGAGTGGCTTTTATGCACCCAGCGCCACGCAAATTGTAGCGGAATGCCACGCTTCTAGACTGATTGCAGAGACTGTATAGTAGGTACTATGTACCGCGGGCGATGTGAATAACCGTGGTGAGATGTCGAGGAGTTTCTATACAAAACAAACTCTTCAATAATTCAGGCTGTGTTAACTGAGTGAATGCCAAACGGGAGTTGAAACCGTGCTTGATAAATAACTTTATGTTTAGTTGGCCATCTGCTATTGGGAATGTTGCTTTATGTTTTGCGGTAGATATGGGTCGCCACAAACTTTAAGTTTTATTATCTCACTTCTTACTAGTAGGTACTTATTATTATATAAATGTGAAAGTTTCAAATGATGATTGACGGATGTTTGTTACTTTTTCACGCAAAAAGTCCTGAACGCGTTTTAAATGTTTTGTACACAAGTTGTATATAACCTGGAATAACACATAGGATATCTAGTAGTGTACAGTAGTACGATCCCGTGGGACCAAGCTAGTTTCTAATAAAATATGTAGTTAAACAACAACAATTATTGATTTAATAAGAATTCTGATATTTCTACGACATCACATACTCCCAATTGCACACTATACAGAGCTGCTAATATTTGATAAGTCAATGTTTCTCTTTGCTCTTAATTTTATATACTCTCAACATTTTTAAAGTACTACCAATTATGGAAAGGAGCGAGACGACCCCAACACAAGTATTATTAATTACTTACTGGGGCTGTTTCATTCACATTTGTAAATGTTACCATTTGAGACAGAATAAACATTTTATAATATTTTATCTTTATTCAAACACTCTTAAACTAGGTGCTCTCACAACCGTGAAGGAATACATTGTGAGGAAACCGGCGGCATGTCTTAGAACCAAAACAAATCGATGACATATTATGTGACATCTACCAACCCGCAGTGGGCCTGCGTGGTGGTTTATAGCCTATCCCTCTCCTAGAGAGGAGGCCTGAGTCCCTGCACTGCGAACAATATAAGCTGATGATGATGATGATGAAACGAGGTGCATGCAACTGACTCAGAAGTCAGCTTTCCTCTGTAGCAACATGACCTAAAAATAAAAATGCAGATAAAGAACAGTTACAAACAATACTCATTTTTGTTCCATGTTTACCTCACCTGAATATCAACGTGTTGTTCTTGTGTATCTTTTAAAATTGGCTGTTTTCCTACGATAATACACGCTAACACTTTTCCTATTAACCTTCGGGAGCTTCCTAAGCTTGTGTTAGGCGTTCACGATAGACGGTAGACAAAGTTTTAAGCTCGTTCTCACATAATCTCCAGTCCGTACTTCGTCGAGGTCGAGATTAATCGTAGATAACTACATTATTATATGCTTTAGGCTTTGGACTTGATTGTTTTATTCTGCAATGAAATTATTCTTTGGTACTTTCTAATTAGTTTTGTCGTTAGAAAATAAGTAAGACTCTATTGCTCAGTGTCACTGTCTACGTTATTTTCAACTAGCTGTCGCCCGCAACGTCACCCACATAAAGGTTTGAATTTATCCCATAAATATCCTAGGTCCTATAATAACCCGGGGCTTGTTCACTTTCGTGAGAATTTTCGTAGAATTCTATTTCATAGCGTTCAGCCAGTAAGGTGAGAAAACCAAAGACAATTTTTTTTTTGGTAAGGCCACTCGTAGCCAACTTACATATTACTTATATAAGGTTGCCGTACTGTGCAACTGGATCTTAAGACAGAATTATCTTCTTATACTTTCGAATTTAAAGGCTGATAGACTAACTGGGTTGTGGAGCCCGATCCATGTAAAATACTGGTATTTAGAGCTGCATACGGTGAAATTCGAAGCCGACCCCAACGTAGGGCAGTAAATATTCCAGCAAGTTTTTCATTCCCGAGGGAGACTTTTTCTGGTTTTATAAAATCTATCAAGTACACTGAAAAAAAAAAGTGTTTGCTTTAATAAACATCTTGTTTATTGTGATCACGCATCTTGACTCCATACGAGCCTACTAAGATCTTGACTTCTGGAACTATGAGAACTTTGTTAAATTATCATAGTTCCGTCTACTAAGTAATGAATTGGTTTAATCACGGGAAATTAATTAAATCAGCTCAAATGTGTTGTCACATTAACACACTTGACTTGTAGATTCAACTAAGATCTTGCACGAGACGTCTGTGAAACGTTATCAGATCAATGAAATTCGTAAGTTGTTTCAACTAAGATCTTGCATCAAGTAACCGTGATAAACTAATTATTTCAACTAATCTCATATTCGTCGTAGACATGAGTCGTTGTCATATGAACTATACCTGTGTTCGTCAAACTAAGTCAGTGTCTCTTGCATATTAACAAAGTAACTTTACTGCAATAACTAAAATCTTGCATCAAATAACCGTGATGAACTGAAGAAATTAATAAATTTCAAAACGAGAACAAGGTATAAAGTTATTGTTTATTAACGTTTAACCGCATGATCGCCTATCATTAGTTAGGTCATACCTACTTACGCAATATAGGTAGTGATCTAGGATGAAACTATTAGAGATAATTATACCAGCGAACACATTTTGATCAGTAGGTCGTCACCGTTCAAAATTAATAGAATAGAATAGAATACATTTATTTTCAGGTAACAAAGACCCATAGACAAATACCTTAACCTAAATATACGTACTAATAACATTTGTGTTAGTATAAATAACTAAAAACTATGTTAGTATCACTTCACTTCACTTGCACGATACTTAGTGCGATCTTGTGGAATTAGTCCGTTTGTCCGGTAGTAATGGTGTGGTCTGCAAATTATCTATTATCCTACTAACAAAATTAACCATAAGTAGCTCCCATGTCCTTAATAATTCGGCGACTTCGTCCATGTTTATTTATAGCACTCACGACTGTTTTCTAGGGTAAAATATAAAATTGTCACACAAGACTCAGACGCAGACGCCGCGGCAGAACTTGTCAAAACGCGTGCATTTGTTCAATGTTCAATGTTATTTGGTCGTCTATGAGCAATGGGGGGTTGGAGAGGCGCGGGGAGCATCGCGTTTAGTTGATTTTACAAAGCGTTAATAAATGCGACCCTTCACTTGTTTGATTTAACTATGCAGCCTCTTTATTCAACCATGCTCGTTGTTAAAAACTATTATTTAAATTTTATAATGCTAACAAGTTGCTTATTACCATAAACTTATATTGTTATTTGATATATAAGAGTGAAAAGTAAAATCAAACAAAAGCATATATGATGTGACAAACACCGTAGATTATACTGAACATGTGCATATTAATCGACTTAAACAAAATGAGATTGTTCTGGCAACTATGGTGTATTGTTTAAAGTAAATAGATAAATAATTATTCCAAACATTTTAATGCCAACTAAGAGAAAATGTATCTTAGTTAGTGTGCAGTTTTTTCAGTGTAGTTATTATAAACCTGTATTGTCCTACTGCAGGGCAAAGGCCTCCCTTCACTCCTTCCACTTTTCGCGATCTAATGCGATTATAGGCCAATCCTTTGAAAAGGAATCCAGCTCATCCCGCCATCTCCTTCTGGGCCTGCCGCGTTGTCGTTTCCTGCTTGTTGGTGTCCACTGAGTGGTAATTTTTGCCCATTGCTCCTCCGAATCAAGTAGTAGGTAAGTAGTAATATGCTGTCTATCACACGTTCGCCGTGATTATGCAGGTGACATGTGATGAGATAGTTAACTACCATTTAAGTGAGATATATTAGTTTAGTTTATTTATTAATATTTTATCAAAAATTACATGTCAGGTTTTGAGTAGGAACATAAAAACACAAATCATTATCCATAACAACGAGTATTAAACACAAAATAATCATACATTAATATAATAATAATAATTAACCAGGTCATAATAATAATTTAGAACACAGTATTATAAAGTAGATGTCGTAAAAAAGATATTTAAAGTACCGTTTTCTTTTTTGTGTGGTGGTAAATCATCAAATAACCCCGCAGAGCGAAAGGGAGTGTCAGACTTCTACAGAGTAAAAACCACCCATGTTCCTTCTTAGCCCTTTGTGTCATGGCCGCGGTATCTCTTTATCTCTTTCGAACAACCCGTAGCCCATATAAAGTACCCTGACTGACTGGCTCGTTACTCTAGTGTTCACAAGCGCGACTGCTGTCCCAGAGGTCCTAGGTTTCATTTTATTTTTCCATCAGGAATTTCTCAGTAGCAGCCACGGAGTTCGGATTTGTGCTCAATTGATGCCAATAATAATAACATATAATAATAACAATTTTAATTTTCAGAAAAAAAAACACATTTTAGTCTCACAATAGGTTCATCCCTATTAAATGGAACTTAAATATAACTGTAGGTGGGTGTACATTAGTACCACATTTCGCAACCCTTTCGGGGACAGCTTCATAGCTTTAGTAGTTGAAAACCATTTTTTTCAGTGTAATATCAGAGCCAAAGTTCAGCGGCACTGTATTATTCGTGATGTGGGCACAACATGCTGCATGCCACCTAGATTCTGTATGCACAACAAACAAAACATGGCTTCGAAACAAATGAATGGTGTGTTTTTAACGTTCGGGCCACTATTGCGTTCGCTGGCATTACTTCTTGTTTTTCTAGAGTGGAAAAAAGAGAAACTCTGTAGGATATTCGATAGTTACCTACTATTGTACATTTTGTAGTGGTTAGTAATTAGGTGCATTCCTTAAAATAGCTGATAATAAAGCTCATTTGTCACTAATCTTACCTTGATTGTACAATCAGGTACAATCTCCTCGGCTCCGGATGATACGTTTTTGAAAGCTCTTGAACGAAGAAATCTATATGGGAAACCAAAAACCGCAGAGAATTAGGTCTATGGCCCGTTCTCAGTTATGTTTTCTATTATCAATATTATCTTGTAAGGTAGAGCTACGGAGTACTCTTGTACTTGGGCAAATCAAAGAGGAGGGATTTCTTCGAAATATACGTACAGGCGAAACCATAGAACGCCACCTGCTACGGTTTTTTTTTTTTTTGGAGGGTTGGAAATCATAAAATGACTCCTCCCGCTCTGGGCAGAGCGGTAGGGAGTGTCAGACTTCTACTGATTAAAAACTACCCCCGCCTTATTACAATAGGTAATTGGTACCTGGTTTAACTTAGACTTGGTTTATCTCGCATGACGTCTCACTTCAATAGTATTCAAAAGAAAGTGATAGCATGCAAGATAAACCAAGTCTAAGTTAAACCAGGTACTAATTACCTTTTGTAATAAGGCGGCCCATGTTCCTTCTTAGCTCTTTGTGTCGAGGCCGCGGTATCTCGTTCGAATACTTCGCAGCCCCGGCGGAACCTGCTACAATCCTTACATACTTACTTTTTTTGCCTCGTCCACGTTCAAACCATCTAACCATGCACTCTCCTTACCTGAAACAATTAAGTGAAAATAGATTTTGTCATTTTAACCTGCTCAATAACCAAAATAAACTACACAAGTGCTACGTAAATTTTGCACACGACTGCACTAGCACCACTCATGTTCGTGGTACAAATACTGTTACATGAACTACGTAGATCGCAACACGTTCCTCGCAAGTTTTGCTTGCCCTGTTAACATCGCAAGCGGGTACCTACCTACTATATCGATACCTATGGGTGTTGAACTGGGCAATTGCATGAGCAACTTGGTATTGAGGACATCAGAAGTTTTAACTAGAATATGTAACACTTTACGAAGGGACACGATCGGGGACTTAGCTATGGGTACTTTGAGTTTACGTCACGTTGTTTCTGAATACCTTTACCTTATAATTGCGGAAATTCTATAAAATTATGTTAATTAATTTTAGAGATCAATTTAAAATTGGGCGGTAAGCATTGACTTAAATATTACTGCGTAAGGACTGGGCGGACGGACGGCATGTTAAAATGACGCCACAAACGTGGTCCCAAAAAGGTCTTTCCTATGCCGAAGTGAACTAGTCCACGATCGGCTCTCTTCGGGTGCGGTCGTAAATTTTATTAAAAGCTTAATTTATGTTCTTTATACCTCGAAAATACCACGCCGCTTATACAAGGTTACGTTAACGAGCAGTCTACACCAATTCTCTGTATGGCGAACGCGTCGAGCAAATGTTCGGACGACCGTATCTTTAGTTTTTATATCAATGGCGGTAAGTCATCCATTTTTATGTTTTCTTCCTTTTCCTTTTTATCGTCGAAGGCCCTTTGATTTTTTTTTTTTTTTTTTTTTTTTTGTGGGGTTGGGAAATCATCAAATAACCCCTCCCGCTCTTGGGCAGAGCGAAAGGGAGTGTCAGACTTCTACTGACTAAAAACCACCCATGTTCCTTCTTAGCCCTTCATGTCGAGGCCGCGGTATCTCTTGCGAACAACCCGTAGCCCCGATGGGTTTCTTAATACCCTTAATTTTTTTTAAATTATGTTAATTAATTTTAGAGATCAATTTAAAATTGGGCGGTAAGTCATCCATTTTTATGTTTTCTTCCTTTTCCTTTTCATCGTCGATGGCCCTTAATCAAACATTCGCCATTTTAAATTCCATTATATCGTCAACGCTGTGACCGTTATTCACAGGGGAACCGTTTAAAACTTTGACCTATCTGTTTTGATTTGAAGCAACAAACTTTACCATATTCAGGATCAAAAGCAATAGGTCATAATTATGCATGTAATTCCAACGAAGTTATGAAAGAATCTACATAATTTTCAGTTTTAATGTAACTAGGATGGTGTTTAGGTAAGGTATATTTAGGTCCATGACGAACTAAAGTTAGTTTCCAGTTTCCATTAGAGTTGGTCCTGTAGTGTCCCTGAATGCTGGCCGTAGCCATCTCTCTTAATTTTGTACAACTTTTGTAATAGTCATAATCAAGTGTTGTGGGTAGTGTATTTTAATTTGTATGAAACTGTTATTACATTCAGTATGCTAGTGGTGGTTTTGGAAACTAAGGGAAGCAAATATTTTGTTTTTATATTTATACAGAGCGTATTTTTATGTTACTATTTAGTTTGAAATGTAATTTGTGACCCACGTTGGGCGCCAAAGACAAAGTGAAAATTGGTTGGTTAAGAAGTGTAATTAATTGTAACTAAAGCAGAAGAATTTTTAAACAAAATGTATTTATGTTATCACCTACCTCCCTTTTTAAAATATACCCAAGAATCGTTAAAAGTCTAGCCGATTACTCCAAGAAACTTGTTTTTTACGAAGAAGAAGGTATCGCATAAGTTATTACAGTTCAAACAGGTGGCTACCTCGGTAAGCTCGGTTGGGTTGGTATGTAAATACGACGGCGAGCCTTTTAACCACGAATCATAATATTTACTTCTACTTATGTAAAAGAACACCTACATGTTATGAAACTTTTCTATACAGGCGACCTTCATCATTAGAAGTTGTGTTATCAAGCGTTTTGACGGACCGTTTTCCATAATGAGATAGTAAATCATAATGTTCAACGGGACTTAATTAATTGACAGAGTTTGGTGGAATCGGCTGTGCTATCACCCTAACATAAAAAAAACCCAACAGTGTAGGTATTTTAAATTTGATATTAGAGGGTAATAATAAACCGCCGCGGGAGGCGCTCCGGGCGTCGGGGGCCACGTGATGGCTTCCGGCCACCGTAGACGCGGGCCTGTGGACGGTGAGTGATGGGTAAGCTCGCCGTCCGTCCGTCTTATGACGACGACAGGCCGTGTCGACGGCGCGTTCGTGTTCCACGCGCGCCTCAAAGAGATGTCAGCAACATGGAAGGGGCCCGCTAGGGCCGACGCCTGTCGAGGCTGCGGGCTGTCCGCAAGGGAAACCGCGGCCTCGACATGAAGGGCGAAGAAGAAACATGGGTGGTTTTTAGTCAGTAGAAGTCTGACACTCCCTTTCGCTCTGCCCAAGAGCGGGAGGGGTTATTTGATGATTTCCCACCAACAAAAAAAAAAAAAAAAAGGGTAATAATAAAAAGTAGCCACGAGTTCGTTCCCCTAGGCGTGAAACATCTTCCCACCTCCACAAGCAATAATATAATTCTGAACTTGTTTTAATGAAACAAAGCAAACAGAAAACTTTCAACTTTATATCAGGAGATTTTGTTTTCGGTGTAAAACCTGTGTAGGTACATGGGAATTAAATAATGTCTTAATACCGAAAACGGAATATTTACCATGTTTTTTTTTAACTTAAAACGAAAAGTAAATATTGTAAATATCCCGTTTTCAGTATTAATAATAGTGTTGGTGAAAAACTTATAAAAAAAATGTTTTTTTTTGGGATATTGGTTTTGTTTTCCGATTGAGTATTATTAATTGTTAAAAATAGAATTTGGGTGTTATTTTGCAAGTTATTGTGACGTTTAATGGATGGAAAATAAATATGTACAGTATAATGAAGTCGAATTTTTTGATAGGATAAGATTTACAAACTGGCCATTTTAGGGTTTTAGAGAAATTACCGTGCGTGATGTACATACATAGCAGCAACAACTTATTATCATTATTAAAGTAGTCATCTACTTTCTACAAAATAAGACTACGCATGACCAAATTAAAGTAACTGTAAATACACGAAAACTTTTATTACTCCGTTTCTGTTAGTAGAAGTTATCGAGACCAAACCACAAACGAACTATTCAGAGAGATTTAATATTTATGAAGCCTTTGACCTTAACTCGGCAGGTGGATTGTCAAAGGTTAACAGAACAGTAACTATCTTGTTCGAAAGACAAGCAATTAAATCATGACCCGCGTTGTTTTTTTTTGGAAAGTGGTCTTTCCTTTGTATTTCAAAGTTGTGCAACATATTTTTGTGTTGCAGGAAACATGTTGCTGGTTTAATAAAATATTGCAGCGCTGAATATTGAGCTCCTTTGTTTTTTTCAACATGTTTTGACAACGCGGAAAACAATGTTGCGCAACAGTTTCTCAACTTTGTTTCTAACAAACATGAGGTTTGACAAGCACAATAAAAAAACCTTTCTGTACCTTCAAATAATATAACAATTCCAGCGTATTTCAAAAGTATATCATTCTCACATAATAAATAACTCGTACGTATTGTTCAGTGTTTAATGTTTATACTAAGGATTTATGTAACCAGACCGCAATCCTGTTGTTTGCACGCGTGTTTCATGTGCTGTTTTAGATTAAGCACGTTGGGACCGGTGTGAACGTAGATGCGATGTGAGATGTGTTCGCGGTGTAAAGAGGTTTTGCTTTTTTAGTGCTAATGGTTGGTTTTAACTTCAGAAATCTTCTTTTCTGTTTGTGTCTGTATGTAAATTTTTATTTCATTTATTTGTTGATGGTTCATTATAGTATTTAGTGAATTATCAAATAAATAATAAAATCAACTTCAGAACACTGTTAAGTTGGTTTGGGTTACTTTACTGAATGTGTTTTTGTCTATGAGTCATGACACGTAACGAGTAATGTTTTTTACTACTAATATGATTATAAAACAATACAATTGCTGAAAAAGTTAATAGAAAGGTTATGAATTTTAATTAATTTTTTCTCCAGTGGGTTGGACCATTGTCCGGTAATCTTAGGCATTATTTTGTCATTAGTACCTACTATTTTTGCTCCTCATAATGAGTTCACCCAGAGTAAAAATTGCTGTTAACTTAATCGATGTAGGTCATAGTAGGAAGTGAGACAATAATTTAAAATACTTAGTAATACTTATTCCGAGAAACGTACCTGATAGAACACACTTGGTATTTTATTGGGTAATCTGTGCCGACTAACTTCTGTGGTTTTCCTAACATGTTCAAACACTGGCGTGTTAGGTTAAAGGTCGAATTAGTCGGTAATTAATCACAGAACTTAGTCTTTGGTCAGTCATTAATTCGTGATGATTGATTTGTAAGTCCCTCTCATAGAGGGGAGGCCTGAGTTCCAGTAGTGGGAACATTATAGGCTGATGATGATGATGATTTGTTTGTTGTGGTTGGTGACCGCGGCCCCGGACACAAAGGGCTAAGAAGGATCATGGGTGGTTTTTAGGGTTCCATAGCCGAATGGCAAAAAAACATAACCCTTATGGAATCCTCCAAAAAAAAAAGAAAAGGATCGTGGCAGATGGCGTTCTACCGTTTCTGCCTATCACCATGAGAAAGAGCGTGAGTTTATTTATGTATTTATACAAAAACTCAATTTTGCGGTACATAATTTAATCTTACACAAACTTGCAAGATATTCTCCAAGACGTCCTTTAGCACACAATAGCACCTTGTCAAAGTGTGCAATTTATATCGACAGTCAATGTATTGATAGCAAGCCTGGCGAAGCTATGCAAGACTTGCATGGCGATAGAACATTTTAGCGCGTCGATAAACAACTCAGGGAAGATCGAAACGAGTTATTTATTTGTATCCACTTCGGACTACGATTGGTATTTTTCGGTATTTTTAACGTACAGCGAGACTTGTAGTCTAGGAGCTTAGAACAATATTATAGGTGGTCTTTAGCCTGGTAAAGATGTTATCATACACACTGATATCGACATGATTGCTGAATGTTGAAAATAACTGTTTTTCTGATGTAGTTCGCACCAGCCCGTCAAGTCACCTGATTATGTCATGGTTATGTGGTGGATAAAGAAACTGTTACTTTGAGCAAGTGGCTAGAAGAATTTTTAAAAATGATCAGAGGGGGATAAAATCTCATAACATCACGCCTGTAATCCCCGAAGGGCTACGCAGACGTGTACCTAATAGTACACCCACATTTCGCCCGTTATGTTTAAGTACCATGTAATAGAGGGCGAGCCTATTGCCATCAACCGGGCACAAATTCAGACTCCGTGGCTGTTACTGATAAATTTCTGATGGAAAAAGCCAATAACATTTTACTCGACCCGGGAATCGAACCCAGGACCTCATGCTCAGCAGTCGCGTTTGCGACTACTAGACCAACGAGGCAGTCATATCGAGGATAGAATCTCGTTATAATAATTCCACCGAATCATTATTTTACTATTATGAACTCTCTTGAATTAATAATTCAGATACTTACACAGTGTTTTTAATAAATATATTTGGCAGGTTATATATCAAGCTCCTTCACCAGCAAGCTTCCTGTAACGTAAACAATACAGCGTTGTTTCAATTGTTTTTGCTGTTTTCCTTATGCTATATTTCGTGTGAAAGGTTACTTAAAACATTGTTTGTTTTTCATTTACAAACTTCGGCTGTGTTGCGCAGATTTTAGCAGAGAACTATTTTTTGTTGGTTATTTGGTTTGCTGACGTTGGAGTACGGGCTAAGGGTTTGGGTACACAGAGAATTGATGAATAAGTTAACCATTTTAGTAGAAAATAATAATAAACATAGATTAATGCTTTAAATCTCCGAAGGGTTGGTAGTTGTGTACTTGTAGTACCTACTTCCTCATTTATGAAATGATAAAAAACTTTATTTTCCAGATATTTATCAGATTTGACAGACGTTACGTTACCATAACCAAAACACATTGACATTACACACACAAATGCCCCAATTAAAGCGAATTAGGTAATCGGCGTTTGCAGTGGTAGGACTACTACCATATGGGCACTGTGGTACCATTCTCGTACCGCGGCCACCAAGGAATTGACCGATAGATGTGTGGCGATCAATGAATGGATGGAATGGTGCAGTATTATGTTTAACATACATACACATAAACTCACGCCCTGTTCCCATTTGAAGTTTTGGTTGTTGATGTTGAGAATCCCACCCCATGGAGATAGGCGAAAATCACAGAACGCCATTTGCAACGATCTTTACATACTCCTTTTGCCTCGTCCAGCATCCATACATCTGGTGATACACGCACGCCTGTTACGAGTACTTTTATGTTCAAGTCCTTTGTTATAAGGTACCGACTAGGTATGAATCCGGGAGAAGACCCAGAGGCAGAAGCCCAATGCGCTGGTCAGACCAGTTCCTCTCTGCCCTAAACACTTCAGTCTGCGATGCCTTACATGCTGCCGAAGACAGAGTGAGCTGGCGCAAGACAGTCCGGGAGAAAGTGATCCAAAGAGGCCACGACCCTCAGCATTGAGGAAAAACGAGGCAAGGAGGAGGGAGGTATGAATCCATACTCCAGAATGTTACTGAGAACTTTGAAATGTACATTTCAAAACACATAAACAATCCTTTAAAAATAACAACCATCGTTTAGCAATTTAAAACGTTATGTCTGAGCTCTCTGTTCTTTTCTTAACACATCGAAGCTAAATAACGATATTAACAGAAAAACAACTATGTACTATGTTCTAAGTATACATCATTTAAAAAAATACTTGTTTAGATACTGAAATAAGAATTAAATTAGGACGCCGGTAATAGAATTTAGCTCTGGGTGAATAGGCTACTATGTTCTCCTTACTATAAATATTATAGATGTGAAAGTAGCTCTGTTTGTAGCCTGGGTTGGCTCGCAGGTCTGTAGATCATATCGTGGCTTAGAACATAGATAATTAATGGTGATAAGTTTCCATGAAATAATTTCCGGACACCACTGCGATGTGAAATAAGGTTTTTACTAAAGATCTTGCTTTTTTTAAATTTAATTAAAAAACCTGCTTTCATTTTACGAATTTTAATAACAAATTCATCCCCATTAGTATATTACAGAGTAAAATCGGGAGCCGCGTAAGCCTAGGTACAATAATATCGTATGAGTTCCGACCACACAGCGCGCTGTCAGTTTGTGGCCAAGTTAAAAGCCGCTAATCCATTTTCCTTTTATCCCTGCTCTTCACCGCTATGGAAAATGCACCGAAATGTTTTATGCCTGGAAAATGTTGAAGGAAGATCCGGTGTGATTATCTTTTACGAATTTGCACTGTTAAATTGAAATGTCGTCTATTTTTGAGGTTGTGGTTTTAAAATAATGGCTAAGTTTTAACAGTAATCAGTCGTAATACAATGTCCAATGACCTTATGGCAAAGAGCCTTTTTTTTTTTTTTTTTTTTTTTTTTTTTTTTCCGGGGTGGAAAATCCTCATGGATGTCCCCCACCCTGGGGGGGCGGAGGGGTCTGTCAGACTCTTACTGACTAAAAACCACCCCGGTGTTCCATCTCACACCTACGCCGGGGGGCCGCGGGAACTTAAGATACTACCGCGACCCCCGGCTAGTGCCGGCCCGCCTCTGCGGGCCTCAATCTCGGGTCGGCGGGAGGAGTGAGGTGTTAGACTCCGCCCGCGCGACGTCTGAGAGGGGCGCGCGTGGAACACTTCGCGCCGCCACCTCGGGTCCAGATGTGTGGGGGGCGACGGACGTCCCCAAGTCTGTCGCCCCTGGACCCAATTAGGGGGGCCGGAAGAGGGCGTTATCCGCCCTCCGCCGACGCCCGGTGCGTCTGCTGCGGATCGGGTGTGGGGAAGAAATCTCCCTCTCCCTCTCCGCAGCCTCCTTCTGCGACACGACTGTTTCGCAGAAGGTTACCACCGCGTCCCAGGCCTCCTCGCTGCCGACCATAGACTCGACTACGGCCGGCAGCGACAGGTCACTGCCTACTTCTGAGATGAGGGCACGGCGCGGCTCCTCCCAAGCGGCACACTCTGCCAGCGTATGCCGCACCGTGTCCTCCCGGCAGTCGACGCAGTGGTGACACCGGGCGTCCGGCTCCCTGTTTATGCGACACAGGTACTTCCCGAAGCAACCATGCCCCGAGAGCACCTGCGTCACACGAAACGACAGGGAGCCGTGCCTTCTCCCGAGCCAGGGCTCGAGTACTGGCCGGACCGCCTCGATGGTATCGAGGCCGGCGGTAGGGCGTGAGAGCCTGTCCCGCCATTCCGCCACCAGGACCTCGCGGAGCTGAGACTGACGCAACTCCATGTGTCGCTGCATCAGCCCTTCGCCCCGCGCCCGCAGTTCCTCGCGCCACTGATGCAGTGACGCGTGGACTTTTGCCTCCAGGTCCCAGGGCGGGGATCCGGCCAGTACGCAAGCCGCCTCGTAGGAGATCGTGCGATATCCCCTGATGACTCTGACGGCCATAGCTCTCTGCGGTTTCCGCAGAACAGCTATGCTACCGGCCGTCAGGTCAGCCGCCCAGATCGGGGCCCCATACAGGGCCATCGATCGCACGATCCCCACGTAGAGCCGCCTACAGGCGGCGCTCGGGCCCCCCAGATTGGGAAGCAGCGTTGCTAGCGCCCCAGCCGCGCCCAACAACTTGGGCGCCAGCCGCCGGAAGTGGGGGCCGAAATCCCACCGGCTGTCGAGCACCAATCCCAGGTACTTCATGGTAGACTCGACAGCAATTCGAGCCCCCCCGACCACGATGTGGGCATCAGGCGGCGGCGCCCGCCGGGGGCCATGAAAGACCATGGCCTCCGACTTGTTGAGGGCCACCTCCAGGCCTAGGCTTCGGATGCGGCTCACCACCTGTGAGACCGCAGCCGTCGCCAGCAACGCTGCCTCCCTGTACGAACTCCCCCGGGCGGTGACCAGCGTATCGTCCGCGTAACATGTCAGGTCTACGCCCGGTGGGAGTTCGCCCCTCAGCACCCAGTCATACCCGATGTTCCACAGGGGCGGGCCCAGGACCGAGCCCTGTGGAACACCGCACGACATGCGGTGCTGGTTTACGACGCCATCACGTCCCACGTAGGTGACACACCTCTCCGAGAAATAAGCCCCGACAATGCGGCGGAGGTAAGGAGGCACTCGATGGTACCGCAGTGCCTCCCGGATACAACTCCAGGGCAGGGTGTTGAAGGCGTTGGAGATGTCCAAGGACACCGCCAACATCACCCCACCCCGGGATACCGCTTCCTCCGCCAGAACTCTCACCTGCGATATCGCGTGGATGGTGGAGCGCCCGTGCCGAAAGCCGAACTGGCTTTCGTCCAGATCCGGCCCCTCTCTGCACAAGTGGCCGAGGAGGCGGGCAGCGATTATCCTTTCGAACAGCTTACCCACCTCCACTAGCAGCACTAAGGGCCGGTACGCGGACGGCGAGTCCGCAGGGCGCCCCACCTTCCTGAGCAGGACCAGACGACCAGATTTCCACAAAGTGGGAAACTGGCCCCGCTCAAGACACGCTGTGTAGAGTTCTCTCAGCCAGGGCTCTAGCTCCTTCAGAGCGAGGGCTAGCACTTGGCCGTGAATTCCGTCGGGCCCCGGAGCCACGTTCTTGGCCCGGAGCCGCATCACGGCCGCCCCCATCTCTGCCTGTGTCACCTCTGGGACGCTGATGGCGTCGTCCTCTGTAGACTCTGCGGCCGTGGGCAAAGCCATCGGCGGCGGGATATGTTCCGCTCTCGCCGGGAAGAGGGCTGCTACTACCTCCTCCAACAGCTCGGGTTGGAGACTCTCCGTAAGTGGAGGCGCGGCGGCTCGAAGTTTCCCTCGAACCGCTCGATAGGGGCGCCCCCACGGATCTCCGTCCAGAGTCTCCAACATCTCTTCCCTGGCGCGCTTCTTTGCCTCGCCGATGGCCAGCCGCAGAGTCTTCTTCGCCGCGCGGTACACCTCATACCGCGCGGCTTCTTCGTCAGGGACCCGACGACGTCTCCTCCGGTATCGGGTGTACTGGCGCCACACCGCTACGCACGCGACGCGCAGCTGTGCGATCTCGGTAGACCACCAGTACACCTGGCGCCTCGCTGACTGTGCGTGGACCCGGGGCATGGACGCGTCGCTGATCTGCGTCATCGCCCCGTGGAACCACAGCGCCTCCTGTTCGACGTCGACGGGTCCGGCTGTTGCCGACTCCCGGATCCAGGCCTGGACAATGGTGGCCTCCTCGAGAAGTTCCCTGTCGATGCGCTTGCGCGCCCAGCGCGGGCCGTCCGCTCGCGGGGCTCGCGATCTGCGGCCGCCGGCGGTCTGGGTGGAGACGTCGAAACGAATGTATCGGTGATCCGATAACGTCTCCACCTCCACGGCGACACGCCAGTCACGAACACGGCTAGCGACAGCAGGGCTAGCGAACGATACGTCCACTATCGAACCACCCCGCTGTCGCACGCACGTGTGGACTGAGCCCCGGTTTAGGACGACCAGGCCAGTGGTGACTGCCCACTCCTCCAGCACCTCACCCCTACCATCGGTTACCGGAGATCCCCACGCCACGGATTTGGCGTTGAGATCCCCTAGCAACAGCACAGGGCGAGGGTGGAGTTGGGCAACGACGGCGCCCAGCTCGACAAGGAAGTTCTCGAAGTCGGCGAGACTCTTGTTGGGCGAAAAATACGCGCCAACTACGCCAATGCCGTCCGCGAGGGCGGCTACCCAGCCGTGACCTCGGGACGGGTTGGCAAGAGCCCCGCCAATGATGGCCACCAAACCGTCAAGGTCTCCAACCCAGTTGTCCCTGGGTGGGACGAAATACGGTTCGGCGACCACAGCCACGTGAATCGACCACTCTGCCATGCTCTGGAGCAAGAGGTCCTGAGCTCTGGCAGAGTGGTTGATATTGCCCTGGAGGAAATGGAATAGTTTCTCTATAAACACTCCATTTCCTCCACGGCACCAATCCTAGGCCGGGAGTCGGCCGAAGAGGGTGCAGGTTGAGAGGGGGGTAAAGGGCCCCTTGCAACCCTAGCCCTCCTCTTCCTTCTCTGCTGCGTGGGCGAACCACAGGCCTTGCTGCCCACTCTGTGCCCATCGGGCCTCCCTGCAGCTGTACAGAGGCTGCAGTTTGGCGCCGCGGAGCACTGGGCCGCCTTGTGGCCGGGCTGACCGCAGCGATAACACAACTCGCTGCGATCTGTTTCGGCGGTGCACCGTGCCCGGACATGCCCAATGTCCAGGCACCTATAGCACCGCAATGCCCTGGGTTGCAGCAGTTTGACCCTCGCTGCAACCCATCCCACCAGCAGTCTGCCGCTGTCGGCGACTTTGTTGGCCGCCGCCACCGGGCACCGCACCCAAATCGCGCCAAGCCCGGCAGGGTCGGCGCGGATCTCGCCCGTCCGCACGTCCTCAGACGGACATCCGCCGGCTCGGGCGATGGCCGCTGCGACCTCAGCCGGAGTGGTCGAGTCATCCAGACCGTCGATCCGCAGCTCCGCGGTCTTCGTCGGTCTGGACACCCGGACGTCCTCCGGGTTGAGGACCTCCCGCAGCTTGGCCGCCAGCATGTCCGCCTTTTCGGCGCTGGAGGCACCCGACACTTCGAGCAGCCGCGCCCCCGTGATCGCCGGCCTCAGCTTGAAGCCGGACGGTGTTCCAAGGTCGGGGAACGCGACTTTGGCTCTCGCCTCTGTGAGGACCGCCTTATAAGAGACGCCCCTTTCGATGGCTCCGGGCTGCAGCGTGATCACTACAGCCGCGGAGCGTGGGGCTCTGACCCTAGGCGATCCTGCGGCCTTCTTCGGTGCCGCGGGTGCTCCTCCAGTGGGTGCCGGCGGCGGCGCCGTCTTCTTTTTGTTGCGGCGGCGGCCCCTTTTGACCACCGTAGACCAGGCCTCCGTGAGAGGTCCAGGAACGGTGGCCGGGTTCGGAGCCGTCGCCTGGGAAGTGGGCGCGGACCTTTCCTCCGCGGGTTTATTGGGCCCCTCTGCGGGCTTTGTGGCCCCCTTGCCGCCTTTTCTTGGCTCGGCCGCTGTCGCCTCCTTCCTCCGTCTGTCCGCAGCGAGCGGTGGACGGAGGTTTTCGGCAGGCAGCAGCCTGGCCTCTATGGCCTCGAGCCTGGCACCCATCATTGTTCCACACTGCACCATGCAGATGCGTACGATCTTTTCGATCTCCGCATCCGCAAGTGCAGGGGCCGACGATGGGGCCGGAGATTGTGCCGCCGACGGGGTCGGCGATGTGGCCGTGACGGACGGTGCCTGGGCGGCAAACTGCCGCTTGAGGTCCTCCAGCTCGGATCGGAGACGGCTATTCTCCTCCCACAACTTCGCCGTCTCCTCCGTAGTTGTGCGGCCGCTGAGGACCTCAACCGCCTCCTGGATGGATGCCACTGCATCCTTTAGGGCACGCGTAAACGTGCCCTTCAGGTTGCCCGACTTAGTGGCAACCTTCAGGACGACGTCCAGCCCGTCCGACACCTGCCGACTGAGCGCCACTGCCGACGCATCTGCTGTCCTGGCAGAGCGACGCTCTCGGGCCTGTCGGGCCAACTCACCGACTTCGTCAGCAGCGACAGCCTGGCGTTGCGCCCGCTTTTCCGCATTCGCCTCCGCTCTATTCGACCCTAGCAGGGACGTGGTGGAGCCACCACTCTGGTCCGCGCTCATGCGTCCAGGGTCGCTCTGGACACACTCCGCAGAGACGCGCGCATTAGGCCGAGACAAAAAGCGACCACGCCCGTCGCGTTCCGGCAGCCGCGTGGTGGCAACACCCGCCATGACCGCGCGACCTCTTCCTCTCCGCCCCGTAGATATCTTCGGGGTCGATAGGTTCTCCTCACTCGAGGAGAGACCTAGCGATCCCGAGTCCTTATTGCGCGGACGCTTCCTCCGCTGACTTGAGCCTCCTCGGCTCTGGTTGCCGTCAGTGACGGCAAGTGGTGAATCCACATCGCGCAGTCGCTCCAGGTTGAACTGGAGCTCCTTTTCTCGCTCGTGGCGCAGGTCGGCGGTGGTCTGCCGGCCTGCGAGATCAGTGGTGCCCCCCCCAGATACGGTGGGGCTGCCCTCTAAGGGATCCCTAGAGGGGCGGGATTGGCCCTTGCATTGCGCAAGGGTACCCGCCTGGGGATTGGTTTCCAATAATCTTTGTTCCATGTTTTTTTCCTTTTTAAGGGTGCGGTCCCTTTCCCCTTCCCCCCCAGCGCTAGGGACCGGATACAAACCCTCCGGCCATTCATCCCCTCGGCACGCTAGACCTTGGGATTGGGTTTCACCTCCACTCCTCGCCCACTCGACCAACCCTCTGAGAGCAGAAGGGGCAGTAGGCGGTAGATGGCCATCGGCCTCACCCCAGCGACGGACTGGCCGTCCCGTCTCTAGCCCGGTTCCCTTCACAGACCATCAAGGATGATGATCTGTGATTGGAACCGTGACCCTTCCCCGTGTGTTGAAATTAGCCGCCCGCATCCAGCTGCCCACTCTAGGCGAGTGGGCGGCTGGAGCGGCCGTTGCCCAGGGTGCGCCACGCGGAGGCTTTCAACCTGCACCCCATGGCAAAGAGCCTGGACCAACATCTATCGAAACTTTCGCTTGGCGGTTGGATCAAGGGCCTGATTCAGAAGGCAGTACTTCTTTATACGGCCCGTATTGTGTGGAGATTCCTGCCTCTGGAGCCCTAACCACCGATAGCTTGGACCCTGCTGCCGACATTGGTGGATCTTTGTGTCGAGGCCGCGGTATCTCTTTCGAACAACACGCAGCCCCGACGGAACAACCCGCACCCCGACGGGACCCGCAGCCCCGACGGGAGGACAATAATAGCTTGTGGGTAAATTATAATTGTTTGGGGTTGATCTTCAGGATAAGCCTAGGTTGGTTTGTGGATTGATGACCACCCCTTACCATCCGAGTTTCCTCCGTGCTATGGAAAGGATGTTATGCCGTAATTGGTTGCGGCAGTCATTTTTAGATCTCGGTCAGTCGTAATAGGCAGACAGTGACCTGAAAGTTTGACAACCAGTCTTACCAACAGGTATCATATTTCCGTCGGGGCTGCGGGTTGTTCGCAAGAGATACCGCGGCCTCGACATGAAGGGCTAATTAGGAACATGGGTGGTTTTTAGTCAGTACAAGTCTGACACTCCCTTTCGCTCTGCTCAAGAGCGGGGGTTATTTGATGATTTTCAAAAAAAAGGGGTATCATATTACCCAGTACTTACTGGATTGTGTTATGTTAGGCGCTATCGCCCATGTAAAATACTGGTATTCAGCTGCATCAGATAAAAATGGAAGCCGACCCCAATATAGTACGGAAAAGGCTTGGCAGATAATAATAGGTTTTAAAGTAATGTGGTTGGATTGACTAAGTTTATTTTCATTAGGAATACTTTTTAAATATAATTTCTTATACAGGGTGTAAATCAACCCATCACACAGCCGTCAACCAAGCATTCTGTACATCAAACTAAGTACCCCTACGCAAATTATTTTGCTGGGAAACGACTTTTTTTTTGGGTCAAAAATCACATTTTACGGTAAAACTCAATGTAGCACTGTTAAAATATCGTGCTAGTGGATGCTTTGAATAGTAAACGGATCATGGAGGTAATTTAAATAAAGTTATAACCTGAAAAACTAGTATTTACAAAATCAGCTGTAAAATTTGCAAATATCTCCGTAACTAGGAGGTTCCCAGGTATGGTCTAGAACAAAAAAAATATCGCAGTGGTGGGGAAAACAAGTGCCCTTCGTTTGCGTTAAGGGTGCTTTTACAGCCTATATAACCTTCTTTCTCCTAAACCACGTCATGGGGGTTATTCAAAAATACTGAAAAAAATTAACATGAACAAAAAACAGTGAGGATTCAAAACTGCACCTTGTTGAGCTTTTAAAATAATCAATGCTTTCAACTCCGTGAACAGGGACACTTTGTTGGCTGAAGTCAAAAAAGTACTACCCGAAATTTATGGTTTTATGTGGCAATGTTATAGGCATCCTACAAAATTATTATATAAGGACAAGTTTTTGGAATCTGCAGTTGGTTGTCAACAAGGTGACCCTCTCGGGCCTGTCATTTTCAGTTTGGCTATTCATCCCATAATTCAACAACTAAATTCAAAATTCAACGTATGGTATTTAGATGATGGAACGCTAGGAGGTGATATTGAAACTGTTTTGAATGATCTAAAACTCCTGAAACAGGAGTTTAAATCTATTGGCCTGGACCTTAACCCCTCTAAATGCGAAATTTACCTCCCTGACATTACCGACAGACATTCGACAATAGACAAATTTAATTCAATAGCCCCACAAATAAAAGTTTTAGACAAAAGTTCCCTGTACCTCCTAGGTTCCCCTATTTTGGAAGAAAGTTTTTCATTTTTCATCGATGACAAAATTAAACATTTTCATGATATTTCGGATAGATTCTCCAATATTAACCTACATTCGGCTTTCACCCTTATCAGATACTGTTGTTTCGGTCCAAATTTTATGTATTTTCTTCGTTCTTCTCCTCTTTGGAAGAAACCACAACTTTTGGACAAAATTGACCAAATTATTCACCACACTTTAACATCTATTCTTAATGTGGCCCTGGACGACCGAGCGTGGCAGCAAGCCACCCTTCCAATTCGTTTTGGTGGCCTCGGCGTCCGCAAAATTTCTAGTGTAAGCTTACCGGCGTTCCTGTCGTCTGTCCACAGCACTGAAAAGCTAACCAGGAAAATTTTAACCCTCTCCCTGGTTGACTCGGAAGTGCCGTACTTGACTGATGCAGAGAGCGCCTGGAAAATGGCTTGCCCGAACACGGATCGGCCCGAGAACCCATTTTCCCAGAGACAGTGGGATGAGCCACTCTGCAGGTTGGTACGGAATAACCTTATTAATACGTCTACCAATACTGCCGAGCGTGCCCGCCTACTGGCTGTGGGTGAGTGGGAGTCGGGCCTCTGGCTTCAGGCACTACCGTCACCTAATATAGGCACTATGCTAGGTGACACAACCTTCCGGCTCGCTACATGTTTGCGATTGGGTGCTCCGTGTGGGGCTCCACATCGTTGTCAATGTGGTGAAGTAGTCGACAGCCTCGGACACCATGGCCTTTCCTGCAGTAAGAGCGCAGGTCGAATTGCGCGGCACGCCAGCATTAATGATCTCATCCGACGTGCTCTGGCCACCGCCGGTGTGCCTGCTGTTTTGGAACCCAATGGGTTGGCACGCGTCGATGGGAAGAGACCAGACGGTATGACCATAATGCCATGGAAGTTGGGTAGGCCTTTGGTGTGGGACGCAACTTGCGTCGACACCCTTGCGCCATCCCATCTTCCTAGCACGGTGTCCTGTGCCGGGGCGGCTGCTGCAGGTGCTGAAAACCTCAAACGGCGCAAATACAACAACTTAATTGGTAGTTATGTGTTTGAGCCGTTTGGGGTTGAAACACTAGGGCCTTGGGGTCCGAGTGCTCACCTAATATTTAAGGAAATTTCCAAACGGTTGGTCGACTCTTCACGTGACCAGAGGGCTGGCCTGTTCTTTGGCCAAAGAATCAGCATTGCCATCCAACGTGGGAATGCTGCCAGCCTTCTGGGCACTTTTCCTGTTGACAGCGGTGTGGACGAGTTTTTTGACGCCCTGTAAGTCTTCTCTTTTTGATACTTGTATATATTTTATTATAATTTTAGTTCTGTAAATTGTAGATTATCATTCAACCTCTTGAATTCCCAGCACAATATCCCTAAGCGACAATATCAAATCAATCATCTAGATAAAAAAAGATGAGAAAATAAAACTTAAAAATCCATTATTTGAGGTTGTTATATTCACGGATGCGAACCACTTACGATATAAAACCAAGATGGAGACACGATCCAATATAGAAGGCATTTATTATTCAGAAACGCTTCTTCATATTTCATGATTCTTCTCCGTAATAACTTAAAATGAGTGAATGATACGAGCAGTAGGTTAGGGCAAGCACACAACTCGAGACTTAAGCAAAAAAAAAAACGTGAGTCAAAAATTACAAATAAGTGGTTAAAAACATGATACATACCGAATTCGAAACGTCCTCCTTTTTAGAAGTCGATGAAAAATATGCTTTTCAAGAGTAGGTATCATAGTTTGCCTAGCATTATCTCAACTATGTTAGGGTCGGCTTCCATTCTAACCGGACGCAGCTGAATACTAGTATTTTACATGAAGCATCTATATGACCTCCACAACCCATGAACCCAGTTAATACTAGGTAATACGATACCCTTTGATAAGACTGGTTGTCAGACTTTCAGGTCACTGACTTATTGACTACCTGTAACGACTGCATAAAGTCGATAATTGTATGGTAGCCGGGACCAACAGCTTAATGTGCTTTCCGAGGCACGGAGAAAACTCGATATGTATTGGCGGTCACCCATCCGCAGACCAACCTAGGCAAGCGCCACGTGGTACTTAAGGATATATTTATAAGGTATCAAGGCAAAAGTAAATAAATAAATCATGAATAAGTAGGGTTCTGGTGCAAAACTGCTGGGTCTAGAAATAAGCAATCCTTATGACAACGAAAATTATCAAGCGAGATTTTTTTTGAACATTGGTCACATAAATAATGCCGTGGCATCACTTTGGGCATTATCAGAAAACCAGAGCTGTGACTTTTTGGCATCATGCTGAGAGTTTTACCTTTTTGTCTTTTGATTTTTTTGTTTCATTTTGTTTTATTGGTTGTTTAATTTTGTTTTGTTATGTCCGAAACACATAAATACATTTTCTTTCTTCATTATTTCTCTATAAAAGGGTTAAATAGGGGACGTAAGTTCTTGATGTTTCGGAATAGGGTAGTTAACTAAAAAAAATTAATTAGTCCGTCAAATAGATTTCCAATAGATATTGGACACGTATTTTATATTTTTTCACGTAAACAAACAATGAAGACGATACATTGCTTTGAAGACTTGTGTGACGTCATATTCTAAGATATTAGTATGACATTTTTTACCGGTGAGTGACCCCGACTCAAATCTTTGACGCGTTTTATTTTCGTAATTTTTTATTGATTTGATAAAACAAAAAATACGTATCCAATATTTTTCGATAATCTAACAGACGGACTAATTAGAATCATATTTTTTTTAGTCAGTAAACATCCCTATTGATCGGGGGTACGACTTGTTCCTTAATTATAAAAGACATCAGAAAAACTTAATACCTACAGTATTGTTTTCGAAAAATAATATTCAATCGGGCGTAAAAGTAGAACTTTTGCTTATTACTCAAGTGTGAATAAAAAGATTAAGGCTTGAATAGGCTCGAATTAATCCATTTGGAATAAGTCCAGGGAACTTCGGGAACTAGATGAAACTGAAATGGAGGATTACGAATATTCCGATGTGTGTTTGTGTGCTAACACAGTAACACACAGTACAGTACATTCAATATTGGTACGTACCTATTAGTTTCAATTTAAGTTATTTATTTTTTTGTATTTGTTGCTAAGCGAAAAAACATTACCTTTATAAATATAAGTAGGTACATACATATTAGTTTAAATTTAAGTTTTTTTTTTTGATTTGTCGCTAAGCGAAAAAGCATTACCTTTATAAATACATTAGCTGTTGCACGTGACCTTCGTCTGCGTGAAATTAGTATGAAAAGAATTTGAATCCGATTTTGTTAACAATTTCAATTGTTATTGTTTTTCTAAAGTAAAAGTAGCGTTACTGCTTATATCATTAGGTATTGCCAGTCCTGTCAAAATCGGTACAGCCGTTTTGGAGATTAGCCGGAGCAAACAGTCAGACATCCGACAGTGACTGATAAAAAAATGTGATATATCAAAAGTACCGTATTTTCTTAAGCCGTACTTTGGAAATTACAAACAGACGCTTCTATTTTATTGGTATAGATACAGTTTTTACTCCCGAATTTGCTCACGTAGAGGATGACCATTATTCTACAGCAACATACTACCCGGATTCATTCCCTCGGTCATTGTCTAGTGTGTGCTAAATTTAAACGAAATCTAGCAGTCATAAAAGTTATAGACAGAAAGAGATAATTTCACATTGGTAATATTAGCATGGATAGACTGTTTACTTTTCAGGTGAATTTGTATTAAATTTACAACGTATTCATATAATGTTTCAGAGCCTCCAAATGTCGGTTCCCGCTGATACATTTTCGGCCCTATAGCAACCCACGCAAAGCTTTTTAAGTACAGGGCTTAATAAAGTATTAATGTTCCTCATATTTGTACCTAAAACATTGTTGTCGTGTCCCGTACGCCTAAGACTAATATCGTATAGTATAGGATCGGTACAGGACGATATACTCGCACACACTGTGTAACTTTTCATTACGCGCGCCGCACCGCTCACAAACTCCGAATTTATAGCGGACTTTGTTACCTATCTTTTCTTTGTACTTTCTCTTTGTTCGTCTAGTTTAATTTTCCATTGTTGCTATTTACTTAGTGTGAATTCCAATGTACAGCGCAAACAAAATGATTCATGAACAGAAATGCGCTCCATTTTCAATGTTCATACAGCGTCAGCTTCTATCTCATTCAGTGATGCCGTGGTTGCATTAGAAGATTGCTCTTTCATCTAATACGGGGTGCATTTCGCTTTTATCGTTCATGTATATTTTACTGCCTCCGCATAATGAAAGTTTTACGTGATCAGAATATCAGGATCCATCCGATCGTTTGACTTTATGGCGATCTCCTAATTGCTGGTAATTGTAAATCTTGTGGGGCACCACCACTTACGAGTGGCGATAGATCACGCGGAGTATGCGTGGGGGTGTTTGGATGGGGGCGCGTGCGTTACCAACGACTTAAATTAATTCAAAGCGGTTGTGAATAGCCACAAAAATGATAAATTAGTACACGCGACACGTCCGCGCCATCCCGCCATCCCGCCGTCTCGTCGGAACAAAACGCCGCAATGGTCCTAATTGCAGTAATTATGAAACTCTTCGCTCGTTGATGAAAGTAATTTTTCTGTAGCGACTACCAATTAGGCGTTACCAATTAGTGCGAAGAGGCGCAATTTGTAACATGAACCCAAATTATAAGGGAAAATATTTGCTTGCAATAGTTAAAGTGTGGTCTGCAAGTCTTTGTTTAACATTTGCATTGTGTTTCAGCTTCGCATGTTTGCTCTTACAATAAACTGAATTTGCTTACTATCAAAGCACACCGCACAGACGTTACAACACAATTTTCAAGCAAACTCCTTTGATTCACCACAATCAAAAAGGTTCTTTATTAAAAGGTTGTTAAAACTCAAAAACATTAAGTCTTGTTCTATTTTGTTAGCGTCGGTCAACACGAAAAAGGAAAATATTGTTTAGAGAAACATTTAGATTGCCGTAACTTTGATTCGTAACTCATTTAGTATTATGTAGTTCAGCTTTGTACGAAGTCATCACGATTGTTTGTGTTCAGTAAATATTGTTGGATCTTGTTTGCAACAAAGAGTAATTACAATAATAAAACTTAGTTATAGTATACCAACTTCTCCGAGTTTTCATATTGTTTAGTTTTGAATTTGGTTAATCTGTTGTAGATTAAACGAAAAGGTAAAAGGGAATATTAAAAGTCGTTAGGGATGTAGAATCAAATGCTTTTCCATTAAAATCATTATCATCAACAAATAAAATAATTGAATCCAAAATCACCCCAACTTGTTAATAAAACCTTTGAAAGCCGTATTTCGCTGTCGCAAATACATTGAGTATTGTTTAATTATAAGCACATAATTCAGCAAAACAGTCAAGGATATTAATAACCACGCAATCAAGCAATAGTTTACTTGCTTAACATAATTGAATATATTAAATCACAGGTCTCTATCTGGAATCTAGACTACATTAATTTCGCCAGCGTCCCGTAGACTGCCTGAATTAAGTCAGGGGCAATAAATCTTTTTGAGTCACGTATTCTGTCTCATGAAATGCATTTTAAAGCTATTAAGTGCGCGATTGAGAAGTCTAAACTAGCTAGTTTCGCTAGTTTCAGCTTGTTAATTTGAAAACGCGGTGCGACTACACTAGAACTCCTTGTGTGAATAAATCTAGGTTAACAGAAAAGCTTTTTCGACGTCGCGCGTCGCTTAATTAAATTAGAGCTAATTGCTTAATTTTTTGTTGGTTTAGACACAATTGGTTTGAAGATTGCCTTTTTAACAGTTGCTTAAAAGGAAAAGGACGTAATTATTGTTGAGTTTTAATTATTCTAAATTGTTTTTACTTTGACGTTAAAGTGGTTATAAATTAAATACATTTTGATAAAGTCTTGTCTCAAATATACTCAGATATTATACTGTAGAAACTGTTTTGAGAAACCAGAGAATCGACCAAATAACTAGCTTAATTAGTAAGAATACACATAGGTAAGTTGTTAATTAAAAATAACAAAAAAAATCTTAAAGGCTCGCCCCTGTTACATGGGACTTAAACATAACTGGCGAAATGTGGTTGTACTAATGAGTACACCTTGGCCTCACCCTTCGGAAATTGCAAGTGTGATGTTATGTTATGTTAAATCTTTGTAAATACGAAAACATACAAATCCCAAAATATTTGGTAAGACTCGCAGCATAAATAAAACATCTGTTCACAATACACGAGCACAATGCATAGTTAGTAGGTACGTAACGTATGCCTGCATGTCGCAGTCACTACCATTCCGACACACACATTACTCGACCTGACGGCCCGTCCGCATTGTAAAGACAGTCTTATCTAACATTGATTCATAGGATATTCAGCCTTTCAGTTCATGTCCGGACTAGACCGGCGGACATGGCCGAACAAAACCGAACATTGCCGAGCATCTGGCCAATGAATATTCATGGTGCCTCTCAATAATCGTGTTTCTGATCGTTCTGCTTAACAAGTCCTCCGTTGTTGTTATCGATAACATCGATTGTTGTTGTGCCGGTGTCGGGTTCTTTGATATCACTTACACAGAGAAACACATACGTAGATATAGTATAAAATGTCTAAGTTTGAATATTAGTGAGTTTTATCGTTTGCGTTTACCTTAAATGCTGAGTGGATAAGAGTGGTATTTGGGATAGGATACTTTTAATCTGCATAGTAATGTTATGTTTGAGCATTTGAATTCAATCGTAACTGCTGAGCATGAGGTGTTAAATTCGATTCCCGGACCGGTCAAATTGAGATTTTGAGTTTCTCATTAGCAGCCAGAGCTGGAGTTTGGCTTTGTGCCCGGTTGATGGCAATAGAGTCGCCCCCTATTAAATGGGACTTCCACATAACTGACCAAAATGTTGGTAGGTATACTATTGGTTAACCTCTGCCCAACCCTTCGAGGTTTATGTTTGAGTTCAAAGAAGACATGGGAATTTTTTTTTAAGACGAACACTTTGTGTGCCCCTTCTAGGCAAAACTCAATACTCAAATTCTTTATTGCATTCCACAATGTAGGCTTAGTTGATAACATTTTTCAAAAGAAACAGTCATGGACCCTGTCGGGCACAGCAAAAGAAATATATGTGAAGCTTCCTAACCTTAACATTTACGTATGATCTTATAATCTAACTTATTCTATTCCATTTTTATTTATATATTTTTATGGTGAATGACAAAATGCAGTATCCCTTTTCTTCTTTCTGAACTGTCTATTTTATGCGATCATGTTTGCCCCGTAAACAAGCTCAGGTCTACCTTGGTGGCGATGTCCTCCCTTAGGCGTTGAGGGAAAAGTTACAAAACTTAGTTTAAAATAATTTTAAACACCGCGAAGACGTTATTATTAAACCTCGGGCTAATGGCACGTGCCAGAAACAGTCATAAAATGTTCTAGGTACGGTCGAACAACTAATTAAGTATGCAGCCAGCTAACTTCGATTTACTTTTAAGATTACACAAATACATTTCGAGAAAGATGTCAAACGATACAGCGTTTGATATTTATAAAACAAAATTGCAAGCCATATTGTCAATGTACTAGAATTATAAAGATTTCTGCGTGTATACCAAATAGCTTGTTCGACTGTAGTAGGTACAGTGATGTCATATTTTTGTGATGCCAGTCTTTATCTGTGAGTTTTAATGTTTAGTTCATCATAAAAGTTTTATTATTTTATCATTATGTTCGGTAGATTTATTTAAGGTTAGCGCAGCATATCTTTTTCATCCATGCTTCCAGATTAATAGTCATTTCAGTAACCACCGTTCTGATCATATCATCTTTCACACAATCAATCCATCGTTTCTTTGGGTAGAAACCACTTTTATAACCCTTCCTATCCTTCCTTTAATATAACCCTTCTTATCCACTTTTATAACCCTTCTTATCCTTTTTTTTTTTTTCAGGTGGAAAATCATGAAATAACCCCTCCCGTTCTTGGGCAGAGCGACAGGGAGTGTCAGACTTCTACTGACTAAAAACCGGCATGTTCCTTCTTAGCCCTTCATGTCGTGGCCGCGGTATCTCTTGCAAACAACCCGCAGCCCCGACGGGACCCTTCTTATCCTTCCCAACCTTCTTGTTTAAAACTTTCCTGACGTCATTTGCGTCGACCTCTATAATTATTTTGTACTTTATTGTAAAACCCGCCTCATTGGTCTAGTGGTCACAAACGCGACTGCTGTGAGCTCCTAGGTTCCATTCCCAGGTCGAGTAAAGTGTTATTGGCTTTTTCCATCAAGAATTTCTCAGTAGTAACCACAGAGTCTGGATTTATGCCAGGTTGGTGGCAATACGCTCGTCCCCTATTACATGGGTGTTGGGGTGTACTCCTTGTATATTTTAGTGGAGGCCGTTTCCAGGTCGAGGATTCGTGGTAGAATTGAAACCTTATTAACTTTCACAATCAATTAATATTTATTGCACAGTAGCACGCAGAACACATCGTTACAGTTGTATATTTTTGAAGGCAAGAGAAACAGTGTTGCCATGAACAAATTAAAATAGACATGAGTGTTGTCAATAAATAAAATTAATATTTTGAATGTTACTGTTCTAATCAATGGGACTTAAACATAACTGGCCAAATGTGGGCGTGATGTTATGTTAACTAAAGAAAAAAATCATCTAATATAAATATTTAAACTAGACT
This sequence comes from Diarsia brunnea, assembly GCA_949774965.1. Classification (NCBI taxonomy): domain Eukaryota; kingdom Metazoa; phylum Arthropoda; class Insecta; order Lepidoptera; family Noctuidae; genus Diarsia; species Diarsia brunnea. The sequence continues at coordinate 8,620,352 of OX459008.1, read as the reverse complement.
CTACAAAACCCGTCACATTATAGCATAATCGTACAAAACTATTTAGACACCCATTTACGATTAAATTATCAAATAGAATCCATCCTTCCAGTCATTGTGTCGTCATCTCGTGATGTTCGCTTCAGATTAAGGTGTTAAAACCCATTGATGTGGGAACACTTCTGATTATTCATTTGGCTTTGAGCTACCGTTTTGTTTAATTACCGAAGCAGTCATTTGAGAGACGTAATAGTATTGTGTTGTGTTAATCTCTTGTGTGTTCGAGTTAAATCTTGTGTGACGAAATGTAGATATGTATTTAGGACTTTTTTGATGTTAAAGCTTGTTTTCGCATAACATCTTAACATCTCGCCTTTAATCCTCGAAGGGTGAGGTAGAGGAAGCTTGTTTTTATCTACACTCAAAACATAGGAGAAAGATTTGTATTTTTGTATGTTTGTAACGGATAAACTCAAAAACTACTGGGCCAATTTCAAAAGTTCTTTTACCATTAGAATGCTATATTATCCTTGAGTAACATAGGCTACATTTATTACAAGTTTAAAAATAAATGCGAATGCCATGCGAATCTGGGACGGGCCTTTAGTTAAATTATAAAACGTCTAGTACAACATTTTTAAAGTCTAGCAGTGAGATACAATTCTTTTTATTTCTAAACTTCTCACAGAAAATTTTAAATGCAAGTTCTTTTCTTAAAATAATATCCAAAAAGTTTGAATAGAATCACGACCCGTATGTTTTAATCTCCTCCGTAAGCAGAGTGCTACTAAGCTTTTATTTTCGTGTATCATTTACAAAACTTTCTCCTATTCAGTGCTACCTTATTTAAGACACAACCATACCAGCCAACTCACATCTCCACTTATGCAACCAACTTTTGTATCCAGAAAAATGGAATAAAGAAATACTTTTAGTGTTGTTTCCTAAAGACTTTTAGAGAAAATATTGATACTGTCTCGACTATACATAATTCAAAGGATTTCCGATCCAAAAGGATAAAAAAGTGTATCTGGCGTTGGTTCATATATATGTGAGGTTTGGAAGTGCGAGATGGCCGAGTCGAGTTGGCGAGTGCCGAGTGGTCCACATTTTCTTTTATTGACCGGCGAGTCGTGGCTAAGTGACGACAAGGGAGTCCGAGGGATGGCCATTAAGTTAAAACGCTCGTCGCCCGTCCTCTTCGCTGTTAATGTAATTTCTCGCAAACTTCCCCCTAATTCGATAAGGGCCACGAAATAAACAATGGATGGCGTGGATAAGTGTTATACAGTTCAGCATGGACAGTTTGCTTTGACTTTATTTTGACCTGCGGATTACCGAGGTATATTTATTTATTTTCCGTTCCGTTATGATGTGAACGGGCATTCAAAAAACGTATTGATATAGGTTTTTAATTGCAAGTGGATTATTTATGTCTCTAAACGACGACCAATTAGGATGAAGGAGAGGAGTCGCAGAAATTGAAATTCTGCCTGGCAGAAATTCTATTGGGATCCAGACGAGCGCAGAAGAACTCATTTTGCGTCGCCGTGTGAATCAAAAAGGATTTTTTTATGAAACTTAATGCAGCAGAATTTCTGCGACCGAAATTCTGGGAATCACGACTCACAAAATTACGCTAGTTTGGCCTCACCCTTAAGTTATCCAAATCAAATTCTGCTGATCTCTCATTGTACCGGTAGCACAGACAAAGCGAGGTCACGTTATACTAGGGATAACCAAATATGGCGCCGTGTGTACGTGTAATTCTCTCTCTAGGTACCCTTCCATGACAACTACTTAAGACTGGCCGGGTCAATTTCGGGCTATTACGAGATCCGAGATTTACACGTGTTTCATTGGTGTTTAAATCAGGTTTACAGATACTTACATAGGTACCTACATAGGTACACACCTTTATTTCTAAATCTTATTTTCGCTTGTGCTAGGAGTATTTGAGGTATAAGCTACCTCGAGTACTCCTTATCCGATTGTAGCGGATTTTGGTCGGTACCGTTTTTTATCCTCAGGTACCTACATTATTTACTTACATTTTAGCCTTATTTTTGGAGGGTGGGAAATCATCAAATAACTCCTCCCGCTCTGGGCGGAGCGGTAGGGAGTGTCAGACTTCTACTGACTAAAAACCACCCATGTTCCTTTTTAGATCTTTGTGTCCGAGGCCGCGATATCTCTTTCGAACAATCCGCAGCCCCCACAGGCGTCGGTCGTTGCGGGCCCCTGCAATGTCGCTGACATCTCTTTTAGGCGTCCCATTCCCTTTCGCCTCAGTCCTTGGCTGGACGCGAGAGGTCGCCGACGCCGATCGCCGCTATGAGAACACGGTGGGGCTCCGCCCAAGCGGAGCAGGCCTCCACCGTGTCCTCCAGCCGATGTTCGCAGTGGATTACATACCTATTAACCTCACAGTCGAACCGTACGCACCGTACGTACCTTTAATATTCGTGCACTGTCAGACAACGGGCAGCCGTTTTGTCTGAAGCATGAAATGTTTAACAATAGTGCCATAATGTAACAAAAGACTGATAGACAGGGGTGAGACAAGCTTTATTCTAAATAAAGAAGTTAGGTCTCTTTTTTTTGCCGATAGGTCTTACCTTACTACTATTGTGAAAGTGAAAGTTTATGAGGATAACTCGGCTCGGTTTGACTTGGCTGGTTTGTTACTCTTTCACGCTAAAAGTACTGAATGGATTTTGATGAAATTTGGTACACGATAGTTTATAATCTAGATGTACACATAGGACTTATTCTTTTATCCCGTTACTTAATTTTCGAATTTTAAGCGTAAGCTGTCGCGGGCAAAAGTTATTAAACTATACAAGATTAATCAGATACAAGGAAATTACAACATGGCATCAAAATTATTTATCAGAAGGTCAGGTCTTATATTTCGATAGGCTTGTACCTAGGTTATGTGGGCAGAAGACGGGTTTCGTGCAATGAAAACATGTTTTTATTGAACTTGAAATCAGAATTTAACACAATAACACGAGGCACAATGAATCGAGTAAAGTTCTGGGATGTCTCAACTCCGCTGCAATCAGACACTGAATGCCGTCCTCACTGAGAGCTCAAAAAATCACGACCAAAGAGTTATAATAATACAGGAGATCACGACTCTGTATAAGCTTGCTGCGGTGTGGGTAGACTTGTAAGAAGATCGCGTGAAATCATCTAACATATTTATTGAAGTAGTAACAAGCTTGTTTTGCATAATTTAATAATGTTGAGACCCAATATTGATAGTTTCTACGAATTAAACTTACGAAGGTACTCGCAACTTGGATCAAATAGTTCACTAAAACTATTTGTACTCAATTGTTTAATAATAATTTACATACGGCCCGAATATTGTTTAGGTAAACCGTCGGTTTATTATAACTGCATGTTATTATAACGTAAAATAATAATCGGCCTATAACCTTCGCATTGCTGGGACATTGGCAAAGGTGATCCTCCACGCGGGTTCATTGCTGGGATAAGGGCACGAGAACACGTCGAGGCAGTTCTGTACTGCACTAGTTTTATAGCGTACCTAGGTTATTGTCATCTGATGGCAACTTTTTACGTAAAAAAACGTACAACACAGCACCATGTGAACAGCTGGTTAGGGTGGGGAAACTTATAACGACCCCGACTTACACATACTAGATAATTTTCACCATTGTTGATAGTGTTACGAAACATCGTCCCGATTCAAACCCGTCTCCATATTTCGGATGCTGGTCCGAGATAGAACAACCCATTGTTAATTAAATAACAGAATATACTGCCGAGTTGTGAATACAATATGTCTACATAATCTTCTTAACAATTTGAAAGCGGTCCTGTAACTATAATAAGGGACAAGGATACTTACCTATCTACTTTGCTTGTACTCAGGAAATTATACTTGCTAAAAGTAGTCTTTCTTGGAAAGGAACTTAATATTCACGAAGTCGTCATTATGTACATCAAACTAAAAAAATATTGCTGGGAAATGATTTTTTTTTGGGGGTGAAAAATCACATTGTACGGTAAAATTCAATGAAAAAATAAAATTGTGCTGATGGATGATTTCAATAGTAAATATGTCATGGAGGTAATTACAGTAAAGTTATAACCTTGAAAAACAAGTGCCTTTCGGTTTTGTAAAGGGTAATTTTACACCCATTCTAAGAACCTATCGTTGACTTACTTACCGAAGGAAGACATAATAAAAAGCCCATGATTTTGTTATTTATTACGTTAGAAATTAAACCGTATCGTCTTTCAAGAGACTTAATTTTCTGTGTTGCAAAATTCTAATTGTTGTTGTATTTTGAATTCAAAGGTTAAAATAATTTTAGAATTGAAAATACATTTATCCTGAATTTTGATCGGTTTTCTTTGGCAAAAAAGTTTTTTTTATTTTTCAATTTGTAGTTGTAATAGGTATCCCTATACAAATATTTACAATGTATTTAACATTCAACCAAGAAACAAAACCCTCAACCTTCGAGATTCCTTTATTTTTTTGCATTTAACTCCTAACTATTGAGGAGTAGTACCTTCCATAATCAGCTCACCTAGATAACCTGAAAGAATACAACATATACGTCCCCATAATATTTTATTAAAGAATTATCCTCCAACTCTTAACCGAAAAGGAGTTGTACCTTCCATCATCAGCACATCAACATAAAGTGATAATTGCTAGATGCGAATACTTGAAAAGCAATAGAATAAACAAAATATATATATATACGGTCGAATTGAGAAACCTCCTCCTTTTTTGAAGTCGGTTAAAAAGCACGAAACACGTAATACGATCCTATAAAGTTTGAGGGTTGACCAAGATTTCTCTGAGATGCTATCATTAACAGGTTAACATAACAGCCTGAAAGAATACAACTATTGGTCCATAAGTACGTATAATTTTGGAAGAATTTTCTTTCAACTCCTAACCGTTGAGGAGTTGGACCTTTCATCATCAGCGCATCCGCAAGATATTATTATTATTAGACGCAAATACATGAACAGCTTTAGAAAATATTTGGAAAACGTTACAAGTGCCTATAAAATTTGACAGTTGTCCTCGATTTCCCTGGGATCCCATCATCAGATCCTGACTTGGTGACAATAAGACCACCTCGGGAGTATACTCTTTCGAATACAGAATATTATATTTTGAAAATCAGTTCATTAATGACGGAGATATCCAAACATACAAAAAAAAACAAACAACAGCAATCTACAGGAATTGAGAACCTCCTCCTTGTTGGAAGACGGTTAAAAAGGGTATAAATAAGGTCTGGCTGTTAGTGTATGTCAGTTAAAATATTTTTAAACGCACTCGCGATATAGAAGCTCTGTCTAGGAATAAAAAGTAAAACCAAGTACCTAAATATGCACACATTGTTTGTATCTTTGGTATGCTCACTCCACGTGTTTGTGCTAAGTCTATAGTAGGCACCTAAATATCGCATGTAGCAAGTCAAGTCATGTCTTGTTTACCTCGCTGTACACAAGCTGTACACAGGTTAAGTAACCTGCTCTAGTATCTTCACATTATGAATAGCCTAGATTCTCAGTGAAATATGGCTTAATTTCCGACCTGAACCCACTGAAAGTAATTTCGAAAACCCTTCAACCCTTTCAGACTTATAACATTTGAATGAAAAGTTGGGGTTGTTTTTGAAGCGTAAATGTGGATCATAAATAAGTAGAGTTTCAATTTTAATGGGAAAATTGGGGTAACATATGGATGTAATTATTTGTGTTACGAAATGAAGTTGAAAAGGTAGGGTTAACGAGACGAATAGGAATGTTTATGAATTAAAAGTTTAGTAGTAATCAACGAAAATCTAAGCTGTAGCGTTGGGGAAATGAATCATTTATCAAATTTAAAGTGTTTTCTATAGGTAGATTTAAAAAAAAAATGATCATAATAAATAAATAAATAACAAATAAATCATTTATTGAGTACCAAATACCCGGATCAAGTATCTGAAGGTCAAAAAAATATTTGTTCCGTTCGTGAATCGAATCCACGAAACGCAGCGCGGCAACAAACCACTCGAACCACTGCGCCAACCATGCTTCTCACATTTTACGACACAAAACGCGGAACTGAAAAATATAAAATGTAGATCAGATATTTTTATAACTGTATTTCGATCACTTTACTCAAGAAGCAATAAATTGCATCGAGAAGTCAGTGTGCCTCCTATAAAAGTCCAAGCGCCCGACGAAGTGCACATAAAAGTGACTTGCCATCTGTGTCCCGTTCATGTTGATGCATAATGTTATGTTGGAGTGGCTAGTGTGGCTAGTTGAAATGTTGACGGTGAGTGGCAAACTGTGTTTAAGCCGGACGACATTTGGGCATTTCTTTTTTTTTCTGCAAACCAAACCGCAGGAGTTTTTGCTGGCCAATCGTGTGGCGAGCTGATTTTTTTTTCGTTTGCGCTTTTGTAAGCTGGATGCAGCGATTTACATTCGTGTATTTATGCTTTTTAGGCTGTTCTTGTTTACCTTAGTGTTCACTATTTGGACGGTATTCAAAAGACTTTGTATTGTTTGTTTTTCTTACCGTTCGCTAAAGTATTCGTTTTTAACTGACTTCCCAAAAAGGAGGTTCTACGGTACTTTTTTAAAAATCTTGTACATTCATGGAAATTTCATCATCATCACCAGCCTAACTGCTGAGATACAGGCTTCCTCTCTATGAGAGGTGATGGGCTATCTAATCAACCACGGGGGCCCAGTGCGGATTGGTAGATGTCACAAGTCACAATTTTGGTTCTAAGACATGTCGGTTTCCTCACGATGTTTTCCTTTACCGTTTTTGATGGAATAAATTACACAAAGTAATGCGCCTGCCTGCTTTCGAACCTACGACTTACTGTTCGTAAGTCGGGGCCGCCACCACTGGGCCACAATTTCTCACAACTGCCAAAGAAATCGTGATTCAATCATGCATAATATTATAATTATAGATCCTTTTGCAAAACATTTTCAGATTTTTCATGATTTGAATTAAGTTTTTCAATCGTTGATGAGGCTAATTATCGACTGTAGCCCAGCCTATAAGCGCAGCTGTCCATACCGTTTGCTCAATTCACTACGGAATACAGTTAAACAGGGTGAATTCAAACGCAGCAGGGGTAGGTAAATATTAGAAACAAAAGTTTGAAAGGGATTTTAACATTGAACTACTTTGATAAGTTTCCAACAAGAAGCCTTCATTTTTATTTGCTCCATTTCATTTTATAATTTAGATACTATATTGGCAACATATCATTTCAATCCAACGTTAAAAATCCTCTCGAAGTGTTGTTTCTATTCACACCTGGGTTTCTATTTATCCCAGCGTTTCTGTTTTCCTACATAGCGGCCATCGTTGAAGACCGAATGATTACGACCTACATTGAGTTAAAGTTGAGTATCCTCGTGCCTACGGCAGCGTCGGTCGAGAGTTGTTGCGGTGAGCGAAGAGTGCCCGATGAACCGAGTTCATAGCGCAATTCGAGTATGAAGGGTATTTCGGTTAACAAATGGAAACAGGTGAAGTTTTCTGGGTACTGGGTACTAGATTAACCCGGAAGGTGAAATTAACCTAACTTGTTCTTTATAGACATTAAGAGCATCTATATGAAATGATAATGAAAAAAGTACGATTGTCTAAACTAACTTCATGCCATGACATGCATCATGCCTGTAATCCCCGCAAGGTTTGGCAGAGGTGTACCTAATAGTATATCAACATTTCGTCAGTTACATTTAAGTCGTATGACGTAATAGGGGGTGAGCCTAGCTATTACCATCAACCCGGCTAATCCAGGCTTCGTGGCTACTACAGAGAAATTCCTGAAGGAAAAACCCAATAACACTTTTCCCTACCTGTGAACTCAGGACCTCAAGCACAGCAGTCACGCTTGCGACCACTAGAACAACGACGTTTTACATCAAAATCCTATAACGTATTAAAATTATCCAAACGGTCATACAGACAAATACGAAGAAAAAATGAGTTTCTTTTATACTATGCACACATAAAATCCTATAACGTATTAAAATTATCCAAACGGTCATACACACAAATACGAAGAAAAAATGAGTTTCTTTTATACTATGCACACATAAAATCCTATAACGTATTAAAATTATCCAAACGGTCATACACACAAATACGAAGAAAAAATGAGTTTCTTTTATACTATGCACACATAAAATCCTATAACGTATTAAAATTATCCAAACGGTCATACACACAAATACGAAGAAAAAATGAGTTTCTTTTATACTATGCACACATAAAATCCTATAACGTATTAAAATTATCCAAACGGTCATACACACAAATACGAAGAAAAAATGAGTTTCTTTTATACTATGCACACATAAAATCCTATAACGTATTAAAATTATCCAAACGGTCATACACACAAATACGAAGAAAAAATGAGTTTCTTTTATACTATGCACACATAAAATCCTATAACGTATTAAAATTATCCAAACGGTCATACACACAAATACGAAGAAAAAATGAGTTTCTTTTATACTATGCACACATAAAATCCCATAACGTATTAAAATTATCCAAACGGTCATACAGACAAATACGAAGAAAAAATGAGTTTAATTTATACTATGCGTACATAAAATCAAACGTTTTCATAGACATAACAACGTAGTCTATTACCCATATTTATAGTGCCGATTCAAGTCCATTTTTGAATTTGGGTCGACTGTCGTTGTCAGGACAGAATTTAGACATCGCAATTTGCGGATCTTCGAATAAGGTATACTTATAAATATACTTGTATACTTCCTCCGTATATGTCCGTTGCCTCCTATATCAGCCATCCTTGTAAAACCTGTTCCTGCTAACTGTAACCCGCTTCTCAATGCTAATGATGTCATAATTAAGTCACTTCAATGTTAAAGATGTTTATAATGTCATTCTGTATTGAAAAGTGGAAGTTTGTGTCAAATCATAAACAAACGGTAGCTGTCAAAATGTCTAATGGAGCGGAATTGGTGTGTTAAGTCTGACTCAAGTTCAGTTCACGACTAACGATACCAGTGTAATAGTTGCCAAGGCAGAGTTCAACACAAGCAGCATGACATTTTCCACCCGATCCACTTTTACGATTCTATCGCTGGCATACGGTTCACGAATTACTTGTTTCTCATTTATTTTCCGTTCAGCTTTGTTACATACGACTTCATACGAGTAACGTAACCTTTCTTATGCTTTTATTTTCAGAATATTGAATATCTGGTAGTAGTTTGAGAGTCAAGTTGATAATCAAAATCGATTGTTTTTTTGTTTGATTGATCTGAGAAGACAAAACACCGGGAGAGTTGGAAAGGAATGGGGGAATCCTTTGCTCGCTAGGACAGAATAGGCTGTTAAAAAAATCTGTAGTCCTTTCAAATGTTAATTTTATCCATCAAGTTTAGGTATCAGTACTCGTTTTTCTTCTCATGTTTTCTGTTCTCAGAAGGTTTTTGAAAGCTACGGATTTTCTATAGAGTACTTAAGGTTTAATGAGGGTCACACTTTGAAGAAGATTAATTTTCATTTAAAACGAATTATTTTATTACCAACTCTGAAATGTTGAATAGACAAGCAGCTGGAAGAACTGCTTCCTATTTTGAACATGTAGGTTAAATATGGATACTAAGTACTTATAACCCTAGAGAACCTCACGTCCCAGACACTGTGGGAGACGCCCCGGGCGTCGGAGGCCACGTGGTGGCTCGCAGCCACCGTAGCTTAGGTGCGGGCTTTTTTTTTTTTTTTTTTGGGGGTGGGACATCATCAAATAGGACCCTTCCCGCTCTTGGGCAGAGCGAGAGGGAGTGTCAGACTTCTACTGACTAAAAACCACCCATGTTCCTTCTTAGCCCTTCATTTCGAGGCCGCGGTATCTCTTGCGAACAACCCGCAGCCCCGACGGGAACTTAGGTGCGGGCTTGAGGAGTAATTCGCTACGTCGCTCTCCGTACATCTTATGACGATAGGCCGTGTCGAGGGCACGGTCGTGTTCCACGCCAGCATACTGGAACTGCCGGGGCTGCGGGACTGTTCGAAAAAAATACCGCAGCCCTGGAATACAAAGGGCTAAGAAGGAACATGGGTGGGTCAGTAAAAGTCTAACACTCCTTTCAGCTCCGCTCAGACCGGGAGGGGTCTTTTGAGGATTTCCCACCAAGAACAAGGTGCTTATTACTCTAGTTTAATATAACATATTTGTTTTTATACTCGTAAATAGCGTAGTTTATTTTGTATTACAAAGCATTTTAAAGTGAGGTTACGCGGTAAGCTCTCATTTATCACTGCGGCATCGTTTAGCAGCGGGGTGGGTAGGCACATACAACAGGTAATTTACCAATTAGGTACGTACATTTCAATTAGTCTGTTCTCTGCGTTAGGGTGAGGTTTCATTTAAATAGCATTGCTCGTTAATGTTCTGACAACTAATGCTCACTGAATTAAGTGAGATTATGGACACCAATCGACATTTACACAGCGTGTAACAAACTTGTGTGATTTAAGGGTGAGGTCCAGACCACCAGACTGACCAAGGTTCTTCACAGGGCAAATAAAGTGTAAGAATTTCTGTTCAAGGCTGTATTTGTGTTCAATATGTACCTGAACTTGTTTTTTCCTGTTTTTTTTTTAAATTGGCCCGTACTCCTCCACTGCTGGGCAAAGACCTCCCCCAATTCCTTCCAAGACGAGAGAGCTTTCGTCTCGTAGGCCGGTCCAAGGCCAAGAATCAGAATTACAATTAAATTGTTCTTTATCTCATAAAGTTCTATTAGTTAAACCCTTTGTATCTCATTCTGTACCCGTCATATATGTCTACTTTGCTTGCAAGTTGGCATCTAACACATTGTATTATAGCCTAGCTGTCTTAATGAAGTATTATGTGAGGGCTTTAATTAAACAATGAAAATTGCTTTGTAACTAGCGTGTTGAGTCGTTGAGATAACTAGGAGAAGAATTAATTGTAGCAATCAGGCTTGCTATTAATTATTGTCCTTAAATGATTGCATTATGATTAGCTAGACTTATGTCTAGGTTGCATGTGGCAAGGATTTTCCTACTTCTTTGCTATTGTTTTCTTATCAATTTTGTTGCCGGATCCAATGCATTTAAATTGTTTCTTTATGAATTCGCGGACCTTTAATTATCTCAGCGCTTTTCTGGTTGTTGCCACTGTTAATTCTGACTTGCAGGAGGTTGGAAATAGTGTAGAAAGAAAGAAAGAAAGAAAGAAAAAGTATTTATTGGTCTCACACAGGACAAGAAATCAATAATAAAAGATTAACAAAAAAAAAAAACAAGAGGAACACTTAAAAAAAATAAAAATAAAAAAATACAGTATTAATTAAAAATAAGTCCCGTACGAGGCCAAAAGGCCACTATCTCAGCACGATGCTGCAACATTTTTGAATGTCACAGCGCTGGTATTCTGATAGGGCCCCGATATAGGCCCCGTGTAGCGGGCTTTTCTATTTAAAAAATAGCTGACTAGACTAGAAATTAAGCTAGTTCTGCACACTAAACCATATTACCAGCTTGCTTGTATTTGTAAGCTAGTAAGCTTTCTAGTTTACTAACACCTGCTTACAATACTGGCTTGAGATAACCTCGTGCATATATCGGGCATTTTCTTTTTAGTCGAAGACACAAGATATGTGTTATTGTTTACATGATTCGTTAATTAACGGTATCTACTTATCAACATCACAAAACACAATTACGTTTTCATCCTTTTACGTACACCCAGTATTTTATGGTTTCGAAGAAGCCTTTAAACACAAATTAATTAATTAGGTAGGCACATACCTACATTCTATAAACTCAGACCTTTTTACTCGGAGGTAAGTAGAACACCACTGGCTTCTTAAACAATTCGTCGCGTCACTTACGAGGACTATTTTGCAAAGGGTACTTTTCGCCATCTATAATCTTTCGCCTGGAAACGAGTTGTCATGGCTGATCTGGAAGTCCTTAAATAGTCTGCGGACACTGGTTGGCCGAAGCAACGAAAACCTGTTCAAGTGGAGATTCATAGATGACTCTGCCCTGGAGTGTAAATGTGGTGTTGCCCACAAACGATGGAACACTTGATATCATGACGAGCTGATAGACGGAACTGAAAATTGTTAGGCAGTTAAATAGACACAGGGAAATATTGGGTTTTAAACATTAGTACTTTCTCAGTCAGTTGCAGTCACGGTGTCTGGATTTGTCTCCGGAGGACGGCAATACGCTCGCCTCCTATTAAGTCGTCTGGCAAAATGTAGGAGTACCATTGGGTGCTACTCTGCCTCTACTGTATACTCATGTATTTCTGTATTCTTACCCCTGTACTTTGCTCTAGTATCGGAGATACAGGTGGGGTCAAAAAGGACAGTTGTGTTTCAATTGTGGTGTACAAGAATGTATATTCCACATCATATTTTATTCCATTCTTACCTAACATTCAATGGTTAGGTTAGGTTGGTTAGGATAGACAATGTTAATTACTGTACAAAAGGCAATTCTAGAATTGCCTTTTGTACAGTAAATAACAATACCTGCATAGAAACAAACCGATCTATGTATAAAACTTGTCTTTTCTACACGAAATAGCGGTTAATACACGTCGGTATTCACTTCCCAACAAACAATCCAACAAGTGAACCAGCGAAACATTATGAAGGAAAAAGTTTTCCTTACGAAAAAACTTTTCTTTTGTGCTTGATTTATTTGCTAGAAAATCGCTCAGCGGCCAAATGGCAATGAAAGTTTAATGATAGCCTCCTTTGTCTACTTAAACAGTCTATAGATACAGGTTTCTAACTTTCTTTAGACCCTTTTTAGAGTGATCACAAGTTTTTGGGTAGGTAGCTATTTCTCGATTTGTATGTTGTAGTAAAAACGATGGAAATGTAAAAGCCGAACAAATATTGATGAAAATGATTATTTTATAAGGGGCCTACTTATAAACGGATCCAGAACTTAGGGAACTTATGCAGGGTTTAAGGAACAGTCTTCCGTAGATTTATGCGGTGAATTCAGAATATCATACTAAGTAGCCGGTAGAAGAATTTTTTTCAGGAACGTTATAGGAATCCAATGAATTTGATTTGTTTTATTTCCTCATACCCAATGTATCGTTGCCGTGGCAAAATACAAGTAGCGTACGGCAAGCGCGACGACAAGTTCGATGAACTCTGTAGTTAGGCAGGAAGTGGACAGCTGATTTCACGCGCCGTTCGTTAGAATATATCAACACTCATAGTTTTATTTTTATGTGAATGTCGTATCATTTACATAAATGGAGTGTTGCGTGCAGAGAGTGTAATTTTACATTGAAATAAGTTACATTCCAGTAACAGATAAAAACGATTAACAATTCTGGTGGAATATGATACAAAATAGTCGAGTCACCCTGCGGAGGGCGGTCTCTAACACACTGCAGAGGTGTGGTGTGACTGTTTCACTGTCAAATCATAGGTCTCAAGTTGCAACCCAAGACACGTACTTCTACACGAAATTATTGTGAGGAAACCGAACATGCCAGAGATATATTATATTTCTCAATGACATGTAAAGTCAAGTCAGAGGCGGCTCATAGGCGGCATTACAACTAAAGAAAGAAAGAAAAGAAAGAAAACATATTTATTTGGCACATAGGAACCGCAAGTACACACAACAAAAAAATATAAAAAACAAAAACTAAACAGGGAACAAAAAGAGATAATATTGTGTGTCTCACGGCAGCGCGAAATAGGTCCAGTTCAGCCCAGCAGCCCAGTTCAACTCTGAGAACAGATAAGGCACTACTTGAAAAACACGATTTTACGCCTCGTTATTTACGTCAAATGTGTACCTACGCCAATATTTAGATTCCCTTACACCCCTGAGGATAATCCATTATAGTTTGGTTAAGCCAAATTGTTCCCTTTGAGTTTGAATAATTATTGTCGATTGATGCAATCCTAATAGCGTTTCAAAATGCTAATACGTTTTGAAGTACGATTCGCTTTGTGGTAATGAATACGCAGTTAATGTCTGCCTGTTAATTAACGTAGATGCAAAACCAAGTACATTACACAGGTATTTCGCTCTATGGCCAGTACTTATGTTAGAATTGGATAATGCTTTTTTTTTGTGCCCTGTCACGTACATTAAGATGAATGTATTTAAACATAGTACCAGGTCTTGCGTTTTGTAATTTCTACCAATACTCATAAATGAATGTATGTGTCACTAGTACGAAAAGTTTTAAATATGTTCAAAAAGCAATTGTAATTTAGGTTTAGTTTTAACGCAACGCAAAAGCAAACATGAATCAGTCGATACAAACACCTTATACAGGGTGGTGCCGACAATACGACAATAAATGAAACCACTGGTAGTTCTAGTCCATAGGAACATTATTAAACTATCAAAAAAGTTTTAACACCAAAATAAAAAAAAAAACAATAAAACTAAGTATCGTAAAACTGTTAACGAAATACTTTACAATTTACAAACAAATATTGGTTTACTAACCTTAGGAATAATTTGCACCGATTAACGAATGGAAATAAAATGTATCAAAAGAATTTGGCAAAGACATTTAGGTAGGTTGTGGTATGCTGCGCCGACCCCAAATGAATTGGGAGAAGGGCAAGAGAATGATGATGATGATGATTTAGGTAGGTTGTTGTCGTATCGTCGGCACCATGAAGGTGTTAGGATTTATTTGATAGTTTAAAATGTTCCTATGAACTAGAACTACCAGTGGTTTCATTTATTGTCGTATCGTCGGAACCACCCAGTATACACTATACGCCAGAAGATGGGCGTTGTTGCCTAGGGAGGCCTAGAAAACGCTGGAGTGACGACTAATTGTGCGTTTGTGAGATATTGGTTGGAGTGAACTACTGAAAGCTATGGGGGAGGCCTTTGCACAGCAGTGGGACAACACAGGGTGTAAACGAGCACAACCCGTCACGAAGCCGTCAAGCATTATTAACATCAAACTAAGTACCTACGCAAAAAATATTGCTGGGAAACACTATTATTTTCGAATGAAATCGCATTTTACGGTAAAACTCAATGTAGCACTCTTAAAACATTGTGCTAGTGGATGCTTTGAATAGTAAACGGGTCATGGAGGTAATGTAAGTAAAGTTATACTAGAAAAACTAGTATTAAAAAAAACAGCAGTGAAAAATTTGAAACTTTGACCCCCAATAGCTCCGTAACTGGGGTTCCCAGGTACGGTCTAAAAAAAAAAAAAGCGATCGCAGTGACGGGGAGAACAAGTGCCTTTCAACTTCGTTAAGGGTACTTTTACACCCTTTATACTCGTAATCAAGCAAGAGCCAACTAGGTGCTGTCTGCAGTAGTAATACAGACAGCACATATTTGCCTCTTGTGTGGTCGACCGTTAGTGAACTAGTTGAGTACTTCCGAGTTCATTGAAAGTCGATCACTCCTCACCCTTATATCCTGAGTAATAAGGTTGAGAAATTGGTCCACCGTCAGTGACCGCGGCAGCACAAGTCTAATTATTATAATTAAACTAGCTGACCCACGCAACTTCGTCTGCAACACATAATATAGCTTATAACCTTTCTAGATAAATCGACTATCCAACTTATTAAATTGAGCTATATCGTACTCGTAACAAACAAAAAATCTTACCTTTCCTCTAATAAATACCTATTAGTTTAGATTTACTTCGATTATATTATTAAAGTAACAATTACTATAGGTATCTCTTACTGTTTAATATACAGTAACACCTTGTACTTGTAAACATTATGGTGCAGTAAATATTTTGAATTTGAATTTCTCCGGAGCCCCCAGAGGCCAGAATCCCCACGTACCTACCGCACCGGACCGAATGACTGCCACGCGCTAATTATTTTGTCGCCCGTATATTTTTACATTGCGATATCTTCTAAGATATTTGTTTAAACTGTATAGAGTAAAGGGCACAAATATTCTATATTAAATTTCCGTGTTAGCAAACACATTTATTTGGATATAGATTAATACCATATGGGTTAAATAAGCTTCGCAAAATATAATTCTTTTTAACCTAACATTTTAATATTAAAAAATGGTTACAGTGAGTCAATCGTAAAAGATAAACATATGCTGTCGCGGACTTTTTTTTACAACTTTTAAAGTGGAACAATTCCTTGATACATGATATTTACGTAACTTAAACCGTTTTCGCAGCGCACGCAACGGAAGCTCTCAAAAAGGAATATCTTTTCCCGTTTTTGCAACATTTTTCATTTATGCTCCGCTCCTATTGATTATGGCGTGATGTTATATAGCCTAAAGCCTTCCTCGATAAATGGACTATCCAACACTAAAAGAATTTTTCAATTCCAACCAGTAGTCCCTGAGTTTACCCCGTTCAAACAAACAAACAATCAAACAAACAAACAAACTCTTCAGCTTTATAATATTAGTATAGATTAGTATAGATATAGATTCAATTATTTTACCACTAGTTTTTGCCCACGGCATTGCCCGTGTGGATGTCACTTTAACTTTCATCCTCTATTTTACTCCTAAGGATTGAATTTCGAAAAAATCTTATATTCCTAGTCTACATTATATAGGAAACCTTTGTGCAAAATTTCAGCTTTCTAAGTCAAAGGGTTGGGGCTGCGCGTTGATGAGTCAGTCAGGAGTTTCTTTTTATTTAAATAGATTTTGATTTTAAGTGGCACTAACTGCCGTACTCAGAGATATTTAATGATTACTTAAGCCGTCACTTAGTAAAGATTTGACATACTTTTGTATGACAAAACTGTCAAAACCTTTTCTTAGTGATCGCATAAGTAATCATTTAAGCTCTCTGAGTGCGGCAGTAAGTGATTTTTCTGATGTCATTTTTCCTAAATATAATATCGTAAATCTTTTAGTTCCTTACTATATGTGGTTTCTAATAAAGGTAGAGAGCATGGTCTCTACCTTGGTCTCAACCATGGATAAATAAAATATATACCTAGTTAAAGTTACGCGGGCTAGCTCGGGTATATGTTAGCTTGCGCCCGCTTTGTTTGCATGGAGTTCGGTAACTGTCCCACGGGATAAAAAGTATCCCTTGTGTTAACCAGGTTATAAACTCTGTGTGCTTTTCATGCAAATCCATTCATTAGTTTTTGCGTGAAACAGTAACAAACATTCATCCAGCCATACAACTATCCTCACAAACTTTCGCATGTATAGTTTGTCCATGATACCTACTAATTATTTTTAAGCAACAAAAGAAGCGAAAGTCGCTTAAAAAGTATAACTTAATCACAAAAGCATACTTAACAACAGTAAAGCCCTTAACACATTAAACAAAATTTTAAAGTACGTAGCTGTTGACAGAAACAAGTGGTTTATTTACCGAGCCATCGAAACTCATTCATATGCAATTGAACGTATGAAGTGTCTGATCCCGCGGGACCACTTACACTTCTGTTTTCCCCGTACATAATATTGACGTGTTTTCATACGATACGATACTATATGATACGATACGGTACGGTATCCACTTACGGGACCCGTTCAATAATAACGAACTGTTTATGTCTTTTGGTTATCAAAATTGTTTATGTGTCCTTTTCGTAGAAGAGAAAAAGGAATATGAATTTTTCCACGCTTTTGTTTAAGTTGCAATTTTTGTGAGTTTGTTTAGGTCAAATGCAACTAAATTTTAAAACAGTTAATCCCAATTGATTGAGCTGACATTTAGCCTAGGTACACGTTTAGTATTGATTACTAAACCCATCGCATGTCTAGTTTATTGACACAATTAAAAAGCCATTGTTTCATGTACATATGCTGTACTTTTGACACGCGAGAGTTTAAGTGACGTAAATCTAAACCCAAAAGATTGCGGATTAATTATGTTTTATGCACCCTCACGATATCAGTATCAATATTAAAAGAGTTTGATAAGATGAATACGAAAATAAAACGATTTCACACCGATATTTTATAAAGCTTTAGTTTTTTCAATGTTGTAGACACCGTGCGGTCAAGAATTAACTTTATAGAAAAAGTTTAGCCTCGTATAGCTTCGTTCTTGCCACTAATATTTTTTTTTTTTTTTTTTTTTTCTCTAAGTTTTATCTGCAATCAGTCTTCGGACTATGAGCGGATGAGTTCCGTGTTGCTTGTAGTGTAGAGTGTGGCTTCCAGTGATGCCATCTACTCGCAGGTATTACGGCCTTACTGCCGGTCTTCTAGTGCCATGATACTGTGGCGCTTCAAGCGGAGCACGTAGTCTCGTTGTGTCAACTGTCGAGCTAGCTCATTTGGGTGGATGGCTAGTCGTTCTTTATATTTCCCTGCTACATTCCGAATCTCCTCATTTACTGTGGGAATGGCTAGTTGTTGGTGGATTTCAGCGTTTGTAGTGAACCATGAGACATTGGCTATTGTGCGTAGTATTTGGTTTTGCTGACGCTGCAAGATGGCTATATTGGAGTTGCTTGCGCTTCCCCAGAGCTGTATCCCATACATACAAACGGGCTTCAATACCACTTTGTAAATTAAGAGTTTGTTATCTAGTGATAGTCTGGAGTTGCGGCCGAGTAACCAGTGAAGATTTTTTAATCTGTATGAGAGTTCATCTTTTTTGGCTTTGATATGTTGTTGCCAGGTCAATCGGCGTTCCAAATGGATTCCAAGGTATTTAACACAATTTTTATGTGGTAGGGTGGTATCTCCGAGTTTAACCGGTGGGCAGTCCTCCTTTCTGAGTGTGTATGTGACTTGGACAGACTTTGCAGCACTGGCTTTTAATTTCCACCTTTTCATCCAAGTGTGTATTTTGTTAAGTCCACTCTGCAGAAGATTTGATGCGACTTCTGGATTTGTGTGACTCGACAATATTGCCGTATCATCTGCGAATGTTGCTATAACAACTCCGGGTTCCGTCGGTAAGTCTGCTGTGTACAATATGTACAAAATTGGCCCTAGGACAGAGCCCTGAGGTACACCAGCTTCAATTCTGTGAAAGGCTGAGGTATTACCCGATTCTTTGACGTAGAAGAGTCTATCTGTGAGGTACGATTTCAGTATACTAAAGAACTGGTGGGGCAGGTGTTGTTTGATCTTGCTTAAGAGGCCCTTATGCCAAACCTTGTCAAAAGCCTGCTGGATGTCCAGGAACACAGAAGAGCAGTATTTCTTTTGCTCCAGCGTTTTTCTTATATGTTCACAGACCCGGTGTATTTGTTCTACTATTTTGTTTTATGCACCCACACGATATCAGTATCAATATTAAAAGAGTTTGATAAGATGAATACGAAAATAAAACGATTTCACACCGATATTTTATAAAGCTTTAGTTTTTTAGGGTTCCGTAGTCAACTAGGAACCCTTATAGTTTCGCCATGTCTGTCTGTCTGTCTGTCTGTCTGTCTGTCCGTCTGTCCGTCCTCGCTTAATCTCTGTGACCGTTAGCACTAGAAAGCTGAAATTTGGGACCAATATGTGTATCAATCACGCCGACAAAGTGCTAAAATAAAAATTGGAAAAAAATGTTTTATTAGGGTAGCCCCCCTATATGTAAAGTGGGAAGTGTTTTTTTTTTTAATTTTAACCCTAATGTGTGATATATTGTTGGAAAGGTATTTAAAAATGAATAGGGGTTTACTAAAATCATTTTTTGATAATGTCAATAATTTCGGAAATAATCGCTCCAAAAGTAAAAAACA
Source organism: Diarsia brunnea (assembly GCA_949774965.1). Lineage (NCBI taxonomy): Eukaryota > Metazoa > Arthropoda > Insecta > Lepidoptera > Noctuidae > Diarsia > Diarsia brunnea. Next base: position 8,600,648 of record OX459008.1, on the reverse strand, counting down.
AAGCGTCCCCCCCCCTCTAACTTTTGAACCATAAGTTTAGAAAATACGAAAAAAATCTGAAAAGTAGAACTTTATAAGGACTTTCTAGGAAAATTATTTTGAACTTGGATGGAAACAACAGATGGAAACTGCAGTTAACCAATATAATTTGGTCCCTGAATCGTATGAGCGCCTATACAATCCAGAGGTCAAGTTTCATTTGCCCGTATTTTTTTTTTAACTTCGTTTACATAATATTTTATTATCCTGAACGTATCTTTTTTCAAACAAAAAAATAATTATTAAATAAGTGGGAACACTTATTGTGACGGACGGGAAACTACGGAACCCTACACTGAGCGTGGCCCGACACGCTCTTGGCCGGTTTTTCAATGTTGTAGACACCGTGCGGTCAAGAATTAACTTTATAGAAAAAGTTTAGCCTCGTATAGCTTTGTTCTTGCCACTAATATAACACACCATTTATATGCAAATACGGTGTGTATAGAGGAAGTTCAATATCGAAGATAGACCTCTAATTGCCGGCCACTTAACTGCACACGTTACCCACATTCATCATAGGTACATACACGAGCCGGTTAACCAGCAATATTGCAACACTCACGATCGACCTCATCCTAATGAAATGCAAACGCACAAAGGCTTCCTTATTGGCTCTCATTAATCTTTGGTGGCTTCACTTTTTCAACGGCTCCTACAATTTGTCTGAGCATTTGTCATGATTCTCCAGTTTTTCCTTGTTTGCGAAGAACTGTATTATTTGGGCAATGACGTGAGTAAGTGGTGTGCGTATTAATAATATGCTGGAGGAGATGTTTTGGGAGTTATAACTTTCTACCGCGTCTTTGCTCGCATAGAGGTCGTAAATTGACCCATGGGAACAGACTGATGGGACAAAAATCAAATGTCTGAAGTAGCTGTAACCTAATTTTTCCTAATTTAGTCTTCTCATGTGACAAATATCATGACAATTTTTGGCGTCGTTAAATAATTAGAACAACGTTTAATAAATACAGAAGGATATTCAAGAATTTATTACTAGTCGAATATTTACTTAAAACTTGCTAAGAAGGCCACCGTTTTAACAAGCTCCATCTATAAAAGATAATAGTTAGCTAAAGTAGAACGCTTGCAAGCTAGGTTATCAAACAAAATAAATTTAAGCAACCTTCTGTACCACAGAAGGCAAGATGCAGTAAATGGAGAAATTGTATTTTAAATCGAGAAATACACGGTATATTGAATACATTAAATGTATTCGATGTTATTGAGAAAAGGGAGACCAGACCAAAGAATTCAATAAAAATCGAATTTGAATAAAGTTCCGGGCCAAGAACAAAGTCGGTTGCAAAAATTCCAAGGAAATATTTTTCATAGCTCTTTTTATTTTAAATTCAAAACATTTCTAAGACCAGTCGTTTCGATTCAAAAGCTGAAATCGAAGGTTGAAAGATCAACAGTTTGGCACCCGAAAAGTAATATTCCACCTTTTTTCAACCGGGACCCTGTAGGGGCAGCGAAATCAACTGGGATTCAGTTAAATGAAATTTACACTGATATTTATTCAGCAGTGTACATAATTACACAGTTACACTGGTTACACAGCGAGCCTACCCCAATTTTATCGAAATTACCAGTCCTGTCAAAGTGTCAACGTAACTTCTGTTTTGGCGCCGATTTTCCGATCGTCAGTGAATATTTATTGGACAATACGGCAGAATGACATAATATTTTCAACTGAAAACTGCTAAATAATGCGTGCCTGTAACATCCGAAACGTTAAGCATAGGTGTACCTATTTAGGACACCCACATAAATATTAACAGTTATGTTTAAGCTGACTGCCATCAAACGGGCACAAGTCTTGACTTCCAGCTGCTACTGAGAAATTCCTGATGGACATCCTAATAACCCATAACATTTTCCCGACCTGGGAACCCGGAACGAACATGGTCAGTGGTAGCGCTTGTAATAAGTGCAGTCAAACCAATATATTCATTTCTCAAAGTGCACAATTGAAAATTTACCCTTAAGCTATCAAGTTCAGCTCAACGGCAATACGTCTAAAAAGCACTTAATGTAACATTAGCTTCACACTTGTAATTGATTAATGTTTATCGACGTACCGCTATCACTGATCCACGTAGAATTGCATTGTATATGCGCGCGAGTAATTAAACATCAATCAAGCGTTGCGGTGGCAACATAACGGTTCAATTGGTCTCGAGCCGTGCTAACCTAGGCGTCTAGGTGACTTGGGAGTATCTGTCTGGATCTTGTAGTATTTCTAGCAGACTCCAGGGATGTTACGAGCACTATACAGTTCTGTGGAACGTATTGAGCCGGTTTATGATAGCATACAAGCACTTGTGGAGCGATATACCGACATTTGTCAAGGCTGTAATACTTTTAATGAAACTCATAACATCACGCTTGTAATCTCTGAAAGGTTAGGCAGAGGCGAACCTAATAGGACACCCACATTTCACCAGTTATGTTTCAGTCCCATTTAAAAGGGGGTGAGCTTATTACCATCCACCGGGCACAGACCGACTGACTCGTTGGTCTAATTTGATAAACGATTAATTTTCCTTTGTACGGTCAGCAGCAGAAGTAGCTTAACATTTCGAATTTTTAATTATTGAATATACAGGACTCCAGCTATTGTTTTTAATATTTCAGAAGATTATTCTTCAAAATTATCCTAATTCTTTAATAACTTGTTAGTAAAGAGTATTATCTAACAAGTTTTTATTAATAAACCTGCTTTGAAACGTTGAGTAGTGTTAATCTACTTCTGATGCTGACTGTACAACAGTGTTTTTTTGTTGATTATTACTTTTATCTTGTCGTCTTTCTGTCTCGGTTGGTCTAGTGAACGCAACCGCGACTGTTGAATATGAGGTCCTGTGTTCGATAACTATGTCGGGCAAAGAGTTATTGACTTTCCACCAGGAATAACTCGGTAGCAGCCACATAATCCGGATTTATGACCGGAATGTAACACATTTAGCGAAAATTACGTCACGTGTTTACAAACACGTGGACATTGGTCGGAACGTACTAATTAATGTTATAGACATCGAAATTGGTCTTGTGACGAATAAACCTATTTTTACTAAGCCATCTTTAGGGATCTCTTAGGTAGGAGTATCTATCTAGATCTTGTAGTGTTTCAAGCAGCGTCAAGGGACCTAGCGTTTGTTATAGACCTCTATAGAAGGTATTCAGCCGGTCCATGGCAGCAAACAATTACTTGTTGAGTAATTAAACTGATGGAACGAGATAGCAGCTGAAATTATGAGATGGAGCGTGCTTACGTGATCTTTTGACTATCAGTGACTCAAATGAGGTGAAAATGAGTTTGCGATATGATTTTAGTATGAAAATCAGTCGACAAAACTGTAACCTTTTTTGGCCTTAATAAATTATGACGTGACCACTGACGCTACAACTGAGTATTAGGTCCTTTTTTTTTTGGCGGGTGGAAAATCATCAAATAGCCCCTCCCGCTCTTGGGCAGAGTGAAAGGGAGTGTCAGACTTCTACTGACTAAAAACCACCCATGTTCCTTCTTACCCTTTCATGTTGAGGCCGCGGTATCTCTTGCGAACAACCCGCACCCCGACGGGACCCCGACGGGGAGTACTAGGTCCTGGGTTCGTTATCGGTGTCGGCCAAAGTGTTATTGGGTTTTCTTCATCATTATCATCATCTCAGCCAAAAGACGTCCACTGCTGGACATAGGCCTCCCCCAGAAGAGGGGGATTTGCCATAATCGCCACGCTTGGCAGGCGGGTTGGCGATCGCAGTGTGGTTGTTACGAAGGCACAGAGAATGCTGCTGCCCATTCTCTGATAAGTCCTTCAGTCGCCTCTTACGACACCCACGGGAAGATATGGGATGGTGCTATTCTTTACGTCCGACACCATACGGAACGGTAATAGGTAACGGTATTGGGTTTTACCATCAGGAAATTCTTAGTAGCAGCCTCGGAGTCCAGATTCGTGCGCAGTTGATGGCAAAAGGCTCGCCACTTATTTCTTTTAAACCTTGTCCCACACTAAGAATGCATCCTGTAACGTAGGTGCGTTAACAAACATTTAAACTCACATACAACCAAAACCCAGACACGGAACAACTATTTGTTGGCGATACAAATATTTTTTTCTCGCGGGGATCAAAGCCGCGACATGCAGCGCAGCAGTCCAATTGCTCAGCCACTGCGCCAACCGTGCCGTCGACTTATTACATGTAACTTAAACATAACTGGCAAAATGTGAATGTATTGTTGGGTTAGGTACACCCCGTCGGGGCTGCGGGCTGTTCGCAAAAGATACCGCTGCCTCGACATGAAGGACTAAGAAGGAACATGGGTGGTTTTTGGGCAGTAGAAGTCTGACACTCCCTTTCGCTCTGCCCAAGAGTGGGAGGGGTTATTTGATGATTTTCCACCCGCCCAAAAAAAAAAAAAGGTTAGATACACCTTTGTCTAACCCTCCGCGAATGACAGGCGTAATATTATGTTATGTGTAGGTTTTGTAATGACAAAATAATTTATGTCATAGCAACCGAACATGCCAAAGCGAACATTTCAGCGCCAAATTAAAAGACATCATTTGCGGCGTCAGTGTCACTAGACTAAGGTCAAAAGATCCACGTCTTACGCTTTAGCGAGGGGACGTTCTAATTAAAAAGCATTCCGTTCGGGTTCATAGTGAATTAATTAATGGAATTTGAATAATAAGAAATTAAACGCCTGTGACTTGACGGGTCGGTCATCTTTGTTTTATTGTGGTTTTGGAAGGTCCTTATATTGAGCGTCATTAGTGATTAAGAGTACCATCTTGCTGCGGGTTGTTCGAAACAGATGAGGCCCCGGAACACAAAGTTAAGAAGGAACATAGGTGGTTTTTAGTCGATAGAAGTCTGACACTCCCTTCCACTACGCACTGAGCGGGAGGAGTTATTTGATGCTTCCTCACACACAAACAAGGGGACCGTCTTTATACTTTTTAACTATTTTCCTTATAAATAAAAAACTAATGCAATGCTACCGTTTTCAATTTACCTAAGAGGTTCAATCGCATAAAAAAAATAAAAAAAGGTCCGTAAGAGAAAACATTAAAAGGCTCAAAGTATCAAGCTACCATTCCGTTAACTGACACCGGATGCAGTGTCCATAAAATGTTTCAAATAAAATTTAATTTGCTGAATAAAGTCACCAGTAAAACGAGAGCCTACTTTACATGCTGGCTGAGGACGTCGTTGTAAGGGAAACAAATTGAATAATTATTCACGGCATTGTCCGCCCTGCGTCGATAATCGCGTGCTGACCCGTCGCTTTTGTGGGTACTTGTGCAAAATTGCCCGGAAAACGAACTCAGACGGGCGATATATTGACGATCACTTCGCCGTTGAAGTGATCCAGCTGTTGCCACGATTTTAAGCATATGCGATAAAGGATATTTCAACAAATCAATGATTCATTTTATTAATCTGACAATTGGTTCTGAATGCGTAGCAGCTGTAGCGTATGTATACCCACAATATACTGTTGCTACAGCGTAGCAATCGCGATGAAAAGCGCGAAATCTACGTCGAGGCAACGGCGCTTTCGGCTCACTATATTGATGCATTCTGAAATAAGGCTACATCGTAATGAGCTCTCAAATCGGCAACTGTTATTCATTTATTATTTTTAATCTAAAATTAGTCTATCATTATACTAAATTAAATAAATATAATGAAAACAGTTAATTATATGGGACCTATTATGCGACGTTTCCAAGTTTTTACCATAATATGAGCCGTAGCAAACAACTGCTACGCCGTAGCAACAGTACAATCACTTCACTTATTCATTAGGTTTTCAAACGAAACGAAAAGTCTAATAGGACATAATGTAAACGACATCTTTCACTGACAGTAACACAAATATATTTTCTGTTCCATATGTATTCTAAATACTGAATGTACGTATAATTATACTCGTAAGGCATATTTGTTGTACAAATAATTACGGAGACGCCGCGTAGGCGGTGAATGATAGACAGTTTTGGGTTCGTACGTGTTGTTGGGCTAATAGTAGGTACAACTTTGCTTCCGACGTGTTTCACGTGAAATAATGGTAGAATCTGTGATGATATGTGATATTGTGTGAAGGACGAGCTCGTCGCTAATAACAACAACCGTTCGGGTCGGTACCCTTTGTACCTACCGAGTTACCTCTGGTGCCTCAGAAAGCATGTTAAGCCGTTGGTTCCAACTGTTATTTTTAGATGTTTGAGAGCCGTCAGGGATTCGATTATCTGACAACTAGTGTTACCAACCAGTATTACTCAGTACGAACTGAGTTTTGGAGGTCAGATAGGCAGTCGCTCTATGTAAAATACTAGTATTTAACTTTATTTGGTGAGACTGGAAGCCAACCCAAATACACTGCGTTGGGAAAAGGCTTGGCAGATGATGATGATGTGATATTGGGAGAACTTAAGGTTAAAGTAAATTGATTAGTGAAACGTAATAAACGTATTCATTGGTATTCCATATTTTATTAAGAAGAAATTATAAAAGCACTAATTTTAGAAACTTATGTAAATAAAGTCGATTACGGGGTCATTGGTCGCTGGTTTTTTTTATATCAGTTGCAGAGAGAAGGCTATTTATATTTTTAATACTGTTTCTTTGAGCAGTTTCTGTGGCTGAGTAGTTGTTCAGTGTGAGCAAACGTATGCTATGTCAAATGACGATCTAGTGACCCTTGAATTCAATTAAACGTCTGCTATTTATCGAAAAATACTACTGAGTGTTGAACGGTACCGTACCCAACTATACTATATTTTACAACATATAACATTTTGTAAAATCTTGCAACTGAATTTCAAACCAATTCTCCCTATCCATTTGAGCTCAAACTTTCACATTCCTTTAGTCCTGGTGATAATATTTTTATGAAAGACATGACTTGATCCTGCAGCCAGGATTATCCTCACTACAGAAACCCTGAACGGGTTCAATGTTTATTGATAAAACAATTTTTTTTCTATTTATTTTAGTATAATATTGTTTACCTTTTTTAAATAGTTTAGGTTGTGTTTGATTATTACTCAAACAGAGTAACTTAGAAAGTTCTGTACTGCTATCATCTTTTTTCAGAGAATAGGGTAGTTAAAAAAACATCCAATAATAATAATTAGTCCGTCAGATAGATTTCCAAAAAATATTGGACACGATTTTTTTCGTTTTTCACGTAAACAATAAATGAAGACGATACAGTGCATCGAAAAGTCGCGTGACTTCACAGTTCGGTACATTTTTTTACCACGATCTTTTACACCTTATATTTTCGTCAGTTTTTATTAATTTGATAAAAAAAACACGTATCCAATATTTTTCGATAATCTAACAGACGGGCTAACAAAATCATTTTTTTTTAGTCTGTTAACTACCCTATTGCAGTCTATTGCTGTACATTAACCTCTCCAAAGCTGTACTAATTAACAGTGTCCTCTACGTTCTGCATTCAGTATGTCCCGGTTACCTTCTTAAGGTAGTTAGTCCATCGTCCAGGCGTTCCAAATTTTGTTTGCCGCTTATACAGTGTAGTAGACGAAAAGCATCGCAAATGCTCAAATAATCAAATGACAAGAATTAAAACACAAACCATCCATCGTCGTCAAATAGGCAGTCACTTCACTTAAAGTACAGTTTAGTTGCATCTGGCTGTACTGAAAGACGCCCAATATTGTGCTGGGAAAAGGTTAAGCAGTTGATATTAGTAAGTGGGTCGTTTACGGTATACATTATAACTGGCTAAAATCATAAGCCCACCATAATACCTATAGTTAGGAAAAGCCTAGACAGATGATAAAGTAGCAAAACCAGAGGCTCTTAACGTAATGCTGAAATTATACAAGCTGTAAAAAGTTAAGCTTTAGATCTCAGGGAGCGATCCGGTTTCTCAAGCTGATTACTTTATTTAACAGCAAGGCGTGTTTTTAACCGACTTCAAATAAAGAAGGATTCTCAATTCGGCAATTTTTTTTATATCGGTTGCTTCATAACTCCGTCAAAAAAAATGGTACTTAAAATAAAAGTACCATTTTATTTATTTGATAGATTATACTTTTCGATTGGTCTCATGGAAATGGCATCAAAATGGGTTAGAATTTGTGTTTGTGTGTGTTATGTTGCTACTTGCGACACCCCTTATTCTTAAGAAAATGACTAACACCGCGCTGTGAGGTGCACCGTGAGATCCGCCGTCTCAGCAATCCGACCGTGGGATCGAACATTGTGGAATGCCAGTAATCAGTGTTAATTTTAGGTTTAGTGCTTCACTCTTGTTTCTCAGATCGATCAATTGTCACGCAACTTAGTATTACCGATTTAAATGTAATTTTTACTTTAATTAAATTTCATAAGTAAATTATATCGGTTCTATTTGCATCCTCGTCTGCAGCCGAACGTAATTTATGTTCTTCTTGAACTGTAGCTGTTCCATTTGCTTGTTCTCATAAAGAGAAGGCAACGAACATTGCTCAGTAACGCTAGCCCAATGTGGGTTGGCGATTTCAGATCAATAACAACTAAAACTCCTGATGTTTTCCTTAGTGATAAAAATATAAGACACACTGGTACTTGTTCAGTTACGAACCCACAATTCTCGTACACAAGAGGCGAGGCCATCAAAACTAGTTTTCTCTCTCCGAAATCAATCCAACACCTTTTTTACAGTCCGCAAAACTGAAAACTTTTCTCCCAGACGGAGTCGCGGGTTTCTTGAGTGTTTCTATATAACAATAAACTGCTTGGAAAGTACTCCTACTACCTCCGGTACTTACCTAAGTTTTTACGTTTAAGAATTGTATGTATTATGTATGAGAGCGAGAGACGTAAGAAAACTTTCCAATTTCTTTCCACGTTCCCGTGCCTCTTTTGTACGAACGATTTGGATTAAATCTTTGGTAACGTTGTAAAAATAATGTGATCCACTTCCAAATGTTTGGATAGAATAATTTGATTCTCGTTTTTTTTCTTTTGTTTGGCGACAGTTCGACCTTGAGTTGAAGACGTGGTTTTTGCCCAATGTATTTATGGAATTCATTTAAAATTTACAAAAGGAGGAACCAAGATTAGGCCGTGCGGACCGACCTAGGCAGTCGGTCCGCAGATGGTGACCATCATTGCCCACCGAGTTGCCTCCATACCTTGTTAAGTACGTTTTATATATTATATTTACAATATTTATTGATGTCTTAGGTGAGTAAGAAAGAAAGATAGGGAATAAAAATAGTAAGTCAAACTTTTTTTTTTTTTTTTTTATAACATTGCCCCACTAGGAATTTCTCCTGTATCGTGGGTGCGTTTACAAACATTTAAACTCACATACACAAACACACCCAGACCCGAAACAACCATCTGTAGGCCATACAAATTTTTGTTCCGTGCGGGGATCGAACCCGCGACACGCAGCGCAGCAGTCCAATCGCTCAGCCACTGCGCTAACCGTAAACTAAACCGTGCGTAAACTATAGTCATATATCGTCTTGCTATTCAAGACTATTTCTAACGTTACTTAAACTAACTATAGCTGGCAGTACCTTCTATTTCACTGCCACAGTATATAAAAATAATGATTAATATCTATTCAAAATTAAATAACACTTTTTATTGGAAAACAGTACCCACATTAATATGCCCACAGTACCACTCAGTAACAGTAACAAATACGAAAACTGTTTGAAGTGTCGAAAAATGTTTTCAACATAAAAACGGATGGTTTGCAGCCGGCCACTTAAAATCCCCTTCAACTATGGCGAGAGTGACAAAAATGTAGTAGCGTGCCATCAAAAATACAGATGTCAGGAACAGAGGAATATGTCACTGTTAGGGATTCACTGCTGTGCATTGTTTTTAGAGATTGAAAATACTAGAAATACTGCCTTCTGAGAAGCTACGGCAAATCCATCTGTAAAAAGATCTAAGGTAACACCGAAATGTTATCTGCACAGAACAACTAATCCAAAATATTCAAATTAATTTATATATCATGGCGTCATCGAGGTCAAAGAGCAGGCCCATTTTCAAATACAACAATAAAACATGAGTGCAAGGTAATTCTGTCTGTTTGTCTATAACCTCGTCGCGGATTTCGATGACCCATAGGCAGGTAGACCATGACATGACCTATACGGGTGAAGGTGTCGTTTTTATACCAAGTATTTAAATTGGTATCGGTAAATTGAGACACCTACATATTTATCAAAAAAAAAAATACAATGTCCACTTTTCTAGTTTAAAATATATACAAGCTGTGCATCGAATCATCCGCCTTTCTAAACAGAAAACCAGCAGCTGTAGGTAACAGGATTAAATGTGTTCAAAATATGGAAAATTGCATGCTAATTCAACTGCCAGCCGCATACACCATATTCGACGTACGGTTTCATTAAACTAATCTCATCGGAGTATCTTTTGGCTTCGGGAAATGCTCCTCGTAAAAGATAACTTCAAAGGTTATTCAAGAGTACGTGACGCCAGTCGCTCCGGAAAGAAAGTATGATTGAATCGCTTTAAGCGCTTTCAGATTTTAAAATGACTAAAGTTTTCGCTGCATCCGCAAACAGTTGAACAATTGTTTTAGACACAGACACCTAGAATAATCCGTGAGCGCTGTCTATTAAAATTGATTATCTTTTGTTCCGTTTCTTTTGAGTTGGCTTTCGAGTTGAAAAACTCGTAATTTAAACAAAAGTGGATTTAAAACTCGATTGAAAATGACGATTAATCCATAAAAACAAGGAAGACAAACGGCAATTTCAAAGAAAAACAATGTAGACAGGCGTTTTGTTTCGCCAACTTTTAAGACAAACAAAAAATACATTAACTTTGAGGAAGGTATTCAAGGGTCTTTGGAATAAACGATTGTCATATTTAGACATGATAAGAATGAAGAGAGTTTATATCCGTTGTAGAAACAGACTTCGTTTGTCATAAAAGTTTAGGCAATTTTCCCTACAACGGTTGATCCGGGACTCGCTAAACGAAGTGTCAATCAATTCCTGTAATGGGACCACGCTTCAACATACCTATGCTTTTAAAAATTCTTGGCTTCGTTTGGAATTAAAGGTATTCGATTCCGTTGTTATTGATGAGCACTAGCAAGTACTCGTACCTATTACTACAGTTTGTTTGTTCTATTATACCTACCCATAATGACTCATATGGTACAGTAGAAAATATTTCTGATATGGTTGTCATTACAACACAGGTTAGTTTATGTAGCTCGTGTTGAGAATAAGATGGATTGAATAGTTGCTGTCTTATTTATAGTTATTTAAAATGTACAATACTGCCAACAAGGCATTCTCTACCGGTCAGCGTTTGGGTTAAATAAGACAACATTGTGATAGGGTGCTAAATACCTAGAAAACATAACTTCATGCTTTAGAATATGTATATTCTTATGTTGATACAAATACAAATAATAGTGATCTAGATTAAGGCCTACTAGGTACACTTTTATTGTTTTCTTTTGTCTCTTATGTTCATGTATCAATGACATGCACACCTGTTATTTGCATGGTTACTGAAATGTCAATTTTTGTTGTTATGTAATTTGAATTGTAAATTGTGCTGTTGGTGTGCTTATTATAAATAAATAAATACCTTTATAAAAATAAAATAAACATATATATTTATCGGATAACTACATAGATAACAAACACATTAAGAAAAGCGAAGTGTTTCTCTTCTGATCTTTGTCGTATACCTATTACAAAACGTAATGTAAAGTACGTAAAGTACTTTAATATAAGAACAAGCGCTCGTCACATTTTGTATGCGCAAAAAGTTTATTTTTCTCATAATTTCACCGGCTTCATACCCTGAAAGGTATCTGGTTGAGCGACGTAGATATGAAGATTAGATTAAACGCGTGCCCTTCAAATCAACGGTTCTTTGTAAACACAGGTAATAAGGGCAACGGGAAAAATATTGTACGACGTTTTAGCCTTTTTATTGAAAAAGTCTCTCAAAAAAGGTGTGTTACTTTAATAAAAACACATTTTTGTGGGCTATATGTGAAAAAGGGGAGTATCATACAGCACCTACGGTACACATAAACACCAACACTTTATATTATACTGGGTATAAATGACAGCCCTCTGCAATCTACCAGGGAGCATGAACCTCCTTATCTTGAATCATTATTCCACCGGAATTAGTCACAGCAAAAAAATTTTTTTTTAATAGCTTTGTTCAGTCACTTACTCTATTACATTTCAATGTAAAACATAACACTTCTTTTTAGTAAATAATGCGGGCAGAATCCAAAACCAACAATAGATGTTGAAATTTTAATACTTCAACGAATGACGCGTGAAGTCAGCTGTTCACTTCCTGCCTTGCTACAGAGATCCTCAAACTCATTGTCGCGCTTGCCGTTCACTACGTGCGTTTTGCCACGGAAATTATACAATATTGTGTATGAGGAAATAAAACAAATCTTTGGATAACCTGGAAACTTTATTGCATTCACATAGCGTTCCTGAAATAATTTCTTGTACCGGTCATCTTAGTATGATTTATTATTCACCCCATCAGCCTGCGAAGGGCTGTCCCATACACCCTATATTGCCACTTATGATAGTGCCATATAAAGTCTATTTTTCACCCACCTGACAGAAAATTATACAACCGAACATGAACAGTTTAATGCTGTAAGCTAGTAATACTGCACTGTCATAGTGATGTCCCAAGTAGAAACATAAACATACGTAATTACTCGAACACTCCCTACCTCGAAGAGATATACTAGTGCAGTAAGTCTCTTTTCATTAAAAGATTTTCAACTTTAACTCTAAAGTATTAGGCACAAGGTTGCTTGGGCAAATTTTACAGATTCAGGGGTCTTGATGTCCCAGTCTATACCTGCAGCTTTCACACTGCACAGAACCACGAACATTTAAATCTGGAACTGCGAAAGTCTCTTATCGTAGCCAGCACTAATGACCGCAATAAATTAGCAGAAACAAATACTTCTGGATACGCCTTTGTGTGGTACGGTACTTAGGTTAAATACATGAAGTGTTTGTGAGTTCACCTGTACGTTTTTATTCTGATCCCTGTCAACTGCCATGTCTCCCTGAGTGCTTCCATTAGCTCTGGTCACTACATCAGTGTTGCATTAAACTTGCAATACGTCTATCGGTTTTATGTAAGCACTGGATTTTGCCTTTTTATCGGCTTCCATTTAATTCTCGAGTGGATTTCCACTTGATTTCCATTTGTGTAAAGAGAACTGTGTTTTTGGCGTTAAAAGGGTACGTAATTTAATGTTTGGATTCGGAATAAAGGTTTTTTTTATTGAATTGTTATTTTCTGTTGGGTTTTGACAGTTATGGAAGCAGATGTAGAAATCATTAATCATAGCAATTGGTAAAAATAGCTAATGCGAATGTATTTTCTTTTGTCATGGTTAGATTGTAGCTAGAAGTTACATATTAGATTAAACTCAAGTCTTAAACATGGGTCTTAAACATAACTAGTGATATGTGGGTGTACTAATGGGTACATATCTGCCTAATTCATCGGGAATTATAGGCGTGATTTTATGTTGTGTAATTAAATTACCCAGAACATAAAAAAAAAATCAATTTTTGTGTCGATTAAAAATTTATAAATATGACTTCAATCATTTTATGAAACTCCTTGATCACTATCAAGGAGTTTCATAAAATGATTGAAGTCATATATTTTATAAATTTTTTGAAACTGTTAACAGTGGTTAACACAGTTTCTAAAACAAAAGTGCTGAGACCTCTTGATATCCTTACGATTACGATTACCAACCCCAAATCTCGTATATTCGAATCACGGTCTCAGCCTTTTTACCAAGCACCAAGTTGGCAATCTTCAGAAATCATTACCTCTATTCGGGACCATTCGTTCTACTTATGTTTTCAATACATGAGGGTCCCACATAAAAGTGTACTTTAGTTTCCCAGAATTTGGAAAATTTTCATCTCTATCGTATTATCTAAGGTTTCAGGCAAAATCGACCTTTCTTGTAAGATTTTTTCAGCCTTCAATTTGAGTTTTATGAGGAAAGTTTGCAAGTTTCGGTTTACATGGCGTGGGTCAGGTCGGGCGTCTTCACTTTGTAAGGACGTTCGCACAAAATTCTGGTCATGAACGTGTCATAAACACGGCCATTTGTATCTTGATGAGAGTACGTTTACTTTTCTTGTTAAAATAATGTTTGACGCAGCACGCATACCTTTACTTTGCGCTTGGAAAATCATTCATATTCTCAGTGTTACAAAAAAACGTGTTTTGTAATAAAAAAAAAAAAAAATTAAAACTCAACAGAATTTATCAGTTATTGAAAAAACTTAATTCATAAAAAGAAAATCATAATAATATTACCATTTGACGATGTAATGATTGTAAATTCTTTCACAACTAATATGAAAAAATACTTGAGAAAAAGAAATCGAAAGCACACCGAAGTAACGCGAAAGAATAAAACGAGCCCGCAGCTGGATTTTTGAATACACTTGTTCGTATTAAAAAGTGAGCAGCCACCCTAAACAAACAGTGGTCGTGGCACTGAATCATGAGCATACCTAAATATAATCTACATCTTTATTTATTTTAGAATAAAGTCGCTTTCTGCGTGAAGGCGTTGTTCTTCCAAAAGAAAAGGATGTCGATGTGGTTTTCACCATTATTTATTCTAATTTATTCCACGAGGTAAATAATAAATGAATATTGAACTAGTATAATAATAATAAAGAAATCTAAGAAGGTTTCTCTCTCAAGTTTGACCTGACCACCGGTGGCTCGGACCTTGTTTCCGGTGCATACATCGACTACAATATTTTTATATTACGTAAGTACCTACCGCACCGGACCGAATGACTGCCACGCGCTTAATTATTTTGTCGCCCGTATTTTTTACATTGCGATATATTCTAAGATATTTGTTTAAACTGTATAAAGTAAAAGGCACAAATATTTTATATTAAATTTCCGTGCTAACAAACACATTTATAATTGTAGATATAGATTAATACCATATGGGTTAAATAAGCTTCGCAAAATATCATTATTTTTAACCTAACATTTAATTATTAAAAAATGGTTACAGTGAGTCAATCTTAAAAGATAAACATATGCTATCGCGGACTTTTTTTTAGAACTTTTAAAGGGGAACAATTTCTTCATACATAGTATTTACGTAACTTAAACCGTTTTTGCAGCGCACGCAACGGAAGCTCTCAAAAAGGAATATCTTTTTCTTTTGCAACATTTTTCATTTATGCTCCGCTCCTATTGATCGTAGCGTGATGTTATGTAACCTAAAGCCTTCCTCGATAAATGGACTATCCAACACTAAAAGAATTTTTCAATTCCAACCAGTAGTTCCAGAGTTTACCCCGTTCAAACAAACAAACAAACAAACTCTTCAGCTTTATAATATTAGTATAGATAGATGTGTATTAAAATGAATAAAGGGTAATAAAGAAATCTCATTGAATACCTAGTCAAGTCGTAAAAACGTTGCGAGTGTATTACTATACACTATTGTACTAGCGACTCGCCTTTGAATCGCTAGCTGGGTATACACGTATACTGTGTATAAAGGTAGAACAATATCACCGCCAGGTTTCCCTGTTATGGGCTAATTAAATTATTTGCTAAGAGCACCTTGCCTCTTACTCCCACTAACGCACTTACGTTATAAGTACAATCAAATTTATGGCGAACAGTCTCCATCTCAAGGTTTTTGTACGTTGTAGGAAAGTGTCTACTTGAACATTTACGTTTACTTTATCATTTTATGGCTTAAAATCCATTTTTAAAATTGCATTAACTTTCGTCCATAAATGTGATCCAAAAATGGATTTTCGTTCAGACGGTTGAGTTTATTTTATGAAGCCACAACGGCAAAGCGCAGCTACACAATTGGTTTATATTTTATAAAGTATGAAATTTATTACACGCAACGGAACCATTTTTTTAACATATATTTTCCCACTACTGGACCAAGGTTTCCACCCAAACCTTCCGCTCTTCTCCACAGCCAACTACACAAACAATTTCTTAGAGGTGAGCAAAAGCTCCAGAAAAACACGAACTGTGAATGCTGCTTAATAAGTACCAAAAATGCCTCCAACAATAACACCATCTTGAATAGATTACCATCTAAAAAGAGTGACTATGAAAAAGCCAGCACACACAGACGCAGCCGGTTTAAAAACCAATATTGACCGAAGACGATATTCCATTCCGAAAAAGGATTTGGATCATCTATCATGTTATGTCAACCTACATCACGCGACAATCTTTCCATCTCAATCCAATAACGTGTTCAGTGTTTATATAATAAGTAGTATATAGTACTTTATATGTTTAGATATTCACCCTCTTGGCAGGAGAGATGAATCTCAAGATGTGTGTCATTCTAATTGTCATGTGACTTGCCTTCCAAAACACCATCACATCATTTCCCATGGGGGTCACAAAAGGTGACATAGGATCTCGAATCTCGCGAATGCAACAAATATTGTCCACTTTTATGACTTCCCACTGATACCGACTTCCTACTATAAAATTCTGGTAAGCGAAGTGGATGAACTTTACCGATGATATCCAGTGGAAGAGTAATGGTAAGTAATAGCAATAGTCGTAAAGAAAGAATAGATCAATGTTGGGGTTACGCTCCGAATATAAATGCGTTTAAATGTAAGTACTAACATAAACATATTTTAAATGGAAATTATTACATGTAGGCACGATCGCCCCCTTAAAATTTAGCGTGTAAACGGACACATCACGAAGCTGTCAACCACGTATTATGTTCATCAAACTAAGTAACCCTACGCAAAAATGATTTTTTTGATACCGCATTTTTGGGGTGAATAATCACGTTTTACGATAAAACTCTACGGCATCATTTCAGCTAAAAGTCGTCCACTGCTGGACACAGGCTCTAAACACTACGTAACACACTCAAAATATTACGGAACTCCATTCTGTTTGTGTATTATGTCTACTAACGTTAGTATTTAAGATCATTGTTACTAACACTATGGGTGCTGCCCGAAATAAATGCAATTATTATTATTGTACTGATGAATGTTTTGAATAGTAAACGGGTCATCGAAGTAATTAAAGTAAAGTTATAAACTTCAAAATTATTGTAAAAACTTGTGAAAAATTTGAAATTTTGACCTCTGCTATCTTCGTCTTCGTTAGAAGGTTTCCAGGTATGGTCGAGAATAATTTACGTTAACTGGTAAACGTATTTAAATGTCGTTCTATTTCCGTCAGCCCTTTGAAGATTAAAAGACAGATGAATTGCCATGTTTAGTGTTAAACGCGTTTACCTAAGTGTCCCTGGGATGCCGATGCGATAAAAAACAGATTTATTTTATTGAAAAATGGTGAAAACATGTTCAATTATTATGATATTTTATTAGGTTCTGCAAAGATCTCGTTAGGCTAGTGGTCGCAAGTACGACCGCTGAGTATGAGGACCTGGGTTCGATTCCCAGGTTGGGCAAAGTGTTATTGGGTTTTTCCATCATGAGTTTCTCTGTAAAGGCCACGAAGTCTGGTTTTGTGTCCGGATTATAACAATAGGCTCATGTTTATAGCAATAAGGGGTTATTGCTATAAACATGAGACTTAAACATAACTGGCGAAATTTGGGTGTACTATTAAGTACACCTCTGCCTAACCTTTCAGGGATTACAGGCGTGATGTTATGTTATATATATGTGATGTATAGGTACGTATTACCCCGATATGGAAGACGATCAAGACAAACTACCCAGCAATATTATTAGATACAAATGAATAAGTATGAATAAGACCGCCAATAAGGGTAACGAAAACGGCAAGATATGATCGTATTGATAGATTTCATTACAGAAAATCGAGTTATTCTCATAGTTTCTCTTGAAGCCGATAAGTAAAAAGTTTCCTTCTTAGTGAAGTTTTCATTGATTTCATAATTTAATTTATTCAGATAGCTCTTTGGACATTAGCATGATTGTGTGTAAAGTGGTTGTTCAATATATTTCATAACATTATCTTTACAAATTGATAAAATTGAAGTGTCTGGTGGGAATGGAAATGTCAAAGTAACAGTTTTTTACTGCTTGGATATACATATCGGCGCGTAAATGCCGTCGTCGTCAGATCTCACAATATATTGGCTTACACCAATATATTACACTCACACAATTACACAGTAATTAGGTAACAGCAGGAAGTATTATCGCAAGTTTAAAGAAAATAACTGACTCTAGATTAAGGTGTTTATTTCACGATAGGTGAATCAAGAATTACTTTTCTTTCGTAATGCAATGTCTTTTATACACAGTAATGGCGGGCTTAACATAGCAATATTTCACTTTGCAAGGCGGGAGAAATCAAAATAAATACTTAATAATCATTATTCTCGCGGGCATATTAAAATAATTCATACTATTAAAATAATCAGATTTAACAATATTTTACAAATATCAAACGAGTGTGACAACATAATTCCCTTATATTGAACAAACGGAAATTACAATTAATTCAAAATAGACGGAAATACGAATATTAGTTCAGTAAATCTAAACATGCCAAATACAAAACTAGCTACCTTCAAATACATTAATGAATCTACACGAGTCAAAATAAAACCAGAACTACCCTTAAATAATTAATTATAAACTAATTTAAAATCAACATTATGGTTTAGCGCCCATATACACAATACGGTACTTAAATATGACAAAAAAACATATTTATAATTTTTGGTCGCTCTGTTTGTTCCGGATAATCTCCGAATAATCCATGACTTACTTTTATTTTAGGAAAAGGAGTAGGCTTCCCTGCATGGCATACAAAATAAAACAACTGATTTGTTTAGAAAATCAGATTGCGAACAACAACTAGTGACCAATAAATCATACATTTTTGGACAATCGCGTTGTGATTTGTCGTTCAGGTGATAATTTAATTTAGGTTACATGATTGCCTGTAATTATAATTTTATGCCATCACCATTATAGATAAAATATTATTTATGCCGAATCTATGAATATGATGTGGCCAGTTTTGTAAATTGTTGTGGTTGTTGTAACATATTATAATAACAATAAAGCAAAGTGATTTCCGCTGAAATTTAAAATTATTGACGTTTTAATAAGTTATTATGTATTTGTTCTTTTATATGTATTTTAAAGACCAATTCATGTAATTAAAACGTTCAAAGTCAAGTCACATTTCAAATGAAGTAAGTTAGTCAAAAAAGGTTTTTTTTGTTTAACCTTTTGCATTTAAAATAAATCTACAAACGGCGGCACATCAAGCTATACAAATCCAGTACAACCTGACCTCCCTTTGAATGAGCTTCCTGTTCAATGAGAGAGTAGCTTAGTTTGATTTTGCATAGCTTGAATGGTTGTCGTGGGTACAAATTATAAAAACTAAGATTGAAAGGTAAATGTTTTTGAAAATACGGTCATGTAGATAAGTTGGTCTTTTGCTAGTTAAAGTCACTATATTTTTTTTTTTTTTTAAACTTTGCCCCACTCTAGGAATTTCTCCTGTATCGTGGCTGCGTTTACAAACATTTAAACTCACATACACACCCAGACCCGAAACAACTATTTGTAGGCCATACAAATATTTGTTCCGGAATCGAACTTGCGACACTCGGCGCAGCAGTCCAATCGCTCAGCCACTGCGCCAACCGTGCCGTCAAAATTTAAATGCTACTTGATATAATATACAAGGTTGTACTGATTCACTGATACAGAATATGTGAGTATTGTACCAGCCGTAAGTACATGTAGCAAAGAAGCACACTTACCAACCGATGTATTGCCAAAAAATTCTCCACTTTCTTGCTCAAAGTGTGTTGTTTGTACGCAGCGTGTGGCATCGTGGGCCGACTTGTAATAAACTTGCGATCAACATCGCATACTACGACGGAGTATTAGATTATGCGCAGTGAGCTCCGTAACGAGCCGAGACCAGCTGACTTCTACAAACTGAATTATGTTGATGAAAATGTATTGGTTTTTGTTTATCCTTTTAAGTAATGTCGAGAATATCAATATGGTGTCACATTTGTTATTTTATGAAAGGATAAAAATATGAGAATCTTTGGCACCGGAACTTCGGAACAGTATTTTGAATAGAGCCTTTTTCTGTGGCTTTTGCATGCGTGTGTGCAGGTTCCTAGTTCAATTTCTGTATGTTAATACGATTATCTACTGTGAATTCGATTTGGTAGGCCATCCATCTATTTTACATGGTAATTCATATCCAATACTAGTTGACATAATATTTTGTTAGGTACCTTTCAGGACCTAACCATAATTCAATATGAAATTTTATGACAGCGTAATGAAAGAATTTATTAAAAATGGGCCTACAGATAGTTCACAATACGTCCTTCTCCTCCATAGTCACGACTTCCATTATGTATTTATTCATTCAATTTTCATTTACGAGCCATTCTCACAGCCATTATTAGATAACACTGGTATTCGTGAAAAATGTATTTCATATTTTCATTTTTTATTTTCATATCGAGCCACAGTATATCAAATGTGCTTCCAATTAATGCCGAGTATCACTGCTATTCATTATTCGCTGAAATATTAAAGCTGCTTTCAAAAGCGCTGCAATATTGTTTGTTCTTTAATTAACAGCGTCAAAGCGAATTTTATGGAGCATTTGTGAAGTGGGCTGCGAGAATTATTTAATGTTTAAAACCCACAATATCTATGGGAGTGATCATGCGCGAATTAAATGTACACAATAGTTTGCAGTTTTTAGCGGGTATTTTGCAAACTGTTAATGTCTTGTTTATTTGTGTTGTCGGGCTTGAACAAAATTCAAAGTATTTTTCACTATAATCCCATATCAAGCATTCTTATAGGTAGGACAGATAAAATTTCCTTTTATTATGACAGTAACTTAGTGCATTTTTTGTTAAGGTTGGATATCATCAAATGACTTCTCCCGCTCTGGAATGAGCAGAAGGTACTGTTAAAATTGCTACTGACTAAAAACCACCCATGTTCCTTCTTAGTCCTTGCGCCGATGCCGCGG
This sequence comes from Diarsia brunnea, assembly GCA_949774965.1. Lineage (NCBI taxonomy): Eukaryota > Metazoa > Arthropoda > Insecta > Lepidoptera > Noctuidae > Diarsia > Diarsia brunnea. Next base: position 8,579,516 of record OX459008.1, on the reverse strand, counting down.
TACCTCTTTCGAACAACCCGCAGCCCCGACGGGACTAAAACCCATCTGTGTTCCTCCCAATGCTCTTTGCGTTCTAACGCCGCGGTGACTCTTTCGAATAAACTTTGCAACAACTCAATGTGTAGGAGGCACATTCAAAGATTCAAATGTCTATCTCACGTGGAAAAAAACTCAAAGATACCCGGATTATTAAGAAAAATCGCTCGTAAATCACAGCAAAATACCTTATTTACATAACACCCCAACAATAGGGTGTAGACTCAGTTAACCTAAGCCAGGTGTACCTTATTAACTTTCCGAAGTTCGGATGAAATGGATGGAATGTGAGTAGCCATTTTCACTCCTTGTTCCTTTACTATATTTGTGTAGCAGTCTGTTGCCGTATTATGAAATAGTAGTTTGTTGATGAACAAACTTGCCAGCCAACCACGACGTCTTGGCGCGTCGTGCAGCTTAGACTTGTATGTAATATAGAGTTCTTGTTAGGCGTTTGCGTTAGACTGAGAACGTTTCTGGGTTCACCAAACAGATTTAGAAGTTTTCTGCAGTGCTTGGTGTATTATGTGGGCTTTTGTTTTGTAACAATTATGTTGTGAAGATAAAGTTTTTATAACGTGATACAAAAAGGTCGTTGTTTTCCTACATTTGTAATACAATGTTCGAAGTGTTTCTAAAACCAACTTGTTTGGAAGTCGAACCTGTTTTCCTAAAAAAAGAAATTTAAAGTTACTCCAATTCTTTTTACTAATTACGCAGCCGTTTTCCCTCTTCAACGCCAAACGCTTTTCTGTAAAATTTACTCTCCACCGACTCATTACCGTCTGTATTAAGAAATATTTATGTTCGCAATAATATTTGGGTCGAGTGTTGTGAATTCAGATTTTTATAAACAAAACTTGAATGTGCGGGTCACTGACCATCGATATTTTGTGTGAAAGCCGTGGAATCTAGAAAGGGGGATTCTGTGCAGAGAATATTGATAAAGCGGAACACAAAGGCCGTTTGTAAGGCTTGCGGCACTTCTGCCCGTATATACATTACGAAAAACGTGTTGTTAACAACGTACCTACTTCTTATATTGAACTTTATTATTATAATCGAATACGGTACTGTTTGCTATTTCCAGTTTAATATGCAAGTGAGGTTCCGTAGCATCTAACCACACATTACAGCGTCTTCTTCAAGCAGTAGGAAGTGTAGTTGAGTATCGTATCAGCATCGGGCGCCCGTCGCCCTGAATGGTAAAACAGTGAATATCGACGATGCGACGACGTTGCATATTACGTTACATCGACGACGGGCGCTGCATGCATTCGAATGAAGCTCCATTCGAGTAAAAGAATACTTTCTATGGTACGATAAAAACTTGGATGTAGGCAACGGGTATCATCAAACTACGATCCCTACTTAGAACTTCAATGTTTCATGATGCAGAGTGGATTCAGATGCAGAGTTTGTGGACGCATTTTATGCTGACTTGGATTTACGTAGCTAAAAATTGATAGATAATACTAAAATTAACTTAACGTGTAAGAAAGTAACGTTTAATATTATGTTGACGACGTGCTCAGCATATTTTTTCAAACCTTAACAAAACGTATGTCACAAAACAACAACGGAAAAGCTTTGACCGAAAAAAACGTAGAAAAAAGGTGCTCAACCTCATTTTGATGTAACTAAAACTATTATTCCCGTTGTTTACCACAAATGGAAAATATTAAGCGAACATCAAAACAAGTCAAGAGAAGTACAAAGCAAAAATATATTTAACCTTAAGCACAGAGCGTTGGCGTATTTGAGCTTCACATATCACATTATCGGGACTACCGACTGATGCGGAGGGTTTTCGGAGCATGGGAGGAGGACAGGAGGGCCAAAGGAAATAAAGTTACTGCATAAACTTACGTATAGATATTTAATGTGGAGAAGTTTTTGTTTACAAGAAAGATGCGGATTGTGCTGGTGTTATGGTTTCGTTATGTTTTTTTATAAGTTAGATTATTTCGGAAAGTAGTTTATGTGATATATTTTCTTTTGTTGTCTTGGAGGATAAGGATAAGGTTGAATGTTTCGCTACTTTTCGTCAGGAAGTGAGAGTGCTTTGAAAGTACTTGTAGCTTACAAAGTTCGACTATGGATTTGCTTTCCGTTAAGTGTGATCTTATTGTAACGCAATGCAGACTATAGTAAGGTATTATTGTTATTAACATAACATTACATCATGCCTGTAATCCCCGAAGGGTCAGGTAGAGGCTTGTACCCATTAGTACAGTCATAATTGGTACACTTCTGCCTTCCCTTCGTCCATGAGGTTCTGAGTTCGATTTCCAGGCAGGGGCCTGGAAATCGAACTCAGAACCTCATGGACAGCGAGGAAGATTATTTTTATTACGTCAAATTATTCGATATAAGAAAACCTATTCAGTAGGTATCCTAATATGCCCGTCGGGGCTGCGGGTTGTTCGCAAGAGATACCGCGGCCTCGACATGAAGGGCTAAGAAGGAACATGGGTGGTTTTTAGTCAGTAGAAGTCTGACTGCCGCACTCAGAGAGCTTTAATGATTACTCAGGCCATCACTTAGTAAAGGTTTTGACAGTTTTGTCATACAAAAGTATGTCAAATCTTTCGATCTCTGAGTACCGCAGTGACACTCCCTTTCGCTCTGTCCAAGAGCTGGAGGGGGGGTTATTTGATGATTTTCCACCCGGAAAAAAAAGGTATCCTAATATTGTTTTATATTTATAACAAAACAACATTGCCGTCCTAATTATTGTATTCCATTCTATGTCATATCAACTGTAACGGAGAAACATTAACCGCAAAAAAAACAAGGAAACGATTTTTTATTTCAAACAGCACTCGAGACATAAATCGACTCGAACAGTATTAAACATGACATAGCCCGCCAAAGGTTGAACCAGAAATTTTACAATTTCAATTCACGTTTCTGTTTTTTTTTGTGGGACAATTGTGTAAGGAAAAACCTACCAAACTCTTTGTTCAGACCTTTCGAGCTACATTTTCCCTTTGGGTATTCATTCGTGACCTGAAGTAGGTTGCCTTCTGCTTGGCCGTTGTCTGTTTTGTTTACAAGACCTTTCAGCTTTACTTTGTGTCCAGGTAAAGTACCTCCCGGTAAGTAAATGATCTCCGAAACTTTGAAGGACTTTTACGGACTTTGTGAGCGAGTTTAAACTTTGATTTTAAGTAATTACATTGGGTAGTGTTGTTGAATTTGATCTAAGCGTTAAGGGTTTTGGTTGTTTGTTTTCATACCGATTTAGAAATCATCATCACTCCAGGACATAGGCTGGCCTCCGCCAGGTGTCACCACATTGACCGGTCCCGTGCGTTGCGCATACAGCGGGTCCCCGCAACCTTCACCAGGTCATCGGTCCACCTAGTGGGAGGCCTTCCAACGCAACGTCTTCCGGTTCGCGGTCGCCACTCCACTTACATAGGACTTAAAAGACAACTCGCGGAATGCGAGTAAGTATACCTCTGCCTAACCCTTCGAAGATTACAAGCGTGATGTTATGTTATATATGTTAATACTGATGTCCCAAATGACTCTGCATAGCCAATCGTATGTAGATGAGATCCTTCCAAGCAAATTGCTAGATTTTGCACACGCCTCCGTTTCTCAGATCAATTCTCAGCATTCGGTCTGACTCGGTGAATAAATGATTCGGTCTCAATGCAATTCACTGATAGCTTCGTAATATATAGTTCCACTGGGTATTCTAGTACTTTAAACTATCGCTGGATAACCTGGTATATGGCACGATTTGAGAATTTGATATTTTTCCTACAAACCTAGACGATCTGTTAACAAGGCATCTGTTTAAGAGCGTTTACGACATACGGCATTTCATACAAATTTTCTAGTCATAAATTATAAAATCGGTTTAGTAATATCTTTTCCAAATTACCAAACCAATTTTTGTGAAGCTTCACACACATAGAACATATAGGTCTAAATAGTTAGTTGAAAGCATTGTCGAAAATAGAGTTTCAGTTAAATTGAAGAAGACTGATTTAAATTTTCCATACAAACAGAAATTTCCAAATATTTCCTTTTAAGTAAGTTATTACGGAAATGTCTTTACTTAGGTGTGAGAAGTTTCATTAAAAACGTTTCAGTCATTTCGAAAAATAAGGACTTGAAAATGTGTGAAATTCCGTACAGCGTACACGCTCTTAAAGGTTTTCTTTTCTCAGTATTAAGTTTCTGTACCTGATAGTTATAGAGTTACACAGAGCCACCGCCATCTTACCTCGGCAACTTGACGCCAGAAATCAGGTTTCCGTGGAAAATTGTAAATAATACAGGTACTTAAATCCTTCCAAGGAAGTTTATAAATCAATATAATTTCTAGGAATATCCATAGTGCTTATTTAAGTTTCGTTTCTACGTTATAAGGCTTAGCTTTATCGAAATAAATTAATTCAGAAACCGTTTTTATTAAATTATTCTGTCTACCTACAGTTTTGAAACTCGGTGCCAGTGAATTACCAAGTAGTAAATTCTTCCGATTTATGTGTGCCAAAATGACGGAAAAGGACATATTGTTATTCATAATACTTGTATCTTAAAAGTTTATGTACTTTATTTTAGCATGAACAAAATAGTCTTCAATTTTATCCACACTATAAGCCCTGAAGCTCCATTATTTCTAAAAACTCCATCACTACAGCTTTTCCACTTCAAAGATATTTTTCAAATCGAAAAACCGATAGATACACATTGAGCGTCAAAGATTGAAGCTTTGTTCTTGTATTTTCTAGTCTAAGTCGTCTCGACTCTGTCAACAGGGGTGGAAAATGGTAAGGGCAGAACCTTGTTACAAGCACCAAAGACAATTTTCTCTAGCAACTTCCCCGACAAATGTGATTACCTACTACGGTTACAGGCTCTATGTTAAAACTTCTGTAATTGTGTTTTGAGAAGTTTTTGGTTATGTAAATCTTAATTTACAGTATTATGGTATGAACGCGATGGCGTACGATTTAAAGCGTCTAATAAAAAAACTTGTTAAACAAAAGTTTGGTAATGATCCGAGTGAAACGCTTCATGAATTTGATGTTAAAGGAGTGCTTGAGGTACCTGTCAAACTTGACTAAATAAATGGTGTAATAATTTTCGTAACCTGTCATCGAGTAATAAATAACAACGTAATAAATGGATTATTATTCAGTATCGTGTTTCTTGGGAAGGCACTAAAGTAAGGGTTTTACCTAAAATAAAGGGGATTTTCGTATAATTGACTTTCAGAAGGCCTTCGGGATAAGGGTGGTTCCAAATTGTCGCTATCGTAATTTAATCAACAAAATAGTAATCAAAGATAAATAGCTTTCTATCTGCGAAACAATTTTTCTGTAGCGCCCTTCAGGCCTTCACTACAAAAATGCTATTAGGACCTTTTGGGCAACACCACTTCCCAAAGTCGACGTTTCAATCCAATTGAACGTGCCTCTCTGGCGATATACCCCGCTTTGAGACGAATGCCGTACAAAAGATACATCCCTTTTTAGGGTACCGTGTATCTTCGACTTTACCTCAATGTTTCATGTTTTTTTTCTTATAGAAGTAAATGAGGTGGTTGTGTTTTTGGACAGTTGAATACATTATTTATGTGTGTAGGTGTATAAAGGTTGAGTCGATTCTGCTTGGGATTATGCTACCTACTTAGATTTGTTTCATTTTACTTGATCTGGCCTGATGTTATATTAAAAAAAAAAAAAAACTTTATCAGAGGCGGAACCGTTGTAGACGAATAACTTGCTGGTTGTTATGATAAAAGAGTTTTTCACGGTTTACTTGAATCTAAAATTGTTCGTTTTCTGAACCCTGACATTTGTATATTTTCAGTATTGCGGTGTGAATAAGTCTAGCCTGCTGTATCATTAATACTAAAACGAAATATTTACCTTATGTACTATTTGTCTTGAGTTCCCGATATCTCGGCGCCCGTTGTAAGCATCGTGACCACGGACAAACTGTTTTCATTTTTCAAAAATCAATGATAATGTGAGTGATCATGTCAGTTTCATAATCTGCCTAGCCTTTTCCCCAACTATGTTGGGTTCGGCTTCCAGTCTAACCGGATGCAGTTGAATACCAGTATTGTACACGGAGCGACTGCCTATCTGACCTCCACAACTAGTACTGGGTAATAGGATATCCTTTGGTAAGACTGGCTGTCTGACTTTCAGGTCACTGACTACCTGTAACGACTGCGAAATATCTATATATGGTAGCCGAGACCAACAGCTTAACGTGCTTTGATCATGTCAGTTTAAATACTTATATTAGTCTAGCTGGTATAATAAAATTAATTACAATAAACGTATATTAGTCAAGAGTTCCAAGAAAAATAATGACAGGTTTCAAGTATAGTTATTATAATGTTGAAAAATGTATATTTGTTATTATTATGATGATAGATACTAAATACGAATTCGTTATTTAATGCTAAACTCTAACGTAAATCGAAATAGTAATTGGTTAGACAAAGATGTGACCACATTTCTTAATCAAAATTAAAATTCAGGACGTTGCCTTCTGGTCATAGCTGGCAATTTATCGAATCTTCCGTCGCCTTTTTGACCTCTAAAAATGAGGGCACGGCCTTACCATCCAATTTACATGGTAGGGAGGTACTTATTCTTACATAGAAGATATAAGAAACAATATTGAGTTCTGCCAACGTTATAAATATACCCTGTAAAAGAAACCAATAATGTCTCTTAAGAGAACATAAGTGGGTACATAATTCTCTACGAAATGTTTCGTGGTTACTTCTGTATAATATATTAAGGCTATGAGTGCCCCAAATTCTTCAATAAAGTTCTATGTAATTGACGTCACAAATTGCTTTTGTGTCTAGGCGGTCGCTTGTCCAACTTTAGTCCCAATACTTTCAGAGAATTTAATTATATTTGTCTGCGAGTCCACTAAGGCGAAAATATTTCTTTTGTACAAGCTAATCCTTATGTTATGCCCTGCAGATTAGATTACAAGATTACATTTAAAGTAGCATATTGCTCCGAATTCTACGCAACAAGAAAATACGTAGATATGAATGGAATTACGTTACCGCAAAAATCTGAGCAAATCCAATTTATGACAGAAACAATGATAGCAAAACAATAGCGAATTAGGGTTGGGAAAGTAGAACGAGGGTTTTTGTTTAGATTTGGTTTATTCTGTAATAAACTCACTATAAAATGGATGAAAGAACTAGGGTTATTTTAACGTAACGCAGACGATTGGTAGTTAAAAGGATTCCTAAAAGCTACATCGAGACTCTTCAGATCTTAAACTAGGAGAAACGAACTACCCGCCAAGCGAACGAGTCGCTAAAGTAGTTGGAAGTGGCAAGACATAAAGGAAGAGGTCCTCATTCACGCGATACGAGTCTCAATATTAGATCCTACAAAGTTAAAATACGTGCTCGTCCACATTTTTGCTTCACTGGCTAGTGAAACTTGTGTAGGAAAGGTATATCCTCGGCGAGCAGCAATCCATTTTTTGTCCAACATTAGGGAAATCCTCACAAGCCCTATTTAGGAAATTGCCTTCTTTATCGCGTCTGTGGTTAACACAGTTCGGCTGGGCCCGATCTTTCGAAGTGCTCCTTTTATTTTTTAGAATTCAACTTTGTTATACGTTTGGAAGCGAACGACGTTTATTGATACTATTTTACTTTTCAAAGCAAATTGAATACAAGGGAAAATGCTTCTGTATACTGATCGTGAAAATTTGAATTGGTTATGGGAACAACGGGGCTCATTTCTGTTTGCTACGTTTTTTACATCGGTACTTATTTGCAGGAAGTCTGTTAGGGGCTCCATGGAATCGCAATCTGTTATATTTACGAGGGGAACGGCTACTTAACTGTGATTGAAGGTTGAGAAAAAAGGAAAGTATAACAAACGGAAGAAATGTTATCCGTTTCCGTTTTATCTTGAATCACAACAGCGGAGGATTATTCTAAACTCGTTCAGTATTTATCGAAGTTAAGAGAGAAAGATAAACTGGTAATGATTGAAGCTGACTTGAGTTACATCACTCTCCCGGGTAATCCCGAGAGACAACTAGAATAAATTCTAATTTATTACGTTTCTTGTCATCAAAGAAAAGTTTGAAAAAAAAACAAGCCTTTTTGTAGCGTCACGATATTACTTTATTTTATAATATACATATATAGCTAGTGCGTGTTTCTACCTATAAGAGAATAATTTAACTATTATGTTGCTACTTACTTTTACAATATTAATAACATAACATCCCCGTAGGGTTAGGCAGAGGTGTACCTAATAGTACACCTACATTTTGCTGTTAACAATATACAACAATACAATACAAAAATATCAATAATACAATACTAAAAAAACCGCTACCATAAAAATAACGAGTGGATACAATATTTATAACATATTTTAAATGAATAAACAATAACCCTTTGGTTATTGTTTGATCCTTTTGGGCTTCGATACAGTCGGGTAAAAAACACCAAAATTCTAATAAAACATAGTTATAAAGAAAACTAATATCATTTTAAAAAGCCCGACTATGCAGAACATAAATTGAACGAAATATTAATAATTAAGTCAAAACAAACAATTGTGCAATAATTTATAGCTCTTTGTTTCAACATCAGCGTATTTCATTTTCTGATATACATATATTACCAGCTTAGTTAATATCGGGTGCTACCCAATATTTGCCATTATTAATCATGAGATGAGAAGCATCTAATGTATCGAATACATTAGAACTTGTGGTATCGATTTCGAAATTAAGTGTTTGTAAATAATCTTCATATTCTCTAGAGTGGTTTCGGTCTATAGGATACATTTGTTAATTAAGGATTCATGATCTTTCTTTATCGTGTGATTAGTGCCTTTTTTTTTTTTTTTTTTGGGCGGTGGGAAATCATCAAATAACCCCTCTCGCTCTTGGGCAGAGCGAAAGGGAGTGTCAGACTTCTACTGACTAAAAACCACCCATGTTCCTTCTTAGCCCTTCATGTCGAGGCCGCGGTATCCCTTGCGAACAACCCGCAGCCTGTGATTAGTGCCTTACCTGGTGTCAGAGATTTTATCCATGGGTCTCTAAATTAGTTTTACATACCATCGAGAAATCAAACCGTCTCTCAGGCAAACTGGTTTCCTCACAATGCTTTCCTTCACCGAAGCAAGTGATAATTGTATAATAAGCACATCGCACATGAATCCGATTTTTTATTTTTATTTTAAAAACGTTGCCCCACACTGGGAATTTCTCCTGTATCGTGGGTGCGTTCACAAACATATAAACTCACATACACAAATACTTAGACCCGAAACAACTATCTGCAGGGCATACAAATATTTGTTCCGTGCGGGGATCGAACGCGCGACACGCAGCGCAGCAGTCGTATCGCTCAGCCACTGCGCCAACCGTGCCGTCAAAAGTCGAAATGAGAGGTGCGTGTCTTATTTTTAACCGACTTCAAAAAAGGAGGAGGTTATATGTTCGTGTGTATGTATTTTTATTTTTTTATGTATGTTACCTGATTTCTCCTCCATTTGTGAACCGATTCTCAAAATTCTTTTTTATTTGAAAGAGTATACTCCTGAGGTGGTCCCATTTAAATTTGGTGAAGATCTGATCTTGATCATCGGAGATATACAATAGAACTCTTCAAAAATAGACGGCAAATCTGTCGTGATTGCTGCAATCGCTTGGATGTTTATTGTTTACGCAACATCTTAACTTACCATCACGCCTGTATGCTCTGACGGGGTACGCAGATGTGTACAGGACGCCCAGATTTCGAGAGTTAGGTATGTTAAGTTCCATTTTATTGCGGATAAGTCTATTACCGTGACATGTATTGTTAACAACGTAAAATTAATGAATATCAAATATTTGTAAAGGATATTACAACTAAAAATGGAAAAATAAAAAAACTTTTTTAACAAAAAACTGAATAAAACAAACAAAAGTCACCGACTTCAGAAGCTAAAGTTATTTTTCACTTTTTTGTGTTTTTGAAGTCGGTTTTATTTTTTTAAAAAAGTTTTCTAATTTGAGAACTATGACTTGGTAGTCCGACGATCATGATTATATTGGTTTCCTTTTGAAGACCACAAATACACATCAGCGACCGCTGCTACAGGTGGTATTTTTAGTACTTTTCTGAGAAACCAAGCGTTACATCGTATACTTGTATTACGACACAAAAGACGTATAGAAACTGAATGCGTTGAAGGCGTTGAAAGAAGTTGTGCCTTCAACACGCACTCTTGCCGCCATGAATTTTATAAATAGTTACTGCTTTCTCTACTCCACGTTGCTCCACAGTGATGCCATGCTCTCTTGCACTTTGCCAATCGAGCTCCAGCAAAATAACAGTACCGTCGCACATACGTTGATTTAACGATTTTAGGCTGTTTAAATAGAAAAAAAAATAACTGGTCGTATCGTAAAAAACTACAATATTAAAGAACTCGGTTAATTAAATTAGGGTACTTGCTGAACACAATTTAATGACTTCATGTATAATCGGCATCGTCTGATATGTTTGTTGCTCTTATGTGTGCATAAAGTTTTCAACGGCATCAGACAAACAAAAGCTTACAATGTTTTCCACAATTCCGAGAATAATACACGAAGTCACCCTCAGGTATTTTCTACCGATATTGCGTAACCTTTTTTCATTGAGTCATCATAGAACCACCATGGATAACGATGTCTATACAAAGTTCATCTTTCGCTCGTTAAGGCTGCCTCGCCGCACTCCCGAATAAAGTCTTAAGCTTATTCGGGCCTATCGAGATTTCACCTCCTTTCATGTGGTCACGCTACGTGAAAAATGATATTTGCAGCGACTATACGGGTCTTTAGATATTGCTGATAATGTTCTAAATGCTTAGGGGGCGCTTTTTTCTAAATATTTGGCAGTCGCTTTACGTAATTTTATTAGCAGGCAGTGATGCCGAAGTGTAAGCGAATTTTTATGTTAGATCATTTGCATAGTTGTTAGTTTAAAGCTTAACACGTTTCTTATAAAATTCAAAACGCAATAAGTAGGCTTTGTTAATGTTATTTTCCCGGCCCTACCACTAGAAAACTCTTTTCAGTTCCCATCACTCCCAGATCGATAAAAAATACGACAACCCATAAATTACAATATAATTTACCAAAAAGAAACATCCATTAGTAAAAATTACGAGTTCTTGTTCATAACTCGAAATATTTTCTGCGGAAGTGAAATGAAATGCTTCAGATTTATGCAAGACAGTCCATCTCAATCAGAATGTGAGAAATGAGCTGACAAAGGCTCTTTTACGAATGCGAATGTCGACTGAAACTTCGAAAAAAATCGAGGTTCGACTTTTTCGAACATTTTATTACTCGGTGTCGTGAAAAACTTGAGGCTTGACAAGTTAGTTCATGTTTTCCGGCGTAGATTGATGTCTGCATAAGTACGAGAAATAAATATTGTTTTGATGGCACCCTCTGAATATTTTGTCGAGGAAAAATGGTGAAAGTATAAGAATAATCGTCATGAATTTGGTTTTTTTGATTATCTCTGTTTATTTATTTCCTCAAAACTGAAAATGTGTTCTGATATCGCCTAAAATATATTAAACAAAATATGTGAACACACATGTCCGAAATGGCGCCAAAAATTCCAAAGCCCTTAAATTTTCATCCCAAATTCTTTTCCTAAAGTAAATTTCGAAAGCTGACGGGGTCACCAACAGTTACCAACAAATCAACGGATGCCGAGCCAGCCGTTCTTCATTTGTCGTTCCCAGATCCCGTGTTAATTAATGTTGGACGAGCCATAAAAATGGTGTTTCGGCACCAAATGCACACATCCCCTTATATATGGCGCGGCGGCGTATTTTTCATGACGTCACCTGCTATATCTACGTGATCCGCATCGGAAAATATGTTGTCCCATTAATTAGGTACTTTGAATGGATTGTGTGGCCCTCCGTTATTGGCTGGAAAATTAAGGCGGGTGCGATTGATTGTTACGGTATAGGTAAACGATTAGTTAGCCGACCCGTTCGGTGCCTATGAAAGCCAGTTAAATATAGGATTGGATTTTTTGCTCCTATCTACGTTCAGCCCTCATGCGTTGGATTGGAGGAATACGGTTGGATGAATGGGAATTGTTCGCTTAGTTTTAGTTCGGTTTCATTTACTTCTACCAGTTCAGGTTGGAGCTACAAATTTAGTTTCCTTTTTTGCTTGATTAAAAAGAGCCACCCATTTATTTAGCTGGATTTACTTTATTTTTTGACTGTGTTGTTAGACTAAACCTGAAAGTACCTGATATTTAGGTAAGCATCATAGTTTCTTCGATAGGTTGAATTTGTTGTTGTTAGAATCAGCAATATACGCAGCCAAATTGATGATAATAGCCGTGTCTCTATGCCATTAATAGTGTACGCAGCCGAAACTGCCTCTAATATACCTTATCCCTTACACGACATTTTTTTCATTACCCAACATAATCATAAAAATATTGGGTCAGCGTGAGCGATAAAGAACGACAAACAATATCGATTACATAACACGTACGACGCTAACACACCACTATAAAAGCCTAATAAAAATCACTAAACCCCTCAAAACAAGTAAGGAACGAGGGTGTCCTATCATGCCAGTAAATCGACCTTGTACAACTCCATTTGACACCTAAATACTATACGGCGAATCCTTCGGGCCGCGCCTAAGTCTGTAAACGCTGTATAAATCGTATCGTACACTGCGTAATGGCCCTAAGGGGTACAGCGAAAAACTTCCCGAGAGCTATTAACTTTATTTAAGGGTGTTATAAAGCGTTTTCTACGTTATCAGTATCCCTTGAGCCTAGTTCGGCATGTCCTTCGGCTATTGGCACCGGGTCCCCAGGGGCTAATAACTATGCTGCCTTGAGCAGGTGGCCCTTACGTTATATTCGAAAAGTAATTAAAAAGTTTAGTTGTAAAAAGTATTGAACGGACTTAAAAGTTTACTTATCTTTAAGGTTGTGCGCTTGGCCAGTAAAAAAAACTTGTGCAATATTTCATGAAGTTCGTTCAATTCGAAAAATGCAATGTGCCTTCTTTTTTAGAAGGTACATCTTTCCTTAATAAGGAATACACATTTGTTAAGAAGACTACATACAAACACTATCAGACTTTTACCAGCACTTGACATTCTGACTACATTTACCACTTAGAAACATAATTCAATTAAAAAGCTGTCTGCCTAAAACACAGAGAGACGTAACAGATTCCACTCTCTTTAGTAACCAATTAAAGTATCGGCGAAACACTAAACCCTCCACAATTTGTACAACACAATACTAGTCTGGCCGTCGGAACCTATTAGCTTCGATTTTCGATAACGAAGGCGTAAAGGTCAATAGAAAGAGAGCGGGCGACTGTTAATTCACTTTTGTACCGAGTCGAAAGGACGGACATCATACCCGGATGCGTACGATGGGACATAGAAGAAAATTTAATGCCTATGGGGCAAGCGACAACAAATAACACGGAAATGAGGGACTTCCTAGTATCGGCACCTCGATTCAATTTGCTTTGTAGCACTCTGGCCTTTCGTTATGGGCCCCTACTTGTTTATTTGCAGAGTAAATGGGTATAGATAGGATGTGTTATTTAGACCTATTTTGGGATCATTTGTTAATTTTGTAAGAAAATATTGAAATAACGATATAGTTCGAATACTGATGATGTTGCTTCATCTCAGTTGTATGAAGTATTTACAAATAATTAAGAAAGAAACAAAAGTACTTATAATTCGCTTTTTCAGTTACATTTTGCAAAAATATAAAAATTATTTTACCACCGGTATTGGCAGGCGTCAGCCTGTTGGCAACCACCGGTAGCTAGGACACTCCAAGCTATCGGTGGTTAAGGCTCCAGAGACAGGAATCTCCTCACAATGGGAGCCGTACCGAGGAATCGGTTTCTGATGCTCTCTACGAAAGATGTTCGTCGAACCACGTATGCCAAGTCGAGATATTTTATTTGTTTCTCTTTCTCAGCTTTCACGAGGTTCTGTTCATGCGGGGTGGGTAACATCGACTATCGTTACGAAGCGAGCTGGTTGGTGATAGACCATCACCACTATGTCAGGCTTATTGGCGAAAATAGTTCTGTCAATAATGATAAGACAAACAACATGACATGATGCATGGTCTCACTCGAGAACTGGATCGAGTATATACTTGTAGTATGGTACCTCAGAATTTGAGGTCCTAAGATTCCAAGGCAAGTTACTGGGAAAATCAAATAAAATTAATCTGACTCCGTGGTTGTGCCTGTGCCTGTGACTCGCCTTTAGCCAGACGAGAATAACCAGAAATAATTTGTTAATTAGGTATTAATATTATTAACAATTATTTTCTTCCTCTTTAAATATAAGTGACCAGGCAGCAGCTGTCTGGCTAATAACAGGGCAGGCCCAGGATTCGCAGTAAACAATCCCATATCATTAGAAAAATATCAGAGGTACTCGTAATTTTAAATGGTTCCCGGAAATAAGGGACTTCGAGTATCGGCAACTCGATTCAATTTGTGTTTCGATTCGATTGGAAGGGTTTGCTCAAAATAGGTATGGGATATGTCGCCTTCATTTGAATCTATTTAGAAGCCATTATTCGTAATTACTGGAGACTTGGGATTTTCGTTCAAGTAGGTAGGTGCTTTTCAGTTGAATTTGTTTTCCTTTGTTTTGATTTTAACCAGGTCATGGTCGGCAAATCCCTAAACTTAGCATGTGGAGGGGTATAAAAATAGATGAAGACTTAAGAAACGATGAGTGAACTGCGTTAAACATGATATGGCTGATGAGATGATGAATAATACAAGTATAGAAGAAGAAGACATGCTGCGCCGATCCAAAATGAATTGAGATAAGGGCAAGAGGTTGATGATGACGTGGTCTGCACAACCCTTCTAGACCGAATGCGTAACACTAAAATCTTTTGTCCCGTTAGGCAAAAGTCAACGATTTGGCTAATTATGTTAAAGATTAATAGAATAAACTTTTTAACGAATGGTGGATAAGATAGGGTCAATGAAACCAGGGTCATAAGCCTGTTCGGTTGGGACAGTGCCGTCAGAGTTATATATGCAAAACACCTGGATGAGGAGATGCGAAACTGGGAGACATGGCAGAAGAAAGGGAAAACCCATGTCCAACTATAGGTGACTTGAACCTGAAATGATGAAGATGTATTTACAAGCCGTTTTGAAATAAAATTTACTAGAAAAATGGCAACTATTCCGCATCAGACTAAAAAAGAATCACGTGAATCGGATCATAAATCTCAGCGTAATCGGTGTACATACATAGCAAAAATAAAAATAAAAACATGCCAATCGAATTGAGAACCTCCTCCTTTTTGGGAGGTCGGTTAAAAACAGTTTAACAACGGCGTATTTATGAAACATATTGCGATAAGAAAATATAAATAAAGGACGGACCTGGCAAAAAATTGATATAGAGTAGCTTCTAAAAACAATATCGTTGAACCGTACCTACGTAATAAAAGTCAGGCATTGAAATAATTGCTAAGTACTTAGACGCTAGAAGTAAATTCGAGACAGAGCATTTATTTTTGAGCTGGCAGCGTCTAGAGACGCCATGACAGTACTAATCAAATTCGTGGCTCCGAAACTTATACGCACAATTTCTGTCAAAGACCGCCTTCAAAGTAAAACTATTTTAAACGGTGTCAGACTTGGTTTGGTCTGAAAATTTTGACAATACCGCCTCTAGCAGCAGCCACCGTGACGACATCGTGCTCTGTTGTTTTAAGATAAGTTTAAAGCCAGAAATATAATTAATTGTAGTACCTGAAATAATAACTATTGGTAGGTACTGACAACATTTCCGCATAAACAACCAACAATCAACAAAACCATTACTATCCTTATTTTCCCTAAAAGGTCAAATACATTAAAAAAAACTCAAATCTGAGAATTTACATTTTCCTGTACGAAATATTATAATAAACGTACTAATAAACAAGAGGATTTCTATTTATATTTGAAACAATTGAACATAAATTAAGTTACGTTTACAAGGAGATCACAATTATATAATTAATTAAACTCTGTCTGTAATTACTGTCTGGAGGGTCGGCCCGGGCTCTCGGGAATGATAGGAAATGTTTAGGAATATTAAGCCCCCGGCTGTAATATTTGGGCACACACATTACAGGGAAGCGGCCGTGACAAGAGGTAATAGCGGTGGGTACAGACGAAGGGGTATAATACAAGAACGTTATTTACTGTTCGCTATAAATTTGAAATCACTGCTGTCTATATTTTAGCTTATACAAGTGACTCTGCCGCTTTACATTTGATTTTTGAAACCATAGTGTTATATGACGAGCAAGCGATTGTTATCTAGACGTTGAAATGACAGACCTGCTAACCACATTAGCCAAACTGCTAGCCACCCAACCTGACCACTCATTTAGGTGTAATAACATCATCTTCATGTATTTGTCGCATGTTACTCGGGGTCGGAGGAATACGTTTTTTTCGCCCATTCTCGCCAGTCAACCATCACGCTAGTATTTACTCCTTTTCCTTTCATATCATTCCTCACACAATCCATTCATCGTTTCTTTGGTCTTCCTCTCCCATTCCATCCATAAACGTTTATATTCATCGCTTTTTTAGTCGCATGCAATTCGTCCCTCCTCATAAGATCCCATTTCAAAAATCACAACTTCGCACTCAAAAATATAGCTCACTCAATTCGTATTATCGTGCATGGCAACAGTGAAATAGGGCCTTTATGTAAAAGGCTGTTGATCCTTCCGCCCCCTAGCTAACTTGTCATATTATTGCGACTCATTGTTTGAACAAGTCCTTGCAAGTCATGCAATCCGATCTTATGATTTACTGACGAATTAGCTTTTGGTGATAGTGATTTTCCTCTATTGGATGCTTGTTATGACATAGCAGGATGCATAGTGAAGATTAACAGAGTTATATCAAATTCTTAACAATGACAAAATACATTTGACAACACGTCATTAACACAACGTATGCAATGCCCGAATGAGCTGTGTAGGGCGGATTCATTGCCATCAACCGAGCATACGAGTAAGTCTTAGCTCGGAGTGACTGTAACTATTTGAAATTCATGCTCAGCAGTACTGTTTGAACCATAGAACCATCGCCCCTGGCTGGAGGCCTTAAACTCAAGGCATCCTTAGGATTTGTCCGGTTAAGCAGAAGCCAGTCTCCTAGACTGAAAAAAAAACATATGGCCATCGACGCATACTTAGCTTCATTTAAAATGTGCATGATTAATCTATTCAGCTGCAAAAGACTGAAACGTAAAATTGCTGAAAAATAAGCGAAAAAAACGCCATCAATAGCTTTGTTTAAATTTGCCAAAATAAATTCCCCATACCTACCTGAAGTCATAATGTTACTATAGTGTACATTATTATGCTGTAGCGAGGTTTCATGCACACACCTGTCAGGTCCCCGTTATATATATCCTAGGACACACTCCACATAACTCAGTGTTAGCGTAAAATGGTACATAACAGCCAACCGACGTAAACAAAGGCACATAAAACAAATAGGATTAAATCATTTTCCCTTGGGTTACTGGCTCTACAAATTAAACATACCTAGGTACGTTGAAACTGCGAACTAACCTGCACCGGGTAATGAGTGCTAAATGAAATTTCAACGATGAAATATGGCGCATTTTATGATATACGCGAAACTCGTAACGGTACTGTTGCTATGTTTGTTTATTGTTGCATTCTACCTTTGTTTGTGCTCGAAAGTAATGATTTTGTCCAGTTTTTTACACTTATTTGCTGTCTCCATACATGTTTTATTATTTTATTATTGTAGCAGTATTTGATAAAGGAAAATTTTGCTGGAAATTCAACAACAACCTTTTCACGTAGAGAGATTTTAATTTTGTTACAAATTGAACTTGTTTGAAGACCATGAGAATATAACTTTTATAAAGTGAATTGAACTTAGCTTTTAGCACTCAAGATCATGATTTATTACCCTTTTAGAATAGGTAAATTAATTTCGGGGCACGTTTGTAACAATCTCATCAATAATTCCATTCCACTCCCAGAGGTAATAAAATTGCTACATCGTATGGAGCTCAATGTAATTACAAACCAACTGTGATAATGAGTGCTAAATTAAAGTTGTTCAGCGGTGAAATATGACGGTTTTCATGAGTTATGAGCTCGTCGCGTTGTGACCCACCGTTATCAATTAATATATTCCGTGCAAAGCGCCGGTGATTATGTACCGTCGCACTTTCGGCGTTCCTGCTGTCACCAGAATGGGGATTACCGCGCAAACTCCCCGTTTATCTGGCGATGCTTTATTACAATTTTCCCTAATATTAAAGTTGTTCGGCGTACGTAAGTTTCTTATCCGTAATCTCTGGGTTAGTGGGTGTAAGTTTTCTGCGTAATATGTTTGGAGAATCTTGTTTTATAGTTCACGTTGGGGACGTGGATGTTTCAGTGTTATTGATATATTATATTAGCTAACTTTTGCTTTGAAACATCGCTCTCTGAAGAGGTTACCCTAAAGTTTTCCGAAGTGAGACTTCAAAGCTCTTGACATGGCGTTTTATTCCAGACATAGTATCCGTTAGATAGAGCCATAACCCATAGAGGCACCAAGACGTTGTAAACTAGCGTCTTTTTAGTGTAGTGGGGCGTGCGCGCGGATAACACATCGACACAAGCCATTAGGCAGAGCGCGCCTTTGAGTTGGGTCGGCGAGCCGGACTTGCTGCTCAAAGGGCCACTTCATCGTCTTTTCATGTTACCTCACACGTCATCACACAATTTAGCCACTCATCTCGCCCCATGATATGATAATAAATAATCCAACGCTAAAGTGCCTCGTGTCCCCGAAAACTTTGAGATAAGTGCCTCCCGAACTTGCCGTTTTCAACTTTCACCGCGGTTTATATTGGATACGAAATTTAACGTGAAGTTTTTGATATTATAAGCCAATATCAGATGATTCTTTTCGAGTTACGAAGTCCTCGGCCGGGACAAATATTTTGCTAATATTTCTTGGTTTACTTTAGGTACTTGGATTTCTGTCGTTATTGGCAAAATCGTGATACGAATTGTTAAGTTTATTGAGAGAAAATTAATATTTTCAAGAATTTGTTACCTATTCTTCATTTATTGAAGTAACTGTTAACTTATAAGTTCCCAATTGGCTACTACTCGCAACTATTCGTCTTTTTATCATTTAATCCCCAAGAATCCAAATCAGTAACAAGAACCTAAAAATTAATAAAACAATTTATATGTAGGTAAACGATTTTAGTATTCATTTCTATCACGAAACAACCGCGAAGCCGAAACGAGCTCCATAATATATAAGCGTTGTAACGAGTATACATGAAACGTTTCTAAATAGAAACTCATTTGGCAAGTTAATGTGTAATTTGAATGACCCGGACAAATTCAAATTAATTCAGCTTTCCGTTGGCATTGAGGGACTTTGAAAGAAGAGATCGATAACAAATTCAGGGGTTAGTAGCAAAATTAGCAATTTAATTTCGATTCAGTGAAAGTTTCCTTAGTGTCGGCAAGAGCGAACGAGTAATTTGCAACCGAGAAGAAACGAAAGGGGCACGTTATTACGTAAACTTTTGTCAGTAGAAGATTGATTAAGTTTACTTTCTCCATTCTGAGGTTTGTTTATATTTTAATGTGCGGGATTGTGATCTACAGTTGTTATTATGTAGATGCTATTATGGTTATTTGGGGGATTGATGCCTTTTTTGTTTTTTTTTTGGCGGTTGGAAAATTATCGAGACTTCTACTGGCTAAAAACCACCCATGTTCCTTCTTAGCCCTTCATGTCGAGGCCGCGGTATCTCTTGCGAACAACCCGCAGCCCCGACGGGGTGTGATTGATGCCTTTTTTTTTTTTTTTTTTTTTTTTTGGGGGGTGGGAAATCATCAAATAACCCCTCCCGCTCTTGGGCAGAGCGAGAGGGAGTGTCAGACTTCTACTGACTAAAAACCACCCATGTTCCTTCTTCGCCCTTCATGTCGAGGCCTCGGTATCCCTTGCGGACATCCCGCAGCCCCGACGGGGTGTGATTGATGATGCCTTGGTTGAAGTTGTGGTATTACAACAACACGATATTGGACGAAAATAATGCAAAAAAAACCCGGGTCATTTATGTATTTTTCCCGCTCTGAGCGGAGCAGACGGGAGTGTCAGACGGGAATGTCAGACTCTTACTGACTAAAACCCATCCGTGTTCCTCTAAATGCCCTTTCCGTCCCAGGGACGCGGTGACTCTTACGAATTAATTCCGCAACCTGGCAGAAATACTGGGACCTACACCGTTACTTTTTTAAATTGTAACTAAGTATTATCAGGTCATTGGTCTGTCAAGATCATACGATGGTCGGCAACGATTTTTGCCCATTTTATCCCTAAACTGGGTCGTGCATAATATATAGGTATGCGAAAGCCGGCCCTACAGGATGTTAAGTCATATTTCTGAAGAATTATTTCCTTCGCTGTCTTTCACACTCTTATTTGCGTCACTTAAATGATTTACGTAATCATGTTTGTTTCAGCAATATGCTAGTAAAGTGTCCTTTAAAAAAATCCTTTAGATTTATTGAAACAATTCACAACTTCTTAAAGTGTGAATTTTCCATAATTCAGTATAGCACTTTTAAAACCATAAACGAGAACAGTTATGATCTGATACCTGGATCCTTGCTGGCGGTGTGAAATATCGGATTATAGGATCCAACCTTACCGCCCGCGCCCCTGGAGTGCGATTGTCGGCAGGTTTTGCTGCATTAACCCTTTCATCGCGACTCCGGTTTTATCTGCCAGATCCCAGCGCATTTTTGTTATCTTTAAAAAAAGATTTTCATAAAAGAGCTGTGTACGGCGTTTCCTTTGCGTGAAATTTAAATTAAGAATGTGCTGAGTATTTTGGGTAGATCCCATTGAGAAGGATTTCTGAGAAGTGTTTTGGGAGATATTTCAATACCTGCTTTTGCTTCTTTTTAATAATAACCTTTTCGACGAATAATGTCTCCGTTCATACCTATAATCTTTATGACAGAAATAAAGGTTGCTTTTATTTATCATCTTTATTCATTCCATCCAAAGGTCGTCTTGAAACAGCTCTATGTACCATGTTCACCCATTCGTAATCTAGATTTTAGTCATGAATGTGTTGTTAAAATGTTTATCCTATTTAACAACACATTCACATTCAATCACTAAAAACCTAAGTACGATTTATTATATAATTCATTAAAATGTCCTAAAGTTGTAGCTCAATTTATATCTGAAACTAAGGGTAATAATAACATTATTATCAAGCCCCAATCTGAAGCTTATAAGAACCTAATCGAATAAAGCGGAAAAGAAATGTAGATCACAATAAAACACAACTTTGTAAGCTCTTGTGACATTAATCCTATAGGGGGCGCTGGAGGCGCACTTATCAAAAGTGATCAAGTGATCACTTTCTTGATAATACGGAAGCTACTCTTTTAGGCTTAGTTAAGATGTCCGGGTTGAATTGTTGTTGTTCCTCTTTTGTATAAAATGTGTTCAAAGGTTTATTTTGTTTGTTTTTTCTGTGATCAGTTTTCTTTGTTGGGTGGTGGCCTAATCTGGTTGGGCAGCATAATGTCTGTAATCAGCGAAACATAGGAAAGTTATGAGTGTTTGCTTGGTCTAACCGATACGGACAAATAGCGTACTGTCTGCGGTGACCGGTGTTTGCCAGATACTGATGCATCAGTCACTGTCCACACCGGTGAATGAACCATATGCCTGAAACAAGAACCTCGTGAACGCCGAGAGGGATAAACAAATCAAGTACTTTGACTTGGCTCGCAAGGTGGTCGGCATGTGGGATGTGAACTAATCGATCATTTTGCCGATAGTCTAGTTTCAGCCAAAGGCTTAATTGCTAAGAGTCTCGATCTGATACCTGAGGAGGCTCTCGTTAAGCAGCTGATTCAAGGGCTTGACTCAGAATGCAGTACTCCTTAACACGGCTCAAGGGAGAGGATAAGCCGATCAAAAAAAGAAATCGTTTTTAATAAAAAAAAAATATGTCATCTGTAAAATCGTTCACGTTTCTAGATAGCTGTAGTAAAAACATAAGATTATATCAATCCAATATATTCATAGTTATCGCTTATAGAAAGTCTCTTTACGTAAGTGGTTAAAAAAATGTGGCTTATACGAGTACATGTTCCATCTAACTCCAATATAGCGTACCTAACTCCATCTAACCGAAATAATATTCCTATGTAGCTACAACCTATATCTAAAGCTATAACATAGCTCCCGTTACCCGGCAGTTTATTTTCTTGTATCAGATTATTTTCGCGTCTCGATATTAGATAAGAAGGAATGTTGATAGTATCGGCTCTATTTTTGGAATGCAGTGTATGTGTGTGTCATACCTTTTTCCTTTACGCCTTTGTGAGAGGAAAGATAACGAAAAACTTTCAAGTGATATTGGAAATAGCAATACTCGAGCGATATCGAATGATATTGGGAAACAAGACGCGTTCTGCGACTTCGGTTTCTTTTTTGGGAAAGCTAGTTTAGTAGGTACTTATGTGGGCCTTTGGGGTCTTTTCGCCTCGTAGAGGATGAATTTACGTTGAATATTTGTCTTATTTTTAAGTTTTTCTTATGTTTACTTTTTATTATAATAATTTTGTTTTGTCGTTGTGCAAGACAAATACATACTTTTTCTTTCTATATACTTCGTTTCATGTCATTTTATTATTATATATAGACACATATTATTATATTATATACATACCTAAAACCAGAAGGGTTAGGCAGTGGTGTACCTAATAATACGCCCACATCTCGCCAGTTACGTTTTAAGTTTCATGTAATAGGGTGCGAGTTCACAATATTTTTATCAATGGACTCATTACTAAAAAGTTCAATATTTAAATGTTAAAAGTTGTAAATAAGGATCGATGACTAACAATGAAATCGTAAAAAACGCAAACTGTTTTGCAAAATCTATATATAAAATGTCAGAAATCATAAAAAAATTATGTCATTGGTACTTCACTTGACTCATAATATTTTCCCATAAAATAGTACATTTTTTCTCGTAATTTATGGCATAAATAAGTAATACCTCGTCCCGCCACGTTTTCAATGACAAAGTACCAAACACTTGCCTTCCAATCAAGAGTTATGTAAGAACAGTAAGGCAACGGAATCTCTTTTGTAGGTACACCTACTACAGAATAAGAAAAACGTGACCGGAATTTCAAGTAAAGATCACGAAAATCAAGTACAAGATTTATTAGTAAGGGACTCTGCCCACTACACCGTACCATTTCATGACCGTGCTACAAAACGTAACAGATAAAAACTAGTTTTTGTATTGAAAAGTGTGAGACTTACCCACTAGATCGTTGACCACCACCAGCCAATACCGTTGCGTGCCATGCTCGTAACGTATTACCATACCACCACGTATTACCGTATACCAGCAAAATTTTATCGCCGTCAATATTTTCGGGTTTGATGTCATAGTCTCATACTTTTGAATACAAAGTTTAACCGCGTGTAGTATCCGTTCTAAGCCCGTTAAAACAGAGTAGGATGACCGTTCTAAGCGGGTACGATACGTTCTAGTGAGCGTAGTAATCCGTGTCAGGTTTTTTTCCGTGCCTGATACATTCATAACAGAGTCAGGGTATGGTACGGTGTAGTGGGCAGACTCTTTTACGTTTTCAACAACCGATTCATCAGTTTACAACTTAACATTAAACGTTAGGTACACCTATTCCTTACTTAAACTTATAGAAAAGATCAGGAATTACCGGCGTAGCTTGCAAAGTAAGTAAGCTGAAGTGGCAGCGCACTGACTGTGTTAGTCGAAGAACCGATGCACGAATGTCGATGGAGCAAATGAGAGTTAATTTCGATTAAAGTAATCATAAGTCTATCATTTTCCAGAATAGCGAAAGCGAGCGAGGTAGACGATGCGGTGTTTTCGAATCGAAATCGAGAGAAAACGGGGCTGGTTATCGGTTATCCGCAAGTGTAGCATGAGAGATCTCTTAGATAAAATGACTGATGACCTTAGCTTGCTAGAAAAGGTGACTGGGTCACACTAGATCTGGAAAGTAGAGGCCAGGGTGATGTGACACAGCTTGTGAGGGGATGCGACTACGATAGATCTCGCTTTAGACTTTTAAACTTCCCGCTATAGTAAGTGTCACCTACATCAATGTTTAATTATTATCCTAGTGTTGGAGAAGAAGTCAAAATAGGCGATGCGTAGTATTCGTGAAATAGGACATTACTTGCACATGGTGCCCTAGTATAAAAACACAACAATACGCACCCTTCAAAGCAGATAAAAGGGACTGTTATCAACATAGTGTATCTTTCCACCTCTTGGACAAGCCACTTCCAACTCGTGTCCAAACGTTGCGTACAATCATAGAATAAGAAATATGCGGAGAAGCGACGTATGCGCTTTACATTATGCCAAAATGCAAAGTCAATTTTGTCTACGATCGAGCGCATAAACCGAAACGTGATCTACAAGGCGGGAACACACAATAAAATTCAGAAATAAAACGTGCTATACGTGTCAGTACTGGTCGAAAAATGCACAAAAAATACTGATACTGTTAGCCTGCATCGCCCCACTACTGGGCAAAGGCAGTTTCCCATAACTTCCAATTGACTTCCAACGCCAATGTGAACCACTGGTCGCTAGTCTTGCCAAGATCGTCGCATAAGAATTATAAAACAACTAAATTCTTGCAAATTAATAGAGAGGACTCAAGTCAAATTACCATATAAAAAATTGTTTCTCCATGTAATTCTTACTCTATGGTAGAACTTTTCTCCTATCTGTTTCGGGATTACTACAAATTGCGTCGGACAAGCTTGTTAGGCCCACTGTTTATGTGGAAGTTGACGGTGTTTTATAATTGCCTGCGCGGCAATACGGTCCTCAGTCTTAAAGATAACTTTTGGTATTAACAACTCGAATTTGCTGTATAATGTTTCGTGTCGTCTTGGAATATTAAGTACTTAGTAGTTGTCTGAAAATTATTATAGTTGTTATTTCGTTTGGCTTTGCAAATAATACGTATTAAATAAAATATCGACAAAATATTGCCTGACTTCTGTAATCCCCAAAAAGATAAGCAAAGGTGAGAGGTGTAAAAAAAAGACTATCTTCCAAAATTAAATCCCCAACATAACATTAATAGGCCAATTAAAACCAAAAAAAATAACAACTAAATTCTACAAACGAAGTTACACTACGCAAAATTCCATGTTATCCTAACCGTTACATCACAAGGACTGTCCAAACATTTGCAAAGGATAAGTTTCAAAAAATTCACAAGCCATTTGAAATTCACGAAGAGCGCGGCACTTTAATCAAACGAACACCAAAGTACACAGCCTTTACACGGAGAGTGGCTTTTTTCACTATCACCGGTGTGCAGGGCGACCGGACCGGCTTAGCCTCGATTGGTCCCCAGAGAATGACTTGGTCTCGTCTCCCAAATCTACACTATGTAAATCTATAGGGCGGTGCTTCGGTGGAAAAATTGGACAGAGAGAATTAGGCGTTTAGGGTTGTTCTTTTTGTGTTGGGCGTGTTGAATGTCGATAAAACTTCTTTATTGGAATCAGAATCACAGATTTGACGATTCAGTACATTGTATGTCCCTTTAAAGTCTGTTTGGATACACAGTGAAGCTAATAAATAATGTATCAATCTAAAAACGTTAAAGTTGCATAAAAAAAAACGTATTTTTGGATAATATTTGTAGGATGTTTGTGTTTTCTGAAAGACACGCGAAAAAATATTTGCTTACAAAAATAGGTACTGTAACCAATCTGTAATTTTTTCCAGAAAATCAACTATAATACAATTCTGACTGTAATTTAATATTTACCAAGGTGCTTACCTTGGTTACTATTAAATCATTTCCTGTAACTACATGACTTATTCAACACCCGCAACACGTTCCCGAGTTTGACGCGAGTGTAGATCGTGGTCGTCACCCATTTATCACTTCGTCTGCTTAGCAATAAATTGTCCCACCTTTAACGACGTGTCATCTCGACGCAAACTCACCCCTCGCACGTACGCTCTCACTGCAGTAAGGCGCTTGTTTATAGTTATTATAGCGATGATGTGATCTGCTTAGCTTTAACACGCGGTGAACTAGCTCAGAAAACCCTCTATGTTATACCTACGATCATTTACTCTAAGATCAAAGCAACAACACTGAACTACTCGTATTTTATTCGCTAAGGAACAGTCACGATAAATTGCCAGCAGGTACTCTAGGAATTAACAATTTAATCGCAGTGAGAACGTGTTGCCTCCGAACTGGTATCGGCACCACAAGATGAATTGAGACTAAGTTCTCGTATACCAACCGCTTTTAGATCCCGCAACAAATCGCAACTATTTACTTAGCGCGGCTATCAAACACAACCGAACAGGGAACATTGGAACAACCCTCACTAAAAACTATAGCTAACTTCTAAGTTGTAAGTTACAAAACTATTGTTATTTAGCACTTAATTACAGAAATTGTTGAATACGTACACGCGGACAGCGGGCAGCTGCCGCAAATAAGTTAAACTATAATTAAGGCCAAGTTACAACGAACAGTGTTTAGATAAATTAGTGACCCTTTTCTAAAATGTCAGCGCTCGCCATTAAGTCGGGGCCATGAAAAGGGTAGACCACTCGCTCTCAACGCTCTTATGTATCAAATGTTGATTAACTCACACATCATTTAGTCAAAGAATGTCACTTTTATCTTGTTTTAGCTGATTAGACATGCCTAATGCATGTAGGTTTGTATTTAATGTTTACCTAGCGAAGTTGTTCTTTTTGCACCAAAAAGGTTTAATTCCACAGAAGACCACAGACGGTAAATCAAAACACAATGACAGTGCTGGTATCTATGCAAATGATTTTCTTAGCTAAACTCAAGTCAAGTTTTGTTATTATTCGTAACGATTCAGATTGTAAATAATATTGAATTGTTTAAATTTAAAATATTATTCTCGGCCGTTCTTGGTCGTTATGAATACAATTGAAATAATTTTACGCATCAAAATACCGATGAATTAAACCTTCGGTAACTTTGGATTAAAAAAATATTTATCACCTTCACTGGGTAGATCAGGTCTAATTAAAATATATAAAAAAATATCTTTAGTAATCATTAAGTGTAAATCCAAAAGCAGTCCTCTCAGGATTAGACAGAACGAATATTAGAAACAATTATTGTACGATGTATCTCACAATCAGTCTTCATATAAAAGAAAGGTGGGTTCATATTTTACTGTATTATATATCTTTGCCGTCTTTAAGCTTCGGCTAAGACAGTACGCACAAAGCCTGTCGGCTTGCCTCGTTTGTAAGACAACAGAGACGTGACCGAGTTGCCAAATAATGTACGTTTATTATCCGAAACAGAACCGAAAAGCATAATTTTCTTTACGTAAAATTGGACTTGTAACATGAAATATTTCGCTATTTGGTGGCAAATAGTCTGTCAGACAATGTTAGTATATTTATCACCTAATTCATTTGCAGGAGAATTCATGCGAGTTTTTGCTCAACAAAAAGTATTGACATGTAATCAACAATAAGATATATTTTAGTAACTTAAATCTAATTTATGTCTCAAACTCTGTACCTTATGTTGTCTATAATACGCCCACTTGCAGCTTTGCAATATAAAAAGAAGAATACACGATAGCTCACAACTCTTTTAAGCCCGTTAAAGCTCATAAACATTCACTCAATAAGGTATCTTAATACCCTACCACAACTATTTTTCATAACCACTAACAAAATAACTTGTATTACACAAGCTATGTAATTTATACTACAAACTAGCAATTTATAGCCTCAAAGAATAAACTGGAAGCTAGTGGAAATTAGACGGGGGTAATCTCAACGCCTAGCTGTTAACTTAGAGTAGGAATAACAAGTTATAGAGCGCACAATTGTCCATAAAAACGTCTGGTGGAATTTACGCTAATTTTGTACGGCGTACGGCATGAATATTTTTAGCATGTTTATATACAGTCCCGTGTACTGATTTTTTCCACACAAGAAGTGCGGGGTTAGTACCTAATGTGTATGTGCTGGACCAAATTCAAAAGCAATTTTCTCGTTAATTATTGGTTTCAACTTTGAGACAAGGCCTATTTAATTACAAAATGACCAGAGTAAAATTTCAATCGATACAGCAAAAGAGAGAGAAAATTATCATCTATAATATTATTATGAATAAATTATTATATTAAAAGTTTATACTTATATTGCTCGGGACTATTCAAGTACTATACTATATTCTAGGTATAGTTACAATTAAGCACTAACAAAAACATTAATATTTTCACGATACGGGCTAATATAATATTAAACAATGAACAGATGCGTCCAATATTCGAGTTTTCATTACGTGATTAAACTGTCATGAGTCGCTGGCACTAACCTGATTTTAATACATTACGAGTAAAAACACAGCAGTAAATACAGTAAAAATATAGTTTTGTTCTTAATTAGCTGGTATTGTTTATCTGGAACCACGATAAAATATAAATACCTTATAATGCTGATTACTTTGTGGTATTACACGAATAGGTAAAATAAACAAATACAAATACAAACCATCTATGGTTTAATGGTACGAAATTAACATGAAATTGTGTTAAGACTGTATGTATTAAAATAAATAAATAATAAACGTTGTCCGATTCATGAAATTAATTTGAAAAACTACTGTTTGGTGGTGCGACTTATTTAAATCATGTAAAATAACGTGTGCCTCTTCATCGTATTACTATTAATTTTAATAAGAATTTCTGTAGTTTGGATTTATTTTCTTTACGGCATAAAAAGTTTAGATTCATGTTAACATTTTGAAAAATTAATGTGACACTGTTGTTACACTTATGCGGCACTATTGGCAGCGTTATGCTTTCTTGATAATTATGTACATTACTTTTATGTTATGTTTCTTTTTTATTGTTTACAACGCTAGTGTTATACCAAATTGTCTCATTGAGTATCTGTGGAGAAAGTGGTTGATTTCACATTTGTATTATTTCTGTAGCCTATCTTTTTGTAATTCTTAGTGTGTGAATGTTTGTTTTCCCAAATAAAAAATATATAACAATAACATTTGACAAGCCAAAATATTGAGATGATGACTGATAAAGACATATTATATTATGGAAGTTTAAGAAATAAACAAAATGAAGAAAAAAAATGTGTTTATTTGGAATTAATAACACCTTAAAAAATATACAAAAAAAAAAAAAGACCAAACTAGTAATTCCAAAAGGGCCCCAGCTCGGCATAATGCCAGAGACCAACACAGTGTATACCACTTAACACTGAAGTATGACTGTAGCAAACGATAAATAAAAAAATAACAGCTTGTCTAAATCATACTTTGCGCTAGTAAGTTCTCCGGGTAATCCTTCATAGAGCAACCCGGTTCGCAGCGTCATAAAAGTTGGTCCTTCTTCAACTTCCGATTCACAGTATCTGTGTTGTACGAATATAATTAAACTTCAAAGTATTAAAGGTCCCGCTGAAGAAGGGTTGGATACGCACGTGTAAGCGTTTTTGAAAATAATTATGTTTGAGCTCACGGGAGCTTAAAGTTATTATAAGATAAGGTAGGCTTTAAGGTATTATTATTATTAAAGTTAGTCGTTACATAAAATACCTTATTTACCTAAGTTTTTGTGAAATTTGACACAGAATTTAAATTATTTGTTACAAACTAGTTCATGTCCACGGCTTCGCCCTGTTCGATGTGATCGTACTGTCTGTATAAAAAACATGTAGTATTCTATGTGTTATTCCAGGTTATGAACTATATGTTTGTCAAATTCCATCTAAATCTGGTCAGTAGTTATTTGAAAGCGTAACCTATAGATTTGTACATCCAGACACTCACATATCTTCAACACACAACATACAATCTTTCGTTTATAGCATTAGGAGGATTGAATATATTATTATAAGTGTTGAAAATGTTAATGAAGGATTTAAGGATTCGATTCAATAATGAAACATATTATCAATAAATATTTTTAAGTTATGCAGTTCTGTAATAAATCTGTTAGATACTAGAATATAATTATGATCAAATATACTTCACTTATTCCAAACTCTAACATTAAGTGATTAAATATTACTGTACATTAAACATGCAAAAAGTCATGAAAAAAACGAATCCCGATTCCAACCAAAAACCACTTTTTATTTTCCCCCGTAAAATAAAAATCCATCGTTAACCATAATGCATACAAAGCAATGGTCGTAAGCTTAA
Source organism: Diarsia brunnea (assembly GCA_949774965.1). NCBI lineage: Eukaryota > Metazoa > Arthropoda > Insecta > Lepidoptera > Noctuidae > Diarsia > Diarsia brunnea. The sequence continues at coordinate 8,549,071 of OX459008.1, read as the reverse complement.
TAGCTGTTGCAACAGTTAACAATTCATACAAAAGTCTAAAAGGGAATCGCTCGTCAATTAGCGCATCAGCGGCCATTTTGGGATCAGGGGTGCCAACAATCCGAATTCGGAACAGAGTTCGAAACAGCCGCATTTCTAGGCTAAGGCGTTTAAAGCTGCAATTCTGCGGCTAAACCACAATTCTATGGGTAAGGCTGCAAAGCTCTGCAGCGCTTTACAGCGGATTCCACCGTTTTATATGTTACATTAAACTTATTATGTGCAGTTGATCTCTGAAGCTTGAATCGCTGTAATAATATGAGGATTAAAGCGATGCATTTTGCTTTGAGACGGAGTTGCTTACGTAAAGAGAGGCATGAAGATGGATGCATATTAAAGTTCTTGTTACGCGTTTTATGCTTTCGTAGGTTTATGTTGGTGGTTATATAGCGGTGGAAAATTCTTGATTAACTGGTGTTTAGTAGACATTACGTTTAAATTAATAACACACGAAACGTTTATAACTTTTTGGCCGCAATAAATGGTGCCAGTTAAAACTTTTGGGCAATTAATCGTTATGGTAGCCCTAACTATGTTATTGAATATGGACGAAAAGGCTACTTCGTTTTATTATACTATGGTAAAATGTATGGCTTCGCAAAAACAGAAATATTTTTTAAAGGATTTGGCATATTGATTCAAAATAATAACTGATCAAAATGTTTTCATGACATTTTTATTAAACGATGTACTTCTTTGTTACAAATAAATGATGTCACGGATAAACCCAATTGCCACCCAACGACTTGCAACGTGCATTGCCATAAATCTTCAAAATTAAATAAATAATTCAATAATCCCACCCACGTTTCATTTAATCTAAAATGATTTACAGCATCTCCTAAACCTTAACAAAATAGTTTATTCGCTCATAACGCAAATTCCCTTCACTATTTTTCTTTTCACTTGTCCTTTAGTAAAAATGAGGATTTATTACCTCAGTAACCGGAGCGTCTTCGCTGACCGCTAATGAAATGTTATATAGCTTCCAAGCTAAGCTCAGAGGGACTGAGATATTTTTTGCGTACAAACTTTGCAGTCACAGTTAGTTAAGATGTATTCTTTGCTATTATGTGGTCCTGGTGGGGTATTGAGCGAGAGAGGGCAAAAATTGAATTAGGAATTTTGAATAAAGCGATTAAGTCAATTCAGTGAAATAGTTCAGAAAGTTGGGCAAATATCAAGGACGAATAATGATTTTTTTAATTTTTTTTTTTTTTTAAACGTTGCCCCACTCTAGGAATTTGTCCTGTATCGTGAATGCGTTTATAAACATTTTAACTCACATACACAGATACCCAGACCCGAAATAACTATCTGTAGGCCATACAAATATTTGTTCCGTGCGGGGATCGAACCCGCGATACGCAGCGCAGCAGTCCAACTGCGTCAACCGATTAACTAACCGATTCAATGTAAATAGTGGTAACGGTATTTCTTTTTGAATTTAATCGCTCTATCAACATGATTGACAAAGGGAGTATTCCCTTTGTCAATCATGTTGATAGAGCGATTAAATTCAAAAAGAAATATCTATTTTATGCTATACAATCTCTACAGCATCGAGTAAAACAAGATCTTCACGCTATGCTTAATCATGTACCATAAAGAGTGACTCGGCTGTTTGCTACGAGAGCGTAGCAAATGTTACAATGACATCATCGTGACTGCTACGCCGTAGCCGCCGCCGCGTAGACTAAACCTAAAGCTATCCCGGCATAACATTACTAAATTATTATTTGTTTCGCATCGAAAATAAAGTTTCAATGACAACTTTTTTATCGGATATAAATCTATATTTATACAAACACCATTGTGGATAATACTTTATTTTTTGTGAAGAGCTTTTTCGTGAGATTACGGACGAAAATACAAAGAAGTTTGGGTTTAAATAGGGCTTTATATAATAAGCTTAGTCTTTTAATCCTTAACGATGGTATATTTACGAAAAATACCTTATTTTCTTCTCAAAACAAAACCACTACAGAACTGAAAGTTTGTAATAATCTATTTCTAAGAAAAAATCAGTGAAAGATCTTTGGTGATATTTTTGTTGGTCAGAAATTATTCCACTAGATGAAAGAATTTCGAACTTAAATCAGGATCTAGTTGTCTATCAAACATCTAAATATGTTTAGTCGTTTAGCCATAAAAAAATTACAGACAAACAGACAAAAAGCTGAGATGCTATTATGTTGAGGAGATGAGTGAAAGGCGACTAGCAAAGGGTAATTTACAAAGCAAATGGAAAGTAGCAACGCCAGGAGCCAACGCCCTAGAAGGACACTCTGACCTTATTTGAGAAGTTCTCCAGAAAGTTCTGTTTTTCGGAAAGGAATATCTGAGTAAAGGTAAAGGTGTTCTATAGTTTCTGCCTCTATGCCAAAAAGAGGTGAGTTTATAAATGTATTGCATATACCTACTATGTGTGTACCAATATACACAGGGTGTAAATCAACCCATCACACAGCCGTCAACCAAGCATTCTGTACATCAAACTAAGTACCCCTACCCAAAAATTTTAGCTGAAACGACTTTTTTTTTTGGGTCAAAAATCACATTTTACGGTTAAACTCAATGTAGCACTGTTAAAAATTGTGCTAGTGGATGCTTTGAAACATGGAGGTAATTTAAGTAAAGTAATAACCTGAAAAACTAGTATTTACAAAAAAAGCTGTGAATAATTTGAAACTTTGACCCCCAATATCTCCGTAACTTCCCAGGAGGTTCCCAGGTATGGTCTAGAACAAAAAAAATATCGCAGTGTTAGGGAGAATAAGTGCCCTTCGTTTGCATTAAGGGTACTTTTACACTCTATATGTAGGTACAAGAACTAACTTGCAATGGTAATTTTCTACTACATTCATTGTGATTAAATTATGTGCAATTACGAACATATAATTTTGGAACTCATACTATTATGAAATAAGCATTTTTGAAAAGTAGTAAATATTAGTGCACTTGACTGCAAATTATTTGATTAACCTCTACTTATATAATTTAATTGAATTTTAAAACATAGGCTCGTCCAATATTTTTCATGGGACTTAGAGATGCGAGATGCGGGTGTAGGTACTATTAGGTACATCTCAGCCTAACCCTTTGGGGATTAGAGGCATGATGTTATGTTATGTTCAAGCCATTAAATTTCATCATTTATAATTCATTTTCTTTAGTTAAAACCACATAATATGAAGTAGCGAAACAAAACGATGCCAATTTAACCTATGCTAATTCCTCGCATGCTCAATTGCTCACCTCATGTTTAAAACAAATGTCATAAATATTCATATTCAAATTCACACGTACTTTACAGACAACTTCTTGAAGTTTGCAAAACGATTATAATATCAGTATAGTTAAGACAGTAACAAACATTAATGCCACATGAATAGGAGCTGACATAGGTAGGGCACTCTGATCTCAATTGTGTGGTTTGTTAAAAAATGTATGTACGAGTATATAAGCATAATATATAAAGCGTAACAGTGTTTTAACTTACAAGTTAAAACACTGTTACGCTTAACACTTTTTCTTAAAAAAAAATCCTCCATAAAGCCTCCTAAATCGGCCATCCTTGTCAAACTCATAGTTGTATTCTGCTTTAATTAATGCTAAAGATGTCATATGTCACTGCTACCAATGTTAAAGATGTCTACAATGTTATTCTGTATTAAAAAGTGGGCGTTTACGTTAAATTATAAACAAAAACAAACTGTCAATATGTGGCAGAATCTAAACTCAAGTTCACACAACGACTAACGGTACTAGTCTCAGAGAACTGTGGTTACCGTTACCATATAGGTAACCCATTACCAACGAAGCAAGCTAAAGTGGCAATGGCAGTGCGCTGGACATGTCCGACCGCCGAGATGGAATAAACGAGTTCTTGAGTGAAGATCGCGTATTGGCAAGCATGTCAACTAGTACTGTTCTACTGTCGATGCGAAGGTCCACGGTTAGGTAGTCTAGGTAGGTTTAGGGTGTGGCGATTTTATTTCCTATTTATTATTTTATGCTTATTTTTTTCCGTTTCGGGTCATGTTCAAATAAATGTGTTTTTATTCTAACGTAGTGTGAGTCGCCTTGCTAGAAGGACTAGTTAAGTTATTAATTATTATTATTAATTATTCGTATTTTTAATGTAAAAGACAGGGTGTTGTAGCGCAGTTTCGAAGTCACCTAGGTGCAATGTACTAAGTTACTAATAAAAAAGGGCTATATTAATTGATAGGAAATGCAACCACAATTATCTCCCAAAACGCGGTGTATCAAAAGAAATCTCAATGTGAATAACAATCGTTATCACGCTGAATATTTATTAGGTTTTGTAATTCGTCACCGACTTCGTTGAGTTTCAACACCGCTCGCCTGGGAACTTGGATGTTATAAGTGACGGGGATGTGGTAAAGATGCCCACCTCATTGAAACATTGTTGCAAAGGACAGTCACGAGCATTTTATAAAAGTTATTAATGTCTTGATAATAACGTTATGTAGTTTATAAAATAATATAATAATAGTTATTTCGCGAGAAACTTTGAATCTTGCTAAATGTAAACATATTAGTGCTCGTAATACCTTTTTATAATTCGGCAAAATTGTTTTGATAAACATGTCAATACACGTCAAAACATGTCAAAACATGTCAAAACATGTCAAAACATGTCAAAACATGTCAAAACATGTCAAAACATGTCAAAACATGTCAAAACATGTCAAAACATGTCAAAACATGTCAAAACATGTCAAAACATATCAAAATATGTCTGCTGTAGAATACTAAACACTACGTTGAAAACTATTGTCTTCCGTCTAGGTTAACAAGTTTTGAGCATCTGTGTAACTCTGAATTCATCGAAATCGCTTAAATTCTACCCAAAGAAGTTTGTCAAACTTGTATATAATTATGTTTATCCTAGGTTGTTTTCTCATTACTATTGTGTAGTCGGCCTAGAACAGGAAGCACCTCCTTATTTTCTTAATTCATGGCCTGAAACTGAAAGCTCATTACTTGCACAACTTGTTCAGAATCATTAAAATTTATACGTTCCACGACTTCACTTAATGAAAATACGAAAAAGTTTTTGTTCTCGTTCCCCATAACGTTTACAGCGAAGCCTTAAAAATGTTTGTTATGAAGTGAAAGGGAAACAAACGTGTCAAGACGTTCTTTTTTCTTTTTATTTACTTTTTGGCGTGAAATACGGTTATGGTATTGGTTTTACAGACTTTGGTGGCTCAGTGCATACAGACGCAAGCTACAAGTTAAACAGACGACACATCAAGCTACTTCAGTCTGCCAAATTTTCTGTAATATATTTTTAACTTTATCACTAAAGCATTAGGTTCACAGTTGATTGATAAAATCGGTCAGTTTCTGGTAGTTTGGTGTGCTGGCGTTTGTGCAATGCAGGTTCAACTAATAGGCACTTTATTTTTTATATTAGAAGCGTACATTGTCCTACTTCTGGGTAAGTGCAATCCCTTTCCAGCTCTGTCTTTGTAAGGTACTGAAAACATTTTTTTTTGTAACTACAAAAGACAACTACAGCATTCCTTGCAACCGCACGAAAAGAGAAGGTGATTCATATGTCATTCATATGTCCCACTGCTGGGCAAAGATCTATCCTCCATATAATTCCATGTACTCTTCTCCTTAAGAGCAGCGGTGGCCCAGTGGTGTCGGCCCCGACTTACAAATAGTAGGTCGTGGGTTCGAACCCAGGCAGGTGCATTACTTTGTGTTATTTATTTCATTACCGCTGCTCTCAAAAACCAAAAACAAAATATTCAAAGAAATGTGACATCTACCAACCCGCACTGGGCCCGCGTGGTGGATTATAGCCCATCCCTTCTCATAGAGAGGAGGCCTGAGTCCCAGCAGTTGGAACATTATAGGCTGATGATGATGATGACTCTTCTCCTGGGCCATTTTGAACCAGTCTTTACGATGCGGTCTAGATCATATCGCCACCACTTTCCGCCGCAGTTTATATATTTTGTAAATTAGTTAGTGGTTTAGTTCATCACCTCTGTATTAAAAAAAACATGAATAAAGCATCCTGTGGAAACAGGTATATAAACACATCCACCTACCCTACAGAGTTGAGACGTTTTCTCCAGCTGTGGAGATAGATAGAATATTTTGCTAAGTACGTAATAAGTATAACACTATAAATGTTTTCTAAGATAACAACGAGTGTAGTAGGTATACACAACACAGATACATAAGCTGTGTTTTGTCCTAGTTTAAAAGGTCGACGCAATGTGCCTATCTAATGACGCGGTCACGTTCTTAGTGAACGTGACCTACGGGGTCGGTACTGCAGTTGTAATAGGCTCAAGACACAATAGAAACATGAAAAAATCTTGTAGAAATGGACTCAAATACTTATAAACATTTAAGTATAAGATATAATTATTTTGTAAAAATATGAGAAGATTCAGGCTACATTCTTTAGTTTTTGCACACATGGGAAAAAACTGGCCAAGTGCAAGTCGGACTTGCATATTATAAGTGGTTCCGTATCATCGTAGTAGGGAAGCCCCCTTTAATTTGTATTATTTCTTTTTAAAGCAGCAACAGAAAAACATACATATTTTGTTAAAAGTTTGTTTTTCATAGTGTTTGTATGAATGACAAAGTTATATTTGAGGTTTTTTAAATCTGCTATATCTCAAAAAACTATTTACTATGTATCGTCTAAACCAATTCTTGTTGAAAGTTTTCATTGCGACCTACAGCGTATATTTCTTTTAGATTTTTCATTCTCTTGGTTTAAAAGTTAGAGGTAAGGTAAGGAAAGATAGGTCTTTAAAAATGACTTTGAGATAGACACATTCAAAGTGGTAAAATGTTTGCCTTCCGCACACATTTTACCTCTTTGGATGTGTCTATCTTTCAAATGATTGACTTTGACAAAAAAATGTTTTAGAAACCACAATGTCATTTTTAAAGACCTATCTATAGACACCCCTTATGAATAGGTTTGATGAAAATAGTTTTTTTAGTTTTAGTTCCATGTATGGGGAGACCTCCCTTAATCTTTATTTTTTTGTATTTTTGTATAAAAATCGTAAACCGGTTCACAGAATACATCTACCTTCCAAGTTTCAACTGTGTAGTTTTAATGGTTTCCGAATAAAGTGGCTGTGACAAACGGACGGACAGACAGACATGACAAATCTATAAGGGTCCTGTTTTTTGCCATTCGGCTACGGAACCCTAAAAAGGCGTAATTTTATACGTATGTATAAAAATAATAAGTTAATTTTAAATAAGTATAAAATAAAAAAACATAATAAATCTTGACTGTAATCTTAAGAAATAAGAGCACGAGATTGCATAAGTGATGAGACTTTGGTTGCGTGATGTATCCTGTTCCCTACGTGAGTATCATTCAGTGATTCCGTATACAACTGCCCTAAGGCGAAAGAGATTAAGGTGTACTGCTTATACATGGATAGGTTGTGGCTTGCGCTAAGAATACCAACTCTCTTTTTCTCTCCGAACTAAGAAGCCGAGGGATTAGCCACCGAATACGCTGAATTCGAGTAAAAGTCTACCTGTAATATCTCTGTGCCTGTATATAAACAAAATAGAACATACTGTGCAACATAACAAACTTACTAAATTTAGTAAACAAACATGTAACGGGGATATACGTGAATTTACCTTTTTATTTGTTTGTTGATTCGACAGTCTATCCTCGTAGAAGCTCAGTAAACAACTGTCGAGTATCGTGTTTTAATTTCAAATGAAAACAGTTTTTCATTGATTTATTTAAAATAAAAGTTCTTTCGAATATATACATACTTATGATATGCATCAAGCCGTTGGTCTTTTTTTGTGTTTTTTTTTTTGGCGGGTGGAAAATCATCAACCCCTCTCGCTCTTGGGCAGAGCGAAAGGGAGTGTCAGACTTTTACTGACTAAAAACCACCCATGTTCCTTCTTAGCCCTTTATGTCGTGGCCGCGGTAGCTCTTGCGAACAACCCGCAGCCCCAACGGGCGTCGGCCCTTGCGGGCCCCTTCAATGTTGCTGACATCTCTTTGGGGCGCGCGTGGAACACAGACGCGCCGTCGACACGGACTGTCATCGTCGTAAGACGGACGGACGGCGAGCTAGCCCATCACTCACCATCCATAGGCCCGCGTCTACGGTTGCCGGAAGCCGTCACGTGGCCCCGATGCCTGGAGCGTCTCCCGCGGCGGCTTTGACGAGAGGTTCCCTCCTTCTCACGTTCCGCCACCTCCGTCGCTAGCATCACTGCTTCGCAGAAGGAAGCGACGGCGTCCCATTCCTCCTCGCCCCGGATCATGGTTACGCCTGAATTTCGTTCGGTACCATGAGAATAAGGGAAGAGTGTTTGCATACACACTTGTGCACTATAATGTTTTCTATGTCGGTGGCTTGTCGCTATGAATGAAAATTGTAAAGAGGACAAGGTATGGTTAAAAACATAAGCTGAAATAATCGATTAGAATTTCAGAATATTCCATAGACTCTCCACAGATTTTTTAACTTAACTATTTTTTCTGATCATCATCTGTCTAACCTTTCCCCAACTACTAACAACCAACTATGTTGGTCGTATTCCTGTCTAATCGGATGCAATTGATGCAATTGAATACCAGTATTTACATGGAGCGACTGCCTATCTGACCTCCACAAACCAGTTAGTACCGAGTAATACGATACCCCTTTGTAAGGTTGGTTGTCAGACTTTCAGGCCACCGACTTCCTGTAACGACTGTGAAAGAACTACAGCCTGGACCAATCGGTGGTCACCCATCCAGGGATGCGCGGCTATTATGGTTAAGCTACGATCTTCTCATACTTCTAGTATGTACTATTATTAAGCTGTAAAAATACTGGGCATCTGAAGAATATTTCCAATAGGACCTCTATCTGTTCCTCTTAAACTCACAGAACCACGTCCTGCATAAAATGCAGCCCAGTATGCTATCATTTACGTTTCCATGTGACAATTACGTTCGTATTAAGCGGGTAGTACATCGAACGACAGAGAGTGCTCCTACGTAATCCTCGCCAACTCTATTTCGGTAATCCCGCCTCCTGGCGCGACTTAGCCGAATCTTGTTTGAGATGCTACCGAAGCAGTGTGGCAACACTGATCCTTTTAAGCTACTCTTTTGATGATATCGTTAATTATTGCGTGTGTTGCCACTTTGTAAATGTGCGGTTTTATTTGTGTTGTTTAGTTAACGATATAATTAGAGTACATTGGTTTGTCGGGTCTGTTGGCGCGGTGATTAACTGCTTTTTCATCAGGAATTTCTCCGTAGCGGCCACGGAGTCTGAATTTGTGCCCGGTTGATGGCAATATACTGGCCCCCTATTACATAACTGAACTGGGACTTAAACATAACTGGCGAAATGTTCGTGTACTAATGGGTACACCTCTGCTTAATCCTTCGGGGTTTATAGGCGTGATGTTAAGTATGGTATGTTACAAGTTAGTGACGTATTTAATGAGAACCTTAGCAATAGTCAAGCTTTTGTTACTTTATGAAATAAATTACTAGATGTTTTTATCTCAAGGGAAACATTTCTTTGAAGTCAATTACAAAACAGTTGATTTACAATTAATATAAAATACGACGAACTAATTAGCGATATTCGAAAGTGCTTTTAGAATATGAACAATAATTTAACAATTTTGTGAAATATTACCTTATTATTTTTAACCTATTTCAAAAAAGGAGGAGGTTTTCTATTCGAATGTATGTTTTGTTTACGTATGTTTGTTTCCTCATAAATCCGTCATTTATGAATCGATTTGAAAAAATTGTATAATATTTACTTAATAATAAATGGTTTCCGCTTGGTCCCATAAAAATTACATCAAAATCGATTCAGTACTTGTGTTTTTTTTCCTCCAAGATTTTGTTGACATGATGTGCTTAATAACTTCTAGTTAGCATGTAAAACTGATTCATAATAAAAATCTTTTGGGTGGTCTACAACTAACAAAAGTTAAAACACTTTTTTGCAAAAAAAAAAACTGACTTCCAAAAAAAACAAATAATAAAAGTAGTAAATCAACTTTACTTTCGGAAGTCGGTGGGTAAAAAGTCAATGAAACAAACAACGTCACCGACTTAAGTAAAGTTATTTTAGACTTTTTAATTGTAGTTTTGGAAGTCGTTTCTTTTTTTTGGTATAAGTTTTTTTTATTTCAACATAAAATCTGAATGAAACAAGTCGTGATAGGTTAATTTCGTTATATATCTTCAGAAATATTTGTTGTCTATTGTGACCAACCCCTACTACGTTAACTCACATTCTAAGTTAGGGTATGCACCTAACTAACACACAGTGAGGCTGAGCTTTGCCAATCTTTCCGCTTCATTTATCTGCAGTTTATGATCACAGCGCGCTTACACGGCTTCAATGCAAGCCTTTGACTATGAAAGCTTTGGCTTTATTGTGGTTTGCTGAATAAACAACATGTTTTTTATTGTTGCATTGTCGGATTTTTATTTAGAAAAATAGCTGTTCCGCGTGACTTTTGTCCGCGTGAAAGTTATATAGTATAAATATATTACTTCCCTCTTTATCGGATTTGATTATAATTTTTTTCGTTTTTATTTTTTGCATGGCCCTCTGAAATAAATGTAGCCTAAGGTACGTCTTATATCAGCTATTGGCCAATAAACGTCCCGGCAACATCAGTACAGGCGTTTCAGAGATTAACCGGAACAAACGAACAGACAAAAAAAACTAAATGGGCGGACACACAGAGTTACTGTTGGAATGGGTATGCTGTATCGTTTAACGAAGGGCTAAAAAAATCGGATATGATAATATATACTTGTCGGATTATCGTACATCATGTGGGCGGAACAAGGGTTTCGTGCAAAAGAGAGTGCTCCTGCGTAATGTAGTTTTTAAAGTAACAAATCCCTTGAAACTACAACTCAATAACACTGGTAACAATGAGTCGGGTACAGTTCCGGGACGTCTCAACTCCGCTGCGATTAGACACTGAATGTGGGCCTCACTACGTGCTCAAAACATCACGACTTTGTAAAAGTTCGCTGTGGTGTGGGTAGATTCGTATGTAGGTCGCTTGATGTTACCATCTGCCGCGCTTGCGATTCATTCCATGTCTGTCTTAATGACCTGATATAATATCAATTTCAGCAGTTTTTTTTTATTTATAGTCTTTATTGTGTCCCAGTGCTGGGCAAAGGCATACCCTTCGTTTATTAATAATTCGCTTAACTTTTAGTACATTTTCTAGTTTTGTCAAGGTTTTTATGTCACTTTTTAAATTAGTGTCTATAAGTACGTAATAGAAAAATTAAGCAAAGGCATTATTCAAAAAAACAAAATCAAAACATTTTATTACACATAGACCTGCCATGGGCACTTATAAAACGTCGACAAAAGGTTCACGGTTCGGGTTAGTCGTTTCCTATGGAAAAGAACTTGGAAGAAACTCCATGGTTACTCTTTCAAAATCATCATCTGCCTAGCCTTTTCCCAACTATGTTAGGGTCGGCTTACAGTCTAACCGGATGCAGCTGAATACCAGTATTTTACATGGAGCGACTGCCTATCTGACCTCCACAACCCAGTTAATACTAGGTAACACGATACTCTTTGGTAAGACTGGATGTCAGAATTTCAGGTCACTGACTACCTGCAACGACTGCCAAAGATCTATACATGGCAGCCGGGACCAATAGCTTAACGTGCTTTCCGAGGCACGGAGGAAACTCGGTATGTCGGGCGGTCACCCATCCACAGACCGACCTAGGCAAGCACAGCTTTACCTAAAGATCGACCCGAGTGGCAGTTCTTATTAAGCCACGAGCACCGGTTACTCTTTCAAAATGCTATTCTTTATTTAGTTCAAATGATGCGCACCACATTCTCCACGAACGTCAACGCGATGAATAAATTAGAACGGCCCAATACGTTTGGGCCTTTATCTCCAAGTTTTCTCGTCGTCCACATAAATAATTCAAAGGCTTCACAATGCAATGGGATATCGCTGCAGGTTCATATTTCACGATACACTGCCGCGGAGTAATTAATGTACCAGAGAACAACGGCTGGCCGCATGGCTTTGGCATAGCACTCACAAACGAGCCGATCTCAGTCGCACCTCGCATAAACATTGATTTACGACTCTTTATTATGTTGATAAAAGTCTTTGCCTTTAGTAAAAATAACATCATACCTGTATTTCCACAAAGCGTGAGGCAGGTATACTAGTTCAACAATATTTCTCCAAGTGTTGTAGGGTGCAAGCTTATTGCCATTAACGGGGCACAAATCCGAACTCCAAACTACTAATGAAAAAAAAGACGTGTAGCACTCGGAGACTGCCGCGGTAAAGCTATTGCATAGCATTTTTTATCAACTTATGCAATTATAATTATTTATTTTATTTTATTAATGCAGTATTTTTTTCCCTTTGTTTTTTTTTTAATAGCTAACATATTAATAAAAATAAATGGGTGTGGGGACACATAAATGACTCTGCACTGGAGTGTAAATGTGGTGCTATTCCTCAAACAATGGGGCACTTAATATCGTGCCCTGCCTGTCCTGCTAGTTGTTCACTACAGGAACTGATGGACGCTGCCGAAAGCGCCAAACTAGTAGCTCAATTCTGGGCCAACACAATTTAGATTGCCATCGACACGCTAAGAAGAAGAAGATTAATAAAAATGAATTAAATTATATAAATCAAATGTAACCTTCGTAGTTCTAACCGCTAAGAAAAACTATGACACAAATTAAAAGAAAAAGTAAATGACATCTTGACAACTGACGTAATGTCAGATGAAAATTAAACATTGAAAAATTATAAGATTTAATATTTTATAAAAGATGAGGATGTTTAGTAAAAGTGTAAGTATAAATACTATATTTCCCCAACATTTTGGTTATCTTTATAGCAGTATTATATATAAATTAACAAAACAAAAAATAATACTGCATTTGTATATAGAGTACTAACACTAACTCATTTTCTTTCACTATTTTTTCGTGACTTTCTTCATTAATAAATAGTGGAGTGCCGTAAGGCATAAATATTGTAAAACCTCGGAATCCAGGGCCGGTCAATGAATCTTCATAAAAATTTTTGGACTGCATTGGTAAAAGCCCAAATAAAGAAGTTAAAAAAAAAAATTTGCGCGCTCGTCTTTTTTTTTTTTTTAATTCGGCAATTTGCTGAAAAATGATAGGAACAAGGGGAAAAAAATGTTTAGAGCTACTAAATAATATTTTCACCGTGACTTTAATGTTAATTAATTAATATTTCGCAAAAAAGAACGACTTACAGCAAAAAAAAAAAATTAAAACGTATCTATCTAATACCTTTATAGGAGCAATTCTTGTAATATAGTATAATCTGAATCTCGGTTACGGCTTCAACGATTTTCATGAAATTTAGTATGCAGGGGGTTTTGGGGGCGATAAATAGGTCAAGCTAGGTTTCATTAAAAAAAAAACACGATTTACCAAAACAACCAAGCAAATTTCGGTCATCCAGGTACTATACATTATAATAACATTATTGTTAATTACTGTCGTCGTCATCGTTGATGTGGATTGTTGGTGAAGGATTAGTACCTACAGCTGTCACAAAAGCATTCTAAATTTAAAAAAATCCTGTGGATGCCTTATGTTTAAGGCCTCCTGCCAGAGGCATATCCTACTAATATTATATTTGCTAAAGTTTGTGAGGATGGATTAATGGTTGTTCCCCGTTTCACGCAAAAACTACTGAACGGATTTGGAGGTTAAATATCGCAAATAGATAGATGGTTTACAACCTGGATTAAAACATATGACACAATTTTATCTCGGTAGTATGATCCCGTGGGGCAATTATCGAGCTAGTAACTGATATACCATAAGTGACTAATCGCTAAGGAAAGCTGCTGTGAGGTACGGACCTCGGTTTAGGACGTCACTGAGGGGGGGGGGGCAACAAAGGGACAGGCTAAATCTGAGAGATATTATTTAGGGTCTGGTTAAATACTACTGTCTCAGCTTCGCAGGCTGGCTCTAGCAAGGGTCGGGATATTTGTATTTCTTATTTCTAAGTGTACCTACTGGTTTCCCTACTACTTTGAGGTCCATACCCCACAGGAGGTGCCCTTAGTGATTATTAGTCACTTATAGTATATCAGTTACTAGCTTAAGGCCGCGGCTTCTCCCGCGTGGAGTTCGATAAACCATCTATATACGTTATCCAAATCCGTTTAGTAGTTTTTGCGTGAACGAGTAACAAACATTAATCCATCCTCACAAACTTTCACACGTATAATATAAGTACGATATGCCTTTGGCAGGAGGCCTTAAACTTAAGGCATCCACAGGATTTTTTTAAATTTAGAATGCTTTTGTGACAGCTGTAGGTACTAATCCTTCACCAACAATCCACATCAACGATGACGACGACAGTAATTAACAATAATGTTATTATAGTACCTGGATGACCGAAATTTGCTTGGTTGTTTTGGTAAATCGTGTTTTTTTTAAATGAAACCTAGCTTGACCTATTTATCGCCCCCAAAACCCCCTGCATACTAAATTTCATGAAAATCGTTGAAGCCGTAACCGAGATTCAGATTATACTATATTACAAGAATTGCTCCTATATAGGTATTAGATAGATACGTTTTAATTTTTTTTTTTGCTGTAAGTCGTTCTTTTTTGCGAAATATTAATTAATTAACATTAAAGCCACGGTGAAAATATTATTTAGTAGCTCTAAACATTTTTTTTCCCTTGTCCCTATCATTTTTCAGTAAATTGCCGAATTAAAAAAAAAAAAAGAAGAGCGCGCAAATTTTTTTTTTTAACTTCTATAATTGGGCTTTTACCAATGCAGTCCAAAAGTTTTTATGAAGATTCATTGACCGGCCCTGGATTCCGAGGTATAAATCTTACGGCACTCCACTAAAATGCACTTTGTTTATTCATATTTAAAACACTTTGTACACAAATTATACGAGTACAGATATTCACTGTTGTACATAAATGATAAATACCTATACACCTATATACTTTCTCACAAACAAGCTGATTACGGTAGTTTTCCAGTACAACCAATGCCACCTAAAGGCGGGTTGCTGAACTAAAGAGACAAGCGTGATATTTCAAAAAGTCATTGTCAAGTGTCAATTCGTTAGGTTTTTATTTTCGTTACGGAATTTCTGGATTCGGTCCCCACGCTCAAGGCCCGCGATAGAAGCTATGCAATAGCTTAAAAAAAACTAAATACTATTGAAAACTCCTAATAAGACTGACCGACCTGCGAATCTATCTACGACTTCATGCTCAGCAGAAGGTCTTGCGGCCACTGAGCAAAGAGGAATTTTATAAAAACTCTTATGTTTCAAGCAAGAATAAAACTCTCATAATGCTGGAACTGCTGAAATAGGTATTCTCAAGGCCTTGAGAATGCCAATTTAAGCAGTAGTTCCATTTTCAAAATTAACTTCCTCGTCGATTTAAACATCCAATATGTAGATGAGGCACTTTGTTAGTATCATGGAACTAGGCAACCATTATAATAATATTGTCGAGAATAAGGAGCTACGTGGTTGCTACGGCGTAGCTGACGCCAACGCTACGAGCTACGAAGAAATTGCTACGCGTTATTTATTTGCGCAGCACACCTACGCGTTCTCAGGATTGTATGTCCTTTGTTTTGGTTGATTTATTCATTATAATTATAATACTACTTTGCCGTTCTAAAAGAGCAGTTCCATCTCACTAATGATCCACAGTAAGGCAACAACGGTATCGCTTACTAAACCACGGCACAGAACTAATGGCCCAATATTTTGTATTAGCGCACGTCACGCCGATATTTCGCGTGGCTTTCTTCCTCCCAAATAATGTTCCGCATTAGCCTTAGTTACAGTGATTAAATGACTAGCGGCGAGGGGAAGTAATAATGTATTACAAACACAAGACCGATTGTAATGGATATAGTTTATCTGTGTATCGCTACAGATATAATCGTGTCTATGTGTGAATGAATACACACGAATATACGGAGATTAATGTTTGTTTATTGAGTACTGTCTTATTGGTAATATTCGCTTTGTTTTGAGAGTCTTTGGGCTCGTACGATTAATTCTTGGAAAAGGTTTCCTTATAGCGGTATTCTGTTACTTGACACGAAATACTCATGAACTAACTATTTTTTCAGGTCAAGTCGTTTTGTATAAATGTTGTACATACCGTAACGCCTAGAAAATGAGTAATAGACAAGTAAGAAAGAAGAAGATTTTAATACCTGCACGGTAAGATAGAACCGGGCGGCGGGCAATATAAAAATTTGTTGTTATAGTATTTCAAGTAAATCTGTAAAGTCACTCAAGAAACCTAACACTTTCTGAGTATATAAAATGTGCGGAAATCTAAGTTAAGTTTCTCTGTTATGATTGATTGTAGCAAAACAAACAAAAGACAAACGAGCAGCCAAAGAGTTATAATTATAAAATATATATAATATATAATTTTATCAAAATAAAATATACTGAATCCCCTAAGGGT
The DNA here is from genome assembly GCA_949774965.1 of Diarsia brunnea. Lineage (NCBI taxonomy): Eukaryota > Metazoa > Arthropoda > Insecta > Lepidoptera > Noctuidae > Diarsia > Diarsia brunnea. The sequence continues at coordinate 8,532,467 of OX459008.1, read as the reverse complement.
TAGCACATGTTATAATACCCTGCAAAACACCCACATTTCGTTAGTTATGTTTTAGTTTCATGTAACAGAATGCTAGTCTAGTCTATTATCAAAAATATACCTCCAAAACACAGTTAAATATATTATGTACCTTCCAAACTCGACATACAAGTAACAGTTCAAAGCAAAAACCTCACCTTCCACAAGTCTCACAAGACGCCTTGAAAACGAATATCCTATCCTAACATCAGACTTAGTAATCCAGCGAACACATTCACTACAACATGTGTAGGAAAGTGTTAAAGGAGTTCGGAACTTGTTCGAACAAGTTGTTCGACACTCGTGTCTTGTTCGACACGTCTCGGGTTGTTACGACGAATTTGTCGCGCTCAGCTAATGTGGGATGATTAGGACGTTAATTGTGTGTAATAAGGCTGGTTGTTGCAAGTCGTTTGTGTGATGTTTTGGTTTGTTTATGTAACATAGCATTACCACAAACAACCAGACCCAGGTTGGTCGCAGCAAAGAAAACTTGCTGAGGTGGGGACACATAAATGACTCTGCACTGGAGTGTAAATGTGGTGCTATTCCTCAAACAATGGGGCACTTAATATCGTGCCCTGCCTGTCCTGCTAGTTGTTCACTACAGGAACTGATGGACGCTGCCGAAAGCGCCAAACTAGTAGCTCAATTCTGGGCCAACACAATTTAGATTGCCATCGACACGCTAAGAAGAAGACCACAAACAACAACGTACTGTTACGTCGGTCATCTAGAACCTTCAAGAAACCTCGCTCATAATTGTGTTGTGCCTAAAACACTCCAGTAAATTCTGTAGGTATATTTCCATTATGTTTACAAGGTCAGCACGGCGGGCGTCGGCGACATAATTGCCATTGTAATTTCGACCGTATGCCGAGTGCGTAACGTAACTTCTTCCTTGTTGGTTCTTTTATCTTTAAGTTTATTTTTTAGTTATTATTCTTTGTGAATATTGAATTCATTTTTAGTTAATAATAGGGAATTTTCTCGAACTTCTTTTGTGTGTTTGAGTATAAAAGGACCAACAGAGGTCGGAGCAGTCAGTCTACTTTTAAAGCGAGACAACGGAAGGTTCGAAGAGTTATCTAGTGCGATAAAGTGTTCAGTAGTGTTGAAGTGATTTTGTATTTAGTGTTTTGTGTTAAATAAAGTTATTTCGTGTGTTTAATTGGTAGTGTTTTTATTTATCCCATACCCAGCTCGTAACAATTTGGTGTCAGAAGTGAGGGATAAATAATGCCGATTCTACCAAAGGACGACACGGATAGTATCCGTACGAGGAGTCAGCGACAGCAGGGTATGGACCAGAGGCGATTTGGAGACTCCCCGACACAGACACCGGGCGGTGTCCAGCCTACATCAGAGCCAGTCGCTGGCCCATCTGGAGCTACTCCAGCATTAGCGACGCCTGACTTGTCCGCCTTAATGGCGCTGCTGCAGGACCAGGCTCGCCGCCAAGAGGAGCAGGCTCGCCAGTTGCAGGAACAGTTGCAACGGGACAAGGAGGAGCAGGCTCGCCGTCAAGAGGAACAGGCTCGCCGTCAAGAGGAGCAGGCTCGCCAGTTGCAGGAACAGTTGCAACGGGACAAAGAGGAACAGGCTCGCCGTCAAGAAGAACAGGTCCGGCGCCAAGAGGAACAGATGCTTCTGATAAAGGATCTTCACGCATCAGTTGGCAAAGAGCTGAACGTGGTGAAGGAGCAGGTACAGGAACACGACCATCGAATTTCAAAGGCCGAAATTCAGATTGCTGATGTGAAGAAGGCTTTGAATGAAATTAAGGTTGGAGACGGGACTGTGGCTTCAGTGATTGCTGCACCTTCGGTGCGCGGGTTTAAAGTGCCGTCATTCGACGGAACATCTTCGTGGTCGGCCTATAAAATTCAATTTGAGGCCGTTATGAAGGCGAATGGGTGGACCAAAGCGCAAGCCATGACAGCACTCACCTTGGGTCTCCGAGACCAGGCCCTTACCATTCTTGAAGCACTCGGCAAGGATGTGACCTATGAACAGCTGCTGGAGGGGTTAGAATCTAGATACGGCGACGCGCACCTGGAGCACGTCTATCGTGCCAAATTAAAGGATCGTGTTCAACGTAGTGCCGAGAACCTACAGCAGTGGGCCCTGGAAGTTGAAAAGCTGGTTCGGAAAGCATACCAGTCCGCCCCTGCCCTTATTGATGGAAATCTGGTACAGGCGTTCGTAGATGGAATACGCGATTTGGAAGTTAGAGCCGCTGTGAGACTTGGGCATCATGAGACGCTGAAAGACGCCTTGGCCCATGCCTTAGAAGTAGAGGCAGTAAGGCAGGACCACCGTACGCACCGGGTCAGAGAGGTTGTAGCGTCACCTGTACGCGACCGCCCGCAAGGATACAGCCCTAGGTGCTACACTTGTGGAGAAAGGGGTCATCTTCGATCAAGCTGTCCTAAGCGCAGCTCACCAAGAGAAGACCAACCCCAGCAAGGAAAGGTGGCTGAAGTGACTGCACAGCCACAGCAGGGAAACGAGTAAATGCCAGGACTGGGGGGCGGGTGCTGGCTGGTTTTGAAAGAGCCCCGAGGATCTCGATCTCACAAGCACATGACGGGAACAGCCTGACCATTAAGGGCGAAGTCAATGGAACTCCATGCAAACTGACGTTGGATACTGGAGCTTCTCACACGGTCGTCAATTCACACCTAGCAAATCGGTTTCTTGGGGACTACTTCAATAACCACGACCGTATACAATTACTAACAGCAACCGGTCAGCACATAACCGTCCGAGGCAAGAAGGAGGTGGAGTTAAAATTGGGTGATAGAATTTACCGGCACAATGTCATCGTGGCCGACATAGTGGACGATTGCATCTTGGGCTTGGACTTCATGCGGAAATATCGTTGTGAGATCGACATTGAACGAGGAGTGTTGAAATGTGGTTCCGAGGAAGTCTTCATGGAAGGTGCACCGTCAGGGAAAGTGTACTGCTTGAAGGAAACTGTTCTTCCTCACAGATCAGAAACGATCGTGCCAGTGAAGTTACCACAGAACTCTGGACACAAAGATCGAAGTGTTCTGATAGAAAGGGTGAACAATGAGTTTTCATGGAAGATGGCACGAACTCTGGTTAAAGCCAACAACATCTCAGCTGTACGCATCCTGAATCCAAGTGACAAGGAGCAAGTGATAAGGAAGGGCACCTTGATCGGCACTTGCGAGGAAGTAGCTTGGATGCGTCAATTGCAAGATCGACCTACCGGAAATCAAACTCGTAGTACAAAATTTGACGTGTCAACGCTTTTAGAAAACTGTCATTTAACTGAAGGAGAAATGGACAAGGCTAAGAAGATGTTACTGCAGTACGCCGGTATTTTCTCTACGAATGATGCTGACATAGGGAGAACTGGACTGGTTCAGCACAGAATTAATACAGGCAACGAGTTACCTATCCGTCAGCGACCAAGGAGACTGCCAGTTGCACGGGAAAAAGAAGTGGAAACCATGATTGAGGGAATGGTGAAGGACGGTGTTATAGAGCCTTCATCCAGTCCATGGTGTTCTCCTGTGGTCTTGGTAAAGAAAAAGGACGGCAGTATGCGCTTTTGTGTGGACTATCGACGACTGAACGACGTCACAAAAAAGGACAGCTACCCACTGCCTAGGATCGATGACACACTGGATACGCTGACGGGAATGAAGTGGTTTACCACACTAGACCTGAAAAGTGGTTACTGGCAGGTAGAAATAGACCCAAAGGATAAAGAAAAGACTGCATTCTCAACAGGAAAAGGGTTGTGGCAGTTTAAAGTTATGCCTTTTGGATTGTGTAATGCTCCTGCAACGTTTGAAAGGCTGATGGAGCAAGTACTTGCCGGATTGATCGGGGATGCATGTCTTGTCTATCTAGACGACATAATCATTGTGGGCCGTACGTTTGAAGATCACCTTAAAAACCTCGACCGAGTGCTGTCGAAGATCCAAACAGCAAACTTGAAGTTGAGTCCGAAGAAGTGCTCGTTTTTCAGAAAACAAGTGAACTTTTTAGGACACATAGTTTCGGGGGAAGGTGTTCAAACAGATCCAGAGAAAGTAGTCGCCGTCAAGGATTGGCCAGTGCCGAAAGACAAGACACAGGTCAGAGCATTTTTGGGTTTGTGCTCCTACTATCGCCGGTTTGTGAAGAATTTTGCCGACATTGCGAAACCTCTACACAAACTCACTGAAGAAAAGCAACCATTCTGTTGGGACGAGAACTGCGACGCCGCATTTCAAGAATTAAAGAGACGTCTGTGCAATACTCCTATTTTGGGATATCCTGACACTGAAAATGACTTTATAGTCGACACAGACGCAAGTAATACTGGAATTGGGGGCGTGTTATCTCAACGGAAAGGAAATCAGGAGGTTGTTATAGCTTACTTCAGCAAGTCTTTATCCAAACCGGAAAGAAATTACTGCGAGACGGGAGCTGCTCGCTGTAGTGAAGACATTGCAGCACTTCAGTAAATATTTGTTGGGACGGAAATTCCAACTACGAACCGACCATGCTGCATTGAAGTGGTTATTACAGTTCAAGAATCCAGAGGGGCAAGTGGCGAGATGGATTGAACTACTGCAAGAGTTTGACTTCGTAACTGAACATCGCAGTGGGAGAACTCACGGTAACGCAGACGCCTTGTCAAGAAAACCTTGTCCTGAAGACTGCAAGCACTGTGCCAGGCAAGAGACTAAGGAAGTAGTGCCCGTGAGGATGGTTAGAACGGATCTCAGCGATGAATGGAAGGAGACTCTACAACATGCTCAACAAAATGACCCGGACATCAAGCCAATTTTCGACTGGATTAAAGCTGGTGCTCCGAAGCCCAAGTGGAGCGACGTGGCTGCGATGAGTTCCATCACGAAAAGTTATTGGGCACAATGGAACAGCTTCGAGATCCAGGACGGAGTCTTATGCCGTAAATGGGAAAACGCTCGAGGGGACAGCTGTCATCTACAAATGGTTGTCCCTAAAGCTAAGGTACCGGATGTTTTACGGCTCTACCATGATGGATGCTCAGGAGGACATATGGGGGTAAAAAGGACTCTACTGAAGATCAGAGAGCGTTTTTACTGGATCCACTGTCGAGATGATGTGGAGGACTGGTGTCGTAAATGTACCAGCTGCGCAGCTGTGAAAGGACCCCACACACGAAGCAGAGGTGCATTAAAAATTTACAACGTTGGAGCCCCCCGGGAGCGGATAGCACTGGACGTTGCGGGACCATTTCCAGAAAGTGACAGCGGAAACAAATACTTCATGGTTGTCATGGACTACTTCACAAAGTGGCCAGAAGTCTTCACCATTCCTAACCAAGAAGCTACAACAGTCGCAGATAAATTGGTTCAGGAAGTCTTCTGTCGTTTTGGAGTACCCTTAGAAATTCACAGCGATCAAGGAAGGAATTTTGAATCGCAAGTTTTCCAGGAGACTTGTCGATTGATGGGTACACACAAAACCAGAACCACCTCTTACCACCCACAATCTGATGGAATGGTGGAACGATTCAACCAGACGTTGGAAAGATATCTGGCAAAAGTTGTGGAAAGCAGGCAAAGGGATTGGGACAAGCACATACAGCCGTTTCTTCTGTCCTATCGGAGTGCAGTTCACGAAAGTACGACCGTAACTCCAGCTTTCGCAAACTTTGGAAGGGAATTACGATTGCCTGCAGATTTAATCACTGGAACTCCCCCTGATGTCCCACGCAGTGTAACGGATTACGCGAATGACCTGCGTAATAAGTTAAATGATGTGTATGAGCATATTAGGCATTCCGGACAACAGATGTCTGAGAAGATGAAGACTCGTTATGACCGGAAAGCAAACAGTAGTGGTTTCGACGAAAGTTCGCTGGTGTGGTTGCATAACCCAGTGCGGAGCAAGGGAAAGTCTCCGAAATTGCAAGCAAAATGGGATGGACCATACCGAGTTGTGACCAGGATCAACGATGTCACCTACCGAATACAGAAGGGTCCGCGAGGTGCGCCTAAGATTGTGCATGTAGACCGATTGGCGCGATACTACGGGACCAATGATGCTCGGGACGAGCATGTCTAAGGAGGGGGCAGTGTTACGTCGGTCATCTAGAACCTTCAAGAAACCTCGCTCATAATTGTGTTGTGCCTAAAACACTCCAGTAAATTCTGTAGGTATATTTCCATTATGTTTACAAGGTCAGCACGGCGGGCGTCGGCGACATAATTGCCATTGTAATTTCGACCGTATGCCGAATGCGTAACGTAACTTCTTCCTTGTTGGTTCTTTTATCTTTAAGTTTATTTTTTAGTTATTATTCTTTGTGAATATTGAATTCATTTTTAGTTAATAATAGGGAATTTTCTCGAACTTCTTTTGTGTGTTTGAGTATAAAAGGACCAACAGAGGTCGGAGCAGTCAGTCTACTTTTAAAGCGAGACAACGGAAGGTTCGAAGAGTTATCTAGTGCGATAAAGTGTTCAGTAGTGTTGAAGTGATTTTGTATTTAGTGTTTTGTGTTAAATAAAGTTATTTCGTGTGTTTAATTGGTAGTGTTTTTATTTATCCCATACCCAGCTCGTAACAGTACCTAATGTTTCCATTGCTGTGATGCAGATCTTTTTGCTGTGAGACATAGTGGACCCACAACGAAATGCTGGTGGGTGTATATGACACAACTAATTATGGACTTTCGCTTTTATCATTAGAATAATAACGTTAACCATCGATTTCACTCTGTATTTTTTTCATAGCATATATTGTGTCCCACTGCTGTGCAATGGCTTACTCTTTCTCCCTCCAAACCTCATTTTTGTGCAATTTATGACTACATCAATATGATCAGATCATCACATCACCTTAGCTGCGGTCAACCACGTCAGCAATGTCCAACTTCAGGCGTCCAGTGACGATTCTTGCCCACCTTTTTTTTTTCTTTTTCTTCTCCGGGTGGAAGATCATCAAATAACCCCTCCCGCTCTTGGGCAGAGCGAAAGGGAGTATCAGACTTCTACCAACCACCCATGTTCCTTCTTAGCCCTTCATGTCGAGGCCGCGGTATCTCTTGCGAACAACCTGCAGCCCCGACGGGATTCTTGCCCACCTCTCCGGCGCATCCGTGAGACGTGGCCATCCCATTCGCACTTTAACTTGGCTTTTTTTACTCCAACATCACAACTCTGCATTTAACGATGATAATTATAAGGACCTGCAACTGGATCAAATAATTTGATGCAGATGTTTTAAGTTACGTAAGAGTGTCACTTATCAGGTATTTGTCCTACTTTAAGCCCCGGTCTGTCTCAAAGTGAACACCTTGTTCGTGCACTCCGGTAAATAACTTGTGTAGAGAGTTCTTATTTGTTTTGTGATAGTGGTTGTCCCTGTTTCTGCCTTTTGTTGCTTTGCAGTTAAGTAAAAAAGTACCTTTATCTCGAATTATAGTATACTTTGGTTACACTTAGTTCTTCAAACAAAACATCGAGAAAACTTCAATCTTACACAAAAGAAACACCCGGAAGGAATGAAGTGCGTATTCAACGAAGAGCAATGAACATGAAAAATATAACCGTACTAAATTCAAGATCACAATTTCTATACAAAGAGCAGCCGCAATAAAACATTTTCTCAATGCACGCCGATATTACGTCACAAATATTATTGCCAACTCTGCCCCGTTATCGGGTAGTAATATTTTTTCACCCCTTATAAATCAGTGTATCTTGTATGAGCTACTTATCGTGGAAAAGCACGAAATGTATTGTCCCGGGGGTGATATATACGTTGCCTGGCCTGTGACTTGTGCCTCAAGGGACGGCCGCCCTTAAATCTACGCGGAACCGTATATTAATATATTAATAGAGTTTTGAAAATATAAGGAAGTGGAATATTTGCGGGTTTTGTATTTTATTTTCTTTGGAATAAGGTTATTTACTCAAGAGGTTCGGTCTTGTGCGCTTATAACATAAATATTGCCGAATAGAGACGGCTGAGCGAGAGGTAAAAGCCATATCTAATCTCATAGAATATTATACACTATTGTTTACCTCTCTAACCTTTTGGGAACATTCCTATGAGTAAAATATGACATTGACTGACACATAGAACTTAAAAAAGCAAGATTTTTTTTGTTATATCAAAACAACAGATAGCTACCTCGCGTCTTCTAAAACCCTGCACTAATCGAACCGTCTAAAATATGCAGATAATGAAACACGTGCCATTCTTCTTAAAATTAACGCTACCAGGAAATCCTTGTGTCTACAAATTAACACAAAATTCAGACTTTAATCTCTTCCACGAAGAACAAAGGAAATTTAGTTGCTTTTAACACAAATTATGCTCTCAAACGTAGATAATAATGTAATTTAAATAATTAGGTGCAAATAAAATGCGTGTTTGACCAGATGTTTCATACATCTGGACGAAGCAAAAAGAGTATATAGGGATCCTAGCTGATGGTGTTTCTATAGGCTACCTACACCATGCAAAAAAAGCTACTTTTTACATCTTTTGTGGTGCCGCTGCGTAATCTTTGTGGAAACTATATTTTCGAGCCATTTGGGGTTGAAATTCAAGGGCTATTATAATTACCTTGGCCAGAGGCTAAGTTGCCGCCAGTCTCTTGAGCACATTAGCTTAGCTTTGAGGAACAGTTTTTTTATGCCCTTTTATAGTTTCTTGTTAGTTTATTTAATAGTTTTTAATTAATTTATATAGTCACTTTACTTTATTAAATAAAGTAAGTTCATTTTTAAAAGTGAACTGCAACAACCTTATTCACTTGCCACCTCGTTCCAGCACTAGTGCAAATAAATGAACTCGTGATATTTAGATTGGGAACATAAATAATAACCGTGTCAGAAGCACGGGCAGGTGGCGCAGTCAGGCGACAAAAAAGATTCATATAAATACATACAGTAGTATATTGCTTCAAGGTTTGGGCGTCTATCACATTTACCTACTTGATATTGAAAAGCGTGTTCTCTATTCATCGGCAGGAAATATGTTGTACTCGTTTGGGTTTCGTTTTCCGCCTGTTTTTAAGGCTTTACAGACTGAAAGGAGAAAACTGAAAAAGCTGTCTTACGTCTCGGTGTTTTGAAGAATAAATATGGTGGCGTTTTGCACTAAAATATTGATTATGAACTGCAATACTATCTCGATTAAGCGTTGTCTTTTATTGTTGCGTTGAAAATCCTTCCAGTAGGTGGACTGGTGATCTGGTGAAGGTTGCGGGGATCCGCTGGATACGAGACACGGCACGGGACTGGTCACACTTGAGGGAGGCCTATGTCTAGCAGTGGAGGTCTTTCGGCTGAAATGATGATAATAAAGCGTTGTTACAGTTAAATGTAAAACAACATTTGGAAGTTTTCGAAGTTCTTGTTTTAGACCGAAAACTAAACATGTAGTCTCGCGATATTATGATGAGTTATTTGCAATTCATCCACTTAATATTATTTACACCTAGATCATATTTTTGTTTTACGAGTCCGAATTCAAACTGACCCAGTCACATTATTGGATAAATTACGATTCAACAACACATCACATCATGCCTGTAATCCCCAAAATGGCCTCAGGCAGAAAAATGTACCTAAAAGTACACCCATGTAATGGGGCGAGTTTATTGCCATTAACCGGGCACAAATCCGTGCGGCCGTGGCTGCTACCGAAAAATTACTTATAAAACGCTTACGCGTAGTTACAGATTCAATGGATCGAAAACAAAAAAAGGGTACATACCCTTTTTACATAACACCATGTACAACTTTGTTTTGTACCATTTGACCTATGTCCGCAATAAATTATAAAGTCCAGTGATATATATCTGTTTCATTGGAGTGCGAGCGATCACCGGCTGACTACTGTTTCCATATAGTTATAAATTACACTACCCAAGAGGGCCTTCTGCCAAGTATTTCCGTAACATGTCCCATACCCCACGGGGTCACGATTTATGTCAACAGAAAAACTAGTGGAAACCATCTATGTAGATCGGACAGGGAAATCTATCACTATTACTGGATGTATACAAAGTTTGTGTCTCGTGTTACGATATTAGATGGTTGGGAGTTTCTCTGGGTTGGAAACTTCATGAAAATGTTTCAGACACATAAATTATTAGGTTTTGCCAGTGACTTTGCCTACGTGAATGTAGAAAGTTATATCACGGGAACGTAATACTGGAATGGAAAGTGTCCTATGTCTTTACTCAGGTCCTGATCTTATATCCGTGTGTCTCTTCAAAACTCATTCCGGTGTGAAAATGTACCAGACAGACAGACGTGTGGTGGAAATTATGTTTTTCGTTCTTCTCCGCTATTCTTTTCTGATTAATTTCCGAGACAGTTAAATTGTCTCTCTGTGACTTCGTCGAGCTGTATTGTCTCGGCGCTTTTCTGGTGGTCGCCACTGTTGATTCTGGCTTTCAGGAAAAGACAGACCGACGTCCAATTTACTTTTTAATTTATAATATTTGTATAGAAAACTAGTACTAGTATTTCCATTTAAGTTGGGAAGTTTGAAGAACTGAAATAACAAAACGCACCCACGATACAGGAAGTTCTTTGGATGGGGCAACGTTTTTTAGGAAAAGACAGAAATAAAATTTACTTTCCCAAGTTAATTTTAAAACCACTGACTTAAAACCAACGAGAGAGGACTTACTGTAAATCCTCTAAAGTAAAAACTATTGGAACTACTTACATCTCGTACGATCTGAAACACTCAAGCCAATGCATTTCTGAAGCGAAGCATTTAAAATGTTCAGTTTAAATACCGAGAAACCGCTATTGACGTCCATGTTAGTCCGGTTGAGTGAGTAAACGTTTATATTTCTTTTATTTAAAGGTAAGTTTTAGTTCCCTTTTACGTCAAAAAGTAAAAAATATTGGAATAAGAGTTCTAAAGGTGGGCTTTTAGAAAACATACATCACCATAACTAAAAAAAAAGATTATCGAGACGTCATTTTCCTAGCCTTTTCCCAACTAAATTGTGGTTGGCTTTCAGTCTGACCGACAGCGGCTGAGTATCAGTACTTTGCATGGAACGAAGAAAAAACAGACAAAAAAATCAGAGTTCTCGGGGCTGCGGATTGTTTGAAAGAGATACCGCGGCCTCGGCGCAAGGGCTAAGAAGGAACATGGGTGGTTTTTAGTCAGTAGAAGTCTGACACTCCGCTCTGTCCAACCAGGAGGGTCTCATAGTGTCTCTCTAGTCCAGACATTGATCAAGTCATATTTAAATAAAATTATAGTTCTCGGTCTCCTCGTTGTAACACAGCGTTGCCAAAACTAATCACTTAATCGTGGAAAATAAAAAAAACTCTTCAAAAATAATTTAATTACAGGTAAACTGAGTATAAAACTTTTTAATTACAAAAGGGATAAGTACTTCTAAATGAAAACCCACAACTTATACCTACATAGTTACGGCGGGTACAAAACTTTTCTATTAAATTAATTATTCATTTTGCTATTTCGATGTTAGATTGAAGGTATGAGATAGTTGGTTTATATTTTATGTAATACTAGTGGATAGTTCCCGTTCCCGTGGGAATACAGGGATAAAAAGTAGCCTATGTCACCCGGGGATAGTGTAGCTTCCCAACGGTGTAAGAATTTTTCAAATCGGTCCACTAGTTTTTAAGTTTATTCATTACAAACATACACAAACACAAAAATACAAATCTTTCCTCTTTATAATATTAGTGTAGATGAAAACGCTACAAGGATTCCGTTTAATTATACCGTGGTTAAAATGTTTAATACAATGAAAATAACAACATATAATTACATATTATATGGATTAAAATATGTACAGATTTCAACTTTATCGTTAAAGCATTAGGTTCAAAGTTGTTTGGGAAAATTTGACAGTTTCGAGTGCCTTGGTGTAGGTACTGGCGTCTGTACAGGAAGGTAAGGTCTTACATTTTAATTCTATCAAAAGAAACATGCGAGTGCGGTAGAGAGATATTATGTTAAATGGCCCTAAATTACTAGTTGTATGTTGTGGGTTCAAACTCATGCGGATTTTTTTCATTTTGTGTATTCTAATTCACCACCTCATCTCTCAAAACGCCGAAGCTAATCAAATCAAATCAAATCGTTTATTTGTGATGCATGGGTTACATACAGGTGTTCATTACATTAATTATAAGCTTATAATGTCCATTCCATGATCAGCCACTTGGGCATACAAATGATAAAATAATACAAAAAAAATAAGATTCTATAATTCCGAAGATTTGACATAAATTGCATTTCATATTAAATATAAATTCAGACAGACACAATTACATAAACACAATAAATTATCGTCAAGCATACAAGAAACATTTAAACAGTTCCAGTCGATAAAAAATCAGCAATAGAATAATAACATTTTTCTATTAGAAGTTTGAACAATTTATTTTTAAACACATGAGCTGACCTGTCAAAGAACCAAAAAACATGACGCCACGTGACATATGCATATACCATTCCAAACTAGGCTTACGTGGTGGATTACTGCCCACTCCACGCAGAGAGGTTTGTGGTCCATTTGAAATATTGTAGCTTAATGTATTATGCACTAGCCGTTGCCCGTGATCTGCGTCCGCATGGAATTATAATGATAGTTGCATTTTTATTATCTACAATAAACTAAATGTAACAATGAAATCATTGGTTCAACCTTTGTCTATCCTGTTCAAGTAGTCAAAAGTAGACTGTAAAAGTCTCGTTAAAATTGATTTCGTAGATCATAATTTATTTGTGTGTGTTTGATTAAAAAGTCTGATTTAGAAGTCTCGTATTCATTGGAAAAGATAACAGTTCTATTTAAATGCATTGGAGTGTGAGTAATAAATAACTGGTTTAGAAAATGTTGTAGCGTTGCGAATTAATAGTACATATTTGTAAAGTTCTAAGGGTCCAGTCAACGTCAAACTAAAAAAACAAAAATGGAAGATAATTTTAGAAAGCACATAACTGAATGATAGTCAAAGAAAAGCAAGAAATAAGTTGTGTGTCAAATATACGAATCTCGAACGTTCGATCTCGAATGAAAACGAGAAACTCAGTGACCGTAAATTCATCAAAATGAGCTGCGAAAGTTCATTGACACTTTATTAAAAAAATATCAACTATCTCGGACTTCGCCATACTCGAGTGAAATACTGTGTGTATGCATTTTGTTTGTAATGCGAGTTATCTGCTATGGGAGCAGTTTTTTTTTGTTCCGGGTGGAAAATGTTTCTTCATTTATTTAGACTATAGTGGTACATAGGCGGATTTAGTGCCACAAGGCATTCTCTACCAGTCAACCATTGTGGTAGGGTATAAAATAACAAAAAAAACAATATCAACATTAATAAAAAAAAAAGTATATACTTACTATATTAATACAATAAATAAAAAAAAAAAATAATATTCATGGATGTCCTCCGCCCTGGGGCAAGGGTCTGTCAGACTATAACTGACTAAAAACCACCTGATGTTCCCTTTCCACACATACACCGGGAATCATGGGAACTAGTACGCCATCCACGATACTATGGGTAGGTACAGCTCTGCCAACCCTTCGGGGAAATACAAGCAAGGCGTTTATAGTACTCAAGTTTACCTGACCACTTTGGTGAACAGCATCACGCGATTTTTCAGATACTTTTAGTTTAGTTCGTGGATCTCACTCCCGGCATAACAAAGGCTTAAGAAAAAACCAGTACATTACGATATGCTGTTCTCTAAGTTCAATCTTATATCGTGCAAACTACATAGTTGAAACTATTCGGAACTAGTTTGGATCTAAATTGTTTGACTAATAACCTAAGTTCGGGTAGATTGCGAATAATGTAAATTTAAATTATGGCAATTAAACTTTAGATTTGATAGTTTTTGAACTTTGGAACTAGGATTTTGATTTTCTAGTTTAGTTTTTGTAAGCATGGCTGATATATTATGATAACTCAATTCATGTGCTATAATGTGAGAAACTCTCTAAATGATGGAAAAAACCATATCATAAATCAGTGTAGTATGAGATCTAGGAGCTTACACAGGCAAACACGATATGCTCTGATTTTTAATACCATGTATAAGAAAATAAACACAGCTGTTCATGGCTCAAACATTTATATGATGTCTGATCCCACATCTTCTTTGAATCCCACATAACATTTAATTTTGTAACATTATTACTGAAATAAAAGCAGCATTCCGTATCAATTCTAAGCGCCTTACGTGTGCATGCGTGTGTAACATGCTTTAAGCTCGTTCTCTCTAAATTCTCCCCAAGTTTTCGAGGTTCTAAAGAAGTGCGCGCGAACAAATCCTTTCTACAATTTTATCGTGCGCTCGATCTAGCTGCCTTCGTGTGTACCAGGCGTTATGTGGCTTTGTAAGGAGGACGTGACTAACTAGACCATACATAGGATTTTCTTGTTTTATGTCTTATTCAGGTATTTGTTACCTTTCCCGCAAGACGGTGTGGTTTACCGTTTATTTTGTAATCTGGACGTAATGTCGGAAAATAAGGGTTGCGTTGCAGTGCTGTTTACTTTTAATTTAGAGTTTTTGGGTTGAAGTTTAAGACAAGACGAAACAGTGACATACAATTGTTATTTTAATTAGCCTATTCTGCTCCACTGGGCAAAGGCCTCATCGATTATTTTCCGGTTTTCCCGGTCAAAAATGAGTCCAAATCGTCACACCAGCTTTCTAGAGTTTCAACTTCTGAGCCTCCGTCAAAGACCAAGTCTGGGCGCCATAGGTTTGGAAAGACAGGTAACACATGTCGACGAGCTTACACCTAAGTAAGATAGGAACCAAACATGATTGTGTGAAAAATATCCTTTATCCGAACAAATAAAGTTCAAACGCACTAACACTTGCATTTATTCTGCTTAAAGTGTATATCATTTTAATTTGAGACCGAAATGTAATAAATAATTAATCTAAAAATAAACTTCAAAGTTCAATGTAAATATGTACTTACTTAGTTTAAAATGGAAGACAATTTACTGTTGCAATTCGACGTAGGCACTACCTAATTAGTTTGCTTGAAACGATCTTACTTTTATCACCAACATCAATTTCCAAGACCTCGTTAAAAGTAAATAAAAGAAGAAGGTTCCAACATAAAAATAATGCTTAGTGGACTGAAAAATGGCCTGTTAACGTCTAAACGGATTTCAGTCGAACAAGAAATTCAATGTAAATACCCAAATCCTATTACCAATACAAGTTTTATATCTTTTATTTTTTATAAATATAATATTCTTCATACAAATAGAATTTTCCCTTCGTGTTTACTTTTCCTAAGGGACCGGTAAGATGGATGTCCCATCCTACCTCCGTAACCTATTACTACTTTCTCGATATTATAATACACTCGCGTCAGCCTGTGACGTCACTTGCAAAATGGGGAAACATTGTTAAAGCGTTATTATATTGCTACATTATCAAGTTGTTTCCAGAATCTAGCTCATCTTAGAATATCATAATTTTCCAGTAAAACTGGGTTGTTACTTAAGGCCACGTAAGTGTTGGCTGCGGGTTGTTCGAAAGAGATACCGCGGCCTCGGCACAAGGGCTAAGAAGGAATATGGGTGGTTTTTAATCAGTAAAAATCTGACACTCCCTTCCGCTCTACCCTAGAGCTGGAGGGGTTATTTGATGATTACCCACCCGCCAAAAAAAAAAAAGTGTTACTATGGCAAATATTTTTACCTAGAATAATAATACATCTGTAGCATCACCTGGTTATCAAATGCTGACTAAAAGTAAAGGGTGCAACAACATCCATAATGAAGCCGAAAAGCACTTATGGTTTAATGGAAACAAACCATCTATGGTTTAATGGTACGAAATGAATATGAAACTGTGTTAAAACTGTAAGTATGTTTAAATAAATAAATAAATAAAATAATAAACTTATTCTCCCCGTTATTGCGATATTTTTTTGTTTTAGACTGTACTTGGGAGCCTTAAAGTAACAGAGATATTGAGTTTACTATTTTCTAAGGTCATAACTTTACTTTAATTACCTCCATGACAATGAACCCGTTTACTATTCAAAGCATCAAACTCATCCAACAGCACAATATTTTTAGTGTGCTACAATAAGTTTTACCGTAAAACGTGACTATTCACCCCAAAAAAAGTCGTTTCCCAGCAATATTTTTTGCGTAGGGTAACTTAGTAACTTAGTTTGATATACATAATGCTTGGTTGACGTTTTCGCGTGAAGCGTCTGTTTACACCCTAAATAAGTAGGCAGTTGGAAATGGAAAGACAGTTGAAGAGATTATTTTGAAAATGTAGTATTACTACTTCCATATAATGCAGGTTCGTATTTTACAACATGATCAGGTCAGCTGTCTGCATTTTACATTGCAAAGTTAATCCTTGTCCACACAAAGGCCGGAGCTTCGAGAGGATTTTCATAGGATATTTTCCAGTAATAATGACTTTTAATATAATTAAAAATAATACAGCACAGATAGATGCACCGAGTATTCATGAAACAATGCACTTTAAGCAAAACCGTTATTACGAAACAGATTTAATTAAATTAGCAACGTTATTCTGCGCTGCGTATCTCGTGTGGCGTCTTTGACTACTAGAATATATACAGAATAGTCAAAATGATTATATTATGTATTTAAGCAGAAGAGCTGGTAAAATATAAATATCTCGTGTCTTTGTGGTCGGGGTCCTCCTAAATGGCAGTACCGATTATTATGTTTTTATTTTTATATAAGAATAGGTCGTAAAGTGATTTTTATCAGATTTTCAATGCACACAACAGGTTCAGCTAGTAGGCATTTAAACATATAGGTACTAAAAGACTGGTACAAAAAAGAGAAATGAAAACGGTAATGAAAATATTAAGATTCTGACTAAACCCACCGGTTATGTGGCCACAGGGACCGGCTTAAACATCTTCTGGGCATATGTAAGAAATTAAAACCCTTTACATAAACAGATTAATAACAAGTCCGTCTTAAAATTGTAGCTTAATTGTTCCCTGTATTCATTATTGAGCCACGATCCCGCAATTCGCTTCAATCAGAGCAAATTATCATAATTACCGCAAAAGTTACTGTGAAGATGAAGAAAATCATATTAACCCGAAGCGGGATATTCTCAGTCTGCAGAGCTACATTTGCAATAAGATTGTCCCCACAACTTGGTCTGTTTTGCAGTGGGAAAGGCTATATTCTTCTCAGTACACTTTACTTTTAGTACCAGAACAGAAACGTGGAAAACTTGACTGTGTCTTTAATTTTAATAAAAAATTATACTAGGTTTGCACGAGCGCCGCGCCGCTCTGAAAATTTCTTTGCGAACTTATTTAACTCTGAATGGGTGTAAATTATTGTTGTTGAGTTAATTTACACGTACTTTATATTCTGTGATTTTGTGTGATATTTTTAGCACATAAACACATGTGTTTTAAACATCGTACGAGTATGTGTAAGCTTTAACGAGTGTTTTGTAAAGGTTTTAGCTAGAGTATGTTTTTTTTTCTGACAATTGTGTTTTTATATAATTAAGTTCATTACATTAATAAACCTTAGGGGATTACAGACATGATGTTAATATTATGTTCTTGCTTAAACGTACCGACTAATTGAGATAGAGATTAGTTAGCGTCGAATATAATTTATGTACGCGTTTAGGGTTTATTGCTTACACTCTACTCTTCTAAGAAATAATTAATTATAATATTGGTTCGGAAAATCCAGGCCCGGGCTTGTAGTTAAGTTAGGTAGTTCATTATAGCTCGGTGTAAATATTAATGTCGAGTAAAACATTCTAACCCACGTGTACCACGTAAATGTCTTCCAATAAATCGAAGTTGGTAATTACTCGTAAGCCACAATAAGCTTATTTTCGTAAACAGAGACAGTCAGAAACATTTGGAACCCGCACCGTAAAGAGATTTGATAAAATTGATGACTTTGTCGTTTTGTTAGCCAACGCTTTAGAATATTGTGAACTGATACAACAATTGACTGGTTGTTATTGGTATTATTTACATCAATAAGCATGATGGATCAAACTATAATATAATATAATACTGCCTTTCTTAGTAACAACTTTTAGAAAAAAATTAGACATCAAATGATATCATCATCATTTCAGAATGTCATAAGGTGACACTACCTAAATAACTCTAACACAAAAATACAGCTACTGTATTTTATTCAGTAGTAAAACTTCCGTCTTACTCAAGCATCTTGTTAACAATTCTAGACACTAATGCCTGAAATTGGATTTTATTCAATTAGGCACACCCGTAACTCTAACAACATTTAAAATATTCCTATTTCGTTCGTAAAGCTTTAATTTTAAAGTTAGCTCTTTAGTTTATAGCTACATAAAATCTGAAATAAAAAAGGAAGTCGCACAAAGTCGCCGGGACTTGTGAACGATGAGAGCTAAACTCGATTCTGGCAACAATTTTCATAGTTGCAAAAGTTTAAAACTGTAAATGTTATTATTCCGCCATCCACGTCTTCTGAAGAACTTCAAATTACACCTTTAAAGTTTAAGAATACAATTCAACTTCACAAGACACTTAGGTGCAGTAAAACATTTTTTAACTGTGATGAATGGCGTGGATTTGGGAACTTGAGAAAGTAATTATGACGGTCCCTAATCTGATTAAAATTTTCGAAATGTTAGTAACGAGATCGCATAATGAGTTATGATAGAAACAGTAGCCCCGTTTCTAACCTCAGCCGTTATAATTAATTTAATTTGAAAAGCAAATCTGACGCCGCGCGGTGGTCAAGTAAGTTTTGGTTTTTGTTTTAAAAGGTGTTGCAGTGTATTGTTTTGTGTCAAAAGCAATCGAAGAATGGTTCCGTTTAACAGTGTATATCATCATCTGCCTAGCCTTTTCCCAACTATGTTGGGGTCGGCTTCCAGTCTAACCGGATGCAGCTAAGTACCAGTATTTTACATGGAGCGACTGCCTATCTGACCTCCACAACCCAGTTAATACTAGGTAATACGATACTCTTTGGTAAAACTGGATGTCAGAATTTCAGGTCACTGACTACCTGTAACGACTGCCAAAGATCTATATATGGCAGCCGGGACCAACAGCTTAACGTGCTTTCCGAGGCACGGAGGAAACTCGGTATTTCGGGCGGTCACCCATCCACAGACCGACCTAGGCAAGCACAGCTTAACCTAAAGATCGACCCGAGTGGCAGTTCTTATTAAGCCACGAGCTCCTCCTTATATATAATCTTTAAATGAAACAGAACCTTATAAACTCAAAATAAAACTCAAATCACGAACTCACACTCAACAAATACCTACCTACAATAAAATTAGCAGGTAAGAAGAGCTTGTGTTTAAGAAGGTAAGGTTTATTTTACATTAAGCTCACATACCTAACAAAAATATTTCGCGAGTGATATTCATACCTCACAGGAACCCCTTCAGAGCAATTTGCGAGTAATCGGCAACGCATATGACAGCTGTCATCTGAAATGTTGTACACAAGGAGATAAAAATATCAGAATACCAATAGAGGGTATCAAACATGTACTCAGAATATGAACATAATAAATATGTTTATGTTAACAAGGGTTTGATGGCCTAAGTAATCATTAAAGCTCTCCGACTGCGGCAGTTAAAGATAGCTAAAGAAAAAAAAAATCTGTTTTACAAATATTTTTGTTCATTTTTCTGTTGTTTTATCGGTACGAATATACGGTGTGTCTGCTGAGGTGACGTGTAATAGTGCAATTTGGAATAAGAAGACACATTACACCGACCCCAAACATATTGGAATAAAGACATCAAGGATCGATGATGATGATGAACAAGTGTATGGAAACAGCTCTTAAAACTTTAAAAACATTTAAACCAGTAAACTAATAGCGACTCTTTGAAATAAAAACTACGCTCCATTTCAGCAATAAATGGAATTTCACCTTTTATTTATACAAATTCATGTAACGAACCCTTTTTAAAGTACAAGCAAAGCATGCAACGTCCCTATTACGTATATTTTCGACATTAGTGGTATTTCCCGTGAGTGGGCCTCTCTGTGAGAGCGTAGGCAGACACACTTCCGAATGTCGAGCGGTGCGAGTAAGGACCCGTTTTAATGACGTCATTCATATACGCATCGTTTGTGCTATATGTGCCAACCTATTTGTGGAAGAGAGGCATTGTACTGAAAAATTATAAGGAAAGTTGCGATACACCTGCTGAAAATTACAGGCCGTTAATAATAATAATGTCTTTACTTACCTAAAATTTAGGCTGTAAGTAATAATACACTGAGCTACAATGAGCTTATCAGTATTTGTGACCAACACTCATAATCGAAGTCAGCGTGTAACGTATCTTTATTGATTTCGTTTTAAAATAAACTAGCTTGTGCCAGCGGCTTCGCCCACGTGGAGTTCGGTAATTGTCCTACGAGATCATAAAAATATATATAAGAAGTATCCTATGTGTTAATCCAGGTTTTAACTATCTGTGTTCTCAATTTCATCCACATCCGTTCAGTAGTTTTTGCATGAAAGAGTAACAAACATCCATCCATCCTACCATACATCCTCACAAACTTTCGCATTTATAATGTTAGCAGGATAGGATGCATAAATGTCTTTGAAAATAAATAATATTTATAATTCGGTCTATTATATTTTTGACGCTAGACTAAACGACACTTACGATTTTACATGACAGGAGAAAGGGGAGGAAGAGAGTTCGGAATCTCCTTCTCTTTTCTCTTCATGGTGTGGTTAGTGCCTAACCTGGTATCAGAGTTTTTATGCTGACTATACCCTGCCCTGGCTTTACATGCCATCAAAAAATATCTCTCAAACACGCTGGTTTCCTCACGATGTTTTACGAACTGAAATGATGGTATTGTTGATGATTTATATAAGAAATTAAACATTACATAAATCTTCTCATATTGTGGCCGAATCGACAAAAACAGTGCACGGCGTTAATATAGAAAATTCACCTTTCAAATAAGTAGCAATCAATCTTTACGAACACACCCACTCACAGTTATAGGAAACTCAATTCTTTCCATAACATTGTATTAGTTTCCTCAGGGACTCATCAGAGTGATCGATTGCACACCTGCCTTGTTTAATTCAATACAGTTGCCTAATAGGTGTTATTACTAGCGTATATCGCGAATATTACATTATGCCAGCGAAGAGCAAGTAAACCTCTAAAAGGGAGACTTGACTACTTAGCGATTAATTTATTAAAGCTGCCTCATGATTCAATTTGAGACACAAAGGGTTCGCGTGAGTTCTCTCTAAATACCCTGCCAGGTGATACTGCGATCCTGTGCGAACAATTTCACCTGCATGCTAAAAAGTGCTCGGTTTTATTACGAAATGAACGTGTAAATTGAAAAGTTAGTGAGCTGCTTTTGTAGTGATTTGAAACTGAGGAAGTATGCGGCGACTAACTGAATCAACAGTTAATGCAAGGTGTATTTTATAGCATTTAACTTTTTACTCGACTACGGTGAAGCCAAAAGGAAGGGTAATGATTTTTTGCGGATATATTTTTGCTACTCAGTTTAACAGAAATATTGTAACAACTTGACGCTCTCAAACTTTGTTAAGCATGTGCTAATTCAATTAGTTCTAGTTGAAATTAAAAAGTAAAGTGTTATTTATTTTTATGTTTTTCCTTTTAATCTAATGAGTAACGAGAAGTGAGTGAGTAATGAATATGTGGGGTGGCAAGAGTTGTGTTTGTAAAAGTATTAGCACACCCTTGTTCAATTTTTAAAATTATTGTTGTCTCTTGTTTTACGGACATTTCCTTATTTAATTCCTTACTTATAGCTTGATTCATTTGCATATAAATTACCTACCTATTTATGTAGATTTAGATAGATAGCATGTTCTATCTAAAACAGATACCATCGCACTTAGGGCAGTTTCCAACAATTACCCAAGAACAATAGAACCTTTTAAAAAGACGTCTTCAGAATTATTTTCACAATTCTCGTGGACTGCAGACATCGCTAATGGTCCCTTATTTAATTCGGAACCCCGAGTAATTACATCAAGTGCTATTAATTTCACATTTCATTCGATCTTATGCCCTCAATATTGAAGGTATTCGTACTATGCTATGGAGGGGTAGGCACGAACTAGGCATAGGTATTAGGGTGGCCGCAAACGTAGTACGTGCTATGCTTTAAAATTAAATATTTAAATCGTAAGATTCACGACGTTATCATGTCAAAAGTTGATCGTGCTTCTGATTCGTTGCCAACGATGTTTGAGTTAAATGGTCTCGCTAACAATCAAGTCGCTAAAAATAGTGTTTATCGTTTCATGCAAAAAAATAATTGTTAAATGTTTATTTTTCATTGGCGAAAACGGCAGTTTTATAAATTGTTTTTGTTGTGTGTTGTAATTTATGAAACTGCTGTTTTATTTTTATACTATTTCATTTGCTTCAAAATGTTAATTAATTGATTTTTAAACCATAAACAAAATGCGCAGGACTTTCGACAACGGTTTCCTATGAATAAAAGTCGCAAGTGTACAGCTACCAGGCCGTAGCAGATATTGCGTTCGTGTTGAAAGTGAAATGAAGTAGTGAGTAGATTGTTTCAGGGGAGGCGTTAAAGTGGTTCGTCTGAGTGGACCGTAATTAGGTTTCCTTACCTGAAGTTGACGGAATTTCACTTACTAATAAATGTATTCAGAAATAAAATGTACCAAGTCACATTAAGACACTTATATTACTATTTTCGTGTTGTATGCGGCTTAAATACGGATCCAATCGGTATTGCTTGACTAGTTTCGTACTCGATTGGAGCTCTTAATCAAGAGCACTTTTAGGTTCGAGCCAAGTTCCAAACTTAGATTTTCCTCCTACTTTAAAACATCACTCTCCTTGTAATATTTTCACTTCTATTTGAGAAGGCTTTTAAAATAAAAGCTAAAGACTTAAATTAATTCATTTTTATAAGTGTTTCAATCACTTAAGTGTGCACTTAAGCACTAAGCAGCCTTAATCCACTTTAGCACTTCGTCGGGGATAAATAAAATCTTTTATTTTATACGGAATAAAACAGTAACTCAATTCAAAGCCAAAGAATACCCCTTTTTATCAATGCATTAAAATAACCCGACCTTTTCATCATGGACAAGGTTGCAGAACGGCAACAGTGCTCTCAGGGGACGGAGGACAAAATTGCTTAAAGTTGTAAGGTCTCCGCTTTACACACCATCCACGTTTATTTATAAATGGCCGCAAATATTTAAATAAGATTGTTCATTTTATCGCTTTGAATTATTTTACATTGAAATACTCACTACCTACTTAGATTTTAATAAAGTTATATTCTCGAGTACCTAACACAAGTGTCGTTCAAGCAGGTGGCGTATTATTACTTATTGTCGGGCCTACGTTGTCCCCCATACCTAAGTACTGATGCTGTAGAAGTTTCTTACCGGTTATTCTCCACGGCAAACGATCAACCTAAACCATGCACCAGTCGAGGATGGAAAATCATGAAATGACTCCTCCCTCTCTGGGCGAAGCGGAAGGGAGTGTCCGACTTAAAACCACCCATGTTCCTTCTTAACCCTTTTTGTGCACGGGGAGACGGTATCTCTTCCGAACAACCTGTAGCCCTGGCAGGTGTCGGCTCTTGCGGGCCCCTGCAATTTTGCTGACATCTATTTGAGGCGCGTGCGTCATCGTCATAAAACGGACGGACGATGAGCTAGCCCATTACTCAACGTACACAGGTCCGCGCCTACGGTAGCCCCCGACGCCCGGAGCGTCTCCCGCGGCGCGGCGGCTCGGACGAGAGGTTCTCTCCTTTTCACGTTCCACCACCTCCTTTGCTACCATGGCAGCCTCGCAGAAGGAGGTGACGGCGTCCCAGTCTCTCTCGGCCCATACCATGGCTTGGACCAGGGCCAGACGCGAGAGGTCGCCGCCGCCAATCGCCGCTAAAGCTGGGACCACCTTATAGGTTGATAATACTCTAAAAGTCTAACTAAACAAGTGACACTTGCTGCCTCACTTTGTTAGATTTTTAACACGTATTTTTGTAACAATTCATTAACGTGCAGAATAACAGCGTCTTATTTCTGTCTACATGGAACTGAAAAAAGTAAGCATTAAAACAGAAAAGGGTATTAGATTGCAAATTTATTTTGAACGATCTGAAATTTAAATGTGCTAGCTCATCAAAGTTTGTGCAGAGGAAGTTACTTGTAATATGTGAGCATGTGATTGCTTTACATCTTAAAAAGAGCCTTGGGACACGAAAGCCGCAGCTTCAAGGGAAAATTTACCTAATTCGGTATATAACCGCTTATTAGCTAACTCTCGATTTATTTCGACGAAAACGTTATTTTTCTTTATGTACTCCATAATAAATAGTGTCATGAATGTGGGGGTAGGTTGTGTCTGTAAAGTTTCCACAAAAGAATTTGAGCTTAAGCATCATGGAAGGAGCACTAGTTCCTATGATCCGTGATGCTAGTTCCCCAACTAGCATCACGGATCATAGGAACCCCTCAGCTCGCCCCAGGGCGGAGGACATTTATGAGGAATTTACAACTCACAACTTTTTGGAACAAAAAAAACTGGCCAAGCGCAAGTCGGACTTGCACATGAAGGGTTCCGTACCATCATAGTAGGGTTTAATTTATATTATTTCTTGTTATAGCGGCAATAGAAAAACATATTTCGTGATAAGTTTGTTTTTCACAGTGTTTGTATGAATGATAAAGTTATATTTGCGGTTTTTAAACGTGCTATATCTCAAAAACTATTTATTAATCGTTCAAAATAATTTTGGTTGTAGTTTTTATTGCGATCCACAGCATATATTTTTTTTAGATTTCTCATTACTTACTTCAAAAATTAGAGGGGGGGGGGACATTTTACCACGAAGTGTCTAACAAACAATTGACTTTGTGAAAAAATGGTTTAAGGAACCTCAATGTCATTTTGATAGACCTATCTAGAAACATCCCACACGAATAGGTTTGATGAAAAAATATTTTTTTTAGTTTCAGTTCCATGTATGGGGAGACTCCCCTTAATCTTTTATTTTTTTAAATTTTTGTATAAAAATCGTGAAGCGGTTCACAGACTTCATCGACCTACCAAGTTTCAACTGTGTAGTCTTAATAGTTTCCGAATAAAATGGCTGTGACATACGGACGGACAGACAGATATGTCGAATCCGTAAGGGTTCCGATTTTTGCCATTCGGCTTCGGAACCCTAATATTAGTTTGGAATATTAAAGTTTGTGAAGATGGATGGACGTAACAACGGATGGGAGTATGAATGTTGATTTTTCACGCAAAAACTTCAGTACAGTTTTGGCAATTTAAAATTTATGATAACATTACTAAATGTTTGTTTGACTGGTACGTAGAAATTATATAAGATTACATTGTACCCTTTATTAGCAATAAGCTATGATCCATAGTTTGGTTTAATTTAATAATGTTCTGATAAAAATTCCTTTCACGTCTCTGAAATTTTCGGAGTTAATTTGAACCTGAATTTTGGCTTAACACAAAGGTATATTTGACCTTGTCGATTCGTCAGCAAGGTTGAAAGTCTCGGTGTAAGACAATTTGATTAAGAGCTTGATTTATTATTCACATCTAGCTATTATTATAAGAAGGAGCTCATGACTGAATAAAAAGAGCGGTCGGGTCGATCTTAAGACGCTCCGGGTGTCGGAGGCCACGTGATGACTACCGGCCACCGTAGGCGGGGGCCTATGGACGGTGAGTAGTGGGCTAGCTCATCGTCCGTCCGTCTTATGACGACGACAGGCCGTGTCGACGGCGCGAAAGGGCCAACGCCCGTCGGGGTTGCGGGTTGTTCAAAAGAGATACCACGGCCTGGACACAAAGGGTTAAGAAGGAACATGAATTGTTTTTAGTCAGTAGAAGTCTGACACTTCCTACCGCTATGCCCAGAGCGGGAGGAGTCATTGGTTAATATCCCACTCTTAAAAAAAAAGGTGAAGTCGCACTTGCTAGGCCGAGGTCAGATGATGATGAATGATGATAGTTAATCCATGATCCATAGTCGCTCCATGTTAAATACTGGTATGCAGCTGCATCCGGTAAGACTTGTAGCCAACCCTAACATATTTGGAAATAGGCTAGGCTAATGATGATCTAGCTATCATCTATACTAATATTATAAAGCTGAAGAGTTTGTTTGTTTGTTTGAACGGGGTAAACTCCGGGACTACTGGTTGGAATAGAAAAACTCTTTTTGTGTTGGATAGTCCATTTATCGAGGAAGGCTTTAGGCTATATAACATCACGCTACGACCAATAGGAGCGGAGCATAAATGAAAAATGTTGCAAAAACGGGAAAAGGTATTCCTTTTTGAGAGCTTCCGTTGCGTGCGCTGCGAAAACGGTTTAAGTTACGCAATTATCATGTATGAAGGAATTGTTCCTCTTTAAAAGTTCTAAAAAAAAGTCCGCGACAGCATATGTCTATCTTTTAAGACTGACTCACTGTAACCATTTTTAACTATTAAAATGTTAGGTTAAAAAGAATGATATGTTGCGAAGCATATTTAACCCATATGGTATTAATCTATATCTAAATAAATATGTTTGTTAGCACAGAAATTTAATATAGAATATTTGTGCTTTTTACTCTATACAGATTAAACAAATATCTTAGAAGATATCGCAATGTAAAAATATCCGCGCGACAAAATAATTCGCGCGCGGCAGTCATTCGGTCCGGTGCGGTAGGTTAGTGGGGATTCTGGCCTCCGGGGACTCCGGAGAAATTCAAATTCAAAATATTTACTGCACCATAATGTTTACAAGTACAAGGTGATAATGTATATTTAACAGTACGAGATACCTATAGTAATTCACACTTTAATATAATCTAAACTAATATTATCAAGAGGAAAGATACGATTTTTTGTTTGTTACGATTTAACTCAATTTATGTTGACATTATTTGTTAAGCTATATTATGTGACGCAGACGAAGTTGCATGGGTCAGCTAGTTATTAATAAATGTGGAAAAATCTCACACCTCTGCTATAATCCTATGTACAAATGCAGGCGTGATTCACTAGCTTTATAAAAAGGTCGAACTAGGCACGCCAAGAAATTTTACCGGCGGAAAATCCAGGGCTTACTTGTTGAAGCGTTATTATAAACATATAGAACGGTTACTAAGTTCACTTAAGTTGAATATTAACTCTTAAATTACCTGTGGACGGGGCTTTTAATAAAGTTATATTAGGCCTTCTGAGCTTTTGTAATATAATACTTGTGTGGGAGTTTTACACGTAAAACAAGCCTATATTCTCGTTCGTATAGTCCATCCGAAGGTTGTCGGGAAGATATCGTTATCAGCGCTAAGGTCCTTATTGTAACCATATACTAGTAATTTGCAATATTGTAAAACAGTTGTGTTTCAATATTATTGTATTTTCTTTTTTATTTATCAACAAAAGTTACATGAGTGGAATTAGATGGTGGAGGAGCTCGTGGCTTAATAAGAACTGCCACTCGGGTCGATCTTTGGCTAAGCTGC
This sequence comes from Diarsia brunnea, assembly GCA_949774965.1. Lineage (NCBI taxonomy): Eukaryota > Metazoa > Arthropoda > Insecta > Lepidoptera > Noctuidae > Diarsia > Diarsia brunnea. The sequence continues at coordinate 8,504,872 of OX459008.1, read as the reverse complement.
ACTTGCCTAGGTTGGTCTGTGGATGAGTGACCGTCCATTACATACCGAGTTTTCCTCCGTTCCTCAAAAAAGCACGTTAAGCTGTTGGTCCCGGCTGCCATATATAGATCTTTGGCAATCGTTACAGGTAGTCAGTCACCTGAAAGTCTGACATCCAGTCTTACCAAAGGGTATCGTATTACCTAGTATTAACTGGGTCTGGGTAGGTCAGATAGGCAGTCGCTCCATGTAAAATATTGGTAATCAGCTGCATCCGGTTAGGCTGGAAGCCGACCCAAACATAGTTGGGAAAAGGCTAGGCAGATGAACAAAAGTTACATGAGTGGATGTTACACAAATCTTCTGCCAAACTGCAGGCCAGTTTGTCGGCGATAAGTAAAGTACAATATTCTTTTCTATATTCTAATCACATCGTTTTTTGATAAATAAAACTGGGTTATTCGGGCTATTTCCATCCGTTTTTCTTTAGTCCATAAAGTTCAATTCCCAAAGCTGTTGTACTTCAATTTAGTGAGACTACCAGCAGAATATTTACTGCCGTACTTTTTTACATTATAAATTGGTGGTTTTATAGCGGAATAAGCTTTTATAAATACAGTGCTTCGAGTCCCGCGGTTATACGTAATACAAGTTGTGAAACTTGTTTTTATCAAGTCTTGTAAAACAAATGTCAAAAACATTTCATGTATAAAACTTTTTTTCAGCAAGTATTGTTATTGTTTTGTTCACCGTTTTGTCAGTTTTTAATGTGAAAGTACTGCATTAAACTAGTCTTTAAAACTTGTTTTAATGTCTAAACTATTCGTATAAACAAAAACAAAGGACACATTTTGATACCTTTGTGTAAACGTTGGGATATTATTTGAAAATTATGCTTTGCAATTATTATAATTACATCATCATTTGCATAGTTATTTCTCAATAGCTTCCAGTTCAGTTCAGTTCCAAGTACAGTCTCAATACAAGATTTAATAAGATGGCTTCCAATCAGACCGAATGCAGCGGAAGACCAGTATTTTACGTAGAAGAACTATAGCTGATTTTCCGTCACGACAGTTAAAGATTATTTAACCTGGAGCCGCATGAACGAAGACTTGTCTTTTTAAACTACCTTTATCCTTTTTTTTTGTATGGTGAGAAATCATCAAATGACTCCTCCCACTTTGAACAAGTCTGAGTCTCCCTATTGCTAAATAGGGAGACTCAGACTTGTATTGATTAAAAACCACCCATATTCCTTCTTATCCTTTGTGTCCGAGGCCGCGGTATCTCTTTCGAACAACCCGTAGCCCCGACTTTTAAACTACCTTAAAAACGGTTATGGCACTGGCCAAGACAAGTCAAAACCCAAGATATTATCCCGTCAGGTAATAAAGATATAATCGACTCAACAGGCATTCAACCCGCACAGCTGAATAACGGATCGCGCTGGCATTCCTATTCCTGCCGATTTTAATTAATCTTTCAATGCCGGAGCAATAATTAAATTAAAGGGTATCATGACCGTTTACAGGTATTATTTATATGAAAACGTTTTAGTAAGTATCAGTCTATGTTTTATTACGATTCACCTATTTTTCGTTACGGAAAATATCTTTTAAATTGTATAGGTTTTAAGATTTTTATCTAGGTATATACTTATTATTTAATAGATACAGGATTATACGCAAGTTAATATCGTGAAAATGCATGAAAATTCACCGAAATATACTACGAAAGTTTCAAAATATGCACAAACAATTGCACGGTTGGCGCAGTGGCTCAAGCGCGGGTTCGATCCCCGCACGGAACAAATATTTGTATGACCTACAGATAGTTGTTTCGGGTCTGGTTATTTGTGTATGTGAGCTTAAATGTTTGTGAACGCACCCACGTTACAGGAGAAATTCCTAGTGTGGGGCAACGTTTAAAAAAAAATAGACAGACATAAGTAGCATTTGGATTTTTAACTCTAAATAGGCTTGCGTTTAGCCGTGACTTATCTGATGTAAGGTGATGAGCGCACGGAGGCAGCCTAAGCTGTAGCACACTTGCCTAGAAGAAACCGATTCAGTCGTTGTTTGAAGGTATCCGGGTTATAACACACGCCCCTACATACTGGCGGTTTGCACAATACATGTGGTACCATTTTATTATATAAAGCAATTGCTTATAATCCGGCCCCTATTATAAACAACATCCAAGATTGATTGCCTAAGTCATAAACCCAACGTGCAAAGTAAAGGCGTGTCTCGTCCAATACAAAACGTGCAAGGAACTTTAAAGGCAAACAAACAATATAATTAATTATAATAATCAAATTTCCCGAGCAGAAACCGAATGCTTAATAATGAGACGGCCAAGGTGCGTAATATAAATTAACAATGCAAATTTTCAACTTAATTTAACACTGATGAATTTCTTGAGACTTTTAAGTTTTAATCAAACTTTTCATTTGACTGTTTTGGCCACAGTTGGCCGCTGGCTTTTGAGTGAAATTCAATATATTATAATTATAAGAAGCTCAAGAAAAGGTGCAATGAACTGTTTTTTTTGGTGTTTTAAAGATATTATACGTTTTCTTATTTAAACAAAATTAATTAATGAAGATATTCCTTTTTGTTGTGATAAAAAACTCTCTTGCAAGAAATAAAACCGACCTCAAAAAAACAAAAAGTGAAAAATAACTTTAGCTTCTGAAGTCGGTGACTTTTGTTGGTATGATTTTGTTTTGCAATCAACATTCTGTTTCAGGCGTTATGTTATGTATGATATTGTCTGAACAATAAACATTTATGCGATAGTAGCAACAGATTTGCTATGTACAATTGTTATTAAGATGTCATCTCCAAAGATCTTTAAACCCGTAACCCCACCGCGAAAAAATCGAAATCGGCTTACAATTTACGAAGATATCGCTGAACAAACATACAAAAAAATCTGACGAAGTAGTTGTAATCTCCTTTAGGAAGTCGGTTAAAAATGAGGGATCATCCATGAACATTTATGTACAGTGTAGGGCGCACGTCACTGATAAAAAACCTGTAGATTTACAGTACAGTACAGTCTTTTATTACCCGACTACGACGAAGCCAAAAGGAAGGGTTATGATTTTTTTTGAGGCTCCGGACGGTAGCCTGTTCCAGAAAATCAGGATAATACCAGGCTTATTACGAAATCACCGAATTGAATGAGTATTAATATAACTGTAAATGCCTTACATTTATTTACTTACTAAACTAAATAAATTATATTCATGACATTAACGAGCAGAACTGTTCCATTCAAGCCATCAAAATTGTCATTTTAATAAAACTTTTGTTTATTATACATCTTACAATCATCATTGAACAGCAAAAGTAAAGTTAATGGCGGAAAGTTTTCGCAATTCGTGGTAGCTGCGTATTCGAAAATAATGGATTTTTAGCGGAAATTAGACACCCTTTCAATTCCAACCATTTCCGATCGCGTTCGTGTCGGAAACAGACGGTTTCTTGCTTTTTCTTTGAGGTCATAGTGCGGTTGGAAGATGAAATAATAATAAAGAAAGTTCAGAACAATCTACATGCCTATTATGACTGGTGAGAACTTTTATTAGTTTGTGGAATATGTGAATAAATATGGTATACCTATAGTAATTTTTTAAATGAGGCGCAATAATTATATTAAACTGGGTACTTAGTTATTCTAGCATTTCGTATTGATTATTGAATCTGAAGGGCCCTATAAATATGAAAGATAAAAACCTTAACTATTTGAAGATCCGATCATAAATCGACAAAATTCTTTCTAGGTGAAAACAAGCATAGCAACATCACCGATCCGCAAAGCTGTCAGTGTTCACGGGTTTCAAACCTTCAGAGGACTCTGACGTGCCTTGAACTAGGTTTTTCCGACCAAAAAATAGTACTACGAAACATGAAAACTGTGACCCGTCAGACATCCATCATCCTTCTAATTGGAGATACTCTCCACAAAAACCTCTAGATCCTTCCATCTACGAAACACGTTAAGAGTCAGGAGAGCGTTTGATTTATTACCGAAATATTTATATTGCGTTATTATCTAGTGTTGGCGGGCCTAAACAAACTTCTCTAATACTAAGTAAACTAACTCTTGGGTCCCTCTGAGTATTACCTTTGCCCTTAAAGAAAACTTGCCCAACTGTTATTGCCTTTTTCGTCGAGCCGTCGACGGGGAAACAAAAAGGGGACGTTTATATATAAAAGTTTATTATTTTATGGTTTTGAATAAAAGTTCTCTTTGTTTAATGTTAAGATTTATTTTATCGTCTAAGGTATATTCAAACCAGGTCAAATCTTTGTTAGTTAGGTAAGCATTACTTACAGCTAAGTACTTGATAATATTTTATGCCATCTTCAGTTTTCTAGATATTTACATCAAAATGTTTTTCACCCGCCAAGTCTTCTTTATAGTAAGAATGTTCTTCTTTAAGTCAAATAGTAGACATAATGAAGTTGCCAACTTTCAACGAAGGCACTAAAAGGGTTGTCAGACAAGATACCGTCGTGCATCGAATGAAAATAAATAGTTGTAACTGCCTCGTTGGTCTAGTGGTTGTAAACGCGACTGCTGAGCATGAGATGCTTGGGTTCGATTTCCAAGTCGAACAAAGTGTTATTGGGTTTTTCCATCAGGACATGTAACTAAACAACTTAATTAGTGAAATGTTGATTAGGTTAGGTCCACCTCTGCTTAACCCTTCGGGAAATACAGACGTAATTTTAAGTAGTTGTATAATAAGTTATGCTAATGAGAGAGTCTTTTAATAATTAATTATAGAAGAGAGCAATCTTTCATTCAAAGAGGATTCGAATAATATTCTTATGACGAAGAGTTAGGTCAAAGGAACAAGAGCGATGAAAATAAACGTAGTGGGGACCAACCATACTGGCAGCCCTGATAGAAATAGAGAAGGGACTTTCTTCAAAGTTTTAGTCGAGAACCACGGATCGGTCGCCAACTCGGATTTTACATTGAAGTAGTTACGTGGGTACTTATGAGAGTCAGAGGCTGCTCTTAAGAAATTCCGTGCCAATAAAGACTCAATGGAAACTTAGGAATCAATTTTGATAAGCCTTCTAAGTTTAGTGAATACAGAAAGAGCTTAGCCTAAGTAAAATGAATAATCGATCGGTCTGTTCTGACCTTAGGTTTCAGACAGATATTATTGATGCCTTTTATTTTCAACCGCTATCATTCTCAAGTTTAAAAGCCTCTGCAAGTTTTTGATTAGTAAACGTGGAATGATTTACGATGCCGTAAAGTTCTAAGTACATTTCTTTTACTTCTGATTATAATCAACTACATAAAAGAAATATCTTCATGGCCTTTCACACCGTCCATTCAGGCTCTATAAACATAAAATAAGTCCCAAAAAACACATTTCTTTAGGAAACTCGAATACCTTTACTTACCATCGCAAACTTTTCACGTTACATTTCATTACACGCACCATTCCGGGTGAAGGGTGCTGACGAGAGCAATATACCCGTTTCTTGCTGTCTTTATGGCCATAGTAAATCACTTTTACCTACTTGACCCCAGCGACCGATAGTCGAACATTAAAAGGGTTTGATTTATATCAGAACTTAGGACATTGTCGCCATCTGTTGCTGCTCACGTTGGGCGGTAGTTTATTATAAAGGTGGACTCGAGTCGTTTGATGTAGTGCGCTTAGTTCGCTCTTGTTTTGTTCCTTGATCACTGTTTGGAGGGATGGCAGTTGGGAACTAAAGTAAGGTGAGCTCATTTTCAGTTGGCATCAACCTAGTATTTTTTACACGACCAAACCAATGCCATTTTCAGGCCATTGATTGTATAAAATGATCCCACACATGTAGCCCTATTTGATAGAAGACTTTCACAAAATCTAAGTACAGTATTGAGTGTATAAAAAGGCGCTTCCATTCTTCCGGAAAGTACCATCAGCCACCAAGAAGTCGGAAGTACTAATAATAACAGCAGTACTGCATCATAGATTAGTTTCTATAAAGGTTTTGTACTCCTAGCAAAACAAGCTCAAGTCAGTGCAAGTCTCGTATAAAGTGAAGGCAAACTTTATAAGGCGCCACGCGACAGTGCCAGCATTGTTTCCATATTGGCTTTGAAACTTGAAAATTCAAGACTACCCACACCATTTTGTAACATTCCGAAGGCTTGGAGTCAAATGAGATCTTGGAAGTTCGAAATTAGTATACAGAAATACCTTGTTCTCGTTGTACCAATACTCGTATGTCAAGTATATGTTTGAACATGTTTTGGGTTCGGCTCACTACCTTTATAAGCCGGGCGTATTAACATTGCTTACGTCATACTTGAGAAACTTTTAATTAATGACTTCAGTTACGACGGGTAACTTTGTGTAATATGAGATGAAGATTTCATCAAAATCAGTCAAAGTAATAAGCTTGAATATGAAATTTAAATAATTAATCCCTTTAATCTTGAATATTTACACGGAGTAAATTAGATGGAAATGACGTTTCTTTTGAAAGTTAGAGCTGATACACATTAACACTAGATTATAATTCTCGAATCTTAGAGCAGATAATGTTATCGGACCAGGAACATCAAAGTTTAACGTAATTTGTGTTTTAACTACCGATAGATAGATGATAGAGTTACAATAAAAATACACAAAACAGCTGTAATATTCACCAGTATAATAATTCGCCTAGATTAAAATGAACAAAGCTTGTAAATTTATCAATCTATACGGGATCGCCCGACAATAGTGATATAATGCCCAGCTATCGATGGTTCTGCACGTCCTAAGGATTTTGAACGAAATCACTACATAAAACAAAGTCTCTCTGATCGGGATTAACTCAAAAACTATTGCACCGATTTTCATGCTATTTTCACCAGTGGATAGAGTGGTTCTGGAGGAAGGTTTTAGTATATAGTTTGACCGACATCCACGCGGGTGAAGCCGCGGGCATCAGCTAGTGTAAAATAAAACAACAAGGACTACCTCTAAACTTGTGCAACCAACCTTATTATAATATGTAAACTTACCGACTACCTACATGTTTTTTTCTACAGTCGTTAATACTTGTGTAGCAAACCAGCAACGTCGGCTTAACGTGCTCTCTGAGGCATGGAAGGATCTTCTTGTAAAGAACGATGGCCTATTCACGACATGATCGCGACAAACGCGCCGTAATAAAGCTCACAGATCAATCGACCTACGCGGAGTCAGCTAGGCTACTTAAAAGCGTTGAATGGCAAGTAAAGAGAGCATAGCAGAAAAACGTTTGAAAACCAGTTTAAAAAATAAGTAAAACGAACACTGAGCTTGGTTAATACCCGAACTTGTTGCTGAAGCGTCGCTCCGTGAAGATAGCGGATCAAAGTAAGCCGCTTACAGAAGCAGAAACTTGACCGAACCATACTGCAATGCCTTTGATTTACTTTTCGATAAACTCGCTTCAGTAAATATCTGTTTATTTTTTATTTGTACAAAGAAATTTGATGATTTCAATCGGGACGAAGTAAATGGACGGTAATATTTTTATATCCTTAATCTGATTTAGGCCGGACTAAGTAGTAACCAAGTTCTGCTCAGCGCAACATTTTTATAATAAGGTTTCTTGTGAAATCGTTTTGTTATTAAATCTAACGTTCAATATCTTTGGATTCTTTTGTATTTGATAAGCGTCTTTTCTTTATGAATTACTTTTTAAGTATCGTGGAGTAAAGTGACTTTCAGTTTTATCTCCTGAGTAACCGTACATTTTTCGCAGGTATATAAACTTTAATCTGCATTAATTCGATAAGCGGCATGTGTTTTTAGACTAACATTCTCAAGAAGATACAGATCTGAATTACAAACTTGGATTACTGTCCCAAATTCACGCATACTTTGGCAAAGTTTCCAACAGTTTCGGCTGAGATATGGCCCGTGCTCTATCATTACTTCTTCTCTGTGGTGAGGCCAGTGAACCCGTAATATTTTCAACTCCACACCGCACAACCCGAAAACATGTAATTAACAAGATTTTGCGTGTTCCCATTAATTTAGTAGTACGTTGCAATTGTGCTTAACAAATTGCTAAGTACCTACTGTTGGAAATTTACATTGCGGTGAAGTGTTACCACCAAGCACCAGCGATTAATCCCGTGGCACAAGTACGAGGTTTTGGCGTCTGCTCATTTTGGAGACCCTTCATCCGTAATGCTCATGTAACATTCATTATAAGCTCTGTTGTGCGTGTAAGTATATTTAGATACACCGGTGTTATGTCCTGCTTTACGAGTACACTTGGGCGCTTTTAACGACTTACGTTGATGTAAATGGAAATTTTGTGTATCTTGACTTTGTTCGATTTCGCTGGTATGAAATTTAGAAAAGAATTGAGTAATATGAGCTGTGCCGTAACTCATCTGTATATTAGGTACTTATTATAGTTTAACTTGCTGTCTAAACAACTGACTCAAGGAGATTGGACCGCCCGTCGGGGCGGTGGGTTGTTCGCAAGAGATACCGCGGCCTCGACATGAAGGGCTAAGAAGGAACATGAGTGGTTTTTAGTCAGTAGAAGTCTGACATTCCCTTTCGCTCTGCCCAAGAGTGGAAGGGGTTATTTGATGATTATCCACCCGCCAAAAAAAAAAACAAAGGAGATTGAACCCGTATGTATGGGTTCTGGTCCAAGGTGCTGCATTCCGTATTACCGTCGGGGCTGCGGGTTGTTCCCGTCGGGGCTGCAGGTTGTTCGAAAGAGATACCGTGGAGGAACACGGGAACTATTAATAATAACTATTATTTATAATACTTAATAATAATAAATAGTTTTTTTAAATATTGTCTTTATTATGTAGTGTTTTTATCGTAATTGAAAGCAAAAACAATAAAATATTACGACAAACGATATGTGATAAATATATGCAGACATAATACCAAAATTTGAGTGTTATTCCTATTTAATTTGATATTTCAGATAATCCTTAACATACACAATGTATAATCCTTGTCACATTGTAACACAAAATAATCTAATTCTATTTTCCAACTGCTACATATAGGTACATTACCTACACTTCACACACACAAGCAAAAATAAATGACTAATGTTCGGTTTCATATCAAAACAAACGACATTGTTTTTACGTCACGAACAACAAAGTTGAACAGAAAATCCAATATTACATAATTCGCGTTCACACGAGCCATCAACGAGTCGCCGAACAAATGTGCGGAGATACATTCAACACAAAGCCGAAACGAATGAAAGATTGATATTGGATCCCTTGCGTGTTTTCTCTTTTTAATTAATCGCTTTTGTAAAGCTCAGAACTTCAAAGCAAAGGGTATCGGAGCATTCCCCGATACGTTTGAATCTGCCAAAATTGAAAAGCGATGTACGTAATTCGCCACGGCCATTTTTTAGACGGGGTCTAATCTCTTTTTGGACCGGTTTATAAATTAAACATACGTTTTTCTCGCCACGGGTTCATTCGTACACTTAAATACAGGTTTAGTAATGTGAACTGAACATGCTGAGTAAACTTTAAAAACACTTAAAGTTATCTTTCCAAGCATAAATCTTATTTTCTAACCGTCTAACTTTCTTACGTCAATTTTATAAAGAAAATCGATCGATTTTTAAGAGAATTTAAAAAAATCGACAAAATTACGAGACGCCACGCCGGCGAGGAGGACACTAATATAAAATATCTAATCATTACAAAGTCTTTGGAGAGAATAAAATATTCATTTCAGGTTTTTTAAATTAAGTTATAAGTTGTCAGTGCCGTCGTTATGACTTTTTAAAAGCCAAACATTTAAATTGACGACGTCTGAATATAAATTTAGACATTGCGATTGCTTGAAATGATTACTTTTCTCCTTCGGGGGTCCAACGAGTGGCGAGAACGTGACAACAGAAAATTGTAAAATTGTTATTCTAACCATGAAGAAGAACCCGTCCGGAATTACGAAAATTGTTTCGCAGATAAAAATATCCATTTTGTCAAAACTAGACGCGGAAATATGGAATAGTGGTGGATACAATCAGTTTTCGTCAAGTGCTAACCAAATGTAATTTAAGCTTTTGGGTGAAGCTTTGTTATGTTTCAACTCGATAAGTTATTTAGCTTGTTAAAATATTATACTGAATCGGTCAAAATACAAGTCACTGTTTATTTATACAGAGATTCGTAAACTAAAACTACGATGTCTACGGTATAAATAAATCAATTAATTATTGCCATAGAAAATAATATTTCTATATCTATATCTATTACGTACATTCGTGATAAGAGATTAAACTGAAATCAGGTTTATTTTTCGGGTTTGCTCCAATCAATTTGACAAGCTTGCAGGACATGCACCCCAATTTTCTGGTAACATATAAGTAAATAAATTACAAACTATAAACGAACGAATTAAGTATCTAAAAAAAAATAAGCTTTTTAAAAAAAATAAAAAATTTAATCATCATAACAATAAATTAAAAGTTTATAATTATTTAGTCCAAATCGAATCATGTTCCAAATCAATCACCATCCAAACTCCTAGAACATCGAATTCAAAAACATAATTCATCATAAAATTACTATAGACCGAACTAAATCTATAACAGGTCCGAAGCTCTCAATACTAACAAGGTCGCCTGTTTCTGTCACCTTTCCACCTCTAACCTTGAAAATATAATACGACAAAATATCTCCCGAGTCTCGAATAGGACGATCGATAGCAATTCCGCTTCGCCGGCTCCAAATCCTTTTTAGGTGGCTGTCGGCTATATTTTAGCAATAAATAAAATTGGTACCAAATTATATCATCCTGTAAGTGTGATGTGCAATTCGTGCGCGAAAGATTACGGACGTGACGTTGACTTTTGTTGGTGTTAGGTCGATGGGCGCAATTTTACGTGGCTATTAAACGGAACAAACTCTCTTTTCTCACAATAAAACGCTTCTGAATTTCCTTCTTCGGCCGTATTTTCAAATAGCGTGAACTCGCCAGGAATGTTTGTTTTGAGATATTTAGGACTTGTGTAGGGCTGCTCCTGGATCATGGTTGTACTTGTTCCTGTAACTGTTTGTAAATATTGTTTTAAGGCTTGTAAGAAAAAAGTACATAATTAAACTTAATATAACCTCACGCCTGTAATTCCGGAAGGGTTAGGGAGAGGTACCACAAATTTCGCCAGTTATGTTTGATTCCCATATGGGAGCAAGCTTATTGCCAACAACCGGGCACAAACCCAGACTCTGTGGCTGCTACTGCAGTAGAAACCCAATAACACTGTGCCCGAGTCCTGGAAATCAAATCCAGTATCTCATGCACAGCAGTCGCGCTTGCGACCACAAACCAACGAGATGGTCAAGCAACCATACTAAACAAGGTTCTGAAACGCATGACGCTTTGCTGTTGCCAATATGTAACGTCCTGTAAGAATTTTCACATCACATAAACTCACTCTGTTTGCCCATGGGGTTAGACTTGAAGAGAACACCACCTGCTAACAATAAAATTCTTACAAATACCTATTGCTTTGTTCACATTCATTTAATTTTATTGGTCATACATACACACTGCAAAATAAAAATACATGATGCAAAAGTTCCCAAGCTTTTTGTTCGTAAATAGTAAATAATTAGTTTCCCAGCAATTATTTTTGAGCAATGAACTCGCAATGACAGGGCGAACTAGTGACATTCTGCTTCGATAAGCGTCTTTCTACATCTCATATTATGTGTAAAATGTAGAGAAACTCGTAACTATACTTATAATGTCAGCCACTCCGGTTAATTCTCAGGTTAAACCACGTTTGCCTGGGTTGCTGCGGAAAGCATGTTAAGCCGTTTGTCCTAGCTGTCATTTGTATATCTCTGACAGTCGTAACAGGTACCTAGTCAGTGGCCCGAAAGCCAGTCAAACATTCCCACCAAGGGGTAACTAACTGGGAAGGAGGTGGCGGAACGTGAGTGGGAGAGAACCTCTCGTCCCAGCCGCCGCGGGAGACGCTTCGGGCGTCGGGGGCCACGTGATGGCTTCCGGCCACCGTAGACTCGGGCCTGTGGACGGTGAGTAATGGGCTAGCTTGCCGTCCGCCTGTCTTATGACGACGACAGGCCGTGTCGACGGCGCGTTCGTGTTCCACGCGCGCCTCAAAGAGATGTCAGCAACATGGAAGGGGCCTGGCAAGGCAAGGGCTGACGCCCGTCGGGGCTGCGGGTTGTTTGCAAGAGATACCGCGGCCACGGCACAAGGGCTAAGAAGGAGCATGGGTGGTTTTAGTCAGTAGAAGTCTGGCACTCCTTTTCGCTCTGCCCAAGAGCGGGCGGGGTTATTTGATGATTTTCCACACTCAAAAAAAAATGGGTAACTAACTGGGCTATCGAGGCCTGATAGGCAGTCGCTTCATGTCAAATGCTGGTATTCAACTGCATCAGTTAAGACTGGTTGCCGATCCCAACGTTGTTGGGGAAAGGCCACATCGCCATCGTTAGGCAGAATATGATGTGTAAAATGTAGTCTTAAAATATTACGGCAAGGTGTCAACCCTAGCCACACCTCTCGCTTATACGAAGAGAAGTGTTTCGTTATTTTCCCCGTTCTAAGTAAACATGGAAATGTAACTCGCGAAGATCAATCAAAAGTTTTCATAATACTCCATCAATATTAGAGTATTTGCATAGGTGGCGTAGGTACATACTGGCGTCGTTTCTTCACAAACAAACCTGAAGGATTTCAGTTTATAACAATTTATCAAATTCTGATTCCATATTGTAAGAGTATATAAAACGATGGATTGTTCTCGTTGTTTTTATTTTTATCGATGTTATTTTTGATTATTAATTTAATTGTATTTGATAAATTGAAGGGGTGATCGATTTGCTTATCTATAGGTACATCTACAAACGTAAATGAATTTGAAGACTGTTTGTAATTTCAAAATTACAATCTGAATACGATAAACGATACTTACAACAACAAACAATTTTTTTTTGTTTTTTGTCTGTCTGTTTTTCTATTTACTCCACCGGAACGACTGAACCGACTGGCTTACTTACGTTTGTGTGAGAAAAAATATAAGGCTTTCGTGCAAAAAAAATAAACACTTGAAATTGATAATAAAAAACGATCTCAAAAGGGAAGTGATATTTTTATAATAATTTCACGCTGACGAAGGTTGCGGGGCACAGGTAATCCTAAATATAAAGCACGGGCAACTTTTTATCCCCAAACAAGGAAACTTATGTCAGGCGGACCCACGGGCACAGGGAGCAAAATATGAGCTCGGTAATTGAAAACAAAACAGCATCGTAAAGTCCCGAACTTATTATACCCCATGCCGAAACTAGGCAGACTAAATAAAACTCCCTAAGCACAAGATGTCTCTGGATTTATCATAAATCATAATAAAACTGCTCGTGAGGGATTTGAACAATTTATTTTCAGGTGAAAGAGCTGAGAGTTGGACTGAAATAAAATAAAAAAACTTGCAGAATTTGGTTCGGGCCGTAATAAAAGTCGGGAGGTACGTCTAATGGATAGTTATCAAGGGAAAGGTGAAGATTTTGCGCAGTTTTTTCTCGAGTACAAGTGACGTGCTAGAAGCTATGGTGAAGAGCTTTCAGCGGGAGTTTATTCGATTTTGTTGGCATAAGAGCACTTTGTTTGAACGCGATAACAGTTTTCAGAGCAGGCGAGCGCTAGCCATCGAGTACTACTGCAAAAACAAAGGCTGTACTCGAATGTTCGTAGGTTACAGTTTTATGTAGGATTGTGTAAGTATTGAAGTAAATACAATGATGTGGATGTTCTCGGTTTAAAACCGACTCAGTAATATTTTAGAGTACGTTAAGGAATACAAAATAGCAGTTTTAGGTTTAAAAAAACTGCACTTGTTTTTGGCCGAGGTTTCATTTGATTGTAGATTGGTAAGTTTTCCACGGGAATGTGCTATGTAGTCTTCTATATACCACATATAAATCATATTGCTTCTATATGTTATGACATAATGTAAGATTTTTCTTCACTTCAGATACAAGTTCAATTTTATCACATTAAAAATATTAAGACTTCGAAAACCACCAAGGCGTGATAATTTAAATATCCCAACAAAGTAAACTTACGCATTTGTTATATTAAGTAAGTATGGATATCATAACAAACGTGTAGCTCCAGATAAATAGTACGATGATTAACAACTAAATATCTAACGCCAGCGGGCATAACGTAGGGCACTTTAAACAGTGTGTCGCAACACTCCCTACATTGTAACATCCCTATGGATAAGTTAACACGTCGCTAAGCATCGCACCCTCGGGCTAGCCCGCAATATAAATCATTTCGAACGTTCCTATAACTTTGTTGTTCTCGTGTAATTTGAATTACGTGTTCTCCACGACCATGGAATTTGGGACACCAGTATGACAAAAAATAATAAAGTAAATTATACAGCAAAGGAATTTAATAAAGATTTCTTTATTGGAATGAGTTTTGCGATATTTTTGAATTAGTTATGTCAATTATTCCGAAATTGATGTTCAGAAATATTTGAGCCGACTCGTTTCAACTTCTATTGTCCCCAAAAGCACAGAGACTCGTTGTTACTGTAAATTTCCTTTTTCAAAAGAGAACTGCCGAAGAGTAGCAAAGTTGCATAGCGGAGAACTCAAGAATACTTATAGGTATGTAGGTAACTAGGTACTCTAAAGTTCGCCCATGCGGAGCTCCGACGTTAGCAACGAAAATCCGTTCTCCGATAATATCTAGTTCAGTTTACTGCTAAGTAACTGAGAATCTCAAAAAATAAAATAAAAAACCTGTATCTAATCGCAATTTTATTTTAAATACCTACATGTCAAATAAACTCATCTATACTCTATTACATATTATATTACACAAATTATTATATATAGCAAATAAATAAAATTAAAGTTTCTATATCTAATATCATAATAACAGACTTTTACTGGCAGATAGCTGATGTTATAAGGTCTAACATAGGCTACTTTAAATAATTACGGTTCCGTGCAAAACCTAACCTAAGAATTCTTAACCAAATCCGATTCAATTTTGGAAGTACTATTTTTTTATAATAATTTAACGTGAACGAATGTCGCGGGGCACAGCTAGTTACTAATAAAATGGCACTTAAAGTAAATAACCACATTAAAGCAATATTCGCTCATAGTAACAGAGGATACTCAGAATAAACCCAGACAAGTTTATGATCAACCGTTAATGGATTTCAAAACCAATTTCAGCGAATGTTAATTTGATATCGTATATCCTCAAAATATAGATCAACTTTTACTTTAGTACGAAGGGGCAAGCCGCAAAAGTTTCAACTCTACCTATTATGGCTTCGGGGCAACAAAGCCGTTCGGCCTAACCCCCGGCTGCTATTTACTACGATTCTGTTGACGTCGTACTTCGGTTAATAGAAACGGTGAATTAGGAATGACAAGACAACATACGATTGTGTATCTTTGTTCTTGTTTACCTCCTTGGGTAAAGGAAAAGTATACGTAGACAGTACAAGTCTACATCAGAAGAGAGAACGCAAAATAAAACCAAAGAAATTAAGCATATCATTTATTCACAGTCAAATTAATTCCAAAATTATGTTCGGTAGATCTAACTTCTGTAATGTTTGAGAACTGTCAGTAGAATTAGCACGAGTAAAATTATGAGCAAGACACAAAAAAAAACTAAAGATTTACGATCCTGTATTAGATTAAAGCGTTAATAAATTGTGTTCTACTAAAGCGTAACGTTTTATGTCCGTGATTAAGTATCAAAGTTTCGCTAATAACGCCTATAACAGAGAATACTTCAAAATGTTTTATTTTGATTACATACAGTGTGATGGAATATAATTGATCGTTTACACAAGTTTTTCAATCTGGAAAAACGCTAGTTGTCGTAACAAGTTCCCTCTTCACTATGATGGAGCACTCAACGTTTTTGGCATCGAGTAGGTACTAAAAATGAAATATAAATCTTATTAATATACATCCACATGAAAGACCCGTTTAAAGATGGCTGAGATAATTACGATTGCTTACCTACTGATTGTTTTGTTGAATACAGTTTCCTTTACAGTGATATCTGATTGTTTTTTGCGAATCTTTAGAAAAAAATCGCAAACTATTTTTTATTATTTACTGTTTCTACTTAATTGTACATTTATTTAGGAACAAATTTCTTGTAAAACCTGTTTACCCGACTGCGACGAAGCCCAAAAAGAGGGTTGTTTACTTTGTGTGATCACCATCTGACACTATAATATTGTCAATTTAGCGGCTTTACGAGTCAAAAGCGCCGTCTTATTAGGAGTTAGACTGTCACACATTGACTGTGACCTCTGTAAGCTGGGATCTCGTACTGGCCACCGCTTACAACAAACAATTGTGGTTGAAATGCCCCAAGGAACAATACTGTCTCCTTGAATTAGCTAACAAATTAAACACAAGAAACTTGTTGAAGTGAATGAACATTTTTTCCATTCCAAGTAAAAGGAAAATCTACAACGTTTTAACACGTGTAACGGAACTTTTATACCTATTTGCCTTTATGATTTAATTTTGACGAAATTGCTTTATTCTCGATGGAGACGTAAAAAGTGAAGTCTATATTTTTCGATTTTTCTTTCATCATACGTGAGACTTTCCTTGTTTATATTGATGTGATATTGTAACGTACATCTCTTTTTATCGTGCATAGGTAATTTTTGGCATGGGTAGAAAGATAGGGGAGCCGCGGTATGTAAGGATTGTCGTTGGGACTCGGCTCTACCGTTTTGTACATTTGGATAATTTATGGCATGCAGAATTCTATGTACGTTTGTAAACATTATGCGGCTGCGGCACATAGTAAAGGTATTTCGAAATACCTTGATTATGCGCCTTTTCTGAAATCCTGGAAATCTGAAGCTTAGCTTTGAATCGAATCTGATGTTGCTGTGATTCATTTCATCATCATCTGCCTAGCCTTTTCCCAACTATGTTGGGGTCGGCTTCCAGTCTAACCGGATGCAGTACCAGTATTTTACATGGAGCGACTGCCTATCTGACCTCCACAACCCAGTTAATACTAGGTAGTACGATAAGACTCTCTCTGAGGCTCTTTGGTAAGACTGGATGTCAGAATTTTAGGTCACTGACTACCTGTAACGACTACCAAAGCTCATGGCAGCCGGGACCAATAGCTTAACGTGCTTTCCGAGGCACGGAGGAAAATCGGTATGTCGGGCGGTCACCCATCCACCGACTGACCTGGGCAATCACAGCTTTACCTAAAGATCGACCCGAGTGGCAGTTCTTATAAAGCCACGAGCTCCTGATTCATTTACTTATACGAATAAAGTTGAAGAAAAGTATTATTACACACTGATTCTACTGTTCGTTAATGTATAAATACTTAGTCAAGTAGCTAAGATCAAGTGTCTTGGGCCGTGATCTATAAACGTACTTTGGCTAAGAGTTATTCCCGTCACTGTAACACAACCTTTGAAATGGGACATTATGCAATTCAAGTTACGGAAGAGTAGAGGTTCTATGCTACATTGTACAGCTATGTAGTACAAATCTCGTGAAAAAAACTATTTATATTTGTAAATTGCAAGTGCTAAATAGGTACACACACACACACACACACACGGGAACATGCCAAATCAATTGCACATACTAAGTGACGTTTAAAAATCGTGTCTTAATTGCAATTAAGAATTTCATTTTCCTTAATATTCACATAGGTAAGTAGGTACTAAAATTTTAGGCTGCTAGGCTAGACTAATAAAGCATGTTTATTAATTACGGCTTTCATATAATGAACATAATTATGGCCAGCACATAAAATGCAGAACGCTTCCAATTATGTTTTTACGCGCTGTTAAAAGCGTCAATAATGTTGCAGCAAATGATGACACAAATAATTGGACTACATCTAATTTAACATGAACGCTCTGCATATACGACCAATTACTACTAACGACCTATCGAAAAGGTCCATAAAACGTAGCGAACAATTAACATTCGATTGTACTTAACGCGATTTCAGCTGTTTTATCCGAACGATCTCATTCCGTTCAATATTCTGAACGAAAGCTGATTACCTAACGATGGCTCGAAAACAATAGAGATTAAATGTTCCACGGTCTCTTATTTAATATCAGGCCTTGTTAAGATTTGCTTTGTCAGGGGAGGAAAGGTTGGGGCAGATATACCGAAAGCGGACGGCTCTAATCTAGGTTTTCTAAGTTCGCATTCTTGCCGAAATTAAGAGACCTTTTTGGACAAAAATGAGGCTAAAATTGCGGACAAAATTTTGATCTGATAAATTCTTTGTCTCTGCCAAGAGAAAGGTCGCCTTGTCAATACTGCCAACAAAATTTGAATAATCCGCTCCCAAATTCACTGCAACAACGATTATTGTTACTGTTAGAGTTTCAAAAGACTATTCAGATAAATGGGAAACAAAATATTCAAATTCGTAGTCCGTTATAGGAGCTTGCATCCCAACCTGCCGAACGGCTTTATGCGAGAGTGCAAACTTTTCAAATTTGGCTCGAGTTAATTTTTATTTCTTTTTTTTTTGACACAGATTGAACAAGTGTTGTTAACTTCACGTTGTAACAAAAACAGGAACGACCTCTCTGATAGAATTAGTTAACAAACTGTAAAGGTCGGACGCTGGGCAACTTATTCATCTTGTCTTTGAATTTTTATATCGAGACGTGATACTAGATTTTTATGCTATGCTTAGCTCAATTTTTTATTTAAGTGAGTTTTAGTTGTGGTAAGTAAGCTAAAGTTATAGCACTGCTCAATTATCCGAATACGCTCAATCGTGTAAAGAATTTTAGAATTGGGGATCGGACTGGGTCAAAAAAATATGATTCCAATTAGTCCGTCAGTTTATCGAAAAATATTGGGTATGTGTTTTTGTTTTATCAAATTAATAAAATTGACGAAGATAAAACGCGTCAAAGATCATGAGTGGGAGGTTGTGACGTCATTCGTAGGTAAAAAAAGTACTGACATGTGACGTTTTCGAGGAGTTCACGAGTTTTCAAAGCACTGTATAGTCTTAATTTTTAAGCTATTGCATAGCTTCTATCGCGGGCCTTGAGCGTGGGGACCGAATCCAGAAATTCCGTAACGAAAATAAAAACCTAACGAACTGACACTTGACAAATTGACACTTGACAATTTCTTGAAATCAAAAATTGTGAGTTGCCTGTATTTAAAACGGCCTGTATTATTCAGTCAAAAACTTCCTCAAAGAATTTCTGTGAGCGTGTTAATTAATTTTATAAGCGTAAGATAAGATACTATTAATAGAAATTATCAATAAATTACATTATTTGAGCTAACATATTAATAAAAATAAATTAAATTATATAAATCAAATGTAACCTTCATAGCTCTAACCACTAAGAAAAACTATGACACAAAATAAAAGAAAAAGTAAATGACATCTTGACAACTGACGTAATGTCAGATGAAAAGTAAACATTGAAAAATTATTAGATTTAATATTTTAAAACAGCAAAATCAAAGTTAATAAATCGAATAAGATCGATTATAAGGCTGCCAACAAAAATAGTTGTCGCCAAGGCGCGACATGAGACGTAAAAGGACATTTTATAAAAAATGAGGATGATTAGTAAAAGTGTAAGTATAAATTACTGCATTAATAAAATAAATAAATAATTATAATTGCATAAGTTGATAAAAAATGCTATGCAATAGCTTTACCGCGGCAGTCTCCGAGTGCCACACGTCTTTTTTTGTTTATGTGAAAAAAGAAAAAAATACGTGTTCAATATTTTTTGGAAATCTGTCTGACGGACTAATTAGTTTTTTTTTGTCCGATCCCCTATTAAATTGTTTATGAGTTACCACTATACCACACAACCTGTCTTACCAAGGGGTATCTTATACTTCAGTAACTGGGTTATTGAGGTTAGCTACGAAATCATGTCCATGAAAATACTGGGAGAGACCTATGTCCAGCGCTGGGATTACGATAGATTGAGACACATCGTGTCGCTTCTTCTAAAAAGTTTAAAGTAAGGTTTTCCGTAACATTTTTTTTTTCGTAACATGATTGTTAATAAAAGCTTTTATTATTATTATATTATTTCCGTAACATAGAGTTCTGATCTTCAATCAACTTAGCAGACCACGTTAAGTGGTAACCTGCTTGCTGTCACCACGTGCCAGCTGTTAATTTTATGTTCCGTCCTGTCGTGTTTATAAATATTTGTTACGCGTTTGTCCAGCCTGCAGGCTGCAGGCCTAGTGCAGCAGAGCTATAATCCCCCGATTATAACCCATTCCCTCTCAGAGTTCCAGCAGTGGGAGCACTATGGGCTCATTACGCTTATGATTATTGTTTATATTTTTTTGTCATTTTGTATCTTATATGCATGTCATGTCCCTGTGACAAATAAATATTTTTTCTTACAGATTGCAGTCCACGTCTGGAGAAGAGCCTCACCGCACCTCACTCTGATCCAGCAAGCTTTTTAGGTTGTCGATCTACCTCACAACATGTTGTTTTTATCTATTGACCGTCCAAAACGTACCGGAAAAATAAATACTATGAATGGTCGGAGAAAATAATATCGCAGTGTGCACAATTCAGTAAGAGGATTATAAAATATTGCCAGTTATTCCATTGGCACATTCATATTTACCATTTCCAATGCGCTGAACCTTTGATATCTATAAATTTTTAAAGGATATTGAATTTATTATTCATAAAAAGTATTTTCCTCAATTTGTTATTTCAGAACCTATTAGGCACGAGGTTAATATTATACTCATAAACTTTAATTTTTTAAAGGTAATGAATTTCTCCCTTCGGGGATTTCGATAATTAAGGGTTAAAATCGTTTAATTTAAGCCAAGGTGGGGTAAAATTGCGGAGTTATAAGCGAATTTAAGTTGTCCAATCCAAGGAAATACTGTTGTAATTATTTATCTATCGTATCATTATAATAAACTGTGTTTTAAATGTTTATGCTTTAATTTAGTTCATAAAATAAAATCATGAAATCTTTTGACATTAATAAATAACATGCGAATTACATAATAAAAAAAAACTCTCTTTTAAGAACTCTTGAAATTCAGAACACAAACAAGCATACAACCAGTAGACCCAATAAAGTAGGGAAGTCGTTAAAAAGCAAAATATCAACAAAGTATACTTGATTTGTATTTAAAAACAAATAAAAACTTTTTGCCAAGCAAGTTTTCGGCGGTGTACCGACAAGTTTTTGAATTTATTTTTCCGCAGAACATTCCCGTGTGCCTCAAAAATCATTAATCAGGCTTCACTTTGGCAGTGACCCAACGTCCTTACTACCCTCTCATTTGTATTTACTGAAAGAGTTTCAGATCATAAATCATGCCATTTTGATGAATGAATCCATTGAATTTTTTTTCTAAATCTCGGTGAGGTCACGATTCGTTTTAAACTGGAATACGCTATTAAACGCGTTGAGTTATTCAACCGACAATATTTCAGATAAGTTAACGACGTCGTTTATTTTGCTATTAAATTTATTACTGCGAGTTCCGCTTGCAAATTTCAGCTCTCACTCTAAGTTATCGGGAAGGTGGAGCGAAATGTGCCTAATTAATTTTACAAAGTGTAAGTACGCTGTTATTCTTGAAACGGTTTAATGTGTTTTTGTTCGCGATCAAGTTACATTGGCCAATTGGTAGGGAAGGTGGAATAGTTCAGACTATTACCAAGCCTACATTACTTGAAATCGCTCTATTTTAATAAAACGAACATCTTTCCCAAGTTTCCGTGTAATCATTTCCATTTAATTATATGAAGAGTATTTCGCTATTTCCTCGAATCACCCTGTAATTCTTCTGTGTGGAGTTTTATGGTCGGCTAATTTATTTATCAAGCTCGCGCTTCCCCTCAATGAATTGAGAGTTAGCCGACTATCACTTTGCCGGAGTAACGTTTCAAGATTTTTATTTGAGTTTTACGCGGTCGTCTTTTGTTAAACATGTTCGTTAATAAGAAGCTGCTTTCACAAGTTATGAAATACTTCTCACAAAAATGTTGTTATGAAAATACTACGTATATTATAGTCTTTGCATTGTTGTACGTAGATCGTCCATGAAAGAAAATTAAGTGAATGGTTGCGTGGCGGAGCAGAATTGAAGAAGAATACACATTTCTTCCACAGTGTCTAAAGACGAGGCTTATATTTAACCAGTGTGCGTTGCCAGTCATAAACTGATAACTTATGGTGCAGATATGTGTCACCGACATAGCTTACAGAATATGCAATTTAAAGTGGCAAAGGGCAGGCCACGCGGCTCGAAAAACTGAGAACCGATGGGGAAGAACGGTTATCAAGTGGCGAACTCTAACCGAAAGACACACCATTGGTTCGCCTCGCCACCAGCAGGGCTATTGCGTATCTTTTTAAATGTCAGTGGCTATCATATTGTCCATCGATTAACTGTCAAATGGTTATAATTTGGTACGAAATGGCAGACATGATGGTATGATTTGACAGTTAATTTATGGTCACTACGATAGCCACTGACATTTAAAAAGATACGCAATAGCCCTGCAGGTGAACCGATGACATCGCTTGAGTCGCGGTTAACCGGTGGATGCAAGTGGTACGAGTAGGTTGCCGTACGTTATACCGTTCTATCTTATTTATTGTTTAACAACGCACGTCTTCTGGCTGATAATGACAGGTTGCTTCGACCCCATATAACATGGGAAAATGCAAGAAATAGAGCACCAAGATGTCTTTGTATCTCATTATTCGTTGGAAATAGTTTTGTAGTTCCAGCGGAGCGAGATATTGTAATGGATAGTAAAGAAACACAATCTTAAAAACAATTTACGTTTATAAAAAGACCACAGTCGTACATCAATTTCTTCGCAAGAGATTCGATAGTATTCTGTTACATATGATCCGAATAAAAACATATCGTGATATATTTCCGTTGGCCACAAAGCGTATAGCCGGCGAGCATACACAGCACGTCGATAGTGGAATGAATAGCCCATCTCCGGGGGAGGATAGTGCCGGAAGAAGGCCCGCCGCCCGCCGTGCGGCCTTTTAACGAGACCCGCCTTTTTTCAGCCGATGCGATGCTGCGAAGTTTTGTAATGTTTTTGCGGCCCGGATAAGTGCGGCTGTGGTTTTATGCTTTTTGGACGGATGCTCGCATTAATGTGTGCGTTTGAAATGAAAAACATTCTGAGGTCGGGCTATTATGAAAATCTTTTGAAGAGCGTCTGTTTCAGTTAAATGTATTTTATTGGAGTTTTTCTACAGAAAACGATGTTCGATTTCATCTTTAATACAAACCAAATATAATTTTAATGGGACCAAAAGTTTGAAATGTTTATTCTGAAATCGAAGAACATGCAATGTGTATCTTATTGTGCTCCCTTTAGGTTATTTATTAAAGGTTAATATAAAAGTGGCGACCGGTGGCTATCCTAATAGGACCAGTTAAATCCTTCATTTCCCCAATTAACCCTCATAATTGGATAGCAAGATAAACATCTGAGCAACAAGAGGAAAACAAATCTTTTCGTTCTCAGTAAAGCGTGGTTTTTGTTCCGGACCAAAATTGGAAAAACCGAGCACTCAGGAAATCACCCCCATCTGTGCTCGTTCCTTTATTTTGAAGTTAGAAATTAAAATTCGACCTTTGTTTGTTTTTGTCGATCTCTACACTAGGATGCATACTTAAGGTACTTTTAGCTGACAATAACTGCCTCGTTTGTCTTATATTCGGAAAGCTGTGGATGAGGTCCATAACAAGCGTAACTAATATACTAAAAGTATTAAGCTCTGCTTTACCTTTGAGGGAACAGGTGATATACTTTGTATTCATTATTTATGTATCATGATAGCTATTCGAGGCATCTATATCTCTCAAAACATCTGGCGGAAAATGTCTTAGACCCAAAAATTCTTAGACATGTGACATTTACCAACCCGCATTGGGCCCACGTGGTGAATTATAGCCCATCCCTCTCCTAGAGAGGAGGCCTGAGTCCCTGCAGTGGGAACATTATAGGATGATGATATAAAGAAAGCCGACGACGACGTCGCCGAAAATTTTAGTCGGCTTGGGTCACTGAGCTCTCGGCATTAGGACTGTAGAAAAAGAGGCTTTTGTTTTCGACTGGATTTTGATATAAAATGGGTGGCAAACGAGGATGGTCACTGCACCGCGTTCTAAAAACAAAACAAAATATAACGGCCGCGCTGAGTTGCACAAATGCACGGTATTGTAGCTCCGAAGCTGGTAGTTGATGTCATCGTACCGTGATAACGGACAACAATATTTTTTTGAATGAACTAGGAAAAACCATTCGTTAAACGACTCGAACACCACTTTTTCGAAAAATAAGGGTTCTATTTTTTGTAGTTGTTTTTTTAAACTTCATGTACAGGAGTGATACATAGGTGGACGTAATGACTTTATGTATTTTTTTTTTTTTGTTGGTCGAAATCATCAAATAATTCCCGGTCCCGCTCTTGGGCAGAGTGGAAGGGAGTGTCACACATCTACTGACTAAAAACCACCCGTGTTCCTTCTTAGCCCTTGTGCCGAGGCCGCGGTATATCTTTCGAACAATCCGCAGTCCCGACGGGAACAACCCGTAGCCCCGACGGGCTGTCAGTCAACCTTAGGGTCAAATAGGACAGCATTGTGGTCGAGTACAATAAATAAATAATAATGAGAATACCAATTTTTCATCTTTCCAAAGCACAATAAATAGTTTTCGGTAATGCATCTGATCTATTCAAGACCACGAAACCAATATCTTGTTCAGTCGACTGTCAACGTTGCAGCTGTTGATATACTGCCCACAATATCTTTTGACGGGTGACAAGAGAAAGTCTGTCTAGCCCAGCGTTGAAAATGCCGAAAAATACAATCTGTTTTTTTTCGGAAAAATACAAATTGTGGAATAAAAATAAAACGGAAAAATCTTTTCGTTTTTTTGGAAAAATAGATGAAATTTATATTATTAGGCCAATGTTCTTGAATCTTTCGAAAGTTACATTGAAAAATACAACGGCATTGTGAAGAAACGGGAATCTTTCCGGTTTTTTTCAACGCTAGTCTAGCCCACAGAGTACGAAAACGCCTTCGTGGCTTTTGCCCCAAACTTTTGATCTGGGTACAGTTAAAGGTACCTCAAAAATATACCGGTACCGGTTTAAAATAAAGGTTGAGCTATACCGGTACCTTTATAAATAAAGGATGGGCTAAACCGTTACTTAACCCTTATACGATTTCGGTACCGAAATGCATGCGAGACGGGGCGCAGCACGCGTGTGCGCGGTGGAAAACGTTAGAACTTGTGTATTTTGTACATTTTGTTTGCTACTCTTTTACGTATCTCTTTATTGTGTGTGTGAGTGGCGAGGCGGTGCGTCAAAGAAAACCCCTATTTATTAAGGTTTAGATACCGCTACCGATACATTTATAACGGTTACGGTACTTCTACCGTAATATACCAGTATGCATTTCCAACGTCAAAATTCCGCTACCGAAAGAAATAACGGTATTGAAATATTTCGGTAACCCTTGTTTAACGGTATGACGCCATACCGAAATTTAAAGGTACCGTAATTTTTGGGTAATTCAGTCCCTGGAAAAAATATTATAAGTAGAACCACTTATTTCGATGATGGATCCAACGAGAAAACAAAATCCCACTAGATCCATCATGGATCTTCTGATAATGATCCTGATTGATAATAATAAACTTATTCATTATCACAAATCATGAAATCTCGTGTTGATATAAATTAAAATTAGTCCCCGAAGGTTTATGAACATTTCTCCATAGTTATGTTTGACCCCATTGTCATCAGCTGAATCGAGACTCCGAGATACAGTTTCGGAGATGAGCTGGAACAGATATATATTTATTAAAGTTTTTCTGTTATAACCACCGTGCATATTTTTATATGCATTCACTAAAAAGCTGTTATTTTAAAATTACAAACAAACAGTACAATTATATTTATTAACATAGAAAGTTAGACACCGAATATGTAACTATGTTTCATCTCATAAATCCGTAAACGACTATTTACTTTTCACAAAAAGGTTTAAGCTCAAAGCAAACGCTCTTCAAACAGAACATAAAATCAGATCTAGTTTTCCACAACGTACTCTCAAACTGACAGCAGGCGTTATAAGGCTAGCAACACACTGTCCAAGTCCTAGACAGGCGACCCCAGCGCGTAGAGGTTGCTCGTAAATGTCAAAATATAAGTTTACAAGGCCGATGGTAACCACCTACCCTAATTTTGGTTGGCATTTAATCCGATTATATTTAACAACCTGAAGCCTTTGAAGTATGAACCTTATCTTCGCGGAGTTGTTCTTAAGGGTATTTTGGCCTTCAAGTGATAAATAGCTGGGTTTTGGACGGAATGTTATAGTCTATATACAGTGGACATTAGAAATGATATTTTGTGTATTAAGTGGCGTCACACTGGATTTTACTGGTATGAGTTACTGCAAAATGAAGAACAAAGATTGGTTTCATTACACTGTACTGATTTTTAGGGTTCCGTACCTCAAAAGGTAAAAACGGAACCCTTATAGGATCACTTTGTTGTCCGTCTGTCTGTCTGTCTGTCTGTCTGTCAAGACCTTTTTTCTCAGGAACGCGTGGAGGTATCAAGCTGAAATTCATATCAAATACTTAAGTCTATGGTCTCTTGGAGCTGTGAAAAAATCAAACTTCTAAGTCAACGCGATCAAAAGATACTCCCGTTTATGCCGCAAATTTTCGACACTCGCAAGGGAATCAAAACCTACAGGGTACTTCCCGTGAACTCAGAATCTTGAAATTTGGTATGAAGCAACGTCTTATAGCAGAGATATAGGAAAAATTGCGAAAAGTATACATTTTTAGTTATATCATATAAAAATACCAAAATACCATAACTTTTACTTATATACCTACAGGTTTGTACGGAACCCTCGGTGCGCGAGTCTGACTCGCACTTGGCCGGTTTTCATATAAATGTGACGAATTTTAAATAAGAATGGGAAAAGGGCGTGAGTTTATGTTACATAAATTTGACGAATTAATGAGAAGCAGAGCATGGTACCGAGCGCCTCGTCCATGTTGCTGCGTGCTTTAGCACTTCCGCTATATATCAGACAGATGTGTTGCTGGGGAGTTTGTTCCGCCAATTCGCCTTCTTTCCAGCAAAAACACTAGGAAGTGTCAAAAGTTGGGCGTTGTGGGGGACTGTCACTTGTAAATAAGTAAAGTAAATTTTGACGTTCGAAAAGTGCTGATTATCAGACTAGTTTGAATAAAATACTTTTGATTTTGATTTTATCTCGCTCTAGTAAATTACGGTTTTGAGCGACGGAAAAGGATAGATGCGTGGAAAAATGCGATTCCGTGCTGCTAGATGAGGCACAACCTTTGTAACTAAGATAACTTAACATCATGTTTGTTTTCCCTTATGATTAGGCTCAGGTGTACCTAAATTGCAGTGGGTACAACCGCAAACGCCAATATTTAGATTGGTCGATAAAATCTTCAAACAGGCGTAAGTCTAATAACTATTCATTGTAATTACTTTAATTATCATAAACAATTTCATTTGCTTAGTTTATTAAATCATCAGATATAAAACCAAAATATACGCTCAAAACAGAAAACAATACACCGTGAGTCAGCTACACAGAAGCAGTTATTTCATTATAAAAATATTCCCACATTTTTTTTCCAGCCCAAATAAATATTTGTCCTGTACAAAAATAAACAGTACGACTTTTATACTCGGGAGCCCCGGAAGGCGAGCTGCGGTCGCCGCATCCGCCACTCTGTCATGGCAGCAGTAAGTCCCGCCTTCTTATACACTACAACTTTTCAAAAGTATCCCACAAAGGATTGAGTGTCGAACTTGTTTACCACAACTTTTCCAAACAAAAGACGAAAGCCGAATGCATTTTACTTGCAACTATATATTCATCCTACAGTCAAGTTGAACGGCTAACTTCTATTGTGTTTCAACCTCTTATTTCGATCCGGGACTTTCTTTGTTCTATAATTGACGACATTTTTTGCAAATCGACTCTTGCTGTTTACGGAAAATCTACTTTAACTTTACTCAATGTTCGAGAAAAGAGCTAACATAAAATAAAACTTACAAACAGCGGTGAAAAATCGTAATGAATATTTTTAAGGGAGATTTATTTTGGAACGAGAGCAAAAATAGGACAATATATTTTTGTCACTGAAACAGAGCGGTAAACAAACAACTTAAAATTTTGTAGGACGAGATACGAAAATTAAAGGTGGAGTAAAAATAGGTGGAAAAATACTAATCATTAATATTATTATTCTATCTCTTGTCGGTAGAGGTTTCTAGTATTTATATATGTATGTACACAAGGATAAATTAACAGAACCAAAGCGGGCTCAGACTGTCGCCCTGGAATATTCCCCGTTTAATCCACACAGGTTCATCGTTCCCCTGAATCTGTCGACATCCTGGATATCGAAGGCCCCATACACGACCCAAGGAAGGTGCGTAGAGTTGCGTCTATTTTGTACAACTTCACCTACTTACCTCTATCGCAAAAGGAAAAGTCTCGGCCTAGGCCGAATATTTTCTTTAACTTATATTATAGTCATCCACCACTGGATTTAGGCTACCGCACGTTTGTGCCATCTCCCTATATCACGGGTTCTTCTTCACCATTTTTCTGTAGCTTTCGTAGTATCATTACTTTTCCGTCTTCAATTTAAAAAGTTGGCGAAAGCTCTTCTTCATAATGTATTACCGCACATTTGAGTGGCACTGCAACACACAATAATCTTTAAGTAAGTCATGAGTATTCAACGTCTTGCTATTACCAGCCTAAGTCGCACTCGCACTTAAGAATAACAAGCAAAAAATAAAAAACGAAAAGAGTATGACATTACCATCACCGTAGGATTCCGTATACTTCGATCAACATATATATTATCTGTGTAGTCGGTAAAACAGAGAAGTAAAACCAATGTAAGAATCTCAATATATTGTTGCATTTTTTCTTGACTGCTTGTCAAGAAAAAATGCAACAATATATTGCGCCGACTTGTGCTAAATTAAACTGGACGTTTCTACGTCGATGCACAGATGTTTTGACTTCCAAATAATATTGATAGTGGAGCGCTAGTCGTGCACACTTGTGAAATGTATTGAAAAAATAAGATGGCCTGGTTAGTTCGATTGTTACCAAGAACAAAAATAAAAATAAATTACAGAGTAAACATGTAACAAAGTAGGCGAAGTTTACCTGACATGTGTGTTACTGTATCGAAAACGTGTGACTCTGAGTCATAACCTTTATTACATAAAATAAAACGACATAAAATATATTATTTCTTGGAACTATTTCGTTTGAGGATCAGGTAATTGAACGCATGTATTTCACTGTGTGCTCACTGTATGAGTGGACAAAACAAAAGGCTCGATTTTCACAATTTATCCACGGAACTCTAAAAAGTATCACAAGTATTCACGAGCCTTTTTCTCGTAAGACGTTTCTCACTTATTCTTTTGGGGTTACACCGTCACTGGCGGAGGCTGCGCGCTCATCATTTGCATCCAAATAGCTCCTATAAATTCGCTACCCGAATTTTCACCATTCTCTCGGTTCCTTGGGGGCAATTAAATACTTTTTTCTCGTACAGTTCGGGCCGCGCGATTTTTCGGTGTGAATAAATTCAGTGGGCCAGATTGTAGTCAGCGGCAGCTAGCTTCATTAGGTAAATTATTTCGACACGTATTTTTTCTCGCGATATAGATCTTCTGTTATGTAAGTACGATGTTATTGTAGGTCAGTCGGTTTGTAAATTCTGCTGTTATCAGTCTTTATGCGATGCTGCATTATTTCTTTAGCATTTTTCACGATAGTCTGATTTATTAATTTGCGTTTGAACAGTTGAGGATAGTTTTGGTTTATCTTGCACAAAACATCTTGAATACCATGACATTTTCATATACCTGCTGTTGTTTAATATTCTCGTCAAATTCAAGGAGGTAACTATACTAATGAATCCCGACCCGAATCATTTATAAAATAGACATGTGTTTTTTATCTAGCAAATGGAAATCGGTAAGTCTGAGCCACCCGTGTTCCCAGCCCGTCTGATTTTCACCCTATAACGCCGCGTTTACACACACACACACACACACACACACACAAAATCCAAACCTTAGAAAAACTGCGTATATTTGACCAGGTGCCTTAATTTAAATTGTAAATCATTCAAGCCAATCTCCCGAATTTTGACGAGGTTGCAAAACTTGCATGATTTAATCTTCAAAATAAAACCGATATTAAGCCAGTTGATTAACTTCTAAATATTTTATTTCCGCCGATTTATCACTGAGTCGACAATCGAATTATTTCCCATAGATAGATGATTTCTTATAATGGCGTGAGGTAAGAAGTCCGGCCGACTCGCTCCCTATTCAATGGCTCGGAAATGATAAGCGTTTCGAATATTTGAGCTACTTGTATGGGTTGGAAGAGACATGTACCGTTTTATTAGAGTTGTAAATTGTTTGAATGGAATTATTGGAAGAACCGGAATACATTTTATTACTTTTTGTGGGTGGTTCTGTTTGCATTTATAATTATGTTCTGAAAATTCTTGCAATACTTTTTTTTGCTATCCTATTTAGATCTTCTGTTAAAAACAGATTACTACATACTAATTATTTGTTGGACTAGGAGAAAAATCGACAAAATGGACTTGGTGACTTTTAGAACTAATTTATGCTATTAAAAAAAAAAACGAAACGAAACGTTAAAAAAGTATAAAGATACATCTCCAAGTAAATAGAACATAATTTACTAAAACTGCTGCAGTTTATAATTAACAAACCAAGTACCCTTAATGAATAGTTTCAAGAAGATTAATTCCACCATTTAAATATACCCAACGAAGTTAAGCAGAAACTCGCATTAAAAGTTAAAAGTATACTCTTTAACTCAAATAAAATGAACTTACCGCCAGCGTTGCGTTTATTTAGCCGAAATTTGTTCTCATTATGCTGGACTTAATTTTTGTTTTGTTTAAACTATTCGGGCCAACTTGTGTACTAAAACGTGACAGTTCACAGCGAAAATTCACTAAATACAATTCAGATGTCGTGTTAATCTCATTCCACATGAGTAAATTACAAGATCGAGGCGATGCCGCGATGGTGGCTGGCCGTGCGCCAAATGGCCGGCCGCATCAGCAACCACGATTCAACACCGATAATTCTTTCATTCCACGTCCGCGCAGGAACGCCTTAAAAAATATATCGTGTCTTACGCCAGCAATGTATGCGGTGTACAGCCAAATTTTTGCTGACGTCAGGCAGGATAGAGAAATCCGTTTCGGTACCCGTTTAATACAGTTTTTGATGATTGTGTATCGAATGTGCAGGACTTTATGTTTTAGAAATTTTATTGTTTTTGCTTTTAAAAGAGATTTTGTTAAAGATATCTATTCTCATCCCAAGTTTTGTTAAACATGAGAGTGCCTATCCAATAAAAGACATTACATACATAAAAAACCCATATTATTATCCAGATGTGCTGCTCACAAATACATAACAGACATAGCTTTTATTATTATTATTTTTAAATGGTGACAGCCCTATTCCACCATTGATTTTTCTATCCAAACGCAACACAACTGCCGCAGTCTCACCTTTACAATCCATAAGCGAAACACCTTAGAGATTTTTAAATAATTTTACAGCAATGTCAGTGAAATAACAAACAGAAAATAGGTCTGGTTAGATAGCACTAACGACATAAGTACGTAATATGGTCGTCAAGACTAATAAACAGCCAGCCAGAAATGCCATGTATAATCCGAACGGTCTATCCATCATACAAAACAATATTTGCCTTCCAAACCGCATTAAAGCAAAGCCAGCAGCGTTCTGCCAATGTGATATACGGGCAGATTATTCAATCAGAATACTGAATGCGACTAGTTGCTACTTTGATTACCTTTTACCTCTTGGTGCTCACGATTCCCTCTCACAGTCAGTTAATATCTCTCTGGAAATATTGACACACAGTATTGGTAAACTTCGAGGACGACTGGCAGATGGGAACCCGGCTACTGATCCCACAGGAGTTAGGTAAATGTCAGTCTAATGTGACATTTAATCTCGAACGTTTGAAAAAGGTTACAAAGAATTATTTTCCAAACCTTACCATTACAAAAATCGGAGTGGCTGTGTAGGTGAATGTTTTAATTAAAAGACTCAAGTAAAAATCTTTTAGCATACGCTTCTTTGTTACCATACCCCTGACAAGTGAGATATTTACTGCACTCTCTCCTAGCAACAAAACACAGCGAATTTTAAAGTGACCGCGGCTATAACAAAAGACTTCTGTCAAGTCCGGAAGGACGGCATCCATCACAATCTAGCGCGTTGTCACGTCCTCCACAATAAGCTTCATGGACACTAGCGTCGCAGCTAAGCGGAAAGGAAAACAACTCCAGGAAATCACGCGCACACTGCGACAGGAAATAATACGAGGAAAGTTCCTTTAATACAAGCGTACGAAGGTAAAACAAAGAAAGGTTGGTACGATTTTTAAGGGTTATTAGAAAAGAATTTACCGGGACATGCTGTAAGCCCCCTCGTACATACCTTATGCCACGTGTTAATAATGTTACTGTCAAACTGCTCCTAGCTTTGATATGGGTCAAAAAGGTTTCAATAGCGTCTCCCTCGCGGAACCCGCAGCACTATTTCACCTGAAATGTGTAGAGAAAACATTGGACCAATATGTTTTTTATGGCGAAAAAAAGTGAAACTAGAAGAATTGGTTGGAGCTACGAGTAACAGTGCGCATGTACGCATGTACGCTCGGTACTAGGATTTTATTGGGAACTAACTTTTACTGAGGATTAGAACGAATGTTACGTTACAAAGTCATTGGGAAAAAGATTTCCAAGGGAGAAAAAAATATTCAGCAGTATTTTTATTTTAGGTTGCCTTTTTATTTCTAAAGATTAGATAATTCTGAGAATAATATAATTCCCAACTTTATCCGACTAGAACAAAAGATTTCAATATAGGTAGGTATATTTTTTATGAAAACGCTACATCATCCTTTTGATTCCTAACGAGCTAAGCAAAGTTTTAAGTAGTCCCCAGGCACTACTTGAATTCGCATTTGGAATACAAAGATAGGTAAAAGATATTAAAATTCCAGCAGGTTAAATCCTTTTTTTTTTGGCTCAACTTTTTCAACATTTCTGAAGATACGCAGTGGGTAACCGATCTGGCCAGAATAATATTTTTTTTTTCATTCAGGTAATGTGTGCCTTATCCGGTTACTTTTCTGTAGTTCTACGTTCTATTTACATTGGTTTCTTTTAACACCAAAGGTAACTTTATACAGCCTAACGATAAAACGTCAAGTACACATATAAAATAGTTTTAACGACGACGTTCGCGAGAAATACTTTCTATTCAGCTTTGTTTGTTGGTCTTTCACAAAAACAGATTTCTTTAATAGTCTACAGACCTTTGTCTTGATGTCTTTCTAAGAGTCAAAAGATCATTTAAAGAATCGTTTTGTAAATTATCTATTTAGTTTAATTCGGTTTTTAAAGCGAAGTAGTTTGATTGATGTTTCAGGAAAATGTTTTTAAAATAAAATTTTATCTAACACACGGTTCAACAGAGGTCAAAGAGCTCTTCTGATAGTTAAAGGTAATGCAGATGTCTTTGGAATCACATTATATTTAAAACTAGCTGTTGCCCGTGGTCTTTGCCCGCGTGAAATTTCTTTTTATTAACTTTTTTTATAATAATTTCACACGGACGGCTGTCGCGGACAACTGCTAGTTATTATAATGAATATTACTTCAATAAAATATTAATGAAAATTTCTCCTATATCGTGGGTAAGAAATCCGATTAAAATAGGGATTTCAATCGGATTTCTTACCCACGATATAGGAGAAATTTTAAGTGTATGGCAATGTTTAAAAAAAAAATTGCTGCATCAGCCATTGGGGCTTACCCCAATATTCCACAGCCATTTTTAGCTAATGAATTGATGAATTTTCTAATTTACACATTGCCGGCCAAACTTACATTTTTGACAGGAAGCTACACATTCACCAACAAAAAGTATTTTGTGGGACAGAACTATGGTGTTCAAAGATATATAATAAAGAAAACGTTCAACCGTCCTCTGACCCGTAACAAGAGCTTCGCTTTGTATTTCGCAAGCTACGGGTACTCCTCATGGGTTTCGGTAATATTTTGATCGCTCGGTAACTGAGCAAATAATAATATGGTCTGTTTCATTTTACTCTGGGGATTGAAATAGGTATATAATATGGATAGCCAGTTAAAATAATATTTCTTTATCTTCGTACATTTAAGTAAGGGATGATATCAGAGTGTACACCTACCTTTTGTTTTTTTTGGAGGGTGGGAAATCATCAAATGACTCCCCCGGCTCTGGGCAGAGCGGTAGGGAGTGCCAGACTTCTACTGATTAAAAACCACCCATGTTCCTTCTCAGCCTTTTGTGTCGAGGCAGCGGTATCTCTATCGAACAACCCGCAGCCAGGGTACACCTATCTTAAGCTCGCCGTCCGTCCGTCTTATGACGACGACAGGCCGTGTCGACGGCGCGTTCGTGTTCCACGCGCGCCTCAAAGAGATGTCAGCAACATGGAAGGGGCCCGCAAGGGCCGACGCCTGTCGAGGCTGCAGGTTGTCCGCAAGGGATACCGAGGCCTCGACATGAAGGGCGAAGAAGGAACATGGGTGGTTTTTAGTCAGTAGAAGTCTGACACTCCCTTTCGCTCTGCCCAAGAGCGGGAGGGGTTATTTGATGATTTCCCACCCCCCCAAAAAAAAAAAAAAAAGGGTACACCTATCTTATGTTGCTTTTTTTTGAATTATCTTATGTATGGTTTGATGATTTGCATACGGTTTCATCTATTGATGTTTCATAAACAGTTTACTAAAAAAATTTAATTCTTGCTTTAAAATTAATTATTAGGTTATTTGTTTAAATTCACTATAAGTAGGTCAAGTATTCACCCAAGTCACGGTTATTAGGATATTCTTTTTTTTGTATTTTACTGAATTTGATGCACATTTTTATCCGGTAAGCAGCGAAAGTCAACGTGAAACGAAAAATAATAATATTTAGCCTTTGCCTCTGTTTCCTTAAGCCTCTGTTTCTTCTGCATCTTGTACAAGACGACAAAAGTTAATAAAGATGAACTCATGTATACAGAGATATATTGCAAACATGAGACATTGTCTAGTTCAGCAATATCATAAGCGAGACTGTTTACTTAGGAGCTACTTGCTGCAATAGTGGTGGGCAACGAGGTACCAAGACAATCGGATAAACTATTGTAATAATTATTATGAAGTCAAAATCAAAATCAAAGGTCATTTATTCAAACTAGGCTGATAATCAGCACTTTTTGAACGTCAAAATTTACGTTACTTTACTTATTTACATGTGACAGTCCCCCAAAACGCCCGCCCACCCTTCGACACTTTCTAGTGTTTTTGCTGGAAAGAAGAAGTGGCGGAACAAACTCCCCAGCAACACATCTATCTGTTTGGTTAGAAGAACCAGACTCGATTTAATAGTAAGGTGTAAGTTAATATTACGATTGACTACAATCAATAATACACTTCTGGACACATCTATTGGCCCACCTTAGAGTTTAGGTTTCGATGGCCCCTACCGAAATATGATTGCTAGATTGAACAAAAACTGTTAATGCAGTTTTAAACCTGATACATTTTACCATCTTTTTCGATCGTATTGTTTTAAATTTGAATTCAGAATACCATACGACATGGAGCTACGCCTAACAAGTCGGATATGCGCCTTGTTAAAGGCAATTGATTTTTGAATAAAAAACATGTTTTATCAAATAAAGGTTTAATTTAATAACGCGTGTTGCCTCCATGGGCATCTACCACAGCTCTCATACGATTAGGCATAGAGTTTATCAACCGCTCTATGAAATTTTGAGGGATCATCTCCCATTCCTCTTCTATGGCAGTTTTCAACTCCTGCATCGTCTGGGCAACTGGCTGACGAGTCCTAACACGTCTTTTTAGCTCGTCCCACATGTGCTCAAAGGGGTTCATGTCTGGGCTTCTGGCTGGCCAGTCCATAACTGTGATGTTCACATCCCGAAGATATTCCCTGACGATGCCGGCCGCATGGGCTCTTGCATTATCATGCATAAAAAGGAAAATTGGGCCCACATAGTCCGCGTATGGTATCACGTGAGGTTCTAAGCACTCACGAATGTACCTTTCAGCATTTAATGTTGGCAGCCGTGATCCTGTAACAACCTCAAGTTGAGTTTTGCCGCTCGCGGATATACCGCCCCAGACAGTCCATGAGCCACCGCCATAAGCAACCCTCTCTTCAAAGCAGCATTGTGCGAAACGCTCTTCCTTACGTCGGTAGACCTTCTTCCTTCCATCATTGCCATGTAACACAATTTTAGACTCATCAGAAAAGAGTACACGGCACCAATCTTGCTGTGTCCAAATGACTGCGTGCGAAATGAAGGCGCGCTGTTCGGTGGGCTCGCGTTAGTTTTGGCCCATTAGCTGGCTTGTGTGGTACCATATCGCGTTCTTTTAACCTTCTCCGAACAGTTCGAGCGCTCACAGATACTCCGTGGAAGTCGCGAAGTTGGTTTTGTATCTCAATGGAGGTAAGGTGACGATTTCTCAAGCTGGTCGTCACGATGAATCGATCCTGCCTTTCAGTTGTGACCCGAGATCGTGGCCTTCCTTGGCGACGAACAAAGCCGCCAGTCTCTAGGTACCTCCGATAAACATTTCGGACCGCAGATCGACTTAAATTAAGTTGAGCACTCACGTTTCTTTGGCTGTGTCCGGCCTGAATAAGTGCCACAGCTTGGGCGGCAACTTCAGGTGAAGTATCCATAGATTATTGATAGAACCTCACCTTAATGTTAAGAATAAGTAATGTTGCAAAACCAAAGATATCAATCACTTTTTCAAGAATTAAATCCAAGTAAACCAATAAAACCAAGTTTTCTTAGTATTCGATTGTTTGATATCAACAAACAGGCTCCAAATTGTCAAAAGACTATTGAATGAAATTGTGAATGTGCCAGGTTCAAAACTGCATAAAAACTTTTTGCTCGACCTAATATAAAATTTTAGCTAGGACCAAACGAAACTGAAAATACAAGGTGGGCCAATAGATGTGTCCAGAAGTGTAAAAAAGTATATAAAAATAAAACTTAGAAAAGACATAACATACTCGTATCAGTAAACTAATTTTGGAGAAATAACATAAATCAACATCTGCCTAGCCTTTTCCCAACTATGTTGGGGTCGGCTTCCAGTCTAACCGGATGCAGCTGAGTACCAGTATTTTACATGGAGCGACTGCCTATCTGACCTCCACAACCCAGTTAATACTAGGTAATACGATACTCTTTGGTAAGACTGGATGTCAGAATTTCAGGTCACTGACTACCTGTAACGACTGCCAAAGATCTATATATGGCAGCCGGGACCAACAGCTTAACGTGCTTTCCGAGGCACGGAGGAAACTCGGTATGTCGGGCAGTCACCCATCCACAGACCGACCTAGGCAAGCACAGCTTTACCTAAAGATCGACCCGAGTGGCAGTTCTTATTAAGCCACGAGCTCCTAGAAAAGAAATATAAAAATAAAACACGGAGAAATAACAAAGCATTTTAGACCCTAAGTCTTTTAGGCTTAGACAAAGTGACATTCTGTAATAGGTGTAAAAATACCATAACCAAGCCGAAAGACACTCTTGTGTTCCCCGTCATTGCGATATTTTTTTTTGTTTAGAACCTTAACTTGGAACCTTTTACTTACGGATATATTGGGACTCAAACTTCCAACTTTTTCAAAAGTAGTTTTTTTTTATTAAAGTTTTTGTATTAAAAATTAAAATATGTTCCAACTTTGGTAATACCTCTTTCCATCATCGCCATCATCATCTTCAACAGCGGTCCACGGCTGGAGGCCTCCCCAGGCTTCCTTAATCGCACGTAACCCAACTCGATTTTTCAGCAGCTCTCTTCTAGTTACTAGCCACCCTGAGAAGATCGTCGCTCCACCAAGCCTGAGGGCGTCCCACCTTATGCATGCCGATTCACGGAACCCACTCATTAACACATCTATCCCAGCAGTTATCGGTTCTACGGCTAAAATGACCGGCCTATTGTCATTTCAGCTTACCTTCATAACCCCTTATTATTAATACGGGAGCCCCGTACTAGGAAGTGGCGACATAGGGACATAGCGTTCAGAAGACTTTGAATTGGATTAGGCACACAATGCCACATTCGCAAAATGACATACTGACGCAAAATGACACATTCTCAAAATGCCATATTCGCAAAATGGCACACTAGCAATCATCATCTGCCTAGCCTTTTCCCAACTATGTTAGGGTCAGCTTCCAGTTTAATCGGATGCAGCTGAATACCAATATTTTACATGGAGCGACTGCCACACTAGCAATGTTTAGTGAATTAATTGGTTTGCTCCAAAATAGGTATGAGTCATCATCTACAGATTCTAGCTATAAATCTTTATAAATACCTACGTAGAATCACTAGGTAGGTAGGTACTAAAAAGTAAATCTCGTTTTAAAATCAGAATCTCGATTTTAAAAACTTAGCTCCACCGATTTAAAGTTTAAACAGTAATTCCGAGTAAAGTCAGTAAAGAATTTTTCCAGTAATTTGGATTCAATTCACTGCAAGTAAAGGATGGCAATAAATAAACTCCAAATGAGGTTCCAACCCTGGACATAATCCAACGGAGCGGTCTTTTGCCTTTATTTTAATTTAATTTCCATTGCATTGCTGTCTTCTATCCCGTGTTATTTCGAGTACATACTGCAATTACTTCGGAACTTTAAAGTAAAAAGCAGTTAAAAATAATAGAAGGATAAGACTAGGAAGGTAACGTGAACGTTTTCAACACTCAGCTAAGAACCCATAGTTGAAAATCCAAAAATGATCTTTTATTAAGGTTTGCATCATAGGTTTTCACTCCGATATCGCTAAGTGTACCTACGCGGAAACGATCATTAGTGCATTTACTCTTTGTTAAAATCCAATTCATCGATTGATATCGTGTAATTTATAGGTGGCGTTTGTTTTAGAGTAAATGATATACCTACATATTATGTTTTAGCGTAAATAAGAAAGAAAAGACCACAGAAATGATGGATCGACTGTGTTAAGAATGATATGATAAGAAAGGAGGTGTCTCATGAGATGACGAGAAACAGATAGGTTTGGAAGAAGCACCATGTTGCGCCGAGCCTAAATGAATTGGTAGAAGGGCAAGAGAATGATGAAGCGTAAATAGGAGTTAAAAGAAAATTGCCTGGGTATGCGACTGGAAATACTCCAAGAGATTTCAAAGCAAAAAAAACTATTAAATTCAGTAAAAATCGAGTTACAAACAAGAACATCGTCTAACACAAAGTATTGTCTGCACTGTCTTCGACTGTTATTTATAGAATATCTCAGCACCGGTTTATCTATTGCAGTTTCAATTTCTTAAGTTTTCTCTTCTCTTCAAACAATCACATAACGGTAATGCAATGTTAGATCGTCTAGAAAATGTTTCGCCTTTGCCTCCGTCTGACTAGCTGGTGGACCACTTGGAAATGTTTTAAGTTTTTACCAGTGAATCGGTCTAGTTTGAACGTTGTATGTATACTTTTCTATTACATAAATAACATAGGTAAAAACTAAAAACGAGCCTTTCACGAGCCAATCCAAAAGAAAAATGATCCGCCAACACAAAGCCAAGTCCCGTCGATTAAAAATATGAACCGATTAAACCCGGCACTCGCTAATGGCTTCATAACAAACAAAATTCTCACCCCGAATCCGTTTCAGCCGTGTATTTAACAACTACAATAAAATTCAAAATCAAAGCATTCTCGCTAAACAATAAACCGCGTCCTATAGTGGAATGCGCAATTGAAGTTATAAATTACCCCGTGATCATAAAATGTTAATAAATAATTCACAGTTTAATCGGCGCGTTAATTGCGACTACCGCGTCGCACGGGTTAAATGAATTTTTTCATTTAAAATATCATCGCATGTCGTTTTTATTAATGTGAACCTGTTTTCGCTCCTTCCGGCGAATAATCTCGATTGATGGCCGCTGGTGTATAAAACATAAATAAAAATTTTAATCATCGTGCGGAAAATAAAATTTGTTGTTTCGCCTGCCCGCTGTTATATCGATGCAGTTGCCCGATTTTGATGAGTCTGCTAGGGTTTGTTGTTTTTCGTGTTTTGTTTGTAATATTTTTGGGATCAGGTTCGTAGATTTTTTGTAACACTGGAGGAAAATGTAGGTTAATTAATGTGAGATTTGTTTTACTCCCTCTTTGGTAGTTGAAGAATGAAAACAACATTTTTTTAAGTCACTGAATGATTTTTTTATTGCTTTACTTTATCTACAGCGATGAAAAAAGAATGGTAGAAAACGATAATTGTGTTGTTTTGATAGGTATTAATCCAAGCTACCACCCCTGCACTATGTCGTACGATAAACTGCCACATAAATGTACTGAAAAAACTTTAAACTGCTGCCAATGCTTGAAAATTATCACCACCCTCTCAATTAATCACGCTTTATGCCGCCAAGAACATAATATTACGCATTCACATGTTTATAAAATTCAACCCTGACTTTGCCGCGGTATGAACGATCTCATACTTCGCTTGTTTCACACCTGATTATCTTTAGACCCGGTTCATTGCCTTGGATATAACACTTTAAAACCAGCGCCTTGTTAGCATTATTATTAATTTTAGACTCGTGTGACAGTGTAGGGTCTGGGTGACACTTCATTACTGCTATACTTAGAAGGGTTGTAATGGATGTTAGGGGTTGTATTATGAGTATGTTAGTGCTAAGTGTAATGCATGTTCATGGTTCATGTCTACAGCTGGTGTTTAGCTGAATGTGGTCGTGCTTGCAATTTATATTATTTTCATCAAGACAAAATAATTAGAATTAAATCGCATGTGACTAATAGAGTGATTAATATAAATGTAGATGGATTGAGAGGGAGAGGAAAACCGCAGAAAAGGTGGATGGAGTGTGTGAGAACTGTTATGAAAAAAATGTCATGAAACCTGGTACCTCAAAGTGTCACGTTAACGAGATATTTGAAGGTAAAGATCGAAATATGAGTACAATGACCAATTACAATGACAATTACGTATTACCCGGTTACTTAGTTGTAAAGGTCAGATAGAAATTCGTTCCAGATAAATACTGGTAGCCTAACCGGATGCAGCTGGTATCCGGTTAGACTGGAAGCCGGCCCAGACATAGTTTGGAAAAGGATTTAGGTAAAAGACAAGTTATAATATTATGGAAAAATAATGGCAAAACGCTCATTCTGTCTTTAAGAACTCATTTTAACCAAATATACTCCTAAATTTAATTTTCATTTGAAACAAATTACTTTACGGAGACAATGAGCAATAAATTTCACAGGCAGTGACATAACTTATTGTATTTAGTCCACAAAACCTAATTGCCTTTTTGAATGTTACATTCGCAATGACCATAGTAAGCAAGTTTTGGCCAAAATCCAAAATTACGAGCGTAATAATTGCATTCCGTCGAAATGCATTCAAAGTTGAGTAAAATGTGGACATTCGACGCTTTATCTGCGACAGTGTTGTTAGCACAATTAAAAGTTACGAGTTGTTAAAGTCTAATTAAACATTAAGTAGTGCTTTGGGAAATACTAAGGGTAATAGGAGTAAACGATGGTAGTTTGGAAAGATTAGTTTGTCTTTGGAAAGCCAAAACCTACCTTAATTTTTGCATTTTTATTTGGTTTACTGTAGTATTGTTCTAATTTTAAACAAAAAGTACGCTCTGTAAAATATTAAAATAACAAAATGACGGAATCAATGCGTTAGCTCATTATGAGTTAGGAGGCTCATCATTAATATATCGAAATCTTTTGATCGAAATTCACATGTTGTTCTATTTTCGGGTTAGGGATACTGAAAGGACCTTTGACTGTTGTCTTTGAGTAATGGGTAAAAATAGAGGACTTGAAGTTTTTTAACTATTGCATAGCTTCTATCGCGGGCCTTGAGCGTGGGGACCGAATCCAGAAATTCCGTAACGAAAATAAAAACCTAACGAACTGACACTTGACAAATTGACACTTGACAATTTCTTGAAATCAAAAATTGTGAGTTGCCTGTATTTAAAACGGCCTGTATTATTCAGTCAAAAACTTCCTCAAAGAATTTCTGTGAGCGTGTTAATTAATTTTATAAGCGTAAGATAAGATACTATTAATAGAAATT
The DNA here is from genome assembly GCA_949774965.1 of Diarsia brunnea. Classification (NCBI taxonomy): domain Eukaryota; kingdom Metazoa; phylum Arthropoda; class Insecta; order Lepidoptera; family Noctuidae; genus Diarsia; species Diarsia brunnea. The sequence goes on along the minus strand of OX459008.1, from coordinate 8,462,430 downwards.
ATCAATAAATTACATTATTTGAGCTAACATATTAATAAAAATAAATTTAATTATATAAATCAAATGTAACCTTCATAGCTCTAACCACTAAGAAAAACTATGACACAAAATAAAAGAAAAAGTAAATGACATCTTGACAACTGACGTAATGTCAGATGAAAAGTAAACATTGAAAAATTATTAGATTTAATATTTTAAAACAGCAAAATCAAAGTTAATAAATCGAATAAGATCGATTATAAGGCTGCCAACAAAAATAGTTGTCGCCAAGGCGCGACATGAGACGTAAAAGGACATTTTATAAAAGATGAGGATGATTAGTAAAAGTGTAAGTATAAATACTATATTTAAATACTGCATTAATAAAATAAATAAATAATTATAATTGCATAAGTTGATAAAAAATGCTATGCAATAGCTTTACCGCGGCAGTCTCCGAGTGCCACACGTCTTTTTTTTTTTATGGCACAGTGCGATAGACGTTCGTATGTTTCCGTAGAGCTTTATATTCTTTTTCCTCTGTTTTGTTTGGTCGTACAGCAATTAGTGGTATGATAATATGAACATATATTTTTATATTCGGAATACCTTTATTATAAACTTTATCCAAAGCTTAAAACATTAAATTTTGACGAGATTCTTCAAAATTAGTGATCTGTTTAATGATCATATCTTTCTGGTGTTGTACAATATTATTACGAATAGCTGCAACACGTTTTATTCTAATTATACTTATATTTAATAAGCAAAAAATGTTATCGTGCTTTTGATTTTAAATACTTACATTTCTAAGAACAAAAAAAAAGCCAATTAAGGTTTTTTCTTTGTTCATAAATTATTAAAGGTATCCAATTAAATACAATGACTTCCAAAACTTTTGATATTCGACCGTTCAAATTAAGTTTACCAAAACCTCGAATTGCCCGAATTCAATTCGCATCGGATATCTAAAAAGCTCTAAATTCGCAAAGCAATACAATCTAATAGTCAAAGCTGCACTACTGAAAGCAAACACCAAATTGCTCGCTAACTTGAGATTACATGCCGTGTCGCTGGAACAACCCCCCCCCCCCTACCCCCTCCCTAGAACCGGGCTCGTGTTACTAAAGCTACAGAAAAACTAACAAAGCTGGCCCGATTCTGTTCCTGGCTTGTAATGTTTATCTTTTTAAAGATGTTTTTTCTTTTCTCTGTAACTGAAGTGCCTACTTCTAATTGTAACAAGAACCATCGCTACTACGATCTTCCTCCGCATTTTTTCGGTCGGCTAAGACAAGGCTGTTACGTAAATCACGCCTCCAATCTTCCACTTCGATACCCTCAATGGTATTCATAAATAAAATTAAAACTCATCCAGTGAATTTATTAAATATTTTTCTTTTGAATTCTACGGAGAATGAATTTAAGTGAAGCATTTCGAACCCTGGGGATGCACTGTAAGAATTCTTCAAGTAATTTGGATTCTATTCACAACAGGCGAGCTAGCGTCGAAAGGCGAGGCGGGCCAAATGAACCAGCTCGCCTGCATTAAGCCAACAGTACCTCTTATTGAAATTTTCCGGCTAAAGCTTGGGCTTGACCGCGGATTGTTGAAATATATTATAATTATTTACCCATGCCACGTTATAAAGTATTTTATAATGTAACAGTTTCTTATACAATAATTAACAGATAAGATGAAAGGAACATAAAATAATTTAGTAATATATAGGTTTAGTGTGACCTAGGTGATATTATAGTATCTCCTAGGTGAAATGAGGATACTACTTTAATCGTTTAGTTGTTTTTATATTAGTTTAGGACACTAAACTAATATAAACATGTATCAAATGTAGCCGTAGGTTATTCAGTGAGTTAAAAACTAAATGTATGAACTCGAAATCTGTTTTTCCAAGGTTTTTCAATTATTTAATAATAACATAAAAAATCACTTCACGTTTTTGAGGTCTACATTAAACATCATCTCTTTCTGCGCATCTGTACGTCACGTAATTTGTCTAAACATGAATATATCAAAATAACCCCTTTTATAACTGAAAAATATGGAACAACATTGTTGATATTTCATACTCCTTCCAGACTTATCGCCTGTAACATTTTTAATAAAATAAGAAGTTTCATGGCCGACGTTAAAGATGTTACAGCTTCCTCATCTCACGTTACCGTAGCGATAACTGTTGAGGTTAATTAACTTCAAAATTGAAAATAATAAATTATTGTAACAAGAACCTCTAATTAATGTCTGATAGCTATTACTGTTGTTCAAGGGTTATTGTTGTGCCGTCGGGGCTGCGGGTTGTAAAGAGAAAGAGATACCGCGGCCTCGACATAAAAAACTAAGAACATGGGTGGTTTTTAGTCAGTAGAAGTTATAGTATTTATTGAGACATTCAACAAAAATAGTTGGCGCTTTGGCGACAACTATTTTTGTTGGCAGTCTTATAATCGATCTTATTCGATTCATTAACGTTGTTTTTACTGTTTTAAAATATTAAATCTTATAATTTTTCATTGTTTACTTTTCGTGTGACATAACGTCAGTTGTCAATATGTCATTTACTTTTTCTTTTAATTTGTGTCATAGTTTTTCTTAGTGGTTAGAACTATGAAGGTTACATTTGATTTATATAATTTAATTCATTTTTATTAATATATTAGCTCAAATAATGTAATTTATTGATAATTTCTATTTACTGTAACTTATCTCACGCTTATAAAATTAATTAACACGCTCACAGAAATTCTTTGAGGAAGTTTTTGACTGAATAATACAGGCCGTTTTAAATACAGGCAACTCACAATTTTTGATTTCAAGAACTTAAATTCTGGAAAGAATTAAAAGACAATTGGGTAAAAAAAAAGGAGAGATGGTTTTATAAAAAGGGATTTCTGAAGGATGCCCGCCAGTTGAGATCTGGTTTCTGAAGAGGAATCATCACGTCTACAAGTTATTATCTGAGTTCTTAACAAGAACCATCGCGAAGTACCTCCAAAGTATCCTCCGGGCCTCCCTAAAGGAGTCGCCCGTGATCCTCGCGACGCGAAGTACCTCCAACGTATCCTCCGGGCCTCCCTAAAGGAGTCGCCCGTGATCCTCGCGACGCGAAGTACCTCCAACGTATTCTCCGGGCCTCCCTAAAGGACTTGCCCGTAATCTGCTGGCCAGCCTTCGAGATTTACCTACCCTGGAGCTGTTTTATTCTGTGCAAAGCGTGAGTTAGGAAGGTTCGTGTTTTTATAGATTTATTTGTATTTTTTACCTCTTACCTCTAAATTAAATTCAATTGTTAAATTACTTACCCTCTTTTACTTGTTAGGGGTAAGTAACACGACAGTTTGGCGCCCAACGTAAAATCAAGACTAGATCTCACTCATTCACTCTCTAAATTCTAAAAAAACTTACACAAGCAATCAAATTTGGTATATAATTATTTTTCATCATAATTCATCACTTCATCAATCTTTACTACTTTACTTAATACTAAACATACATTTATACTACACCCCCACACACATTCCTGTTACCTCTGGTAATTGGCATCCTTTCGGCCTCTTGGATGTGATAATCCACTTGTGGACACTGCCAAGGTTGGAGATTGGTTACTATACGACGACTATTGGACAATATCTCGTAGTCGTTTCTCATTATACTTAATACTTTACCAAAACATCACTACACTGCATCCCACAGACTTGCACACATTCCATTATCGAAAGATAATGTGCACCCTTTCGGCCTCTTGGATGTGATAACCACTTGTGGGCACTGCCAAGGTTGGAGATTGGATACTTTACGACAGCCGCAGGACAATATCCTGTGGTCGTTTATACAAATCTATATATATTTATATAATACTTATTACAAATACTTATCATTATATCGGATCCTCTAGTCCTCTTAAACTCTCTTTTCTTCAACTCTTGAGTCCTCCTCTTAAACAATTATATTGAACTACGTTTAGTGTCGTGGGCTCTTGAACTTTTATAGATACTGGGTCAATACAAAGTATAGAGACTGTTAGTAGGCTATTTTAGATTCCTCCTTCAGAACTTAACTCTTACTCTTTGTCCCTCCTCAGCCCTCCCTTACCCTCTTAAACTCTTTCACTCTCTTACCCTCTTAAACTCTTTCACCCCCTTACCCTCTTAAACTCTTTCACTCTCTTACCCTCTTAAACTCTTTCACTCCCTTACCCTCTTAAACTCTTTCACTCTCTTATCCTCTTAAACTCCTTCACTCCCTTACCCTCTTAAACTCCTTCACTCCCTTACCCTCTTAAACTCTTTCACTCTCTTACCCTCTTAAACTCTTTCACTCTCTTACCCTCTTAAACTCTTTCACTCTCTTACCCTCTTAAACTCTTTCACTCCCTTACCCTCTTAAACTCTTTCACTCCCTTACCCTCTTAAACTCCTTCACTCCCTTACCCTCTTATAAACTCTTTCACTCCCTTACCCTCTTAAAACTCTTTCACTCCCTTACCCTCTTAAACTCTTTCACTCTCTTACCCTCTTAAACTCTTTCACTCCCTTACCCTCTTAAACTCTTTCACTCCCTTACCCTCTTAAACTCTTTCACTCCCTTACCCTCTTAAACTCTTTCCCTCCCTTACCCTCTTAAACTCTTTCCCTCCCTTACCCTCTTAAACTCTTTCCCTCCCTTACCCTCTTAAACTCTTTCACTCCCTTACCCTCTTAAACTCTTTCACTCTCTTACCCTCTTAAACTCTTTCACTCTTTTACCCTCTTAAACTCTTTATTATTTTTTCTAAATATTTTTTTTTTTCATATATACACATGACTCATCTCTTTTTTCTTTCCCTCTTCTAAAATAGAGTTCCTTTTCGGCTTATTAAAACTCTATTTATTTTCTAATTCATTCATCGGTTCTTAAACCATTATAAGATTATTTTTAATCTTTCTTTATATATTACCTAACCTTCGTTTCAACTAACTCTACAAGTTAGTATGAATCTTGTTTCTAACTATTAACTCTAAAAGTTGATAGGAGCTGCCCTTGACGTTTTACTCGGAGCATACCGACTACTATTGCGGGAGCTGCCCTGACGTTAACTCGGAGTTTACCGAGTGCGGTGTTGTTATTTATCAACTAAAGTTGACTAGGAGCGGATTACAACTCCTTTAAAAATAAGCCTTTGTTAAAAAATTTTTTACTTCAAGTTATTAATGGGTTTTAGACGAGAGCGGATTACAACTCCGAAAATAAGCCTTAAAGTTATTAACTTATCAGGTTGCGTAGTGATCATTGAATGTGAATCCTACCTGACCTAACTTCGTAAGATGTCGGTGTATTTGAATGAAGTATGTACGTTTTGTGAATGCTGTTATACTTTAACCTTACAAAATTTTTGTTCTAGACCAAAAATTTTCTCGGGGTCGTTGGGGAAATATAGTATTTATTGAGATTTATACTTACACTTTTACTAATCATCCTCATCTTTCATAAAATGTCCTTTTTACGTCTCATTTCGCGCTTTGGCGATAACTATTTTTGTTGGCAGTCTTATAATCGATCTTATTCGATTCATTAACGTTGTTTTTACTGTTTTAAAATATTAAATCTTATAATTTTTCATTGTTTACTTTTCGTGTGACATAACGTCAGTTGTCAATATGTCATTTACTTTTTCTTTTAATTTGTGTCATAGTTTTTCTTAGTGGTTAGAACTATGAAGGTTACATTTGATTTATATAATTTAATTCATTTTTATTAATATATTAGCTCAAATAATGTAATTTATTGATAATTTCTATTTACTGTAACTTATCTCACGCTTATAAAATTAATTAACACGCTCACAGAAATTCTTTGAGGAAGTTTTTGACTGAATAATACAGGCCGTTTTAAATACAGGCAACTCACAATTTTTGATTTCAAGAACTTAAATTCTGGAAAGAATTAAAAGACAATTGGGTAAAAAAAAAGGAGAGATGGTTTTATAAAAAGGGATTTCTGAAGGATGCCCGCCAGTTGAGATCTGGTTTCTGAAGAGGAATCATCACGTCTACAAGTTATTATCTGAGTTCTTAACAAGAACCATCGCGAAGTACCTCCAAAGTATCCTCCGGGCCTCCCTAAAGGAGTCGCCCGTGATCCTCGCGACGCGAAGTACCTCCAACGTATCCTCCGGGCCTCCCTAAAGGAGTCGCCCGTGATCCTCGCGACGCGAAGTACCTCCAACGTATTCTCCGGGCCTCCCTAAAGGACTTGCCCGTAATCTGCTGGCCAGCCTTCGAGATTTACCTACCCTGGAGCTGTTTTATTCTGTGCAAAGCGTGAGTTAGGAAGGTTCGTGTTTTTATAGATTTATTTGTATTTTTTACCTCTTACCTCTAAATTAAATTCAATTGTTAAATTACTTACCCTCTTTTACTTGTTAGGGGTAAGTAACACGACAAAGTCTGACACTCCCTAGCGCTCTGCCCAGAGCGGGAGGAATAATTTGAGGATTTCCCACCACCCATAAAAAAGGGTTATTGTTGTGGTTGAAATTCAGTACCTACAATGAAATTAGTTTAAACTTCCAAAACTTTGAAGACATGACATGACTGGTATCGTTATTAAATAAAAATAAAGTATGATTTTCACGTATCATGGCCATTTGTGTGCTTTGACTCAGTTTTACGCTGCTTTGAAAATTCATTACTAATGAAACTTTACAGTCACGTAGAACTGAAGTTTCACTGGATAATTAAGTTTGACCTGGTATAATATTACGTTTAGAAAAAATCTTCATGTAGTATCACAAGAGCCCTTCATAAATATTTATGATAAACTTTTCATAGACCTATTTATCATTTTTATGTACTAGATTTATATATTCTCCTTTCAGCTTTATATTGTTGTGTCAATGGCGTAAATAGGTATTGTGAGTACCAACACATTCTGTTCTGAAATCAGATATATGACCATGAAGTCCAAACCGATACGGTCTGGTGCGGATTTTATTACTAAGATCAGAATTCCTTGTGGTAAAATTACGTGACAGTAGCTATGTATTGATTTTATCTAGTTTTATGTGAAGGAATTCTTTAAATTCATCGCATTATCATTGCACCAGACCACGTAGATCGAAATCGTCTCGTTGTAAAACTGCTTCTACGTTCTTCAGTCATATAAGCAATGTATGTATTTAATTAATACAACTTTCAGCAGTCAAACTTGGGCATTGTGAGCTTATTACCAAGTCTAAGCTGTCTGTTTGTCTGTCAAAACAACTATCTTATTAATCGTAACATGTAACCAGTTGAAAACATAATAATTGTAAATACTAAAATACTTTTAGTGCAACACACACTTGACCGCCTTTCTATGATAACGAAGTTCACAATACCATTCACCCAGTCAAAGTAGAAGCTATCACGGATACCAGACCTATTTCTAGCAGACCAACAATTTTACTTTTTAGAATTAGTCACATACAACCAATAAATTGGGGTTATAAAACTGCGCTTTATGTGTACACAGAAAACATTACAAAGCCATTTATTTCTGGTGCCAACCGATTATAAAAACAAACACCGCGGTTACCCAACTCTTATAAATAAATACTAAACAACGTAAAAGTAGGGAATAATTGTTAGCAAAGCGGCGACAAAATGCAAAAATCCCAGCAGTATTGCTCGAATAAATGTAAACAATCTGTATGCAAATCACGCGGGAATGTCGCACGCGCACGATAATGTCACGTCGCCGCGTCGAGTTGCCGTCGCCGTCGCGGGCTTTCGGTGGTTCCGTACCTCTTTTTTCCTGCCAGCGGTTCCGGATTCTTTTGTTTATCTATAAACGTTTCTGTGCGAACATTAAATTTGACCTTTCTCAAGTTCGGGGCGGTGAAGGAATTTTATTTCTACGCTCCGTGTTTCAGCGAATTCTCGGCCTGCGAGATAAGGGTGACTTCGGAATGTTTGTTCCCTTCAAGGGCACGTTAACCTTCCGGGAACGTAGGGTACTCGGACTTCTAAGATTATTATCAATCAAATAGTTGCGGTAGAAACCCGCTAAAGCTACCTACATGAAAATATACTCACATTTGATACACTGATATACTTTTATCTATCATATAAAATATGTTTTATAGCAGGCGTTTTTTTTTTATATACCATAACTCTAGAGTATGAATGAGACCGTATCAAAGAATCAACTGGCATATGAATTTTTTTTCGAAGCCCCCGAAAACTGGCTCTTATCGCACTACGATTAGGTTCAACACACAATTTCACACTCATATTTTTTTTCTTTTTTGTTCATGTTGGGGAAGATGGACCTGAGCACCAGGGCAGATTGGAAAATAGCAACAGAAGCTGGAGAATGTTGGTTTGAAAATCAGCAAAAGTAAAACTGAATACAATTTGTTCTGCGATTTCGGCGGTCAACAACATGCGACTTCCGGATTCCACTTAGACTCAGGGGAAGATTTATATAACCATGCAGGTTAGACCTGCTATCGTGTATGGAGCAGAATGTTGGATAACAAAAGGGATTACTGAAAGGCAATTGCATGTGGCTGATATAAAAATAATAAGGGGGATGTGTGGTGTAACGCGAATGGATAAAATAAGGAATGAGTACATAAAAGGAAGTCTAACTGCGGTACTCAAAGATATTTAATGATTATTTAAGCCGTCACTTAGTAAAGATTTGACATACTTTTGTATGACAAAACTGTCAAAACCTTTACTAAGTGATGGCTTAAGTAATCATTAAAGCTCTCTGAGTGCGACAGTGAGACTCGCGCTGGTGGCTAAAAATTGTGTGGTAATCGGTTATCGGACCAACGGTAGCCCAGTGGTGACGGCCCCGACTTACGAACAGTAAGTCGTGGCTTGAAACCCAGGCAGGCGCATTACTTTGAGTAATTTATTTCATCACTACAGCTCTTAAAACGGTGAAGCAAGACGTCTTAGAACCAACCATTCAAAGACAACTGTCATCTACCAACACGCACTGGGTGGCCCATCCTTCTCCAAGGGAGGAGGCCTGAGTCCCTGCAGTGGGAACATTATAGGCTAATGATGATGAGAGGGCTATAACAGTACAAGAATATCAAAGAAGCGATGGATGGACTGTGTGTGAAGGAGGCCAGATAGAAGGTGACTGCTGAGATGACGAGTAATAATGTAATATGGAAGAAGAAGACATGCTGCTCCGACCCTAATTAAATTGCATTTATCAATAAAACTTAGATATCAACACACACCGAGAGGCTTGATGAAATCTTCGAAAGTTCTATGCATATTATATTTGAGCTAAATGTTCTAGGAGGTTTTTATTATTTTTACTTAAAACATATAACTATAAGGTTATGGGATATATAAAAAACACATTGTATATCATCCGCTCCGATAAAATGATCGTTGCAAAAACCTATACTACTGATGAGCAAAAAAGAAACCTATACACGGAATTTATTTGTCAAGTAATATTTCTTTGTAGGAAAAACCCGGATAATCGTTAATGCTCTGCCTCGGGCGAAATCCCTTGTATAGATTGCGGTATCACCATAAATAACTGCCTAACTGTTTTTATGGAGGAGAAAATTACTCTTTTCACTCACTGCCTTTATATACAGTGAATTTTTGTTTACGACCCCCAAGTATTATGGATTGACGCGTTGTAAATCTTGCCACGAAAAGATAAAGATAGTTGTACACGAGTGGGTGTGTTTGATAAGTGGTGGCAAATTGATTGTATTATGTGAGATCATGGCCTGTGTAAGTTTTATGGCCTGGACTGGGGGTATGAATATTTTGGCAGTATGATAAACTAGTATTATATATGTAAGCCACGCAAGGCAGTGTTAACAAAACCAGTATAAGCTGATCTAGTATTGCATTGAAAGTTTGTACTACATTAGGCCAGCTTAAGATCTAACTTTTACCATTAAAGTTAGTTCGACTGTAACAATATTCTTCTTCTATTTTTATCATATAATATTTCAGAAATTTCGCCATAACATAAAGGTTGAACCTAAAACCCAAACATTTCCTCAACACAGCTATGTTAAGGCATCGGTTGATATCTGCGATCCCCACCTTTTCCGGGTCCAAGTTGTGAGTCCGCCTTAAGCCTGTGTTGTGGGCAATGTCATTACAAGTGACGTCATTCGGGACTTACCGGTTGATGTCCTCCGAAGTGAGAGGATCAGGTGGTATAAATCAATGTTTGTCTTAATAGATCAAGGGTTTTGGGTTAAGCGATTATGTTTAACAGATATATGAACATGATAAACGCTGTTGTGGTTAAAAAGGAAGATAATTGTATGTGATGTTTATCTTGAAATTGGAATTGTTGGGATAAGGATATTCAGTTAAAGGGCTAAGAAGGAACATGTGTGGTTTTAGTCAGTAGAAGAATGACACTTCCTTCCGCTCCAGCCAGAGCGGAGGAGTCATTTAATGATTTCCCACCCACCAAAATAGAAAAAAACCGTTCCGAACCTCAAAAAGAAAAAACTGAACCCTTATAGGATCACTTTGTTGTCCGTCTGTCTGTCAAGATCCTTTTTCTCAGAAACGCGTGGAGGTATCAAGCTGAAATTCATATCGAATACTCAAGTATACAGTAGACTTATGGAACTGTGAAAAAATCTAACTTCTAAGCCAGCGCAAACGAAAGATATAGCCATTTATACTGCAGACACGCGCAAGGGAATCAAAGCCTACAGGGTACTCTCCGTGAACTCAGAATCTTGAAAGGTACGAAGCAACGTCTTATAGAACAATAAAGGAAAAATTTCGAAAAACATAAATTTTTAGTTACATCATAATAATAAAAATATTTTAAATTTTTCTAAACTTTGTTTGTACGGAACCCTAGGTGCGCGAATCCTGCTCGCACTTGGCCGTTTTTTATTTCCCAAGAGTTTCATGTAATAGCGACTACAATAATTTTATTTCCTCATAATAATTATGGCGATCATCACGGACATCTCTGGTCAAAATATTGAATGTAAAGGTTCTACTAAACCAGTGCGTACAAGTTGAAGGTACTTGGGTGCTTGTTAATAATCACCTCGATGACTACCAAATTCCATGAACACAATATTTTCAAATCATTTCAGACGCATTGGTCTGGCCAGACGTTTAAATATGAACCTGGAGCAAACAATAGAGTACAGACAAACTTCTATCAAACAACTATTCAAAGTACTCGCTGCATTAAGCGAGTATGCGGGCTTGCAATCTATCCAAATTGTTGAGCGCTGCAAACCAACTAATATTTATGCTGCACAGTGCTGGAACCAATCAAAATCAATAACTATTCCGTATGTGCGTAATTTTCTCAAGCCGAGTATGGATAATATGAAGTTACTCCGTTACTAGTTTGGATTTTGATAACCCAGTATTCAGTTCGGAATGGAAGTTGGTGTTATTTTAATTCTGTTTTCAATTTATCTGGAACGTTCGATAGGATTCACTTGTTTTCGTTGATGTTGTAGTCTGAATATTATGTTATAGATCAAGATGAAAAGATATGGAAGCGGAAGACATGCTGCGCCGACCCGAAATAAAAAAAAATGTTTATTTCAATTACATAGAGTTTTAACAAACACGATTTGGAGGTCATCTTTTAAGCAAGGAGATGCAAAAAAAAAATAATAATAATAATTATTTAATTGAATTGAATTGAGATAAGGGCAGGAGAATTATGAAATCACGAAGATCAAACTGGGGGATTGGTAGCTATTTTCAGTTTGTAGTTGACACTCCTAGAGATAGTTTTGGAGTCTTATGATAAAATATGCAAATAAGTACTTACTCACCCTCTTTTTTTTACCACTCTTGGGCAGAGCGAAAGGGAGTGTCAGACTTCTACTGACTAAAAACCACCCATGTTCCTTCTTAGCCCTTGCGCCTAAGCCGCGGTATCTCTTTCGAACAACCCGCAGCCCCAACGGGCACTTACTCACCCTCTGACTTATCTATTTAAGCAACTTTTATTCTAACACAGACCTAGACATTTCAGTCTTCGTGTTAAAAAAGCCCGATAAACTATCGGATTTTTTTATCGACACTATTGAATATATACCTTCACCCAAAGACGTAGGTACTATAGTTGCTATTTCAGAAGTGTTCACAGAATTCTGCTCTGACTTTGTGGGTACTAGGTCCATGTGAGGGGATTATACGCTGAGTGGCTGGTCTATGGATCGGATTAGAACGGACTGATAGACATGCGTGTCTGGTCGTATCTAGAGTTTGATAGCTCTCTGGTTGAACTTCGTTGAATCGGTAGAAGCAGTGGCATGAATTGTTCACTATATAATTTGTTGTTTGTTATTTTTGTTGTCCTATTTGACCCTAAGGTTGACGAATAGAGAATGCCTTGTGTCATTAAGTCCACCTATGTACCACGTTTGTGCATGAAGTTTAAATAAATAAATATTTTTTTTAACACGATGTAGCGGACTGGTCTGGTATCTCCACTGCTGGATTTGGAGACTACTAATTTACTGGGAGAATGAACTGAACCTCATAACATTTTTTCTTTAAGACCATTACAGCACTTTTGAAGGACAAAAAGGAAAAGATGAATCTATCTACAGTCACAAGGTATAATAACTTCTGATAGTACTATCTCTATGGAGAAGAATGGGCAAGTGAATCAAAATAAATGTATACCTATACAAGATCTTACACTGGTATCGTTAGCTGTGAACTGAACTTGAGTCGGACTTGCCACGCCTACATTCCGACCCATTAGACATATTGACAGCTAGACTCGAGTTCCTCTCAAAGGAACTGAACAAGCGACATAAATTTCCTAGATGATGAATCGATGATGTAAACTGCATCAAAGTTCACTGTGTAGTTTAGAATAAATAAGTGGACTGACAGACATCAAGAAAAGGCATTATTTCTCTATAGTTAGACTATGTTTGGAAGATACTGATATTTTATTAGTGAGTCATGTTTATATAAGATTTTAAACTGACATGGTCACTAGCAGTAAACATGGTAAATATCCCGTTTTCAGTATAAATAATAGTCATGTTTATGTTTCAATAAAAAACTTGTGGTGAATAAATACAAGGAAAATGTCATACAATTTTCAATAAGCCTAAATAATTCAACTGCCTCAAGCGATCAAGATCCACGAAATATATCCAATAAAAATAAGGTTTTAGGTAACAATATTTCCGATTATAAAATATACGAAAGATATATTGAAAGGGGAAGCGAGAAACGCTTCGCTTAATGAAGTCTTCCGTGCGTTTATAAGTAGAATATAATTTGAGTTAAATGGAGCAAATTCGGCACGGTTCATTATGGTGTGCTGTTTCGCTCACAACTTTTGAATATTCAGGCTGGAGCATAAAAGGTGTATCTAAAAGACTAAACGTTATTAAACGTGAATCCAAGCACGTGTAATGAATGTGCCGTCAAAGAAATTGATTAAAATTAAATTAATTTAATTCCGTGAATTTTCCGTGCCAATCCACACAACTCTTAATGAATGACATCTTAAAAACCCAATGACACTTTGCCCTACCCGGTAATCGAGCCCCGGACCTCATGTTAGCGTTTGCGATCACAAGATCAACGAGCAGAGAGAAGCCATTTAATATGAAATTATTAGTTATAATCTGAAGACTTATATATATACTAGCGGACCTGGCAGACATTGTCTAGACAGCAGCGCCACCTACCGGATCCAATTGTAAATCTAAACCAATCTCGAATCCACTTGAGCACGCACAAATTTTTTTCATCAAAATAGGTCCAGCCGTTTAGGAGGAGTTCAGTGACAAACACACGTACAGGAGAATTATAAGATATACTTATACTTACTTACTTTACCAACACGTAAACCAAACCACCGATTTTTAAATATTTTTGAACTATTTAAATTAAAAAAAAATCTCATGTCAATGGAATATTTTTATATTTTAATTTTTTGACATCGATGCTTTCTGAGAAGGAAAAGGGTTCTAACAAGCACTAAATTGAAAATGAAATCGAAAGGATAGCCTTTGTCCTACTACCAGAGGTACAGTTGGCTTAGATTGTCGATAATCTAATTTTGTGGTAAATTATGACGATTCATCAACATTCCTTTCAACAGAGGGCTGAATGGTGAATGAAGCTGTGATTTCAGATGTTGATCGATCTGCCCTTCTAAACTTTATCGTTGCTGGTGGTAATAGGCACTAAATCAAGGAAACTTAAGCGTGGGAGAGCTAGGGTAGCCCGCGAAATTCAAAATTTTCTTATCTTCATGACAATTTCATGAAAAAGTTATTCAATAGTTTTAAAGTAACTTATAGGGAGGTATCGATGTTTTTAATAAAAATATAACTTAGTAATGCTATATGTGTTATGGATGAGCTCGTGGCTTAATAAGAACTGCCACTCGGGATCTTTAGGTAAAGCTGTGCTTGCCTAGGTCGGTCTGTGGATGGGTGAACGCCCAACATACCAGTTTCCTCCGTGCCTCGGAAAGCACGTTAAGCTGTTGGTTCCGGCTACCATATATAGATCTTTGGCAGTCGTTACAGGTAGTCAGTGACCTGAAATGCTGACATCCAGTCTTACTAAAGAGTATCGTATTACCTAGTATTAACTGGGTTATGGAGTTCAGATAGGCAGTCGCTCCATGTAAAATACTGGTATTCAATGCAGCTGCGCAGCGCCAAAAAAAAAAGATTATTTGAATTAGGCGGGCTACGTTGACGCTTGTACCATAAACATAAAATTATAGGGTAAACTCCTACTACACTTGAGGCTTAGTCAAGGTGCAATCCTTTCAACGTTAACGATAGAAGTAGTGGAATAGTAATCAATGTATTGGATCATCGTAAGCCAGAGAAAAGTTTATGTAGAAAATATGGAACGCTTTGAAAGTGTGAACCATTTGCCAAAAGCCTGAAAGATTGTACAACTACCTCTTTCAGTAGGATTGCTTTACCTCACATTAGTGTGGAAAAGGGAAATGGAAGTCTAGACGACGCTAATAGTTCCATCTTTTCCCCGTCTGACATGAGATTTAACTAATATTGAGGTGGTAGTAAGCGCCCCCGTGTGCGAATCATTCGCCCCGGTAGAACCAAGGAGCTGTCACTCTGGCCTCTTCTCACCTTAAACTTAATTTTAGCAGCAGCGTGAAAACTTACTAATGAATGTTTATGGTTCACTAAACAAAACTTCTATCTTCAGTTCTTGTCGTTACACTCAAAAGTAATTGTTCAAACTGAGAACGGTAACGTTGCACATAACTATCTGTAATCGGGCCATTACAATGCACTTTGGCTCCTCAGGGTATATTTGTGGCACCCATTATCCGTTACCGACCGCAAATTGAATCTGTTAACGTTTGAAGTTTAGGTGCTCGGTACTCAGGAAATGTCTTTTGGTAACTGCGTAATTTGGGGTGTCGTTCAAAAGTTGTTGTATGGCTCTAATTACATGCGTTTTATCCTTTTTAAAGCTTTTGATTAGAAATTAACGTTGTGTTATTGAGGATCATCATAATCAATTCAGTCATCATCATCATCATTTCAGCTGAAAGACTCCTGGACATAAGCTTCCCCTGAGTGTCACAACATTGTCTGGTCTCGTGTGACTACCAGCCTACCTACCAGCGGATCCCCGCAACTTTCACCAGGTCATCGGTTCACGTAGCGGGAGGCCTTCTAACGTAACGTCTTCCGGTTCGCGGTCGCCAGTTCAGTACCATTCTTTCTGCGAGCAATGTGCCCTGTCAACTGCCGCTAAAGTTTGGCGATTCTTCAGGCTACGTCAGTAACCTTGGTGGTTAGGCCTCTTTTATGTAATTTAAATGGGATATATACCACGCGGGTCCAGTGTGTGGGTAGACGTCACTGGTCTTCACTAGGAAATGCATCGGGATTCTAACGGTGAAGAATTGAATGGTCGTACCTATAATATGCCCTCCCTCACCTCCACAACCTAACTTTTAAGTTCAGCATTGGCTTTTGCAACCTTTTTATACACATTATAATTTGAGCCTTCAACTTCATGTATATAAATGTGCCTACATCCACAGCTACACATTATTTTCGAAGCGGAAAAATACTAAAGCACGTACGTCACATAACTTCAGTAACATAACGTAGCAATTTCTCTCAGTAAGTTGACAGCTCAGGGAATAAACAATAAAACACATTTGTACTTACCTACCCTCATTTTTTATACACTACTGGTGGCTTGCGTGCCAAAAATCTAGAACTAATCTCTTATGGTCGAGCGGTTAGTTGTTTGTAACACCGCTGTTTTTCGAAGGTCGCGTTTTAGTAAAGTGAACATCACACTAATACTCGTTGCGTTCCTGAATGTGTCGCAGCGACAAAGGAGGCCTACCGGTTTTCGCATGTTCGCACGACCGCTTGCGCTTGCATTGGTTATGGGCCTACCACACGCACAGGCTTCACAGCTTGAGCATGAGGTAGGCCAATTAGATAATGCAGTAATGTGTTGGTAAAATAGGTATGCTCGACGGCCACTCAAACTATTCAGAACCAGTATAAGTGGATCTTTCATTGTACGAGAAAATGTGTCTTTTACCGGGATATACATACATTTTGAAGAGGGCTATTTATTTCCAAAATGAATAAACAACATTTTAATACTACTATATTTCCGTTGTTTTGTCATAAGGATAAATGTCAATAACGCTGATTTTTCATTAAAATAATAAACCTCGCTGTAGCTTTTATTTTCATGCGCTTGTTACTACAATTCGATTATCCGCGTTATTCATAATGAGTTCATGTATCCATATAAACATTAATGATGATTCGCATTTCCCCTTTTAATAGGATTACAAAAAGCGCTGCTTGTATGTATTTTTCATTGCTCTGCTATACCTAGTGGTCGCATGCTTTTAGATACTGGGTATCTGAAGATCATCATCTCTACGGAGAAGAATTGGCAAGAAATATGAACACTCTTATAAATCAAAATATTGTTGCAGAATTTTGGGAACGATGTAGAAAGACGGGTCCAGAGTAATTAATATAAACAATTGAATAATAAAACATGGCAGATAAGAGATGACATACATGATGCAACGTACTACCTATACAGCTGATTAGATTTTTTGTATTACGTAGATTGGCAATGCCGATGATAGATAATAGACAACACGGATTGTTTTCATAATAATTACATACACAGAATTTTGCCTAGGACCGGTTAAAAACGGGCTAACGAAGAAAAGTAAGTACCTACGAGTATTTACGTACAACTTGCAGGACCCAGTAAGAACTCACTACAACTTGGTTCGCCAAATTTAAGACTTATCATATTCATAGATGATACCCTTTTTTTTGGCCTATCGCAATAAAATGTTCAAATCTGTGGTATTTTTATATTTTATAAGAAACAACACTAGGAATTTTTCCTGCATCGTGGGTTTACACACACATTTCAACTGACATGCACAAACCAAACACCCAGACTCGGAAGAACTATCTGTAGGCCATTCAAATATTTATTCCGTCTTTTAATTTACAGTACGACGCCTCTGGACGCACCGTAGTAGACCACGAAAGTAGAAACGTGGTAAAATGGTCCACCCTGACAAAGCGACCGTGTCAAGAGTTGCTAAACCACTCAGATCAATTTTGCTCATGTATTTATTTACACGTGCTTCCTTTACATGTTATTTTTTCTAAACAATTTTATTTATTCACCTACGAACACTCTATCTTTTTAAGCTCTCGTGTATTAGCAAACGTCGAATATTAGATGGATCGAGATTGAACGTTACTCAAGCAGTCTGGGGTACTGACAGCTTTTATTATATACAATATTCGCTTCTAATTTCGTTGTGAGATTATAGGAGAATCGATGGGATTCGTGAACGTAGGTAAATGGAACAGGTGTTTTGAATATTTTGTGTTTGGAGTATTTTTACACATTTTTAATTAAGGTGAAGAAGATAAATTAGAAAATGTGAATCCTCATAAATACAAGTTTGAACAAACATTAAAGGAGTAGTTATTGCTGCGAATTAAGTACTTACCTGTACCAATAGGCATTAAATAAATATGAAACCCTTTTAAAGGTTTGACAAAAATACATTACGTCGGCGTCCATTTGCTGCTGTAGTGGCAAGCTTTTTTTACTTTTAATTATTGAACACGATCACATAATTTGAAAATAGACCACACAATTAAATTATTACCAGGGTGTTCACATAGTAGGTACATCGCAACATGCCCATCGTTGCGTAAAATTGACAATTTTAAACACTTCATCACCCTATAAATAGTCACAAAGGAGATAGGTGGGAGGCACACCCGTATGCCGTTAATGAGGCTGAATGCTCATCCAGGACAGGATAGGACGACACCTCCCGCGGCTAATGAAATGAAAAATGATGGTCGTCCGACTGTGCTGACCTCTTTCGCACCCCTACCTCTGCTCACCCACTATAAATAACCGCTTGCGCTTATCTCTATAATGTACCTACGCATTTTTTCGTCATTTCGCGAGTTTTATGAGCGATATTTTTTATTGCCAGCAAAAATTATATGACTGCAATAATACGTGGGCAACGTTTCAAGTTAAAAGTTAGTATGTCTATGGGTGGTAATTGTTTTTATGTTTATCGTGTGGGGAATACATTGTTTATGTTTGTGAAGCTTTTGTTTGGGTATCGGGAATGTTGTTTTGGGAATAAAAGTCTTCAAAAAGTGATTTTGTTGTCCATTTGCCTAATTTATGAACAGTTTTGATATACACTCTTTTCATAATATTTTTCACCTCTGATTTTCATCTATCTTTTTGCTGCTATAATGTGAAAGCACTGGAGAAGAATATTTCAGTGTTTGCGATTTTTAAAAGCTGCTCTGCTATTTATGTATATTGGCAGCTTTTTTGGGATTCTTACAAAATGGCCAGACCATTTATATTTGGGCAAACATAGCAATGCAGTAATCTAAATAATTTAGATAAAAGTATCATATCTTGAAAAAAATATTCTTTATTTTATTTCACATACGCGGGCAAAAATTCTTAACTAAACCCAGCACCCAAAATTGCTTACGATACGTTCAAAATGTGGTATTCTTTAAGGCTGTATTTGGCTTAAACCCAACTGTAACGATGCCTAGCGTTGTGGCTTTAGGACAGACAAACTGACACTCTGATCCGATATGGGTTTCATTCAATTTTAGTACAAAATACTAAAAATAGTATTATTTCTAAAAATATATTTTGAACGTTTATTTTGAGAAAAAATTAACAATTTATATGATCGTTATTAACATTTAAAACGGGATATTAACAATGTTTACTATTTGTTTCGAGTTTCCAATGCATGTCTTTTATTTTATAGGGATGTTTCCTGACAAAAAAATTTAAAATCTGTTTAGTCCGTCAGATCGAAAAATATTGGTCACAACATAATTATTATTTATTTTTTCACGTAAAAAAGATGAAAACGATACAGCGCTTCGAAAACTCGTGTGTCGTCACATTCCAGTACATTTTTACTGGCAAGTGACGTCACAAGACTTCACTCATGATCTTTGGCGCGTTTCATCTTCGTAATTTTTTATTAACTTGATGAAACAAAAAACACGTATCCAATAATATTTTCGATAATTAAACTGACGGACTAAATAGTTTTTTTTTTCCTGGAAACATCCTTATTGTAAACATGGTTTATCTCCCGTTTTAAATATAAATAATATTCATAATATTATTTCAAATGTTAGTTTAAAAACTTGTAACTTACAAGGTTCTTGAAATTTTTCATAATTTAGAGGGGGTGAGAGTTCCAAAATTAATTATAATTTAAGTAAAGTCCCCATATAGACTCTGAAGAAAGACTGAGAGAAAACTTCACTAGATATTTTTTCTGTCTAATAGGAAAGCAGAGCCAACAATACAAAACAACTGGATACGCTGTGGTATCTGCAGCACAGATTATTGAAATCACTTGAGTGCGGAACTATAGCGACCTACATCTGTGCCCGTTCGGAAACAGATCTAGTCTAAGTTTCAGGTGGCACAACTTTGTATCATTTGCATTTAGCAGGGATTGCAGTAAATGCGGGACCTGCATGGCTGCTGCAAATTGGCTCCATCATTAGGGTATTAAGTAACTAATGTGAAACCATAAGCACTGTATGTTTACCTGTGGCTTATGTTTCATTTAATTATAAGTGAGTTGCTGACCTGGTGAAGGTTGTGGGGATCCACAGGATGTGAGAAACTCGGGTCCGGTCAATGTGGTGACATTTGGGGGAGGCCTATGTCCAACAGTGGAAGTCTTACGGCTGAAATGGTGATGAAGTGAGCTGCTTATTCTGCCATGTATGTAAAAAATGTGGTCTTAAGGCAGGATGTGGCACAAACCATTAAACTAAATCATTTTCTCTTTAGGAGAAAAAGCATTTTTTTGTTAGCCGGTCATGTGTCCCAAAGCTTGGTGGAACTATTTAAATTGTCACAAAATTTGGTTGAATTATAAGAAGAAGAATTATTCCGCAGTTGGTTGCAGACCATTTGTCTTAACCGCTTTGACAGATTCCAGAGACACTGCTGGTTTGTGTGGTACCCGAGCGACAACCGCAGATCGCAAACCAGCTACAAGACGTAGGTACCTATATATTGTTTAACTGTTTACTGCCGAATCAAACCCGTAGCGGCACTGTCGATTATCATCAACCGCATCGCGGCCGCTATTTGCGGTGTTTGCTCGCTTTCGACCACCTTAAAAATTCATCTTTCATAACCTCCACCTACATCTTATCAAATTACTTGGGCCCGGTAAGCGACTACGTTAGTTATTGCGTCAAGAGCGTCTTCTATAATATAAACTCAAACATTTTATTTTTAGGTAGCAAAACCAAAATCAAACAATATTTAGTTTAAGTAATCCAGTTTCAGGCACTTTTGAATTATCGACACAAATACAAAAACTGCGGAAGTACTGTAGTTGCCCGTTTCAAAGCGTATATCTCTATGGAAACTCCATGGAAACTCGTTTTAAATAAAAAAAATGGCAATCATCAGACCGGTTATCAAGTAAAGATTTGTCCACACTTTTCTATTTTGCATAACTTTAATTTTGGTTCTAAAATGAGGTACTATTTCACAAATTCCACTACCCATTCGAACCTATTCTAGTAAAATCAATGCAAACAAAAGTCTTGTCCTAGAAGCAAGCTGCCTATACAAAACAAATGATTCCACTGCATAATATTATGTACCATCAGTAATATCCTTCAGGGAAATACTTTACCGATTCGAGTAATAGCTATGTTTAGCTCATTCCCGCTATCAAAGGGTTCCCTCAGGAGTTCAGGCCGGTAGAAGTGTTACTACGAAGCGTGCCAGTAAAAATCATACCAGTCTATTGTAACACGTGGTTTTGGTTTGGAAAATGTTGAGTCTGTGAAAATGAGGCTATAGGTCAATGTACATATTTCATAATTATGAAAATCTGTGTCTATGAAACACATTGAACCTATACTAAAGTAATGTAGGCACGCGTCATGAATACGGTCAAGGCTTGAGGTGAAGGACGTGAGCTCCTCCCCGCGCCACCCACGCGCTTTGCCTTTTACGCCCGCAGTGTAGCGCTGTCTTGTCATTTATTGTACAAACGGAGACAAATCAACCTAGACTTTTTGCGGATGATAAGTCTGACTAAAATCCACCTATGTTTCTTCTTGGCCCTTTGTGTTTCAGGGCCGCAGTATCTATTCCGAACAGTCCCGCAGCCCCGGAAAGCGGCCCTGGAGGACCCCTTCCGTCCCTTGTCACTGGACCTAAATTGTATAGAAGACCTGATTATGTACGAATATTAGGTATGCTACAATACTATGATGCAGAGAAACAGGAATGTTAAACAGAATAAATTATGCTTTATTGTATTACGTGTTTTAAAAAAAGGATTGTGTGGTTTTATGAAACCACGGTAAAAGTGAAACTTTTTTGAACAAAAACAAACAAAACAGCGTGGAGCACTGGCACAAACTACACGGTCAGCTGCTGCGAACTATTGGCGCCGCCATATTGGCCCTGGCTGCTCTGACGAGCGCCTTTCACTTTATCCCTACTCCGCGGCCGACCATCACGCGACATGCAACACACAGACGAAAAAGTTTGAGACGATGTAATAAAAGTTTCACTTTAAAACTGAATATTACGTTTATTTATAAGGAAATAAATGGGACCAGCAGAGTTAGTTGTGTTAGTTAATAGAAATCTAGATTAATTAAGCGCTGGTTTACCAAATGAACAGCAGTGTTGGCCACACATGGCGTTTACGGCCACTGCTAACGAGACGAGGATGGGGCACAGCTCTGGGCTTAAGCCAAGCAAGCGGCGAAAATGTGTTAATATGCTTGGGGATACACGATTTGGTAAACGTTTTTAAGGGAATTTGTTACACTTCTTATGTATACTTTGTATGGAATTTGTTACATTTCAAAAGGTTTTGTGGCTACAACAAGATTTTTTTGTAATTGTTACACTCGTGATTATGTTAATTAATACCTAAAGAAATTATTGTTAAAATAAAATGTATGATTGTCAATGCTCGGTTCAGCATCGACATTTCTTCCTGTCGAGGCTGCGGGTTGTTCGCAAGGGATTCCGCGGCCTCGACATGAAGGGCTAAGAAGGAACATGGGTGGTTTTTAGTCAGTAGAAGTCTGACGCTCCCTTTCGCTCTGCCCAAGAGCGAGAGGGGTTATTTGATGATTTCCCACCCCCCCAAAAAAAGAAAAAAGGCTCAAGCATTATCGAATCAAATAATTTTATTATCAGGTAAGTAAAGCCCATAGATTAAATACTCAAAATAATTTAAACAACTATAATAAACTTGTACATACATATTAGAAACCATTATATTCAATATTATTTCTTATTCCATTTCTATTATGTAAGTGGCCAATAATCAATATGTAGGAACTATCGGTAAGACAAGAACTTCCCCACATACAGAGTTCATTACTGTCCCAACTGTGCCAGAGTAAATTTACAACTCCACCGGTGTAACCAAACTATCAGCAATTTTGCAAAGTTCGCCCCTCCATTCAAGAATTGATGCACGTAATTTTATTAGCTGTAACACATGAGTTGTTCAAAAGTAATAATAGTTACGGGAGAAGTGTAATTTGGTGTTTAGCTTCGGTTTTGATGAGCTTTCGTGTTTGGTAAGACACACTTTTGGTGTTGACTTTTGGCGTACTAAGTGTCTAATAACATGACCTCGCGCACCACATGAAGCCGAGGTGACTGGGAAGAAAGTTTGGTCGCACAATCGGTCGTCCGACCAGTTTTGTTAAAGATAGCGGTAATGAGACAAGTGATGACAAGTCGTGGTCATGTCCGCGTATAGCACGAGGTGTCTCAGATAAGTTTAGTACGCAAGATGAAAGGGACATAGACACGAAAACAGTTATCACGAAAACAGTACATCAATCTGAACATTCTGACAAAATGTAACGAAAAATTTGGATGATGCACTGAAAACGTAGAAACCGTTTGTGCGTCTGTATCCCTTCCACTCTATTTATTATAATATCTTACGCCTGAGTGTTTACACCCTTTCTCGTGGCTAGTGTATTTGCAAAGACTTGCTAAAAACACGTGGTGTAACGTCGTGTAACATTGTTTGAAACATGTTTTGTTAGCTTTTTGACGAGTTTTAAACCAATCGTTACAACTCGTTTTAAGTCTTACCGATACAGGATAACGTAAGTAAAACATAACTAAATAATAAAATATAATAGTAATAGTATAAAATGATGTCGTACCAGTGGCAATACGAAGGAGAATAAAATGAAAGGTTTTACAGACAAAACACGAAACTAATTTTATAAGCAAACATGATTGTATATTATGTTGAATCTAGAATCGTTTGGGAATAGCGCTTTGAATACACATTGTATATTTACTGCTCGTGTATTTATTATTTACATAAACTTAAGTTACGTGTATTTGCTGTAGTGCGTATTTATAAATTAGCTTTATGTTTATTTAAATTAAGGTTTCTTTGAAAATTAATTTCATCTTGTATTCTCTAAGAAATTCTTATACTCCTTTTAAGAGTTTATTGACTTCAGAAGATACGTTTTTTTTTTAAATTATATGGGAATACAGGTAGGAACTTGCTCTGAATCTCTCGTTAATATGAGAACATGAATTTTCCATTAATGTTATCTACACTGACAAATTATTTCTTTCATGTTACCATATCAAAATGTCGTAAAGGTTACGTGAATAATAATATAGATAGGTATGTTCACGAATTCTGTAATACATCGTAGCTTAATATACATATAACAAATCGATGTTTCTAGTAGACTTTAAAATTAAAATTGGTGCCAAGAACGCAGTATCGAGTTTAGAGTACAACAAACGTACACTATTATATTCCACTCCTTGGCTGTCCGCATAAAAATATGTAGCAAAGCGCTTCGTGCAAATGTGTGGAACATCGATAAGGTATGTTTACGTACCTGCAGTAGGTCTGGACTCCTGATGGAAGAAGAGAGATGATGAAATGAGCTCGTGGAGCTCTTGGGCACATAATTATATTAGAAATACGTAGAACTTTTGGGTACATTTCAATTGTTTACCAATCACGGTTAAAAAGATACAGCCCCGTCACAGATAGCACAAGAGTTAGGGATCCCAAAAAGAACACCACAATGGAATGCAATTTGTGTCTATTCCCTTTTATAGTTTTTTCTAATCCGATGGTACCAGACTTTGAGTTCCGTACACAAAACATAACAGTTATACCGTAGTAATCCCTTTACCACTTAACTCTAACAAGTCGGGTAGATAAGCATTCAATGCGATCCGTGTTTTTCTTTCATTACGGGATCAACTCAGATATTTCATTAAGTGGATATAGGATAACAGTTTGTTTTACGTACAAACTATGTAGTTTGTTGTTTTTTGAAAGATAATTAAATGTATCTGTTGAGATGCTTTGAAGTAAGTAAGCTTTTTTGTTTCCAGGGTTTTCTTTTAAATTGTGGATCTTTATAAACGTGCTGGGTGTCGGGCTGATCGTACTTTTTACCCGACTACGGCAAAGCCAAAGGATGGTTTTGATTTTATTATTATATCAACCACTTTTATTGAACCAACTCTGAAAACGCAAAAATATAATAAGTATTTAACTATCGGTCACTAATTTCTATTCATCAGACATATAAAATCATATTTTAATAAAAAATTGAATTATAATAAATAGATTGATACGAGCGGTGACTGTTTATTTGACAAAAATGACTTGTAATGTAAGTAATTTTTATACATATTTTGTTTTTACTGTATAGTTTTAACAGTTGTTAATACTGATTAGTTTTTTTGTTCTAAAATAATATTTAGTATAAAATTAATAATGTGTTTTGTGTGTGTTTCTAATCCCGTACCAAAAAGAAGGGTGTTATTGACAAAACAGTAGTACATACCTATTTATCTATTTCGGAAGTGGTACTTCAACATATTTCAACTACAGACTATATCAAAATTAACATCTCAAGTGACAATAAGATCGAATTCGGTATATCAATAGCAACATTCTTGTCAACCACGCTTGAACCCACGAGAGCAATAAAGCATTTATTAAAATTCCACTTTATAGACAACCGCTAGGAGAAGCACTCATCGCATGTAAAATTCTTGCTATAAGCTTTATTTTCTTATTCATTTAATAAAACTTTTATACACTTATTACTTTTTTAAATATTTAAACTACAGAAGCATAAAGATACATTTAAAAAGTAAATGGCTTACTCGTATTTATTACCGCCTAACAATAGGTACGTCTACGTACCGCTTGCTGAATCAAGCCCTTGATCCAGCTGCCTTACTAGAGCCACCTCAGGTGTTGATGGAGGCTTTTGGCAATTAAGCCATTGGGTGAAACGACTATCGGCAAAATGATCGCTGAGTTCACACCACACGTGTCCAATTCCTCGCGGGCATTATAAAGATAATTGATTTGGTTATAAGCTTTTATTATATTTTTTAACTTGTTAGTTAGATCGTTTTTTAGTTAGTGCACCTAAAAAAAAAAAATTAAAAATTTTTCAGCAGTTTCCCCCAAATACACCCTGAAGACTTGACTCGAGGAAATCAGGTATATAATTTAAGACAAATAAAACACCTTTTGAATGAAAAGAGGAGGGCTTACCGAAATAATAATTGGGCAAATGACTGTGCACGACTACAAATTGTCACAATAACATAGCTTAGGGCACCCCAACCAAATTAATGGGTTAGGTTAGGACAGGACTGTGACCAAAAGCGCGCGAGCCGAGCGAGCGTATCGAGCGGTGCTGCTGCATCGGCCAGTGAGTTACATCCAAGTTGGTTGCACCAAATGGTTTAACCGAAGTCATTCCCGCCATCCCGCCAACGACGTATTCAACACATTGCCCACTGAAAGATCGATACTTATTGTCTAAAATGCCGAGGCAAAGTATGGAATGAGTTTTATTACAAAATTTGCCTTTTACAGAATGCCCAGGTATTTTGTTGAATATCGGATTAAGTAGATTGCTAGAATCGATCGATAGGCGTGGGTGGCGTCCGTTTTTCTTTTTTTGAGGGTGGTATAACAAATCAAATGGGGGTGGTATCAAATGACTCCTCCCGCTCTAGGTAAAGCAGTAGGGAGTGTCAGACTTCTACTGACTAAAAATGACATGTTCCTTCTTAGCCCTTTGTGTCGAGGCCGCGGTATCTTTTTCGAACAACCCGCAGCCCCAAGTCTTTGAAGTCTCGTCACATAATTGAATTGACGTATTATAGTTTAGTATTTATAGCCTAAAACATAGTGGCAGCAACCGTTACCATGCATATTTGCTTTGTACCACTGAAATGAAAACACACATTGAACTGTATAGGCATTCATTATAGCGATTAATTCACACTTAGTGCAGAGTTCACCATAGAAGAGATAACCGATAAACAGATTGATGTATCGATTTGAGCTTTGCGGTTAGTCGTGCGGCGTGCGGCTGTAGTCAGTTTAAAATAACGCAGCATTCTAAAAGTTTAACGGTTTGTAACATTTATTGAAACTTGTCTTGGTAGATGATAATTGTACATAATCATTGAAAGCTTTCGGTTAATTTCAAGATGATGATAAAGTAGTCTCTTTTCCTCCTGATTGATCAGAAATCTGCCTAACCTATCTGAACACGATGGCTCACGAAACTGGGTAACACTTCACCCTTTGATAAGACTGCAACTGGTTTTTTTCTGCCGGTTTGGTATTCAACCAAATAGATCTTTAACATATCACTCTCTCAGATTTTCTCTGTAAGGTAGAATTTAGACCCGTCGGGGCTGCGGGTTCTTCGCAAGAGATACCGCGGCCTCGACATAATGGGCTAAGAAGGAACATGGGTGGTTTTTAGTCATTAGAAGTCTGACACTCTCTTTCGCTCTGCCCAAGAGCGGGAGGGGTTATTCGATGATTTTCCACCCGCCAAAAACAAAAAGTAGAATTTAGACAGAAATAGATCTCTTTTATAGAAAGAAGTTGTCTTCTTCTTTTTTATCGTGCGGTTAATGCCTAACCTGGTGTGAGAGTTTTTATACCACGGGCCTCTGAGTTGGCTTTACATATCTTAGAGAAATATATCTCGTACTAGTTTTCACACGATGTTTTCCTTCACCGAAACGATAAATACTTATACTGTACGCATATGAATCCGAAAAAGTAGAGGTGCGTGTCTTGGATTCGAACTTAGGACCTATAACTCGGCAGTCCCACAGTCACACCACTGGGTTTTCACTGCTTAGTGCTACTTAGGCTTAAAAACTAATTAAAATTTTAGTACGAGAACAATTAAAAGTAACAAGGTGCTTATAAGAAGCGTTCAAAAATAAAGCGATAAAGAACAAAAAAAGTCTCGCTGTAATACTATCTAAGGACTCATTAGCATTACATTAGAAGATTTCTTCAAGTACAAAGAACCAGCAAAACAACACAAGAAAATATTTTTTTTACTAGACAAGACGAAAACTTACAAAAAGCTTCATAAATAAAGGTAATCTCGGGGAGCTCTCTCCAAGATGTTTAACAAAACGTAGCCATATTTTCTGGGGTAATCCGTTCGTTTGCATATTGTATACATAATTATTGTACGCCTCACAAATGATTTATGTCAGTAAATACATTAAATTGGTACCAATAATACCTACCTACTTAAGTAAATTGGATCTTTCAGTTAATGTTTTGGCTTAAACAATAAACAATGATGAAATCCAATTTAATGCTAATAGAGTAATGGTACTTTATCAAAGGTTGATATTCAATTGTTTCGTATGAGAATTTTATTTCGTTATGAATTATGGTTGATGTCATTCACAGTTATTGTTTGAAGGAATTAGTTCAGAATGAACATCACGCAGTGTTCTTAATGATGCCTCACTTTAAGACCAGATGTCTGGGCTGATAATGTTATCAATATACAGGGTGGTGCCGACAATACGACAATAAATGAAACCACTGGTAGTTCTAATTCATGGGAACATTTTTAAACTATCAAATAAATGCTAACACCGTCGTGGTGCCGACGATACGACAATAAACTACCTAAATGTATTTGCCAAATTCGTTTGTTACATTGTATTTCCATACGTATATCGGTGCAAATTATTCCTAAGGTTAGTAAACCAATATTTGTTTATAAATTGTAATGTATTTCGTTTACAGTTTTATGCTACTTAGTTTTATTGTTTTTTTTTTCATTTTTTTTATTTTGCTGTTAAGATTTATTTGATAGTTTAATAATGTTCCTATGAACTAGAACTACCAGTGGTTTCATTTATTGTCGTATTGTCGGCTTTACGTGCTTTCCGAGGCACGGAGGAAACTCTGTATGTAATGGGCGGTCACCCATCTACAGACCAACCTAGGCAAGCGCGGCTTAACCTAAAGATCGACCCGAGTGGCAGTTATTATTAAGCCACGAGCTCCTCGAATTTATAATACTTAGTTATTAAATTATTAAATTTAAGATTTGAAAAAGAAAAAGAGATTGTGTAGAGTTTGCATGTGGGGCCTCTTATTTGTTTGAGATGGGAATGGTTACTAATAAAGGACTAGAGACACAATGCGGATAAAGAATAAATTAAACACCGTATTTTAAAAATCTGAGTTTCGATTTCGTTCTGTATATATCACACGGACGAGTTTAAAAGAAATCCAGTTAAGAATGCACTATTCGCATTCAAAACAGAAATAGACGACAAAGATTCTGCATGAAAACATCAACATAAATAATTTCTCCTACATATTAAACATCAGATGAACATCATTATGCGAAGCGAGCCAGGAAAACTCTCTGTCGTTTTTATGAAGAGGTAAAATACGTACCCAAATATTATACTTTTGAAATTCACGTGCGAACGCGGCGCAAGAGAAAAACAAATTTCGTAAAATAAACATAATTCATGAACATGTAACTAGACAATTATTGCGTATTCTTTTTATGAGACTTTTGATGCGAATGGTGTCTAGTTTCTCATCGAGGTAACTCATCGAGGTAACTCCAGGTTTTCTTACGTTCAGTTTACGCAAACTTTTCACGTACTCTTATCATGAAAAAGGCCACTAGGTAAACATTTTATCTATTTTTTTAAATTTCAGTCTTTGCTGAAGTACAAGTAGCTAGTAAAGTAGTATCGTATTACCTAGTATTAACTGGGTTGTGGAGGTCAGATAGGCAGTCGCTCCATGTAAAATACTGGTACTCAGCTGCATCCGGTTAGACTGGAAGCCGACCCCAACATAGTTGGGAAAAGGCTAGGCAGATGATGAAGTAGCTAGTAAAGTATCTATTAGGATTCTACAACATGACAATAACACTTATTATATTAGGTATAATAACACAATCACAATTATAGCCAAGTACTTTAGGACGCGACTGTATAACGTACGCAACCATATCCCCTCTATAACTGGCCTCAGCGTTCTTTTTGCGTGACGGGACTTGTACATAACAGTTAAATGTGATAGATTTATTAAACAAATATGCTAACGTGAAGACGAAATATTTATTTCATTGATGGAAATATTCCAGGAAGCGTCGACAGACTTCTTAATACATTATCTACTGATACACAAGTGCACGTTTTCTCATCGCCGTCTTTACAACGTAAGCTGAAAGATAAACACCTGTTACGTTATATAATCTTTTTCTATCTTGGCTCTTAACAGTAATATTTCTGGTGGTGTTACTCGCCAAACTTTTAGGAGTGCAGTAATAATGTTAGAAAACATTTTTATTAAAATTATATATACAGTGCGGGAGCAGAGTAACAAAAATAACGCGGCTACGAGCGCAGCGCCCGCCAATTTCAGTTTCGACACATGCGCTTCACGCGAACGCTGTCATCATATTAAAACTATTCGCGGACAAAAAAAATAAACGAGTTCCGGGTTACGAGTTAAAAAAGGATTTTTCACGCCCAAAATACTGTGTGAATATTTTTTTATCTGTGCTACATTTTTGTGTCTAAAATGTTTAACAACACAACGAGTTACAAATCGAGCGCCGGAAGAAGTTATTCAAAGAAATCGGAAACAAAAACTGTACCAAAAGGTAATGGAAATTTTTGTTTTCTTAATATTGGAATTGGACTTGAATTTCTGTGCGAAATTACACGCGTCAGTGAACGTGAACCCGCGGTAACCACAATCCAATTGACTACTTTTACAATCAATTTGTTGTTTTCGAATTTTCGGGAACAAATAATTTGTTGGGATTTTTTGTTGATTTCACTTGGTCTTTAAGCTATTTAATTATTTTCATACGTAAATATTATTATTGGTATTCTATATACGTGTTTGTACTTTAATGTTTCATTACCACTAAGTGTTAAAATTGTATATTTGGTACTGTGGAACTTCTTAAAGTGTAAGTCTCTGTCGTACTTCATTGTTAAACTATCCAAACATTAATTTAAACAAAACCTTTAGCCTCACACAATCAAGGCACAGGCTCCAAATAATATAACTACTATTATGATGTCTAAGAACCTACTTTAAATTCATAGTCAATCGTCTAGGGGCACTGTAGTACCTAATTTCCTTTATTTGAATTTGAGAACTTGGGAAAATGTCGAGCGCCGAGTCTCATATTTCTCCTTTCAAATAAAATGAACGAGAATAATTCACCGAAAGTAGTAGAAAGTTTTTGTTTGTTTTATCAGAATTCAAAACAAATCTATATCTGGATGATTCCAATGAATAGCGATGATTAAAACTTCAACGAAAACAAGAAAGTATCGTTCGAGCTGTTTTATTTCTTTTGACTCTCGTACACACGGGCGATGTTTTTTTTACAGCGTACTGGATTTTCGACTCCCGACACTGAGCCCGAGCGTCGAATATACAGGCTCGGAAAAAAACGTCGCGTCGAAAAAACGCCCGTGTGTACTAAGGAAAGAAATAGCTCTTATCTTTAAGCATCTAATTTGTCCGATCATTTCTACTGGAGGACGCGGAACTATGCGCGTTTAATTAAATCCGGATTAGTAATTTGGCTTCAGTGACGATTATATTTGGCGCAGGACTATTACAAACGTCAGATAGGCATTCCCTAATGAGGGTTTCTACTTGTCGACGGAACTTTCTGACGCTCCTCCCTTACACTGATATTGTTTATAACGTTTAATTAATATTAATTTTGATCAAAATTAAACTCTTATTCGTTCGCCCTTTGTTGATTAGTCGTTCTTATACCGTAGGTAAATATACAGTATGTTTCAGAAAGGTATATGTGAATAACGAATATATTTAAGGATGTGAAATTGATTATTATCAAACAACAAGTTTTTCTATGGAACCAACATCGAAATAATGAAAAAATCAGCTTTCCTATGATTTCTACAGCTGTTTGATTTTTTAGAGGCCGAGAATTTTCAATTATTATTGAAGTACGCGCCAGGCGCAGTTGCCCAATATAATGTTCAAACAAAAATGGTATAAAACTTATACATTTTTCCATGTTATATTCCAATTTAAAGTTCTCCATCTGAAACAACACCTTTTATATTATGTGTTGTAATAGGTTGTATTATCACTATAAAATGTTTTTTTTTTTGTAACGCCTTATTTGTTTTTATTCGAACGGAATTTTCCAGCACGCACCGATTCAAGCGTTCTGTTCTAAATATCCTCACTTCGCTGTGCGAGATATCGAAGGCTTCGAAGCGGAGCTTAACAAAAGATCTCAATGAGAGGCTTAAACAATGCAGCAAATTGTTTCAATGTTTGCTAGTTATATGCATAGATACGTATAAACAGCTCTTTGCTATTCAGGAATAGGGATGAAAGAAACGTTTCGGAACTTGAAGAGATATGTCAGCAGGGGACAGGGTTTTCGGTGTACCTATGATTGTGTTGATTTTACAGGGGAGCCTGTTTTGAGAATGATGCCCAGTAAAGTAGATATTAATACTGAGGTTCATGTGCTGCTAGTACGCTCAGCATCAGAAGTAGCTTAACATTTCGGAATTGTAATTATTTGATGTACAGGACTCCAGATGTTATTTTTAATGTTTCAGAACATTATTCTTTTAAATATTCCTTACTATTCAATAATTTGTTAGTAACGAGTAATATCTAACAAGTTTTTATTTAAAAACCTGCTTTGTAACTTTAAGTAGTGTTCAGCTACTTCTGCTGCTGACCGTACCTACCTAAATCTCAAGTCTTATTTGAAAATGAAATTATAATGTGACAAAAAAATTCATGTGGCGGTAGAAACACCAGCGGAAACTGAAATATCCAAATCAGCCTTTTCCGCTAGAATACGCGCGTAGTGCGAAACGATTGCTGAGGTTACCCATGAGACAACTATAACGTTGGTTTAAAAATAATTATGTACAATCGACATAAAAATAACGAGAAGAAGGCTCAAATCGCTTTGCACAATCCATAACTATGATATCGATATCAGTGAAATAGGAATTTCCGAATCCCGCTTACTAAGTACGGCCAATATTTAGGGTTCGGCCACAAATGTATGATGCCGTTAAAACACTGTTTCGTATATGGGCACGCATTAACTTTGCGTTTACCCGTCTTTTACTGTTATTACACCGATCCCATCTTCATAACAACTGAGCCACTCTGATTTAGTGTATTGTACGGAACTCCCAGTTTTTTATTAGATGTTGAATTTATATGCTTGGCTTGGTTTTTAGTGTCTTAGGTAACCAGTGTTGTCTGTTATTATTTTATTTTTACACGACTGCCCCAAAAAAAGTGTTATTATAACATATAATGAAATACGACATAAGCAACTGTTTTATATAAAACGCAGAATCTAGGTCCCACAACACAGGGAATCCTTGATCCTTGAATTTGAATTTAGCCGTAGACAACCAATACCTATTGTAAAATATGTTAAAACTATTTTCTTTGTGGATATACCTACCTGTGTGGGATGTATATTGTTTATCAACAGCATTTATATACTAATATCGAGCTTTCTAATTCAAAAGTTTGATGGGTTCTTTTTATCAAACATTGCTTTGTATAAGATTTGATATTTTGTTTTGAGATGTGGAAAGTACAGCAGTATTTTTTTTTATTAACAACTTAATAGTTATTGTTATCTAATGGTATTGCATTATTATTATATTGGTTAGTGCGGAACCCTTTGTGTACGAGACCGAGACGCACTTGGCTTTTCTCATCACGATAATAATGTAGTACATCCAAACCGCTCTCTAATGTGGTTTATTTAAAGAAACGCTAGTGTTTGATAGGATGTTTGAGGCGTTGGATTCAATAGTTTTATGGCCCCGTAAAATAAAAACGTCATAGTGAGATTTATGTATCGCAATGACGTCAACATCAACGTTTGCATTAATGTCAATCAATGTAGAACTCGGATGTGTGACTTACGAAAGCTTCAATGTAGATAGATTTAAATATTTACTATTTGTCTGATAGTAAGTAGGTGCGACGTTGTTTATTCTTCTCGTCTTTGCAAGTTTGTGTACGATGAACCACAGTTTAAATACCTCAAGGCTTCTATCTCGTTATATAATATTTTAGTACGTAAATTCTTTGTGTGTAACATTCAGCGCTGGGTTCTAATAAAAATTATGTTCTTAAAAATGTTCTTATTTTTGGATCAAAGTTCCCTTCTACTCGTATCAAGCTAGCAGGGAATGTCTTGTATCGTGTTCAGCAGTTTAACTACTTTGACCATATTTTTATCGCAGACATCAAAGATGACCTAGTTGTGGAAAGGGAGCTTAGAGCAGATAGAAGAGAGTGAAATAACAATTATAATAAATAATAAACATTCATAAAACTCACACATCACACGCTGCATTTACTCTGGTTCCGGTCCGTAAATGTTGGTGTTAGTCTAAGGGATAAACTAAAAAAAACATTTTTCGAAAATAATAAACAACATAAAATTACAATCAATAGGGTATTTAACCAATAAAATCTAATTAGTCCGCCAGATAGATTTTCAAAAAATTGTGGAAACATATTTTTTCTTTTTTCACGTAAACAAAAGATGAAGACGAAACAGTGCTTCGAAAAGTCGTGTCAAGTCGTGTGAAGTCACAAGGTTAGTACTTTTTTTACCCACAAAGTGACGTCACAAACCCCCACTCATGATCTTTGAGACGTTTTATTATCGTCAATTTTTATTAATTTGATAAATCAAAAAACACGTATCCAATATTTTCCGATAATCTAACAGACGCACTAATTCGTTTTTTTGGTGAAATACCCTATTCAGTAGGAGAATAACTTTGAAATATTGTCATGAGCGTTTATGTAAGTGCTCGGCTGTTATGTATATGAATGCACGTCAGTGATAACAAAATTTCAATCAACAAATAACACTTCCATAATATGACAGTACAATAAAGAATACTTAGGTAGGTGCCTCTCACAATTCCTTTTAGAAAACAACATTTGGTAAAAAATAATGAAAAAATACATCTGTTCGCTGTACGTACATAAGGATGATCATGCCAATTATAGGATAATGTATCTTTTCAGCTGGAACATCAAAGCGGACGTTTTATTTTGAAGGAGATTAATGGTGTGCGTACACTTACATAACGTGCTCGTCGAATTTTTTGGTAGTCTTAAAATACTTCAAAGTAAAGTTCGCCGGTGTGTATGGACCTTTCGGTTAGGTATATTTTGGTGGACAATATCAGGTGTGTTCCATCATCATGTATGGAGCATAATAATAATTGCCACTCGGGTCGATCTTTAGGTTAAGCTGTGCTTGCCTAGGCCGGTCTGTGGATGAGTGACATACCAAGATTCTTCCGTGCCTCGGAAAGCACGTGAAGCTGTTGGTCCCTGCTGCCGTACATTTGGCAGTCGTTACAGGTAGTCAGTGACCTGAAAGTCTGACAACCAGTCTTACCAAAGGGTATCTTATTTATTTACTTATTACCCAGTATTAATTGGGTTGTGGTGAGATAGGCAGCTCCATGTAAAATACTGGTATTCAGCTCGAATGGGTTAGAAATGAGACTTACCCCTAGGTAGTTGGGAAAAGGCTGGGCAGCTGATAATCAGTAAGTACAACTGCTCTCTGCTAATATGGGTTAGGGTAAGTAGGTACGTTAATTTTCGTGTGCTCTCATTTTTAACTTTCACGTTTTTGTGAGCCATGCGTGTAATAGGTGAAGGAGGAGTTCTTGCCAGGGATCGCCCGTGGATCGGTGGTCATCCATAATGTTCCGAGTTTCCTTCGTGCCTCGAAAATTACGTTAAACTCTTGGTTCTAACTGTTAATTGTAGATTTTTGACAGTCGTTACGTAGCAACGGCCCTAAAGTTTGACAACCAGTCTTGCTAAGGGGTACCTAGTACTCACTTGGTTGTAGAGGTCAGAAGACAGTCCTCCAATAGAAACTACAGGTGTACTGATACATCTGACTGGAAGCCGACCCCGACATATAGTTATAGTGCCAAAGTGTAAGATGCTGTAGTTAGTGAAGTTGCTGAGAAAAGTTTGATTTTATTTTAACACTAGCTGTTCCCGGCATGCGTTGCAATGCCATTTTTTGTACCTACATACCTACTACGTTGTATATTATTGACATTATGACGTATGGTCTGTTTGAATTTGACACACTAACGTCACTGAATTGTTTTGCCTTCCCGGAACCTCTCCGCTAACACTTGAACTTTATAGTATGGTATTAAAGCTCAAATTGACTTTACGTTTTAGTTAGAAAACGTTTGTATGGGAAAAGAAAAGGGCTGTTTTTAGGACTTTTCCGGCAATTATTCGAATTTTTCTTGCCGTAAAAACCATCCTTGAACTTCAACGAACATTTTAAAAAAGAATTGGCCAATTGGTCCAGGCATTGCTGAGTTATGCGCTTACCAACACATTGAGCGATTCATTTTTATATTATAGATAGATAACAGAAAAATCTTATGGGCACTGCACACTTGTAGTTTACCTTAATAGCATTTACCTATTTATTTTTCATGCTCTTGTATTTTTTTACGAATGTACCCAAAATACGATTTTGTGGTCAAGATTTACTACTTGTAAGTAGATACGCAGGGTTGGTTTCCATAAGCGGATTATATACCATTGATGTTACTTTTATTTAATATTATACCCTTGCAAACTAAGCTACCAATCTCATAAAATCGGATTTCTAGGAAGGTGTTCTGGATATGGTTTGATTTATTAAGAACACACTCACGTTATTTTATTATTCTTACCATTATCAATACAAAACGCCGCTCTTGCAAAAACTGAAATTCTTTAAAAAAACCTAACAAATATTCTCGGTTGGGTATATAAGGAACAAAAGACGGCTGACCTTTTATAAGCAGGCATATTTAATGAAGTTAAATCATGTGGA
This sequence comes from Diarsia brunnea, assembly GCA_949774965.1. Lineage (NCBI taxonomy): Eukaryota > Metazoa > Arthropoda > Insecta > Lepidoptera > Noctuidae > Diarsia > Diarsia brunnea. The sequence continues at coordinate 8,425,564 of OX459008.1, read as the reverse complement.
AGAAGGGTGCGAATAAAATCTCAGAAATGGCTTCCACATTTTCCTTCCCACTGTTTTTTCTGGACCTTTACTTTTGAATGTCAAAATTAACCCGGAATTGAATTACTCCCATTTCTGTGATCTCGTTAATCATATAGAGCGATCTCTTTAGATATTATTATGAATTGACTGGTGTGGTGTGCCTTTGGATAAAACTAAAATTGATATAGATTTAAGGTGTAAGGACATCATGGTGTTACATTTCGACCTTTGTTACTGTAAACTGCTTATTGTTGATATGTCTAGAAACAACAAAGGCCACCGATGGTATTCAGAACGCCTCTTTCCGTGCCTTGTCTTTTAAATAAATAAATACACTGAAATCATGTCCCATTTCTCATATATGATAGGAACGTACATTACCTATCTGAGAAATGAAATTCAGTTCAAAGTGACCAAGCTCTATTGGCTTATAAGTGTTCTTGTATCGTAACCTCCTCCTGAAAATGATACAACTACAAAAAAAGGAAATTAGCCCAATAAACCAAAATACGCGGTTTAGACGTAGAGTTCCGGACACCAGCCCGTTATACTATACTAGCCCAATAAAAAACAAACAATTCATGTACGATTAAACTTAAACAAACTCTAAAGTATTTGTTGTTTATTCGAATAGCCGGGTAGTTCTGCAGAAAAGCAGACGTCGCTATAAAATATGAAGGCGTACTGTGTACATCGTCTGCATTTAAATAATATCGCGGACTGAACTTTTGCCCAGATTTTCTCCATGGGTGCCGACGCCAGAATTATCAGCGAAGCGAGAAATTAAAGTAGCCGTGAACAGCATAAAATTAACTAAGTCGTCGCTTCTTAGAGTATTGAAGATATTTATAGAGCTCCTCAGGAATATTGCACAGTTCGCACAAAGTTTGGACAACTGTAACTGTACTTGTTAACTATAATAAAAAAACTTATTTGTTATTCTTATTATGATTTGTAACTATTTACGTACACTTTGCAAAGAATGTAGAAATCAAAGTAAATCTTGAAAAATATGTACACGAATTGTTTAAAAAAAGTAGATAAAAACAATGTCAAAAATATGGTTTTTGCTTTCATCGATAGGCTTAAGATTGTTAAACTTTCTAGAATTTCTTAGTGGTGTTGGTTAAGCTGGTCTTATTAATACTCTCCTCCCTAGCCCGAAGTTGCTACTGGTGAGGTCTTAAGGTGGCGTTGGATTCCCCCCGCATTTACTAACTCGCTGCCATTCCGTTCCATGCACTCCGATTTAAACACTTAATTAAATCAAGAAGTTTATTAATTTAATATCATTATTGTTAGCTGGCTTTGAATGTATCTGGTATAAGTGATAGTTAAATAGTTATTGTTTTGAGATTCAATAAAAAGATATGATAAATGTTTAATACACAATGAGAGGCAGATCAGTAAAACATAGAACACGTCTCCTGCCTGGTAATCAGCAAGGTAAAATCGAGAGAACTTTACTCAGCATTGGGACACTATAAAATAAGTACCTACTTAAAGTATTTAATCATCATTCTCCTGCCCTTATACCAATTTATTTGGGGGTTACTTAAAGTATTTAATATCGTCCTAAAATAATAACAAGCTCGAATGTCTGGCGGGAAATACGCCATTCTAATCTGATTCGCCAAGCTCGCATAGATCTTATTACGAACCGAATATCCCAACTATCAGTTAACGCGGCCTTATTGAAATTCCTCGCAGAACTTCCCCACTACTGCAAACTTTATTGAATACTATTTTACGAGTCGTGCTCTTTTACAAAACATTCATAATGTTGTTTAGTGCCGTATAAATCTCGCTTGGGCATCATCTTCTGCCTAGCCTTTTCCCAACTATGTTGCAGTTGACCTCCACAACCCAGTAATTGGGTTTCAGACGTTCCGATCTACTACTACCCGTAACAACTGTCCAAGAACAACAAATGACAACCACGCTTTTTCCAAGGCACGGAGGAAACTTGGAATGTAATGATTGATAGAGACCTATCCACAGTCCGACTTTGGAAAGCTCTGCTTACCTTTAAAGATTGACTTGTGCCGCTCTTATTATTTAGCCACACGCCCCTTCTTAAATCTTGGATGCCCAAATTATTGAGTGCATATCTCTTTGATGTACGGGTGCATAGGCCCGGAACATCCCGAAACTTTTCCGGATACATAATCTTTGTCGGCTAAGCGGATAGGCCGGTTAAAAACCTTGCGTTCTCGGGCATGTGACGGGGAAGACCGGGTTTGCTCGTAGATTGGGACGGGTACTTGCGCGGAACGGATAGACGGGCCATTTGTTGTATCAGTTGGTTTAGGAACTATATGTTTGTAAGAATTATTAACGTTCGAAAATAGAAAACACAAGGAATACTTGCATTTCTTTTATTATTTCCATGAAAAATAGCTTTTTAAATGTATCAAAATCATCAGCAGTGGAAACGTTTTGTATGATAAATTATGAGTTTGTTTCAATAAAGCTTTCTTAAAATCTTTTACATTTTTCATAGATAAAAGCGGTCTTTATTTTAGAAATCTAAACGACAAACACAAATAGAACAGCTATACCTATATCCAAGAAAAAATGTTTGAACGGTTATATTTTTAACAGCTAGGGAACAGAAATTTCAGCGTAAAAATTGGCGCTTAATCCGGATTCAAAAGTAGGTACTGGGCGTAATCAAAAACACTCACAACTTGTAGGCAACGCAGCCTGCTCATTCAAAAATACCGTGAAACAATATTGATTTACTCTGCGTACCTTCACAAATGGCTACTGAAATGTTTATTCTGATGAGGATTATTCGGTGTTATTCCAAGTTACGCCAACCCCACTTAAATGTGCTTAACAAAGTTTTAAATTAACACAAAAAGTATGAAACGTTGTGGAAGTCAGATATTGATCGCTCCATATAAACTACTGATATTCAGCTGTATCAAGTAAGACTGAAAGTCGACCCCAACATAGTTGGGAAAAGGCTAGGCACCCCAACATAGTTGGGAAACACGTGGTTTAAAAAATTATAAGTGGCGACTGAAAATTTGTATTTGCACCTTCGGAAAAAAAATCACATAAAGATTATTTTGTGTGCGAAATTTTCCAAAAACTTAAAGGATTGTACAGACTATATAAATTTACATAACAAAACAAACATCAATTTGTATATCAAGCGGTATTCCACACCACCATAACAACACAACGCACTAACACTACATTTGGCAATCCCACATGCCAAGAGCATTAGCGATTGCTTACACAAACCAATTCAAATCTATATGCGAAACATCGTTCCGGCGTGTGAAATCAAACAGGAATTGATCATATATCATAGTTATCAGCTCGTAAACTTCCATTGCTTTACATGGAAATAGAAATAAGTGAAAATATAGGTGTTTTCAATGTGTAATAATAACTCTTCTTGGTGAACAGGTTAGAGATTGCTGCATGCATGAAGATGGATATTTTATCGTCATTATAATACCTGTTTTCACTTATATTAAGGACACCAACATGAAGGCCTTATGGCAAGGTAGTATTATGGCAAGGTTAGAATTATCCCGTCGGGGCTGCGGGTTGTTCGAAAGGGATACCACGGCCTCAACACAAACGCTAAGAAGGAACATGGGTGGGTTTTAGTCAGTAGAAATCTGACACCCCTCTGTCCTGTGTCCTACCGCTCTGGGCGGGAGGAGTCATTTGATGATTTCCCACTATCCAAAAAAAATTAATTAGAACTCTTTGTCAAACGTTGAAACTCCAACAGCCGATATTTTATTTAAGTGTCTCGTGACTATCTACCAATCTGTGCAGGCTGTTGTCAAAGTGGTAGCGAAACCAATTGCTGACAAAATTATCGCTATTCATGGAAGCATTTCCGGTAAACATACACTAAGACACCTGCACCCCAATTGCAAACCTGACCCAGTATCTCGAAAAATCACATTCAATTGCTTCATATAAGTTTGAAATATTCTTTTGTTCAATATAATAAATAACACGAAGAATTCTATTCAATTGTTAAAGTGAATACCGTTGAAATTGTGAGCGTATTACTCAATTACCCCGCTATTCTTTCCGGTAAACTGCTCTATGAAAACGTTCACAACTTTATGATGAAAACCACGAAGGTTAATACTCCTGGCTTATTTTTAACCCAAGTCTAGTAAACTATAAAACAACAAGCCACAACAATATACGGAGCTCCTATATAAGCTTTGGCTGGAGAAGCAAAATTCTCTGCCTTGCCAACTTACATTATTATATTCTATAGCCGTTGTTTTCCTGCATCCCTTACTTACGCAGACACTGAGATATGGCCGTGCATACTGAACTAAAACTTCACGTATGATGTACTGCGGGTTCACTTACAGAGGCTATTTTTAAGCGATGCCAATCTCACTTGGCGGGGCTTTTGTTTTGCTTGGTGAGTTGATGGTTAACTTTTTGACCTAACTTTCTCGTTTTATTTTAAAACCTTGTTTGCCTGCATCATGGTTCTGACAGAGATCAAAAGAAGAAAATCATGTTTAAGATGAACGAGGTACAAGTCTACTTATTAAATCTCGGATTCGATAATGGATATTTGTTATCGAATCTGAGATTTTATAAGTTTGCATGTACTTTAATCTTTGGCGCATACTCTTAGATGTCCTCTGCCTTTGTAGTGCAATAATGCATTCGAGAAATTTACAATACATTTTACACTATGATGTTCCGCTTTGCGGCGCACAGTTTTACTTTGAGCTACACGGGAACCTTGCCGGAGTAGTTCTGACGGTGTTTTCTCCTTCGCACCATCACGATACAGCTATCATCAGCCCGGTTCGTTGCTTTTGAAGGTATGAAGAGAGGCGCGTGTTTACGTTGCTTACACGCAACTCAGCTACACAGTTGTGAGTACAAGTCTGCAACGATGCTCTGTGTTGTAGCCAGATTTCTCTGCACATCAACCAAACGAGCTTTTAAGAAGACAATGTCCTTCAACAGGCTTGACACGTCGACGTAAGTAGATAGAGGGGTAATTTGTCTAAATCTTACGCCACAAACACGGCACTTTCAGCAGCGTGATGATATCTTGCAGGTTTTTCTTTGTCCCGTCACGCCTACGAGATACAATGTGGTCATTTTTATCGACCGACCGGAACAGCTACCTACCGAACACTTCGTCTATCACGTCCAGTTTCTGTTGCAAGAACGCCAGTAGCTTGCCACGAGTGTGTTTCAAGCGTCGGCTTGCGCCGCGCTATACTGTCATAATAATAATTATTACACGTCTGCTGGTGTCCGCCTTAGACCTCGGCACACCCATGATAATGATTAAATGTACAAACCGTACTTCTGTGGTAACAACCACAGAAGTACGGTTTGTATGTAATTTGAGCTATCAACTACCTTGAGTGACAATTGTGCTTATCTAAGACAAAAGAAAGCAAACGCTGCCAAAAGAAAATCAAGTAAAAAATATCGTATTGTCGAACAAACTCCGAAACCATGAAAGTTCCTTAGAACTCATTCAAGACAATATACCTATTGTCTTTTTTTACTCCAGCGTATTATCTTCAGACATTTGATGACGTGGTTCATTCAGCCAAAATTGTTGTCGGCTGAAAGCGGTTGTCTTAAAACAGTCGTCGCGGCAGAACGAAATCTTATCGTGTACCCACCCTTTCACTCAATGCTTCTTATTGCGAAGAACTCGGTATACTTTGTATAAGATTGCAATTGTCTTCTAACCTGAAGCTCATAGGGCGCAAGTTATGGGAAAATTTTAATTTGCTAGTTTTTTTTTTTTTTTTTTTTTTTAACACATTGTCTGGATTAAATATTGATGTTTCCTTGTAAAACTTTTTTTGTTTTTATAAAATCGTAAAAAGCAATGTATATATATTATAACCTTTACCTGTAGGCCGGTTAAACAGACATCAGACGGTTCAGTTTTAATATATTATATAATATTATATAATAGTTTTATTATCAATACATTAGTGAGTCGTTTCAACGATGTTGGATATGGGTCTCTACTTGTCTACCTAACGATCCAAAAGTGGAATGAAAGGACCATATGAACGTGTATTTCTTTTATATATTTTTTTTAGTTACGTGTGAAAGATGATATGTCCAGAAAGGAGGTGACTGAATAGAGACCCCAAATAAATGGTAATGAGGGCAGGAGAATGATAATGAGTAACGTGTACCTTGGAATTAAGTCCACTGATAATTCATTCAAGTGAACATTGTGAAGCGTCTACCACCAACACTATTTATTACTAGGTGTTGCCAGCGGCTTCGCCCGCTACAACTGGAAAATTATCCCACGGGAAGATAAAATCGGGATAAAAACTATCCTATGTGTTAATACAGGTTAAAAACTATCTGTGTACCAAATTTTATCCAAATCCGTTTAGTAGTTTTAGCGTGAAAGAGTAACAAACATAACACACTCACAAACTTTCGCCTTTTATAATATTAGTGTGATTACTTACTGGTAGAGATCGGAAAAACAAAAGATGTAAACTTTGAATGTAAATTATCTAAACAAACTTAAAATAATAAAGTAATTAATTAACAAGTTTATTTAGGACGATTCGAAGGAATTTAAATATAAGTTAACAATTGTTAGTCTCATCAACGATCTGATTAGATAAGGTTACCTGAATTTTGTAGTCCTCTAACAGAATAGTTGTGTTGGTTTAGGATCTTTCACTGTTTACCGTTTGAATTATCTATTGTTTAGTTTTAATGTAGGTTTAAACTAAATTGGAGATCTTGTTTTCGGATACGTAAAATGGTATTACGAGTGAATGTTGTGTGGTTGACAGATGTGTAGTTATTTAAGGTCAAATGTGATTGTACACAAATATATGCTAATAACCATTCTTTAGTAATAGTCGCCAAAATAAAAAGGCCTAATAATATTAGTTTAAAATCTTATTTTGATAAAGCACTAAATATTTTCACTTTTTATGTATTAATTCCACATAACATAAAATCACATGAGAAATTCAGCGATTTTAACGCATCACCTTCAGTTGTAAACCGTCCAATCCCAGTTGATTGCACGAAGTAGAGGTTATAACATCACGCCGAAGCGTTAGGCATAGGTGTACCGAATAGTACACCCACATTTCGCCAGTTATATTTATATAAGTCCCATGTAATAAAGGGCGAGCCTTTTGCCATCAACTGGGGACAAATCCCGCCTCCATGGCTGCTACTGAGAAATTCCTGACGGAAAAACTCAATATTACTTTGCCTGACCCGGGAATCGATCCAACGAGAATTATTGAAATAATAGCTGTTGCCAGCGGCTTCGCCCGTTATAACTCGAAAATTATTCCACGGGAAGATAAAATAGGGACAAAAACTATCCTATGTGTTAATCCAGGTTATAAACTATCTGTGTACCAAATGTTATTCAAATCCGTTCAGTAGTTTTGCGTGAAAGAGTAACAAACATACACACTCACACACAAACTTTCGCCTTTATAATAATAGTGTGATTTCATTATTTAATAATTTTTGACGACATTCCCGAAAAAAGAACCGGAAACATTTTGTTTTCATATTTTTATAATTATATAGTTCTTTATGGACTGTCATGCTTATTTAATTTAATTATTCATTGCTGAAAAAAAGGTTGTGACAAGGACGTGTCTACTACAGCAGACATTGAATTTATGAAAAATAAAATTTGCTCTGGAGGGATTATTCAAAATGAAAATAGGGGAGTAGTTTTGTATGGAGAATAGCAGCTCCAGTTTCCACTTATAGCTTATTCCTTACACCATACACTAAGGATTTATCACAGGCGTGCTAAGGTGTGCTTGTTATTACAGTTTGTTTGGCAGATAGGACTGCAATCGTTACTTGGGGGCGCGAAGAGATTCTTCAAAGCCGTTTTATCTACAATACCTTATTGTACCCTTTAACTCGCCTTGACAATAAAAATTGTTGCTTTTCACAACTTTTATTGGGCAGATTGTGGAGATTACAGCCTAGCTGGTAAATCGTTAAAAAAATAGAACAGAGACCCATAATACAGGGTGGTGCCGACCATACGACAATAAAATGAAACCATTGGTAGTTCTAGTTCATAGAAACATTATTAACAGCAAAATAAAAAAATGAAAAAAAAAAACAATAAAACTAAGTAGCATAAAACTGTAAACGAAATACATTACAATTTATAAACAAATATTGGTTTACTAACCTTAGGAATAATTTGCACCGATCTACGTATGGAAATACAACGTAACAAACGAATTTGGCAAAGACATTTAGGTAGTTTATTGTCGTATCGTCGTCACCACGACGGTGTTAGCATTTATTTGATAGTTTAAAAATGTTCCTATGAACTAGAACTACCAGTGGTTTCATTTATTGTCGTATTGTCGGGACCACCTATAATGGTTAGGCAGAGTTTAAACCTAATGGAGAATACTTTTTGCTAGTTATATTTAAGACCTAGCTAATAGGGGGCCAGCTATTATCATAAATCGGGCACAAATTCAGGCGGAAAAAATCATTAACGCTTTGTACGATCGGAGAATCCACCAGGATCTTATAGCAGTCCTAAGATAAGAGAAAATATACGGTAAAAGCTACAAGTTCACATTGTACTAAACACAACACGTATGTCGAGAGCCATTATGTTCACTGGAGTAAGCATACAGCAGAATAGACACTTAAAGAGAAAACGAGGAGTCAGCAGAACTGACGCCGATTGGTTCGACACCAAAGCTCAGAAAAAAGAAATGCTTAGTACAGAACATCATTTTATCACTCAATACAACTGTAAAGTTTAACAACGCAAGAAATATGGCATTTTTTTATTTAAAAGAGGTTCAAAAGTTATCTTATTAATATTTTCTAATTACCAAAAAGCTGCAGGTTTAAAGTATTTTGAAAAATCACTCCTCATCTGTTAAACTGGCAAGTTGAAAGTTGACCTGGAAATAAGTAGTTATACCAATTTGAACCATATACAGTAGCAAGTAAATGCTATATCCATAATCCATTTCTCCTATTAACTCGTCAAAGCCGTGGAATGAGCGTGAACTAGTAAGCCGCCCCGCTGGGAATGAAATTCAGTTGGTTGAATGAACTGCATTTATCATTCGTAATGCAGGGCGAATGACGTATTTTCAATCTGGTATGGCCATGCATCATCCAGTCATGCTTCCATTTTAATTTACCTCTTAGTGCTTAGTTACCTATAACTAGTAATTTCATGAATATACGTTGGTTCTTTGTTTTGATTCTGGTTTGATTAATGCTTGTATGATTTGGTTAGACTTTTGTACTGTTAGAACTGTTTTTAGGATCCTTATAGATTAGTTCAGCCCGTCTGTTTGTCCGTCCGTATGTCACAGCCATTTTACTCCGAGACTGTTTGCAACTTTGCACAATACAGTTGGCATTTTGCTAGTTGGTGTCTTATAAGAACCGCACCACTAAAGTGAAATGAAAACACCTACGTAAAAAAAGGGTTTACAGAACGTAAAATTAACGTTCAACGAATATTGGTTCGTTGTTCCAACCAATTTTCGGTGATAGTTATTTTTTCATATTTGATATTAAGTTTTTGCGAAATGGGACATTTTTGTTGTGCAATTGCAGCAGTAATTTTGATTTTCATTAAGGAGGGCAAAATATAGGTAGGTATTTGAAGAAACTATAGCCGTTACGGTGCGCTGCCTCAAACCTGCCCACGTAGAGTGCTTAGGTACGGTTTTCTCGCCATGTTTTCTTTCACCGAAGCAAGTGATTACTATACAACACAGCATATTCCCATGCTTCTATCAATGTTGCTTAGAACCGTAATTTGCTAGAGCAAGAAACAAAGCGGGAGTGGGTGCTCGCGTATCCTCGAGTACTAGCGAGAAGACACTTTGTCTGCTGCAAATATTATACTTAAACGCAATACCGATACATTCCTTTATTCAGCCACATCAAATATGTGCCTGATGATTTTTCCGCTTTAGGGGCATGGTAACCGTACAAGTTGGTAATAAAAGGTATGTGTGTGTAATGGATAGCTATGTCTCGCCTGATAAATTAATCAAAACATATGTGTTTGTTCATAATTTAAAATTGAACAACCTGTAAAATGTAGTTTTTATTTTTCACACGTACCTCACAATGTGGCAGAGAGTATAAATAAAGCCAGGTATAGTCGGTTGTGATCTTACATACGTATAAATACACCCCATCTGTATCTCAGTCTCCACTTAATAAAAATTCTAAAAATGCAGGTTAGACCATTTTATTTTACAAACAAAATAATGTATTGTACCTCTCAACATAATGAAACGTCGCTCGTCCACATTTTTCGTACATAAAGCTTTTGTTCGCTCATTACTAACGACATTTTTGTATCGCTTGCGGGTATCTGAAACTTTTTTGACATCATTATTGGGGCCGCACGTTTTTCCTTGAGGTTAAGGTGTTTTAAGAACATCGGTGCTTAGGAATTTAAAGTAAAGTATGACTTCAAGATAAAAAATTGAAGAGTTTGCGCGTTACGTGCGAGGCTGTCAAGGTCGCATCAGTTTACTGTCTTATTAATTTTGAGATTGACTTAATGTGCCAGTGTAGCCTGTGAAATGCATATTTTGAAGCTTTACCATTTGCAGACCAGTGTCTGGTTGTGTGTTGATTAAAATATGATTCGCGACCGTAATCCAGGAATTTAACACACATTACCTTCTATTGAAAACCCCTCCAATCACTGCTGATGATATATAACATCAGGCCTGTAATCCTCGAAGGGTAAGGCAGAGGTGTACACATGCCCGTCGGGGCTGCGGGTTGTTCGCAAGAGATACCGCGGCCTCGACATGAAGGGCTAAGAAGGAACATGGGTGGTTTTTAGTCAGTAGAAGTCTGACACTCCCTTTCGCTCTGCCCAAGAGCGGGAGGTTTATTTGATGATTTTACACCCACCATAAAAAAAAAATTAAAAAAAGTAAAAAAAAAAGAGGTGTACACATTAGTACAGCCACATTTTACCAGTTATGTTTAAGTGCCATAATGCCATGTAATAGGGGGCGGGACAATTGCCATCAACCGGACACAATTCCAGATTCCGTTGCTGCTACTGAGAAATTCCTGATGAAAACCCTCAATAGCACTTTGAATCGAACCCAGGACCTCATGATCAGCAGTCGCGCTTGCTACCACTAGACCAACGAGGCTGTTCTACAGATGACCTAGTAGAAACGTAGTAGAGATGTGCTCACAAATTGTTATACGTAGGTAATTATTGATGCAGAGTTCTCGATAACTTTAGCATTTCAGTGGAGTGATTTGAATATGGTAATCATGAATCGGAACACTGATTGATACGTATAGTGAATAATTACTATTTTATAGATATAGCCAATCTATTTAATAAAGTTCGAAAGCAATAACTATTGCTGTAACATGAAAATATTGTGATTAAAAGATTATCAATTATTTATCAAACTCAACATCATCTTACTGCTCTTGTTCTATATTATTTTCGGTCGGCGCAACACAATTTTTTCTAACATTTTCCCCTGTCAATCGTCACGCTATAATTTACTCCTTTTTCCTTCATGTCATCATTCTCCACACAATCCATTCATCTTTTCTTTGGTTTTCCTCTCCCTCTACATCTATTAAAGTGTATAAAGTATCAGACTCATCGTCACCTGGCTAGCCTTTTCCCAACTATGTTGGGGTCGGCTTCCAGTCTAACCGGATGCAGCTGATTACCAGTATTTTACATGGAGCGACCGCCTATCTGACCCCCACAACCGAAGTTAATACTAGGTAATACGATACTCTTTGGTAAGACTGGATGTCAGAATGTCAGGTCCCTGACTACCTGTAACGACTGCCAAAGATCTATGAATGGCAGCTGGGACCAACAGCTTAACGTGCTTTCCGAGGTACGGAGGAAACTCGGTATGTCGAGCGGTCACCCATCCACAGACCAACCTAAGCAAGCACAGCTTTACCTAAAAATCGACCCGAGTGGCAGTTTTTATTAAGCCAGTATCAGTATCAGACTATGAAGTAGTAATAAAACTACATAGTTATTTCCCTGAACAAATACGATGCTAACTAAAATACGGCTAAGCACGGGCCGTTTTAGATAATAATATGTTTAGGGAACTTGCTTTTCGGCTTATTCAAGCTTAGGTTTTTGTACAAAACAGCTAAAGGTTGAATAGCTTATTAGTAGGAAGGTTTGTTATCTAAACTAACATAACGCCTGAGTTAATATTTGGTCCGTAACTATTATTTTAGGTAATACAAAAGGGATATTTTTCTGGCGTTTCGTAACTATCCCAATTCGCCAACTAAACTAAACACGTGTGAAATTAGTGAAAAAAAATGCCTTATCGTGACTCTTTTCATATTCATACATTGAGGCTCGTAACACCAACTATTGAGTTTACGTGTAATTATTACCGTTTGGTCAACTCTTTGGTTACGAACCGACACTTTTGTAGTATCACAAAAGTTTTGTTTGGTAGGCAAATCGAGGAAATTACGAAACGGGATGTAGCTATTATTTTTACCAATGTATTTTCCATGATTTTGGAACGTCCAAAGGCAAGAATGGAAATCATAACATTCATAACACATTTTAATTGCGATAAAATTTCTGTTCTGTAATTTATCACTTCATTGCGAGTTTCTTAGCAATTTTATATATCTTATATATATCTATAAATTGTGTGCGAGTGCCGCCATGGACTGCAAAGTGTCCGAAACTTCTGGAGGTTTTGAACTTGAGTAGTGTAGCACCTGTTTCCTAATTAGACATTCCACAGTTAGTCGAGTTATTCGGCCGGGACGTTGAATAATATGCTAGTACTCGTGTATTGTTTCATGTCAGCTTTTAGATCGTAAAAAGGTATTTCGGACCAAGTGTCTCTAGAATGAAACTATGCGAAAAATGTTGCTACAGTTTAAGCTCTCTAGTTAGATAAATTTACCTCATGTATACGATTTTTATACAAGAACGGAGGCAAAAGAATGTTATAAGATTCAATGTTCTAGAAGTATTTACTAAAGTGTCTGAACTTCCTGATAGTTTTTTTTTATTTATTCGGCGATCCATCCATGTGAGATATTTTATGACATTGGAATTTCCAATAACTTTTTTGGCCTAGATTGGAGCTTTTACGGAATGCAGGGATAAAAAATAAAAACTACACGTAGGTACGTCAGGTTATATTGCGCAATAAGGGCAAAATAGTGGAACGCTATATGGTGATTTGATTAATCAATTAGACATATCATTTACGTACCTTTTATTGTAAGCCAGTATTTAGTAAGATATTTTAATTCAAAAGCAAACAAAGCATCCCTACTTTCAAGCATGTCTTGGTTCTGTATAAACCTATTACTCATGTCGTATAAAAGCCCTACTCAAAATCAAAACTCGACAGTCACCGTTTCATAAATCGTCGCACCTAATGTATAATTTTAATATGTAACATCATATGAAACGGGTGTGGAAATCATAATAAGACGAATATGGGAAGGATATATTACTCTTCAGCGCCAGAAACTGTAAAAGGACCCATGTCATTCGCAGCGCTCAGGTATTCTCTACTTAAACCTGCGACTTTGCTCGCATCTTTTTATTTTCGAGAGAAGAATCGTAAATTCTTCAAAATAAAAGTCTGATTTTATACAGACTGCGAGATTCTTAAGGAAATATTCTGCGACAGAAATACAAAGAATTACGACTACGACTTTGAAAATATTATTCAGCTACTTTCGTTTGTTGCCAAAATTAAATGCTTCAATGGTAATAAAAAAAACATGAAATACCTATGTTTCTTTTCTTAATCTTAGTGTCAAATCCAATACTAATTATTAGCTAATTAAGCAAATTAATTACTAAGCCATGATGTCACTATAATTATATGATTTTATACGGTTAGTAGTTTAGATTCAAACTCCTTTGATCTACTAGCTAATTAAAACGTTGACGATGTTAATAGTGACTCGATACCGTCAAACAAATCTAATGTATAACAAAACCCAGCCATATTTTCAGCAGTCTAATAACATTATGACCCGTATACTCAGTCATATTCAACAAACTCAAATGAAAGATTGTCTCCGACTGTCCATCCATATCGGGCAGCACATTAAAACGTCGTTTGGGACTTCAAATAAAGATTTAGATGCATAAAGATCTATCGAACGATCAATACGGGTATGAGACTGGCATAAAATAAAATTGGATGTAATAAAACGGGTTATACCTGGTGGCACAGCCGCGGCATATCGTATTCCTAGCTATATGAGTGTGGCTAGCAAACTGGCGGACAAAACAGCTTGTACAGAAACAAATAAATTATAATACAGTCATCATTCCGGCCGAAAGACGTCCACTGCTGGACGTAGGCCTCCAATATGTATCGCCATATTGACCTGTTCCGTGGTGTATGGTGTCGGACGTAAAGAATAGCACCATCCCATATCTTCCCGTGGAAGTCGTAAGAGGCGCTTATGGGACTTACCAGAGAATGGGCAGCAGCGTTCTCTGTGCCTTTGTAATAACTGTGTGCCATAATTACAAGGCTTGGCAGGCACCAAGCGTTATGATTATAGCAAAACCCCCTTAATAGAAATTATAATACAGTAATTTAAAATAATACAAGGAGTAAACAAACCCTTCACGAAACCACATGAAATACTTGTATTAAAAAAAAAAAACTTGTGTAATAGTTGGAACTTTGACTCCAAATATGTATTTCCCTAACTAGAAAGTTCCTATGTATGGTCTAGTCTAGAACAAAATAACAGAGAGGACAGCGTTCGGGCTTCATATCAGTATATTTACATCCATTATATGGCTTACTCTTTTGTATTGTCAAAAACTGTTGGTGGTCCCGGTTGTCATTTGTCGGTACTGGTTCTCAGAAGGCTCAAAGTCTATCTACCCGTCTAACCAAGGTGAATCGTGTATTTTGGCATACCATATACATTCAGAAAGTGCTGTACCAAAGATTAAAAAAATAAATAAATATGTATTAAATCATCTACAGCTACATCAACGATGAAAACCTTAGTCACCTTCTCACATAGAATAAACTAACGAAAATCTTCAATACCATACATTCCTAGCGACGTCATTATGGTGTTAATTACTTCCAGATTGGCGAGATATTTCAAGCCAATTCCGCCCAAACATTTTCATTGACTAAGTTAGAACGCTTATAATTGATTACCAGCGGGGTGTTACCCCATCTTGATTTGGCATCGCTCACTCTCACGTCCCGATCTCAATCAAGGATGAGGAAAACGAAATGCCCAAATGTTACTCGTAGCTACAAGATACTTGGTAATGTTGCCATTTGGAGTTAAATGTATGCGTGAAATTGCGGTGGTTACAAACACATGGCTTGTGTTGAATTGGTTTATTTTTAGAAACGTCTGTCATCTTCAGGACGTAAGCAATGAAACAGTACTTTCGTTTGTTTTATTGCTAACCTCCTGAAGGTTAGGCAGACTTATCAATTTAAATAACAACCAATCGCTTAGTTGTCGATTAAGATTCTAAATTGCTAGTATCTTATTTTATTGTAAGCATATCCAAGAAGAGACTGCATAGTACAAAATGCATGTATTTGCCCGCCTCTGTAGGCTTTGTGCACTTGAAGTATTATGTAGCAATAATAAAATCAAGGTACTTCATTATGTCTTATCATTTGATTAGCAGTAAAATTCATGATCATCATCATCTCAGCCAAAAGATGTCCACTGCTGGACATAGGCCTCCCCCAGAAGGGGGGGATTTGCCATAATCGCCATGCTTGGCAGGCGGGTTGACGATCGCAGTATGGTTGTTACAAAGGCACAGAGAACACTGCTGCCCATTCTCTGGAAGTCCCCTAGTCGCCTCGGATGGTGCCATTCTTAAAGTCCGACACCATACAGAACGGATTAGCGTCTATACCTACATAAATATATTTATAAATAATTTAGAAAATGGGAGAAATATTGATGTGGGTCAGCACTATGCTCAACTGTACGATTGATCTGTTTTTTTTTTAAACTAAGAAATAAAAGTAAACTAAAAAGAAGTTTTAATTTTCCCTCTTCACAAGTTCTGTTAAGAGAAATAACGTCCACAATAGCCTTTTGAAAAGTAGTCAAGTAGCCAATTCTAATTGTTACTTATCAAATGGGATAAAAGAGCCCCATTTTATGATGAGTTTTTGCCTCTTATCACGCGACCCTGCCCACTTCCATTACTCTCAAGAGTTTTCCTTCCTAGAGGTATTTTTTTATCATCTTCATTGACGTCAGAAGTTTGTTTAATAACACATTAAGTTAAAAATATACGTATTCGTGTTGCCTGCCGCTTAACAACATTAAAATGTATTATGTACAGGTTGATGCTTCGAGTCTATGTCATAGAGCCCATTGCTGGCAACCTTATACAAGTCGTGACTACGGGCTACTGCTGACAAATTATTGACGTTATAAAATCCAATATCACTGCTTGACCTGTGTCAGTAAACAACACCACCGACCACTAGAGCAACCACTAGAGTCACTATACCTACCATTGAAGCTGACAGTCAGCAGAAGAAAAAATAAACCTCCATAATATTTTTTTACCGCCGGTTTTCTGGCCACATACCGACAGTTAGATGTGCAGAAACGACGTCGACCATATCCATGGTCCCAGTTCCCAGGTTTATACCGTTAGGGGCGCTCCAGAGTATCATGACCAATCCAAACGAAACGTTTTATTGTATGAGCCTTTTTTTGCTAGCTGAATTTTGAATATGCGAAAGAGCAATGTTGCGAGTAAAAATAAAGGAGTAAAAAATTATGTTAACTTACATTTTGTTACTGTAGTTTTGATGGACGGTCTTAGGCTGCCGGTTTTAAAATTTAAATTCAAACTACAGAGCAGATCACCTGATTTAGAAGACGCCTCGGCGGCCAATACAACACTTTCTTTTTAAAAGTTCCCATTAAAACAGATTGACAAATTATAACACAGCGTTTACGTCTAACCAAAAAAACACTGATTAAAGTGATTATATTTGGACCTAAAATAATAAATTCCCAACATTTTTAATAAGTTTTCTATAGCAGATTTTTTTACGTGAAAGTATTTAATGCGTTTTTCTTTTTTTTACCATTGTCTTTATTTTGGTGTTCTCAATGAATTCTAAAAGTTCGTTCATCTATTTTAGTGGGACCTTATATACATTCGATTCGACTTCGAATGATTGACCATATGATAGTGACCATGACAGAAGTTGTACGCTCAACTTACTATTGCCATCACGAATATCATAAGTAAGTACTGTTGTCTCTGGCTGATGTGGTTCAAACTAAGAGACATTGGGTGTGTTTAGAAACATATGCACGAATACCTAATATCGCATCAATTTTACGAAAGCTACGTACAATATCTACGTTCTAATTAACAGAATTCGTAAGTTCAGTTCAGCAAAATTTACAGGAGCAACAAAACTCTGATTAACTAACAAGTTTCGAGAGGTTTTAAAATGGCCTTTTATATTATTTAAGTTTGGAATGGTTGTAGATTGATATTTTACTAATATTTTTTTGAATTTTGGTTAGGGAAGAAAATGGCGTTAAAACACATGGCGCAGAAAAATGGCGTTTTTAGACATACGAATTCTTAGTCCGAAGATATGTGATAAATTGAAAGTCAAGTTGTCACACGCGTCTCTGATTTTTCTTTTTCATTTCCGTATTGCATAATTATCACTTGCTTCGGTGAAGGAAAACATCGTGACGAAACGCATGCCTGAGAGATATTTTTCGACACCATTTAAAGCCAAGTCAGAGGCCCATAAGTGGCATAAAAATTCTGACACTAGGTTAAGCACTAGCCATACGATGAAGAAGAACAATCGATGAAGTTGATCAAAAAAGACTATCTCCTCTGTAATCAGGTGGAAACGCTTTGCCAAAGAACGCCAAAGCATTGACAGAAACAATGTAGAAGGAACAACTAGCAGCATCAATGAAGCGCCACTACTTGATTTAAAGCAAGCTAAAATAAACAACACTGTCTTCGTAAATTTATTTCACATAAAAGCAATGAAGTTATAAATTAGATTACCTGACATTATGGGTGTTGGGAATTAAACCCATGAACTTTATTACAGGGTTCATGAGGAACACTTAAAACGTGGGCAAGTAATCATGTTTAATGTTGTACAATGTACAATGACGGTACGAAACAATTTGTCTTGTGAAGGATCAATCAGTTTTGATTTAAAACCCAATTGTGCATCCTCAACATTTATGGTTCAAAGTTTTCAACTTTACTTTCATGGTTTATAAAATATGATGTTTATTTTGCAAATTAATAGGTTTTTACAAACGCTTTCACAAGTCCATTTTTTTAACTAGATGGGGCCGGTGTTTCGTATCTGACTACTCTAAGAAGAAACATCCGAGACAAACTCAGAGGCCATAGTCTCTTTTAAGGTCCAGACATTATCTCAATATACTTACATGAGGACTATGCAATTTCCCCGTCAAGACGGCGGGTTGTTCAAAAGAGATACCGCGGCCTCGACACAAAGTGCTAAGAAGGAACATGGGTGGTTTTTAGTCAGTAGAAGTCTACGCCATAGATACGGCCATAGATACATCGTAGTGTCGTGAATAGATGTCCACATCTGCAAATGTTAAGAGAGAATCCTCAGAAAAGATGAGTATTGTTTCTGATGGGCTTTGTACTAGCTAGATGGGCATTGATTATAGTCGAAATGTTGTTTAAAGGTTGAACTTAGAAACAGCTAAAACGATTCCGATGGGACTTTTACAAGGGGTACGGGTTTTTTTTTTACTTGGGATAGCTGATGTTATGAAACCAAACTTCAGATACTTTTAATTTAGAATAAGATCTATATTGTATAATAAATAGCTGTTGCCCGCGGCCTACGTTCGCATGAAATGATTATTATAAATTAATATTAATTTTTTTAATCGGATTATGTTACTAATTCCTGGGGTACATTTATTTTTGCGCGGAACACTAAACCTTTTTCTAATTTAGAAGTAGTCTTAGTTACTTTATTTTTTATCAAAATATTTTAGGAAAAAAATACCCAACAATGTGTGAAATCATTTTGAATAGGAAATACTATTGTGTAGTTATGAATTCGCAGCCACATTCTGGACAGTTAGCTGAACGATCTATTGAAGATTAAGTACATGAGAAATGTAATAATGTTGATTGCGTTCAATAGCTCGAAGGACGACCCAAGACTTGATTGAAGGAGTTCGGCTACTGTTCGCACATTAAAACCGGTACATAAAGGTCTGTAAAGTACGACAGTAATAAAGACACGTTCGAATATTGTCAAAACACTAAAAAAATGGTTAAAATGGCTTAGTTTGTTTCAATGACTTTTTTGACACCGACTCCTGCTTTTTTGAAGTCGGTTAACAAGTATTTTTTTATAAATTTTGCCAACAGTAAAATTCCTATTGACATGAAGGAAAATGTAAATCATAATTTGGACAACCAACTAAAAACCTTACAAAAAGTTTACTACTTCTCCATTTACGCTTACAATTCTCTCTGTGCACGTTTATAATTAAATAATAAAAAGTTTCACAGAAAATTTAACCCTCCATTTCAAACTCGTAGGAGTGAATTTCGAAAAACCTTTTTTTACATACTCTTTACAAAGAATACACTATTCTAATTTCATGTCTCTAGGACCAGCTGTTTCAGCTGTGCGTTGATAATTATGTCAGTCAGTCAGGATTTTGAATTTTAAATGCATAGATAAACAAGTTGTATCTAATCTATAAGATCAAGTCCGAAGTTCCATATATAACTGAGATTACAAAACTTCTAAAATATAATTGCAAATTATAACAATCCGAGCTGAAAATATGGTCTAAAAACGTACGAACGTAGAGCTAGAGGTTAAATGCCGCGCGAGACCATTCCGGTGGCCATTTCGTTTGGTCATAGCCATTTCCATTAGTGGACACTAACTAATGAACACAAGATCCGAATATGCCGTTAAAGATGGCGGCCGTATCTATATGCATTATGCGAGAGGCTGATCATTGATATTAGTGTGATATTTCAATAAAATTATGCATTATTTTAGTACGTACAATAGGGCAGCAGTTTTACAAACATCACTATTCGGTAGGCAAACTACGAAGAGGCTTCGAAGAAGATAATTATCTTGTCTCCTAGATTTTGTGATGTAATTAAGGTCAAAGTAGTTTTCCTAATAATTTTGATGCCGATTCGATACGCTTACACAGACTGTATTTACGATGAAGTAAGTGTCCTTGACACAATGTCATCAAAATAAATAAAATCAAAGTAAAAACAAACTAGATGAAGTATTGTACATTTCTTAAGCAAAGCCTACATACTTAGCTTATACTTAGCTCGTTTTTCCCTAAAGACAAGCAAAGTAATGTTTTTCATCAAAACGCAAGCGGATCCCTAACAGAACAACTCCCGGTTTATTCGTTTCTTAGTAGACAACTTGTTAGCTTACGTTAACACCGCTCGCTCGTTCTAGTGCCTTTGATACGTAGTTTCACGGCACGATAATATTGTATCAACGGAAAACCCTAACTCAGCAGAGGATATTTACCGACTAACATAAGTACGCATTGCGTCTACCCAACGCAACAGTGGATCGAAACCAATTTACTGTTAAGGGGACGCATAAGGATGGCTTTGCATCAGCAAATAATTAGTATACGGACGGCGAACCGATGTCGCATCACTGAACCCAATGAACTTGCTTGAAATAAAGTCGCTTAGGATACAACGAAATAAGACAAGGAAAACAAACTATACACATGAGAAAATAGTATCTGATTGAAGGAATTAAGATGTAATTTTAATTGCATCGTTAACTACCTACATAAATACATGAACTCACGTCTTTTTCACGTAAGAAAGGGTAGGGAGAAACTACAAAACGCAACCTACTACGAACCTTGCATATCTCTTTTCGCCTTTCATCATTTACACATATGGGATCTAAACTTCGGGCGATAGCAGAATCATAAAGGAATAATAATATGCATAACGTTAAAATTCCCAAAACGATCACAGATGTAGTTAATGTTATGAATTTTGTGATAATTTTACGAATTGTAACGTAATTTATTATTATCCTATGATGATTCTAATAATGCGGCCATTTTAGAGCCTCTGGTCATAAATGGTCACCGGTTGCAGAAACTACGTAACTGACCTTTCTAAAAAGCAATGCAACGTTGATTCAGACTCAGATTAAAATGCAGTGAAATTTTCATTTAACTACCTGTTTTTTTGTACAATCTTATCTGTTTCAACACAGTCATAGTTAAATGCTGTATTAACACATAAGTTAGAAAATAAATAAACTTAATATTATTTAGTTATGCTCGTAAAGAAATCAAAATGAAAACTAAACTAAAAAAAACTTCGTATTAGTGAACTTGCCTCATCATCATCATCAAATTGCATTTTGACAAGTGCGTGTAAATATAACAGCAAATTGCGTTAACCCAAGCTCATGATTTGCGGATATTGAATTTATTATCATTATGTAACCCACTCAGAAGGGTTAGGTGATTAAACCTTCTACCTACCTCCCCAAGACAATCGCTTCCCACTTAGGCAATTTGAGAAATTTCAGGAATATCTTCATTGGGGCCCGGGGCGATGCGAAACTATTGATGTGGTAATACGGCGACAACATGAATAAACTTTTTGGTACCACTACTGAGGGTAGTTCTAGTCTACGTATTTGCACAACATATGACAATAGTAAAGTTATTTAATTTTCTCTCCTTAAGAACTTTTATTCTAGAAATGTGTTAAAATTTATAACATAACATTACGCCCTTTTTTTTTTGGCTGATGGAACATCATCAAATAACCCCTCCCACTCTTGGGCAGAGCGAAAGGGAGTGTCAGACATCTACTGACTTAAAACTACCCATGTTCCTTTTTAGCCCTAGCGCCGAGGCCGCGGTATCTCTTTCGAACAACCCGCAGCTCCGATAACATCACGCCTGCAAACCTATTTCCACCAGCCGGGCACTAATCCAGACTCCGTGGCTGTTACTGAGAAATTCCTGATGGAAAAACCCAATAACACTTTGCCCATCCCGGGAATCGAACACAGAACCTCATGCTCTAGCAGTCGCGTTTGCAATCACTAGACCAACGAGGCAGTAATTATACAATCTATATTTTTTTTTAAATTTCGTTTAAGAATAGCTATTTATGCCCCGTTGCAAGACTGTATTACGTTACTCCGAAGTTTTGCAACGAAAGTGACAAGACCACGTACTCAGTCGTCTGAACTCGATAATATGGTAAAGGGATCATCAGGATTGATTTTGATTGTGATCACGAATTTGTATTATTGTTTAAAATATTATTAAACAAATGTATACACATTTGTAAAATAATATTTTAAAAATATAAACACGAATTTGTGTAATTGTTTATAAGTATAATTTTTTGCATGCCAAATGGCCACCAGGAACAAAACTACTATTGTAACACCTTCAGTGTATATACCAACATTCAATGCAAGTAAATAAATTCTATTCTATTCTAGGAGGCTTAAGAAATAGCGACAGTCCCACACACATGGTTTACTGGAGAGCGTTATAATTACACTTTTTATTAAATATTCATGTGTGAATGTAAATAAAAAGTAAATCATGCGTTTAGACATGTCGCTTTGTACACACAGCTCCATTAAGTGATTAATCCCCATGGAGATCCTGTACACGTAAAATGGGGATCCTGTAAACTACTCACAAGAGTGTGAGTAAAACGGATGGACAGACAAACGGATAGAACTAATCTACACGGTGCAGATTTGAAAAAAAATCAAAATTTATTTATATTTTTTTCCGCGGTGTGGCTTAGGCAATAAGTAATGGTCGAATTAACTTTGGGCTGGTTTGTCTGTGTGTGAAGCGCGGTTATAGGGCGGGAACCATGATGGGCCGCGTTTTAACACGAGTGGTTCACACTGACCAATTTCTGCTTAAAAGAAAAATAAACAAACATACATAAACTCACGCCCTTTTCCCATGGGGGTAGGCAGAAACCACAGAACGCCACTCACTACGATCCTTACATACTCCTTTTGCCTCGGCCACATTCATACATCTGGTCATACACGCACGCCGGTTATGAGTACTACGCACCTGTCTTTTCTGAATAACGGCACCAATAAGATCAGTGTATGTCTTTCTAGGGCGTCCCCTCCCTCATTACCACTCACATCTGCCTTGTACCTTTATGTATCCAACACCTTTTGTTAATCGACTTCCAATCATCCTCTCCACATGACCGAACCACCTTAGCCTACTCTTTTCAATTTTTGTCACTACATCTTCTTTTAAACCGCAACGTTCTCGTATAACATCATTCATCAATTTATCATTCAGAGTTACACCACACATGCTTCGCAAAAAAATAAAAATTAACCTACCTATTTTATTATTGATTCGAGAATTATTACCTTCCTGAATTTAACGCAGATGTAAAACGACAACTTGTATAATGGTTTCGTTTTGTGACATTTAACAAAAGAACCCTACAAATAATCTAAGTTAATTTCTGTTTGTCAGAATGTTATTTAAATTAATTTAAATAACAACGAATGTGTATACAGTTTATTTTATCTGCCACAGTGAGCACAAATAAACAGGTCACCATATTTAAATGGCCGCCGGCTGTCATGAGAAAAAATAACACTGTATAATGCGAATTATTAAAAACACACAAATATGTTATATTATATAACATATAACATCACGCCTATAATCCTCAAAGGGTGTACCTTGTCCCGTCGGGGCTGCGGGTTGTTCGCAAGAGATACCGCGGCCTCGACATAAAGGGCTAAGAAGGAACATGGGTGGTTTTTAGTCAATCGAAGTCTGACACTCCCTTTCGCTCTGTCCAAGAGCGGGAGGGGTTATTTGATGATTTTCCACCCGCCCAAAAAAGAAAAGGGTGTACCTTGTAGTACTTTCACATTTCGACAGTTATGTTTAAGTCTCACGTAATAGGGGCGAGCTTATTACCATCAACCGGGCACAAATCCACGCTCCGTGGCTTCTACTGAGAAATTAATTCCTGATGGGAAAACCTAAATATTACTTTCTGACTCGAGAATCAAACTTATAACCAAACACCAATAAAAAAAGGTGTCTTCGTTCAGCCAAAGAACAAGTGTTGAAAGAAAAAAAAGTTTTTTTTATTCAACGTGGCAATGCCGCCAGTCTTCTGGGCACGAGTCCGGATGACGAGATTATGAAGACGTCTACGTACCGTATCATCTTTTTTAAATATTATTATGTTTGTTTTGTAAGAAAAGAAAAGATGGATAGATTGTTTGAGGAAAATTATGCCAACAAATGAGAATGGAAGAAGAAAACGTGTTGCACTGACCACGAATAGATGATGAATGTTTAGTATTTTTTTATTGAATAAAGTACGTTTGTAAACAGCCGACTACTATATAATTTACAAATTATTACTACGTACACTTAAGGTATGAATAAATAATTGCATTAAAAATAAAAGTCTTTATTAAATTCACCGGTATAATAAAATTGTCCAGCTGTGTGAAAATGGTTTTCCCCTCTTATTTATTTATTAAAAATCCGTTACAACTAGCATTACAGGTGTTCACCTAATTCTCTTCATTGCTCGCATGTCCACCATCACAGAAAAATGATCCAAGCCCATTGCCTACTACTAAACGTCTTTAGAAATGTTATGAAAGTCAGTCCATCAAAATAAAGTACGTATTATGATAAAGCCGCTACCAAGTGAGAGCAAATCATTTGGGTAATCCAATATAACACGTGGATAAAATTACTTAACATGTTACCGAGCTAATTAACTTGTAACTTCGTCTGGGTTTTATTAAGCTTTACTACTACAATAAAAACAAGACCTTAAGTATACACAATATGACCTGTATCACTCTAGATAAGGCACTCTCATGCTAAAACGAATGTTGTTTTTTTTATCAAAACACTACAGCTGTGCAAGAAAAGGCTTTTCTTCAAAAGATATACGATCACAGCGACACCACGCGACTACGGCAAAAACATAATCCTTAAAACAAAGACCTCTCTAGAACTACTCATTCTTCACATTTCATTTGATATCAATCACGGCTTACAAAGTCTCGGTGGCGCTCGGCAGTGCTCGGTAAACTTCGGAACTTTAGTTCGTAGCGGCTGTACTTCAGTTTATCTACTCAGCTACGGGGATCGCACGTGCCGGCGTAGAGCTCGGCGTAGCAGCGTAGCGGGAGGTTCGAGCGTACTACGGCCTACGAGTATCGAGGTTACGTTGTGAAGTGACTTTAACTTTTGTGGTGAACGCTTCAAGTGAAAATTACGAGTATGTACGTGAAATTGTGAGTTAATTGAAGGATTAACACTGAGTTATTTCAGTTCACATCTGTGATTGTTACATGGTAAGTGTTTGTGTGTTTGTGTTTTACGCGCTTACGGTCGTTAATTAAAATTAATGGTTAGTGCTTTTTATCAATTTTAGAGTTAGGATTAAGGTGGATATTTAGTGTAGGTAATAAAAGACCCATTTAACCTATGGGACTCGTCATTTAAATGTTTCTGTGAAATTTGTATTTGAAGTATATGAAGTGATACGGAATTCAAAACACTGAATATTTTAATTTTATCTCGATTCACTGGACTTTTGTCACTGGACCGAATATCTGACTTCATTATTAACAATTTTAGATGTAATTACCTTGTGATAACCATCGCCTAAATATATTTTTGTAAAGGTCCATTTTTCTATTACATCTATTATACATAGGTAACATCGCATCATTCTCTAGTTATATGGTAAGTGTCTTTTCCATTTAGATTAAATATGAAAGGGTCTCCGCGTGTTACACCCGTTTCCCTACATAAGCTTACCAAAAGACCGGGTTTTAGCGAAGGATTATAATATGTAATTAAAAGAGAATCATGTTTTTGTTCAAATTCTTAAAATAAAAATATTTGTTAAAAAAATCTTTTTATTATGTTAGGTACCTGTTATGTTACTTGTTCTAAAGACTAATGTATTAAAATGCATTTTTTTAGATACTAAATAAGAATTCATCTTGTTACACCATCCGAATAAATAAAGAACTAACTTACCATAAAATATTATATATTTTTCTAGACTAAAACGGATTGAATGAAGTAGGCCCAAAAAAGTACACAATCTATGGTAATTTCTTCATAAGACTAGACCTCTCTAATTATCATCGATAAAATCGAATTTGAAACAGTTTAATTTTCATTTCATCTAGATTTATCTCATATTTAACTATTTATCATTCAAAATATAAAATCGCAAAAAAAAACATTAATTTTTAGCACGTTATTGAAGGAAAAATAAAATTAATCATTTAAAATATAAAATCGCAATAAAATTCATTCATTTTTAGCATGTTATTGAAGAAAAAATAAAATTAATTATTTAAAATATAAAATCGCAATAAAATTCATACATTTTTAGCACGTTATTGAAGGAAAAATAAAATTAATCATTTAAAATATAAAATCGCAATAAAATTCATTCATTTTTAGCATGTTATTGAAGAAAAAATAAAATTAATTATTTAAAATATAAAATCGCAATAAAATTCATACATTTTTAGCATGTTATTGAAGGTAAAATATAGATACATTACACATTTAACTATTTCATTTTTTACAATGATTTTTGTTGTCTGTATTGGCCTATTTATATATAGAGCTGAGACTTAGTAGCAATAGTTTATAGCACATAGAAGTGATAGCATAGTGATGTAGACGTTGGAATGACACGTCTTAAGTTCGAACTCAAGACTTAGATTCTTGATCAAAAGTTCAAAATACGGTCCCTTAGGGCCTACAAAAAGCAATGCTGGGATAGATTTTAAGTACACAGCCTAGTACAGTAATATTGCACATCGACCTTTGGAAGGAGGTGTATTTTATACAAAGAATAAAAAGAATTATCAAAAGAAGCAAATCATAATTATTTTAACAGCTCCTAATAGATACCGGATTGTTTGTATTTCGTGCGACAGAGATAACGCTCTACGAAACCGAAATTAACCGATTGTCTCTTTCCAAAGGTCGATGTGCAATATTTTTCGCCGGGTACTGTAAGTTAATAGTAAAAAAAATTACAAGCCCCTCGACTATCTACGTGTTATTTTTTCATTATCAATGGTCAAGTACTTACTTATAATTATGTAAATTATATAACTCTTATTTCTAATTGCATTGTTTTATGTATAGTGTGTAAGCTTATGGGGAGCTCGTGGCTTAATAAGAACTGCCACTCGGGTCGATCTTTAGGTAAAGCTTTGCTTGCCTAGGTCGGTCTGTGGATGGGTGACCGCCCGTTATACCGAGTTTCCTCCGTGCCTCGGAAAACACGTTAAGCTGTTGATCCCGACTGCCATTTATAGATTCTTTGGCAGTCGTTACAGGTAGTCAGTGACCTGAAATTCTGACATCCAGTCTTACCAAAGAGTATCTTATTACCTAGTATTCACTGGGTTGTGGAGGTCAGATAGGGAGTCGCTCCATGTAAAATACTGGTATTCAGCTGGATCCGGTTAGACTGGCAGCTGACCGTAACATAGTTGGGAAAAAGCTTGGCAGATGATGTGTAAGCTTATGGTTAGATAACAACCGCCGCTCGGATTAATAGTCAGGTTAAGCCGCGCTTGCCTAGGTTGGTCTATGAATGGGCGACCATCCATTATATACCGAGTTTCCTCCGAGCCTCGGAAAGCACATTAAGGTTTCGCTCCCGACTGTCATTAGTACATCTTTGACAGTCGTAACAAGTAGTTAGTGTCCTGCAAGTCTCACATCCAGTCTTACCAAAGGGTTATAAGGGTTGGTTCTTATCGTATTCAATCAATCAATCATTTTATTTCAGACTACAATGGCCAACATATATAAAGTAAAGTAAATACATTTTTTTGTTAACAAAAATACTTAAGACTATGTTAGCACTACACTTTTTAACACATCACGTTTTTTGCTAGAGTCCAGTGGAATTTGTCCACGCAAGTGACGGAACACCACGTCCCAAGGCCAAAAGTCTTCCTTCATCACCTGGGGCAGATAACTATTCGGTGCTCGCACCACAAACACCTTGAAGTTGACATTGCGGCATACGGGTTGTGGAGTTGACCTCCACAACCCGTATCATACCCAACCATAGGCAGTCGCTCCATGTATAATTCTGGTATTCGGCTGCATCCGGTTAGACTTGAAGCGGACCCCAACATAGTTGGGAAAAAGGCTAGTTAAAAGATGGAGTTTCTAGTGACTGCGAAACACATTTGAGTGTTTGCGTTAATTCCAAAACGTACTTGAAATATAAGCCTTCATGCAATCTAGGGGCGAGTAATTTCAGTTACAGTTTTTCCTCAAACCTGTATCGTATGAGTGAGTATCATGTGAGTATCGTATTACCCAGTACTAACTGGGTTATGGAGGTTAAATGGGCAAAGGCTAGGCAGATTATGGCCTCTAGGATTATTTTTCAATTGAATTTTCGTTCTCCTTCAAGCAGATAAATTCACAAACCTACGAATTCGTTTTTGAGCATCCTGAACTGCTTAGTTTTACTCAACTTTGTTAGAGTTGGCTTCCATTCTAATTGGATGCAGCTGAATAATCGTATTTTAAATGGCGCGACTGCCAATTACACCTCCGCAACTCAATTAATATTTTTTACTACGAAATGGGTTACGATTTCTTACCCGAAAGGTCTGTCAAAATATCTACGAACGAAAGTCGTGCTTCCCGAGGTACGGAACGATCTCGAATTCATAATATTAGAGATGATGGTGACCAATCTACTGATTGAATCATTTGACTTGTGGGTCTCGTGGCTATTAAATTATACCCGACTAGCTTTTGCCCGCGGCTTCGACCGCGTGGATGTCGGAAATAACAAAACTGAAAAATTTTCATACAAAATTTCATCCCCTTTTTCACCCCTTTGGGAATTGAATGTTAAAAAATCCTTTCTTAGTGGATGCTTACGTTATAAGAGGAATACGTGTGCGAAATTTTAAGGTTTTAGGCCTAAGGGTTTGGCCTGTGGGTTGATCCTCAGTCAGTCAGCTTTGCCTTTTATATAATAGATCCAAGAGAACCTCCTACTTCATCTTTACGTATCGATTACAGTCAAATTTTGTCAGACCTGTACTATGTTTCCAATGATGCCTTTAGAAATCCTGAAGGGTGGAGGGAGGTGCTTGTGCTGGATAGGCAGGAAAACAAGTAGGGCATATCTTACAAAGTCTTTTCATACTGGTATTGTGTTTAGGATGGATCGAGGGTACGCCATTTCCCTTCATGGCTGCGGGTTGTTCGAAAAAGATACCACGGCCTCGACACAGGGGGCCAGGAAGGACCATGGGTGGTTTTTAGTTAGTAGTACAGTCTGACACTCCCTTTCTCTCTGCCCAGAGTGGGTGGGGTTATTTGATGATTTTCCAAACCTCAAAAAAAAAGGGTACGCCATTTGGCCTTATTGTATCACTTTTTTCGTCACCTCCCTGCCCTTGTCCCATTCTATTTGGGGTCGGCGCAACACGTATTCTTCTGCCATTATCTTCTATCAGACGTCGCGGCATCATTTAATCCTTTTTCCTTCATATCATTCCTTACACCATCCGCCCGTCTATTTTTTAGCCTTCCTCTCAATCCATCAACATTAATACTCATTACTACTTTTTTAGTCACACGTGTTTCATCCCTCCTCATTACATGCGCATACCAAGACAGACGATTTTCTTTATTTTTTTCTGTACGGTATCACTTTCTTCAAACCACAAAATACATAATAGTACAAGTAAACAAAAGCCCCAGGAGAATAAAAAACTTTATATTTACGTTTACACTGTCGAACATTTCCTATGTACCTACTTCTTACACGTTACAATTTTCAGTCTACACTTCACAAGATCTATTGTGCGTTGGTTTCGAAGCCTCTTTTATCTTATTTCCCCCTTGAGATAAGTAATTTGTTCGTGACGTCGATGTTTGTTAACTTTGCCGAGACATTTGACAAGGTACTTATTTCTTTTCTGCCTTATCGAACGTTTGTAAGATAAAGAGTTCAAGTTTGAGCGAAGCTTTTGGTTTTTTAATCATGTATGGATTTGACAGCAATTTATAAAACGTTATTCTCTTTTCCTTTTTATTTAGGCTCGTGTTTTCATTCGACTAAGTCGAAACTCAATAGGAGGGAACTGTTCTTATAAGAATGTCTAAAGTGTATTGAACATTTGGAGCTCTACCGCCCTTGTTTCTTTGTAAGACTCAAAATCATATTTACATTGGAATGTGGTATTTTGTCTGCCTGTAACGTTTTAAAAACCTTAACAGCTGAACGGATTAAGATATAGCTTTGCACACGTAGAATAGGTAAGAAACTAGGTTAGATCTAAATAGGTTACAATGAAGGATACAAATCCCTTTATTTATTTCTTTATCCATTTCCTACATTTTTTTATATAATGCAAGTACTGCCATCATAATCAGGCCCTTGATCCAACCGCCAAGCGAGAGTGTCGACAGATGTTGATCCAAGCTCTCGACCATAAGGCTTTTGGCCGTTACGACAATCGACACAATGATAGCCGAGCTCACATTCCACATCCACGTGTGCCAAGTTTTATAAGAGGTATCGTGGAAAGTTTTACACCTCACTGGGGCCCCGGAAAGCGGGTCACAGGTTAAGCGAGCCGGCACTAGTCCATGGCAGTGGAAGTCGCAATAGATCCCGCTGCCCCCCGACACAAGTGTACGAACGAACACAGGAGTGATTTTAGTCAGTAGGAGTCTGACAGACCGCTTCGTCTCGCCCCAAGGCGGAGGACATCTTTGAATCTGGAATAAAAGATAACAAGTTAGATACATTCAGGTATTCCAGGTAAACTCACATTTCTGAATAAGTAGCCATAGTAAAAATAAATCTTACTTACCAGACGCTTCGAAAGTATTTTTTTTCATTTACATTGATAAAATAGTGTAATGGAACAGGTAGAAAAAGAAGGACTTTTGGTCCTACAAGTTTCCGATTTTGTTGTGTTTTGGTTTTGTTTACCACCTTAAATCGTAAGGCTAGTTGGTGAAAAATATTTTCATTATAGAACAATTGACAACGAATCAAAGCAACGCTTTAGCTTCCCGATTGTACCAGGAGTCCAAAAACTACTTACAACGTAATCAGAGATAATTAACTGACCCTACTGCGTTCTATATAAATCTTTTGCTTCCCCTATCTTAATTGTCTTACGTATGCGTTTTCGAGGAAGATAATTAAAATATATAATGGGTCCGCAAGAAACCACTAGGCAATTGTGGAATTGCAAATCGTATTTTGTGAAGGCTAAGAACGTATTCTTCTGTATGGTACCTTTGTATAGAATCTTGTACCGATGTTTTTGTCAATGTGTGAGCATTGTGGCTTCCAAAACAAGATGAAATGTTAACAAGCATCTATACTTGTTAACATTTCATCTTGTTTTACGTTTTTTGTGCAGTACCTACCCCATGGCCTACGTTGTCCTCCCGTACCTAAGTACAAAAGAGTAACCATGGAGTATCTTACAGGTTCGTTCCCATAGGTAACGACCATGCGAGCCGTGCGCCTTTTCTCGACGTTTTATAAACATACGCAAAAAAATATTCGATACTTTATTAGTCCCGAACCCACAACGTGGGGGTTATGTTGAAATACTGTTAAAGGGCAATGTTGTTTTATGTATGGAATCCCGTACCATGATGGTTCAAAATCAAACTTTGTTTTTCATTGTCTACACTTAGTTTATCACATTAACTCCTACAAAAGTTATTTTTGTAAACCATTTCCGGGTTTCGGAGTTTTTTTTAATTACGAAAACGCAAAACGATAGATAATGACGTCCATTAATAGCAAGTTTTACCATTGCGACCTATATCTATCTCGGTCAAGAGAAAAATACATCATCATCATCATCAGCCATAAGACGTGTACTTCTGGACAAAGGCCTCCCCCATAGAACGCCATAAACAACGGCAGCCTGCCGTTTGCATCCACCGGCTGCTCGCGACTCTCACGATGTCGTCGGTCCACCTAGTGGGAGGCCTACCAACGCTGCGTCTTCCAGTTCGTGATCGCCACTCGAGAACCTTTCTTCCCCATCGGTTGTCGGTTCTTCGACCGATGTGGCCTGCCCTTAGCCACTTCAACTTGCATATTTTGAGAGCTATGTCGGTGACCCTGGTTCTTCGGCGAAAATACGTCTTTTTTAAATTTGTAACCGGTAAAATAACCCTAATAGAGACAAGGTGCTAACAATCTAAAGAAATAGTAAAACATAACACAGTTCATTTTAAAGAAGCTTTCATGTTACAGGTCTTACTATTTAACTACTTTATTTAAATAGAGCAATGCGTTTATTATTTTGAACGTAAAATTACATG
Organism: Diarsia brunnea; assembly: GCA_949774965.1. Taxonomy (NCBI): domain Eukaryota; kingdom Metazoa; phylum Arthropoda; class Insecta; order Lepidoptera; family Noctuidae; genus Diarsia; species Diarsia brunnea. The sequence goes on along the minus strand of OX459008.1, from coordinate 8,393,026 downwards.
GTTCTGAGACCATCTGTTTTCAAAAATAGGTAGTATTTCTAATAGGCTCAATGTCAGAAAACTCATTCTTTTAGGGGCATTGACCTATTGTTCCTGACGTAGCTATCAGTAGATACATACAGTTACGTATTACGTAAGTAAAAAAAAAAATTACAAAAAGTACACACGAATCTATAAAAAGAGTAAGCTAACATTACGACTAGGTTATTAGGTCGACGCCAGCACAACATTACGGTAGGTATAACTCATTTCCTCGTCTCTCGCTACTTGCCCGGACGATAAGCAACTAGTTGGTTCGCTTGATAGAAATATTACGTTTGGTTTCTCCTATACCTACAATAATATTTCGGTACGGTTCAGTATTAAAGTTTGAAACTCAACTAAAACCTTTTTTGAACATGTAAACTTTCGTAGACTCTGTCAATTGTTCAGAAAGTAAAAGCTGGTTTAAATGATACCAGTCACAAAGCATTTCGTATGAAAAATAGATGTGGTTGAATAACAACCGCAGGAGTTGATTGCTTAGTACCGAGTCTATAAATGGGTGACCATTACTTGCTCATGGAACGTTATACCTGCACATAAACGCGTTTATATCATACATATATAATATACAAGAATTAAAAATACCAGGCTTATAATAGATAAAGATCTACTTAATACTTATATCAACCGCATTTGGTATTGACGTCCATGCATCATATTATATTGATGGGTTGGCTGTGGTATAGTAGTTGAGCAGCATGTGCGTGAAACGGCTAGCTTTACAGTTATCACCCCACTTTCTCTCGGGCTGGCATTTTTGATAACAGATGTGGTCCAGGATTGGATTTATATAGCTCACTGACACTGCTATTTTTGTATGCAAAGGTATTAAGAATACCTTTGCTACCTGTCTTTAAAACATCTTGCATCTTATCAGAAGTACACACTGCCTACTGGGGTAGCTTTATCAAAGAATGAGGTGAGATTTCAACATCTGGCGGTTCTCACGCGACACCTACTGTCTAACCGCTCGGAGAGGCGATGAGCGCCGGTCGTGTACGTCTATTAGGCATCAACGCAATTCATACAAGGCATTGCCACGTGAAGTCCGCTTCACCGCTCGTCCGCGTGTCGTGTGAGAATCGCCTTAGTCAGTTTTAAATCTCGACATGGCACAAAGGCACACATCATAATCATTCAATTCTTATTTGAGTACAATTACAGAACAGCGTAGAAATCTTTGAGAAATATATTTTATCGTATTCATCTTCTTAAAGTAAAATGCTGTACAAACGTCAGTTTTCTTTTTCCTAGCAACATTACGTGTATCCCTCTTTTGGCGTTTGTGATATAGTGTCACAGTTATGTGAATAAAACTTGCACTTCTTTGAAATACTACAGTTTGAATTTACGTTCATAAGTGGGGAATCAAAGTGAATATTTCCTTTGTGTCGTGACGACAGTTGTTTGCACCATTCAAAGCGTAGTGGTTTGATTTTGTGAAGCTTTAGGAACAACAACTGGCAATGCTGTACCTAGCCGTCTAATAAGCCCATCTATCTAAACTGAAATGTTTATCTGTTCCAAAATCTGAAAAAATCACTGTTTTATTTTTCCACAATAAAAATACTATGGTAGCCCAATTTTTGAGGATGGGTATAGTCGATTCAATTTATACTTACCTTATACTTTGACCCATATTTTTTTGTGGATCATCAAGTTTAGTGGCCCCTACCGCTCTGGGCGGAGCAGAAGAGTGTCAGACTTCTACTGACTAAAACCCACCCATGTTCCTTCTTAGCCCTTTATGTTCTTGGGTATCTCTTTCAAACAGTTCTGCAGTCGCGGCATCACACTATGACCCTAAGGAGTCGAGTAGCGAGTAAAACCGCGGTTTAGAGCAAGTTTTAAATAACACACTTGGCAACGTAACAAACGCTCATGTGCATACTTAAACGAACCTTTAGCTATTAATTAATTAAGTAAACATTAGACAAAGTTGGGAATTCCTAACATGCATTAGTTCAGCTCATATGTGCTGTTCGCCTGTTTGCCCCGAGATACTCGTATTTTGTGTGTAGGCATTATACAGTTTGTAATGCATTATAATAATGGTAGCGCATTATTTTAATGGGAAACTAGATGTGTTAACTTTCTATCAAAATGATTTTCAAAACTAATATCCAAGACAGTGCCCATTAAAAAATCCGATGGTTTGGTCATAGGTGTCATTTCCATGACTTTTGAGGTCGCCGATTATGAAAATGAGCCGAAAATAAGAATCCAAGATGGCGAAGATAAAAATTTCCTGACGGAAGTGACACTGCTGGCAAAAAATTCGATAAATTTTCATATCCGCCTTCTTTGATTTTGATTTCGATTCATCATAAAGAATCGTATTTCCCGTAAGTTTCCGTTCGCGCTAGTGGCTTTCGCGCATGTGTTAAAAAACATAAATCATCCGATGAAAACGTAACCCTTCTATTCTTTGCAGTTGGTTGTAATAGTTAGTAGAGCAGCTTTCAACATAAGCGCATTAGCATGGTTTCACGAGAGAGAAGTATTACTGCCCGCTGAAATTTTCACCCAGTATACATAATTATTACAAAAGATTCATTAAAATCTGTTGACGAGTAAGTGTTTTCAATGTCAAACATTATTACATACATAAACTCACGCCGTTTTCCCATGGGGGTAGGCAGAAACTACAGAACGCCACCTGCTACAATCCTTACATACTCCTTTTGCCTCGTCCACAGTCATACATCTGGTCATACACGCACGCCGTCAGTATACACAACACAACACAACATTTAATATAAGAAGATTATTTTATTATAAAACGAATAGGTTGGTGTTTACTTTTAAAGAAAATCATCAAAACCTAATAGTAAAACAATCATTCCACTTATGAAAGCAGGCTTTGATTTTGCGAAAATATATGAAAAATATCAGTAGTATGTTCGCTTGCTGCCGTTCTATAGAAAAGCCCCCCCAGGGCGTGTAATATCCATGAAATATGCGTTTGTCCGAGCACAAAGCAACAGGGCTGTCGGCGAGGCTGTATTCACAGAGAAATTCCAAATGTTTCAATAATATACAAGTAAACCGTGATTTTTATTAAAACAACCGTGTTAGTGCACAATATTTCCATATGAAAACAAATATAATATCTAACTCACTAAATTTAGCGTCAAAATGGAATAAAAAATGAAAATGTAGAAGTTTATTATATCACGATTTTCTGTGTCGTCAAAGAATTTGCCCTTTTTGTCGCTGAAAATAAGCCATGGAAGTTTTTGTATTGCATAAAATTAACAAAGAAAACGATTTGCAGTATTTCGTCATATTACAACTAGTCCAGTCATTTTAGGTTTCATCTGGGGTTCAAAATGCCTAAAATGACTGGACTAAACACAAAACTGATGATGAGGAACTTCTTAGACAGGAGTCTGGATTTGTGTAAACAGACGATTTAAGTATTACCGAGATGTAAAATCGAAATACATATTTGTGTGGCTGAAATGCCGATATGGTAAACCTATAATTATATTCTTGTAAACAAATATATCATTCATTCATACAATAAGTTTTCTTCAACGTAGCTGTGAGACAGAACTGGCTACTTAACACGTATTCACAGTAAATTCCTTTGTCAAGTACACTATCTACTAACAATGTGTAAAGTTTACCTGTCTAAGTTTAGAAACCCTATTATTGTAATTTTCCTTGTCGTAGCTCAGAAACTATTTGTTTATTGGATCGTTTCGTAATGAACATTATGCCGATGCAAACTGAAACAACTTGTAGACTACATCGTGTCCCAATGCTGTCCCTTTCTTCTTCTTAACCACGCTATCTTTTGAGATTTTAGGCCATGTTCGCCACGCAAACATGATCAGATCGCCACACCACCTTCGAAGCGGGGAGTTCGACATCTCAGCCTTCCATGTAGCGTCCGTCATCGTCAGTCATCTTTGCTCATCAGTACCACTTCAGCCTCGTTGTTTTTTATACATCAGCTACTTTAGTTATGGAGCACAGGGTGGTGTCTAACGGTTTCTTTTCGCTTAGCACCTATTATGCTGAGCTCAATTGCCCGCTGGCAAATCTTGAGTTAGGACTTTAGTTCAGTAAGTGACTAACTTTGTGCACCGTAGGTTACAATGGGCAGAATGGACGTGGCAAATAGTTTTCTTTTGAATGTATGCATTTTATTTTATTAAAGTTAAATGCCTAGTAATTACTGTAGTAGTACTCAAACGAATTAAAGATCTAGCCAGAATCCGTAAGCACCATCGTTTCAGAAAAATATATCCATTGCTGGTCCTTTTCTTTTTTACGGGGGAATCCTCATAGATACCCTCCACCCAAAACCGACTGTTTCTATTTATGTTAGTCTGTAAGGCATGTATCTATGGGCCTTGATGCCTGAAAATAAATTGATTATTATTATTAAACCATGTGTCGGTGGCCCAGGAGGTACAAGTACATTTATGCGCACTGATATCAACCCCAATTCCCGACGAGCAACATCACCAATTGAGGTCAGCGACTGCAGGTTCTTTATGAAGGCGCGCAGGAACTGCGAGCCACTTCTTCAGGCCTGGCTGGTCAAGCGACAACCCAATCCGGTCCCCAGTTCGCCGCCCGCAAGTCCCTCCTTGTGATAGCCGGAGATCACTAAGCTCCTTTGACGCCCAGCTGCTCTTCTGGTGCGGGAACAGTGATGCTCTCTTTCCCTCTTCGCTCTTCGCAAAAAGAAGAAGGGGCATTCTAAGCGTTCCCGCTTCCGACTATGGATTGAACACAGCCGGTAGCGATAGATCAACCGCACCGAGTGTTGCAACAAGGACATAGCGCTGCTGAGCTTAAGCCGGGCAGTTCACCACCACGTAAGCTGCGCCGTGTCTTCAGAGGGGCAGTCCACACAGTGATGACAAGCGGGCGTCCGCTCCCAAACTATATACCACGCAGGTACTTGCTGAAGCATCTATGTCCTATACACCTGGGTCAGCCGAAAGCTGAAGCATAATGTACTAAGCAAGGCTGAGAGCCTTACCGCCACGATAGTGGCCCACATCTGGGTTGCGCAAATGCGCAAGTCACTCCCTCCATTCCCATGGCTAGGTCTAGACTTCCCCACAGAGACTAAATGTCATAAACGTCTACTAGAATATAAAACAAAATGAAAATACCTCCTCCTCTCAAAAATTCGGAATGGTGTATGAAATAATACGTAGGTATCTTTTAGACTGCAATAATTTAGAAGTCTTCAAAAGTTTCACATAAGCACAATGGAGGAGAAAGTTTCAAGTTACAATAGGCCATTTAAAGCCCCATTTGAGGATTGTAAGCAGTTGTTTATTTTGAAAGCGACAACCGCGGCGATGATACGTCTCGGCAGAACTTTTGAAGGACGTTTGTGATCGATTATTCGTTTCAAGATGCTTGTCTTATCATTTTCATCTCACAATATTCAAGTTTTATGAGAAAAAGCTCGTGGCTAAGTAATGCCAAGGTCTTCCGTTGATGGGTGACCAGTACTTCTTACGTATTGAGACTCTTTCAAGCCTCTAAAAGTCGTTATTGGTAGTCAGAAACCCGAAAATTTGCCAAGAAGCCCTACCAATAGGGAATCAAGTAACTGAGTTTGTGTAGTTAAAATAAGCAGTCAATCAAGAAGAGCATCATCGAACTTTCCTCTCGCAGGTCTGCTGGAAGAAATTTCTTATGAAATAAGCAGTACCTTTGTGCTCTTCTATTTTTTTTAATGTTTTTATCCTTTTTTTGTATTTTGTGTGTACATAAATAAATAAGAGCGGTGTAAGATATAGGCTAGACGCGTTTTCTCCCCTCTTCATCATTTGGGCAACCAATGCTAAATGTAGATCTCCTCCAAATCTCTCCAGTTTTGGCGGTTTTGTGTCATGGTTGGCGTCTGTCAACCTATTTGGTTGACTTTCCATATAAGATGAAGCGTTGCATGTGCTTCCTATCTAGGAAAAAGGGCAGCGTGTTGTAGGACAAGGTTCTCAATTCGGTTAAACAATGGTTAGACCTGCCGTCTTGTATTGATCAGAATAATCGACCACAAAAGAGATGAATGAAAGGCATTACTTAGGGTGATGTGTGGTGTTGCGCAAATGGATAAAATGAATGACAAAACATTGAAAATAAGCAGAATGAAAAACAAAAAAAGGAGAAAGTCTGAAAGTGGTGGTTACAGAAAAGTTGTGGGGTAATCGGTTGTCGGGGTACGTATATTTGATGTGGAGGAATGTGAAAAATATGAAATAATCACGACATTTTAAACTGAACTGTTAGGTATTTTGACTATCAGCATTCAAACCAAGATGTTTAGTTTATAGGAAAGTGACAATAAGGAAACACAACATGTCTAGTTTCGATTGAAATCTGTTAACTCTAAGGAAAAACTTATTGATCGTAAATAGCCGGCTACGCTTGACACATTACTTATATTACTTTGTCACGTAACGGAGACTCAAGGACGCTTTGGAAGGCTCCTGTCTGACGGGAAGGTATAGTTAGAAACGCTCAGTACGTAGTTGGCCCGGAAATCGGAAATGAGACGCTGGCGCTGGTAGGCTGCTGACAATGTTATTAATATGGCTTAAATCTGACAATCTTAATTATCAATTTAAAGAACAAACATGATTTTTCAATTCAGTGTTGGAATCAAGAAACTAGTCCATTAACTGGCTATTCACTGACTGGGCTTTAAGAGTTTGTATCAGCTCGTGCATTTGTTGGTTTTGTTTTTCATAAAATAACCGTCACTGATTGTTATTGTCACTGTCCCCGCGTGTGAATTCATCAGCACGATTTGATCCCAATTCTGATATCAGATCGTCAGGGTTGGTTTCAATAGAGTCTAGCAATATTATTATGTGGGGAGAAGATTGGTTCCACACAATGAAAACACACTTAATACACTGTTTTTTATTTAACCAACATACTAGAAATCACAATTTAACAAAATAACACGGGATACAATGAATTGGGAACAGTTCCGGGACGTCTCAATTCCACTGCGATCAGACATGGAATATCGTCTTCACTGAGAGCTAGAAAACATCACTAATCTGTAGAAGCTGATTGTGGTGTGGGTAGATGTAAGTAGGTCGCGTGATGTCACCTGCCGCTATACCACAGGCCCACTTTGGTTCGTGGTTGTTCGCAAACGGCGATTCTTTCTCTGCACGGTCACGAAACCCTCATCATTGTCAGCCATATTCGGCGCGTTTTCAGACATAGGCTTTTTACTAGGAGAGTCAGAGCGCCAAAATCTCTGTAACTAGAAGCTTCCTGGGTAAGGTCTAGTATGTGCAAGAAAAAAAAATCAATGACGGGAAGAATAAGTGTAGTGTATATCTATTTAATAGATAATTATGTCTCACAACCACAAGTGGTCAGGTGAGCTGTCACTAATGACATCTGTCAGTTACATGATGGCGGGAAGTTGGAAGTGATGTAATCCTGGACTAAGGCTTGGTGGTCTGGTGTGAGCCTATAATACATGCTTATTAATTGTAAAATCAACCGATTAGGTCTGCTACTAGTGGATACTACAATAAGATTTACCTTTTTTTGGAGGGTGGGAAATCATCAAATGACTCCTACCGCTCTGGGTGGAGCGGAAGGTAGTGTCAGACTTCTACTGACTAAAAACCATCCATGTTCCTTCTAAGCTCTGGGGCCGCGGTATCTCTTTCGAACACCCCTCAGCAAGTTTTGCCTTTCGGCTTCGTTAAGGATATACCCCAATTATAATCACCAAGCTGGTTATGACACAAAAACGGAAAAATAAATGTATGCTAAACTTTATAAATACTTTTTTTTTTTTTATGGTGGGTGGAAAATCATCAAATAACCCCTTCCGCTCTTGGGCAGAGCGGAAGGGAGTGTCAGACTTCTACTGACTAAAAACCACCCATTTTCCTTCTTAGCCCTTTATGTCGAGGCCGCGGTATCTCTTGCGAACAACCCGCAGCCCCGACGGGGACTTTATACATACCTTAAATGCCATATTTCGATTTCCCATGTTACAATCATGACAGACAGGATGCTGCGGGCGGATATTTGTTTTCAAAATGTAAGTGTCCGATTTTAGTGTTTGAGGCCGCATGTCCAATTAGCGCAGCTGACTGTTTTTGTATCGAATACTGACGCTAGTCAGTATCTGTTTCCAGTATTTGCATTACGTTTTGCAATGATGGAATTTTTTAAACGTAAACCGATATTTAAAAAACACCATCTATGGTCTTAAAACATGTGAAAACTGAACCCGGAAAAGTATTTTAAGATATATTAATATATAGAAAAGTATATTAATATATTAAAAATATTTAAACTGCTATTATATTATAAATACCTTTTGTAATGAATTCTCTTGGTTATCACCAAGAGAATTCATTAAAACTCTTACCACTTCATTTAATATCATTTTTGCAATGAACGGACAGCTGTATATTGCTTTTTTAAAGAAACGTCTAGCTTCTCCAACAATATTAAAACTGCAACAAAAATACATGTTTTAAGATAAATGAATTCAATGATCGTAGGTATGTAAACAAGCTCGTATTAACCACTACACGCTTTCACTCTTGCCACCGGAGGGGTTTCGCTTCGTCAAAATAATAAAAAGCTTGTTATGAACCTCAAGTTTCGTCTTTTGAATTAAATTTAGAAAAGCGGGGGTAGTAAGTAATATTGCGACGCTTGTCGGGTTTCTTTTACGTTTTCTGTTATTACATAATGAATTTTCTGGTTAGGGTATTCAGTTTTTAATTTATTCTCTCGGAATTTTATGCTCGAACATGTGTTTGTAACCGCGTGTTACCTATACATAAAAATGTGACCAGTATAAGTGGTACATTATAAAACATGTGGTCCACTACCTTAGTGTTATCGTGAATAACTAAGTATTCTAAACACTACCTAAAGGTATACAATATTTGCCCGTCGGGGCTGCGGGTTCTTCGGAAGAGACACCGCGGTCTCGACATGAAGGGCTAAGAAGGAACATGGGTGGTTTTTAGTCAGTAGAAGTCTGATACTCCCTTTCGCTCTGCCCAAGAGCGGGAGGGGTTATTCGATGATATTCCACCAGCAAAAAGAAAAAATTGAATACAATATTTATAGTTTTTCAGCATTGTAGAAAAACGCGAAAAAAAACAGCCCATACAAAACAACATTACTAATACGTTTGACGCACCACACGTTTTGCCAAACCTCAATGATTCACGAAAAAACGTATCGCAACTTCAATATGGGAGTAAACGAGACTTATCCTTGCTGTTTTTTCCTTTATTCTGGTTTTCGAATCTGTTTCGATGCACGTATTTGTATTGCAATCTGCGCATCGTTAGTGACATTTTTCAACGCTGAAATCGTTAGGTTTTTGGGGGCAGTTTCATCAGGGTAACAACCTTGATGGATGGTCCTGTTGGTCAAATAGGAAAAGCTGTTTCGTATTTGTCACGATTTTTTGGTGTGTGATAGATCTATATTTAAAGGTTATTATATATACATAGATACTCGTAGATATATTTTTGAAAAAAAATCTCAAAAGCGTAAACGCAAAACAATAATTATGGTTGAGTAGGTATTAAAGTGTTTTATGGGAACACTTTAATACCTACTCAACGAATAAAAGTTGACGAAAATAAAACGTGTCAAAGATCATGAGTGACGTCACTTTGTGGGTAAAAAAGACTTGACACGACTTTTCAAAGCACTGTATCGTCTTCATCTTTTGTTTACGAGAAAAAAGAAAAAATATGTGTTCATTATTTTTTTTTTAAATCTATCTGACGGACTAATTACATTTTTTGGTGAAATGCCCTATAATAATAATCATTTATTAGTCAGAATACAAAGAGGTCCACTGTGTTAGTAACAAATATAGCTTAGCCTATGTTAGTACTTAATAACTAGGACAAAAATGAGGTTCACTGTGTTAATAACAATATTAAAACTTAGCCTATGTTAGTACTTAATAACTAGAACAGATCGAGTCCGATAGGTTAGCGCCCACAATAGGTATAACATTGTATTATTCATTATACTTTTAAAATAACGTTAAAGCTATTAAAACTTTTCTTCTATCTTCGTAAATAGAATTACGGCTATAGACGAGAACGAGAAAAGCTAACTAAGATAATATATCATTAGATAAGCCTAACATACAACACCATATGAGATAACTTTCCGATACACTTGCCATAAATCGAACACGTATTACTGTTTCATAGTCGGGGTACATCTGTGTTAAGACTCACATGTTTCCCGTTTTGTATTCAGATGTATCTCATTCATAGTTATGAGTATATACGTAGTAGCTTCATTAAAATAAACATAATTTTCTTCACGAACAGTTTTATTGTACAAGTCTTATGCGACATAATTTACAATGGAATCATTATTCTCGCTTGAATCTGTCTGTTGTTTATTCATATTTAGGAAAACATAATACATACGGGATGTTTGTTTTAAGTCGGACAACAAAGGGAAATCCGACTTCATGAGAGATACCAGGAGGGACAATTTTTTGGTCAAAAGAGTCAAAAATGAGTGAAAGTGACCAATTTCTTGTCAGTCTCTCGCCTGTGTTTCGTGTCAACAAATGCAATGCAATGCTATCATACAAATTGTATGGACAAAAAATTCATCTACAAATTTTTTTATGCTGGTAATCCCAGTTTAATTTAGGGATTATTTCATTATTTGGAGAGACAATAATTTTGACAGCGAAAGTGAGCTAAAATTAATTAAATGTTTAACTAGTGATACACATCGTATATAGGTAGATGTACGTTTTGTATACATAAATTATATCCGTAACTTCACGTCCAAAGCGCATAATCAATATAATAATTCAAACAACTGCTATACAGGTCATTTTCTTCTACTATGAATATTGATCCTTATATGAAACAGAGCCAATCGACGTTGGTAATTAATTTTTAGCCATACAAGTTGTATGATTTGTTTCATGCAAAACGAGATTCATTAAGTAGGGAACTAAGTATCAGTATGAAATTTATTGAGACTCAAAGTCAAAGCATGATTTTAAGACTTTGAAAGGTAATTTACCATTTTATAGAAACGTCCGTCGTCGATCGCCGAGAGTAGCGAGTCCTTATTATAACAACGTGATGTTATTAGGTCTCACCACTGGGTGATCTAGGCCTGCAATCGAATTTCTGAGTAACGACTTAAAACTTTTCTATTTATAATGTAAGTATAGAAGATTTACGCACCGTTCCAACTAGCAACACCTCGTTAACTGCAAATGGCACCGAACGCCTCTTGACCCGCTCCGTGTCACCCAAAGTGTCGGGTTTAAACTTTATAGTGTTAAGTGGTGACAGTTTGCTAATCTCTTTCAGCTGAGGGTTAAACTTCCCGAAAGGTGAGCTGATAAACACGCTTAGAGACTACTTCATTTTTATTTTAATAGTGATAGAGATGAGAAAGTTATCTTGATCATGACCGAAGTTATAATTATCACTTAGCGTAGATTCGTTTATTAATGTTAAAATAAGTTAATCGCAAATGATCTACTTACAACTTTAACACCATATAATGCAGTTTCAAACATACATACAAACAACACACATACATTAAAACACACATTAAAACTGCATGACTACAACTGCAGTACTTGTCGATTTGATGCCCTTCTGCAACCGGTGTGGTTCTAAGAGATTGGCATCTCTTAATCCACATAGACATAGAAGAAAAAAAGTATGTTTTATAGAAGATAACTCATAAACTACTCATACAATGTTAATAAAACACCACGCGACCTTCCTCTACCAAATGAAAAGAGTTTCATATAAATCAGCCCAGTATTCATGGAGTTATGAGGTCACAAACATTAAAAAAAGACAGTCGACTTGAAAACAACCTCTTAAGAAGACGGTTAAATAGTAAAACATCCCCACACCTCATTATAGTGTTTTATTTCCCTGACTTCAGACCTATTAAAGATTCAAGTTAAGCATATAGAGGTAAACAGGTTTAAAGCTGTTTAATTACTAAGTGTTTGAACGACAAGATTTGCGTGTGTAATGAATTTACGACACTCTATACTCATACTCAAAAATTGTGCAAATATTCACCTAAAAACCGGATCTCTCGTACTAGATCTCCATTACTGAACTCTATAATCACACGTTGAATAAATAAACGAGTTTATATTTCACACTCAACGCGGACAATTTTGAACAACATCGTGCGCCATTGGATTCCCAAGGTACACATTCACTCTTGTATGAAACAAAAGAAACGAGGGGTAAACTCGAAAGTTGTCACACTTTATAAACAAGGTGCTGCAGGGAATCTACATCCCGTATGTCACTAACATTATAAACAGGAAAGTTAGTATGTTATGTCTGTTTGATGGTTCCTGACTGAAGTTAGAAGAATTCTGATGCTTTTTCTAGTCTAATTGGAGACAATTTATAGGATAATCTACACTACTGTAATCTTTATGACTGTAGATAAAATGAAATACCTATGAATTTGTTTGACATTCAATGCCAAAGTATTTCCAATTATTATTGCACTGGAGGTGGAGGAGTCCGTTCAAAATATGGGTAACCATATTTATTTCAAGGAACTTGAATGGTCTTTGTATCTACGAGTATACCTCCTTCACATATGTATTTTTTGAATTTATCGTTACAATGGCATATTACCCTTTAAAATTCCCACTGCTGGGTCATAGGCCTCCTATACAGGGTGTAAATCAACCCATCACACACCCGTTAACCAAGCATTCTGTACATCAAACTACCCTACAAAGTACCCCTACGCAAAAATTTTTGCTGGGAAACGATTTTTTTTTTTGGGGTCAAAAACTCACATTTTACGGTAAAACTCAAAACAGCTGTGAAAAATTTGGAACTTTGACCCCCAATATCTCCGTAACTAGGGGGTTCCCAGGTATGGTCTAGAACAAAAAAAATATTGCAGTGGTGGGAAGAACAAGTGCCCTTAGTTTGCGTTAAGGGTACTTTTACACCCTATATATGAGAGGGATTGGGCTATAACCTACCACGCGGGCCCAGACATTGTGGGTTGGTACATGCCAGCTGTCTTCGAGTTTTTGTTTCTAGGACATGCCGGTTTCTTCACGATGTTTACCTTTACTGTTTTGAGAGCAGTGAGAATAAAATAAATTACACAAAGTAATGCGCCTGCCTGGGATCGAACCCACGACTTACAACGAACACAACGTTACAATAGACAAAAAGTATTATTTATTTAAATTCTTGAAAATATTACAAAGGCATATTACGTGAACCCCATCTATTTTCCCGTCATAAAGTTTCTTCAGACCAAAATGATTTTAATTGTTCTTCTACGATTTCTTTTTCCATTAACGGTACCTATCTACACTTAAGTCGGCGTCTTAAGTTTGTGTTCGATGACCCGTAAGAAAGAGGTCAAGTCACTAACAGATTTTTGTGAAGAGATACTCTGGACCACGTTGAGGCATTTGGCAGCTTTAGGTAACGAATAGGAGGCACGTTTTTTGACCATTATTTAGAATACTTTTAACGGATATTTTTTATTTTATTTAAATGGAGTAGATTTTCGGTCATTTTAAGAAACCACAGGAAAACGCAATAATTTGTTAACGAGTCTTAAACTAAAAAATCAACTGAAGAATTCAATTCACCTCAACTAGCAAGACTTCCATACTGGGAAACATAAATAGATCAGTATTTGTATTTATTTTGAAAATACGTCCCGGAACGTCTTTAGACTTTAAAAAAGTTCAATGTAAATCTTGCCTTGCCAAGAATACGGTTAAGTTCAGATACAATTGCTTATTCTTTAGTAGACACGATCTATAATATAAGAAAACACTTTCAGCCTGTAATCTTGTTACTGCTGGAATTCATGCCTCCTTGTAGCGAGAGCACAGATGATATTATAATACTTACGTTTCGCAGTGAGTGGGTTACTGTTTGGAGAGCAGTGATGATGAAATAAACTACACAAATAAATCGATCCTCAATCGTAAGTCGTAGCCGGTACCAATAGGCCACCTAAACCCTAAATCAATATGGATAAATTGGGAAATCAGCGCGATTGGAAATTTCAAACTTTTTGTAGTTAAAACATTAAATAATAAGAAATCATTTAGGTATTTCAGATTCATCCTAAGACATTACATTCATATTAATGTCAGTATAATTGCGAGTTTACAATCAAGTGTTAGTAATACAATTAAATGATGTTAATACTCTTGCGCTATAAAATTACCATAAAGATCGCAGTTAAATTAACACAATCGGAATAAAATACTAACGCACCATTACTCCATATCACTGTACCAGAACGTAGTTTTATAACCACACGGAACAGCCATGAATAAGATAACTGAGAGACTATGAGGGAGAGTAATATTTTCCCCCTTGCAATGTGTCGAGTTTCTTTACAACCTCGCGGAGACTAAACGCTAGTACATCCTTTATAACATTGTTAAATAAATTAAAATGTCCTCGTATTATAATATATGTAAATATTCAGAACATAAAAACCGAGGGAACAAGGGTTCATGTTTACACTCATTTTGTGTACCTACCGTTTTTGATTTTAGTAAAAGTGTCTTCATTCATATAATGTTTAGCAGTTGGCATGGCTTTGAAAAACGTATTTAAAACAATACCTTACTGACTGTATAACGCGCCGTCGACAAACGGTAGCGCGATTAACGCTTATGCGACATAACTGTACTGCGACTCACGGTAGTTCAAATGCACGTTTGTGCGACAAACTGAAAGGTCGACATCACGATTGTGCGAAAAAAAAATTACCAAAGAATGTGTAAAGAACCAATATAAGACTTGAAAAAACATCGTTTTTATAATCCGCGTACTTCCTGCAAATACAAACAAAATAAATACGTTATTGATAAAAAAAACACGTTACGTACTAACTGTTTTATTGAAACCCTTCAATAAACTTTTTTATTGTTTTATTGTTTTCTTTTGTCTCTTAAGTTAATGTATCAATGTCATGCACACCTGTTATTTGCATGGTTACTGAAATGTCAATTTTTGTTGTTATGTAATTTGAATTGTAAGTAATTGTGCTGTTGGTGTGCTTATTATAAATAAATAAATAAATAATTTTCCTGAAAATTTATGTTGTTTTGAAAGTAATTCTTGACTCATCACTCATCAATCAGTTTTTTGAGTAAAACCCTTTTCATCAACCAAATGAGTTCTTAATAAGCAGGGCAGAAAGTTACAGTAGATTATGATCGTGAGGTGTAGGTTTACCATTATAGAAAACTCAAGGATAGTAAGAAGATCACCTTCATGGAAATAATTAACACGCGACATTTTAAAGCTAGCGACGACGCCTTTTTCTCGGCGCTTTCTAGATCAGGTGGACTAAACCTTTGTTGAAACAACAACACACAAAACAAAGTAGTATGTACTAGCTAATGCCGTTTCCACGTACCTAATTAAGTAGTGCAAGCGGAGCAATGTTTTGTTTTCTCATTTTCTGCTAGAAGTAAGGACTAGTTGGGCACTTTCCCCTGCAGCGCGCCTCTGCTCAAATTGGCACTTGTGGGACGTCACGAACTAACTGCAATAGCCCAGGAACTCTAAATGTAGCATCTCAGTTAATTTTGTGCCAGATATGTTCGAGAAAATATTCTTGAAATTGCGGCAAGTTTTCTAACTTTTGTGCAGTGGATACTTCGCGGTTGCAGAACATTTTCTTTTGAACTTTTCTATTATTTTAAGGAAGCAATGAATTGAATTTTAAATGTGCGTAGAAGTCACACACGCGGAATCCATTGAAATGTGGGCAATGCGATGGAAATAAAATAAAATGCCTCTTTTAAAATTCTAACCCCCTCCCTACTTACATCGCCGTCGCATAATATATATTAACCCTAAAACGAATTCAACGAAAATAAAACGGGCTCGGCAAAGAGGTGTTTCCTAAGTTACGCATCACTGCAGAATAGGTATCCATTCCCACGTCGATTTCAAGAATGTATGGTAATGTGATGGAGACATATCGTATTCTCGCTTCACTGTTACGATACTGAGTGCTCTCTATACTTCGTTTTGTATTCGCTCTCCTACTTATTTGATGCTTTTTGTGGAAGAAAACAATGGTATCCATTTGGAACATTTCGCATTAAGAAGATTCGGAGAGTAGTTCGCGAATCGAGTTAGAGGGCTGCCATTTCTTGTTCATGTTACGGAAAGTGTGATATTTTGTTATTGGATTCTGTTCGAGGGCAATGTTATACTTTGTGTGCCCAGTTTTATGGTGCTACGGTTTTATTAACGTTTTTTTTTTCATGCTGCCTTTGCGAGTTTGGACGGAAACTTTATGGCTCGCCATCAAAGATAGTTGTTAAAATATTTGTTTGCGACGAAGTAATTAAACGGCTTTTTGGTACATTTGGTATAACAAAATAACTTATCTGAATTTGTTACAATATTATTTTAGTAGTTTATGAAATAACATAGAAACGCAAGAAACTTGGCTAATTACAAAAAAAGGTGTTTTTTTTACTATTAGAATGAACCTTAAAAAAAAACTGCTTCCTGATTCTGGCATCCTCGTTGGTCTAGTGGTTGCAAACGCGATAGCTGTGCCTCATGTTCTGGGATCGATTCCAAGGTCGGGTTCAGTGTTATTGAATTTAGCCACGAAGTCTGAATTGAGGCCCGGTTAATGGCAATAGTCACGGCCCCTATCACATGAGTTGTAACATGACTGGCGAGATTTGGCTTTACTAATGAGTCCACTTCTGTTTAAGCGAGCCCATCTCGGACTGCAACCGCAGCTGCTAGCGACTGCGGTTGACCGCAGTCCTGCATGCGGTCGCGGTTGCTTCTGTTCCAAGAGCGCGGCTGCACAATGCATATAACCATGCCTCAATCGCTCCAGAACTAGAAAAAGTAGACATTTTTGTACGTGTGAACTCTGCGGTTAGCGACACCACTGGCACTGCAGTCTGCAGTCGTCGCGGTGTTGCCGGACTCCGAATAAATTTCATAGAGATTCATAGAAAACAAGTAGTGTCGCTTGCAGTCTGCGGTCTGCAGCCCTTCTCGGTCTTGTAGCTTAACCCTTCGAGGATTACAAGCGTGACGTAATGGTATCTAAAAAAACAAAAAAAAAAACCTCTCACTTTAAAAGTACAAGCGAAGACGAACAGAAGACGACAGATTAGACGAAGAAATGGTAGTAAGGAAACGCAGACAAAAAAACACCAATAACAAGTCACTATTAGGGTATTGCTAACAAACCTTGTGCTCAAAATTCACGGAGAATAGTCCATATTTCATTTTACTCCGCTACTTGAATACACAATGAGAGGATCCCCATGAATACTAACTAGACAACAGTTTATTTCGTTAATCGTGCAAACAAGAACTTTCAGTTTGTATTGCTTTATCTAGCAAATAGTTTGGTTTGACTGCGTTAATAGTTATATTCGTTATTTTGATGAGGTGGTTCTGAAGTAGAGTTACCTATTTGTCAGATTCGAATGGTAATAAATATGGATAGAAAATATAAATCAATTAACTAGGTACATACGTCTAAATTATATGGTAACTAGAAGTTATTAAGGACATGATTTCAACAAAGGCCAGAAGAAAAAAATCTAAAATACTGAACCGATATAAATGAAATTTCAATCGGAAAGCATGTTCTTTCATATAAAAAAGATTTTTTCAAATCTATACATGCTAAAAATAGATACAGTCGAATTGAGAACCTTCTCCTTTTTTGAAGTGGGTTCAAAAATTATTTCGGGCACATCGATTAAATTCTGCTGTCGCTTTAATATATTCGTTAGTTCGACGATTGACCCTCGTAAAAAATTAAATAAACTTCTAACAGATTTTTTTTTTAAAAATCAAGCCAGCTCAAGGTGGATCCACAAACAGAAACAGTGTAATTATGTATTGCCATCGATGCAAACTTCGGTTTAAAGAAATTTATATTCTCAAAGAACAAAATACCTAATTACAGTTCA
The DNA here is from genome assembly GCA_949774965.1 of Diarsia brunnea. Classification (NCBI taxonomy): domain Eukaryota; kingdom Metazoa; phylum Arthropoda; class Insecta; order Lepidoptera; family Noctuidae; genus Diarsia; species Diarsia brunnea. The sequence goes on along the minus strand of OX459008.1, from coordinate 8,374,980 downwards.
CTTAAACTTCATATAAGGTTCCATACAAGGTTCCATTAAAATAGGTGGACAAATTTTAACACAGCGTCAAGTGTGTTTTCTTATTATCGTGGACTGAATGATTTTTAAAAGTTTGTACATCTATTTAAACAGGACTTTAGACAAAACCGATGTCACATCTACACGCCACACAGTATGTAGTGTACGGTGTCATATTTACATGTATCAGATCAAACTCATTGTGTTATTTCATTGTGTAATTTTGTTGTGTAATCTCATTGTATAAATTCAAAAATCTGTTTTTTATTTTTAATAATTAACAATTCATCAATATTATCCAATGAATTTATTTCTATTTGTGTCGATCTTTGTTTATGTCTTTGATATATTCACCAATTATTTGATCAATTTTATTTTAAGTAATTTTGTCATAATTTTATTTTCACACTTTTAATATTAATTGTATTGCTATTTCTTTTAATATCAATTGTATTGTTATTTAATTGAATTGGAATTGGCGCTTGGTAGTTACTAAGTTAGCTTAGCTATCTAATTTATTGTTTTGTGCATGTGGTGTTTACCTTTAAGTAATTGTTACGCTGTAGCCTAATTTTAATAATGCATAATGTCAATGTATTAAGTGTGAACAATTGTTGGTAGACCTAAATAAATAAAATAAAATAAAATAACTCCTGCCATGGCATAACTTTATTCTTTTATCAAAGTAAATCCAAGGAGGCAGTTGAATGAAAGTTTTATGCGTGATCCGAACGTTGAACTGGAAAAATATCCGGCGTAATGTGTTAAACGATTCTGAGGTTTCTTTTGTCTCCAAGGTTTCTTTGTCGGAAACGTTGAGAAGATTCCAAATCTTCCCGCTGGGAACGATCTAGAGATGTCAAAGTTGTGCCGAATTCTCTGTTGGGGTGATGATACATACCGCTAAACAAGTATGAAGTAGACATCGTTAGAGATACGAGTCCATTTGAATGTATAAATGTAAGAAATGTGTCAAGTTTGGGTTCAGTGATAAGTATAAGAAACATGATTGTGAACTTTTCCGCGTGCCTTTCAAAAACAAAAACTATTCAAACAAGTACTGTTGAATATAAATCTTGATGGGGAAGGAGAGGCAGATGAAGGAAACGACGCATGGATTGTGTGAGGAATGATATGAATAAAAAAGGAAAGGTAAATTATTGCGTGACGGTTGACAAGGAAGAAAAAAACTGTGTTGCAAGACTTCAAGTAACATGAGACAAGGACATAAAAATGATAATGGTGATAACAATTACTACGTTTGTTCAAACAGACCACTTTCTTATTTTTTAATGCTACCTACCTATCATCGGCAAAAAAAGGAGCCTTTTTTTAAAATGGGAAAAATCTGAAACAGTGTTATCATAAGTAACAAGCTGGAGTATATTAATAAATTCGTTTTAATTTAGATATTATTATTGGATAATTGGAAATTATTATTATTTATACACTTTGTCTCGATTAAATATATGCCATTTTGTATCAGCCAAACTGATTGATTCAACAACAGTCTATTTAAAAGGTTGAAAATTATCCCACAGGTATCATACCAGCCCCGTCGAGGCTGCGGGTTGTTCGCAAGAGATACCGCAGCCTCGGCACAAAGGGCTAAGAAGGAACATGGGTGGTTTTTAGTCAGTAAAAGTCTGACACTAAGGAGTCATTTGATGATTCCCCCCCCCCCCCCAAAAGAGGATAAAAAACTGCAGAACGCTTTTTTCCTATCCTCACGTGGTCATCGTCTATCCGTGTGGCAAATTTCACCCGAATTTATTAACCCTTAAAACGTGATGGGAATAACTATGGACAGATAGAGTTACTTTACTATCTATAATATTAGTATAGATGATTTCTGAATACCTTTGTACAACTTATCGTGTCTCTAAAATTCTAAAGCCTTAAGATAGCTAGAAACGTTACTACCTGCTTTGTATCTATTTATTGTATTAAGTATTACGCCGGGGGTGTCCGCAAATCCACGTAGAACCACGTATTTTACTTTCTGTGAATGTGTAACGTTTCTACAAAAGTCAACGTTGCAGACGGAGATAAATCAATTAGTTAGTTGTTCCTTAGTCAAATTGATTCACTTTGGTAATTATCATGAGTGGTGGCCACCATGCCAAATCGTTTGAAAAACACGACCACAACCGGATATACTAAGAGTTCGTGAAATGACGCATAGGTTTGTATGCGTACATTTAATACTTTCACCAAGAACGAATCTGAAATTGCAATTTCAATTAGGTACCAATACAAATCCTGGAAAAATCTTGAATTTCGTGGCTTAATAAGAACTGCCACTCGGGTCGATCTTTAGGTAAAGCTGTGCTTGCCTAGGTCGGTCTGTGGATGGGTGACCGCCCGGCATACCGAGTTTCCTCCGTTCCCCGGAAAGCAAGTTAAGCTGCTGGTCCCGGCTGCCATATATAGATCTTTGGCAGTCGTTATAGGTAGTCAGTGACCTCAAATTCTGACATCCAGTCTTACCAAAGAGGTATCGTATTACCTAGTATTAACCGGGTTGTGGAGGTCAGATAGGCAGTCGCTCCATGTAAAATACTGGTATTCAGTTGCATCCGGTTAGGCTGGAAGCCGACCCTAACATAGTTGGGAAAAGGCTTGGCAGATGATGATGGCAAATCCTGGAAAAACTATAGATCTAACTGATCTATAATTTTTCTAACTCGGTTTAGTAGGCTACTCATAAGGTCTAACCCTATTGTTTTTGACCACTGCACTTCACTGTCTATACTCAACCCAGCAGGGCTATTGCGTATCTTTTTTAATGTCAGTGGCTATCATAGTGTCCATCGATTAACTGTCAAACGGTTCCATTTTGTATCAAACTGACAGTTAATTGATGGACACTATGATAACCACTGACATTTAAAAAGATACGCAATAGCCCTACAGCACTGCCGACTTTCACTTCACATACCACAAAGACACGTCTACCTTCTATTCCTGTGATCCGACTTTATTAAAACATTTTTTATAAGCGTACAAAATTTTCCTAACGACCCGCACCATCTAGGGACATTTGGCCAGGATTAACTTTATGAAGGAAACTTCGAGTGAAGTGGGTTATAAGCTCCTTTTGTTTATGTCACTTATGTATGTAGTATGTAAGGAAGTATCTTAACTAAACCTTGTCGGACTGGTTGTGGTTTGCAATCATTGTTGTGTTGTTAGAAGCAGGCTTATTATTTTGGCTCGCTACGAGAAGAATTCTAAAAAGGTATTTTGTTTTGTCAGGTCTTTACTCTTTTCGTTGAAAGTTGTTAATCATCATCTGCCCATGGAGCGGCTGCTTATCTGACCTCCAAAACCCAGTTAATACTGGGTAATACGATACCTTTTTAAAAAAAGAAATAACAATTTCGGAGTAAAATAGCTGTGACATACGGATGGACAGACAGACAGATGGACAGGACGATGGATGGAGGGTTCCGTTTTTTGCCAATTTTCAGAACTCTCAAATTGAATAGAACAGTTGCTTCACTTTACCGTGAAATAATTAGTAGAATAGTTAATTCAATGTACAGTCAGTTACTCGTAACGGTTGGTGGTAGCGGTCCAAACAGCGCCTCCGTTTGCATCGCCTCATTGACCTGTTTCGCAACCACCGGATTTCGACGACCACACCACCAGACATAATGAGAGGGTCTAAACCAAATGTCATTCTTTCAGCGGTAAAAAATAACAAGCTTTAAATAATTACGTTAAAACCTCTGGAAAAAGAATTCAGAACTTATTGAAAGCGATTGGCACTCATCTAAGCTTCATCTATTGCGTATCTTTTTAAATGTCAGTGGCTATCACAGTGTCTATCGATCAACTGTCAAATGGTTCCATTTTGTACCAAAACCATAAACATTTGACAGTTTTTGATGGGCACTATGATACCCACTGACATTTAAAAAGATACGCAATAGGCCTGCAGGAATCGGTCTACCTATAATAGGGGTGAAAAGCAAATACTTTACGTTTTAAAATGATCAAACTTCAAATAAATTTTCCGCACAATGAACCGTTAAAAAATGTGGAGCCATTAGCCTTAATTGTCGTGGGATTTTTATAGTAAAAGCCTATTTTTTACACCGTCTTTCTTTAAGTAATCGCTGCCGAACGGAACAATTTATTAAGAAAGGATGTCTTTTATCATTTCTAGTAAAAACATACAAAAATAATCTCAGCAAGTATATTATAATGCTAGTATTTAATTAAGTTAATCAAATAAATCTGTGAGAGCAGTGGTGACGGTAAGACTTGCGAGTTGCAGGTCGTGTGTTCGAACCCAGTTAGGCTCATTTTCTAATCGACTTCAAAAAGGAGGAAGTTCTCAATTCGTCGGAACCTTTTTATGTTTGTTTTGTATAATTTATTTGATCATCATCATCATAAAAACATTGTGGGGAAATTCACATGTCCTAGCACGAGAGAATCGAAGACAAATGACATGTAACAACCCGCACTGGGATGCGCGTGATGGATTACTACCTATCCCTCTCCTAGAAATAAGTATTGCCAGCACTGGAAGATTAAAAACTCGATAAGCTAGCTATTTCTTATCTTCACGTATGTATCACGTAGAAATGAAATAGGCTTGAAATGCCTTAAAAATCCACGACAGCTGAGCATGAGTATTTTTTTCCATCAGGAGTTTATCAGTGCCAGCCACGGAGTCTGGATATGTGCCCGGTTGATGGCAATATAGGCTCGCCCCCTATTAAATGGGACGGGACTAAAACTTAACTGGCGAAATGTGGGGTGGTGTGCTATTAGATAAACCTCTGCCTAACCTTTCGGAGATTACAGGCGTGATGTTATGTGGGTAAAAATAAAATCTCGATAATCATGATTGAAGATTCACCTACCGCTGAACGATGAATGATTATGTGCGTACGACGTGTGGTGTCATTTCGAGTCGATATCGCTTACGCATTTAATCTACATTTATTACGCACCATCTTTTCTACCCGCACGTACATTTTTCGAGGGAATTTCACCACGAGGATGCTCGTCATTGTTATTACACAGGTTTGAGAGTACGAGGTTGATAGATGACGCGCTCAAGGGTCCGTCTCATGGCTCTATTGTCAATGGCGTCATAAAAATCGCTGTAATCTTCACCCAATTGCTTGATTATAGCTGTTAATCTCTCACCAAGATGGCAGCTAAAGCTTTCGACCCTGGCTTTTTATAGCTCCAGTTTTATTTTGTTTACAAAACTGTAAATTTTCGGGACCACTTAACAAAATTGAAACGGTATAGTAAATTTATGTAATACGTCTTTGTTTTTTACTTGTATAGGCCGTTTTAATGACCAGATGCGCGGACAGAGTTGAGGTGCAATCTTAAAACTTCCATTTTAGTGGTTAAATAACTTGCTTAATCAATATCAAAAAAATAGGAGGATAGAACGAACGATTACCAATGCTATTATATGTTTTAGGTACCTATTCAGAATAATTGTTAGAACACAATATCCAATCATATTTTATTAGAAAGCAAAATTTTATTGGCGTAACACAAAAATATTATGATTGGGTTGACCGTGTGTAATCGAACATTAACTTACATGACCCTTCATGACGATTATCGCAAAGCACACACATTATTTGAACAACGTCTTACCCAGCAAAATAAAAGGGGCAATAATAGTAACTATAATATCCTAAAAGGGTGGGTATCGTTTGCTTAGGGCAGCGTATATATAGCGTCGATCAAACGTAACGTTTCATCGCCTTACTAGTAGGTATGAACAAAATAATATGAGTTCCCGATTGTCCTTTTCATTGGCCCAAGAGCCATCAGCGATAATATTCTATGGAGATGGGCAGGAATGGCAACTAGTAGCTTTTTCTCATTGTTCATAAGTAGGGTAGGATGGCACTAAGAGATACAACCGGGAGGTAATTGTATGTCTACTGTTTGCACTTACTCTTTGTATAGAAAAACAGTCCTGTAAACGTAGATTATAGATTATGCGCTGCTTATGCATGCAAAAGTCCACAGTTTTTTTTAAATAGTGTTATGACAATTTATACTGAATCAAAATTATTATCCGTATTATGTAAACGTCCACCGTTCACCATGTATATTTAAATTTATTATTATAAGTTGTTAATTGACATGGTTAGATTTTTTTTACCATTTTAATAAGTCATTGATTTCCTATTTTTAATTAAATTTTTCACAAATCATATAATTAGTCACAAAGTAATTGAATGACTTTACTAATCCATAATTCCTTTAGTTTTTACTTAGCTCAAATAAAATACTAGGTATACGTTGGTTGTAATGTCAGCTATAAATGGTTCCATTAAAGTTTCCTTTTGCCCAGCGTAATTATGTTTAATGATTCAACATTATTGCGCGATCTCCCTGAAAACATCCAAAGTCGCTCAGCAGAGACAAAACTTATAAAAGTTATGAAACTCGTTTGGTGTCGCTGGCAATGATGCCCCGTTTTGGTTTCCCAAGCGCTGTTGTGATTTTAATGTTTGTTTCCGCGTTGTTATTCAAGAAAAATATTCTGTATTTTCCTTTTGAAATGATAAAGTTGGTGGTTTGAAGCAGATACACCTACTTTGTAAGATTGTTTTTGTGTACTACCTAAGTAACTAGTAGACATTCACTCATAGCAAAGCAATTAATTAATCTGAGAAAGCTAGGCTATTACTAGAACATAATCCAAGCTCTGAAGAAAAATTTGTAAATTATTTACTAAACGATCATTTTAGAAAGTAATATTATGATTCGATGCTTGTATCCTAGAGTAATATTCAAACAATTTTCTTAATATCTCCCCTTTTAACAACAAAAATAAATAACCAATTGACATGATTACCAACATGGTTTCAACTCATCATAAAATAAAGAAATGTTTATAATTTATGTCTATTCCAATAGTAGATAAATGTAATGTAATTAAATTTCCTTATTGACATGAAAATTTTACTGAAAATTATTTTAATTCATATTTTAGATATATCCAAAATACAGAATAAATGACAGATAATGCGCAGTAAAAGGTAACAATAGCAATCTGTGACAATAGACCGAACGCACTTTTTCACTCGCACCCGTTTGCTTTATATACCTCGCGCTCGCACTTACGATAGACTTTTAATGTGTCTGACAAGATGTAAGAACCATCTAAACTGTCTGACTACTGTGAAAACATTTTGTAATAATTTCTCAACTAACTTACATACGAGTACAACTCAGGTTTTACACTATAACTTAAGTATTATTAAAATTCCTTATAATTTAAGGGCATCTGACAGGGGTTCCAGCTCTACCAACTGTCTGAGATGGATTAAATTATTTATAATATTATACAAAAGATAATTCCTAAAAAAAAAAAAATCCTGGTGTGGGGCAACATTTTTTTTAAAAAAGAAGAAAGAAGAAGAATTATATAAAACTGAGCTTTACACTTTAACGAATTTAATCAGTACCGTCTGACCTTATCCGCACAAAATTTACTATTCTCTTCTAACTTATTTTAAAAGGTTATTTTAAATCGTGGCCTAGTACTAAATGTAATAACGTTCTCGAGAAAAGAAAGCAGTCCATATGCTACCTTAAAGCTGGAACTTTTAAACTTATACTATAACTAATACATAATGATAATAATATATCAATCTGACTTACTGAATTAAGAGGGAACAGAGCCTCATTATCAACGTTTTATATTCTCCCTTTTTCCTTGAAAACTGAGATGATTCACTTATTTTTACCATTAAATTATTTTAAGAAAGAGCATTTTATAGGTGCCGTTCAATTTCAATCTATCTATCTATATCTATATCTATCTATCTATCTATATATATAAAAATGAAACCCGTTTTCCGTTGTCACGACTTGGCATGAAAACGGCTTGACCGATTTGGCTGATTTTTTTTTTTAAATGTTCGTTGAAGTTCAAGGATGGTTTTTACGGCGAGAAAAATTCGAGTAATGGCCGGAAAAGCCCTAAAAACAGCCCTTTTCTTTTTCCCATACAAACGTTTTCTAACTAAAACGTCAAATCAATTTGAGCTTTAATACCGTACCTATAAAGTTCAAGTGTTAGTGGAGAGATTCCGGGAAGGCAAAACAATTGAGTGACGTTCAGTTGTTCAGTCAACGAATGACAACTTCAAACGGACCACACGACATTATCACAATAATCACAAATAATTACTGTTTCTTTCCCAATAGAAAAACGATTTTTCAAATGGTGTTTGCGTATAATATAAAAATTAATTGCTGTTAGTTATTCGCGCTAAAACTAGAGAACGGCTAGACCGATTTGTCTAATTTTGGTTTTGAAACATTTGTGGCAGTCCAGAGAAGGTGAGAAATTAGTAGTATGTAGGTAGGTAGGTAATAGGTAGGTGGTAGGTAGTTGTAGACCGATTTGGCTAATTATAGTGTTGAATTATTCGTGGAAGTCCAGGGAAGGTTTAAAAGGTGAGAAAGTGGTAGGTAGGTTGGCAGGGTAGTAGGTAGGGTAGTAAGTAGGATATTAGAGTAGGTAGGGTAGTCGGTAGAGTAGTAGGTAGGGTAGTAAGTAGGTAGGGTAGTAGGTAGGTCGGGTAGTAGGTAGGTCGGGTAGTAGGTAGGTCGGGTAGTAGGTAGGTAGCGTACTAGGTAGGTAGGGTACTAGGTAGGTAGGGTAGTAGGTAGGTAGGTAGGGTAGTAGGTAGGTAGGGTAGTAGGTAGGTAGGGTAGTAGGTAGGTAGGGTAGTAGGTAGGTAGGGTAGTAGGTAGGTAGGGTAGTAGGTAGGTAGGGTAGTAGGTAGGTAGGGTAGTAGGTAGGTAGGGTAGTAGGTAGGAGGTAGTAGGTAGGTAGGTAGTTGGTACACAGGCAGGTAGTAGGTAGGAAAAAGGGCATTGCAACGCATGCCGGGAACAGCTAGTCTTCTATATATATAAAAATGAAACCCGTTTTCCGTTGTCACGACTTGGCATGAAAACGGCTTGACCGATTTGGCTGATTTTTTTTTTTAAATGTTCGTTGAAGTTCAAGGATGGTTTTTACGGCGAGAAAAATTCGAATAATGGCCGGAAAAGCCCTAAAAACAGCCCTTTTCTTTTTCCCATACAAACGTTTTCTAACTAAAACGTCAAATCAATTTGAGCTTTAATACCGTACTATAAAGTTCAAGTGTTAGTGGAGAGGTTCCGGGAAGGCAAAACAATTGAGTGACGTTCAGTTGTTCAGTCAACGAATGACAACTTCAAACAGACCATACGACATTATCACAATAATCACAAATAATTACTGTTTCTTTCCCAAATTTTGACTTTGAAACATTTGTGGCAGTCCAGAGAAGGTGAGAAATTAGTAGTATGTAGGTAGGTAGGTAATAGGTAGGTAAAAGGGCATTGCAACGCACGCGGGGTACAGCTATATTATATAAAAATGAATAGCTGTTCGTTAGTCTCGCTAAAACTCGAGAACGGCTGGACCGATTTGGCTAATTATAGTGTTGAATTATTCGTGGAAGTCCAAGGAAGGTTTAAAAGGTGAGAAAGTGGTAGGTAGGTAGGCAGGGTAGTAGGTAGAGTAGTAGGTAGGGTAGTAAGTAGGATAGTAGAGTAGGAAGGGTAGTCGGTAGAGTAGTAGGTAGGGTAGTAAGTAGGTAGGGTAGTAGGTAGGTCGGGTAGTAGGTAGGTCGGGTAGTAGGTAGGTAGGTAGGGTAGTAGGTAGGTAGGGTAGTAGGTAGGTAGGGTAGTAGGTAGGTAGGGTTGTAGGTAGGTAGGGTAGGAGGTAGTAGGTAGGTAGGTAGTAGGTACACAGGCAGGTAGTAGGTAGGAAAAAGGGCATTGCAACGCATGCCGGGAACAGCTAGTCTATCTATATATATAAAAATGAAACCCGTTTTCCGTTGTCACGACTTGGCATGAAAACGGCTTGACCGATTTGGCTGATTTTTTTTTTTAAATGTTCGTTGAAGTTCAAGGATGGTTCTTACGGCGAGAAAAAATCGAATAATGGCCGGAAAAGCCCTAAAAACAGCCCTTTTCTTTTTCCCATACAAGCGTTTTCTAACTAAAACGTAAAATCAATTTGAGCTTTAATACCGTACCCATAAAGTTCAAGTGTTAGTGGAGAGGTTCCGGGAAGGCAAAACAATTGAGTGACGTTCAGTTGTTCAGTCAACGAATGACAACTTCAAACCGACCATACGACATTATCACAATAATTATCACAAATAATTACTGTTTCTTTCCCAATAGAAAAACGATTTTTCAAATGGTGTTTGCGTATAATATAAAAATTAATTGCTGTTCGTTAGTCGCGCTAAAACTAGAGAACGGCTAGACCGATTTGTCTAATTTTGGTTTTGAAACATTTGTGGCAGTCCAGAGAAGGTGAGAAATTAGTAGTATGTAGGTAGGTAGGTAATAGGTAGGTGGTAGGTAGTTGGTACGTAGGCAGGTAAAAGGGCATTGAATAGCTGTTCGTTAGTTAACTCGAGAACGGCTGGACCGATTTGGCTAATTATAGTGTTGAATTATTCGTGGAAGTCCAGGGAAGGTTTAAAAGGTGAGAAAGTGGAAGGTAGGTAGGCAGGGTAGTAGGTAGGGTAGTAAGTAGGATAGTAGAGTAGGTAGGGTAGTCGGTAGAGTAGTAGGTAGGGTAGTAAGTAGGTAGGGTAGTAGGTAGGTCGGGTAGTAGGTAGGTAGGGTAGTAGGTAGGTAAGTAGGGTAGTAGGTAGGTAGGGTAGTAGGTAGGTAGGTACGGTAGTAGGTAGGTAGGGTAGTAGGTAGGTAGGGTAGTAGGTAGGTAGGGTTGTAGGTAGGTAGGGTAGGAGGTAGTAGGTAGGTAGGTAGTTGGTACACAGGCAGGTAGTAGGTAGGAAAAAGGGCATTGCAACGCATGCCGGGAACAGCTATAAATATAATAAAAATGAATCCATATTTCCTTGGTCATCGCATCACGCCTGAACGGCTGGACCGATTTCGCTAATTCTTTTTTTGTTGTGTTTGTAATTGCCAGGAGAAGGTTCTAATGAAAGAAAAAAAGAAGAAAGTTGACAGCAATAGGTAGGCAGGTAGTTTTAACTTTCAGTCATGACGAGCATTAGAACGGCTATTTAGACCCAGTGTCAACGGAGGAAATAGCCTGGCGGTTGTGCGACCGCTCTTCATTCGGTTAGTCGCAGGCTCGATCCCCACTACGGGATATACTTTTCGTGATTTGTTTGAATAAATTTTTGATGTTCTTTACATTTCTTTTTCCCATTTTTTTTTATATAATTAAATCTGTTCCACAATAAAGATACAATATAAATAGAAGATAATACTATGCTGATATTAAAAGTGTTATAGAAGAAATTATCATCATTATAGAAGAAACATGCAGCGACATCTATTGAAAAAAAATGTTACTAATAAATAAATGTGCTCACAAGTTAACTTTTAAAACGAGTTTTTCGAAATGTTAATATAGCTTTGTGTACCCTGGATTCGTCCTAGATTCATTTGTCGATGATCTCAAATCGTGTTAGAGCAGTATAATGGCCACCTGCACAGCTCTATCATTTGCTTGGAGTAAATTCTGAAAGGTGCAAGTGGTTGTGCAGGATGGACAGGATAGGAGATGGCGCATATCCTGCAGAAGGGCTCCACGCTGACAATTTGTTTGGGATGGATCGAGGATACCAGAAAAGGATACTCACTGATTTATCACATATCTTCATTTTTAAGGTAGGTAGGTAGTTAGGTAGTAGGTTAGTAGGTAGATAGTAGGTTAGTAGGTAGGTAGTAGGTAGAAAAAAGGGCACTGCAACGCATGCCGGGTACAGCTAGTTATACAAAAAATCGAACTTCTCTAATCACGGCCAGAAGGAAGCAGCATTTTTCGTCAGTTTTGGAGTGTCATATTTTTTTATTGATTGGTTGCTGAAAAAAAGGAAATGATACTCGTAGAGACGTGTCTACAGCAAGTCTTGATTTCATGAAAAACTCATGATTACTGTAGAGTCATTATTCAGGAAGAAAAAAGGGAATACATTTGTATAGAGAATCGCTGCCCCGAGCACAGGGGTTACAATTCCTTTTATTCTCTGAACTAAATTTTATTGAAATCGGTTGAGTGGTTTTGGACGTTAATCGGTACAAACATAATTTTTAAAATGATTACTCTGTGTAACAACAAAAACACGAAATAAAACACTTTGTTTTTCATAACTATACCTACAATGAAACAAAATGATAGATATTCGTTTATCTCAGGATTTGTGTAAAAAAGATGAGAGACTCGTAGCGAACAGCAATCAATCAAGAGGGTTGAACTCCCTATGTTATGTGAAACTAATGAGAATGCTGAACCTACCTATAATTATATAAGTACGTTGTCAAGGTTATTGTTCCCAAACATAAAGTTGAGCCTTTTGCCTGGTGGGGTAAGCAGACACATAAAATTACCACCTGCTACGACTCCACCAAGCTCCTTTCGCATTGTAAAAGACTTAAATATTTTATTTTTATTTTAAACAAGATATTTATCATAATATAATAAATACTTTAAACATAACGAGTAGGTAGTGACGATCCTGACGTTTTAACAAGTTAATTACAAGGATTTTCACTAAAACAGTAAACATGTAGCGCCATCTATCGTGAAACGTCAGAACGAAATTCTTGCGTCGCCGTCGCGCAAAGTTATCCGCGATATTAGCATTATTACAGCTTTTCTTTCCTCTAAGATGTTATTTTACTATGATCGATGATGATGATGAAGATGTAACAAAAATTATACTGGGACGACCTTAATAGGATAATTTTTGGGTTCACCTTCAACCTAAAAAAATAGTCAGCTGCATAATACGTGGGCTAATATGCGTCAGCTCCATAAGTGACCTTAGAATTTTCGGTGGCACATTTGACTAAATACAAAACTGAAACATTGCGCGCTGCCTCCCGTAATACTATCTATGTTTGCGTTAAAAATACAGTAAAGAACTAAGAAGTTACATTACTTTGATGTGAAATTAGAACCATTAGAGTCAGCAAAGTTCATTTTACTACAAAAACAATACGTTAAACTCAAAACCAAGCTAACCGCACAGATTGCGACCTGAGACCCAATTCTGTGGGCCGTAAGTAAACCGTACACCACACCGCCGACTCTGCAACCACAATATCTACGAAGTAACAAGTACAAGAACAAACAAAACAATGCGTGGTGTAATCATTACCCACCCTATCCCACAAGTCAGACAAAAAAGGCATGAAGCTCCCCCAGAAGGTAACAGCCACAAAGATTAACTTCTTGGTAACTTTTTTGTAAGATAAACTTGGCTTCTTTAAATTAAATTATTTTGAAACTTGTGAGGTATAAACCCAATCTTTTGTACCTACAAAAGATTGGGTTTTTGGATGTGCTAATTGATTTATATATTTATTTATTATATCTATTTGCAAATATTTAGTATTGGTATTAAACATTATTTTGGAGTTTCATTCCGGTCAAACGAAGAGTGGGAAAGCTTTAAAGTCTCTGAAATTTGGTTGTTGATACCTGCAATCTACATAAATTATTTTATTTTGTTCGAAAAATATTGTACACACATTAACACTGTCTAGGGATATTTTAGATTTACTCAATTTACTCAAAATGTATTAAAAATAGCATACAACATGTATATATTTTTATAAAGCCCATTTATCAGACTACACTCCAGAATAAAAGAAAACAATGTTTTTTTGCGTAAACAAATTTTTATTCAAATAAAGAAAAAACATGAAATAATGGTAAAACTAACAACGAATGTGTTTCTCAAGAAAAATTTACAAATAAGGAAAAAATAATTTGTTTTTAACAGTTCTGTGAAAAATCAGTAGTCAGTAAAACCACCCATGGCGTTAATAACGGTCCTGCAACGGTTTTTCATGCTTTGGATTAAGTTATCCAAGTCTTGCTGCGGTATATTGTCCCAGGTCCGGCTAAGATGCAAAAAAAGTTGCTCTTCCGTCGCAACGTTTGCAGGGAAATTCCTCAAAGCCCTTCTTTGGAGTATGTCCCACGCGTGTTCTATGGGGTTTAGGTCAGGCGATTGAGCGGGCCAGCCTAAGACCGATACGTCGTGCTCCTGCAACCAGCTCGTGACCACTCTCGCTGTGTGCGGACGGGCGTTATCGTGCATGAGCGTGAATTCTTGGCCCATTTGTAGTCGATGGGGGTAGATTATTGGTACTAGCACCTCGTTACGGTATTTTTCAGCCGTCATGGTGTTTCTGATCCAAACGAGGTCTATTCTTCCACCAACACGAATTCCCGCCCAAACCATAATTGTCCCGCCGTGGTATGAATAGACTTCCTGAGGATGTTGCAGACGGCTCTCACGACCAGAAACTCGCCTAACACGCACTCTACGTGTATCGGGATGGAAACCGAACCGGGACTCATTGGTAAACAGCACTAGAGACCACTCGTTTTCTTCCCAGAGCAAATGTTCACGAGCCCACTCTAGTCGTCGTCCACGATTTCCTCGGCGTAGTGCTGGAATACGAAGCGGTCTGCGAGCATGAAGGTTAGCTTCATGCAGCCTTCTCCTCACAGTTTGGTCACTCACAAGCAACTGGTGCTCTGACTGGAGCCTCTGAACCAACTGCATGGCCGTAACATTTGGTTGTCTTCTCGCGGCAACTTGCAAAAATCGGTCTTGTCGTTGAGTGGTTATGCGCTTCCCGCCTGGGTGTCTTTCAGCCAATTCACCAGTAGCACGATAACGTGACCATAACCTTGATATCACGTTTTGTCTTGTTCCAAACTCCTCAGCAATATTCCGTTGAGTAGCCCCAGCTTGGAGCATGCCTACTGCCCTTAACATTTCTTCTCTAGTTAAATGGCGCCGCTGCATGATGCACACAATAACATTAATTCGGAATTAACCGATAACTTGTTATAAAACTTAAATTGGACACAAAAAAATAGCCACAAACTACTGTAGGTAAATGAAACCTTCGGACTTCGCTACCATTATGCCGCGTAAATCTTTTGTTTTTAATGTATTTTTTCAAATTCAAATTTAGAATCGTTCAAAAAGGCTTACAAAATAAACTTTCTTCAAAAGAATTTAAAAGTGGCCAGTATTTTTTGAGTTTAAGAACTTTATACAAAATATCCCTAGACGGTGTTGATGTGTGTATCTGCCAGTTGACACGAAGTAAATGACTGCACAGAATACTGCCTCCATACCTACCACATATTTAAGTACCATGTAATAGGGCTATTGCCATCAACCGGGCACTATTAGACACTCTGGTTGCTACTGAGAAATCCCCGACTAGACAAACGAGGTTTTTTTGCTGTCATTTATTCTAATTATAACATTTAACAATAAAATAACACAACAGTGATTCCGCATTTAATTTTTAAATATCCCTCAGGAAAACTAAGGAAAATGGATTAACCGAAACTCATAACAGTAAAACGTCGTAATAGCGAGAAATAGGGTCGATCCGAAAGATCCAAATTCTAACACGAATTCAGACAGAGAGAGGATATAATTGAATTTTATTATGGACGTCCTTAACATTATTACATTGCGGGTTTAGGGTTGGTCTAGGAACAAATTGAGCTGACGCCGATGCTTTAAATCTTCAGAAATTACTATTCAATATCAATATCTACATGTTTTTAGCGGATGAGTAATCATCAAATGACCGTTCTGGGCAGAGCGGAAATGAGTGCTAGACTTCTACTGACTTAAAACCACTCATGTTGCAACTTAGCCGTTTATGTTTCGGCGCCACGGTATCTCTTTTGAATAGTCCCACTGCACCGACAGGCTTCCATTATCGTCCAATATCGTTTTTAGGCGTACATTTGTTGACATGGACATCTCTTTGAGGTGGAACAAGAACGAACCTTCCCCGCCCGCTATCCATATCCCCCTGTGACCCAATGATTTGGAATAGGGTAGTTAACAAAAAAAAATCTAATTAGTCCGTCAGATAGATTTCCAAAAAATATTGGACACGTATTTTTTCTTTTTTCACGTAAACAAACGATGAAGACGATACAGTGCTTTGAAAACTCGTGTGACGTCATATTCTACGACATTTTTTACCTGTGAGGACGTCACAACCCCCCACTCAAATCTTTGACGCGTTTTATCTTCCCTCAATTTTTATTGATTTGATAAAACAAAAAATACATATCCAATATTTCTAGATAATCTAACAGACGGACTAATTAGAATCATATTTTTTTTGTCAGTAAACATCTATATTGTTTAGGTACACAAGAACAAAGGGATCGGAAAGATTGTCATTCATCACTGTTACGCTATAGATCTACCAGGTTACGGTGATTGTAAGTTAAATAGGTAAACCGATGAAGTAATCATCTCCGAAGGGTTAGGCACAGGAGGCGCTCCGGGCATCGGGGGCCACATGATGGCTTCCGGCCACCGTAGACGCGGGACTGTGGACGGTGAGTGATGGGCTAGCTCGCCGTCCGTCCATCTTATGACGACGACAGGCCGTGTCGACGGCGCGTTCGTGTTCCACGCGCGCCTCAAAGAGATGTCAGCAACAAGGAAGAGGCCCGCAAGGGCCGACGCCCGTCGGGGCTGCGGGTTGTTCGCAAGAGATATCGCGGCCTCGACATGAAGGGCTAAGAAGGAACATGGATGGTTTTTAGTCAGTAGAAGTCTGACACTCCCTTTCACTCTGCCTAAGAGCGGGAGGGGTTATTTGATGATTTCTCACCCCCCCCCAAAAAAAAGGGTTAGGCACAGGTGTATTTAATTTAATTGATGTTAATTGTTCTGAATAATGGTCCAACCCACCAAACTAACACTGTGCGTGTTTGAGTTACTACACACCTGATTACTAGCCATGGCCAGCACAATTTTCTGACCTCAACCCGATAAGAAATCTATGGGATAGGATGGTGCAAAAGGGGAGGACACTCATGAGAGGTGTAATGAGCAGTTGAAGTTGCATTGCCTGCATTCCATTTAATAGGAACAGAAACATGTTTTAATCTCGAAGACTCCATGCGCCAAAGTACACTTGACCGTATTGAGCACAATTTACTAAATATTAAATGCTTACATTTTATTTGTATGCATTGTTTTTTCAATTAAATAATTTCAGTAATAATTTATGGATTAAATATACAATGAGAGAATTGCACTAAAATGCATTTAAAAAATAACATGTATTTTCGAAATTCATTGCAGTGAGAGCCATTTTCACAGTGGAGGCACCACGTGCTCTTACTAGTCGTAAATTGTAAGTTCAAACCTAGCTGGGCGTGGTTTGTGTGATTTATTTCATCACCGCTGTTCTCAAAACAGTGACGAAAAGCATCGTGAGCCAACCGGCATGTCCTAGAGTCTATAAATACCCAACTACCAACCCTCATTAGACTGATGTGTTAGCTTATACCATGCTCCTGTGTCCAAGCGTTAATAATAATATATTTAAATGCTTTTTTTATGAAATATTTAAAAAATAATGTACATGACTTATTAAAATTTCAAGAAATAATAATAATATTCAAATCAATTTAGATGAGATGCATACATGTAATAATTGGGAACATGACAGACTAATCATGTTTATATTTATGCTATTCCAGTGAAGCGGAAGGGAGGAATGTGGGCAGGCGGTGCGCAGTGCGTGCATGCCTCGCTGCCCCGCGGCGCACGTGCGCAGCCTGCGCCCACGCTCAGCGGCGCCATCGCCAGCCGCCGCCCGCCCAGGTAACATGCTACTTTATAATTATGCTCTTTCCTCATAATTTAATACTAAATAACTTGTTGCTAAATAAGGAAGTTAGTATTCTTTTTACAAAAAAAATATCTTTTCATATAAAAAGAGATTTTTTTAAATCGGTTATTAAATGACGGAGATATGAGGTAACATCGTTGATAGGTTTTTTAATATATCAATGGGTAATATATGATACAGAAATAAAATCTACGGTCGAATTGCGAACCGCCTCCGTTTTTAAATCCGTTTAAAAAGAAATATAATTGTAATATTTTATACAAATCATCATCGTTCTCCTGGTCTTATCGCAATTTATTTGGGATCCGCAAAGTATGTTTTCTTTGCCCCTTTTCTATTACTCTTAATATTTATACGAACCCTTTAAAGAATTGCCACTTGTATGAAGGAAACACTTGAAAACACTTGAAAACAGTTCTAGTGATTTGACCAATTTACATAAACGAAAATGTTTTCAGGAGAGTTTGCATGAGATAAAAATTTTGAAATGTTTTTATTGATTTTTTTATTGCTAAATGGTAGCCGCTCGTAGCCGGGCCGGACTTTTGTTAGAAATGCCACGTAGATTTTTATTTCATATACTGCAAAGCACACTGTGTTACGATGTTAATAAATATTATTTGATATTAGTGACCTTGCTGCATCGGTCTCTTTTCGAGGGAAAACAAACATTCATTTTGTATTTATATAGCCTTCTCGAGCTCAGCGGGTCATAACGGACATTAAGTTGATGTCAGAATTGTGTCACAAAACGTGAGAAAGACCGTTCTTGCGTAATGCATAAATGATAATATCTACAAGTATACAATAAAGAGTATTGATGTGCATCGGATAGTGGGCTAGGATACTTTATTTTCCCATAACTGACTAACTGAATTGATCCTTGCAGGCAAGCAAACAAGGGTCAACTTTTTTTGATCAGAGATCCGTTGGTTTAGTCAGACGCTAAACGGCCTCATGTGTGCTAAATACACATTATACATCGGTTGCTTAACTGTCAAACAAACTATTCATACCAATTTCTGGTACATTTCAGGCCGTCTCCTCCGTCACCAACTTTAGTGGCTCAAATCGACTCGTCAGTGGCGTGCCTCTGGTTACTAACGCCCTTCTCAGCTGGAACAGCTGTGGTAGCAGTTCTGGTGGCAGTATCGACTAACAACTGGCTTCACACACAAGAGAATATGCTGAACCCTTCGTTCAACGGTACGGGAAGACATGACCTAGTTGCAAAGCAAACCGTGTCCGGGTTATGGAGGTTATGCCATACAGATCGTAAGTGTTTTTTTAACCTTTTCAAGATTATTTTTTTTTCATCTTTTCACCTACATTTTGAATTATTATCAAACCAAACTGGGTCGGGCACATACTTGTAGCATGGTACTTAGAACCCTCAAGATTGTACTGCATGTCAAGTTGTTGATGAATGATGTGGCTTTGCAAATTATTAGCAAGATGAGAACAACCGCAAATAATTTGTCGGATCAATTTACCAGGATGCTGGCATGCCCGGCAGATGTCAAACCACCATGTATATCTTCATCCATAATCACACAGACAAAACCTTTGGTTTCCCGAAAGAGGTCACCGCAACGTAGCCAGGATACGGACGCCAAGGGGTCTACATCAGGCCCAGTTAGGGCCCGGAAAAAGCGTCCGTGTAGCTCCTTGATCTACCAAACCTCCCTGCGGTCATATGTATCCAATATAAACTTTGGTGTTATTATCCAGGATAGCTTGTGTTTTAGACTATGAACATTAACTTTGCAAAATTACACGTTTTTCTCATGCGCTGAATTTTACATGACTGATTGCCGCACACAGAGTTGTATAATTAGTCGTCACTTACTGCCGCACTCAGAGAGCTTTAATGATTACTTAGGCCATCACTTAGTAAAGGTTTTGACAGTTTTGTCATACAAAAGTATGTATAATCTTTACTAACTGCGGTACTCAGAGATATTTAATGATTACTGAAGCCGTCGCTTAGTAAAGATTTGACATACTTTTGTATGACAAAACTGTCAAAACCTTTACTAAGTGATGGCCTAAGTAATCATTAAAACTCTCTGAGTGTGGCTGTAAGTGATGGCTTAAGTAACCGTTAAATATCTCTGAGTATGGCAGTTAGATTCTAGAATAAAAACGTTGAAACACAAATAAAACGTATCGGTCTGAAATACACAGCGTAGTAGGTACTTTTTAGTACAATAGAGTAGGAAACTTGCGCGTGTGTCGCGGTCCTACAATGCGTTCCGGTTCCGTCGCGGCTGGTAGGAAATGCATTGTCCCACCGTCCGAGCGGCCCACTTTCGTTCCATTACAAAGTCCGTTGATGCGTCCGTGACTGTGGAACTCCCATTTTAGTCTAGTTCATTTCCTCTTCAATTCTTTCTATCTTTTTCGTGTGCGGTTACTGTCTATCATGGTGTTTCGGCGTTACTGCTATTCATTTCTTCTTTTCTGGTTCGGAAACCTTCATTTGTTAGACATTTGCGAAAAAAATTGCGGGAATGTGGCAGCATCGATGATGCGATCGGCAGCACGTCCTGTGTTTTGTTCTAGCAAATGACGGTTCCGAGCAGAAAAGACTGAAAGAAGAAGATGTAAGGGAAGGCGCGATTCCGTGCTGTCAGATGAGTTTCAACCCCTAACTGCGGTACTCAGAGATATTCAATGATTACTTAAGCCGTCACTTAGTAAAGATTTGACATACTTTTGTATGACAAAACTGTCAAAACCTTTACTAAGTGGTGGCCTAAGTAATCATTAAAGTTCTCTGAGTGCGGCAGTAAGAGTTGGCTTTTTAACCCCCGACGCAAAACCGATGGGGTGTTATAAGTTTGACGTGTCTGTGTGTGTGTGTGTGTCTGTGGCATCGTAGCTCCCGAACGCATGACCCGATCTTGATTTTGTTTTTTTTTTGAAAGGTGAATAAGTCGAGAGTGTTCTTAGATATGTTTGATGAAAATCGGTCCAATATGAGCGCCGCCACAAAATAGAGGATAAAATATATTTTTTCACAACTTTATCAATATAGGTATCAAATGAAAGGGCTTGATTAGTAGAATACTATACATATACTTGTTTAGTAATGGTTGATTGCAAAACACTCGCACCCTACTACATGTGACTTATGTAGGGTGTAAAAGTACCCTTAACGCAAACGAAGGGCGCTTGTTCTCCCCACCACTGCCATCATTTTTTTGTTCTAGACCATACCTGGGAACCTCCTAGTTACGGAGATATTGGGGGTCAAAATTTCCTAATTTTTTACAGCTGTTTTTGCAAATACTAGTTTTTCAGGTTTTAACTTTACTTAAATTACCTCCATGAGCCGTTTACTATTCAAAGTATCCACTAGCACAATGTTTTAGGAGTGCTACTTTGAGTTTTACCGTAAAATGTGATTTTTGACCCCAAAAAAAAAAGTCATTTCCCAGCAAAAATTTTTGCGTAGGGTTGCTTAGATTGATGTACAGAATGCTTGGTTGACGGGTGTGTGATGGGTTGATTTACACCCTGTATACAGGTGTGATGTTTTGTTGCCTGTTGTGTTATTTAAATGATATATGTAACCGATATATATCCACGGTGTTATGGTATTCCGCAGCTTTTAAGGTGCGAAGGTTTATAATGTTGAAATTGTGTTAGGATTGATTATAGTGGACGCTTGAAGCACTGACGACCAATAGCCACTTTGCATTATTAAATTTTGACCTACTTAAAAAAGGAGGTTATTTATTAATTCTGCCCCAACGAGATTTAAGATAGAGCGGGCATTGGGACATTTGTCATTCAAATATTTTCATCTCGTTCGTCTGTTGCGCCATCTAGCCATGAATAGAAAAAGCTCGAACATAAACAATTAATTCAGCTATTCCCCGGTAGATGCGATTAAGATTTGGATGGGGCAGTCCACTCGGCCAACAATTATTTTCAGGATGCGTTTTGCGTAGCACTCGGAACAGAGTGCTACGCAAACGTTACAGCAGGGAAGCCGCTTTCTTACGCATAATGGCGTGAAAGCCATCCGTACGTGCTTCAGCAAACATTCCCGACGCACTGCAACGTCGCGGCAACCGGAACAGCATCCTGAAGGCATTGTTGTATTGCACGCGGAGGACGTTGTAGGCTCGGCTCGTATATGACACCCATAGGCCGCTCGCGTAGAAGCACTGACAGAACGCTTTAAATAAACTGACTTTGACGTCTGCCGTGCAGCGAGCAAACCTACGGGCTCCTCACCGCCAATGCCCTGCGCTCGCGTTCTATGTCCATAGAAGGTTCAAATTTAGAATACAATTAGTGTTTAGTGTATACATCAAAGAAAAACTAAAATAAAACTTTAGTCTACTTTTCTAGATACGCCAACTGCATAAATAACTAATCCCACATAAATGTATAGGATTACAAAGTTAAAGTTCCATTTTCAGCGAATGAATTTCACCGATTGATCTGAAATTTTGCACGTATATATGTACGAGTATATTGCCTAACAATGCAATATTATTATGACATGGAGCTAATCTGATGATGGAGCTGGAAGGTGGCCATAGGAACTCCGTTATAAAACGACGCAACCCCATCGACTTTGTACTCTGAATTGCCTGATTTGTCATGACGAGTATTTTGTCTTTAAATTATGTCCAGGGTCTGATGATGGAACTGGAAGGTGGCCATAGGAATTCCGTTGTTAAACGACCTAACCCCGTCGAGTTTGAGCTCGTTTGATTTGTTTTGATGAGTACTCTGTCTCTAGATGGTACCTACCCAGGGTCTGATGATGGAGCTGGAAGGTGACAATTGAAATTCCGTTACAGAACGACATAACCCATAGAGTTTAGACTCGTTTGATTCGTCAAGACGAATATTTTGTCTTTAGATGGTGTCCAGGGTCTGTTGATGAAGATGGAAGGTGGCCATAGGAATTCCGTTAAAAACGACTTAACCCCGTCTAGTTTGGACTCGTTTGATTCGGCTTGTCGTGTACTTTAGCAGTTCTTCAAATCGATGAATAAGACTGCTCCAAGTTCGAATAAATCTAGTATTGTTGTTTAATTTGACTGGCCTGTTGGTCTAGTGGTTAGTGACCCTAACTGCTATGCCGGAGGTCGTGGGTTCGATTCCCACCCAGGACAAATGTTTGTGTGATGAGCACGATCATTTGTTCTGTGTCTGGGTGTAATTTATCTATAATATGTATGTATTTAGAAATATATAAGTATGTTTATCAGTTGTCTAGTACCCAAAACACAAGCTCTGCTTAGCTTGGGACTAGATGGCGTTGTGTGATAGTTGTGGAATATTATTATTATTATTATTATAATTATAAGTATCTACAAAAAGAAATGAGATCCCACTAAAAACAAAACTTGTAAAAAAAGCCAAGTCGCACAACTCAGTTCTTCTACCGTAAAAAATAGTGAGATCCATGTAATACCAAGTCAGTTAATTTATTCAGTCCCTACTTAAGAGACCTTCTATCTTAAGTTATTACGTAATAAGCTAACCTAACTACATCTTATAGTCACAATATCAATATTAAAAATATTTGATGTTTTAAATAAATAGATTGACTTGGCCACTGCATCACATTGACCAATGCGATGGCGATTAGTCATTAGAATGTGGTATTTAATATTGGCGAAGTCAGTCTATTTATTTAAAACATCAAAGATTTTTAATATTCCCGAAATCGTTTGACTTGTTTTTCATTTTTTAGTTAAGTTTTTGTCAAGGCAGGCGTGTTTTTTAATTTTTTAAATTATTTTTACTAGTTTTGTTTTTAGTGGCATTAGTTTTATAGCGATGTGTCGACTTTAGAAGCTAAAAGTATTCTCCACATATTTGTGTTTTTTGGAAATCAGTTGTTAGTTTGGAAAATTAAGTTGTTCCTTTTGATAGACGTGCGGATATTTGTGTAAAGAAGCGTGAAGAGAAGAAATTCTAAGCAGCTAGTATGTACCTATCCGCCGAAAATGTGGATATGCGTACCTATCTAGAATGGAGCAGAGATGTGTGCACGCCTATTTTAGCGATCTCTTTACGTCTCGGCCGCGCTTTGGTGAAGCCCAGGGCTAATGATAATCAGCGATTAATTAAAATTTGACTCGACTTCTCAAACTATCAACTGTTTCTACATCAGTCACTTGTACAGTCAGTGCGCAGCATTACCTGACCTCTCTTCTCACACCACTTCCCCTCTTCTTCTCTATATGAGGGGTCAGATAATGTTGGGCTCTGACTTTACGTTGTCCAATGACAAACGTTTCGACAAGCCAAACCATTTATTTGGAAACCATAAATATGTATAATATCCTTTCATTTCATGGTAGTAATATTATAAACCTTATGTTTCAGCTGGCAGCACCGTGTTCCGGTGTCTCGACATTCCATATTTCCCATTATCTCAATGGCAGCCTGACCCGAGTGACTCGACGAACGCGATACCATGTGAGTTTTGTTTGAACTACTGTTTTTAGGCAAAAGCGTAGTAAACTAGCCTATACAGGGTGTAAATCAACCCATCACACAGTCGTCAACCAAGCATTCTGTACATCAAACTAAGTACCCCTACGCAAAAAATTTTACTGGGAAACGACTGTTTTTTTTTGGGTCATAAATCACATTTTACGGTGAAACTCAATGTAGCACTGTTTGCTAGTGGATGCTTTGAATAGTAAACGGGCCATATTATAGAGGTAATTCAAGTAAAGTTATAACCTGAAAAACTAGTATTTACAGAAACAGCTGTGAAAAATTTGGAACTTTGACCCCCAATATCTCCGTAACTAAGAGGTTCCCAGGTATGGTATGGAGAATAAGTGCCCTTCGTTTGCATTAAGGGTACTTTTACACCCTATGTAGTTTTACGGTAGGGTTGGCGTAGTGTCTGAGCGATTGGACTGCTGCGCTGAGTGTCGCGGGCTCGATCCCGCACGGAACAAATATTTGCATGGCCTACAGATAGTTGTTTCGGGTTTGGGTGTGTTTGTGCATGTGAGTTTAAATGTTTGTAAACGCACCCATGATACAGGAGAAATTCCTAGTGTGGGGCAAAATTTTCAGTGAAAAAATATGTTCCTATGACACAGTCCTCCTCTGTAAAAAAGGGAATGGGCCAAAATCAACACAGTGGTCTCGGGTTTTTTTTGTGGCACAGTCACAACTTAGCTAAAGTATTAGTTGCTTGCACGTCACTTTCGTCTAATTCAATAATCAATGACAAGTGACTTACAATGATTGCTTCTTGTTAAAGTGTCGTGAGAAAGACGGCTCATGCATGTATACGTAGTTTATTTTGTGATATCTTGAATTCTAAAATTTTGCCTATGTTGGAGAAAAAAATATTAGTAGCTCCACCAGTCGCAATTGAACTCTCTAGCAATGTGCTTAAAAGATTCAGGGCCAGACAGATCCATAGTGGACTCAGTACTCAGACTCAACCTTAATTCGGAATAAAATGTAGCCTTAATACTATTGTAAAAGATCTCTTTGCCAAACATTCCGATAAGTTTAGCCGTTCTGGCGTGATTGAGTAACAAACCATCTATCCAAACTTTCTCATTCTTATATGTGTAGATACAAATCAATAATTATTGGTTCAGTATCTGCAACACACGTTTCTTCTCCGTATTGTGTGTTTTTCACCCTGTGTAATAATTTTTAAGATAATTATCAGGAGCGGACCACCGGTAGCTAGAACCCTGTTCCCGATGCCAGTGCGCATCGGGAACAGTTAGGGTATTTTTGAAATTATTAAATGTTTTATTTTATTTTATGTGAAAATGTATTAAATGTGTACCTACGAAATTAAATAAAATATTAACATAATGTTAATAATAGATATTTCTCGTGTTTCAGACGTGGTGACCCGCTCGGCAGCCCCGCTGCTCTTGGCCGTGTTCACCCAAGCTGTCGGGGCGCTGTGTTGCGTCCTAGGGCATTGCGTGAAAGGGCGACGGCTCTGCACATTCATTGCTGGCGTCCTCTTTATTATATCTGGTGAGGAAACGCTTACAAACTCTTTATTCGAATATGGAGCAAAATTAAAATTAAATAAAACCCTCGACGTTTTAAATTTGTAATGAGCGAGAATCGGGTTCGATTCGACACGCAGCGCCGCAATCAATTTCTCAGCCACTGTGCCAACTGAACGGTCACATGGCATTTCTGCTGACCCAACTCTGTAAGAACCTCCATACAGCTTTCGACTATTTTTTAATTAAAGCCCACCCTTGATATTTCTCCTGTACTGGAGGTGTGGTTCCGTGCCTCGTAAAGCACGTTAAGCTGTTGGTCCCGGCTACCATATATATGTAGATCTTTGGCAGTCGTTGCAGGTAGTCCGTGACCTGAAATTCTGACATTCAGTCTTACCAAAGAGTATCGTATTACCTAGTATTAACTGGGTTGTGGAGACCAGATAGGCAGTCGCTCCATATAAAGTACTGGTATTCAGCTGCATCCGGTTAGACTGGAAGCCGACCCTAACATAGTTGGGAAAAGGCTAGGCAGATGATGATTGGAGGTGTGCTTACAAACATTTAAACTGCCAAACACACGCAGACAGACCCGGAAATACTACCTGTAGACTATACACACGATCAATTATATGTTTGGTTGTTGTCGTGTTTCGAGTCATAACAAAACATAACATCATGCTTGCAATCTCCGAAGGGTTATGCAGAGGTGTACCTAATAGTACACCCATAGTTCACCAATTATTTTCAAATCCAAAAAATCATTTAATATTGTTTTCATAACAGTATTAGAATTAATAAATAAATAGCCCCTAACAAGGCGTTTAATTGTTCACTTTGAGAAAAATGTTGTATAGCTTAATGTTCATAATGTCCGGGTTTTTAAGCCCTATTGTCGCCTCAACTTTAAATTTAATTTTGACCTCTGCCGCGTATTACAGCTGCTAAGTCATCACCCACATTATCACATTTTAAGTAGGTCGTCTGTTTTAATACAACATCATAACATAACATGAGCAGAGCCTGTAATCCCCTAAGTGTTCGTACAATAGGTGGCTGGCCTATTGCCATCAACCGGGCACAAATCCAGACTCTGTAGCTGCTACAAAAAAAAATCCTAATGGTTATACCCATTAACACTTTACTTGACCGGGGAACCGAAATTAGGACCTCATGGTCAGTAGTTGCACCTGCGCAACTCGACCAACGAGGCAGGCACACATACACAGCTAAATTTTCACGCGAACGAAGTCGCTGGCAACGGCTAGTCTTTATATAAAAATGTATGCGCGGTTCCCATGTTATTCAGCAACTGCGCGCTTCCCGCAGCAGCAAGCAGCCTTATGGTGATTCATTCTAATATCAACTTTATATTATTTCAGGTTTAATAATGCTGACCGGAATCGTCATGTACATATCCGTCTTCAAATCACAAGTAGGCCACAAGCTGCGCTACATGACTTATTTTGAAACGCCCCGAATGTCATACAGTTATGGGTATTCATTTGGGCTATACCTCAGTGGCTTCGTGGCTGCCGAGCTAGCAGGCACCTCCGCTATATTCTTATTTCTTCAGTCATACCAAAAAGATTGGATAACAGAGCTAACCGAAAAAGCCAAAGCTGATTGCCGTGCGTGGGATCGTGAGTATGCCTTTACAGAATTTAGAGAGCGAGACTCCACGCTATTAGAAAGGCGAATGATGAAACGGGACACATACCCCCCTTCGGGATCTTCAGCGGCAACACCACGAGAGCGAAGGCGCTTCGTGTTCGATGGCGATGACATGCCACACTGTTCAATACACAATAAAAATAGGAGAATAAATTTAAATTCAGCATCATTAAAGGATTTGTCTTCGTCAACACTGTACGGGTTTCCGGCGGCACCTCGACCGACGGCCTGCGACAATTACTTTGAAGAGTTCAAAGAGGTGCCTCAAAGTGCGAATACCTTGAGTGGACTAAGGAGTGCATCGATATTTCAGTCACAGGCGTCAGTGGCCAGCGGCCGTTTTTTGGACACTTCAGCGGTGGAACCTCCACCATCACGTGAAGAAGAAATGGTGACTTTTGGTGCGGGCACAAGAGGTGGTGAAGAGCATCCGCCCCCACCGCGCCACGACCGTGGAGTGGGCACCGATCCTTATCGCAGAACGACACCCGTCTGATCCGAGAACTTGGGTTTCCGACCCCGAATATAAAGCATATCGAGAAGTGATAAGTGACGATTTTATTCATATGCTACGTACTAATTAGTCGATGTTTGTACCTAGCCGGATACAGTCAAGGAGTGTGTCTTTCGAATTTATGAACTTATAAATAGGTGCATACGTGACTTGTGTTATGAAATTTTGAATTGTTATAATTCCTTAAATAAACACTGCCATTTTGTCTATTCATTTTTTATTAGTTATATAAACAGTCTCTTCAATTACAATGATAAAAGCTATCAAACTGTTTGAGTCTATCGACAAAAAAAATATTCTGTTTACTATATTTTGAACTACGTAAGCACACAAACATCTGTCCCTTTCAATTAAATACTGATATCCGAATGTGTAAAAGTCTAGTTTAAGCTAATCTAGTACCTACTTCACGTAACGGTTTGTTGGAGAGGGAGAATTTTAAAATTGTAATAAAACACAGAAAAATGTTTTTAATATCCATCAAATTTACTTTATTTTAACGATAATGTGTGTTGGAATAACAGAATTTTACTCTTAAAGCAAATTGATCGTATGACGCTCTTAGCGGCGCTGGAGGAGCGTGGAGTGTTGCTATAAAAATGTAACAGTAAAATTCAGCGTGTTATGTTCTATACAAAACTTCCAAGACTAGGTATTAGTTATATGTGGCAATTATAGTATTTTATAAAAAAACATATTTTAACTCATTTGCATGCATTAGATAGGTACTTACTAATTAAAATATATAACTAATTGATGATTCATTTATCCAACTCAAGGCCTCCGCTTTCTTATTCAGGTCAGGCCATATAACGGGCGCCCAAAAATAAAAACATACAAACGATATTATTACTGTTGTAACTGTAGGACCAGCTCCAGCCTTTATCTGTAATAAGCAGATTTAAATTACAAATCGGTTCTTTTTTATAATTAAATGGTGGAAGAGGGCAGTGTCCACCTTCCCGACGAGATCACCGCGTCCCACGACTTTGTGCTCCCGAAAATCGAATGAGCGACGGTCGGTAACGTCAAAATAATAAAAAAAAACAAAATCAAAGCTTTATTTCAAGTAGGCCAGTTACAGGGATTTTTGAATAGTCGAAACAAATAAAAAGATACTAAGTCCCAGTCACAAGGCATAATAATTGTGAATGTACTGTAGTTGCCTATTTCCTAGCGTAGATCTCTATGGAGCAGTACGGTCAAGAAACTCAATGGATGCTCTTTTAAATCAGAATATTGTTACAAAACTTTGGGTGCATTACCATTCATGTTGAGATGGTATATTATGTGAGAACGATGTAGCAAGATGTGAACGATAAAAGTGTCCACAGTAAAGTCAAATATGACGATTCTAAAAAAAAAATTAAACAAACAAGCCGTGGTATCTAAGTGACAGCACATATTGTTCCAAAAATTTTATATTTTTAGTTTCTTTCAACTCACCATTTTCATTGTGGGTATATTAGCAGCACTCTGAATAACTAAGTTTCCTGGAGTTCCTACTGGCAAGCAGAAACAAAACGAAGCCAAAATACCCGAGGCAATATTGTACCATAATGGATGTATATTCAATTTGCTAGCCTGTAAAAATAGAAAAAAAAAATCAAAAACAAAACACAATCTCCGGAAGCAACCAACCGATTTTAAAATTTCGTCTTCAGCTTGAAAGATATATGAATAGTTTTATAGAACCGATAGGTGGAAAACGCTACAAACTTCTGCTTCACTGTGCAAATCAGGGGGCGTGTCGCTTGTAATTTTGTAAAGAGGTAAACTTTCTGTAAAAGGTAATCTCTGAAACGACTCGTCAAAAAGAAATCTTTCACTAATGGAAAGCTACAAGCAAGTAAAGCAAAGTGCAGTAAGCAAGTATTGGCAAGTGCCATAGAAAGAGAGAAAGCCAGAGAACGAGTTTATTTCACGCGGATAAAGTCGCGTGTAGTTACTAATGTATAATTTATTATCTTACCAGTTCCATCACTATTGGCGTGATAACATTGCATACCGCCACATTTGAAGCAAAGTTTGTTATAAATACAGTGAAAACAATTATTAACAGGATGATAAAAAAGTTTGGAAATATGCTTAGACTTGATAGCATAATACCAATTTTTCCATTCAAATCTGAATGTTCTTTCTTGGCTGCTTCTGATAGCGCAAATCCACCTCCTAAAATTAATTCAATCACGTTTAAGGCACATTATTTTAAAACATTCCATAACTTAAGAAAATATTCTTTTTATTTAGATAAAAATACACAAAGGAAAAGACAACCCGTCAGATTTTTCCTTTTTATTTCAAGGAGATATTTTATAAAACAGTACATTTTGATGCAAATACGCAGTGAAATACGTATACATAAGTCTACTTTTGTGTATTGTTTAACTCAATCTGTATGATAAATTATTTTAAACTTTATGTATAAAAAATTAAGAACATCTTACCTAAAAGGAACATAAAACTATAAGGCATAATTTCATTCATCGATACCCAATCTAATAGTGATGGAACTCGTCCTTTTGGTAGGCTATCAACTGTAAAAAGTTAGTAATTAAACAACAATGTAATAATATTAATACCAAGTGTCAATTACAAAACATGTTGAGGGCAAAAACAATAATGATTATGTCCGACCAAAGATCGATTTCTGGCCAAAACCGATTAATGGGTTATCGGCACTACCTACACTGTGGCACTATTACATTTAGGGAAGCCAAAGCTGAAGCTGAAAATAAACTTCTGGAAATGTTGGAAGTTTGAACTCCAATATTTCCTTGACTAGAACGCATGGCCCTGATAACAAGTGTCTTTTGGCTTCATGAAGGGTCCTTTATTCTCATTAGGGGTATTCATTGTCTACGTCGAACGGCACACCACTATGAAGGAACGTAGTTTTTATTGGGTGTCTATTCATAGGGCACCATCTATACCTCTATTCGAACTAAATGTAATTATATAAAGCAAATATCAACGTTACTGTTTGCAGTGAAGTTTCGAAAAATGTCCAAAGTAGATGGCAAGAGAAGCATTAAGAAACAAACGAACAAAGCCGCTGCAGAGTCCAATACACTGAAATAAAAAATCAGTGTATATCTTACTAGCACTGCGTCCAAAGCGATTGCTGAGCAAATGCGTAATCGTAGCATTTATTTTGTTCGGTGAAACCGTATGTGTCATCGTGGTCGTACTGTATAGATCAAAAGGCTGGGCTCTGAAGAAGATGAATGAAAAACGATTGCATCTTGTGGAGATAATGATGTTGAGATGGATGTCTGGACAATAAGAATGGATAAAGTAAGGATTGAATATATTGCTCCAAATTTGAAAGTGGTGCCTGTTACAGAAAAATTGAAAGGAAGTTTCTTGTCTTGGTATGGACACAAAATGAGACGCATGTGACTAAAAGAGTGATGGGTAGTAGTAGTAGTAAAATGATGATGAATGGAGAGGGAGAGGAAAGCCAAAGAAAAGACGGATAGATTGTGTGGGAAACGATATGAAAGGGAAAGGAGTTAATAACGCCGTGACGTCTGACAGGGGACTATAGAAAATAAAAACGTGTTGAAGGTGATGCTAATGAAGTGTAAACTATATTGTAAGGTATGGAAGAAATAAAGGCTTTTTATTCAAATATGAACACGATGATCCCGTATTAACATAGCCAATCGCTTTGGTTCTTGAGCTCTGCACTCAGTCGTTACTGAGTTTAAATAGTCTTTAAAACTGTACTATGCTTTACTACGTTGCCAGGACTTAGCATTCGCATGTGATTTAGCTTGCATCATGCGACATACGTGCTCTTTCATTGGTTCCTTCGTGTGGGAACAACCACGCGTCGCGCGTCACTCAGCATGTTGCTTCCCTGTGACTTGTAACATGCTCTAAGCATTTTATTTTCTCCGCAGTTAGTGTAAGCAATAGACAGAGAAGCACAGGGTCACAACCTTGAGGCGTGGCCAAGACCTAATGACCTAATGATGATTTTGGCTTACATACCGCGGTGCTAGACATATTTTTTTTAATTTATATTGTTTTTATTATTTATACGCACAATTTAGAATTATCCTTCTTGTAGTAATCGGGAATAAAGTCACCCCATCCGTAAAATATTTGGGGTGAACGACAGAAGAACATCAATATAGCGCCACTAAATAATATTATGACCATCTGTAACACAAAATAATATTTAGTTTTTAGGAAAACAGACATTTTGGAGCAGATAAATGACACTATTAAATTTAGGAAAAGCCCACAATTTTTTCGTCAGATTTGCCTATATAATAATATATGTCAGCATGGGCCACAAGGTGGAAGGCACACCAAAGCACAAACGGTTACCATGTAGTCTCCGGTAGATACATCATTCAGTGGTCACATAGTTTAAAGTACGGTTAGTTGGACCCCGTTCTTGACGTTATAAGTTATTTTTGTAAAACCAACGGAATATTAATGAATAATAACAATATATCGACGCCTGAAACGCAAAAATTAAAAAAACGACATTGTCGGGAAGAGGCAGTTTAGAGTTAACTCCCGAGCAAAGCGTTTGAAGTTAAGACAAAAGCGTGAGTGTACACAATGTCGTTTAGTAATTTTTGCCTTTCAATAGTCCGGTCAATTTAGACCAAAAAATGAGAGTGAAGTTACATAAAGTCCCAACAAGCTGAATTTCTGTGAAGTTGTTCAAAACATAATTATAAACAATGTCTAGAAGTTCCCCATCATTCCCCTGTAAGGAAAAAATTTAATTCAAGGTCAAAGGTTAAAAAAATGAGTTTTTTGCGATTTTCAGCAAAACGGTAAGTTTTATCATAAAAGTACCTCAGACAAAAATTGTAGATCATAAAATTATCTATAAAAAATGTATCAATACTTTTTTTCTTACGAGCCACCGTTTCTGAGATATAATGATTCATAAAGTTATAAAAGTTGTTATCGTCATAATATGCACACGTTTCCACGCCACCTATGAGGTAGTGTACTTAGCGCGTTTTTTTTAACGTGGTTTACCCAGTAGGCCTACTCCACGGGTCAGTTGTGATCCTGTTTAATGTAAAACTATTGCAAAATAACGGAAATTTTCAAAGATTGGGAAAGATAAAAGCGATGTAAATGAAAAAAAAGTGTTGAAGTTTATTCGTCTTATTCGTAAGTTTCAAATTCTTGTTCTTCTTCTTGTTCTTCTTCTCCTGCTTCTTCTTCATCTTCATTTTGGATGCAAGTAAATTGCGTCAATAGCGATGTATCGCATGATACTTCGTCGGAGTCAAACGAATCCTCCATTGTTTGTGATTCAATATTAGAACACGACCGGCCTTGACAATTTGTGCATGCCAAAGAACAAGACAGTCCGACTTTTTTGCAACCACATTTAGCACTGCATCCCTTTTTGCAGTTGCAACAAATAGTGTTCAGCAGTTTTTCCGGCGCAGGTGGAAGTAAAGTTTGAACTGGCTCTAATATATTGTTGACCAACTTCCAACCCCAGTCTGTAGGGTCTAGCTGATAACCAAGCCACACTTGAACTTGGTAATATACTCGAGAATGATGTTGGTGAGCAGCAACTGAGGTTGGAGGAAGACAAGCTAATTGAACTTGTTTTTTATTTTTAGTATTTTTAACAAAACATGCATATCGATGCTTATCTAAACAGGTAGTTTTTTAGGAGCTCTGTATATAGAAAGAAGAAAGCGGATGCCGTTGGTAATAACTTCTTGTTGAGTTGAATTACTCTTTTTAAAAAGTTCAGAACATTGAATTAAATCTTGTTTTTCAAACATTTTGAAAACTGCTGTTTTTTTTTAATCAAAAAGTTTATTTACTTTAGTAAAGTGTAAAGATCATGTACTATTTTTACACGCAATAACTGGCTGTGATACGACATCTGCATTTTACAGGAGGGGTAAAACAGCAGTTTTCAAAATGTTTGAAAAACAAGATTTAATTCAATGTGCTGAACTTTTTAAAAAGAGTAATTCAACTCAACAAGAAGTTATTACCAACGGCATCCGCTTTCTTCTTTCTATGTACGGAGCTCCTAAAAAAACTACCTGTTTAGATAAGCATCGATATGCATGTTTCGTTAAAAATACTAAAAATAAAAAACAAGTTCAATTAGCTTGTCTTCCTCCAACCTCAGTTGCTGCTCACCAACATCTTTTTCGAGTATATTACCAAGTTCAAGTGTGGCTTGGTTATCAGCTAGACCCTACAGACTGGGGTTGGAAGTTGGTCAACAATATATTAGAGCCAGTTCAAACTTTACTTCCACCTGCGCCGGAAAAACTGCTGAACACTATTTTTTTCAACTGCAAAAAGGGATGCAGTGCTAAATGTGGTTGCAAAAAAGTCGGACTGTCTTGTTCTTTGGCATGCACAAATTTTCAAGGCCGGTCGTGCTCTAATATTGAATCACAAACAATGGAGGATTCGTTTGACTCCGACGAAGTATCATGCGATACATCGCTACTGACGCAATTTACTTGCATCCAAAATGAAGATGAAGAAGAAGCAGGAGAAGAAGAACAAGAAGAAGATCAAGAAGAAGAACAAGAATTTGAAACTTACGAATAAGACGAATAAACTTCAACACTTTTTTTTCATTTACATCGCTTTTATCTTTCCCAATCTTTGAAAATTTCCGTTATTTTCCAATAGTTTTACATTAAACAGGATCAC
This sequence comes from Diarsia brunnea, assembly GCA_949774965.1. Lineage (NCBI taxonomy): Eukaryota > Metazoa > Arthropoda > Insecta > Lepidoptera > Noctuidae > Diarsia > Diarsia brunnea. The sequence goes on along the minus strand of OX459008.1, from coordinate 8,340,354 downwards.
AACTGACCCGTGGAGTAGGCCTACTGGGGAAACCACGTTAAAAAAAACGCGCTAAGTACACTACCTCATAGGTGGCGTGGAAACGTGTGCATATTATGACGATAACAACTTTTATAACTTTTTGAATCGTTATATCTCAGAAACGGTGGCTCGTAAGAAAAAAAGTATTGATACATTTTTTATAGATAATTTTATGATCTACAAGTTTTGTCTGAGGTACTTTTATGATAAAACTTACCGTTTTGCTGAAAATCGCGAAAAACTCATTTTTTTAACCTTTGACCTTGAATAAATTTTTTTCCTTACAGGGGAATGATGGGGAACTTCTAGACATTGTTTATAATTATGTTTTGAACAACTTCACAGAAATTCAGCTTGTTGGGACTTTATGTAACTTCGAATGTCTAAATTGACCGGACTATCAAGCGTCAATTTTATCTTACAATTTCCCAAAAAGTGATTTTTCCTATTTTGTTCCAGTTTTCTTCAACCACGTTCTTAGCAGCGAGAGCACCTTCGTCAGTTATTTTTGTATTTTGAGCAGCTTGACTCTTAGGCCTTAAAATAAATCGAAATTTCGCATGCGTTTAAAATACTAAAATATTAAAAATATTTAACCTTAAAATATTTTTAACAATGACCATCATCCGTCCATTTGTTCGTCCAGATATTATTTTATCGTATCGATAAAATTTGGGAAGGTGGAATCTTTGCAAGCATCACAACTCGCAAGTACTCCCGAAATGGCGAAGGAAAACATTGTGAGGAAAATGTCAAAAAACTAATCGTAGGGTTGAAATGAATCCGAACCAAGATGTGGATCTCGATCTAGACATTTGTAGATAGAAGGCGTCCCAGACAGCTTGGATACCGACGGCAGCTTTAATGGAAGGGACGTATAAGCCGGTAGTCCCAGCCGCCAAATGGTGGTCGTCAACCCATGTCAGAGGCCCTTGAGTCGGCTTAGAAACTCTCTCACTAGGGTGTGGTCGTGGTCGTAAGACCCTACTGCCCACACGATAAAGAATGACCAAGCAAAATAACATAATAGGGATGTTTCCTGACAAAAAAATGTGATTCCGTTTAGTCCGTCATTGCAGTTAGATTATCGAAAATTTTTGGATACGTGATTTTTGTTTGACAAAATGAATAAAAACTGACAAAGATAAAACGCGTCAAACATGCAATTGGGGCTTGTGACGTCAGTTCCCGGTAAAAATATACAAAAATGTGACGTCAAAGGAGTTTTCGAAGCACTGTATCGTCTACATTTTTTATTTACGTGAAATAAAATATGTGCCAAATATTTTTTGGAAATCTATCTGACGGACTAATTAGATTTTTTTTGTCATCTACCCTATTCATAAAATTAAGAAATATATACGTTATACGTACCTTAGAAATCCCAAATAAACAACTAGCATGTAAAGGTAAACTCCAACTTCAAGCAAAAGCATGTAAGGAATTGAAAATGCAGAGAATTTTGGAAATGATAAATATTCCGGAGCCAACACGTACATCCTGAAATAAAAGATTTGATGTATTAACACGTAAAACAGCTTCTTGTAACTTATCTGTGAAAGATTAGGCAGAGGTGTACCTATCTATACCTACAAAGCACACTCACATTTCACTATTGCACTAGGGTGCGAGCCAATTGCCATCAAAACACTGTTAATCCTAAGAATGGAAGTAACACAATCAATGACAACTTGGGACCTCATTGATTTGGTACTTTTTTATTATTAAATAACAGTCTGGAATTACATCTACATGGATCGGAATGTTGGGCAGTGAAGAAGATGGATGAAAAAAGGTTGCATGTTGCGGTGATGAGAATGTTGAGGTGGATTTTGTGGTGTGACCAAAATGTATACATTAAGGAACGAGATATTAGAGGAAGTTTAAAAGTTGCGCCAATTACAGAAAAGTTAAAAGAGAATCGGCTGTCGTGGTATGTGATGAGGAGGGATGAATCGCATGTGATTAAAAAAGTGATGAATATTTGTTGATGGATGGAGAGGGAGAGGCAGACCAAAGAAAAGATGGATGGAGTGTGTGACTATTGACAAGGTAGAATGTAAGAAAAAAACGTGTTGTGCCGAGCCCAAATGACATGGGTGGGCAGGAAGATGATGAGTTTGGAATGACAAAGTACCTAAGATAAAAAAAATGCACTAATATTTACCTTTGGAAGAGTCCTTTAAATACTAAGTTAGTTGCAGTTCCCACTAAAGTACCGATACCTCCTGAAAATACACTTTAAATGAAATATTTATACGGAAAGAGAAACCTAGTGATAACAGCAGATAATCAAATAACTTAATTCTTCTAACTAGTACTACTTATATGGGTAAATCGGAATCTAAAGAATAAATTGAGCCGGGTATGCGGGCTGTTCGAAAGAGATACCGCGGCCCCGGAACACAAAGGGCTAAGAAAGAACATGGGTATTTTTAGTCAGTAGAAGTCTGGCACTTCATCCCGAGCGGGAGGAGTCAATAATAATTGATGATTTCCCAACCTTTAAAAAAAGGTATAAAATGTTAAGGACAAAGTTGTCACATCGAACCGGAGAGATAAAAATCAACTCACCAATAGTTGCTGAAAATGAAACAGTACAAAAATAACAAGCTGTTATATCGGATGCGATCATTTCATCGTTATTGTCCTTCTCATCTATTATTAACAGGTTTTGCTAGAATTATACGAACATTTTTAATTATATAATTATTCTTACATTCTGGAATTGGTTTAGGTGTACGCGAGCCGTTATGCAAAAGGCTCGCGTACACCTAAATCGAAATTGGCCGATCTTAACTCGGGCGTCTTCGGCCAAACTCGGCCGACCAAATCAAACGTACTCGTATGTCATCTGAGTGTGTCATCATGCATATTGGAAAACCAAGGGAGCGCGTACACTACAACAACCGCTATCGTCCGAAGATGTCCGATGACATATTGTAAGCACATGCACTTCCGAGAAGTTCGGTCCGTCTTTGACCGACAAAATCGATGTACAATCGTCCCGTATGAGTTCGGATAAGTGCACAATGTGTAATAGAGGGTTTATCAAGCGGATAAAAATGACAAATAAAAGAAAATGCTATTGACATTCAGTCGAATTAAATTGGGATGTCTCCCTAATCTATGTGTAATAAGATATTATCGCAATAAAAGTTATAAACAATACCCACATTTTCAAAAATCCGTAACACGGCAAATATGATAGGCACCATCATGGTGGTCGCTGCAGTGTTAGTAATCCACATCGAAATAAACATAGTCACGGCTGACATCGCAAACAGCAATCTGTATTTTTTTTTGAAGAGATCAAACAAATCTCAATTAAGAATTTTAATGGATGTGAAAAGGGCATCAAAAAAAATATGCCCCACTCTATTATTTGCGTAGAGTTACTTGGGATGATCAGCAGGGCTTTTGAGTAACTTTTTAAATGTCAGTGGCTATCATAGTGTCCATCGAATAACTGTCAAATGGTTATGGTTTGGTACAAAATGGAACCATTCGACAGTTAATTGATGGATGCTATGATAGCCACTGACATTCAAAAAGATACGCAATAGCCCCGCTGAATGCATGGTTGACAAGTTGACGGCTTTGTAAAGGGTCCGTTTTAACCTTGTAAGTATAATTATAGGAATATTAGTAAAACTTGTACTTAATAAAATTAGTGAAAAGAAATAAAACCTGTAGTGGGAGTAGCCAATTTTCCGGATAGCAAATAAAGCCAACCTTTGGTGTAACCCTGAGTGCTCCACAGCACAGGCCAGTACCATACTTCCATAGAACATCAGTATGGTATCCTGAGTTTATAAGGAAAACTATTTAATAAAATCTAAACCTATTAATTTTATTAATTGGTGACTACCAGCATCACAACTGGAGCTTGACATTTAAATAATATGTCTAGGTTCCTATCAATATGACAAGGACTAGGTATATGATGTCTTATTAGTACAGCTTATTATCAAATTAACTTACATTCATATAACAGTTACATGTGGTCCGCGTATCCATAACACCAGCCAGAGGGAAAATAACGATTGGGAAAACAGACGTGACTGGCAAAGGAATACATTCTGTTACCCAGAATATGGACATTAACAGAAGAGTGTAGGCACACCACTGATATTTCTGAGAACAAAACATTATAATCGAGTTTAAGGTGCTTCTAAACGGGCTATACTTTTCGGGTAATGTGTGAATAAGTAACTATTGCTCGGCTATCTCGAAAATATTTTCTTGCAGCTTATGGCTGAACAATCTATGGGTGGGCTATGTATTGCAATATTTCTGAAACAATATGGCCCATGATTCACACCTTGTAAACGAGCTACACAATCCGGCGACAATGACTGACGAAACGATACAGCAGGGGTCACAGCGGCTTATATTCGTCAAAGAGGGATGCACTCATACCGGAAAACGAAATAACAATATAACTGACCCGGCAATATTTAAGTATTTTCGAATGTCAAGCGGCCGTTGAGCAAATATTGCTTGGTCATACAAAGTACGTGTGGCTATAAGGCTAGACAAATGATAATGATAGAACGACAAGTCACATCACGAACTTGTGTGTTTTTCATTTTAACTTTAGGGGCATTAGGCAACTGGTTACGGAAATACTGTTATTTTATTTACTAATAAAGGTAATTTTAAATCCTACCACTGCTACACACAACACGCACACACATTGTATAGTATCAGGGACTCAAAGTAAGCATACGTGATCACATGAGCCGTGTACTGACTGAGTGCGCAGCCTCGCGAGGCAGCCTCGGGCGTATGCTGCGCGACACAATTATTTTAATTTTTACATTGTTTTCCTCAGGCGAGGCACGTCCTGACCGTCCGTATGAATTGCCTCGCGCGCATGTCGCGCGAGGCTGCCCGCTCAGTCAGTACACGGCTATATACGCACACCCTGTGTTTGCGTAAAAACTTTTGCATTATGTCTCTGTGTACATGGTATACTCTGCTAGTCTCCATTGTGATCGGCCATCGTAACTGCTGCAGTGGGTGGGATACATAAAAATATTTTCATTTTAAAGAATGTGTGACAAGATCTTACCATCGGAGGGAAAGGTGTGAGCACGAAAATTAATATACAAGGAGTTATCACGCAAACCAGGCCGCGCCAGTGCGTGCTTAGGAACCATGTTGCTTTTTTCAACCACGGTATTTCCTGGTCTTCAAGCCTGTGTATAAATGAGATGTAGGGTTATACAGTGTAAAGGATAAATAAATATTCAGCGATAAAAAAAAAATCTTTGAAGTATTTGTTGTTTCTTTAACTGTCACTACAAAACATTATAATTATATCAATAATTATGCCTGTAATACCTAAAGCATTAGGCAATAGTGTATGTAATAGTACACCTACATTTCTCCACAAATTTATAAGGTCCATGTCAGGGGGCGAGTCAACAACCAATTAAAAATTCAGACTCCGTGGCAGCTACTGAAAATTTATTGATAGAAAACGTAATTGAACTTTGCCCGCCGTGGGGATCATACCCAGGGTCATGTTCAGCAGTCTCGATTGTGACCACTAGCCCAAGATGGCAGTCAAGTTTCATATGTGCGTGTGAACTGAGGGACCACACTGGGAATACGCGAAATGAAAATCCTAGGATTTGGTAGAAGACTTAAAACAATTGTAGAACGAATCGGGGGAATTTGTAAGCAAACATATTAAAAACTACGACCCATAAAGTGTGGTCCCTCAGTTCTCACAGACGATTAGCCAGATCTCGGAAAGTAGCATATTTAAATATTGATCGTTCTCTAAACCCCAATCAAGCTATTCTATTATTCTTAGATGCATCGATATAGATCATCAAGGCAAAGAATACTTACTCGTTTTTCGATTGATTCTCTATTACCGCCTCAGTTGGCTCTTCCGAAACTTCAGCCATGATAAGACGGAAATAAATCGGTGTATTACATAAATTAGTTTTTTATATATCACTAGGAACAAATCCAGTTGGCTATGCACTAAGCAGGCAAAACTACACAGGGTTTAATATGCAACCGTACTAGGAAAACCAACATTGATGAAGGTGGTCGAAAGCCATCACGTGGCCCCCGATGGTGGCTAGGACGAGAAATTCACTCCCTATCACGTTCCGCCAACTCCTTCACTAGCATGACTGCTTAGCAGAAAGAGGTGATGGCGTCCTATTCCATTAAACCATTCATTAATTTGATTGAACCAGGGCCAGATGCGAGAGGTCGCCGCCGCTGATCATCGCAAACCATTATAAGGTCCTGTGTTATTGTTTGTGTGTTTAAAAATGACGGTGCTGAATAACGTTGATATAATTAAACCATTAGCACCTCCTTCGCGATAATTTGTGTGTCTGTATCGTATTATCGTTAAAAATTGTAACCAGTGCAACTGAGAATCTAGTTTTACAAACTCGTGTAAAAAGTGCACGCGCCTGTTTTAGCTGACGTCCTTGCATCGTTTGAACATTAGTTAGCCTCAAATCATTTACAATTTCTTACACACAGTCATCCATTTTAATAGACCTACTTAGGTACTAAGATTACATAAAACTATAAAAGTTAATATTGGTATACAGTCAGAATTTTTTATTATACAGTTTAAAATATATTATAGATTAATGACTCGAAGACAGTCTATAATCGAATTTTCTAGAATTATTTCAATGAGGTCCATGTTGATCCTTTCTCCAGAGTGGTTAACGTGATGCAGCTTCAATGATATACGTTCCATTGGTTGCTCTTTTCTTCTTAAAGGAATATAAACGTTCGTAACAGTCGACGTTCACTTTTAGGATTTTTCTGCGTGAAGATTAATAAAATGTAATTTATTCTAAGCCAACTTCAGAAGTAAATAAGGATTAGACCAGTACAGTTTTGTATAAGACCGCAACTTCTTATAGAGCGCTATTTTTTAAAAAAGGTTCTTAGGCAAAATCAAAGCTCACAAGAAAATTAAATATAATTATTTAATTTACAATATTTAAACATAAGAGATATTTTTTTATTGTCATAATTGTATTGTTTTTGTTGATAACCATTGACAAGTATAAATGACATAATGCACTGACATGAATTATTCCACTTCATATGGAATAAGATAATGATACCAGCCAGTTTTAAAACTCTTGTCTGAATTCCTATCATGTTAAGGTGCTTCTAGATGGACTGTATTTTCCCGGCAATGTGTAGCTGCACTATTGGCAAGTATTGATAAATGATAAAATAATGATGTTTATTTCGTAAATAGGTTTTTACAAACACTTTTACAAGTCACTTTTTTTTAAACTAGATGGGGTCGGTGTTTCGTACCAGACTACTCCGAGAAGAAACATCGGAAACAAACTCAGAGGTCATAGTCTCTTTTAAGGTCCAGACATAAACTTATTATACACACGTGAAGACTATGCAGATTAGTGTCTGAGATGGTCATTTGAAGAAAGCACCACACAGATTTGAGTGGACCCGTCCAGTCAGTGCAAGCATTTGTCATTTATCGTGGAGCTCGACTTGTAATTTAAGGAGCTCAACGTCACAACGAACAATACCAAAGAAAGGACATTTGGGTGGGTCGCTTATAGTACTCAAACTGCCAGACAAACGTTAAAACTAAAGAAAGACCCACATGGACCTCAAATTACACAAAAAATCAAAATACACAAAACTAAATGAAAAACAAAAATAAAATATTTAAGGTAAAATTCATCAAAAAAAAAAAAAATAATATCATACCTGAAAAAGTAAATAATGTCATTATTGCTATTCATCTCGAACAGATTACCGGCTACATGTGAAATTGCTTGGCTATTCCAAATATGTGTAGCTATACTGTGTGTTAGGTTAAACTCAAATATATGTAAAACTAGCTGATGCCCGCATCTACACCTTCGTGGATGTAGGTAACCTATTTACTAAAACCTTCGAAATATTTGGTATGGTGAACCTTGAAATATACGTCTCGCTCTTCTTATCGGTTCCCTGTTCCTCTAGATTTGCTGGTATCCTGGATAAAGAAAAACTATCCTACACTGCCCCATACAATGACGCCACATAGTTGCATCAACTTTATAGGCCTGTTGACTAATGGCTGGGAAACCTGTTGACTACTAGCCATATAAATAAGGAGTAGGTCATTAGTACCACGGAACCTATTCCTACATCCATTTTGAGAAGCGGTCATAACATAATTTTCGTTAAATTGTTTATTAATTTTAACTCTCAAAATGCCAAATGCTCTGTGGCGACAGCGACATCTATCGCAACACATGCGAACTAAATTGGCAATTCCTACATCGCGCTATCAACATTATCCGCGACATTAGCCTATATAGAAAATCCCGACTTACATAATGTCGGGCAGTTAGCCCACCAGACACAACACCCGTCTGGTCGGAGGATCCTCCCTTTTCTATGGGTAATGAGGAACTTTACACCCTGTTCCTCATTCATCCCCCCAAACTGGTGACCCCGAGCATGAACGTCAGCGCAGCCTTCGTGCAGCTACTTCAAACGTCATCATCACTTCCTCAAGCCTTCGAGCAGCGAGTCATACCGTCAGCCAACAACCACGGCTTCAAAGGGTATCCTGACCACTAGCATGCAGCGGAAGCGCATACCTGGTCATCACCCTCAGCCTCATCAGCGACCTTGGCACAGCACACTGCACTTCGGCCGGTCAGCAAGCAGAGACGTACTTCTCTCCTGGTCGACGCAGCAGCCAGCCACTACGCAGCACAACATCACTCCGACTCACTAGAGCATAATGCAGCATCACCCCGACACACTGGGGCATCACCGCAGACAGTTCCGACTCACCGAGAACTACGCGGCATCCGGTTTCGACTCACTGGAACCTTCCACTGGCCTGGCAAGCATCAAGACTCAGCCTGCTATCGACCTCCGGTCTCGGAGGGGAGTGATGTGGCGACAGCGACATCTATCGCAACACATGCGAACTAAATTGGCAATTCCTACATCGTGCTATCAACATTATCCGCGACATTAGCCTATATAGAAAATCCCGACTTACATATTTATTTATTTAGTACTTGGAAGACTTACAGCTAATAAAAACAAACAAAAAGAAGAAACCATAGTCACCAGAAAGCCAATTACAAGTCCTCACGTATAGATTTATATTAAAAATGAATTTTGATGTGAGCACAAAACAAAAAACGCCTTATGTAAAATAAATACATTATAAAAAAAAAATAAACTTAGTTCGCAAAAATTACGTGAATGAAAGTATGAAACTATATGTAGATAAATTAATAGAAATAATTAAAATAACCTACCGCTACTTGAAAAAATTGAGGCTTAAGCACCTTCTGGCCGAATTCACACTAGTTGTGAATGGATCCAAATCATATTCCTTGCATATGTCATTAAATTGTCTGCTTGCACGCACAATATAGCTGTTCTGCCTATAATTTGAAGATGTATGAGGTACACGTATGGGTGGGTTAAACCGAAATGTTTTACAAGGCACATTAAAATGAAATTTTGACAATAACTCAGGGTTATCAATATCGTTATTGAAGATTTTCAACAAAAATAAGCTGTCAGCAATTTTACGTCGTTCCACCAGTGGTAGTAGGTGGTACTTCTTACAGAGCCTAAGGTAATCGGTTGACTGATATGAAATCCTTTGATGAAAGCAAAGATACTTTATGAAACGTCTTTGGATGTTTTCAATGCGGTCAATGTATTTATGATAACGAGGATTCCAGATCTGTGAGGCATAATCAAGCTGGCTTCTTACAAAAGTGCAATACAATATTTTTAGTGTTTTAGCGTTTGTAAAACACTTAGAGAGTCGTATTATCAACCCAAGTAGTTTAGAAGCTTTTTTGACAATTGCATCAATATGTGTGTCAAAAACTAACTTACTGTCTTGATGGACGCCCAAGTCACGAATAGTATTGCACCTTGGCAAGATCTGGCCCGCCAAAGTATAAGTCGTAGCTAACACTGCACGTTTTCTAGTGAAAGTGATCACCGAACACTTGGATGGGTTGAGATCTAGTCTATGAGCCCGACAATACTCTTCAAGCCGATACAAATCAGCCTGAAGTGCTAGTCTGTCTTCGAGCGTTGAAACAGTGGCAAATATTTTCATGTCATCGGCAAAACACAATAGTTTGGATGAATGGAAGCACTGATCGATATCATTCACATAGACTACAAATAAAAAGGGACCCAACAACGATCCCTGAGGCACCCCACTGGGCACGTTTACCCAACTAGACACGTAATTATTGAGGACTACGGCTTGTGACCTGTTGTCGATGTAAGAAGAGAACCACCTAAAGAGGTCCCCACGGATACCCATGTAGCTCAGCTTCTTTATCAGGGTATCGTGGTCGATCCGATCAAATGCCTTGCTATAATCTGTATAAATCACATCGACCTGATTACCATTATCCATAGCATCGGTACTAAAATCATTAAATAAAATCAAATTAGATGTGGTAGACCGTCCTTTTAAAAATCCGTGCTGAAAGGAGCTGAATGAGCTAGCAAGGGCGGGATATAACTGGTTATAGACAATCCTCTCAAATATTTTAGCTATAATGCACAGTTTGGATATAGGCCTATAATTAGTAATCTCGGTTTTAGACCCCTTCTTATGTACGGGTGTAACAAAAGCAGATTTCCACACTTTAGGAACAACACCTTGATTTAAAGACTTGGAAAACAATATTGATATGGGAAGGGCAATGGAAGACGCGCATTTAATTAGAAACTTAGAAGATATATTATCAGGACCAGCACCTTTGGTTGGATCCAGTTTACGAAGTAAACCGGTCACAACATCAACATTTACTTCAATGTGACAAATGTCAGATGTAGTTCTGTTAGTATTAGAAGGGAAAATAGGGGGTGGACTGGGATTATTAGATGAAGGGGAGTTAAGGAAAGTCGACATGAAATAAGACGAGAAAGCTTCACAAATAGAGTCTCCAGTGAGTAATGATTCATCCTTACCTTCCTTATATGTCGGGCAGTTAGCCCACCAGACACAACCAGGATCCTCCCTTTTCTATGGGGGATGAGGAACTTTACACCCTGTTCCTCATACCTTCCAAAGCTCAAACCCCCATTTTTAGAGTCAAAATCAATAAACTGAAGGACTTTTTGAATTTTTGGGTTCCGTAGTACTACTCGATTTATGGATCAGTGGGTTTTTCTATTGCAGTCACGGCAAAGTGGTTGCGGCATTATAAAGCTCAAAAATAATTTAGTTAGGTACATAAAATACTGGCCAGATCAGAATTTTAAATTTGAAGTATAGTTATTGCACTCTTCTGTTTATACGAGTACAAATGGCAGAAGTCAAAGAGAACGGTGGTAATATTTTATAAGTTTGTGGAGCAGCTTACTGAGTGTCGAATAAAAGAATTGTTATTATACGAATCTTAAAAAACTCGTTCTAAAATGGGGCCGTAAGTACCAAACCATTATTTTTCCTAAAATTAAAATAACGTTTTAAATTCCGTGTTCCGTGTGTTACTACAAGCGTATGGCAAACCGGAGGCACGGATATGCGCGGGGAACAACGAGAGCGCGGTGCGGTTGGCGCTGCTTACGAGCCTCGCGGCTATTATAATATCATATAATTATTATGTTATATTCCAAGAACCCAGAGCCGCCAAACAAAACTTATTTTCTAAAAGACAAAATGTGGGGCTTCGTGTAGTGTTTATACGTGTATTGAATGCCAGCATATCTGCTAAGTTGGTTAGACAGCCAATTTACTTAATTAATACTTAATTTAATTTAGGTGAGAAAGGAAAATAAAAATAGGGTTAACTTCACTTAAATTGTAACTGTAAGACCCCATATTGATTAGATTATGGCAAAAGTTGAAGAACTACCTATTACTTTTTGTACACAACAAATTGGGTATATTCTTCCACTTTTTCAATACATGTATAATTATCTTTTGGCCGAAAATGAAGCATCTCGTATGTACTAAGACATTGTCCGTTTCAACCATATCTCAACACATTACAAAGATTTTTTTATCTTGCAATGTTGTTGTTAAAAACTTGTTAAAATAATATTTGTGCCTCTTTTAGTACACAGTATTTCCCAGATTCCCCTTTATTGTTCCTACCACTCGCACCCGCCTCCTCTCTAAGGGTATACCCGTTATCCACCGCTCTTTCATTGCAAGTTAATGGATAAAATATCACTTATTATTAAAAACATTATTTTGCAGAAAAGAAACCAAAAAACCCAGTCGGCTCTATAGTATCTTTGGTGGTAAAGAACCTGAGCCAGACCTGACATTTGGCCAAAGGATGAAACTGTTTCTGGCTGTTCATTGGCGGGGAATATCAGTAATAGTTTGTCCACTGGTTTGGACTATCGTATTTTGGGTTTCAATGCCTGTATCGGTAAAACTTTTTTTATTTTTGTTATCTAGGATCTTACGTACTAATAATCTTACCATTTATTTTATCATAATACTCTATTCCGCTCACAATTCGTAGTGCTCATTATTCCATCCTGCCTTAGATTAATTGATAGTCGACCCTCGGGGGTTTAGGTCTTTGCCCACAAGTGAACTAGCGTAGAGGATTTTTGATATTAGAATTTAAAACGTACCATCGCGTATGGTAAATTCGCAATAGTTCATTATAGCCAACCGCTATAATGAACGATTGCGAATTTCACCTTATCGCGAATAGTCAATAATTAGCAAACAATCAAGATCGCAATCGGTCGAATATTTTACTTCACGTATAGCTCATAGTTAATACAGTAATAATCCAACACTACTTACTGACATAATCTATTTAATAATAAGTAATGTAATCTACTATCAGAATGAATTGCAAACTAACGAATGCTAGTCAACAATTACAAAAAGAGTCATCACTGGAATATAAAAATCTGGTAGCCTTAGCGGGCCACCGTTTACTTTTTGAATGCGCTTCTTGTATATACCACGCAATGCCCACACGGCAGAAACTTGGTCAACTTGTCATTGGAATGGCACGTGATAGATGCATTAAGTTGCCGCTCGGTTGATCGACTGCCGTCAGACAGTATCTGGCCTTGTGAAATTAAGAGCAGTACCAAAAGGCCATTGTGGACCGTAATGAACTCCTAAAGGCGCTTTATTGACGTCACAGTGCACGGATGTAGGCGTACATCCGTGCACGTGGAGGGCGTTCCAAGGACCGCACTTTCTCAAGCACCAGCAAAAATCATTTCAGAAGAAGTTTCTTCAGTTCTAGATCTACGTCCTGAGAATCTGCGAGGGTTTTGAGGCTGACCGGCAACTGGGATACCACCCAACCACTTATTGAATTAAACATAATGTGCCCAAGTGCTAAACGGTGGTTCGGCGGCAGAGCATAACACAATGGTTGACTGGCATTGACATTGGCATTAAGTTCGCATCTGTGCAGCATCTGTGTGTGCATTAAGGATTTAATGAGCTAATTTCTTTTTTTCAGCATAGTCAATGGGTTGGCTACACGCTTTTACTAATGGCTTCTTATTGGGTGACAGAATGTCTCCCATTGGCGGTAACAGCATTCCTACCAGTGGCACTCTTCCCTCTATTAGACATTATGGATACCAAAACATGCTGTTCAAAATTTATGAATGTGAGTGTAAATTGTCATCACGCATGTTTGTCCACTTCAGAGATTTAATTAATTAAGCAAAAATAATTAAACCCTTAACTGGATAGAACGTAGAACATTGGTGGCTTAATTTTAACCAAACAGGAATTTGTCAAGTTACCAGTATCCCTGAATCTATACTAGTTAATGTTTAGGTAAAATTTGTTTGTATGTACGTTTTGTTTAAGTCCTCCTTAGAAATAAACCATGTTATGGTAGCTGGAAATTGGCAAAATAAAATGAAATAATACTAATGCAGTTGAAACTTAACAACCAAACATGACTTTCGCCTTCATCCTTAACAATCTAACACGGACTTCTTCTACATCCTCTTTATTACAGTCACAATTATAACATTCACGCGTGAGATGCGTTAAGTTTCAAAGAGGTGTCAGCAACATTGCAGGAGCCCTGAAGGGTTGATACCTGCCGGGGCTGCGGGTTGTTCGAAAGAGATACCGCGGCCCCGGAATACAAAGGACTTAGAAGGAACATGGGTGGTTTTTAGTCAGTAGAAGTCTGATACTTCCTTCCGCTCCGCCCAGACCAGAGTGGGAGGAGTCATTTGATGATTTGCCCACCAAGAAAAAAAAAGATGCATTGTGTTGCCAGATGTCTGACCTGAAAAACGTGTTAAATAGAGATAAAGCTCCTAAAAATATGTACGATAATAGCTCATTCGATTGGGAATGACGCCTAGACAAATGTTTTTATCACATAAAAATTGTGATAATTTTTAACAAAATAAGAAATAAAAATAAAGGTATTTAGTTTTCTATTAATAATTTCTAAAATAATGATTTTTAAGAAATTTTGAAAAAAGATCCTAAAAGAGGAGAAATTTCCAATAAAAAAGTCTCAACTCTCGGAACTCTATCTCTATTATGTATTTATAAAAATAAATTAACGCTGAAAATAGGGCTCCGCGAGATTGTTACCGCATATTATTATGCACGACGTCTAAAAAGCCGGTATATCACCATTTTTTTTTTTTTATACTATTAAATAACAATTCAAATTTTTTAATAAATTATGTTGAAATCTAGACACTTGATCGTAAAAGTTAAATCATCCATCAAAAAAGTAGTGAAAAACTAAAAACCCGACTGAAAAGCAAAAAATAATTAATTTTAAAATTTAAATTTAATTTAATTTTACAACCGAATAAAAACACTGATGGGTCCAGAATCTGGTATTGTATCTGTGGTAGAAGTTTGTGCTACAATGTCGCTTAAGCTCCGTACACAATATAACTTAACATGTTATAAAACGTTGTTATATAACATGTTTCAGTAATGTGGAAACTGAATGTTATAAAACATGTTTTAATAACGTTTAACAAATGTACACATGTACTCGAGAGAAACGACAATGTTATATAACACTGTTATATTACATTTTTATTCTAAGTATTGGTATAATGTTGCAATATTGAAAAACAATGTAACACAATGTGGACGTGTTATAAAACACAAGTTAAACAACATGTTACATAAACTATACGCACCTTATTACCATAAATAATATGTCAGCAATATTAAAATAATTGTCAAACCAAAATTAATTTAAATATGTAGTACTATAAGTTTATTTTGGAACTATTGTTCCGAAATAAACACACTAAGAATATGACGGCACGGTTGGTGCAGTGGCTGAGCAATTGGACACAACGAATATTTGTATGGCCTACTGATAGTTGTTTCGGGTCTGGGTGTTTGTGTATGTGAGTTTGAATGTTTGTAAACGCACCCACGATACAGGAGAAATTCCTAGCGTGGGGAAACGTTTAAAAAAAAACAAATAATAATAGACTATGTTAAAAAAAAACCGACTTCAAAAACACAAAAAAGTGAAAACGAAAAACACAAAAACGAAAAACACAAAAATGTGAAAAATAAACTTCACAATTTTGTCTGTTTGATTTCGTTTTTTTTGCCACCGACTTCAGAAGCTGCTTTTTCTTGTGAAGTTTATTTTTTATTTTTTTGTGTTTTTCGTTTTCACTTTTTGTGTTTTTGAAGTCGGTTTTCTTTTGCAAAAAAGTTTTTTTATTTCACAATTTTTAGTTGTAATATCCTATACAAATATTTACTATAAATTTAACATTCAACTAAGAACCCTAACCCTTAACCTTCAAGATTTCCTTATTATTGCTTTCAACTCCTAACCGTTTAGGAGTAGTACCTACCTTCCATAATCAGCTCACCTAGAGAACCTGAAAGATTACAACCATAATATATACGTCCCCATAATATTTTAGTAAAGTATTATGCTCCAACTCCTAACCGTTGAGGAGTTATACCTTCCATCATCAACTCATCAACATGAAGTGATGACTGCTAGATGCAAATACTTAAAAAGCTTTAGAAAAAGTACGAAACATAACCACACGACAGGGGGATGGACATGTATGTATAACGATACATGTCTATACAATTTGAGGGTTGCCCTCGATTTCATACCCTGAAAGAATACAACTATCACTTTATAAGTACGCATAGTTCTGAAATAATCTATTTGTACGTAACCGTGGTTTTCTAAAAAAAAAATTCTTCGGTCGAAACTAGTTTCGAACAAAGACCATTTTTTCCTCCTTCTCAACTGGTTACGAACCAGTAGTTTCGATGGCGGCCGAAGGGAAATATTTATCATCAAGAATATTATTTTTTACAGGATACTATCATGATGTTCTTGGGCAGTTTGATCATATCGTATTCAGTGGAACAGTCAAATTTACATAAACGCTTGGCATATTTTGCTATACAAACCATCGGTTACTCTCACCTAAGGTAATGTATTTTTAATCAATGATTTTCCTCGCTTACCTTAACTATGTAGGTATCTAGCAATTATTGCCCGCCGACATTCTGTTCGTTACTCGCTCAGTCGTTTTTATTTACTAACTCTCCTCACTTTTTTAAAAAGAATCATTAAGTCGCGGCCTGAAATTCACACCGAGGGTGAATGGAAATGGGAGGTCGAGCGAGCGTGCGACCCAACGCCAGAAAGGGGGGAAAATACAATCAGTCCCTGAGATGTGTAGCTCGTGCAGTCCATTCGTTACCTAGTTGCAAATCTCCAGGGCCGTATGGGCTGCACAACGTTCGGATTAAATGGATCCAAAGGTCCGCACACAAGCTTGGCGGCCCTATTTCAAATAATAATAATACCGCGGGACACGTCCTTACCTAATTTTTGAGAGCTAAAATCAATAAAAATATAGATGATAATTTTATGACGTCCGTTTTTCAAAATAGATGTAGAAACGGGTCCGGCGATATTAAACTTCTCATTGATACAGCCATTAGTCAACAAGCTCGCCGTCCCTAAGGGATCTGTCGACATGTTGCGTAGACTATAAGAAACCCTATGGTTGCCACACATGGCTCATCATAGTAGAATTGTATAAAGATGCGCATCTACATAATGTAGTGAATGGGGCAATATAGGACAGTGTTTTGCTATCGACATATCGGCAAATACAGAGGAATAGTGAACAGATCACGATAGAGCGAGGTATATTTCAGGGCGATAGTTTGTTTGCTTGTCACCATCCGGGGAGACCACGATATTATATTGCAACACAAGGTAAATTACCTTCCGTGTCGACGGCGCGTTCGTGTTCCACGCGCGCCTCAAAGTGATGTCAGCAACAAGGGCCGACGCCCGTCGGGGCTGCGGGTTGTTCGCAGATACCGTGGCCTCGACATGAAGGGCTAAGAAGGAACATGGGTGGTTTTTAGTCAGTAGAAGTCTGACACTCCCTTTCGCTCTGCCCAAGAGCGGGAGGGGTCATTATTTTGATGATTTTCAACCCACCATAAATAAAAGGTAAATTACCTTTGTACCGAATAACAAAATTTAAGAGAGCCTACTTTGGTTCTGATTTGCCTTGAATCCTCTAACCACGTAGCTGGAGGATTCAGGTCTGGGTTACGGTTCAGGAGAGTGGTCAGGTTGTACCTTATCTCCTATACATGGTCTAAAACTCTTTACCCTCAACAATTCGTAACTGATAGATACACAGCACCACCCGCGGATATCACTTCTACTGACTAAAAACCACCCATGTTCCTTCTTAGCCCTTTGTGTCGAGGTAGTCCAGTCAAATTAATAGTTTCACCTCGGAATTTGAGATACCCAGCTACAAACTCGTATTTTGTGTTTTGAAATTCTAAACGGGTGTCGACGTGTTGACGCGTATCCAGGTGTCCGCGTCTATTAAAAATCTAAGTACAAAGGTCACAAAAATAATTTTTTGCTAATATCTCATTACCTGTGGATTTTTCGCTGTTATTTTGTATTTATTATCAATATTGTAGAGAATCAAACGACCTACAACTTCAACTCGACTGGACTAAGGCCGTGGTATCTCTTTCGAACAACCCGCAGCCCCGAGGGGCATCGGGTTAAGACCTCTGATTTAAATTAACCTTTAAAAAACATATTTATGTTGTCTACATTTTTTTTTTCAGATTACTAATGGCTTTGTGCTGTGTTACCTGTTTTGTCTCCATGTGGATTACAAACACTGCAGCTACAACCATGATGGTTCCAATAAATTTCGCTCTACTGAAAGTATTTGAAGACGTGAGTGTTTTCTTAATTGTTTTGGTTCGTATAAAGGCGCAATCGCATCAGCGTTCCTTTCGGTGAACTCGTTTTTTCAAATAAATATAAACAAAATTAGCGCGTGTAAACCGCAAAATTCGCTCAAAACTTTTGTGGCCACATACATCCTGGTGGCGAAATTGCGTCAACGAACACGTACATGTACTGTCAAGAAAAAAGAAAGCGAGAGATATTATAGTGGTGATGGATCAATTGGAGCGGCGCACTATGATTGTTGACATAACGGTCCCGCATGACAAGAACCTTGTGAAAGCCGAGAATGATAAACAAATCAAGTACCTTGACTTGACTCGCGAGGCTGTCTACATAATTAAGGGATGTGAACCCAGCGATCATTTTGCCGATAGAGTTTAGAGCAATACCAGAGAAAGCTCTCGTGGCGCAGGTGGATCAAGGGCGCTTAATTCAGAAAGTGGTACTCCTGGTCATAGCTCATATTGTTAGGAGGTTCCTTTCTTTGGAGCCTTGGTCGCCGGTGACTCAAACCCTGTTCTTGATACCGGTGGGTTACAATATTTTATGTTTTTTGTATCACACTAACGTAGCTAACACTATTTTATTATTTAGGAGGACAGGTTCGAAAACTTTTGTGACGGGACTTGCAGCACATTTTTAGCACGTAGTGACGTCACAACCCCCCACTTATAAATCTTTGATGCGTTTTATCTTCGTCGTTTTTTATAAATTTTTGATTAAACATAAAACACGTATCCAATATTTTTCAATAGTCTAACTGACGGACTAAACAGAATCATATTTTATTAAGTCAGGAAACATTCCTATTACGAAGGTAATAATTTATTTTTACTCTTTTTTTACAGCAAGGTGTTATTAGAATATATGAAAAAGTAGGTGAAGATGATGTTGCAAGTGCTATAACATCGTGTTACTTTTGTGCGGTTACATATTCAGCAACTGTCGGTAATTTGCTTTATTTATGTATTTACTAGCTGTAAAAGGACAGCGCACCCGGGGCGCTGCAATGTCCTTTTTCCTATCTACTGCTTGCCTACCTATATACTACCTGCCTACCTACTACTTGCCTACTTACACTACCTACCTAGTAACCTACTTACTTGCCTACTTACCCCACCTACTTACGCACTTGCGCATCTTACCGTTTAAACCTTTCCGGGACTGCCACAAATATTTGATAACCAAAATTACCCAATTCGGTCCATCCGTTCTCAAGTTTTAGCGCGACTAACGAACAGAAATTCATTTTTATATACATATTATAGATTTTATAGAATGTGCAGTTATGCGTCCTCGTCAAAATTCAGGAGATTGTTATGAAAGACCAAAATAACCATATTGAATTACGATACCTCAACAATAATTAATACACGCTGTTTTTTAGTTGTTTAAAAGTTAACAGCATTTCAGGATATTGAATATGCCCCGCGCCATGGTTAAGGGATAAACAAATTAGCAAATAAACACATAGCCCTCCTTTTGGGCTTCGCCGCAGTCGGGTAATAGACGTTAACGTTAGTAACGTTAATGTTTGTGTTTGAGAAAGTGCGGTTATAGGGTGGCAATTAAGCGTGACGCCTTTTAACACGGGTGGTTCACACTTACCGTTTTTCATTTATAAATAAGTAAAAGAAAAATATGTACCCATTTTATTGTAGATTCGGGTCGAAATTCATCTGTTATCTCCTTGAAATTTGATAGTACTGGATTGTCGACGGAGAATGCTTGATGGAGGACCGTCGCTAGTTTACTTTTTGGCTGCTCGATTGGCGCACGGTTTCGCATGAACTTCACGTAACAAAAAAGTTTGTAAAGATTTGAAATCCGTGCATCATCCGCGCTTTGTACGAGTACAACAAAGAAAACTAACTAATTAACTAACAGGTTGTTTGTTACTCAAGCCGTCACTTATTGAAGGTTTTTTAGGGCAAATGTTTACTAAGTAGCGGATTAAGTAATCATTAAACATCCCTGAGTGCGGCTGTATGAAATACACCCAAAAACTAGTACTTTAGTTTTAGAATTAGGCAGTAAGTCAAGCACTACACGGACCCGTCGGGGCTGCGGGTTATTCGAAAAAAATACCGTGCGGGCCCGGCGCAAGGGCTAAGAAGGAACATGGGTGGTTTTTAGTCAGTAGAAGTCTGACAATCCCTTTCGCTCTGTCCAGAGCGGGAGGGGTTATTTGATGATTTCCCCCCCCCCCCTAAAAAAAGGCACTACACGGACTTAATAAACTATGTTGCAGGTGGAATTGGGACACTTGTTGGTACCGGTACAAATTTAGTATTCAAAGGATTCATGGATAAGTAAGTAGTAGCTTAATATTGACAAAGAGAAATAAAGGGTACATATTTGAATCTCGAAGATTGTAATACCCACGGGTAAAATGTGAACGTTCTAAATATTGAAAATTTAAATATCGAAAGACCATAAAACCGGAAATTAAAATAGGTTTAAAATTAAACGTAGGTTTATAATGTCGAATGGTAAGATAACCTACGTTCAATATAGGTATCTAAAATCTAATTGTCGACAAACGTGACATCGAAAGGATTAAATATCGAAGTATAAAATATCTAATGCCCTGAATATCGAAGTACAGAGTTGCGAAAGTCCTAAATATCGAGCCAGGTTTATAACAAAGGTTGTTTTTTCCCGATTTCTTATTGTGTGTCACAGCATCTCGAGGTGAATGTCTATGACCAGTTTGTGTTACATAGTTTGAGACCAAGACGTGCACGCTCATAATCGGCCTCATCAGAAGGCTTTTTTTAAAAACTTAAATCTATTTGTTGGGTTTGGTTAACATTTAATAAGAAATCGGAAAAAAAACAGTCTATTTTAGTAACCTGGCTTAATTTTATTCTAAGTTAACGTTTTAACGCGACATTTTGCAAAAGAGACATTCTGCGAAAGCGAAATTATGAGAAAGATACATTTTGCTACCAGTACCTAGACATTAAATTTCGGGATTCAAATATGTACCCGAAATAAAGCATTACTAAACATTACAGCATATTCCGTTAATTGACTATGTATTGAAGTATCCGTGCGTCTTGCATGTTGTGTTAACAAACCAACCCATTCATAGAATTTCATTACATTTTCGTGCGAATTGAGTTTGCGAACTTTCGATAAAGCGTCTTGATGGGGGACCTCTAACCGTTATCTGATAATATTTATATTTTTTAAAGAGATAACTTATGTGGGCAAACTTTTTATCATTATACAAAATTAAAATTCGAAAAAAAACCTACTAGAATTGTCATTTCACCTTTTGGCTGTTAATTATGTACAAAGTCGCATTCTTGGATTGTTCCATTAAACATGTCAATAAATCTGACTGTTTTAATTTTTTTTAAAACGATATTCAACTGCATAAAGCTTCACTTCATTTTGATTTGACATACTACAGTAATTCGTTATTTTTTTCAGACAATCGAATACGGAATACCTGTCCTTTCCAATTTTTTCCGCCTTTAGTGTGCCGTACATGATTGTTCTAGAATTTTTTGTGTACCTGTACCTTGCGGTTGTATTTTTTGGATTTCTCAGGTAAGTTATGTTTGTGGGTGGAATTTTCAATTTATCTTTATTACATTCTCTTTTTAGTTTTTATTGGGTACTCAGCCTTTTTAGAAGCCTAATTTTGAAATGAAAAAAAAAACCTGATTTTTTTTTTTTTATAATAATACACCTATGACTTAGTAAAATCACCGTGATGCTATACAACCACAAAATATCTATTCTATCTGCGTACTTTTATAACGTCGTCATTTCGTTTTGCAATCGTTTCCTATTCTCTGTTACACATCATTCACGTTTCCCCCTCTCATTCTCTTATCTTACGTTCCACTCTACCAATGAATTTGATGTTTCATTTTACGGTTAACTTATTATGTATTGTATTATTTCTAATTATTCGAGTGACAAAGAAAATTGGCTATATCCATACTCTATACAAATAAATAAAATTGAAGTGTCCGTTTGTAAAAAACTAAAACTCGACTACGACAAAAACACGACGCAGAAAAAACAGAAATTGCAGAAACTTGCACAACTTTTACAGTCAACGCTGAAATAAAAAAGGTAACTGGAAAAACAAGAACAAAACAAAAAGAAAAGCCGTAGTCACACTTTAATAACGTGAGACTACGGCTTTACTTTTTTTTTATTTTAATAATTTTGACAAGTTTCACTATGCCCCTTCTGTTGCACATTTCTGCCACGGCATGCGCTGCGATCGTTTATTTTTTCCCGCCATACACTATGCACGTTCCCAATAACCGCGCTTTTCTATTACAACAACAACAGTGGTGTTTTAATACGGTCATCGATTTGCATAAAATAACTACCCATTTTATTACTGATTCGGGTCGAGAATCATTAGCATAGTTTTACCCCTCGAATTCGATGCGGATGCAAAACGACAGACTATATACCTAACTCCGACCACCGAGTACTATTATTATTAAGTCTTTTAGTAAATATTTGACATACTTTTGTATGACACAACTGTCAAAACCTTTACTAACTGTCGCACTTTTTTACTAATAGCCTAAGTAATCAGGAGAGAGTAAGTGAGTGCGGCGGTGAGTAGTATTTGTTACGCTGAAATAGGCAACTTTTGGCTTAAAATTTAAACCAAAAGTTACTTTTTCCGTCTTATATTCTCTGGTTTATATTATTTATATTTTTTGTTGACTATGTTATTTTAATCTTGTTGCTTTTTATGACATGAGAAGTGCTTGTACATTATAAAAAAAATATTTTCGCATTGTTGACAATATCAATTCTCTTGAGTGGAGTGGAGGATTTTCACGGTGATGTACTATTTGAGTTCGATGCACGTTACCGCAAAAGTTAATTTCCACGGAGCCGCAGGTTAAAGCTAATACGTCGCCTTATCGACATATAATATTATTCTGGTTTCGAAAACGCAGATAGGTACACACGAATCAAACAAAACTGCCACCTATTCGCGAACTGGCTGATCCAAAAGCCAAGAGTCTTCCGGGCCTAAAATTATGTTGATGAGTTTATGCTTATTGACAAATGTTACTACACACTGGAGGAATTTCTCAATGATGGCTCAATATAATGCTGTTTCAGTTATAGGAAAAATAAAACAACTTAAATGATGAATTAATTTGGAGTTACAATTTATTATTAATATTGACATTTAATTTTTTTTATTTTTTTTGACATTTTCAATTATTCTGACTTTGACTGTTTTTGTTTTTAATTTCTTTTGACATCTAAATCTAAATAATTCCTCGTTTATATCTGACATCACTCATTTTTTTTTTTTTAATAATATTATATAATTGTAGGATTAAGATTATTAAAACTGTAAAACGTTTCTAAACGATAAAGAACTTTGCTTCAGAACGAATGAATGTGAGAGTGGGAGTGAAAGAAATGAGCGAGGACAAGATGGCGTACAACGATGGTTAGATTATGTGTAATTTTATGTCGAAGGTGGAAATAAAATAGTTTAAAGTGTACAATTGTCTTTTTCTGGATATCCCAACACTACAAATTGGGGGCTCGTCCGGGATACCAGAAAAAAACAATAGAAGAAGATTGCCGTGTATGTGTGCTTCGCGATCGCGGTAAGGTGAGCTGCGACCACGTGCGCCGGGCGGCAAATTAACGACGACGAAGTAAGAAGTTTCAAAGTTTTAAAACACAACGATGTCCGACGAGAAGAACCCCGTTCCTACTTTCAACTACGCCGATATAATTCCAAAATACAACGGCACCGACAAGACGTACTCGTCGGCAAAATGGGCGCAGGACATAGAAGACAACGCCGAGATATTCGGGTGGTCGGCGCAGCAAAAGCTGATTTTGGCGAGAAGGTCATTATCGGGCACAGCAGAATTATGGCTCAAATCGGAAAAAGCCTTCAAAAGTTACGAAGAATTACGGACGGCATTACTCAAAGAATTCCCAGAAACGGTCAACAGCAAAGAGATGCACGAGCTCATGGCGTCCCGCAAAAAGAAAAGCACTGAAACCTACTACGAGTATATGTTAACGATGAAGGAGTTGGGTAAGCGTGCTAAATTCCCAGATTATGTGGCGATACAGTATATCATAGACGGAATACAAGACTACGAATCGAATAAAACGATCCTGTACGGCGCGTCTACTTATTCTGTATTAAAGGAAAGAATCATCATCTACGAAACTATGAAGAGTAAAACTAAGAAAAGGCATGATGATGGTACGACGAAGCAGCAGAAGCAGGACCTGGAAAAGAAGGGTCATTCGGAGAAGTCTGGTCGCCGATGTTTTAAGTGTGGTGAGACAGATCACGTCGCCAACGCATGCAAGAAAGGTGTAAAATGCTTCCGATGCAACTCGTTCGGTCATATTGGACGAGAGTGCAAGGAGCCGATCTCAAATACAGATTCGCAGGGTAAGCATAAAGATGGCGGCGGTGGTCATAATTCTCGCACTTCCATGCTGTGTACGAAAATTTCACCGGAACTTGGCGATGGCGTTCCGGATCCGGAAGAAAAACATGGCAGCCACGATCAAGATGAACGAGGAACGAACGAACGAGTGACAGGTGTGAACGAGTCAGTGTTAACGTCAAACTTCTGTCAATCACGTCAGTGTCATAAGTGTCAAAGTGAAATGGTGTTAAGTGTAAACAAAGACTTTGCGTGTAACAAATCAGTTAAAAACATTAAGATTAGTGGAATAAATGTTGATAGCCTTGTAGATTCAGGTAGTGACTTAAATTTAATAGCTTCTAACTTGTTTTTCGAGTTGAATGTAACATCATATGAAAAGGTAAGAGTCACATTGTCAGGACTCGGTTCTACAAGCGTGTTTTCGCTAGGAAAGTTCAATGAAAACGTAGAGATAGATGGATATTGTTTTGATGTGTGTTTTTACATTGTTCCACAAGAAGTTATGCCGTATAAAGTTATTTTAGGCCAACCATTCTTAGTAAATGTTACAGCTGTCATTGATAAAGGTTCAGTCACTGTTATGCCTCACTGTAATGATGTTTTACTGCAGTGTATGCTTGCTGAGGTTCCAGAACCACTATGTTTTGTGTCTGATCCGCAGATACGAGAGGTGGCTCAGAATTTGATTAACAAATACCAACCTAGGAGGATAAAAGAGGCTCCGATAAAAATGACGATAATATTGAAAGATGACATCCCTGTTGCACAGCGTCCACGAAGGTTGTCACTCGCTGAGCAGCAAGAAGTAGAGAAACAAGTAAGTGAATGGTTACGAGATGGTATTATTAGGCCAAGCTTTTCAGAATATGCAAGTCCATTAGTGCTTGTAAAGAAGAAAGATGGATCTACAAGAATATGTGTTGATTATCGAATGATCAACAAAAAGATGGTCAAGGATGAATTTCCACTTCCAGTCATAGAAGATCATATTGACAAGTTATCAGGGGCTAAGGTGTTCAGTAAATTGGATTTAAAAGATGCTTTCTTTCATTTGAAAATAGAGGAAAGTTCAGTTGGATATACCTCTTTTGTAACACATCATGGTCAATTTGAATTCCTCAGGGCACCATTTGGATTGTCAATTTGCCCTAAGTATTTCACAAGATTTATAACGATAATTTTCAGAGATCTTATAGCCAAAGGTCACATTCTTATATTCATTGACGATGCCATAATTCCAGCGAATGACTATAAAGAAGCAGTTGAAAGGTTAGAAGAAGCACTACAAGTAGCATCAGATTTTGGACTGGAAATAAACTGGAAGAAGAGTGAAGTTCTGACAACCAAAGTTGAGTATTTGGGTCACATTGTGCAAGATGGTGAAATCAAACCCTCCACTGGAAAAACTGAAGCAGTTGTCAAGTTCCCTGAACCCAAGACGGTGAAACAACTACAAAGCTTTATGGGGCTAGCGTCATATTTCAGGAAGTACATACCCCATTTTGCTAAAATAGCTACTCCATTGACTGACCTACTAAAGAAGGATCAAAGTTTTACGTTTGAAGATGAACACAGGTATGCATTTAATATTTTAAAAGAAAAATTAGGAAGTAGTCCAGTACTGAAGATTTTCAACCCAAGAAGACGTACAGAATTACACACAGATGCTTCGAGTTTGGCTTATGCAGCAGTATTAATGCAGTGGTGTGAAGACAGTGGCCTACATCCCGTGTATTACATGAGCCGGAAGACCAGCGACGCGGAAAGAAAATATTCTAGTTACGAGCTGGAAGCTCTTGCTATTATAGAAGGTGTAAAGAAGTTTCGGCACTATCTATACGGCATTCCATTTAAGATTGTAACAGATTGCCAAGCTTTTCAGATGACGCTACAGAAGAAAGATCTTTCAACTAGAGTTGCTAGGTGGGCATTGTTATTACAAGAATTTGATTTTCAGGTTGAACACCGGTCTGGTACAAGGATGAAACATGTTGATGCGTTGAGCCGCAACCCATACATAGGAGTGACTACTAATAGCCTACATGAACAAATAAAGAAGGCACAAGAGCAAGATGAAGGATTAAAAGCTATCATGGAGGTACTCTCTGAGAAACCCTATCTCGACTACTACTTGGAAGGCGGTCTGCTGTATAAAGGCCTGGAAAGAAAACTGATGGTACCTAAGAACATGGAGATGGAGGTCATAAAGAGAGCGCACTCAAACGGACATTTTGGTAAAAAGAAGATGATGGAGCTTATAAGTAAAGATTATTATATTAAAGATTTAACAAAGAAATTAGAAGATTTTATCATCACTTGTATCCCATGTATACTTGGCAGCAGAAAAGAGGGCAAGCAAGAAGGATTTCTACACCTGTTAGAGAAGGAAGATACACCCCTACATACTATCCACATTGACCACCTTGGGCCAATGACGGAGACAAAGAAGATGTACAATCATCTACTCACAATGGTGGATGCATTTACAAAGTTTGTGTGGATATTCCCCACAAGAAGTACTACAAGCAAGGAAACCCTTGAGAAGTTGAGAATCCATCAGCAGCAATTTGGAAACCCCACTAGAATAATTAGTGACAGGGGAACAGCATTCACTAGTCATGAATTTCAACAATATTGTGAAGAAGAAGGAATCAAACATGCCAAGATTACTACAGGAGTGCCTAGGGGAAATGGGCAAGTAGAAAGAATGCACAGGACTATAATATCAATCCTCACGAAGCTATGCATTGAAGACCCTACCCAATGGTACAAGCATGTCAGTCATGTGCAAAGAGCATTGAATAGTACTTGGCAGAGAAGCATCAATTGTACCCCGTTTGAACTGCTTGTAGGAACAACTATGAAAACCAAAGAAGATATTGAAATCTACGACTTACTAATGCAAGAGGGAAGAGATATCTTTGTACAAGATAGAGAAGATAACCGACGTAAGGCGAAAGAGCACATTTTGCAGGTGCAGGAAGAAAATATACAAGCTTTTAACAGAAAACGTAAAGAAAGCACTAAGTATAAAGAAGGTGACTTGGTAGCAATCAAACGAACTCAGTTTGGGTCTGGGATGAAACTAAAGCCTAAATATCTTGGACCTTATAGCATCATTAAGGTCAAAGGGAACGACCGGTACGATGTACAGAAGTTGGACCCTACTGCAGAAGGACCAGGTAAGACATCCACTGTAGTAGATTTCATGAAGAAATGGCCCAATGACTGAGCCATTATCATTCTAGTTATTGTTATTCTATTGTTGCTTTGTGTATGCAACATAATTTTAGTTGTTAACTGTAACAGTGTGTAAGACTGTATTTCTAGTATTAGTATGTTATTAAGATAAGTTGATAAATCTGTAAAAGTGTGTAAGACTTTAGACTGTATTTGTGTTAGTATTAGTATGATAATAGGATTAGATGATTAAACTGTAACAACGTGTAAGATTGTATTCTGTTTGTATTAGTCTTGTGTTAAGCAGGCTAAAAGATGTTCTTGTTAGTGCTGTATAATTTCTGAGGCCAGAAATAGCTACAGGATGGCCGAGTTGTAGGATTAAGATTATTAAAACTGTAAAACGTTTCTAAACGATAAAGAACTTTGCTTCAGAACGAATGAATGTGAGAGTGGGAGTGAAAGAAATGAGCGAGGACAAGATGGCGTACAACGATGGTTAGATTATGTGTAATTTTATGTCGAAGGTGGAAATAAAATAGTTTAAAGTGTACAATTGTCTTTTTCTGGATATCCCAACACTACATAATTGTTATTTTTATTTTTGAAACTTGATCTATGCATGATTTTCAAAATCTTTATTAATTTAAATTCGTAATATTTGAGCTAGATGCACACCATATTTGTACGCCTCTTGGCATAACATAGCGCTCTCTTCACCAAACTCAAGATCTGTATCTCTATACCTGTGTTAACAAATAAAAGTGATTTGATTTGATTTGAGTGAAAAGATTCAGATTTAAACAAAATTAATGTTCCAGACCAAAAAGCGAGGCAGCAAAAAAAGCAGTAATGCCACTAGTCGTACAGCAGGCCGCTGCAGCAGTTATTGATGCAGATGTCAAGAAAAAAGGATCTATATCATATTGGGAGATGGTAAGAATGTTATACACTGCAACAGTATCTACTTCTCATGCTTAGCAGTATCGATTTAGTCCATTTTGGTACATGTGCGGAAAGTTTGTTATTGCATTCGAGGCGGATTGGGTGGGGTGGAGTGGGTCGAGAAATGCAATAATAAATTCCCACGTGTATCAAATGACGTTTTTCAATACACTTTCGAAGAAATTAATTAATAACGATACTTAAGTATTTTTGTCATCAATTTTTAGGAGACTATGATTTCATTTGCTTTGTTTCCGCGGTTTGATTTCGCCAGATTGAAGAAGAAGCAAAGGTGTGAAGCCGATAAACAGCCTCATAGGAAAAATATGAAATTCAAATATTTTTTAATTAAGAACACAAATAAATGTTTACTTGTTCATAAAAGTAAATAATTGTTTAAAATTATCATTTTGATTTATAGTATTCTTCTTACAAACATAATTTAATATTCAAAAAATATTTATGCTGTAAAGACGCAAATCATAATTATTTTTACCCAATAGATTGGGGATAGGGTCCAACAGAAGTTTACTAGGAATGGCTGGCGGCTGCATATGACGTCAATGTCAAGTTGTTGTATATTTTTACAAGATCGTATTCTCATTAAAAAAAAATATTGTGGTGTACTAGTGGTCACTGTTTCTGTTACTCTTAAACTGTGTCATCCCACTGCTGGGCAATGGTCTCTCCTATGACTTCCAAATCCTCCGTCCATACTGGCCCTAACTAATAGTAAAAGTGGTCGAACTGATAGTAAAAAGTGATTTATTTTCAGATGGTTGTCATATTATTCGGCGGAGCCATGATTTTATTCTTCTGCCGTTCTCCACAATGGTTTGCAGGCTGGGGAGACCTATTGAGCGAATACTTCGGAAGGGATTCAAAATTGTTCGTACTCAGTTTTTAGCTTTGAATATGTATAACCAATCAATTTTTATTTAGTAGACGTGCACAATCGCACACAGAAATGACAGTGAATTACTAATATAATTAAATTATTGTTATCTATCTATCTATCTATTTATATTAAATTCTCGTGTCACCGTATTAGAAACCATACTCCTCGGAAACACCTTGACCGATTTTTTTGTTTGATATATATATTTGATAGGTCTGAGAATTGATCGTAATCTATTGTTCGTACCCCTAAGTAACAAGAGTGGTCCAGCCACCCAATTTCCTCGGGAACGAAGTCGCAGGTATTTGAGACGTGTGCGGGAGATGTGGTTCTTTTTTGTGGATAGCATCTTGCAGTTCAATCTAGGAGGTTTTCGACTGCTTAACTGAACTTTAGGAAGCAGGTGATGCTAATGCCGCATTTAAAATCAATTTCTTTCAAACCGAAGTACTCAGAAAAAATATGACAAACATTTATAAATACAATTTCATTATTATTACTGAGTTAATGAAGATAAACAGCGTATGTGGACGAGAAAGCTTTCGATTCGATCGAGACTTGGGCTGTACTGCAGTCTCTCCAACGGTGCCAAATCGACTACCGGTATTTCGAGGTGTTGAAGTGTTTGTTCAAAAACGCCACCATGTCAGTCCGACTTCAGGACCAGACCTCGAAACCTATTCTTCTGCAGCGCGGTGTGAGACAGGGAGACGTCATATCTCCGAAACTGTTCACTGCTGCATTGGAGGATCTTCAAGGTTCTGGATTGGAAAGGACTTGGCATTAACGTCAATGGCGAGTACATCACTTACCTTCGGTTTGCCAACGATAGTGGTCATGGCTGAGACCAAGGAAGACCTCAGTACTTCGATAAAGAGGTTAATCGTCGAATTCGGCTAGGCTGGGCAGCGTTCGGGAAGTTGCGCGGTATTTTCTCGTCCAACTTACGTCCACAGTGTCTCAAGACAAAAGTCTATGACCAGTGTGTGTTGCCAGTGATTACATACGGGACCGAAACGTTGTCGCTCACAATGGGCCTCATCAGAAAGCTCGAAGTCACCCAAAGGATTGCCCTTTGGGTGACTTCGAGCTTTCTGATGAGGCCTTTGCTCGGAGCTTCCTTGCGTGATCGAATCAGAAATGAAGAAATCCGCATGAGAACCAAGGTTACTGACGGATCCCGAAGAATTGCCAAACTTAAGTGGCAGTGGGCAGGGCACATTGCTCGCAGAACGGATGGCCGATGGGGCTGGAAAGTTCTGGAGTGGCGACCGCGAACCGGAAGACGTTAGGTTGGAAGGCCTTCCACTAGGTTGACCGACGACCTGGTGAAGGTTGTGGGGACACGCTGGATGCGAGACGCACGGGACCGGTCAATGTGGCGACACCTGGGAGAGGCCTATGTCCATGATGACTGAGTTACTGTTATTCATTTTAGGTGTATTTTTTATGTTGTTTCTTAATGTTTTGTTAGTTTAATTTCAGTACGGATATTTCTGAATATGTGGTATATAAAACTGTTTGGTAACTTTTTTTTTACAGCATTCGTGACTCTGCTCTGGCTATGTCAATTGCGTTCCTCATGTTTCTCTTACCTCGAGACAAAATATTTTTCAACAACTTTACCGCAAAATGTAAGTGAACTGTTGCATTTGACTTCAACTTTGATGTTTCAATTTATTTTAAAGCCATTTCTGGCTAGCCCTTTATATTGGGGGTTCCAGACTAAGCTGAAGAACCAACATTTTACACGAAGCGAAGGCCTATCTGACCCCCACAATACAGTTACTGGATAATACGATACCACGTTCGTTAGACTATCACCAACAGCATTAAGCGTAGGGTCGAGATAGATGAGCAAGAAATACATTATGACAATGAGTATATCTACTTGGGCCAGTTAGTATCTTACGAAAACAGGCAAGTAAGAGAAATCGATCGCCGAGTCCTAAAACACTTGGAAAAGCTACTAGTCCATGAAGACGCTATTGAAGGGCGATCTTCCGGTCTCCCTAAAGCGCAAACTCATCGACATATGCATTTTGCCGCCCTAACCTACGGTGCTCAGACAAGGTCACTCCTAAGACTCAGAAGTTGCGCCTTGCGCCAAAAAAGCTTTAGAGCGCAGCATTTTGGGTGTCAAACGGCAAGACAGGATTTGAAACACCACGCTGCGCTCCAAAACGGGCATAGTGGACGTTGGCAAGAGGGGTTCTAGGTTAAAGTGGGATTGGGTGGGTCACATCAGCCGCATGCATGCACGATGACCGCTGGGCAAAAGCCTCCATACGATGGTTGCTGAGGGCTGGTTCGAGGTGGCACAAGAAAAGAAGGAAGGAATTGGAGATGGCCTTTGTCCAGCAGTGGGACAGGGCAGGCTAAAAAAAATTTTTAGTATTTAAAGGGGTTTGACCCACCGCCATTTTGATTTTTTTGTGTCACGTTATCGAGATATTTGAAGGTAAAGATCGACATATGAATACAATGACCACATCAAAAATAGACCTTTTACGTGTATTATAGGCGTTGATTATTATTATTACTCTTTATTGAAAGAGAATATGTATATTTCATACTACTAGGAGCAAGAGAAAACTATTCTTTGACATAATATAGCGTTTCATTGCGATGCGAAGCGATTTTCTCGTGCGCATAATAATACTCGACCTGAAAACGATTATTTGACTACAATTTAGCGCCTATACACGTTATTAGTCTATTTTTAATGATTGTTGTTGTACTCATTTGTCGATCTTTACCTTCAAATATCTCGGTAACGTGACACTTTGGGGTACCGTGTTACTGGACATTTTTTGTTCGTCTAAATGCCCTCTATCGATACATACCACTTTCATCGTGGGCCGCGATTTCGAAAAAAAAACAAAATGGCGGGTAGGTTGATAATATATGCCACATCGGTTCTATCCCATTATTTTTTTTATGTCATTTTTTATTTTTTATAATAGTGATACCGGAATCCGTGTGTAAAGAATTTAATTTATATTTTGGTGGAAGCGGATCTCGGTATCCGTGGATACAACTCGCCGGTATCCGTGGCTAATCCAATTGGATCCCGGGATCCGTAGAGACAATCCCCTTTATCATACTCATGAGAAATCCACACCATGTATAACAAGTTGGCGCACGTCTGTAGGAGTCTCTCATAGTAATTGTATTCGCACGTTGCGTTAAAATCTGCATCTGCAATGCATAAATATTGAGTCAAGGGTTTTGTGGAATAGGCACTGTCTTGTAGATGCCATTTTCATAAAATATTGTTTTAATAAATGCGGAAATTCACGGAAACGCTTTTATGAAAATCAAAATAAACAGAAAGAGTTATTGTCAAATTAATTTGACTGTCAACCACCAAAAAAGCGGATTTACAACGTTCCGTGTCATGGTGATTTGTTTGTAGTAAAACGACTCTTTTTACGAATTGTCAAATGACATTGATGAGGAATGATTTGACTCGCAAAACATTATAATAATACTCGTATATCAAAAGATCAATTATTTATTGCGATTTCAAGATTCCCATTTCATTGAAATGTATATATATCTTTCGTTTTGTGTATTGTAATAATTTGGTTACTGTTTTTTGATGTAATATGAATATTATACGCAACCAATCAGGGGGCCGAAAAAATTTTTCGCTTTTAAAGAGTCTTGCCGCTACATGGCAGTACATATTGTCATTAGTTTGATTGATACTAAATTACAATACTGGGTTATCTTTGGAGTCCTCTATCATACCACATCTACTCAGCTACCAACTTTTCGTTTTTTATCTGCTTGCTGAAAAACACAACCAAAGCTGAGTCCTTTGTTATACCACATCTACTCAGCTATCAAATTTTCGTTTCTTATCTGTTTGCTCAAAAACAAACAAAACTGCTTCCATAGACAAAGCATAGTTATTAATATTTAAAATTTTGATATTTTTCAGACAAAGAAGATCTTCCAACGACAAGATCGCTAAGCGTTTTGGACTGGCAGATATTAAATTCGACATGCCCATATGCTTTCAGTTTTCTATTAGGTTTGCTTTCACTATCTCGTTACAAATAATTTTGTCCTTAGAAAAAGAACAAGTTGTATCAGCAAAGGAAGGCAAGCGGGCAATTTATCGAGTACAATATTAGCGACTCAGCAATGAACCACCTCTTAACGTTACAGTGATTTATTGAAATAGCCAATAATTATTGTACCGTGTCTCAATAATGTTATGACTTTGAAAGCATGCATTTCGGGTACGCGATGCCTTAGAAGATATATTACTTGCTTTGTATCGATGCCAGCTCAATATAAACAATAACAAAAACGGCGACGACTGAAAGTTTTTTTGTAGCTACAGTGGTTAAAGCCTAGTCCACTCTTCGGTTTGTTCTCGTTAAGTTACACCATCTTGTGTAACACTGCTACACATTGGGAGACAATATCCCGATAAGTAACACTGTAGTTCATTGCCACGTTCTTTTTCCCATTGAGTAACACTGTACCCTAATAATACATACAGACTTACTTATCGGAATAAAGAGGTCCAAAAGAGTCACAAAACCTGATTTATCAATTGTAGTTCATCTTTATATATAATATGTAACTTTGTCAGTAAAGTCCCACAAACTACCAGGAGGCCAGTAACATGAAGGAGCTATTTAATTGTCTAATAACATGCAGCGTGCAATGAAGATACTACTACTTCATGATTCTGGCCTCCTGGTACTTTGTGAGAGTTTGTTTACATAGAAGTTACATACATAACGAATAAACTTTAATTGAAAAATAAGGTTCTGTGACTATTTGAGACCTTTTGTCCCGATAATTAGTAGGCCTGTTATTTATATTTAGGATACAGTGTTACTCAATGGGAAAAAAACGTGCCAATGAGTTGCAGTATTACCTACTTGTCGGGATATTTTCTCCCGATGTGTAACAGTGCTACACAATATGGTGTAACTATACAGTCCCGTCTCAAAAATTCAACCTGTACACCTGTTTTTTTATTTTGTTTCAGGTGGTGGTTTTGCACTGTCGGCAGCTGCCTCAACCACAGGTTTAAATGCTAAACTAGGCGATTTTATGAAAACCAACTTAGAAGGGTTGGATCCGAAAATTATTATTTTAGTCATTATCATTGTTGTAATGTTTATTACTAACTTTGCTTCCAACGTCGCTGTGTGCACTGTATTTACACCAATAGTTATGGAACTGGTAAATCGTGTTTAATTTTAATCAGTAATTTCGAACAAAAATAACGCAACAATTTAGTTTTTACTTCCATAATGATCAGTCATGAACACCATTTTTTTTTGCCAAGTGCTTTTATATAACTTTGTTCTAAATCAACGACAAATGACAACAAAATCGAAAATCGCTTTATTTGTCCATCGTAAGGGCTCACTCTTGTGACATGTTATGTCATGCAGGCTGCTCTGCTCAATTATTTTAACTGACTTTAAAGAAAAGAAGGGTTAAGTTTTGATAAAGATGGCGGCTACGAAACCTACTCAAATTTTTGTAATGGGTGTCATTTCCATACAGATCCAGGGCGTTCTAAACGAATATGAGGTTAAAATCAAAATCAAAGATGACGGACACGAAAAGTAGCATTTTTTTGACATCAATGTTATTTTCATTTCATAATTTTCATCGGGGCCATAAATTTTCATTTTTGTCACCTCCAACTCCGAAAACCATTAAAATCAAACCCATGAAAAAAAAATCCGGATATTTTCATCAGCGACATCTTGGATTTTCAATTTGATTTCATTTTGTTATTACTAACGTCCTCAAATACTATGAAAATGTCAACTTTGACCAAAAGGTTGGAAAAGAAACATGGCCGCCATCTTGGATATTCATTTTGAAAAAACATGTAAATAACTGTCAAAGAATAAAAAACCACAGCATAATTATTATGACCTTTCAGACCGTCTAGAATTTATTCCCAATTAGAACTCAACCTGTCGTTCAGCTAATGAATCTCACGAGATATTAGGTGCGCAAGTGTTTATCGCGCAAAAGACTATTCGATAAAACTTCGATAAAATAAATTGAATTTCAACTTTCAGAATGGTCGCGTGAATAAACATTAATAGCAGTTTAAGTTACATGTAATTCGTGATGTGAAGTAGTGATTTTGTAAATGACAAACAAACTGATCACAAAAAGAACTGGGCACGTGGTATGAATGGTACATTTTCAAATTAGTTTTTTCTTGTTTCAGGCGGTTAATATAAAAGTACATCCATTACATTATTGTATTGCTTCTGGATTCACTGCCTCCTACTGTTTCATGATACCTGTAGGAACTCCCGGCAATCTTGTCGTGCAAAGTGCCGCAAAAGTGTCTACTGGTAAAATGGTACGTAAATCAATATTATAAATATTTAAATAATAATATAAAGGGTGTAGAAGTACCCTTAACGAAGCCGAAATGCTCTTGTTCTCTGTCATTGGGATTATTTACAGGGTTCCGTACCTCAAAAGGAAAAAACGGAACGTGCCTTCCGAAGCACGGAATCATCTTTTTATCAGACAATCAGATGATTCAAGCCTGCAATGTCCTAGCCAAACTGGAAACAACTTTTACAAAGTATGCTTCCCGTGGGAGTCGAACCCACGACCACCGGGTCACAAGGCAAACGCCTAAACCACTCGACCACGGAGGCAGTTATTATTATATTTTCAACACACTTGCTCATAAAGTGGCTCTAATTTCACCGCAATTAGGCATATAATGACACCTGTTATCAAACTGTAAATTTTTCATTACCATTATTCACAAGTGAGTTATAGGTTTTTTTTTTTAATTTTTTGGTAGAGTTGCTCTGTTCTTAAAAAAGTTTCGATACTAAAAAGATTGTGTTCAATACTACAAATAAATTAATGTACCTATTCCTTGCTCATTTCATGCAACTTCGAATTTAAATAGATAATTTCAACTTATACATACGTTTTTAATAAATAAAACTTTTGTTTTCTCTGTAATAAAAAAAACTTTGAATTCCCCATTTTGTACGTGACTGCAACACTATCCGCGGAAAGCCAAAAAAAAAACTTAATCTTTTAGTCTATAGCCGATCGCCATTGTTAGATGCGCGCTCAGGATAATTTATTAATTTAAATAGATAATTTCAACTTGTGTATACGTTTTCAATAAATAAAACTTTTGTTTTCTCTGTAATAAAAAAACTTTGAAATCCTCATTTTTTACGTGGCTAAAACACTATCCGCAAAAAGCAAAAAAAGAAACCTCATCCTTTTAGTCTATGGCCGATCGCCATTGTTAGATGCGTCATTTTAACTGTTGAAAACATGTTAAAAATGATTTTTTTGTGTTATTTTCTACACAAGTGTGTTGAAAAACGTCGTATGATACACGTGTGTGTATTGATGATTACCGTCCTCGGCTTTCTTAAGACCCTCACCTAACGGCTCGGGTCTTAAAGGCACCTCAGCGGTAATCACCAACGTTACACACTTATACCATAATGTACTATTAATTCTCTGAGAGAATCCGCTAATCTCGACCTGTATCAATTGGAGTACCAATTGACGCAGGTAAAATATACCTTCTCAAACTAGAGAGAGCCTGTGTTCTCTAGTTTGAAAAGTGGAGCTCTGTTATTCTCTTTAGAGAGCTATACTTAATGTTATGACCAGAAAACTCAACTGCATTCCGATTGTAAAGTTCTCACGCTCTACTTAATCCTTAAAACATGGTTCCCTATTCCCCACCAAACGCAATAAACTCACCTTTATCCCTCCACCTGGAGGACTCCGCAATGCTCCGGTACTCCAACAATTATTTTTGTATTTTCTTTCCAGATTTATTGCGGAATTGGGCCTTCCATCAGCACCATCTTTATTACTTGGATCGCTATGTTGTTTTGGGCACCAATAATATGGCCTGATTTAGATGACTTTAGCAAATTCGTACCGAAAACTCCTACTCCATGATTTATTATTATATTATTGGTATATATTTTAATAGTGTGGATATAATGTTCTTCTACTTATTTATACAGCCCGGTATATAGTTGTTGTGGAGGAATAAACTCTTCAGGATCAATTACAATTTGCGGTCCAGCCAATATATTGCGACACTTGCAAGACCGTTTAAATTACATCGTAACTCATTTTTAGTAACTTATCAGGAGAGGAGGGCGTCAATGTGTAAAAAAATCTCTCAGATTTCGGTTAAGTCTTAAACTGAATCCTTGAGAATTTTAAGCAACGAGAGAAAAGCTACACTTTGATATGATTATTATAATTATAATTGTAAGACAGACTATTTTTATATTTTCGTATTTCGTTCAATGAAAAAAATTGTATGTCTGAAATACAATTGGTAACATTGTATTTTTTATGCATTTTTGAGTGTTCAATATGCAAGAATGAAACAATTGTATATACGGTTATGACGAAAGGAAGTTTAATAAGATAACATTATTTCCGAAAACAAAATTGTATTTGAATAATATTAACTAATATTTTTAATGACGCGCAAAAACATGATGTGTGAAACTAAATATACCATTTTATGAACCGCAGTTCACTCGTGACTTACAGTGTTTTTATACATAGAAGTGAGCGCAAAAAATTCTGCATTTCATTTTACAAAAAAAATGTGGTTGTTACTCAAAACTGCCAAAAAGTTAGTTACGATTTTATTCCTTGCAGGTGTCGATACATATATAGAAAATGAACTGCTTGTTGCGTGATGTGTTGTATACAATCTGAACCTGGATTTATTTAAAAAATAAATGTATTTCTTACTACTTACTTTTTTTTATATCAATGTCCTCCAATCAATAAACCTCAGTTCAGATAAAACTGCATAATAAATAGTATTTTTTTACGGACATGAAGCGTTTGCACTAAACTGACCATTTGACAGTTAATTGATGGAACATTATGACAGCAACCACTGACATTAAAAGATACACAATAGTCCTGCTGGATTTAAGTTTGGTACTGGCCGCAACACATATACATTTCAAAACGAGGTTAATTAGAATAAAAATTATGTGCATGTGGTTGGGTGGAGGTGGGTTTAGTTAAAAATGGGTATAACATTTTTTATGTGCGTGTGGTGTGAGGGCCCGTTTGTTAAAACTCTGTAAAAATGTGCTTAGGATTTAGTGAACATTCCCCAACAATTGTGAAAGTTGGAATCAGATTTTGTGAAAGTCATATAAGCGAGTTATTGACTGTAAAGTTGGGCCCTCAGTTCTCACATAGAGGACTGAGGGCCCGCCTGTACCTGAAAAACTATGTACACTACAGAAAAAGTCTTTATGCCCAAATCTTACCTAATGCCGAACAAAATTTGTGAAAACAAGATATTATCGCAAAACACTGTCCTACTTTGTAAATCTTCGTTCAAAATGGGCCCTCAATCCGCATACACGTAAAAGTTTGTCACGCAAATAAAATGAATCCATTAACTTACAGCTACTGTTTGAAATCCTATTAGCTACTAAATAAATTGTGAAAATTTGTGAAAGCAAGAACAGATCACCACTTCTTGTTGTTTGAAAGTTATGACCCTGATAAAAATCGGGCCCTCAGTCCTCCATTTTTTTGTATTCTTTTTGTTACTCCTAACGTATGAAAGATAAGCCAAATATAAAACTGTCTCTTTTTGTGAAAAAAATTGTGCAACAAATTGGTGTTATTTGTTACTAATAAGAATTACGATAAAACAACAAATTTTAACAGATACTGAAATCAGCAATTTTTCTATTGTGTACGCGTGTCATTGTGACAGTCGCGGGTAGGGTGACAATAATTTCATTTTAGCTTTTTCTTTTTACTTGAAATAAATGTTTTATTGATTTTGATTTACCCTCATTTTATTATACTTTGTTAGTGGCGATACTGATGTTTTAGTTCCTTCTGCTGTTGCAAAGTACGTAAAGTAAGTTTACGTCATATGCACAATAGTTGTAATAGTTAGTGTAGTTACTAAACAATAGTTTATGATAGTGCAGCGGATGTTGTAGGTGATAAAGCACTAAGGCAAGTTTTATGAAACAGTTCTAGTGAAGAATAAAAATAATAATTACTTTTTAATACGCAAGCAAGCACATCTTCGGTCATGACACTCGCTCGTCTTCGGTCAAGATATCAAACTTATAACTTTGCTTATAAGGTAAGTGAAAAAATGG
This sequence comes from Diarsia brunnea, assembly GCA_949774965.1. Classification (NCBI taxonomy): domain Eukaryota; kingdom Metazoa; phylum Arthropoda; class Insecta; order Lepidoptera; family Noctuidae; genus Diarsia; species Diarsia brunnea. The sequence continues at coordinate 8,300,438 of OX459008.1, read as the reverse complement.
TACCTACACGTAATGCAAACTTCTTATAATTCAATATAAGAAGTTTGCATTATGTAGGTACATTTTTTCTCTTAATATAAATATATAAGGCTGATTACCATAGTAACGAAAATAATATTATTGTAACAATCTTTGATTTAATAAAAATACGATAATATTCCAGGTATTAATTATAAATCTTCACAGTAAGTTTGTTTTGATACATACTCGTAATTGTATAAGTAGGTTCCTAACCTATTATATTTATAAAATATATTGTATTTTATTTTATTTATTAACATGAATGATCTATTAGCGCTTGTCTACTTAAATAGTCACTCTAAGAATTGTTTAATTCAATTTCACTTATTTATAAATTGTACAGTTTTTAAAGTAAACTTGAGTACGATCTTCCAACCTATTGATAACGGAAATTGTATTCAACAATATAATAGAGTATTTTTTTTCCCCCAACAGTTACCCATAACCATGCCAAGAGGACGCATACCATCTGTTCCTATAGAAGAACAAATATCATTATTTACAAAATATATCGCTGATCTGCAGGAAATAGACATCAAATATAACAATCCCATATTTATGGAAATGTCTCGGGAAATTAATGGAAGAATGTCTGCAAAAGCTCTGCACATGTCATTCTTACGGCATCGCCGTACTTTAATTACAGAAACCCTCGCCAATAGCGATGTCGATACAAACCCTCCATCAGACAGCACAACGACTACTGAATCCGTTGAATCCTTCATAGGCTCAGAGGAATCGGCCAATTCATAATTCTCGTTTGATATTGATGTACATGAATGGCAAAAAATTAAAATGTTATGACTTACTTTCAGAGTACGAGTAATGAAAAATAAATTGTGGTCACCCTATTGGCTAATTCAGAAAGGAAAAATAAAATTCAATTTTCATATACAATAAAGGGTCTTTTAATTTCTTTCTAGTATCGAATTTGTTGCACAATTTTTTTCACAAAAAGAGACAGTTTTTTATTTGGCTTATCTTTCATACGTTAGGAGTAACAAAAAGAATACAAAAAAATGGAGGACTGAGGGCCCGATTTTTATCAGGGTCATAACTTTCAAACAACAAGAAGTCGTGATCTGTTCTTGCTTTCACAAATTTTCACAATTTATTTAGTAGCTAATAGGATTTCAAACAGTAGCTGTAAGTTAATGGATTCATTTTATTTGCGTGACAAACTTTTACGTGTATGCGGATTGAGGGCCCATTTTGAACGAAGATTTACAAAGTAGGACAGTGTTTTGCGATAATATCTTGTTTTCACAAATTTTGTTCGGCATTAGGTAAGATTTGGGCATAAAGACTTTTTCTGTAGTGTACATAGTTTTTCAGGTACAGGCGGGCCCTCAGTCCTCTATGTGAGAACTGAGGGCCCAACTTTACAGTCAATAACTCGCTTATATGACTTTCACAAAATCTGATTCCAACTTTCACAATTGTTGGGGAATGTTCACTAAATCCTAAGCACATTTTTACAGAGTTTTAACAAACGGGCCCTCACACCACACGCACATCATTTTTTTAAGCTATTGCATAGCTTCTATCGCGGGCCTTGAGCGTGGGGACCGAATCCAGAAATTCCGTAACGAAAATAAAAACCTAACAAATTGACACTTGACAATGACTTTTTGAAATATCACGCTTGTCTCTTTAGTTCAGCAACCCGCCTTTAGGTGGCATTGGTTGTATTGGAAAACTACCGTAATCAGCTGTTTGTGAGAAAGTATATAGGTGTATAGGTATTTATCATCTATGTACAACCATTGAGGTATTACATACTAGAGAAGCTATTTCAAACAAAATAATGTGCGCGCACTTGATGACAGCAGGGCAGGCGGGGGGGTGTCATGTTCTCATAGATTACTATCAATGCGTGCAGATGCGACATAATGTTATTATTCTGCCTACTTGATATTGTACGTGTGTACTTACTCAGAAAATAAATAAAAATGTACTTAAACTGTAACATAACAATATTGTAATTTCCTTAAATAATTTAAGTTGTGTTAGTATCTGCAGTTTGTTATAGTAACCCACAGTTGGATCAGTTTCAGCTTCGTGATGCAATCTAATTGTTGTATACGGAGCTATCTAATTTGAGGCAAAATAATAATAAATTATGGCTCGAATTAAATGGATTCTGTGATTGAATGTTGATGGCTGATTCAGTGAATTATGTTGATTCAAATTTGCAAATACTTCTTTCCTAATTAAATGCTTTAGGGTGTTTACGGACATATTATATAATTAAAATCATATTTCGAGGTAAGACTTCCACCACTTTGCCGTATTAAATTACGTATGATAGATGTGTGATGTGGAAGTTTATAGTATAGTCAAACTATCAATTCAATCTTCACTTAGTAACTTTTTTGTTAACTGTCTTGATAAATATGCAAATATTATACAACCTACTATCAATATTGACTCACATGTAGAGGATTCGTAGTCAAGCATTGAATACGTCGCTAGTGTCAGGTCTGTGGGTCCAAATGTTTTATTCTTTGACATTCACGTAAAAATGGCCGCCGCGATGACACATTGCAATTAAAAAAATTTTATCAAATTATGTGTGTTTTAAAGATAATAGTTATAACTACTGGGGAAAAGTCACTCCTAGACTTTTACTTACCTTTTTTAAATTATTTTTACCGTAACTAAATGCACACGAAGGCATATTTTAGACAAGAAAACTTAACTCAAATGTGTCACGTCGCAGCAACCGCTCGGCATAGACCAGGGTGCTCAATCTTAGTACAAAAAACTGGGGACAGAATGGGGTACAATGATACAAAATCACGAAGTATGTGTAGTCCCTGTACTGAATGAGTTTAAGTGTGTTTTTTTAATTTTGTCGGATTATAATCGCTCAATTTATACCAAATACAAATAAGAGATGGCAGCTCTATAGCTCCGGTAGCTCATTACAAATATTTTAAACTGACTTATTGTTTATTTTAACCAAAGAATAGCAACATTATCATAAATTTGAATTGCATTAAACTCACAGAATTATTTGCACTAACGTACATTGGGGTGTTGGTAGAGTATTTCTTGATGGTTTTAATTACTAATAAACTGATAACCCTAATACAAATGTCTGAAAAAATCTGACGCGTGCGCCGGTTTTGTTTACTTTTTTATTCTTTCTGTGTTATTTTGTGTATTTGTTGTTGTTGAGTAAAAACTCCTCCGGCAAATCCCTACCTGTGACCAGAAAGGATTTGTGAGTGATTGTGTCACAACTGAGATAGGACTCCAGTGTTGTGATAACTGCAACAAAATTGTAATTTTCGAAATATGTATCCACTCCTCCAGCCATACAAAAATACCATACAATGTTAAAACTTTAATTTGATAATAAAAACATGATTTCCTAAATTGTATTTCATTTATCAATCCTTGAAATCAACACTATAAAGTACTAATAAAAATAAATATATCTGCATAGCTATATGTAGGTATCCATCCACCCTTACCAAAGGTGTAGTTCTAAATAGAAATATCAGATGGCGCTAGTTTCTTCACGAACGCAAGTGACCCTGTTTCACAGCACAAGATTGGTCTCTATTTCAATATAGTCTAATGTACTCTGTGGCATAGACTAAATGAGCTGGAGTCCACTAGCTCTACCGTGTGTTACAAAAAATCGAGTTGAGGTGTCTCCTCTAGTACGTACATTGATATAAAAACTAATAATAAATAATAAACGCAGTAATATATAAGTCAATGAGTACGTAGTACATTATACCTCAATGTGTACAACAGTGAATATCTGTACTCGTATAATTTGTGTACAAAGTGTTTTAAATATGAATAAACAAAGTGCATTTATTAATGAAGAAAGTCACGAAAAAATAGTGAAAGAAAATGAGTTAGTACTCTATATACATTCATTTTATTATTATTATAACAAATGCAGTATTATTTTTTGTTTTGTTAATTTATATATAATACTGCTATAAAGATAACCAAAATGTTGGGGAAATACAGTATTTATACTTACACTTTTACTAATCATCCTCATCTTTTATAAAATATTAAATCTTATAATTTTTCAATGTTTAATTTTCATCTGACATTACGTCAGTTGTCAAGATGTCATTTACTTTTTCTTTTAATTTGTGTCATAGTTTTTCTTAGTGGTTAGAACTACGAAGGTTACATTTGATTTATATAATTTAATTCATTTTTATTAATATGTTAGCTCAAATAATGTAATTTATTGATAATTTCTATTAATAGTATCTTATCTTACGCTTATAAAATTAACTAACAAAAAAATGCTATGCAATAGCTTTACCGCGGCAGTCTCCAGTGCCACACTTCTTTTTTATTTTAAATAAACGTTGCCCCTCACTAGGAATTTCTCCTGTATCTTGGGTGCGTTCACAAACATTTAAACTCACATACACAAATACCCGGACCCAAAACAACTATCTGTTGGCCATACAAATATTTGTTCCGTGCGGGGATCGAACCCGCGACACGTAGCGCAGCAGTTGAGCAACACCACATTACCTTATGATGAAAAAAATAAAAAAATAAACGTTTCTGGAAGCGTAAGTTATAAATCCCAACCTACAGAGAAGAACGAGGAGATCCTCGTCAGCTCCAACCACAATCACGTTTTTCGAGTCGGATTCCGATTTTCGGAAATATTGACTACCTTTGATGGACCATAATATTATCTTGCTCCCTTTACGATTTATAGTGCTGTGGTTGGCGTAAAATTTTCGTGTGTCTCTTTATATACCTAAATACTGAATGTTATTTGTCTATAATGCAGTTTTGGGTTTTAGAGAAAAAGGTCCCAAAATTTTGTAGAATAGAATAGATGTTTATTTATTTCTTTATAATAGTTACATGTCACTTACAAACACGTATTTTACTACAGGTGAATTTTTAGCACAGTTGTCCGGGGGGGGGGGGGGGATCTATTGCAACCTATTATTGTTGTTGTTGTACAGTTGAACTATGTATATATAGCAAGTGTGAGAAGTTATATTATAGACTAAGGAGTGACTGTACGAGTCAAAGCCTGTGCTGACGGGGGGGCATTCTCTTATATTATGCTCGATACTTTGCTCGATACTTTGCTCGATACTTTGCTTGATACTTTGCTCGATACTTTGCTCTATATTTTGCTCGATACTTTGCTCGATACTTTGCTCGATACATTGCTCGATACTTAGCTCGATACTTTGCTCGATACCTTGCTCGATACTTTGCGCGATACTTTGCGCGATACAATGTTCGATACTTTGCTCGATAATTTGCTCTATACTTTGCTCGATACTTGGCTCGATACTTTGCTCGATACTTTTCTCGATACTTTGCTCGATACTTTGCTCGATACTTTGCTCGATACTTTGCTCGATACTTTGCTCGATACTTTGCTCGATACTTTGCTCGATGCTTTGCTCGATACTTTGCTCGATACTTTGCCTGATACTTTTCTCGATACTTTGCTCGATACTTTGCTCGATACTTTGCTCGAAACTTTGCTCGAAACTTTGCTCGATACTTTTGCGTTTCTGACGTTTTGCGCCCAAACTATTTTGGTTTCACATCACCCTAACTGATTTACACAACATTTCAAAAATGCAGAACTTTATCATTCTTTGCCATTTTAGGCTATCTGGGGGGAGGAGGGAGGACTATTTCATTTACTTGTATTAACAGGTTTGTTGGTATCATTTCTTTTGCCAGTTACCAGTGTGGGTTTTACATTGTGTCACGAATCACGGCATACATTAAAAGACTGTGAGAGAAGACAACTAAAACTTTGCATCGTCCACAACATTCACAGATTCAGCGTTGTTGGAACCTTTACTATCTTGCAGGTTTCCATCACTAAATACATCAATGACTTTGCAGATATCATAGAGCTTTTGATGTCATAGTCCGGTCAATTTAGACATACAAACAAAATAATTCAATGTCTTTAAAGTTGGATTTTCGCGTTTTCCAGTCATACGAGAAGTTTTATCATTATAAAAATATCTCCATCCTTTTTTCTTTTCCGTTTCAGAGCAAAAAAAAGTTGAAAAAGTTGTTATTTTATTGTTTGAATTCGCAAAAAATACAAGGGCGGTGTTCGATGTTGAGATACCAGACGAGGACGTGGGTAGTAGGATGTGGCTTAGGCTATAAAAGCTATATCTAAGGGCAAGTCCCCAGTCCCATGAAGGCCTCACCATTGAGCACCTAGTTCACTGGACCACATATAGGTAAATAGGGTTTGTTCCCGTTGAGTCACACCATGATGTGTATAAGACTAATAGCTAGGGAGCTGGCTATCATGTAAGTATATGATTTGATGATGATATGATAAAATGATTTTTTATTTATTAAAAACCACCCCTGTTCCTTCTTAGCCCTTCATGTCGAGGCCGCGGTACCTCTTGCGAACAACCCGCAGCCCTGACGGGCATCGGCCCTTCTCTTTCTTGACAACACGAACGCGCCGTCGACACGGCCTGTCGTCGTCATAAGACGGACGGACGGCGAGCTAGCCCATCACTCAGCGTCCACAGGCCCGCGTCTACGGTGGCCGGGAGCCATTACGTGACCCCCGACGCCCGGAGCGCCTCCCGCGGCGGCGAGACGAGAGGTTCTCTTCCTTTCACGTTCCGCCACCTCCTTCGCTAGCATCACTGCTTCGCAGAAGGAGGCGACGGCGTCCCATTCCTCCTCGCCTCGGACCATGGCTTGCACCAGGGCCGGACGCGAGAGGTCGCCGCCGCCGATCGCCGCTACGAGGACACAGCGGGCCTCCGCCCAAGCGGGGCAGACCTCCACGGTGTGCTCCACCGTGTCCTTCGGCCGATCCTCACAATGGTGACATCCCGGCGTTTCCTCCCGTCTGATTCGGTGCAGGTACCTCCCGAAACAACCGTGTCCAGTGAGGACCTGCGTCAGACGGAAGGTGAGGGCACGTGGCGCCTCCCAAGCCACTCCTCAAAGAGGGGACTTACCGCCACTATCGTGGCGTGCCCTGCACGGAGTTGCGACAGTCGCTCTCTCCATGCCGCCATGAGATCACACCGGAGGTCTGTCCGCTGCCACAGCAATTTGTCGCGGCAACGGAGTGACCCCCCGGGGTGTAGCGCCTCCGCGCGCCATTCATGCAGGCGCGCGGTCGACTAGGCGACTATCGCCTCCAGATCCCATGGCGGCAATCCGGCAAGGATGTTCGCTGCCTCGCGGGAGGTCGTGCGGTAGGTACCCCCGGACTAGCTTTACAGCCATCACTTTTTGGGGCACGTTCAGGTAGTGGGTGGCCCGCTTCCTCATGGAACGTGCCCACATAGCCTTTGATCGTGTTTTTATGAATAGTCCATTGAAAAGTTACATTTGATCGGTCAATTCATTTGGTCTTGATCCCGTCATCTTTGATCAACGCTCACCACACTTTGCAGTAAACTATTGCGGATAATATTACGTTCTCAACACGTTATGGGAGATCATTACCACAAACTTATTGAAACTCATGCAGTTATATGCAAGAAAAACAATTTAATTAATTAATTCTTGAATTTCATGACTTTATTCGCCCCATCGATTCAGCTGATGCATCATATAAGTAAGTTTGAGTCAAACTGTTGTCGTGCATAGTGTTTAAATTGCTTACATAACATGCACATAGTACATTGTTACTAACAATATGAGTCTTGTTGCTTGGCTTACTTGCTTGATGAAGTGATGGAACTTATTAATAAGTATTTATTTAATTGTTTAATAAAAAGTATTTTTATTAGTATTTAGTATTTACTTTATTTTGTTTTTATTTACTTGTATTTATTTTATAGTTTTTTTTTAAATATTAATAATGGTGTAAACTTAAAGCTTATTAATGCGGCTTTAAGTGTAATATGTAAATAAAATTGTATGTTTAAGCTGTCGTAGGATGAGTCGAGTAGGCACTTCGCGACTGTATAATATAGCCGATCAATATGTGCAGATGTCTTCATTGAAGAAACTGCTGAATTGTTACAAAGTTCAAAACCGTGTTGTTTTGTAAAAGTTACACAAACACGTAAAGAGGAGATGGACCTTCGGGCGGCAGCGGGCGGCGGGCGGCGGCGTGACGGGAGCGCGGCGTGCCATTATTGGAGGATCGAGGTACGAAAGCCCGGCAACAGGCGGATTGGCGCAGCTCACTTCAGTTGATCAGTGGACGAGTTACCGCGCCGGCCGCGTGCTCACAGTTTTCACGAACTCAGTTCCCGCCCGTACTTTGGGCAGTCCGTACTATAAATCGGTGTCCCTAATCTACAACACGTGATACGAAACAAAAAAGCCGTACGATAACATTTGATGTGTTCACTTGTGGAAATAGCAATGGAAAAGTAATTTGTTGGTGTGTTATTGTTAAACTTTAGCATAATCGCCATGAAAGATGACTGGAGTCATTAAATATTCATGATATAGCGTCGTTCATGATATCGAAAGAGTTACTCGTCCGTAGCAACAGGTAAGTTTTGTTATATCAATCACTTCATTTATTAGCATGTAACTTATTTACATTTTATGATTGAAAAATAAGTAGAGCGGTACCTTATACTCATACCGAAACTATTGTACAGCTGTTATGGTATTAGGGTTGACATTTGCACAACAAAATAAACAGTTTTGAGAGAGTTTTGAAAACTGACATCGTGAATCATCAATCCAAAATTTTGTTATACCACCTGCTCCCCATATATGATCATACTTGCTGATGCCCGCAGCTTCACTCACGTGTATTTCGGTCAAAATATATATACTAAAACCGTCATCGAGAACTACTCTATCCATTGGTGAAAACGGCATGAAAATTGGTGCAGTCAATTTTGAGTGTATCGCGAACAGACAGACAGACGCGGCGAAAGACCTTGTATTATAATATGTAGTAGTGATAATTTATATCATGTTTAACCTATTGTTCCCCTAACGTCAAGCCGATCAATCCTACTTCCTACTATCATATCCTACTATCCTACTTCCTACTATCATATCCCACTATCCTACTTCCTATTATCATATCCTACTTCCTACTTCCTATCCTACTAATATTATAAACGCGAAAGTTTGTGAGAATAGATGGATGTTTGTTACTGTTTCACGCAAAAACTACTGAACGGATTTGGATAAAATTAGTACACAGATAGTTTATAACCTGGATTAACACATAGGATAGTTTTTATCCCGATTTTATCTTCCCCTGGGATAATTTTTGAGTTGTAGCGGACGAAGCCTCTGGCAACAGCTAGTATAATATAATAATGTACTGAATTTCATTATCATCAGCTGGTCTATGATTGATTTAAATTTAAAACCTCAAAGATGTAATTTTGGTTGCTGTCAGTGCATAAAATGGTTAAATTACGAAATGATTAGTATTATAAATATGGTACTTATCTTCTGGTCTTTTCTATCTGTAGGTATATATTATATATGTACTGGTATGCACCTGATTATGTATTATGTTTACAAAATGGTTTTATCCTTATTATTTTTTTTTGTACTCTACCACAGTGCTGTCCTATTTGACCCAAAGGTTGACTGGTATAGAGAATGCCTTGTGGCATTAAGTCCGCCTATGTACCACTTTTGTACATGAAGTTTAAATAAATAAATAAACATTTACGTAAATTATTTCAACAGGTAAAACAATAAATAGTTTAATATAATGCGCCGCGTGAAACTCCTGTAGCATTATTAGGTTATATAACTAAAAGAAAAAAAAGTGTTGTGTAGGTGATTTTCGGGGTAGCTGATAAGGAAATCGAGGTCAAAATGAAAATTAAAGTGGCGTCATTTATTTATATTCGCAGATAATTTCCATTCGCATAAAGTGTCCATGCATGCAAATATCCGTTTTGCGCAAAAGGTCAATTGCGCTAAAGTCCATGACTAGTGAAAATGTCTTTTGGGCCAGTGTCCTATAATTCAGGAATATATTACATACGGTATTTAACAGGAAAACAATATTTAAAGTTTGTGTCAGTCTGTCTGTGCTACTGGAAGATAGCTGATGTTATAAGGAGTTACGTAGACTACTTTTATTTTTGAAAGATAATTAAATTACTGTATATACAATTAATGCAAAACAAATTAAAAACCTTGAAATTGTTTACAAAATCCGATTCAAATAGAGAAATAATATTTTTATATTTATTTTTTTGTTCTTACGTTATCCATAATAATATACTCTACAACAAACTTGCACGGCAAACGCGAAGGCTTTGTTACAAAGATATTTGTAATATAATGAAATGATAATTATATTGAGCCATATAGAAAGTGTTTTAAAAAACTTGTTGCCCTGACCCTGACAAATATAGGAAGATGATGACAATGAGCAAGCAAGTTTTAATTTAACGATATGTTGTCGCTTAGTGCAATTAAATAATAAATCTGTGAAAAGCTATTAGCATTTCATTTGCACGTACAAGAAGAACCGGAGAACCCAAGAACTACGACAATTTTTGATAACGAATCTATCAAAGTATGTCTTGCTTATTGTAATTTGCTTGGGTTTTCGATTAATTTAATAAATCATATTGATCACAACATTCACTATGTCGGATACCGTATGAGTATTCGGCTCAACACCTAGCTAATAATCACTTCGTTTACTGGTTACGGTTTCTGTGACGGAAATGCCACAGCGTCTATGTTAGATTACCAACTGTAATTCCCTGGTCGGCGCGTTCCTGATAATAAACATTTATTAACATACACGGCAGATTTTGTAAGATCGGAATTAGACCACGCTTCCCTGAACGGACAATCAATTTAAGTGTTGGTCAAGTATAATGAACCTTATTATTCATGATTCTACACTCTCGACTATGCGCCCATTAATCATAGCTTAATCTAATACCTACCTATTAGAAAAAAGTAATGCAAAACAAAATAATGTTTTTCTTCAGTAGAGTCAATGCACGAGATTGGCACAAAAGCTGGAATCACGGCAATGCAGCCGTTAAACAGATACTAATTTGTATCAATAGTAAAATCAAATGCTAATATAGAGGAAATACTAAATAGCGCAAAAGTGCAAATGCCGTTGAACCGTTTAAAATTTTACTATGACTGAATTATGTGTATTTTTCAGACGTACGAAAGGTGCTATTCTAGTACAATGACTGCACATTTCTGGGTTACACTGATCTGATCGATTTCAATGCTTATGGGTTATGCGGCAAGATAAATTCAATTCTAGATCAGATAGACTACGATTAAAATTGTTTACATTTTTATAAAACTTTGAACATACAAAGTGATTTTTACATCTCAAAAAATATCCCTCTGCTTCAATTCATAATTTAATTACACAAAGACGCCTTACGTAGTCGAAACCTATACTAAGGGTAGGTTGCACCATATTACTATAACGATAACCAAACCGTAACAAGCCATCAAATTATGCTTTTTAATGGTTTTATGGCTTGTTACGGTTTGGTTATCGTTATAGTAATATGGTGCAACCCACCCTAAGTGACTCTAATACTACAAACGAATGATGTGGTCTCTGTTGAGGAGGTCGTACCCGGTACCTCTAATGACAACCTCATAAGCATGTCCCAGAGGGATGAACTCTTTGTAGGAACACAGACTTTTTTTGACACTAATTTCTTACGAATAGTTCACTAAAACATCGCCGGTTTACTTAGCAAAACATCATTTATCAGAGCTTTCGGATCTTAAAATGTGAAACGAAACATTAATAAAACGAGGCAATGAATGTCTTTTAAAAATCTCTGGCCAGTTCCTACTGCAGGAAAAGGAAATTAAAACGTGATGGAGTCTCTATCCTTGTAAAACGGTTCCATATTTAAAGAAATTTCATTCTTATACCAAAATTTGGGTTCAATGTAAATACTGAATGTTTCGACTTTTATCTACTGTACTATAATATGCATATATACTACACATAAACCTTTTCTGGAATCACTCTATCCATTGTTGAAAACTACCTTAAAATCCGTTGCGTAGTTTGAAAGATCTCAGCGTACAAACAACGGGAGCGTCTTTGTTGTATACAATGTATGTAAAGAAGCATTATATTTAAAATAGTCACAATTAACTGCATTTTATTTAACTCTATTTTGGAAAGTGTTATTTTTGAGTTAAGAAGTATAGGTCTTTGTTATGGGTACCTAAATAGGTAGGTACCCTACAAAGTTAAACCATAACACCGTACAAAAAACAGTCAAGTGATACTAAAAGCTGTATACCTACACAATTGACAAATGGATTACTGATAACGATAACAAAGCTTGTGCTCTTCACATAATATTATTATCCAGTGATACGTAGGTACCTACGTGTATCGCCAGCTGATTCTATTGATAGTACCAACTGTACTAGTAGGTAAATCAAATCACAATAATCAACCTCAAACGGCGCAAATACAACAACTTAATTGGCAGTTATGTGTTTGAGCCGTTTGGGGTTGAAACACTAGGGCCTTGGGATCCGAGTGCTCACCTAATATTTTAGGAAATTGCTAAGCGGTTGGTCGACTCTTCACGTGACCAGAGGGCTGGCATGTTCTTTGGCCAAAGAATCAGCATTGCCATCAACGTGGGAATGCTGCCAGCCTTCTGGACACTTTTCCTGTTGACATTCTTCTCTTTTTGATACTTGTATATATTTTATTATAATTTTAGTTCTGTAAATTGTAGTTTGTAAATATATTAGTTTTGAACCGAAAAAAAAAAAATAATCACAATAACAGTTTGTGTTGTATGAAGTAATGTCTCGTATTTAAAGATGTTACAAAGCGCAGACTATCAATACTTATTAATATTTTATTACATACAGGCCTACATGGGCACTTAAAAACTTTAAGGAAAGTTGCATCAGAATATCGGAAGCTCACATTATTGAAAAATTCAAGCAAGCTTGTTTTTAACCGACTTCAAAAATGGCGGAGGTAATTTTTTTTATCTTTCTTAATTTTACCTATTCAATGCATCTATCAGCATAATAATTTGAGTGGGTTACATTGAGTCCTACCGTAAAACGTGATTATTCACCCCAAAAAAAGTCGTTTCGCAGCATTAATTTTTTTTTTTTTTTTTTTTTTTTTTTTTTTTCTAGCCTGTACTGTCCCACTGCTCGGCAAAGGCCTCCCCCAATTCCTTCCACTTTCTCTTTTCCTGAGCCACCTCGAACCAGCCCTAATTTTTAAGTAGTTTATATAAAGCTTTAACATATAAAACAAGTTAGAGTACTAAACTATTTATGATAAACTTTATTAATCTTTTTATTTCAAACATAAATAAAAACAACAACAACAGTCAAACAACTGTTAGCGCGAACAAAAAAAAAAGTTTTCCCTTTTCAATAATACCTATTAAATATCTATTTTATTCCGTGGTGAACGGAAAAGTAATTACTACAACATTAGTACGTACATACTTAGTAATTTCCGTACGACGACAACATATGAGACAACGCGATTATAGACAGGATTTATTATTTAAAAACACACAAACAACAACTCGTTTTAACACATGAAGAAAACATAATTTTTTCTTATTTCGCACGTTAACGACATCGCAAATAATAAATTCTTGCTCATCAAATTATTAATTTAAAAATTAATTAGTCAAGAAGTGCAACGTTAATGAAAATTGTAAGCCGACGCAGAATAGGGTAGTTAACTAAAAATTCGAATTAGTCCGTCAGATAGATTTCCAAAAAAGAATGGACACGTATTTTTTCTTTTTTCACGTAAACAAACAATGAAGACGATACAGTGCTTTGAAAACTCGTGTGACGTCATATTCTAAGACATTAGTATGACCATTTTTTACCGGTGAGTGACGTCACAATCCACCACTCAAATCTTTGACTCGTTTTATCTTCGTCAATTTCTATTGATTTGATAAAATAAAAAATACGTATCCAATATTATCCGATAATCTAACTGACGGACTAATTAGAATCATAATTTTTTTAGTCAGTAAACATCCCTATTCTGAGCAAGCACGGATTACGTTCGCACAGCCGACCACGACATTGAACAATTGGAAGGGGAAGGATTATTGGTCAGAGTGTCATCTTAATCAACAGATAAATATAAATCAGAAGCAGGAGGCAAAGCAGAAGTAATTAGCGCGTATTTCTGATCACAACTTGGATTACCCTTTGAAGCCTTCCACAACCATAAGGAGCGTTCAAGTATTACGTAACGAATTTTTCGCGAGGAAGGTCTTGCATAACGTAACGATGCGTTACAGGGCCCCGTTAGTTTGTTTTTTTTAACCCTTCAGAACGGTAGAGAAAATCTCTAACGCATTTTTTTCTTTAATTTCAAGTTTTATTTAAAAATGGTAACTTAGGGGGGAGGGGGGTTCAGAAAAACGTTACGGCGCGTTATATGAGGGGTCAAAAATTTCAAAAATTTGCGTTACGTATTACTTGAGAATGCCTGAATTTAACTAACCTCCATATACGTAATATCTTCAGTGCTTACTGAAGCACTACGGTGTTCATAAATTATACGTGTGCTGTAAGATTTCTATAGCTTGTTTAGCCTCGGTCGACCACCCTGGCCCAGTGGTGTCGGCCCCGACTTACGAGCAGTAAGTTGTGAGTTCCATCCCAGGCACGCGCTTTACTTTGTGTAATTTATTTCATCACCACTGCTGTCAAAAACAGTGAAGACAAATGTCGTGAGGAAACCGGCATCTCCTGAAATCAAAACATCGAAGAGACCACTTCATTCGACTTCTACCAACCCGCACAGGGCCCGCGTGGTGGATTGTTAATAGCCCATTCCCTCTCATTGAGAGGAGGCCTGCATCCTAGCACTGGGAACATTATAGGCTGATGATGATGATGTTTAGCCTCCAGTGTAGTAGTATAATACATATGTCCCATATGCGCGACACGAGTTGTCCTTAACAAAGAACAATGCTAACACAAAAAAAATACCAATCGAATTGAGATCTCCTCCTTTTTGGGAAGTCGGTTAAAAATCGAATCCGCATTGCCTGGACCTAAATAAAAAATAAGATTTTCATCCATAAGAAAGAAGGTCGCGAGGCGATCTTGCTTAACCTTGCATATCTCATGTGTATAATCTTCAAAATGCATTATAATCTTACGGAATCACACTTTGCTACTTGCATTCCCACCAGCAAGCCGAGTAAGATTTACATGTTACTCAGCAGCATCATTTCCATGTTGCTGGCTGACATACATTTGTGATGATTAATACCGCAGCATGTTCATCATCATCATCATCAGCCTATAATGTTCCCACTGCAGGGACTCAGGCCTCCTCTCTAGGAGAGGGATAGGCTATAATCCACCACGCGGGCCCAGTGCGGATTGGTAGATGTCAAATGTCTTCAATTTTTTTGGTTCTAAGACATGCCGGTTTCCTCACGATGTATTCCTTCACCGTTTTGAGAGCAGTGGTGATGAAATAAATTACTCAAAGTAATGCACCTGACTGGGTTCGAACCCACGACTCACTGTTCGTAAGTCGGGGCCGCCACCACAGGGCCACCACTGCTCCCTACATAATATCCGACATAATGCGAACATAACATGCTGTTTTTGCATTCAACCAAAAAATCATTATTGATAGAAAATCAAAAGGTCGTGGTTTGTATTTAATTGTTACCCACTTTAACTATTGTCAGTCACCATTGACGGCAGCGGCACCCTGGTAATAAAAAAACAAACATCAGTAACAATCTCTTAAAACGCAAGTGGTAATGTGGTACGATTTGTTTTATATCCAGTGTATATCGCTATTCAGAAACCGGGTGTTAGTCTAGAAACTACATTCTTTAACTGAAGAGGTGCTGGTAAACGTCTTCCACCACTATTTGAATCTAAAATCTCATGACAAATACATTGTTTACAAATGGCATTCTCACATTTAGCGGATCATAGAGAGTTAGTGGCTTGATTTAACAAAAAAAAAACTTTGAAAGTTTGAACCCCATGTAATCGGAGCCAAAATTGTTGCAAATTAGCCCTAGTATCTCACCCATTTAAAGTAATGCACCGATTACCAATCACTCGGTACATAAGGTCCCATTAAAATAGATGGACAAACTTTTAGAAATCATTCAGACCACCAAAATTAGGACAATGACAAAACATAAAAAAAAGAAAAATACACTACACCTTACGAAAATACACTAAAAATGTTAGACGACATTTTAGGTCAAATTAAAATCACTGTAATCAGTGTTTTATTGCTTGGATATCTTTAGTTAGAAGTACTGAACGCTGTGTTAAAATTTGTCCATCTATTATAATGGGTCTTTATTTTTTTAAAACCCATTTCGATAAAATTCATGAAATATTTTTTTTTTTACAGATTCCCAAACATGGAGACTGATAAAATGTCAACGGCATCCTCGGTGGGTGCTGCAGAGCGTCGGCCATTGCTACAGGCACTGGTTATAGAGAGACGTATCCTATTTGGCTGCACATGTTTTATAGGACTGTGCACGTTTCTCTGGATTGCAGCCGTATGCACTGAGAAGTGGGTGCACATAGAAGGTGGAAATGGTAAGAAAACTAGTCTACTCTCTTTTATTATTTTTTCTGTTCTGTTTTATTTTAATAGCAACTCTTTGGTCAACTTAGGAACTTGTCCGCTGCTTAACTATCCTGTGGGTGCTTTGAATGTCATTTTGCCTTGAGGCAGGGCTTAATAATTTTAAATCTCGGTGACTGTATTCTGAGAACAGTGCCCCTGTGCTCGTCTTAGGGTTTCACAGGGGGAGGGCAGCAACGGATATGCTGGATCGCATCATTATCGCATGCTCTTGTCTTCACAAAGTTACACAAAAACCAGCCGTTTGGTTTGCTGTTGCGTCGCCTTTGGAAAAGCAGTTTAATGGACATGTTTTTGTTTGGTCTGTCTCATCATAATAATCTACATAATATTATGTAGATCGTTTGGCACTCAGCAGGTAGTCAATTTGGTTTCAATAACTTTCGTAAATCAAAAATAAATTAGTCATTCACTAATAGCCATCTAAAGCGTAAACCGCTGGGTCTAGAAAACAAGTTTTTTTTAGTAGGTTGGTGTTTCCAATGTATCTTTTTAGAATTAAACACTTTCGCCGACGAAAATTACGAAAAAAAATTGGATTGCTATCTTCAAATCAAAATATTAACAACATTTTTTTACATAAAATAACTTCAACAAATATGTAACACCAACTACGAAAACCGCATGAGTCGAGCTGGGGCACGCTGAAAACCAAGGTAATTTTCTATTTTGTTCTTCCCTGCTGCAAAGTTGCGTAAAAATAACCGTCCTCTTTCGTTTATTGGGCACAACCACCGCTAAACATATTGTCAGCACTAATTACCTTACCACTTAGTCTGGCGTACTGTAATATAGTTTTCTTACTGCTATTAGATAATACGAAAAGTAAAATAAGTTGTATTGAAAATGGTCTTATCGGTACCAAATTCAAGTCAAGGAAGTTTACAGAGTACTAGCAAAGATCATCAGCGGAATATACCTACCAAAAAAAGAACTTGAAGACGAGAACATTATGAATTCATTTTTAGAAACTACTATTCATCTTCTTCGAACATTAAGAATTCATTTTTAGAAACTATTATTCATCTTGGAACATTTCGTCATTCATT
Source organism: Diarsia brunnea (assembly GCA_949774965.1). Taxonomy (NCBI): domain Eukaryota; kingdom Metazoa; phylum Arthropoda; class Insecta; order Lepidoptera; family Noctuidae; genus Diarsia; species Diarsia brunnea. The sequence goes on along the minus strand of OX459008.1, from coordinate 8,282,777 downwards.
TATTACGACGTCCGTAGGAAGTGATAAGACGTTCTATTTATAGTCAACACCGCCCGTAACTGCTGTTTTAAAATAGGGGAAACCGTATACCGGGCATCGGGCAGTTTATAATTAACTAGAATCCCGTCGTGCGGATATCGTGCTTTCTTGAAGTTCAACTCTCGACTTGACGCCTGTAATCCCCGAAGGGTTAGGCAAAGGTATATCTAATACTACACCCATATTTCGCCTGTTATATCGAAGTCCCATAGGCAATAGGGGGCAAGCTTATTATCATCAACCGGGCACAAATACAAACTCCGTGTCTTCTCCTGAGAATTTCTTGATGGGCACACCCAATAACACTTAACCCGACCCGGCAGTCGATCCTAGGACATCATGCTCAGCAGTCACGCTTACGAGCACAACGCCAACGAGTAATTTTGAAAAATTATACATTAGAAGTTTATTGGAGTGAAAGGCGGCTAACTAAATTATTATGGTATTTACAAGTCAGTTATGAAAGGCAACGCCGAGACTGGACGCCCTAGAAAGACATACACTGACCTCATTGGTAAGGTTCTTCGGAAATGAAAGGTGTAGTACTCACAACCGGCGCGGGGTGCGTGTATGATCAGATGTATGACCGTGGACGAAGTAAACGAAGTACCTATGTAAGGATCGTAGCAAAGTGACGTTCTGTGGTTTCAGCCCAACCCCCTGGGAAAAAAGCATGACTTTATCGATGTACCTATGTATTATTTTTTTACACTAAAAGTAATATTTCGCATCAAAATTTAATTTATAAATTAAGTTCTCATGAAAAACTTAAAAGAACATCGAAATCTCTAAAAACATTCCTTGAGAAAGTGAGAAAAATAAATGTTTCGACGGAGTTTATAATGTGTGAATGTAGGTTTTATGTTTCTAAATGGTTCGTGCAAACTCTACCTTTTTTCAGTAAAAAAAAAACAACCATAAAAATTGCGTTTACGTTTTCATCAAGTAAGTGAAAGGAAATGTAGGCATCATGTTTGAAATTCATTCACTGCGCGACTGTTTCTCGAGACGACACAGAAACGTCGCGATTGCATCGCTGAAAAAAGATACTGTGGGTAAAGAATAAATAGTACTTGCTTTAAGCTGTAAGATCGTAGCAGGTGGCGTACTGCCTACTATCGTGAAAAAAACTCGTTCCATGCATGTATAGGTGCGTGTTGCAATGCGGTCAATGGTCTTTGATCTATTTCCATTCTCGTTAGCTTGGCGAAGTTATACAATACAAAGATTGTAGCGTGATAACTACGAGCATTGTTTTATTTTTAATGAGGGGCCATCATACAAAGCTTGGAATCGGTCCGATGTATATTTGCAACGCAGATAAGAGTGACACAAATTACTGCGATGCCGATGCGATTTTGTGCATCATAACGCCTCCCTTCCACGGTTTCTGACCATTCCTTCGGCGATCGTAAACCGTACGTTTGTATTGGTCTGTATAACACCCCACCTTATCTTCTTCTTGTCGATGACAATTTAAATTGAATCGGTCCAAAATTTGGGGACTAGTTTGTCACTTTCAATAGCGTCCATCAGTATCAGTAGCTCCTGTGATGTGCAAGCAACAGGACAGGGAGGACATAAACACACCCTGTGTCTTTTGTACAGATAGAGCTAATTGTGAATGTTGAATGGTAGATAGTGTTTACAGAAGTTTTGCTGATTTGTCACTCCTTGGGTTCAGAAGAAATACATCCTGTACTTTCTATACCCATCGACCAAAATGCAGAACTTGAAGAGGTTGATCCGTTGACTTCTGGACAATTAACAGAAAGAACATCTCAAAAAAAAATTAAACAGGTGTTTCCGAAACAAGTTCATTACTATTAATACGAGCCAATGCCATCCCTCTGGTGAGCAAGAAGAAGAAAAAGTCCCTGGAAGATCCGTTTTGTCTTCCGCGGTAATGTGAACCACTGTTCATTGGGGTATTCCATAATACAAGATCATACAAGTGAGATAGATTTATTGCAAAACGGACATAACTTAAAAATTCCCATCGAATTACACGTTTCGACATGTCGAACCAATTCACAAGTCAGCGCTTGGCACCTATGAACGGCGGATTATGTTTTTGATCTATATTAATTACTAAATGCTAACTGCTTGGAGAAGTGCCAAACGTTTGCGTGGAGTCATTAACACGACCGATTGTTCCTCTCTTAATATGTTCTTTGGTTCCAGGTATTTATTTGCCGACGGGCCGATACTTTATGTCAAGCAATACTGGAGTATGGGAGATGTGCCGATATGTTTTTGAGCCAACTAATAAGACATTACCGACACCTCCACCAATGAATATTACCGGGTTGACGGGATCGTTTATTTCAAGTAAGTTGATTTTTTAAGTATCTCTCTAAATAAAGTACGGTCTAACAAGGTATTTGGCTATTACAAAGATACATTAAAATACTGATGTCAATAATTGATACAGCGATTGAATGCCAAACGCTTTATAAAACAAAATTGTTATCAATATTGTCAGTGTACTAGAACAATAAATAATTCTGCGTGTATACCAACTAGCTTGTTCGATTGTACTGTTTCGTATGGTGGTACTAACTGTACCATCACTATGTTTACAATTTTGCAAATTTACAAGCGATTTTCTGGTGAAATAATGACTGCAACTTTGAGATAAGACTTATGAATTGTATGAAGTATGGATTCCAAAACACTATGTTCGTGAAATAGAAATCAAAACTGTCGGTCACATTTCCTTTTTGTGGCCACTGGCTCACTGGCACACTTTGACCCAGGGCTGCGAGACTGTTCGAAAAACATATCGCGGCCCAGAAACACAAAAAGGTTAAGAAGGAACCTGGGTGTTTTTAGTCAGTAGAAGTCTGACACTACTTTCCGCTCTGCCCAGGGCGGGAGGGGTCATTTTATGATTTCCCACTCACCAAATCAAAATAACTTTGACCGTGTAGGTAAACACTATTGTAGAAAAGTTTGCTGGGAAGTAGAAGTTATTTCCCAGCTAAAACACTAGGAAATGTCGAAGGGTAGAATTTGACGTTCGAAAAGTGTTGATTATCAGCCTAATTTCAATAAATGACTTTTGAATTTTTTTGAAAGAACAGATTTTTTAAGTTATTTTATTAATTCTTTTGTGGGTCAGTGCTCCGCGCTGGATATCATACCCTATTATTGATAAATTATTTCCGAAAATTCCAATTGTCACTGCGCGGCAATTAAAAACTGTTCAGAAGAATTTAAATAATAATATAATAATATCACAACAATAGTAGCCTCCACAATTCACATTCCTTTGAAGAATCGAGGCTTATTGTGTATGTAACTGATACTGATGCAAAAAATAGTGGTCCATTCCTAAACAATGCGACACAATGTCGAAAATACGGAAAAAGATCACGACGATATCAGTTGCTCTCGGTAGCGGTTTAAAAAGCGAGTGTAGAATAAAAAGGTTGAAATCTTTGAAAATCTCACGTGAATTTCTTACACCGTGCCGAAGCAAACGTGTTTGTTTATTTTTTCACTGACACCTTCTGGTTTTACTCACTCAGTTTGTCCATTAGTTCCCGCTGGTTTGCCTTACTATAACGTTGTTTTCTTTTCTTAGTTAAGAACCGTTAAACATTTAATCCTCAATTAATTCTCTCAGCCTGACAGGCAGTAGGTTGAAGCTTAAGTATAAACTAAAAGAAACACGACCGTCCCCTGAAAACAGATTTTTTTCAATACTTTTCCTCGTAAACTAGTTACCACACTATGTTTAGGTTCAGCATGCAATATATAGAGAAGATATCTGTATCTAGAATTATATTTGATAATTTGGCCATCACTTATGGGATCAAGATCATTAATGTAAATACGAAATAGGAAAGATCCCAGAATTGAACCTTGGGCCACGCCCATCTTGACTCGAGACCCGGAAGACGTCGCCGCATTAGCATTTACTTTTTGCTGCTGGTTTGTTAAATAGGAAAAAGCAGGAGTTGCAGTTTTCCTACGAATTCCGTAGTGGTGCTATTTACAAATCAGTGTGTTGTGGTCGACGTAGTCGAACGCTTTTAAGAGATCACAAAACTGCCAATGGCATCCTGGGAATTCTCCCAGGATTCGCGCTATTAAAATGTAGCTATTATTTTCATTGGAGTTGGTTAAAATAAAGAAGTAGAGCAGCTCGCATGACATAACATGAGCGCTGCGCCGCTGCGGCATGATTGTGCGTGTGAGTAATCCGGAATACAATTGACGATACTCTGATGTCTTTCTACTTCGACCGCTGGGCGGTCACTGAGGAAATATCATGACAAACGTTTCTGTATATAAACTGTTATTGTGAAAGTGTTTTGGTATACTAATCATTTACAAATTAAGAGATGCCGTTGAGGAACACGTAAGTTTGTTGTGCTCTCCAACACGTGAATATCTATTCAAAACCGCTTAGAATAAAAATAAGATGTAAAGTAACCGTTTATCTTGACAGTTCATCAAAATTCATCAACATTCATCTGCCTAGCCAGACTGTCCATCACATTTTCTCAACCCAGTTAGTAGTGGGTAATACGGTATCCCTTGGTAAGACTGGTGGTCTGACTTTCGGGCTAGTACTGGCAACCAGTAACGACTATCTAAGATCGATTGACAGGTGGGACCAATGGCTCTACGTTCTTTCCGAGGCACGGAAGAAAATCTGTATGTAATGGGTGGTCACCACCACTGACCAACATAGGCAAGCGCGGCTTAACCTGGAAATTGATCCGAGCGGCTGTTATTATAGCCATGAGCTACACATTAATTGTAGTTAATATTTACAATGTTGAGAAAATTACATTTTGGCAACCGATGAAGCAATGGATTAAGAATTTCTATCGTTATTTTGGAATGCGATTGTAAATGTGTTAAAGTACGCAAATGTGGTGATGATATTATAAAGTCTCAGAGGACTCAATTGAAAATGAACAACCGTGCATTTTTATAGCCACCGTGTGATCTCTAACTAATAATTTTCTACGTTATGATACCAACAGTTGAATGATGCAAAACTGTACATTTTACTAAAATGACGCGCACTGTAGTGTTCCTCGTAAATTCAACGCTTTGGCCCAGACGCAAGCAGTTAATCGCTCACAATGTGTTTATCTATTATTAACACCTACAAATCTGTCGTTATTTCTACGGTTTTCTCTTCACAGTTTGTGTTTGAGCACTTTGTTTGTGCGAACAACTACTTACATAGTAATTACTTTTTAGAAGAACTGTTTTTGGTGCTTCACTTTACCTCTTCATAAAGGTTATCACAGATAAAAAATACAGTTTATTATTTTCACAGTTTATCACCATTTAGTTACTTTCATTCACGTTTTACTTAGCATTCACTGTGAAGTTTTTTTTGCACCTCTGAATTTGAAGTAAACAAAACTATAATTAAAAAGTTTGTGTTTAAACGACAACCAGAAATGCGCCTATTTTACTACCAATAAAGTCGATTTACCTGCCAGAACTAATAAATGCTCACGAAATTGTGTTTCATGAAGTATTGTAGATATTATTATAATGATGCTATTTTAGTTTATTTAACAGTTTACAAATTTTTAATTTACATAGTAAATAAATAAAAAAAACTATAAATCTACATGTTTCGATTGGATTCATTTTACTTACAGACAAAAAATGGCTTTTATCTATAGTTAACAATACCGTAATCTATGAACTCGTTGTGGTTCGTCATTCAAATGCAAACTTTTGTTTAAAATAGTGAGATAAAACAACATTTCCGTGATTTATGAGCTGTGTTTTGAAGTTAAGATGTTCGTAAAGTGCATAAGTCTGACGGATTGATTTATTATTGTGATGTGTTAGACTCGAACCCGAGTAAAAATAAATAGAGTATTTGAAGTGTAGAACTTGTCAAACTCTCATCGTCATTATTTCTCTGTTCATATCCGAATCTACTTGGGTTTCTCCTCCCCGTTTATTATGCGCACACACACATTTCTGACAAAAAAAACTATGATTCTGTTTAGTCCGTCACATAGATAAAAATATTGATACGTGTTTTTTGTTTTATCAAATTAATAAAAATTGACGGAAATAAAACGCATCAAAGATTATGGTGGGGGCCTGTGTCGTCACTACGTGGTAAAATCTGTACTGCAATCTGACGTCACACGAGTGTTCGAAGCACTAAATCGTCTTCATTTTTTGTTTACGTGAAAAAATAAAAATATGTGGACTAATTAGTTTTTTTATGTCAACTACCCTATGCTCTGTTCTCTGTTCCTCCCACATTTAATTCGTCTGCCTTCAAAGCAAGACCGAACAGGCATCTTCTGGGCACGCTCGTTCTATCGAGAATGGATGATTTAAACTTTACATTTGCGTTGAAGAATTTACTCGAAAAATTCATTTCAAGTAGTTTGTCTGATAATTAACACGATGATCATGTGATTTACGATGATTTGCAGCACTTTTTCTCTTGATATATTAGGTATGTGACTTTGAGTAACACTTTCTTGTATTATATTTTATGAGAGTTGTAAATTTTTCCGTCGTTAACGTTTATTTGTATCAACTGTGTGTGTTTTTATTACTTTATTATATTGCCACTTAATGCAGTTATAACAATCTTATTACCATAATAATGTATATTACTTATTATTGTAGCGAGTTCATTGGGTATCCGAAGAAAATGGTGTCAGCTTATTAAAATTAAAAGATATTGTGTTTTTATAAAGAGTAGCAAATCTATTTTTAGACAACTTCCAAAAGGAGGATTCTTTTGCAAAAAAGTGAAACAAACAAACAAATGCTTCGGAAGTCGGTGACCCTTGTCACCGACTTCCGAAGCATTTTTTCATTGAGCAATTTTTAGTTAGGTAGTTTTTTGAAGTCGGCCGTATATTTTATGTATTTTTAATTTTTCCGTAAACATCAAGTAACTTTTTAAGAGAGACGACTATTGATGATCTAGAAATAAAAAAAAATATCGCAATGACGGGAAGTATAACTCTCGGATTCGAAACAAATCCTTTTAAACCCGTTAATAATTTATTTCTTCCAACAATTACCTACAAAAGCTCTTTATTTCAGAAAAACTACCCGTATTCTATCCAAAACATAATATAATAACATTTTAATGTCAACATGTATTATTAAAAGCTCTCGTTGTATTCCCGCCCTAACATAGACAATACTTTAGTCGCGCCGCGGGTAGTACCTCATGTTGCGTTCAGTGGGGTTACCATGACGTCTTAAATCGGAGTGGGAAAGCGATAGAGCTATACAGTGTATCTAGCACCATCTCTTTTCCACAATGCAATAAGATTCAAACAATCTTTATATTTTTTTATTATTTTAATTAAATGTTTAAACGACTGACTCTACGAGCGCACTCTTCGCCTACCAACTAGCAAATTATTCGAGCACACCCACTGTTGGTCTGGTTTGCGCATTCGTCACAAACCCGACAGTTTGGTTGGTCTAGTGTGGTAAGGGCAAGGAAGATGACGAGATTCTGCCCCATCCTGCAGCAGACTCACCGGGCGTCGGCAGCGGGCGGATAACCCTAAACTCTCTTCCAGCCCCCCTAAACTTGTCCAGAGGCGATGGATTCGGATCAAACTAGACCCTGGACTGGCATAGTTTCCACGTGCGGTTGTCTAAGACGTAACGGGGGCAGTTTTAAACCTCACCCTCCTCCAGGAAGCGGACCGGCACTAGTCCAGTGCAGCTGAAGTTGCATTAGATCTCGCTGACCCCGACGTAAGAATTCGTGTTAAGAGTTTATGTTCGTATTCATGGCGGATTTCCACATAGTGAAAACGTAGACTAATAGTGTACGCGCAGTCCAACCCTACTGAACTATCGATAGAAAGTATGCCATCTGCAGGGACTCTCATAACCATCACCACTCTACTAAACCCGGCTGAAGATAATAATCTTGTAATGCTAAATCTCACATTGGTTTACAATAAAAATATTTTTGCACTACATTAGGAGAAAATTAGGGTAATCGTTGTTTCGTCTACATATTATAATGAATGGAGTATAATAATCCTAAAATAAAGTGATGTCACGAACTCATTATCCGCTTTCTTTGTTTACGCGTTATTTCGAGCATAGTTTCATACCTACTCTCGAAATAATGTAACAGCTTCCAACATTGTTTAGTTCAGACTGTTTATTCTTGTGGCTGACTGGTATCTGTTTTATAAATAAATTAGTAAACGTTAACAGCTTCGGACTGCGTTATTATTAAATCATTAAACCAGGTGTTCACGATAACGATCGAAAAAAACAAACCATGAATCTCGCATAGCAGCGGAAACCGTCAAAATTTTCACAAAGAGTAAACAGCTACTGCCCACACAATAAGATTTATAGTCACCGATAAAAATACCGCATTGGTTCTTTCGAGTCGCTAACTGCCCAAATCCGTGGATTGGAAGCTTGAAGCCATGTAAATAAATAAAGTAAAGCAAAGTAACAAAGAACAGCGGAGGCCACTTACGAACAGTAAGTCGTGGGTTCGAACCCAAGCAAGCGCATTACTTTGTGTAATTTATATCATCACCACTGCTCTCAAAACCGGTGAAGGAAAACATCGTGAGGAAACCGGCATGTCCTGGAACCAAAAATTCGAAGACTTGTGACATCTACCAATCCGCACTGGGCCCGCGTGGTAGATTATAGCCCATTCCCTCTCAAAGAGAGGAGGCCTGTGTCCCAGCAGTGGGAACATTAATAGCCTGATGATGATGTTGATGAAAGAAACAGTGAAATTCAAAACGGTGTATGTGTAATAGCTACCAACATAGCCCACTGCAATTGCGTAGTGAGGAACATAATTATCTTTCTTTACGAGTTGCCCGACTTCCACTGGTCGTTAAACGTTCTTGTGTGCATTGCATCCGCGACATATTAACTATCTTGGCATCTTCAGTTATGGCGTATGGGTATGATGGATCCACGCTAGTCCCTTACTCGTATTTCAATTGTACTAGTTTTGATGACCCACATCTCTCATTTACTGGGCGTTCATTACCATTTTCCGATTTATGATTTATGTTGTTAATACCGTTATTAACAGCTTATATTCCTTCGAAAGTTTCAAGGAAATCACATCTTTTAGCTAGAGAGAAATCACTTTTACATATGTATAATTTTTGAATTTCTTGTATAGTACGCGTCATCTTTGGACCTCCCTACAAATATCTTGGCATAAGTCTCGTTCATAAGTAATTCAACACATTGTTTACAGCCGCTATACCTAGAAGTATCTAAATGCATATAGCTTGAATAAAAAATATGGTTCGGTGCCAGTTTGATTTGGATTGCCCTTTCTATTATTGTTTACTAACATGAGTAACATGGGTACTATTATAATATTCGCTAATGCTAATAGAATAAGAATGAAAACAACAATAAAAGTAACAATTGAATGTTTATACCTATAGGATGGTAGATTTCCCGTCGGGACTGCGGGTTGTTCGCAAGAGATACCGCGGCCTCGACATGGAGGGCTAAGAAGGAACATGGGTGGTTTTTAGTCAGTAGAAGTCTGACACTCCCTTTCGCTCTGCCCAAGAGCGGGAGGGGTTATTTGATGATTTCTCACCCCACAAAAAAAAAAGGATGGTAGATTTATCCTGCCAGAGTTGCGTTTGTTCGAAAGAGATCTATCCCGAACCTGGAACGCAAAGGGTATTAGAAAAAACACGGATGGATTTTGTTTATGATGTGATTTGATGAATACCCATACAAAAAAAAAGATGGTAGATCGTGATGGAAAGTGTGTTAACGCTATTGTAATGCTTGTTGTTTATATGGTTGACCAATGTTTGTCGATTTTAACTCACATTGCATGGTTGTTAACGGGTTCAACAGTCTTCATGCACCAATCTGAGTTTAAAATGCGTTTAAAAGATATTTCTTAGAAAATTAGTATGACTAGTCGATATTAATCTTCTGCTAATTCAGTGAGTCATTAGATAATTGTTTATATTGCTCAGTCGATCGAAACGCTAAGCACGTAGATACATAAGTACGTACATACTGTTACTGATTTAAATAGCATGGCATCCATTTCCCTTCGCCTGTAAATGTCTGGCAATCCTCAAGTTCTACTAATCTGGATAGTAGAATTATGCGTTTTGTCTCACACTAGGAGACACAAAATTACGTGTGAGGGGTGTACTAAATACTTCTGCTCAATCGTTTGGGAGTTACAGGCGTGATGTGCTTTGGAAGGCACGTATAAGCCGGTGGTCCCGGCCACCAAATGGCGGTCGTCAAACCATGTCAGAGGCCCCTGAGGCGGAAAGAGAAACTCTGACACTAGGGTGTGTGGGGTCGTTAGACCTTACTGGCCACACGATAAGAAGAAGGCGTGATGTTATATAAACAAGTCTTAAAACGTATTAATTAAATACAACTGAAGACGGATCGATATTATGTGACCATCTCAAAATACATAAATCACAAGAGCCTTATAACCGTAATATTAAACTCGGTGATCTTATCTTTCGACATTAAAATTTATGACTTGTCTCGTAACCGAGAGAACTCAAACCGAAACATAAATAGCGATCGTTTGTTAAATTAAATTGTGTGTATCGATAAAATTGAATGCCAAATGTGACTGAAAAGTATATCGAATCTATATTGGTTTGATGATTTATTATTCAGTTAGCTAACTAACTAACCCGCACTATAAGCTTAAATTATGGCGCTGCACGAAATGTTTTCAAAGTCGCGACCCATACTTATAGTGCCAACTCAAGTCCATGTTTAAACTTTGGTCGACTGTCGTTGTTATGTCAACAGAAAAACATAGCCCACCAAATCAATCCGAGAATTTCTTGACCACAATTGGGGGATCTTTGATAAAGGTACTACCTCCGTATATGTATTTGGGGGGTATAAGGAACAGGGTGTAAAGTTCCTCATCCCCCGTAGAAAAGGGAGGATCCTCCGACCAGACGGGTGTTGTGTCTGGTGGGCTAACTGCCCGACATATTTAAGTCGTTGCCACATCTATATAGGCTAATCTCGCGGATAAAGTTGATAGCGCGATGTAGGAATTGCCAAATTAGTTCTCATGTATTGCGATAGATGTCGTTGTTGCCACATGTACATTACCTCCTACACCAGCCATCCTTGTCAAACCCATAGTTGCAGTCTGCTATAATCTTTTCTAACGCCCACTTTTCTTTATAAACCTCAATTACACTGACATATGACATCTCATAATGTCAGTGTAATTGAGGTTTAGAAAGAAAAGTGGGCGTTTATAAACAGACTGTAGCTGTCAATTTGTCTAATGGGGCGGAATGTAGGCGTGTCAGTCAAGTCCGACGCAAGTTCAGTCCACGACTAACGATACCAGTATGCAGTATAAACTTACTAATTACTGTTGTGCTAGTGCAGTGTCCGTTACAAATAAGACAACTGAACTTGAACCACTTATACTTGCATAGCTTCGGTGGCTTCACCTGCGTGGACTCATCATCTGCCTAGCTTTTTTCCCAACTATGTTGGAGTCGGCTTCCAGTCTAACCGGATGCAGCTGAATACCTGTATTTTACATGGAGCGACTTCACCTGCGTGGACTACATGGAACAAATGTCGTTTTTGTGTTTTTCTCTTTTATTAGAATTACTTTTCTGCTCTGTGAGCTTATTCTGGTGCAGGCCACTTTTTTTTTCACAGGAAATTCATTCCTCCCTTAATTCTACCTCTACTAAATGAGTTTGACCTTTTTTTTATTTGTTTAAAGTTAAAAAAAAAAAAAAAATTATTTTACTCATCAGGGAATATAGGCGTAATGTTATGTTATGAAATGTATAAGCGAGAGTAAAGGAAAATTATTTTATGCTGAAAATCGTATTTACATTATTTTAAGTAGGTACGACATTTTTTAAGTAGGTAGGCACTTTTCTTAAAGAAAACGTAGTGAGGAAACCAGCACGCCTTTCTCGATGGCATGTAAAGCCTATCCAGTCTGCCCAAGGATGGCATAAAAACTCAGACACCAAGTTAGCAAATTCTTCTTTCTTTATCATTATGATTAGTGCAATCACACGATAAAGAAAGAAAAATTTGCTTAACTATAAACGTTCCTCACTTACCCTACTTCCCCATATTTTTTTGTTGCTAATGATTGTGTTACTAATTTGTTTTTGTCTTTACAGAATGCACCAATTATTTAGCCCAGCCTTCGACGCGCACACGTGACTTGGCGTATGATGTAAATATAGCCAGTAAGTATATCATTTATTTTTAAATTAATTGCTAATGATTTGTTAAAATGAATAAGGATCAGAGTTCAAGATCATCACTAAAAGGTCATACATAATATGAAAGTTCAGGCGCGTAGTACTCGCAACTGGAGTGCGTGTGAATGAGATTTATAATCGTGGATGATAGAAAAGGAGTATGTAAGAATCGAAGCAGGATTTCTAGTTTTTGTCTATGATAAAAGGTATCACTTTTTTTTTTTTTTTTGGGGGGTGGGTAATCATCAAATAACCCCTCCCGCTCTAGGGCAGAGCGAAAGGGAGTGTCAGACTTCTACTGACAAAAAACCACCCATGTTCCTTCTTAGCCCTTCATGTCGAGGCCGCGGTATCCCTTGCGAACAACCCGCAGCCTCAAAGGTATCACTTTATGTCGCACAAATTGCTGTTGAGATGTCCTGTAGTAAAAGAGTATGGAGGAAGAGGTACTACGCGCACTTCTACGCCGACCCCAATTACATCCCATAATTGTGTTAAGGACACAAGAATCATGATGATGTATGTTAATTGAAAATTAATTGATAATGTACTTAAAATCCTAAAGGAAAGTTGTATTTGCGATTCAAAAGTCATTCGGATTTACGTAACATTTTACGTCTCACAGGCGTGCTAGAGGTCAGGTCTCGTTGCGACATTGCAAAAAAATGCACCCTTATAGATTTTTCACTGTAAAACCACCAGTTTCGAATCTAATATCAGGTAACAAAGGCAGGTTAAGTATTTTGTAACCAGATATAAATCGTACATTTTCAGCTGTTCCGCACTAATCATGGTGTTCATTTATTTAACACTTCAATTACAGAGTACAAAGGCGGACTTAGTGCCAATCATAATAAATGTAGCTACCACTCAACCTTTGAGTGATACAGAAAAAAACAATGGGAAAAACATTTACGCTGTGACAAAACTACCAGCTTAATCCAAATGTACTCGGAAACTATTATTTTAAAAGATAAACAATTGATTGCCGGCCTAATTTTGTGTGGAAGCTCATTTTACAAACAAATATAATATTTAAAACATAGATTGAAATCGCTGAATGAAATCAGTTTTACTGTACTTGTGTAGGTTCGGTCAAACCGGTCGCGGTACGGAGATTTTGTCCCCGGATTAGGCACCAGCATCTATGGTCTATTTTTATTTTTATGTGACTGAGGATAAGGGTTCTTTAATATTCTGGAACCTTTCATTTATTATTTAAAATGTATATAGATCAGGCAGATATACTCATTTACAAATGTCAGACAACAGATGAATATCTACCTACCTTTAAATGCATTTACATGAATATTTTTTGCTTTGTTTAGATTACGTAAGGACTATGATATCGTTCGGTATCATTAGCCTGTTCGTCATGGCGATGGGTTGTGGTTTCTCCGTGTACACTTTCCACAACCCGCGATATATGTTCAAGCGTCTTGCCGCGGGCATACACTTCATAAGCAGTAAGTATCTTATAATATTTATGATTAGTTGATGAAGGTTGGTATAAGTTTATTGTCTGATGGCGTGTCCATAAAATCCGGTAGAATATGATTTAGAATAAAAACTTGAATGCAACTTGTTAGTTTGCCCAGGGCTGTCCCTGTATTGTAGTTTTTTTTAAACCTTGCCTCACACTAGAAACTTTTCCTTTACATTTAAACTTACATACGCAAACAGACCGGACCCGGAACAGCTACATGTAAGTCATACAAATATTTATTCAGTGAGGGGATCGAATCCGCAACACGAAGCGCAGCAGCCGATCGCTCAGCTCACTGCACTAACCATGCTCTCAACATTACCGACGATATCCTATACTGTTTTGGTTACATATTTTTATTTTATTTTTGTGAAATTTCATAGCAAGTACTACATAATATTCATTGTTGCAGCCTCGTGTACATTCGTGGTAGTGCAAGTTATGATGTCTTCCGTGGATCATATGAAGAAAAACGTGAAATTTGTCTACCCTGACAAAGCCTATCATTAGTGAGTATTGAAATTTTCAGCCCCATATTGTTATCGACAACTAATTTTATAATTATATTTTCGTCCCTGCGGTTAATTTTCATTATATTATATAATTATCATTTCTTTCTTCCATTTATTTCTTCTTTTTCCAATTTATTAGGGGTTGGCGCAGCGTGTCTTTTTCTGCCATACTTCTTTAGTACCCTACATCCTAGCCATATATCATCCCTCACACAGTACATACGTTTAATTTCATAATAATTGTTTAATAGTGACTTTGTATACGAATAGGCTAATGAACAACACTCGTGTGTTTATGGAAATACTGTATTGGCTCCTGTTTACAATTAACTGTTTTTGACGTAGTTCTAACTACTTTGATAGACGTTTGTGTACGATCAGACCGATGCACGTTAAGTGCGCCTAACGCCGTACATTGTTTATACGTACATTATCATTTCACGTTGAAAGCATTCCATTGTTGAATTTTGTACACACGTTTTATCCATTGGTCCTATTTCTTACTTTTATAAAACAACTAGCTGACTCGCGTAACTTCGTCTGCATCACAATATGTAGCTTCTAACCTTCCTCGATAAGTAGACTGACCAACACAAAAAGATTTTGTTCAATTTCAACCCTGAGATTAGCGCGATTAATCAAAAAAACAAACAGACTTTTCAGCTTTATAATATTACACACACACATGCATAAACTCACGTCTTTTTCCCATGGGGGTAGGCAGAAACCACAGAACGCCACTTGATACGATCTTTACATACTCCTTTAGTCTCGTCCACATTCATACATCTGGTCATACACGCACGCCGATTACGAGTACTACGCACCTGTCCTTTCTGAAGAACGGCACCAATAAGATCAGTGTGTGTCATTCTAGGGCGCCCCCTCCCGGCGTTGCCACTCACATCTGCCTTGTAAATACCTTTTGTAAATCGACTTTCATTCATCCTCTCCACATGCATGACCGGACCACCTTAGCATCCTTAGTATAGATAAAATCGGTTTACAACTCTCTAATTTCTTCTTTTTCCACAGTTATAACATCAGTTTCTTCTTGGCTTGGTTCGTGGTCCTCGTCAATCTCTTCGCTGCTGCCTCTTTTCTCTGGTACTCCCGTAAGAGGAAAGGCGACAAAGCAGCAACTGACGAGCTGGCCATGGCTGATGAGCCCACCATCATAGGCCGATGACGCTTCCAGCAGACCTTTGTCACGCGATATCTTCAGTCCTGGAAAAGCTTCCTCAAATCTTTACTGAACAGTGCTCAAATGACCAATAACTGTAACTATGTTCAAGTCTTCCATGTAATTTATTCTACGAAAATAAGACTAAGTGATGCGGCCCGGACATTTTGCCATTTGAAATTGTTCGATCCGTCGGAATGGACTTTTGTTCATAGTAAAATTGGTGATTTAATTAAATGTGCTAGCTGATTCTAATCTCCATTTAATCTAGTTAGCATAATTAAGCCGTTCTTTGGACTAAATTATTTACGAACTTATTTCGAAAATAAGGAACTTTAGACAAACTGTCGACAACGCGCAACGGTAGGAATTACGCACTCATCGGCTTCTATAGTCGAAAACTCGAATAGGTTTGTTGTTACACCTGATTGGTTCAAAGAACGACGGAAGCCGCCGAAGGATCCCGAACTGCAATGAATCGTAGGATTCATTGCAGTTCGGGATCATTGTAATCGTAGGAACGTTTGGCTCGACACAGTTGTTTGAGTCGCATCACTAGCATAATTACTTACCGTCAGTTTCTGCTGAGACGATTTTGACTGATTCTGTTACCTTGACTTTAATTACACCCTAAATGTGAATCGTGACGTTTATATGTACGCCTTGTTAATCTTGTAAGCGACGGAAGAAATAATCTTTATTGCGACATTTTTTATTACCGCCTTGCAATATTTAAATGTGAAAAATACGTATTTAAACTTTATGTATTCGCCTTGGACTTATACAAAGTTATCGTCAAGCATCGTTTTATAAAATCAGCGGGTTTTTCAATTATAATATGCGTATTTTTTGTTACTTTGTAAATACGTTTTACTTTTACTATGCTGCCATGAAACTACGTGTAACTTGATTCTAGTCATACTTACTTGTATATTATACTTAATGCATATAATTATGTTTGTATAGATGTCTTCCGTAATTAGTTTGAATATTTAACGATATAACTCATGTTCTTATAAGCTGTGCAAATGCAAAGGGGACTTATATTTATAGTAATGGAATTCCTCATCCATATGAGAACAAATCGAGTTGGGACCAACGGGACATATTTATAATTACTATTGTCTAAACATCGGAGACTTATTTATAGAACTTTGAGAGCGAAGAGCGCAGGAAACGTTGTCTTAAGAATAAAGTAGGTAAGTTTGAGTTAAAACTGTTACGGAATGCGTCCTGGAGAGTGGTATTGTTTATTCCATTATATTTGCATTATCGTGTGTATTGATGTTATGTACGTTCTTCTTATATATAATTCTTTTTTACTGAATAAACTATTAAAATTTTATCTGTTTTTTTTTCTAAGATTAACCCTCTGTTATCATAATAACTTAATTAACATAAAATAAGTAAAGAAATAGTACATTTCGAATAAGTCGGGAAAGTTTAGTATTGGATTCGAGACATAATTCATAACCGAGCCGCGAACTGCGGCGTTCTATAAAAGAACGATGTTTTTCAAAACACTTTCATGAAATAACATAATAAAACGAAAAGTGTTTTTGTCGTGACAAATTAATTAGGAAACTATGATGATGATCGATATTTATCGATGGTGAATAAACATCGATGTCTTGACATCGATATGTTGACTTCGACTTGTGTTCGTCCCTATTATGTTGACGAACAACTACCGAAATTATATTATAGAGGACGGACGGTTGACGTGTGTCGTGCATTCCACCGTCCGGGTGAGTCCATCAGACATATTAATTCTAATTGTTGTCGTCTGTCTACCGGTGAGTACTTGCACAGCCCAACTAAGTGGCCAGACATAATTATTATATAAATATAAACTTAAACATGTGAAATTTTAGGTATCGTACGACAAGTATGTGCCCGACCCAGTCCACGAAAAATACCATGTCACGCTGTACTGGGATGGGTCTATCGTCACTAACTGGACTATTATCGCCAATAAGCCCGATATATTTGTCATAAACCGATCAGCGTTTTGCGTAATGAGACTCGATGTTACCATCTCGCATAACGGGAACCTCATGAAAGCTGAGAAAGAGACACACATGTAAAATCCCGATTTCGCACACGAGGTTGTCGACATGTAGAATATATTTATGAACACGAATACGAACTACCATTTTGTCGATTACCAAAACGACCCGCATTAGAAGGAGGTTGCTGACTGTGGAGCCCTAACCTGGAACCCTGCTCCCGACACCGGAAGACCACCCTTTTTAGTTTTTTTAAGGAATATTTATAAAAAAAAAATAACTAATGTGCAGAAAAGATGAGTTAACGGAGCAAAATAATAAAAAAGTAAATACAAGAAAAAAAAGACGAACTGATTTGGTTTACGAAGCCAAAAGGCCGGATTCTCCGTGCAAATTAAAATTGTCAAATTATTATGTGGATTTCCTATGTTTATTTATTTATATGACAGGCCATCTGAAATAACTCTAAGCTTTAATTGAAATGTGTTTATGAAGAGGTGATAAAATTTTATGAATAAATTAAAAAATAAATCGCACGGTTTGGTGACAGTAAAGTAATGTTCTAGATTGATGGACTGCGGTCCAAGTCTTTAACATTTTACAACAAAAAATGTCGTATAAACTTTTCGACGGTAGTTATTTCGGGATGAGCATTGTCGAAAGTCTGGCATCGGCCCAGAATTGAGCTGTGACACTGCCAACGTCAACAAAGGTCAGTAGCCTAAAAAAACGGTAAGGGAAAAAGCCAGTAGTTTCGTTGAACTACTGCTGGGTTCCGAAGGCAAAAAAAATCTAATATAAGCCTCTGGTTGACCCGCTGTAAACAATAATTTAAAGATGTCACCGGTAAATTAATTCCATCATGGTCGTAAAATTATTGTAACCCACCGATTACCCACAAGAAAAATTTACTGAAACAAAAAATGGCTTTATAATTCTTTACCCAAGTAAATTGTTGAGAACAAATAGAAAAATAACAATTTTGTGGTTTTTCCAACGGGAATCTCTTTTAAAACCTGTCAAAAATAGCTGTAAAAAAGGAAAAAATCGCACATTTTGCAATGTTTATGTTGAAGTAGGAAAAGATTGTTAATTAACTTATGCACAATTACTAGAAAATCCCGATAGAAATTGTGTAACTGCGAATTATTGTTCATTCGTCTATCCAGTAGATCTATGCCTGATTTTTTTCTATTGTTAACTTTCGTATTTAATAAGTGTAAATAAGTAGTATATTTTATTCATGAAAGGTCGAAAGTAGGCGAAACTTTCGCAAGCCAGAGTACGTTTTCGGTTGTACTTTCAACCTTCTAGGAAAGTAATAAATATGGTTTCATAGTTGCAAAAAAGGGGGTAATTTCCTAATAACGTTTTTTTTATTGGGAAATTACCTCCTCTATTGGAATCTTTTTAAAAATGTGAATGGGTTTTTGAGATATTTGCAAAAAACCAAACCCAAAAAAAAAATGTTTCAGTTAATTGTTTACAACTTTTGCAATTTTTTGGGAAAAAAATGTCCCAAAAAGCACTTGTTGACTAGACTAAATAAAATTAATTTAATTTCTGAAGAATGGAAAGTATGTAAAGTGTCATTTGTTTATAAATATTCAAAGTCATAGGTATTCAATATTTTTTCTTTAATTTTAATTTAATTTTAACATGTACTAGTTTTGGACACCCGTTAGGGTAGGATACGGTTTTGAGCTCTATTGTTGTAAGTTCCATCTTTTTGTGTACCCATATTCAAGCAAATCAATGATTTAATTTGATAGATGCATTGCCTACTTTCTGCCCTTTGGAGAACTCTGGAGTGGATATTACTATTTCTTAACGACCGTTTTCTTGCCGTACGTTCGAAAAACGTCTCTTTTGTTCCGTAAATATGTAACACGTGTATAATGGATACACCTATATTTTTAGTATCAAGATAGGAGGGTGGCTCGCGTTGCTAACTGCCTCTCTTTCTGGCATACCGCTCAAGCATGAAAGATTTTTTTGTCGCCATGTGTATCCATTCTTAAATTCCTAACTCGATACCTACGCTGAGTCACAGAGCAGCTAAACAAATGAACGTAGGCTAGGAAAGAATCAAATAATATATGCTGACTAAAGTCCCTTCGTTTTATTTCTAATTTTGTATAACCATCAAAAACTTTTTACGAAAAACTAACTAACTTCCGAACGAAAAACACTCAGCGTGTAGAATAACATCACTATCGGAAGTCGGTGACTTTCTTTATTTCATTGACTTTGGCCACGGATTTCCAAAAGTGAACGAAACGGGCTTTCCGAGGCACGGAAGAAACTCGATAATAAAAGAAAGAATATTTATTTTTCGCAGACATGACGTGAACACAATGCAAACAGACTAAATTCTAAATTTACAACGCATAGTAAAAAAAAAGTTTGCACGTCGCGCGTCGTGAGTGCGACAAGCAAGTTACCACGCAGCAAGATGCTGTGTAGTGCGATATGTATTTTTTTTTTAATGGGACAACCCGCCACAGTATTACCAAGCTACTGTAACTCTTGTTAGCCAGAATCAACAGTGGCAACAACAAGAAAAGCGCCGGGACAATGAAGCTCGACGAAGTCCCAGAGAAACGATTTATCTGTCTTAGATCCCGCAACGAAATCAATCAGAAAATAATATCGGAGGAGTAGGAAAAACATAATTTCCACTGCCCTCCAAATCAGCAGGAGACAGAACAGAACAAGGCCAATAGGCACACAGGGACGTATACAACTGGGATAAGGCCAGTTGCCTAGCACCACGGGTATTATTGTCATTAATATTACTGGGTCCTAAGTTGTGAGCTGTTATATTTGATTCCAATAGGTATGACAAAAATGCTTGAACGCACGGAAATTTGTTCTAGTTTCTACCAGGTTCGTATAGTAAATAACTCCGGATGTAACCTGTACACTATTTAACATAATATTGCGTTCATTCTGCCGACTCAACTCCCATAAAATGTGATGTGCAGATTGTTCAAATTCGCAGTCAGATGCGATATGTAATGAGAGTCTTTGGTCAGCTGGACCCGCTCGCTACTGAACATTTTGAGTGGGTCCAGTTGACCAAAGGCTTGACTAAAGAATGGTCACTCATCCAGGGACTGAACTTTGCAAGCGCAGCTTAACCTTGAAGGTCGATCTGTGCAACTGTTATTATTTCTCCATAATGATAAATAACATTTTAACAACATACTGCATATAAAAATTATACACAGATGGGTGTTCTGACAAATTATGGCAAGCATCGGATGACCATTTTTTTTATTTGACGGGTGAAAAATCATTGGGCAGAGCGAAAGGGAGTGTCAGACTTCTACTGACTTAAAACAACCCCCACCCATGTTCCTTCTTAGCCCTTCACGTCGAGGCCGCGGTATCTCTTGCGAACAACCCACAGCCCCGACGGGAGCATCGGATGACCTTTAAAGCGAGAATAATCAGTTTTTCACATCAAGCACTTCAACACGTAGAGTTCAGTTTTATTATATTCTAGTACTACTTAGTGATACTTTAAATTCTTAAGACAAAGCTTGGCATATTGGCCCACCGACATTTTGTTTTTTTTTTTAATCACGGTTCACTATGAAATTGATAGAGAACACCTAGACGAACAAACAATGTCACGTTACATGGTACCCCCAAGTGTCACGATATCGAAATATTTGAAGATAAAGATCGACATTATGAGTACAATGACCACATTAAAAATAGACCTTTTACGTGGCCATAGGCTATGATTATTATTATTACTGTTTATTGAAAGAGAGTAGGTACATTACATACTACTAGGAGCACGAGAAAACTATTTTTTGACATAACAAAGCGTTTTATTGCGATGCGTAGCGATTTTCTAGTGCGCATAATAATAAAATCAACCTGGGAACGATTATTTGGATATAATTTAACGCCTATACACGTGATAAGTACTATTTTTAATGATTGTCTTTGTACTCAGTTGTCGATTTTTACCTCTAAATATCTCGATAACCTGACACTTTGGGGTACCGTATGACTGGATATTTTTTAATCGACTTTCCAAAAAGGAGGAGGTTGTCAATTCGACTGGAATGTTTATTTTCCTGTGTATGTACACCGATTACGCCGAGATTTATGATCCGATTTACGTGATTCTTTTTTAGTTTGATGCGGAATAGTTGCCATTTGGTCCCATATAAAATTAACATAGTTTGGCCCAGTACTTTTCATTTTATAAACATTTTTTTTAATTTATGAACATTTTTCGTTTATGTGTGTTTGCAAATAACTACGTCGTTTATGAACCAATTTTGATGATTCTTTTTTTATTGGAAAGGAGATATTTCAAGGGTGATACCATATATGGAAACCATGACCTGATGATGGGATTCCAGAGAAATCCTCAAATTTCATAGGCACGTATTACGTGTTTCGTGCTTTTTCTGACGCTATTCAAGTATTCGCATCTAGCAGTCGTCAACGGTTAGGAGTTGAAAGCAAAAATAAGGCAATCTTGAAGGTTAAGGGTTAGGTTTCTTGGTAGAATGTTAAATGCATAGTAAATATTTGTATAGGATATTACAACTAAAAATGGAAAAATAAAAAACTTTTTTGCAAAAACAACAACCGACTTCAAAAATACCAAAAAGTGAAAAATAAACTTCAGAAGAAAAATCTGCTTCTGAAGTCGGTGGCAAAAAAATTAAATAAACAAACAAATGTCACCGACTTCAGAAGCTGATTATTCTTCTGAAGTTTATTTTTCACTTTTTGGTATTTTTGAAGTCGGTTGTTTTTTGTTCGTCTATAATGTCTTCTATCAATACATACCACTTTCATCGTGGGCCACGATTACGAAAAAAAATGAAAATGGCGGGCAGGTTGATAGGCCACATCGGTTCTATCCCCTTTGAAATTGAACATTATTAACAAAGAGTTATTCTCTAAGAAAGTCAATTTCAAGTTCTAAATAAAACCTAATTTTTTATTGCATCTGTTAACTGACAGCAAACCTTTGAAAGCCGTTCGATACTCGTTTATTAGTTACCATGGCAACAATTCAACAGTATTCGCATGGGAAGATAATGGAGTGAAATAATTTCGGGTTGTAACCTTAAGCAGATCAATAAAAGTCGAGTAATCCAAACGAATCACGCGATATGCTTGGAACTGAGGTATGCTGCTTCGTTTTTGTCTCTTTCAATTTAATTAACGTGATAGAACTTGCATGCAATCGAGTAATTGTTGGTTACGTCATGGCTGCTTTCATAGAACTTTGCACGAACCCTGTCCCCTGTGCCTTCATTATTAGCATTTATAATGTCCGTGAGTTTAGGCCGACAAACTGTTGTGACGTTCTTTACATAATTTATTTTACGAGGTCGACGATTCAAAAATGTTTTACTGTTAGGTACGCAGGAATATTTTGGGCGAGTTTTTTTGTCATGTAATTCATTCTGTTTGTTTTCGCTTCAGTATTTTTATGATACATTTCTAGAAAATAGTTGTTGTTGTTTTTAAAATGTATTTACATTTTATAAGTTGCTTGTTTTGGTGTTTTGTAAACACTGATAAATAGTTTTTTCTTCACAAACTTCCCTGGGCAGCAATAGTTTGGAGTCACAGTGGGTTTTAACGCATTTTATTATCTACGTATGCTGTATATACTGTACTAGCTACACATAAAGGGGGTAAGTCGAGTAAGATATGTACAAGGATGCGTTGCGACTGTTGCGAGTAATGGGTTTGTTAAGACCCAAAATAATCACTTCATTTACCTATCCTCGCACAGCGCAGCTACGCTAGTGGAAACGGCTCCACGGAGCGAGGTTTAAGTACATACAAAACAAGGGAAAAATGTATTGCGAGGAATATGTTGCGAAGAATTTGTCACGAGGGTTGTGTATGAGGGTTGGACTCGTTTGTGAGATACAATGCTCTCACAAACGAGTTCCTCAGCTCTCCGCTCCTACCACACCTCACCCCGTTCGCATCTGAAATGAGCACAGATCCTCACAATCCCCCCCCAGTCCCCCTCAGTCTCCTCCTTATGATCCTCATAATGCACAGTATGACTACGAACCCTCGCTTCAGCTCATCTCGCCTCGCACATCTGTGGTAGAAACGCAGCCAAAAGGGGGCGTTCCGAAAGGGTCAACTAAGCATTTCGTACATGAAAATGAATGACAATGTTTATATTTTAAATACCTTTAAAGCTAAACATATTTAATGCTTTGACCTGAACCTATAATTTTACGTTTAGGATAAATTGAAGGAGCATTCAAAGGGAAAAACGAAAGTAAGGGCCGAAGCAGACGCCGAAGAGGGTTGCGTAAGCTCAGTTTCCAGTGCATCCACCGGTAACTCAATAAACTATTTTGTTACTTTTGTACTACGCAGTAGATGTCAGTAGTTGATCTCATGAATGATCTACCACCCTGAATCCTGAATCTCTTAGTTATTTGTAAGAGCAATGGTGTCCTATTGTTAACAGGCACTACTTACAAGCTGCAGGCTGTCGAGTCGAACACAGGCATTAATTTGTGTAATTTATTTCATCACTATTTGACGTCGACACGACATCCTGAAAAAATCAGCATGCATTAAAAAACATTTCTTATCTACCAACCAGCACTGGGCCTTCTGGCGGTCTCTGTTCCAGTGGTGTCTATATTAATGGATAAAATATGCTACATTTACGAGTAGTACAATTACTATTACAGAAACTAACCAAGAACCAGATGACGAAGAAAGAGAAAGTGGGCAAATTGGAGTTAATATAGCCACGCCGATTACTATTCATATAGACCGGGACGAGTACTTGCAAGCTCACAGAGACCTCACGAATGAACGCAACCACCAACAAGTGCTAAACAACATACTGCATAGACGACTTGCTGAATACTACAAGTAGGTACTTATAATTTTAGGGGTATGAAGAACCCGTCGGGGCTGCGGATTGTTTGAAAGAGATACCACGGCTTCGACACAAAGGGCTGAGAAGGAACTAGGAATTTAGTCAGTAGAAATAAGATAATCCTCCGAACAGACGACTGTTAAACCGATACTGCCCTATTGTGTGTTGTTGACGGGGTTCTTACATCTTGTCGCAGTTAACTTTCACTGTATGATTTAGGATTTTAATGTGGTGTGACTATAGTACTTTTTGTAGTGC
Organism: Diarsia brunnea; assembly: GCA_949774965.1. NCBI lineage: Eukaryota > Metazoa > Arthropoda > Insecta > Lepidoptera > Noctuidae > Diarsia > Diarsia brunnea. The sequence continues at coordinate 8,258,129 of OX459008.1, read as the reverse complement.
CTTGCAGTTTTTCCATTAGAAATTTCTTAGTAGAAGCCTGACGTTTGTAAGTTGCCGGTATGATGCGTGCTTCGCAAAGCACGTATAGTTCTACGCGTAATCTCTCTCCGGTATTGTCGGATTGTATTAACGGCAAAAAAACAGAATAACTTCCACACGTAAACAAATATCAATCGGAGTAGTGTTAAAACATTTTGAAATGATGCCTTAATTAATATACACTAGCAAAGATAATATTTGCAGCAATAAACAAGAACAAGACAAAACATGACGTGCAAGAATAAAACATTTCAGCCGTAAAATAAAACTGTCTGAATATTTAGTTTCCTAGTCATCGTCGCGAGTTTGGCGCAAACATTTGAGTCGCTCATGTGTATTGAAAGAAAATACTAGCCCACTGAACTGTATGAGAAAAACAAGAAGTTGTATAATACTTTGGCATGCAGAACGTACGTGTTGTCATGTCTTTGGCAGAACGCTGATATTTTGTAATTTATTTCATCAGTGAACAAATTGTTGAAAATTAAAATATTTATTGCGTGATAAAGGTAGGATAAAGGTGTTACTTTGAGCTTGAGCTGGCCTTGAGTACGGAGTTCTAACAGATTATCAGGCCAGTTTATATGAATTTATCTTCCATTGTCATTTTTTGTTAGGAAGCCAGAGTTAAACTATTTGACTCACAGAATGGCATGATTTTGACTACCCACGCATGTTGTCTAATTAAACATGTTGCCTGAGTAAATAGCTAGTAAGCCATTTACTATTTAAATGAAACAACAAATTAATGTAAGTGGTATTCATCTTGCCGTCGTGTTAGTGAAGAGGGTATTTTAAGAGTGCGAAACATTTGTTCGGCTCGTCTCATATCATTCGGTAGTAATTCCGTTGAATAACAAACCGATTCGAAGTTATTATTATACCCTCTGGGGTATAATTTGGTTTGTGGGCACCAGCAAACTCCTTATGAAGCTTAGCACAACTCGAGCTATGGCGACAGGTTTTTCTCAAAATGCTCAAGCCACTCGGCTATGCCGAATAATGGGGACCGGAGCAAGTATGTAGCAGCCCTAGTCTTGATAAACTTAGATGAAGTCTTCTAGCTTTATGGCATGGCTTGGCTTGCTTTAAATTTTTTTAAATTAGAATATGTACATAATTTTATTAAAATCCGTTTAGCTGTTTCAGCATGATGGAGGCACATACACTTATATAGAATTTTCCCCAGTCATTAGTACTGTGATGTGAATAAATTCATTTAAAAAAACACTTACTTTTCCAGAAAACGTAAATGTGAACATGTTTTGAAACCCTTAGAGGGCGCTGCAGATATGGAAGAAAAATATCAACAGAAATTGTTTGCATACGAAGAATTGAAGAAAAAGGCAGAGAGTGAAATCGCTGATGTAAGCATTATAATGTTTATAATGAGAAGACGATAGACAAGTTTGGGTTGTACGCAGTTGACTCATTTTAACCATATAATAATAATAACATGGTATAAGGGCAGGAAGATGATGATGATGAGTATAAAGCGAATTAAACAATGTTGTAATGTAAGACAAATAATATTTAGACATGTTAAAAACTGTTCAAATACTGAACAGTGTTTTAACTGATTAATTAATCATACAGATAAACTAGCATGTGTTGGTGAGTCTGATTGCCCGAAACTAATTAGCTCAACTTGTGAGCCTTTGTTCCTTCCATGCCCAAATACCTAAGAACGCGTGGACACAAATTGTTAGTTTCACATTTCAACTCTCCTTTGGTTCGCGCCCTGGCAATGCTTGAATGCTCTACTGACATCGACAGCGGTGTGATTTATTTGATTCGAAATGGGACTATAAACATAATATGTCGTGGATGTTTGACTTTTTCGTATGCAAGATCACTATTTCCTTTTATTTTAACCGATTTGTATCAAATATTCTATGATATTATATATATTATTATTATTATTATATGATATGTTTCTTTTAACTGTGCAACTGCGCGATTTCCGTCTATGAAATTGCGTTGTACGAGTACATGCTATTTCGAATAAAAAATAAATAAAAAAAAAACAAACATTCTAAAAACATGATGAACGTAACTTTATTCTTAAAAAAAAAATTCCAAACAGATCAAAAAGAAAGTTTCTGAGGTTGAAGAGAACTACGCTGGTCGATTGGATCATGCTAACACGAAATTTGATGGATTGCAACATCTTGAGCGTACCACGGGTTCAGGACTAATTTACTCCAGAAAAGGAAAACCTATCGCGGATAAGGTAACACGAAGGAACTTATTTATTTATTCTTATTTTCTTAAAAAAACGTTGCCCCACACTAGGAATTTCTCCTGTATCGTGGGTGCATTCACAAACATTTAAACTCACATACACAAATACCCAGACCCGGAACAACTATCTGTAGATCATACAAATATTTAAACAAACAATAACAATATTTGAACTGATATACAAATTCGAACATAGGACTGTAGCAGGATTTAAAGAAGAGTAAGTAGGTAGTGCTTATTATGTGAGTAGGTAGGCAGTTACCTACTCACATAATAAGCAAGCTGGAATAGTCTGCCAGCCGTAGAACCGATGATTGGGGTACACGTGTTCTTGAGTGGAAACCAGGAATTAGCAAGGTAGAGTGACGATCTCCGCAGGGTGGTCTGATAACCACTGGACAGTGATAGTTACCAAAAATCGAGCTGAGTAGCGTGAAATTGGAAAGGCATTAAACTTTCTAATTGGACATAGCTCCAACAATGAATTGCCGAAGACTGGTGATGATTCAGTTTTTCAGATTCGAACATGGTTCCTTTCACCGTGTTACTCCACTATTAATAATTTTGTACATCCACTCAATCACTCTCATAAGTCTAGTCATGACAGCTATGCGAAATCCCATTATGTTATTTTCCACTAAATATCTGTAGTCTGGTTATTGGCTGCTGTAGATACCCTTGACTTTTAATTAATTGACAAAACGTGTATAATTATGTATTTTTACTAGCTCGTATTGTTTTGTCGCCCTATCCTCGATCCACCTATATATAATTATTTATGCCATTTGTCGGGCTAAGTGCGAAATTTAAAATAGTATTTTCCTATTTTCAGACTGTGGAGCGATTTCTGCTTCTTCAAAGACGCAAGAGCGAGCAATCCTCTGCACTTTGTCTGCGGTACATTCGCGCGAGAAATGCCGTCGCTGAACTTGAGGCCATAGTTAAGAAACTGGAAACACTGGGGCCAGGACTATACGTATGGCAATACGAACAACTTAATATTGATAATCAGAACTACAATACTAAAATTGAAGGTAATTTAAACTTTTGTTGTTTTGTTAATTATTCATAGATTTTGATGTCATTAATTTTGACCGAATGGTGAGGTCAAAGAAGTCAGGGCAGCCCTATAGCACGTTTAGTTGACTATATCTTCAAAGTTGTGAGAGACACGTGAAGACGTGCAAAACCGGAGCGTATGCCAAAAGAAAATAGATGCCCACACCCATACACTCGAATAATGTTGAGCTGAATGACGATGCCATTAAAATGAGTAGACTGAGCAGATTTGAAAAAAAAAAGTTTTTTTTTACAAAGAAAATTAAAACGACAAAACCCATTACTGTTGCCAAATAATAATGTTCTAAAGATCCTCTCATGATTCTGACACCGTTTTTAATTGCGCTTATTAATGTAAATTACATTTCTGACAGAACGTGAAGACGAGCTTATAAAAAACCGCGCAAAATGCACGGAGCATAACCAAATCTTAGCCCACATTAGAGAGAAGATGCATCACACTGATGAAGTCATTGACTTCGCCGAATGTGATCTTGGGGACGCCGAAATTGAATTTTACAGGGCCCGGGAAGACCTGGGACAAGTTAAGGTAATTATTTTACTTCTCAAGTAGGGATTAGGCATTAAAGCGTTTGCTGTAGCAATCCAAGATTTGATGTTGCACGATAACAAGTGATTTTTACAAATTGTATCGCTATAATTGTTGCGCCCTATAATACTTGGATCTCTACACTCACTGATGCGATGCTCGAATTTTTACTCTTATATTGCAACTGCTCCCAATAAAAGAACGCCTTCAATTTTTTGGCAAGTCTAAAATCAGCATTGTCTGATCAGATATAGATGCATCAGACAATGCTGATTTTAGACTTGCATCAGTTTTTTTGTTGTTGGTCATTCGTCTTTTCTCACGCGTAGTAAAACGTCTAAACACAAAATGTGTACGAATATTAATTGAATAGACCGATACAATGATGTTGAATTTCAGAATTGCATATTTTATTTGTGGTCTTTCTCTTCTATGATCAAACCTGTTGAATATATCAACTTAGCTGAAAGTCGTTCCCAGTTTTATATCACTCTTTTGTTTTTTTGTTGAACAGACACATCGAAATAAACTACGTTGTTCCGTGGAGGACGAAAGACTGAAAGCCGGTCTTCTAACAAGAAAAGATTTACTACGTGACTTCCAAGCTTCCTTGGACGAGGTAAGTGATATTTATTGGAAATTACTGCACCAGACTACGAGTTAAAAATAACAGATATTTCGTCTACCTTTAAAGTTTATTTTGTTGCGAATGTTTGAGAGAAAACAGAGACCGCAAACAGAAGCTCCTGTCGGGTTTATGTTTGCGGAATAGAGGAAGATTTTAAAGAATATTGGTACACACCTGTTTGATGAATAAAAATCGAAAGAACAAATTTTATTTGTGCACACACAAGACGATACTACCAAATCGATTTGCCGTGTTGAAATATTGAATAAAAAAAAATATATATTAAGAATATCTGAGTATACCTATTTTAGACTTTGATGCAGTCATCGCAAAATGTATTTTTCGCTGCTTCCTCTCCGATTTTGGTCAAGGCGTCACAGGAAATATTAAGGTGACAGTACATTCTCGACCGAGAAATCTCTCTATGTTTTTTTCCGGAACGTCGCGCAATCTCGTCTCGTCTCGCGTCTTGCGAGGAACACCAAGGTTAGACGAGCGCTAATATATTAGGTACCTACTAGCTGATGCCCGTGGTTTTGCCCGCCTGGATGTCGGTTATCGCGGCCAAAAGTAATCTTTTAACCCCTTTTTTTTTTGAGGGGTGGGAAATCATCAAATAACCCCTCCCGCTCTTGGGCAGAGCGAAAGGGAGTGTCAGACTTCTACTTACTAAAAACCACCCATGTTTCTTCTTAGCCCTTCATGTCGAGGCCGCGGTATCTGCGAACAACCCGCAGCCCCGACGGGCATCTTTTAACCCCTTACAACCCTTTTTTCGCATTAAAAGCCTATGTGCTTTCTCAGGCTCTAGAGCCTAGACTGTCTGTGTACCAATTTTCATTTAAATCGGATCAGTAGTTTTGATGTGAAGGCGCGACAGACAGACAGAGTTGCTTTCCCATTTATAATATTAGTAAGGATTGTATACTCATGCACTTGTCCTGCCTTGTGAATTTCTCAGCGAAAGTGTACAGCCACCAATTAAGTGAGAAAATGTATGCGCAAAAACTGATGCACACTCTGTTCCCTCATGTTTTTCTCAATATTGTTTATCTGGAAAATATGTATAAAGCTCGTATCTGATCAGGTGGTGATCTTAGAGCAGAAGAAGAAGAGCCTTGAATCGCAAGTCCTGAAAGCTTCGCAACAGCTGAGGAAAGCTCGCAAGAATGAACAGATTCAGAGTCACTTACCTCAACATGATGATACATTCTGAAATGGTGATAATCAAAGCACAGGGAACATGTTTTATGCGAAGGTTGGATGATATTATACATGTTTTTCTGCTACCTAATATACCTCATTTAATGTTATATTTTAATTTTGCTTATTAAATATTACACTTTTGGTGTAGGTAAATAAAGGTGATATTAGACAATCAACAATGTATTATTGTTGAATTGCTCTGAAGGATTTTTGGTTGCACGTAGTACCGCGTTCACTGATGGTTACACACTTTTCACCCTTATGCCCTGAGAAATAAGGTTTACAGATGGTCAACCATCAATATGAGGGTGATAGTACACCCATACCGCATAACGGGGTACAGAAATTCGAATGCGCTGCATCAGCGTGAGGCGCAGTGGATGCATCTCTCGTGGTTTACGATTTTACGAGCTTACAAGCACGTCAACTCTCGTACGAGTCACTCATGAGACCCGTACTCCAAAAAGTGGAGACGAGACGAGAGGATTGGAGATAATATGTTGAAAACCACCAATAGAATTTCGTTATTTACACTTGTAGTCTCCGCTTAGCTATAATGGAAATTGTTGAGCAGAAAGGAGAGAAATCTCGTATTTGTTAAGGCCAGTCTCCGAGCTCAGTGATCAAGCAGGCAGCAGTGCACGGCGGAGACGAGAAGAGACATGAGAAAGACGTCAGCAAGTAAGTGGCGTGTGCTGGTAGTTTAATGTAGCCTGCACAAACAAACATCTCTGCTCCAGCTTAATCAGTACGCTAAACAGTTTTTGGTAGATAAAGCTCTTAAGCATCTCCTCTCCTCTCCGTTCTGCATGTCGGAGTCAGGGCCCGAAGCCGTAGAGTCTGCCCTAAGTGGACTTTTGCAAAATGCTTCTGAGCTTACAACACATTGTTTAAAGTTACCGTAATGCATATTTGAAATAATTTTAACTGTTATTCAGAATCGTTATTGAAATTGTATTAAACGTTATTTTGTTTTATTTTTAACGTCTTTAAATTCTAATTTCATACTTATTGCACAGGTCACATATTAATGTACCATTACGCATTATGTGAGGTATAAAACCTCTCATGTTATTGTTTTGTTCCTGTGTTGTCTACTCTTACGGTCTACACGATATAAAATTAAATAAATAACCTGTAGAAGCTCTGTTGGTAATAATGACATATTGTATGTGTAAATACACGAAGTCTGTCGAAGCTCCGTTGAGGGTCTTATCGTAAGTTTCGATATCGTAACGGAGCATTAATTTTCACCTTGACCTGAGACGACCCTAATTAACCTCCTTCGAAGTTATCGACTAGATATTTGAGAAAGTCCCTAATATATTGTTGTAACCGGATAACGCATACTGGATACCGCAGCTTCATTTATTATAATGAACTTACCCGTTGGCATCATGAAAGGTCTAGTCTTGTACTCCGGTAAACCTGTATACCTATGTGAAAGTAATTTTTTCTAACATTATGTAAAATTTATTTTTTCAGAAATTCTGGCTTTTCCTATAATTCAGTTACTATAATTATGCAATGGACAGTACTTTATGTACTTATTTTAAGAACAAATACAAAGGTTATGGTTAAAAAAATACTCTGAAGGCTGCAGCCGATAATTTGTTTATCCTCATTATCAAAATTGTTCAAATTCTAGTTTACTGAAAAATATTTATTAAACTGGAGGTCATTGGTTCATTTTCTCGGGTCGAAAAAAGTGCTATTGGATTTTTCCATCGGAAATTTTTCATTAGTAGCCAGTGAGTCGGGATTAGTACCCGATTGTTGGCAATAGACTCGTCCCTATATAATTTAGGACTTGATTTTGTGTGATGTATTTGGTCTCCGGGGAATACAGGCGCGGTGTTGTTAGTTAATGAACGTTGGAATATAAAATGCAAAACATAAATCATATAAAAGGTGATTTATTACAAGAAAAAAATGATTATAACTCATCTAAATCTATTATTATGTCCATATGAACTTAGAATAGAAGGCACTGTTATTGTACTACATTGTGTTTATTCTTCACTGACTAGTTGCACTGGTGGTTGCATTATTTTATTTACTTTTATAATCATGATGATCCCGTTTTGTGGTCTGAGAGTCTGACGGATTCTGGCTGTTCGACCGTGTCTCTGGTCAGAGGGCCGTGTTTCCATCCTTCGGGGTAGCCAAACTGACGGACGTCGTCCCACCATTGTTGCTTGCCGTCAGCCCAGATGCAGTAGATGATGTTTGTGCCTACCAACACCGCAAAGCACACCCAGAAAGCCACTCGCCATTGCGCCAAAGTTGACTGGAATAAAATAAGTAGAAAGAGTTAAGTTTAACGCATATATCTCATTCGATTGTCTAAATTAGTTAAGTGCAGTATTTTTAGGTTTTTTAGTGTGAAAAGGGGATGGAACAAGACGAAGAGCTGTATCGCTTTTCCTCAACGAACACACTGTTTCAGCGTCCCTGGTGGACGAAATAAGAGAGAAAAAAGAACGATCCGTGTAATAGACAAGAAAAAAATATGTACTGTACATGTTTTTTTCTCCTTGTCTACCTACGCGTGACATGACGTATAAATGAAAGAAAAAAGTACACGCTTAAAAAAAAACAGTTAATTATTCCACCTTACATAATTTCTATTAATTATTTATGTATATTGACTGCGGTACTCAGAGATATTTAATGATTACTTAAGCCGTCACTTAGTAAAGGTTTGACATACTTTTGTATGACAAAACTGTCAAAACCTTTACTAAGTGATTGCCTAACTAAGCATTAAAGCTCTGAGTACGGCAGTGACTGTAGTTATCAATCCAAGGCTCAGTTACGTGACCTACGTATAAAAGTTTAATTGGCAATAACTGCTTTTTGTTTCTCAAAAGTATATAATAAACCAGAATACGTTGATCTTTTGTTTACTTAGGCTTGTTTATGAAAAATGTGTTTGTGCTTTGATATCGAAACATAAAGATAATTATCGTCCACTTTGTTCCAGATGAAAGGGAAAATCAAATGTTATTTTTAAAAGCAACATAAAATTTTATGGGCTTTATAAATCGGTTGAATCAATATCAATTTGTATGAGTGTTAAATTTAATTACGAATTAAATTTGATAAGTTTTATTTAACACTAGCGGCTCGTCCCGGATTCGTACAGGTATACATAAAATATAAAAAATTTATGATGTCCATCATTAAATTTTTAATCATAAATATTGCCTATTTTACTCAGGCATAATGTAGCATTCTAATTGTGAAAGATTTTTTGAAATCGTACTAGTAGTTCTTTTTCGATACAAACATACAAAAATATAACTTTTTCCTATTTATAAAATTAAGTATATATAACATTTTGTTGAATTGGAGCTTTTGAAAGCTTGCGGCTTCGCTCTTATTATTTTTAGCAATCTAAAACCAACATGGTGGCCATACCACAGGGCAATGCTATGATGATGTACAGTCGATATTTATTAGAAAAAACTGAGTACCTTAACTATATTTTTTGTTATTCAATTTACAAAGGACGGTTTTAACTAAGTCATTAATTAAGAGGGATACAATAAACATTCGCACTCTACATAACGCCTTAAAATGTTATGCGAAATCCAATCGTAAAGCCAGGCTAAGTGAAGTTAAATCTATTCCCTCGTAACTTTTTACGAGGTATGAAGCACTTAACCTAGATGAAGTTGTATAGACTTACATCGGGCGTCAGCAGGCCGATTAAGTATGGTGTGATGATGCCGGCGAAGGTTGACGTCGTATTTACCAGTGACGTCAACGTTCCCGCGTAGTTGGGAGCCAAGTCCAACGCGTTTACCTGAAAAAGTAAATATTTGAAATTAATGCTAAATAGTGTTTGGGAAAGTATATAAGTTTTATTAATGAGAAGTAACAGAATAATTGTAACATTTGGTGAGAGAAATAAAGCGTGGCTTTGTTATCTTGTAGCACGGATGTGTGCAATTTATAAAATGAAAAGTCTAATTTAATTTAATTAATATTTAATCTAATTCAAAGTCTGTTGTTTTTCTTTTAGTCCTATATCAATTCATATTGGACTTAAACTAGGTATTATTGTAGGTTTTTTCTTTTGTCCTTTTAAGTGCGATATAGTGAAAACTATTCATTTTTGTCAACAATGAATTAAGCTTAAGCCTTGATAGAGATGATAAACAGATTCTCCTTTATTTATCCGTTGCAAGGATTTATGAGAAGTACGTAGCATCGTTAATTAATATTTACGAGCCCTAACAACAAAATATAATCCCCGGAAGAAACCCGGCACGACCCCGAAAGAGGCCGTGTTTCCCAAACAACACTGTGCAAACAAAGGAACATAACTTATTATCTCGTTCAGTACTTTTATACTGTAGAAAGTGCAGTTATAGGGGTCTAAGAAAACGACAAAAACCTTTCTGAGAGTCGAAGTATTATGACTCTTGGGACTACACCCACCACTACACTTACACTGTACTACCACCACTATACCACTGTACCTACTTATAGCAGATGATCCTCGTTTCGAGATTCGAGATGCGAGATGTCGTTATATAGAACGTATAGCTTCATCTCTTTCACATAGATGTAAGAAGGATACTCGGGAAAACATAATACAAGCTTTCTGGATTAATGAAAAGATACTTCCTCCAAACTATACAATTGTAATTAATGTTTGTGATTTCAAAATAACAGCATTTTACTAAATGCATTATGAAAGAATAATCTTCGGTACTCATAACAACAACATTGTTTCTTCATTTTTGGTTGACAATAAAATCAAAACCCATGAAATTATTAACAAAATCCGATTCAAAATTTAAATGAGGAACTAATGTTGTTAGAATAATTTCATGCTGGCAAAGCAACACGTTTAAGCTAGTCAAATAATATTTGGAAAAGAACGGCTTGAACAAAATGACGTGTCTACTAGTTTTCCGTGTGACCTACATGGTACTGAATAATTAATTCTAAAAACGTCGCCATTACTTAGACGGCATTACAGTAACTCGTACCTTCATGCCGCTGTAGAAACCTCCCATAAGGGCCATAGAGAGAACGAAGTAGACCATCGCAGCAGTTCTATCACAACCGGCGTAGGATGCCAGGATTATACAAATGGCAGGACCGGAGGCAGCTGTAATGAAAAAAGAAATTTAATAGTTTTTAAATCTTTTTTTTTTAATTAATTTTTGGTCTATCATAGAATCTAAATTTGCAGGTTTTTTCAACTGTTTTTTTATAAGCTCGAGTCAAAAGGCCGAACTAGTTACCTAAAACTTATAGAACTCGGCTATGCTTAGACATGTTCACATCTTTGTCTTGCTATTTTTTGCAAATTTAGAACTGAAGTGGAATATTTGGAAATATGAAATATAATATACCACAGGGTGAGTTAGGAAGATTCATTTTATACTCAAAAAATGTTATGTAAAACGTACATGTTGAAAGAATCACCATAATTTGTGAAATATTCGACTTTGGCAAGTTCTTAAATTCAAAATCTCAATCCAGCAACTTAACGCTACTTACCAATAGTTGTGTGGATAATTCTTCCAGTTTTGATGGTATGCCATCCCTTCTTGATACAAATATCACAGACCAAACCGAACAGGAAGGAGGACACCCACATAGCGATATAAGGCAAAGCGGTGAGTGTGCCGGTGGTTGCAATATTAAACTTCAGAACGTCGTGAGAATATTTAGGAAGATCTGTCACCATTGTATAGTAACCCCAGTCGTGGCCAACCTGGAAGCAGAATATTAAACTAGGTCACTTCAAGTTGAAAACATGGGAGGAGACCTGGCTTTTTAAAATATTTCAGTTTGAGCACCTACTTTTTACAGAAATGACCTATTCAATCAAATTGATAACAAGACAAAGTCGTGATTCAAGGTACAATGAATGATGGAAGCCTACGCATTTCGTGCTTTACTGTCGGTAATTAAAATAAGAAATTGTGCGGAGGTTCGTACCCTATACCCACATCTGTTACAATAATAAATAATTGAAGTACCAATAATAATTATGATCCCCAAATTACGTAGTTGTATACACGAGACGATCGATAACTCCTTGGCAACGCATTGATAGCTCAACATATCTCAACACGCTCTCAAGAAGCGTACGATATTAATCTAAATATTCCTTCAAATTAAGACGCTCGTCATTATTTATTCATTTGATTTTCTTCATATAAATGCTTGCTCCCATTTGCATCTCGAAACTAGGGTAGATTCATGTTGTTGGAAGTATAATTTAACATTAGTATGGGTAGGGAATGCCTTGGAAAAGCGAGGAATACTGATATGTCGTTTGTACGAAATGGATGGAATGGTTTGGATGACATGTCACGCTGATTTAAATATTATTTGGGATGACAAGAGCATGAAACATGATGTATGTACACCTAACTTATTAGACTGATGACGTTGCTGGGGTGTTTGTTCCGCCAGTTCTCCTTCATAACTAAAACACTAGGAAGTGTTGAAGAGTGTGCGTTTTGGGGGACTTCACATTATTCACTTTACTTCTTTTCCTCAGACCAACGCATAGTTTCTACGGAAATTCATACTAAAACACCCTCGTTAGCATAGTAACGGCATCGCTCCGGTCTAGAATTATTTAGTGACATTATTAAAAATTAACAAAAAAGCTGCTCTTTAATTGTAATCTAATACTCGTGGTCTACGTCAAAGATATTTTTTGACTATATTCTATTGACCTTATTATAGGGTGGATAGGTCACCGGGACCAACGGTTTACGAACATGCACACACAAACTGCAGATTTTTTACAAATTATTCATTTAATTATCTATAGTTTGTTGTGGGGTGAGGAGCTCGTGGCTTAATAAGAACTGCCACTCGGGTCGATCTTTAGGTAAAGCTGTGCTCACCTAGGTCGGTCTGTGGATGGGTGACCGCCCGACATACCGAGTTTCCTCCGTGCCTCGGAAAGCACGTTAAGCTGTTGGTCCCGGATGCCATATATAGATCTTTGGCAGTCGTTACAGGTAGTCAGTGACCTGAAATTCTGACATCCAGTCTTACCAAAGAGTATCGTATTACCTAGTATTAACTGGGTTGTGGAGGTCAGATAGGCAGTCGCTCCATGTAAAATACTGGTATTCAGCTGAATCTGGTTGGACTCGAAGCCGACCCTAACATAGTTGGGAAAAAGCTAGGCAGATGATGAGTTTGTTGTGGGGTTCAGAATGATGAACCTATAGTCATTTCGTTCCTTAACTCTTGTAACGTACTTAAAGTTACAAGACATCCGATACCGTTTCCCTAAGCAAAAAACTATTTGTTCAGTTTGCTCCATTAGTCGCCCGGCCTGGCTCGTTAAGCCGGCCATAAGGGAAATGGCATAACAACAATTTACAACACAGACATTCTATTAATTACGAGTGTTAGACGACGTACGAAAAAGAAAATCGTAAGTCGGTCTGTTTAGTGTCATGCGCTAGCTTGTCAGGTAAAATTCGTGTGTCCAAATCAAAAATGATCGAGATCTAAATTTTAGTATGAACATAATTCCTATGTCCGCTCTAATAAGTCTTCGGGTTCACTATACACAGATTGTGGTCTGTGGACAGTACACCTGAAATTTTTTTCTACGGTCTGTAGAGAGACCATACCAGTCCACAGACCATATGGTGTATGTTCACCCATACAATTTCTAAGCCATCTGATAATGTGGAGGTAAGAAGAAAGTCTCATAATTTTAATGCGAACTTGGCAGAACATATTATAAGGATTATAAAAAGTGCTGGAACATAGGGAAATACTCGTTTTTTTAAAGTGTTTGACTTTTAATAAAAACATATTCCGATATCCAATATGTGTCAGGATTTTCAGGAATTTATTGAAATTGGTTAGCTGTTTGAACAGGAAAGTGTTCCTTAGGCTGATTCCACACAGGCAGAAGCGGAGGGGCGATGAGAGGATGGTTTTTACTGCCACGTTTCGTGAGCTACTTAGCTCGTTCGAACTATGATTTAAATTAATCATAATAGCGTCAGTACGCGCTGTAGCATAGCTGCGGTCGTCTTAGTGGCTCCTTTTTTATGGGAACTCCTCAAAATGACCCCTTCCTATCTGGGTGGAGCGGAAAGGAGTGTCAGACTTCTACTATGTGCATCTGGATTGAGGGCCCATTTTTTTAAACCTTGCCAAACGAAATAAGACTCATAGGGAAATTACTTAAAAATAGTTAAAACTTAAAGCATAGGGCCACGAATTTCTTAAACGTGAATTAAAAATGTTATGATTAAATAACTTGGGCCCTCAATCCAGACGCGTGCATAAAGTGACATAGCCTAAATCTCAGTAAGTCCTATCTTTGGGTTCATAATTTTTATTCAGGAATTTAGTTAAGAATTTCTTAAAGATTTTAAGAAATTCCCAAATCTGTAGATGTGACATTACAGATTTATGGCGGTATTTCTAGGGCCCTCAGTTCAAATATGTCTGTACTGAGGAATCTGCAAAACATGGATTTATCTGAAGAAATACATAAATGCGACTTTAACATGTTTTACTTAGATACTTAGGTGAATTAGTTAAAAAGAAATAATGACGGAAAAGTTCATTGTTACGTAGTAAATGAAAGTCAAATTTTACTAAAACGTCTGAACTGAGAGCCCAACATTTTCGGCTTTATTGACTAGGCTCAACCTCATAGATTAACGCAAATTAGAATAAGATTTTTAACTATTCTTTAATTAAATTTTAACATATCGTACGTTCTTCTTAATATCATACTTAAAGAGAAAATTGATTTTCTATTTTTATATAAGAGAAAAATTTGTAGGGTGACCATAATGATCATAGTTAGTACCGGTACATTTTCAAGATTGATCTAAAAAGATCTGACAGTTTAAAATAAAATAATTAAATTTAGCTAAGCATTATTTAATGATTTTCGTGATTTTGGAAATTGTATCTTAAATACAATGTATCTTAAAAAACTTTTTTGCAAAAAAAAACCGACTTCAAAAACATAAAAAAAATGAGAAACACATAATCGATAAACACAAATAAATGAAAAATAAAAAATAATAAAAAAAAAATATTTAAAAAAATCAGCTTTTGAAGTTGGTGACATATTTTGTTTGTTTGATTTCCGTTTATTGCCACCGACTTCAGGCGCTGTTTTTTCTTGTGAAGTATATTTTTAATTTTTTTGTTTTTCACTTTTTGTGTTCTTCGATTTTGTGTTTTTCACTTTTTTATGTTTTTGAAGTCGGTTTTTTTTTCCTTTTTTAGTTGTAATATATAAGGAGCTCGTGGCTTAATAAGAACTGCCACTCGGGTCGATCTTTAGGTAAAGCTGTGCTTGCCTAGGTCGGTCTGTGGATGGGTGACCGCCCGACATACCGAGTTTCCTCCGTGCCTCGGAAAGCACGTTAAGCTGTTGGTCCCGGCTGCCATATATAGATCTTTGGCAGTCGTTACAGGTAGTCAGTGACCTGAAAGTCTGACAACCAGTCTTACCAAAGGGTATCGTATTACCTAGTATTAACTGGGTTGTGGAGGTCAGATAGGCAGTCGCTCCATGTAAAATACTGGTATTCAGCTGCATCCGGTTAGACTGGAAGCCGACCCCAACATAGTTGGGAAAAGGCTAGGCAGATGATGATGAGTTGTAATATCCTATACAAATATTTACTATGCATTGAACATTCAAACTAGAAACCAAGCCCTTAAACTTCAAGATTTCCTTATTATTGCTTTCAACTCCTAATCGTTGAGGAGAGTACCTTCCATAACCAGCTCACTCACTCAATCATCAGATCCTGATACGGTCCACAATTGACGGAGATATGCGCGGAATGTATAAAAAAATTCATACACATGAATAGAGAACCTTCTCCTTTTTGGAAGTCGGTTAAAAATTACCCCAAATCTCCCTTCGTAACTGACCAAGAACCAAAAACTCTTATGTAATTATTATCATGCACAAAAATAAATGAAATCAATTATTTATTATTGAATAAAAGTCTTTATTGAAAAATACAACAAATACGCTACGTAGTGCCGACCACACAAAATTAATTAAAATTAAAATTGCATATCGATTCTTACACACAGTACACCAATCGAATATACATTAAATAATTCTAACGGCTATTTGTTGTTGATAAAATTATATTACACCAACATTTGGTTTCTTTGATATTTTTATTTTACTATCAATAATGATTTATTTTTTAGGATAATAATAATAGTTTATTTTCAGATAACTTAGTACTATTTAACAATGTAAGTGTGGCAACAATGTGATGTAAGACTATTTTATGGTTACATTTACTTTAAGTAAATATTTTTTATTTTACAACAATACTGATCGTGTTTTATTTATCGGAATGTATTTGTTCGAAAAGCGTTTTGCGATGTCTTTGGTGCTACAGCGATCCCTAAGGATCACAGCCATATAAGTAGGAATTCATCGTATAAAAGGTGTAAAAGTGCCCTTAACGCAAACGAAAGGCACTTGTTTTCCCCACCACTGCGATATTTTTTTTGTTCTAGATCATACGTGGGAACCCCCCTAGTTACGGAGATATTGAACAATTAATTAATTATTCCCAATTTTTCACAGCTGTTCTGCAACTAGGCCCATAATAGAACCTTAAGGACAATAAGGACTAATATCATATTATAAAAAATAGTAATACAAATAAAGAAAACAAAATTGTAAACTGTAGGTACATATATAATACGTTTAGCTGCAAATATTACGACTTTTCGACTGCGCTTTGCAAAATGTACTGGTACTAACTATGATCATTATGGTCACCCTACAAATTTTTCCCTTATAAAAAGTATAAAATCAATTTTCTCTTTAAGTATGATATTAAGAAGAACGTACGATATGTTAAAATTTAATTAAAAAATAGTTAAAAATCTTATTCTAATTTGCGTTAATCTATGAGGTTGAGCCTAGTCAATAAAGCCGAAAATGTTGGGCTCTCAGTTCAGACGTTTTAGTAAAATTTGACTTTCATTTACTACGTAACAATGAACTTTTCCGTCATTATTTCTTTTTAACTAATTCACCTTAGTATCTAAGTAAAACATGTTAAAGTCGCATTTATGTATTTCTTCAGATAAATCCATGTTTTGCAGATTCTTCAGTACAGACACATTTGAACTGAGGGCCCTAGAAATACCGCCATAAATCTGTAATGTCACATTCTACAGATTTGGGAATTTCTTAAAATCTTTAAGAAATTCTTAACTAAATTCCTGAATAAAAATTATGAACCCAAAGATAGGACTTACTGAGATTTAGGCTATGTCACTTTATGCACGCGTCTGGATTGAGGGCCCAAGTTATTTAATCATAACATTTTTAATTCACGTTTAAGAAATTCGTGGCCCTATGCTTTAAGTTTTAACTATTTTTAAGTAATTTCCCTATGAGTCTTATTTCGTTTGGCAAGGTTTAAAAAAATGGGCCCTCAATCCAGATGCACATACTTCTACTGACTAAAACCCACTCATGTCCATTCTTAGCCCTTAGTGTTCCGGAGCCGCGGTATCTCTTTCGAACAGTCCCACAGCGCCGGAAGGCTTCGTTAGAGCTTCGTTGTTCGTTCGTCGACTCGTGCCATACTCTAACTAAACAACTACTTGCATTCCTTTCTTCCAGTCATTGTCGCTTGAGCTTGTAACGCCAAAAGGTTAGGGACTGTGTCCACGGGTCATTAGTCATACGTCACAGCGTCTGCGTTTTAAGATAGCTGAGTAATCTAAATGACGGGGCTGTTTTGGCGGATAGCGTCATTGTGGCGTATCGTTAATGATTTTTGCACGCCGCCGTCTGAGACGAATGCAATTTTGCCTTCTGTAGGAGGAGCCCCATACGAATCGTCACGTGTAAATACTTTTTGATAGTCATTCGTACTGGTATCAACTACGTGTTGAATGTCGTTGAAGTTATTAGCCGATATTTCATACCTTTTGGCAACATTATTTTACATACTACTTGTTTTTTTTAAATTATTTTTGTATACTTAACACTAGTTATATTTCTTTTAAGTTAATAATAATTATATTAATTTCTGGTGTCAAGGTGTTTGTGGCTGCACTGCTCAAAAACGGTTCGACTGATGGGACTAGTATTTATTATAATATGTAAATGAATCAAACGAATGGGCCTAGGAGTGATTAGAACGATTTTTAACCGACTTCAAAAAAGGAGGAGGTTATATGTTCGTGTGTATGTATTTTTTTTTTTTTTTTTTTATATATGTTACCTGATTTCTCCTCCATTTGTGAACCAATTCTCAAAATTCTCTCATTTTTTATTTGAAAGAGTATACTCCTGAGGTGGTCCCATTTAAATTTGGTGAAGATCTGATCCTGATCTTCGGAGATATACAATAGAACTCTTCAAAAATAGACGGCAAATCTGTCGTGATTGCTGCAATCGCTTGGATGTTTATTGTTTACGCAACATCTTAACTTACCATCACGCCTGTATGCTCTGACGGGGTACGCAGATGTGTACAGGACGCCCAGATTTCGAGAGTTAGGTATGTTAAGTTCCATTTTATTGCGGATAAGCCTATTACCGTGACATGTATTGTTAACAACGTAAAATTAATGAATATCAAATATTTGTAAAGGATATTACAACTAAAAATGGAAAAATAAAAAAACTTTTTTGCAAAAAATAAAACCGACTTCAAAAACACAAAAAAGTGAAAAATAACTTTAGCTTCTGAAGTCGGTGACAAAAAAACTGGATAAAACAAACAAAAGTCACCGACTTCAGAAGCTAAAGTTATTTTACACTTTTTTGTGTTTTTGAAGTCGGTTTTATTTTTTGCAAAAAAGTTTTTTTATATTTTATAGTTATAGGTAGTAATCGTTTAGGATTAACATTAAAAGTTTAAACGTATAAGAATGGCGTCACCCGACACAATTCCACAGCTGCTGTGGTTGGACTTGAGTAAATCGTAACCACCGTCGATTTTCTATTTTTAAGACCAGTAACTTTGTAATACGCGGGATAATTTGCCTAGCAGTCAAAAATTGCAATTAGAAACCACTTTTGGGTCATCCTCCTCATCATCGTTAGCAGCCTCATCATCATTCAACACACTGCTGAGTATAGGCCTCCTAGCTGTCTTATTTATACCTCTACCGTGGTCTACTTGTCTCAAATAAGTTTTACTTGCGACTTCGCGCAAAATGTTTTCTTTAATTTATTTATTTTATTTAAACTTCATGTACAAAAATGTAGTACTTTTTATGCGGACTTAATGCCACAAGTCATCATCTACCCATCAACCTTCCTCTATTCACTCGTTCATCTCTCCAGCTCTCATCGTTTCGATTATTTTCTTTTTTTGCTAATGGGAATTCATCAAATGACCCCTCCTGCTCTAGGTGGAGTGGAAGGTAGTGTCAGGCACAGTGTGCTGATCTCGTCGGGGCTGCGGGTTGTTCGAAAGATATACCGCGACCTCGACGCAGGCTAAGAAGGAACTAGGGTGCTTTTAAGTCAGTAGAAGTCTGATACTCCCTTCCACTCCGCCCAGAGCGGAAGGAGTCATTTATGGCTTTCTCACCCTCCAAAAAAAAAAGCTTGTACTAATTAAAACCCACCCATGTTCCTTCTTAGCCCTTTATGATCCGGGGTCACGGTATATTTTTCGAACAGTCCCGCAGCCACGACATAGATCTGCAACCCCAGCAATCCATTCGATCCTGTGGTTAACTCTGTTAAATCATGTGGTTTAAGAAGGTCGGTTAGGTAGATAAATATACCGAGTATAAGTAGGTTTAGCAACCTTGTGGTTAGTGGACCAAACAAAGTTACGTAAGTAATTAAGTTTGTATTGTAACTCTAATGATGGTATGTTTCTGAAATGGGGACAAGCATTATTGGTCAGTTATTACCTATAATATGTATTATGAACGCGACGGTTGCGTATTCAAACAACCAAGGTTGGCTTGGTTTGGACGGCCCGGGGTGAGGGTAGGTCCAATTTTTCCAACAGATTATAGGAAAAATTATATATAAGAGACCCCGCGCAATACGCAGCAGCAGTAAGCAGACCAGCACGCGTAGTATGGCGATTCTATCTCTATTCTACCAAGAATAGACAAAGCTTTTTCCATACAATTTGACATTAAATTTTGCTACAATCTGTCATTTTGTCGATTCTTCCGTCGACAAAACCCGTTTCTACGGTGGATGTGCATCTGGATTGAGGGCCCATTTTTTTAAACCTTGCCAAACGAAATAAGACTCATAGGGAAATTACTTAAAAATAGTTAAAACTTAAAGCATAGGGCCACGAATTTCTTAAACGTGAATTAAAAATGTTATGATTAAATAACTTGGGCCCTCAATCCAGACGCGTGCATAAAGTGACATAGCCTAAATCTCAGTAAGTCCTATCTTTGGGTTCATAATTTTTATTCAGGAATTTACTTAAGAATTTCTTAAAGATTTTAAGAAATTCCCAAATCTGTAGAATGTGACATTACAGATTTATGGCGGTATTTCTAGGGCCCTCAGTTCAAATGTGTCTGTACTGAGGAATCTGCAAAACATGGATTTATCTGAAGAAATACATAAATGCGACTTTAACATGTTTTACTTAGATACTAAGGTGAATTAGTTAAAAAGAAATAATGACGGAAAAGTTCATTGTTACGTAGTAAATGAAAGTCAAAATTTACTAAAACGTCTGAACTGAGAGCCCAACATTTTCGGCTTTATTGACTAGGCTCAACCTCATAGATTAACGCAAATTAGAATAAGATTTTTAACTATTCTTTAATTAAATTTTAACATATCGTCCGTTCTTCTTAATATCATACATAAAGAGAAAATTGATTTTATACTTTTTATAAGAGAAAAATTTGTAGGGTGACCATAATGATCATAGTTAGTACCGGTAAATTTTCAAGATTGATCTAAAAAGATCTGACAGTTTAAAATAAAACAATTAAATTTACCTAAGCATTATTTAATGATTTTCGTGATTTCGGAAATTGTATCTTAAATACAATGTATCTTAAAAAACTTTTTTGCAAAAAAAACCGACGTCAAAAACATAAAAAAAATGAGAAACACATAATCGATAAACACAAATAAGTGAAAAATTAAAAATAATATAAAAAAATATTTAAAAAAATCAGCTTTTGAAGTTGGTGACATATTTTGTTTATTTGATTTCCGTTTATTGCCACCGACTTCAGGCGCTGTTTTTTCTTGTGAAGTTTATTTTTCGATTTTGTGTTTTTCACTTTTTTATGTTTTTGAAGTCGGTTTTTTTTTCCTTTTTTAGTTGTAATATATAAGGAGCTCGTGGCTTAATAAGAACTGCCACTCGGGTCGATCTTTAGGTAAAGCTGTGCTTGCCTAGGTCGGTCTGTGGATGGGTGACCGCCCGACATACCGAGTTTCCTCCGTGCCTCGGAAAGCACGTTAAGCTGTTGGTCCCGGCTGCCATACATAGATCTTTGGCAGTCGTTACAGGTAGTCAGTGACCTGAAAGTCTGACAACCAGTCTTACCAAAGGGTATCGTATTACCTAGTATTAACTGGGTTGTGGAGGTCAGATAGGCAGTCGCTCCATGTAAAATACTGGTATTTAGCTGCATCCGGTTAGACTGGAAGCCGACCCCAACATAGTTGGGAAAAGGCTAGGCAGATGATGATGAGTTGTAATATCCTATACAAATATTTACTATGCATTGAACATTCAAACTAGAAACCAAGCCCTTAAACTTCAAGATTTCCTTATCATTGCTTTCAACTCCTAATCGTTGAGGAGAGTACCTTCCATAACCAGCTCACTCACTCAATCATCAGATCCTGATACGGTCCACAATTGACGGAGATATGCGCGGATGTATAAAAAAATTCATACACATGAATAGAGAACCTTCTCCTTTTTGGAAGTCGGTTAAAAATTACCCCAAATCTCCCTTCGTAACTGACCAAGAACCAAGAACTCTTATGTAATTATTATCATGCACAAAAATAAATGAAATGAATTATTTATTATTGAATAAAAGTCTTTATTGAAAAATAAACAAATACGCTACGTAGTGCCGACCACACAAAATTAATTTTTTCTTCCATTTTATTTCTGGTTAACTCATACACATGACAATGTCACAAAATATATTGTCATGTAAAATATCTAACCACATTAATTACAATTGCTTTGTCTAGGTAAAATCTACTAAGTGATTTCAAAGGAAATTTTCTTAACAAGTGAAAATACGTAAATACAAATAAACGAAAAAGTCAATACATGAAAAACCGACTAAGATCATATTCCTAATTTTTAGAATGTCGTAACTGCTGGATATTTTTAATTTTAAAAACACTTTTTTTGGGTCGTATTGTAAGCACAAAATGTAGATTTGACCGAAAACACGCAATATCATAGCCGACAATAAAACTCGTCGTAGGACTATGAGACCTAGACCAAACGACGCAGATAAATCTGGCGGTTTGAATGGTATATAGGGTGTAAAAGTACCCTTAACGCAAACGAAAGGCACTTGTTCTCCCCACCACTGCGATATTTTTTTTGTTCTAGATCATACGTGGGAACCCCCCTAGTTACGGAGATATTGAACAATTAATTAATTATTCCCAATTTTTCACAGCTGTTCTGCAACTAGGCCCATAATAGAACCTTAAGGACAATAAGGACTAATATCATATTATAAAAAATAGTAATACAAATAAAGAAAACAAAATTGTAAACTGTAGGTACTTACATATACAGGGTGTTTGGAAGGGAGCTGTACATACGCCTAGGGTAGAAACTAGGGATAGTCTGCTACCTACCCCCGCCCATTATATTGACCTTGGCCTCAAGGTTTTTTTTTAATTTATTTTTATTTTTTATTTGACTTTTTTGTGATTTTTTGACTAAAACTACCTGTAGCTCAAAATCTATCCATGGGACCGGTCGGCTAATGGTCTTGTTTTAATCGTTAAAGTCTTAGGGTCCTGCAAAAAATTATTTTACACCAGAAAATTGTGGAGAAGAAAAGTTATGGGGCCTGAAGTACCATAGTAAGGTAAAGAAATAATTTTAATGGCAACTTTCTATGGGGTTTAAAAAAAACTAACAGGGTTGGAGTTCTTCTGATTTTTTTAAAACATCCTCAGTCCATGCCCTTTCTAACGATATGCTAAAAGTGTATTTATCACTTTTAGTTTTAAAGTTATTAATTAATTTCCGCAACTAGGGCACTTTTACCACCACGAGTCGACATTTGTAAGACAAATGTAATTTCCAGAAATAATTTTTTGCAGGACCCTAAGACTCTAACGATTAAAACAAGACCATTAGCCGACCGGTCCCATGGATAGATTTTGAGCTACAGGTAGTTTTAGTCAAAAAATCATAAAAAAGTCAGATAAAAAATAAAAATAAATTAAAAAAAACCTTGAGGCCAAGGTCAATATAATGGGCGGGGGTAGGTAGCAGACTATCCCTAGTTTCTACCCTAGGCGTATGTACAGCTCCCTTCCAAACACCCTGTATAATACGTTTAGCTGCAAATATTACGACTTTTCGACTGCGCTTTGCAAAATGTACTGGTACTAACTATGATCATTATGGTCACCCTACAAATTTTTCCCTTATAAAAAGTATAAAATCATTTTTCTCTTTAAGTATGATATTAAGAAGAACGGACGATATGTTAAAATTTAATTAAAAAATAGTTAAAAATCTTATTCTAATTTGCGTTAATCTATGAGGTTGAGCCTAGTCAATAAAGCCGAAAATGTTGGGCTCTCAGTTCAGACGTTTTAGTAAATTTTGACTTTCATTTACTACGTAACAATGAACTTTTCCGTCATTATTTCTTTTTAACTAATTCACCTAAGTATCTAAGTAAAACATGTTAAAGTCGCATTTATGTATTTCTTCAGATAAATCCATGTTTTGCAGATTCCTCAGTACAGACACATTTGAACTGAGGGCCCTAGAAATACCGCCATAAATCTGTAATGTCACATTCTACAGATTTGGGAATTTCTTAAAATCTTTAAGAAATTCTTAAGTAAATTCCTGAATAAAAATTATGAACCCAAAGATAGGACTTACTGAGATTTAGGCTATGTCACTTTATGCACGCGTCTGGATTGAGGGCCCAAGTTATTTAATCATAACATTTTTAATTCACGTTTAAGAAATTCGTGGCCCTATGCTTTAAGTTTTAACTATTTTTAAGTAATTTCCCTATGAGTCTTATTTCGTTTGGCAAGGTTTAAAAAAATGGGCCCTCAATCCAGATGCACATCTACGGTGGCATGCTAGGCGGGCAGGAAGAAAGTTTGGAGTTCAAGATAGCGGCAGCTCAGTCGTGGTCGAAGGCGAGAATTCGTCTGCCATTATGATTTACCCGGAACGTACCCGAGAGAGGTGAAAAGGAGCTTATTATAAATGAAATATGTGGGTAAGTATATACTAAAGTAAGTATACCAAACTTATAATCGGACTAAGCCAACATCCGAAGCAGTATTAACATCAATAGGCATCATTTAGTAAACAACGCTCATGGTTGACCTTCATCAACCCGTGGGCGCTAAGTATAACATTAAGCTCATTTAGAAGGCTAAGGCCCGGTATCCACCAAAGCGGAGACGAGCAGAGCGGAGAGGAGATGTGCCAAATTCGACCAATCACAGGAAGGGCGAAAGACCAGATTCTATGTAAATTTTAACAAAAGGGATTGGCCGATTTCCGCACATCTCCTCTCGTTTCCGCTCCTCTCCGCTTTGGTGGAAACCGGGCCTAACTCAGGGTTTTCCATAACATCATCACGCCTGAAATTTTTTAAGGGTTAAGAGAGTTGAGAGATGAATCTAACCCTAATAGGTACACCCACATTTGGCCAGTTAGTTCAAGATTCATATAATGGGGTGACCCTATTGCCATCAGTCGAGCACAAATCCAGATTCCGTGACTGCAAATAAGAAATTATTATGTTTTGCAACTCTGCGCGATCCTATGCGATATCAGCACAAATCATCATCATCTGCCTAGCCTTTTCCCAACTATGTTGGGGTCGGCTTCCAACCGGATGCAGCTGAATACCAGTATTTTACATGGAGCGACTGCCTATCTGACCTCCACAACCCAGTTAATACTAGGTAATACGATACTCTTTGGTAAGGCTGGATGTCAGACAAATATTCTGGTATAATTTATTGACCGTAAATAATAATAAATTGTAGTGTCGTACTAATTGGACTTACTGCCACCTTTTTTGTATGTTTGCTATTAGGTGTTTCTATTTTATAATTCAGTCATGGTCTCACAGTTCTAACGAGGTGATTAAGCCATAATATCTCATTATGTATCCACATGAGTAAAGTTATGTTATTATTTAAATTAAATTAATGTTTTGAAAATATGTAGTCTGTTCAGAGATTACTTAAAATGTTATTGGAAATAATAATATACGAAATTGCGGTACTCACGAGCATGTTGATTTTAAAGAAAATTGAAAAGAAAAATGATAAAAATAATTAACACACAATCAGCGATAAAAAAGATGCTGAAAAACTTTAGGCACCTTAATAAAATCTCGCTAGTGGTGATAACGTCGGTTGTGTGACAAACGGACAAAGGCAGGAAGATAATGCGTTTGTTAGGTACGCAAGTACGGGCTGTAGTTTAAACCATGTGACTAATATAGACTACCACATGTTTGTGGTCTGTTGTCGTTTCTAACTATGACTTTGTTCATGCATTCGTCAATGTAGTTCTAATTTTATAACAGCTTCAATGAATATATGTGATTAAATAAAAAAAAATCTTCAGTTTCTTATTATGTGAAATTGTGCATGTCATATAGGCTGCTCTATTTAATTAATTTAACCGACTGCAAAGAAAAGAAGGGTTACGTTTTTATCTGTTATTTTATACACTTTCACGGACGTATACAATTCCCTACGATACATCGAAATCAAAATCAGTGATGGAGGACACAAAAATTATCGAATTTTCAATAATGGGTGCTATGTCCATGGCATCGGTGGGCACTCTAAAGTCTACTGTACCGCAGCTGTGACATATCCAAATAAAAATGTGGTGCCAGAAAACATCTCGAATAACAGACAAAGATGTGGAAAAATACTTAGAGCATGTAGAATCTTTCCGCTTATAATGTTTTGCTTTTGTATGAATTATTATGGTTTTCCACCAAATTACGTTTTATTTAAAAATAGCGGCAATGGGTACCTATAATGATCATTATTTAACGCAGCTCAGATGAGCATGTGATGAAGAACGATAAATCACATGTGACGAAAAACTGATGTATATAAATGTTGATGAATGGAGAGGAAGAAGAGAAAAGATAGGTGGAGTGTGTGAATTAAAACGGATTAAAAAATAGAGTGGCGACTGACAGAATGGAAGCAAAAAAACGTTTTGCGCCAACCCCAAATAACATGGGCCAAGGGCAGTAAGATGACTTACCGCAGCCCAGACAAGCGCCCACACCGGCGCTGACCGCAGCAACGCCTTCCAGGGCACCGGATCTTTATTGTCAATGCTTTCAGAGGTAGTCACGTTATTGTTTAAGTACGTTAGCTCTTTCTTGGATATGTACGGGTGACTGTTTGGTGTGCTGTAGCAGAACATACTCTGAAAAAAGGAAGAATAGTAGATTTTTATATAAGTACCTACATTGGGCATTTATGTAGCCTACTACTTGCACCAATTGCGAAGTGATGCGTGAAGGGAACCTTCTGCAAATCGTGAGTATCTTATTGAAGTTTTTATTATTTTGTGAGGATCATCTATGTATTTTTTTTTCTTAGCGTGCCGATGACAAATCAATTTGAGTCGGCACAAAATTTGACGATGAGTTTTAGCACATGGACGCTTCTGATGGTACATATCCAACCCGTAGCAAATTCTAGACCGATCCAATTTATTGACTGATTGATTGCCATCGACACAAGGAGTACCTAGCAGCTATTTAAGAGCTTGTCCTTTTTAAGTGTCTCTAGTGATAGCGACATCGCGTTTATAGTTTATTTTGATTTCTAAAAAGTGATTCAGAAATCAAAATAAACGATAAACGCCTATTTCAAGCCAGTATCAGTCAACACCAATCACTCAACACTGATCTATGTTATTATCCGACAAGTGGTCATAAAATAGCCATAAAACTGGCCATCAATTTACGCACGTATACTCTGTTCCAAAAGTATTTGATGAAAGTGTAAACAAATTCTCTTAGGGTACGGTTTGATACGACTTGAGCGTTCTTACAGTATCATTTTTGAAAATGATAGTACTTTCAGATTTAGAAGAACATTAATTAATCATAGTTGAATAGTATTATTAAATCGTAACCGAATTTTAGCGAAAATTACAGTTATAAAAGTAACCTCAAGGGTCAAATGAAAAAGTAATGGGCTAGCTCGCCGTCCGTCTTATGACGACGACAGGCCGTGTCGACGGCGCGTTCGTGTTCCACGCGCCGTCGACAAACAGATATCAGCAACATGGGCCGACGCCCGTCGGGGCTGCGGGTTGTTTGCAAGAGATACCGCGGCCTCGACATGAAGGGCTAAGAAGGAACGTGGGTGGTTTTTAGTCAGTAGAAATCTCTCACTCCCTTTCGCTCTGCCCAAGAGTGGGAGGGGTTATTTGATGATTTTCACCCGGAAAAAAAAAAGAGTCAAATGAAATACATCTCTAAGAAAATTTATAAGTATTTTGGATTGAAGTTTTTACTCAAAAAAACACCAAAAATAAAAAATAAATCTTCATTTACATTTTCATCACATACCTACTCTTGGAACGGACTGTAGATAAAAATTACACGCCAGTTTACCGTTATTGGTAGCAATTACGTGTTCACTATATTTATGCACGGCTTTTGCGCCTATTTTTTTATCAGTCATTCTTGTTTTATTTATGGGGATAGCCACTCCGGGGACGGTGATTAATTTGTTTGTGGAGGCAGTTTGTTTTGGCTTAGGTAGTTATATTGATAATTGTTTTGATACGATAACCATTTTTTGTAATGGGTTATTTTTTGTAAATTGCGTTTCTAGACTTTACAATTTTTACAATGTTTTCTGTCTCTAAAATTTATTTTGGTAATTTATTTTGGTAATTATTGTAGTTAAACTATTAATTAAATCAAACTATTAAGCCATTTTACTGTATCAGTGTATTACACTTCATGTCCATATTATAATAAAATATTTTTTTTAACAAAGGTAATAGTTACCCAGTGCTAGTGCAACTTATTACTCTCCTTTCGTTTTCTTACGAACTTTGAATTTCTCCACATACACCAATTCTGCATGCTCACATAAATTACTAAAAATAAATTTACTTACCCATAGCAAGAACCACAAAATCCCAAATCCTCCAAAGAAGTAGAACACATATGACCAATCTCTTCCATCAGCCAACAACACTCCTGACATGAAGGAGCCGAAGATGTTGCCTATTTGGGAACCTCCAAACACAAGCGCTCCTTGGAACGACCGCTCATGGGGAGGGACCCATCTCGCCAACATTATCATGAGTGCAGGCATCGTGGGACCCTGTCGATGAAACATGATGTTTTATTACATTATAAGAATAAATAATCCCACCAAAAACATTCTGTAAAAAACTAGCCAAGTCTCGATGGCAGTTTATCTCTAAAAAGTAATAAAATCTAGACAAAGTCGTGCCAAGTCTAAGGTTCCTTACTGCGATTTCTTTATTATTATAGTTAATGCGGCCCCCCGAATACAAAAAAACTAAAAGAGTCCATTTTTTAAAGTGCTCTTTGGAACAAAAAAATAACCCAAGTTCACACCGTAGCACGTAAAAAGAATAATAAAATGTACAACTCTGGATCAAACGTTGACTCACACAGAAATAACAAAAACGTGAAATTCTACTTAATTCAAGCTCCAGTCGGAATTGCCCGTCATTTTTTTTATTCCTGTGTTCCTATCTTTGTTCAAAGCTCTCTGTTAGCTAAAGCCAGCGCCGTATTATTGTAACTGCCTTCCAAAGGCTTACAAACCTTCCTCTGTATAAAACAGTGATGGAGTCATGCTCTTGTTTTTCCTTTATAATTCAATTCATTCCTTGAAAGACAAAGGGTTGGAAATGTTTAATTAAATCTAGAAAAGGCAGCAAGTGCTAAAACACACAGAACTCGGTTCTATTGTAGTGCAGTATAAGTGCATTTAGGTTTAATAATATAACAGTTCTATCTCATTTGAAATGCTAGTTCTAAGGTATTTATACAGACAACAGTTTAAATAGATTTTGACCAGGAGTAGAAGATAGGTATATAATCTCAGTTGTTATTAATATTAACTACATATGAAGATTCCTGTTTCCTTTTGTTTTGTAGCCATCTCATTGTGCAATGGTCGCCATTGCGCAATGAGATGGCTACAAAACAAATCTTACGAAGATTTACTTCTACTTTCACAAGAATCGGCGTATCCCTATTAATTGCTAAAGTTTAAGCAACAGGCGCTATTTAGACGGAGGCATCGTTTTATCTCTATTATTTATGAGTTAAACTACATAGCTTATGCCCGCGACATCGCCCACGCCGATGTCGATAATTATTCCACGGGATTGTACTACCTGGATAAAAAGTTACCTGTATGTTAATCCAGATTCGTCTCTGTTTGTCGCGCATTTCTACATTGTGAAATTTGGTTAAACGAACACCGGTAAATTTACTTAAAACGACGATTTTGTCCAGCTGAACCTATCAGGTGCTTTTACTTTTTCACTCAAATCCAATCAACAGTTTTTGGGTGGAAAATTATGTATGGACAAAAGTAGATATGGATATGTATTTGCTACACTTTATTTAGCTTTTAGGGACTAAAAGGGATCAGAAACGAATTTTCTGAAAATAATATTTTGATTTTGAGCCGATATAAACAATAAAAATACCGCCGAGCATGTGTTTCGAATGGCATTCGGTTGATGGCTATCATAGGCATCATTCTAAAAAATGCTTTGGAACACTGTGAATACTGTGCCTGTACATATAATATTTACATACCAGTGCAAGGCCAGTGCATACGAGGATGAAACTCCTCACCCATGACGCGTCTGAATTGATTTCATTCATGCACCGTTGCATTAGAAAACTAATATTTTCCATTTGGTACTTACTCTTATTATTGACTACATCTAAATTATAAAGAGGCGTATTTTATTATAGTTAAAAGTTAGTCTACCGTTTGTTGAGAAGATACTCGTAGAAAGGTAGGTATTTAGTCTGGCTTTGCGAGGAATCTTAAATTAGTTAGTAGTATAATAAATGTTTTGTTTTTGTTTTGTTTTACATAAACTATTAGGTTATGAAGTTATTCATTATATAACTATTAGGTTATGAAGTTATTCATTATATAAAATAATCTTGTAGACCTAGTTCATAAAATAATATACATAAAATCGTACTGAAGTCAAAACTAATAATGTCGAAAACACTTAGATTTTAGAAGTTTTGCTTATTTTTATAGTAACAAAATATCTCAAGACTCTCAATATTGTTTAAGACGAAAAATAAACGTTAAAAGCTTAATTACAGTGAAAACAATAACGTCGAGAAAGTAGGTCAACGGTTTTTTAACGGTTGGAAATAAATTGCTGTTGTGTTTCATCTTGAATAAATAATTAGCATATTTTGTTCGCGCGCCATTCCTGATAAGTTGTAGCCGAGAATAATAGAAGTATAACGACCCTGACCCATTTGTAGCTGGAGACGAAAGGTACAGGAAAACTTATTATTATGTCCCTAAATGTATTTAGAATTGCCAGTTAAACTAATTTATTCGTTGAGTATTGAGACACGACTCGATTTTACGTTCTCGGCTTGTAATACTAGGTAGATACTCTCCAAAAGCATGTTCTCACGTTTACATAAATTTTAATATCGCTAGCGACAAATCTAATAACTGCTTTAAGCTAAAAATGCACTCAACATGTACCCAGGTCATGTCAATGTAGGTTTATAATAATTTACCGCAAATTATTGAAAATGTAAAAAACATTTATTCAACTATACCATCTTCTATAGGTACATCTGTACATACTCTACCATACTTTATACAAATAAATAATACAGGCATCTTCTAAAGCAGGCATTGTTTGCCTAAATGGGGGCTCCAAACACATTAACATGTAATGTAATATTTAATTGGCACAATAAACTATTTTTTTTTTTAAATAGATGCCACCAAATGCCCTACCTAAATTCAGTAGCTTTTGAGGAACTTAGATTTTTATTCTTTTTGAATGAAAAATTCCAGTTATATTTATATACGATCGACAGTTAATATTTACATTATCAACATACTTTGAACCCATAAATAACTACATTTTTTCACCTGATGCTCTTGATCTCAATCTCGCTCCATGAAATACAACGGATAGGATCTACAATGGAACGAGCGTGCCTGGAATAAGTCTCTTTGCTCTCTTGGAAAAAAATAACTGCCAGGGCTGCGGCACTATTCGAAAGAGATACCACTGCACCAGAACACAAAGGGCTATGAAGAAACAAGGGTTGGTTTAAGTCAGTACAAGTCTGACACTTCCTTTCAATCAATAAAAAAAATAAAAGTAAAATATTAGGCTCACCTCTCCCATTCCCTGCAGAATTCGCAATATAAACAGCCATGTTGCCCCACCAGCCCTGATCACGACCGGCGTTAGGAAGGTGAATAGTGCCGTACTTAGCAGCCCTACGCCAAGGGTCCACTTGCCTCCGAATTTTTCAGCTAAATACCCCCCCGGTACTTGAGTTGCTGCATATCCGTAGTAGAAACCGCTTAGGATCAATCCTTGTGTTTTTTCGTCCCAATCGAAGGTTGCGTACTGAAAAGAAAGAATGGGATATAGTAAAGACAACTGTGATTAGAAGGATGACATATTTAACTAGTAATATCCAACCCCGAGATCAGTCTATAATGTTCCCACTGCAGGGACTCAGGCCTCCTCTCTAGGAGAGGGATGAGCTATATGCCACCACGCGGGCCCAGTGCGGGTCTTTAGATGTCACATGTCTTTGATTTTTTGATTTTAGAACGTTTCCTCACAATGTTTTCCGTCACCTTTTTTGAGAGTGGTGGTGATGAAATAAATTATACAATAAGTACGTTTTAAATAGAGCAGTTATTAATTAAATGTACGAAGTTCTGATTCATCTGCTCTAACTTCGTGTACTTAAAACAACATTCCTCGCTTAGTGCACAGGCGTTAAGCAAAGCTAATCTATTTTTAGTACCTGCCTAGTAATCTGTTCCGCCATTTTAGCATAATTTAAGGTCGGTATCGTTGAAGTACTCGAGGTGATTATTAATTGTAGGATGACATGTAAATTATCTTGGTTTATTATACTGCAAGTTATCCCACGTACTAGCAACCAGAGCCAGTCGAATGACCTGCCCTAGCGTGGTACGGAGTTTCATTAGAATGGGAGGCCAGCTAATACTGGTTTTTACTACTGACTTGGATATACCGCCAACGCGTCATAAATTATAATGCATGTGTTGCGTACTTCAAGTTACACGGGTTTGTTACTAATTAAGCTTAGGTATATGGCGGCTACTATAATTAGACGCGGAAGCCTGTTTAAATAGAAGGGGCCGAAATAAACATACAATATGAATGATAGGCTGAAAGTTCAAATTAAACCACACCGTTTTTAAGCTTCCGTAGTCATAGGGAACCTTAATAGTATCGCGATGTCCGTCCGTTCGTCTATCTGTCTGTCCGTAGTTTAGTTCAAAGACTATACACTACAAAGATGTACATCATGTGAAGAAACCTTTAATTTTGCTTAAATATACAGATTATATTATAAGCCAACAACGTGGTTTAAAGGTTTCTCAGTGGCAGTCACGGAGTCTGAGTTTGTGCCCGGTTGATGGCAATAGGCTCGGATTACATGGGACATAGCTAGCGAAATGTGGGTGTACAGTACCCAGCGATAAATATTGCACATCGACCTTTGGAAAGAGACAATCGGCTAATTTCGGCTTCGTAGAGCGTTATCTCTGTCGCACGAAATACAAACAGTCCGGTATCTATTAGGAGCTGTTAAAACAATTATGATTTGCTTCTTTTGATAATTCTTTTTATTCTTTGTATAAAATATATAAAATACACCAATTTCAAACAGTCGATGTGCAATATTTATCGCCAGGTCGACCTACTTATGGGTACACTTCAGACTCTGTCTAACCCTGCAGGGATTATAGGAATGAATATATTTTCCCACTTGTATCAAAATTTTATATTCAGCACATTATACAGTAGATCTCGGTGTCCAGACCCGCGCAATTTTTCCTTACCTATAATATTTCTAGAAGGTACTTATATCATAACTGAACCATAGAAGATAATATTTATCGAGCATTATGCATTTGCAATCATAATGGCAATAGGCTGCCCCTTCTCTTGACCTCAATCTTGTCCTAAGGGCAGCGATGAGGTCGACGATGGAACGAGCTAATCCAGAAGAAGCCTATTTACTCTTAAATAGATTGGGGTTATATGATCTCGGGAAACCGACGCAGGCAGGGAGTTCCACTTGGCCACTAACATATCGTCACCAATGAGCCTCCTGGGTCTGCGCTCTACAGAATCAAACACAACTGGCGAAATGTTGGTCTTCTAATCTGTACACATCTACCTAACCCTTTGGGAATTACATGCGTGATGTTATGTGCAAGCATAATGAACAAACGAAGTTCCGTGTCAAAATGTTAAATGCTTATAAAATGCAAATCCGCAATATAAAGTCGCTTTGCACTCACTAAAGGACATTCGAATGAGTACAGAGTACAATATGATATCATCGTGTCTGTTTTGTATTTGAATATTAAATCACAATGTACGAATATGTCTTGTCCCTACTTGTAGTATTCTGTAGGTCTAGGTTAAATTATGAATAACGTAACACAAAAAAAAAACGTTTCTGAAACTTATATCGCGTGATGATCATTTTTTTAATTGTTTTACACTTTAGTCATGGCACTGAGCAGCATATTAAGGATAAATGTAAACTTAAATGTTTATAATATCTGAAACTGACCCA
Organism: Diarsia brunnea; assembly: GCA_949774965.1. NCBI lineage: Eukaryota > Metazoa > Arthropoda > Insecta > Lepidoptera > Noctuidae > Diarsia > Diarsia brunnea. The sequence goes on along the minus strand of OX459008.1, from coordinate 8,224,299 downwards.
CTGACTTCAATTTATCCGTGATCATGGTGCTTGTAACAGCGCTGAAATATCGAGAGCTCGAAACAAAAAGTAAACATGGTAAAAATTCCGTTTCCAGTATTAATGATACGGTTAGTGATTCTAAATTCTTGACGGTTGGCGCAGTGGCTGAGCGATTGAAATGCGTCGCGGTTTCGATCCCCGCACGAAACAAATATTTGTATGGCCTACAAATAGTGGTTTAGGGTCTGGGTGTTCTGTGTATGTGAGTTTAAAGGTTTGTAACGCACACACGATACATGAGAAATTGCTAGTGTGGGGCAAAGTATTGAAAAAAAAATTTTGAAAAAAAAGTCTTACAGAACTCGAATAAAATTATCCGTTGACAATACTTATCATAACTCAGTGACTAAACCATATTATTACCTCCGCATTGTTATTGGCGTTCATGAATGTTTCAATGGTTTAGTTAGTTGCAACCTACCCATCTTGTTATTATTATAGCTAACCCGTCCTTTCCTTCTAACGGTCACGGTCCGGTGCAACTTTTCTTCATAGCAAACAAAATATTATGAATTATACAGAAGTGGGCCAAGGCCCAAGGGGCAACACTATGCTAAACTGTCATAATCATTTTTAATTCTTAGAAAAGGAAGTGGTGGCAAAGATCAACTGGCCATCATCCATTAGTGTACAATGGACACCATTAACTTATAATAAACAACTCACAACAATCTACTATTGCGCGAACAACAGCTGAACATGAAAATGACAACTAAGATTGACATATTTATTGACCCTTCAGGAGTTCCCGTGGGACCTATTAAAGACCTCATGCGAATTACTCAGATGGACAGTTGGAAGCAGTCGTACCTACTTAGAATGTGTACTTGTGTTTTGTACACGATAGGTAATAAATGTCAACAATTTTTTTTTTTTCGTGTAAACCGTTTTACTGAAACCAGTCGAAACTGGTTAGTGTAATAATTATGGTGTTAAATTGTCATAATTATTCAGGAAATGATTATTAAAATATTAGTTCCATATTTGAAAAGGATTTTGTTAAGAATTTCAAGGGGTTTTTTATGTAGGTATTCAGTAAAAAGCTGTCATTTTGAAACACAAAGCCAACGAAAATTCACAAAAGGCTCATAAATAATTAAACAACTCAAACACCCAACTGAAAGTGATTAGACCGCCATTAAAACTTTGATCGCAATTTCTAAATTGACGTCCTATAGTAAAAAAGGGTATAACTTGTGAAAACAGATTTTACTTATATTAAAAAATAAAGAAGATACTTTTTGTGAAATCGGACTTACTGACTCAGAGACGTTTAAATATCTTAGTTAATCATAAATAATTGAACAACTCAAACACCCAACTGAAAGTGATTAGACCGTCATTAAAACTTTGATCGCAATTTCTAAATTGACGTCCTATAGTAAAACACTCTTTTTTTGGGGCAGTCGTGTAAAAAGGGTATAACTTGTGAAAACTGATTTTACTTATATTAAAAAATAAAGAAGATACTTGTGAAATCCGACTTACTGACTCAGAGACGTTTAATTATCTTAGTGAAGGTTGTCTTTGTCAAATCTTTACTAAGTGACGGCTTCATTAATCATTAAACATGTCTGAGTGCGGCAGTTATAATTATCCTTTTTCACAATAGGCATAGAATTGACGTCATAAAGTTCTATCCTTAAACTTATTAGATAGGTGTAAAGGTAAACAGGATGTTGGTAGTATTACTCATGGGATAAATTGAGTGGTTACGGCTACTTTTCCTGTCGAATTACGTAGCAGGTGATGCTAGCAATACTTCGACAATGGAAGGTAAATCATTTCTTTTTCTACATTCATTTATTTGGTCGTACATACGTATATAAAATCTTTCACCATAATCTAAGCGAGCACCGATGAGTAATTATTAGAAAGTGATTTCATAATACATAGGTTTGAGGTCCTGGGTTCCCCGTCGGGGCTGCGGGTCCTGTCGGGGCTGCGGGTTGTTCGCAAGAGATACCGCGGCCTCGACATGAAGGGCTAAGTAGGAACATGGGTGGTTTTTAGTCAGTAGAAGTCTGACACTCCCTTTCGCTCTGCCCAAGAGCGGGAGGGGTTATTTGATGATTTTCCACCCACCATAAAAAAAAGGTCCTGGGTTCGATTTCCGGGTCGGGCAAAGTCTTATTGTCTTTTTCCATCAGGAATTCATCAGTAACAGCCACGGAGTCAGGATTTGTGCCCGGTTGATGGCAATGGGCTTGCCCTCTATTACATGGGACTTAAACATAACTAGCGAAATGTGGATGTACTATTAGGTACACCTCTGCCTAACCCTTCGGGGATTACAGACGTGATGATATTATGTGTATGTTATGAGTCTAGATTTATGCCCGTTAGATGAGAATAAACTCGCCCCTAATTACATGGGACTTAAGCTTAACTGGCAAAATGCGTGTTAATATTACACCTCTGCCTAACCCTTCGGGGATTACAGACGTGATGATATTATGTGTATGTTATGAGTCTAGATTTATGCCCGTTAGATGAGAATAAACTCGCCCCTAATTACATGGGACTTAAGCTTAACTGGCAAAATGCGTGTTAATATTACACCTCTGCCTAACCCTTCGAGGGTTACAGGCGAGATGTTATGTAAAACTATTTTGTATAATTATGTAAACTATATTGATACTCACAGGTTTCGCAACAACAACAGAAGTGACGTTATTAATTAAATCGTCGCTTGGGCAGGCATCAGGGTCAACGTAATCCGAGCTGCTTCGAGTGCGGTTGACCATCTGTGTGATAGCGAGGTTGAGGCAGACCCGCATCGTATACGCATTGCATACGCCTAGCAGGCCCATCACACCGAGAATATACCGTTGGGGGATCACGCAACCTGGAAGAAAAAGAAGAAAATCATTAATGTAACTGAAAGCTTATGCGGATGTGCGTCTCAGATCCAGTTGTAACCCGTCGGGGCTGCGGGTTGTTCGCAAGAGATATTGCGGCCTCGGCGCATGGGCTAAGAAGGTACATGGGTGGTTTTTAGTCAGTAGAAGTCTGACACTCCCTTTCGCTCTGCCCAAGAGCGGAAGGGGTTATTAATTTGATGATTTATCACCCGCAAAAAAAAAAAGATCCAGTTGTAAACCAGGTTCGGGTGTATGGGTATTGAACTATTGAGTCTAGTGGACTAATGCCCGATAGCTGTTGTCTGATTTTTAACCGACGAAAAAAAAGGAGCAGATTCTTAATTCGACACAATATTGTTAGGTACCTATATCAATTTTTTTTTTATGTATGACAAAACTGTTTTCTATATTTTATTTATTTTAGCCATAAATGTTGCTGGTGTTCTTTTTGTCGACTTAATTACTTCCGCTCCAAGACAGGCATCGCCAATGTTGCTGATAAGTCTGCGAAGATAAAATGGGACTGGGCAGGCAGTGGGTTGTTTCAAGGGTGGGTCAGGGCAGATGACTCAGAATCGTAACACAGCGGGATCCTGAAGATGTTCGTCGTCACAGAGGCAGGTTAAAGAAAAGCCTGCGTGATGATTTGGACTCGTTCCTGATCTTTGCCCAGCATTGGAACACGCTTATTTAAAACCAGCACTCGCCATCCGCAGGCCCGTGCCTACGGTGGCCAGGAATCGGCCTGCGACTCCTGATGAACAGCCACAGCCCTGGCTGCATATTGTTGCACATCTTTGTTGGCAACGCATCGCGTTTCGATACAAAAGAGTGAAGCGGCCCATGTATTTTCGTCAGTTGCGGCATGGCTAGGATACATGTTCTGCATCAACCTTTTATAAAGTAAACCCTCTCAACATCCTCCAACTGCACCATGTTGAAATATTATGAGATAAATAAGAATCTCTGAGTTGCTATTGAATAATTCCCAATGAAAAACTTAACATGAACCCTAACACCCTGATACGTATCGATCGCGCTTACGGTCACATAGACAGACATAAATGTTCATATCTGAAGTTTTTAAGTTCAAGTTCATCTTACAATAAAATTGTAAATAGTTGGGGAGCAAGCAGTTCCAAAAAAGAGAAGAAATTGGCATGGATCAAAATAAGCATCCCTACGTATTATTATTGATCATCGTCCAAATTTCATATCATACCGTCATTACAATCAAAAGCATATTTGCAGAAATAATTCATGTATCTATTTATTATTTCACCTCGTACATACCTACTTAATGCAATTAATGTTGCTCATGGTATTTACCGCTTTGAGTGCATCAAAAATTCGCGATTGCCTAATTTATGATTGAATGAGTGACGGGAAATTCCTGTACAAAGGAAGTCATAATTAATTACCCATTAAAATTATGGTAACGTGCGTCAATAATGGTGGAGCATGATACATTGTACATATTTTACTATGTCACCTCATTTTTACACACCCGTAAATTGTAAGCGGTCAAGGACTTGAACGGTTGCTGGTAATTTGTGTTTTTGTAAAGAACCTTATTTGTGCATTTTAACATGTCATCGCTTAGGTGTGCATAGATAGGTGTAAGTGTTAGGCTACCCAGATATTTGTCACTTTGTAACAAAATTGCTTTTAAACTTCTGAAAGACATAATCTTGCAGACCGTGACAATAATTAGTTAATCACTCCTACTTATTATTTTATTCAATTCTTCAAGTACTCATGAACGGAGTTACACCTACCAAAAGCATTGTAACATTTGAGTGTTGCAGACATAAACAGGAAAAAAAATTAGGTACACACAAATCCGCAAAATAAGTAGGTACCCATGTAACTTGAATCATTTTCTACACAGATTGTAAAAAAGTATGGAAACCCCAGTATAAATCAAACGTAAAAGCAACTAGCCTACGGTCTCAATTTCCCGCTCGCGATGGTACTTAATGCAGGGAAATGGGTTAATCCGGTGCTTACTGATCGATTCACTTAGTTGAGTGACTGTACCCACTCTAGCAATGTCACCCGATAGGATATATCTACTCTGACTGCACGGTATCATGTCGCAAAGTAAATATACACTAAGCTATATAAGATTGCCAGTGAAAATGATGAACTCGTCGGTCAACAAAGAAAAGTGTAAACATTTTATTTATAGTGGCTCTACGTGAGAGCTAACGTTTTGACAGTGCGAGCCACATGGTCTTGTCTTGGCAACATTTTATATGAAAATGGTTTTGGTGGGATAAGATATTCAGTGAGTCTCTTGATATATAGCACATACGAAAATGATGAGCTTGGTTTACAAAGAAAAGTGTAAACATTTTATTTTTAGTGACTTTACATGAGATCTGATACCTTTTTGACAGTGCGAGCCACATGGTCTCGTCTTGGCTACATTTTACATGAATTTTTTTTTGTGGGATATGATTTTCAGTGAGGCTCTTGATAAAACACATACAAAAATAAGTGAAAATTATGAACTCGGTCGACAGAGAAAAGTGGATATATAATATTTATTTTTATGATTCTTTCAAGTAGGGGGTGTTCCTCCCGTCGGGGCTGTGGGTCCCGTCGGGGCTGCGGGTCCCGTCGGGACTGCGGGTTGTTTGCAAGAGATACCGCGGCCTCGACATGAAGGGCTAAGAAGGAACATGGGTGGTTTTTAGTCAGTAGAAGTCTGACACTCCCTTTCGCTCTGCTTAAGAGCGGGAAGGGTTATTTGATGATTTTCCACCCGCCAAAAAAAAAAAGAAGGGGTGTATTCCTCGCACCGCACCAACTTTTAAACGCACCAAATGGACATGGTGAGTATAGAGACTGGTGACAAACTGAAAATATCGATAACAAATAATGCACGATATTTTTTATACAGACATGTTTTAGGCGCCTATTTTCTGTTCATTTCTCTCATCCTGGTACTTTTCAAACCAACGAATGATTTTGCAAACCGAGTACCTCTTTTTTTAATTTTTTTGGGTATGCCTTAGCCGCACCCTTACAGACGTGATGTTATGTGCTATATCACGGCCAAACAAACACGATATATTCATAACAAAATTTGGTTTATTGACAACCATTACTACTTTTCAAGGTTTAATATTAATTTAACACTATTATCAATTTAAGGAACGTACGAGTACCTATATTACGAAATGTAAGTTAGTTAATAACTATTAAACCGAGGACGGCGGTTTAATTTAGCGCCTAGTTTCACAATATCACACCCACTCGCGGATTAAAGCGGCCCTTTACTTGCAACACAGAATCGATTCTAACACACTACTACTAGTTCAACGCTCTGTAGTGCTATAAAATTTTAATTGCAAAACAGTTTTTACTCAATACTTGACATAACATAACTTCAGGCCTTTATTACTCCTGGGGCTGCGAGTTGTTTGATAGAGATACCGCGGCCTCGGATATAAAGGGCTAAGAAGGAACATGGGTGAGTTTTAGTCAGTAGAAGTCTGACACTCCCTTCCGCTCCCCCCAGAGCAGGAGGAGTCATTTTATGACATCACACCCTCCAAAAAATACGGAACCCTATATACCGCGATACCGATACCGCGGGCCCGAAACACAACATGGGTGGTTTTTAGTCAGTAGAAGTCTGATACTCCCTTCTGAAAAAAAGACCTTACTGGGCGGTCCAACGGTCATACCACTGCTCCACCCAATGCTTTTCGTGCTTTTGTTTCAGGTCTACAATTGTTTTTTTTCCCGTGTTGTAAGACTTGTTCAAAATAAAAAAGTTTTCTTTCTCTTTACAGACACACTCTTATGTTGAAGGTATGGAGAGGTATTCTTAATTTTTCATGAATAATAGGGAATCGGATAAAAAAAATCCAATTAGTCTGTCAGATAGATTTCCAAAAAATATTTAACACATATTTTTTCTTTTTTCACGTAAACAAAAAAAAATAGATGTCAGTACATTTTTTTTTTGGCGGGTGGAAAATCATCAAATCCCACTCTTGGTCAGAGCGAAAGGGAGTGTCAAACTTCTACTGACTAAAAACCACCCATGTTCCTTCTTAGCCCTTCATGTCGAGGCCGCGGTATCTCTTGCGAACAACCCGCAGCCCCGACGAGCGCCGTCACAAGTTTCGCCTCATGATCTTTGACGCGTTTTATCTTCGTCAATTTGTATTAATTTAATAAATCAAAAAAAAAAAAACACGTATCCAATATTTTTTGATAAGTAATCTTACTGACGGACTAAACAGAATCATTTTGTAATGTGCCCTTCACTATAAACAACTTAATTATGTGGGACCAACGCTGAAATTGGAAAACAGCTAAGGTTGTATGGTGGTTGGTTGTTGTTGTATTTATGTAGACATGCATAGATCATCATCATTAGCCTATAATGTTCCCACTGCTGGGACACAGGCCTCCTCTCTATTAGAGGGAATGGGATGTAATCCACCACGCGGGCCCAGTGCGGGTTGGTATTTATGTATTACTTGCTTCTAAATATTCCGAATCATATCAGTATTATGTCTGCCTTTGTTAGATAATTCGACGATAACATTCAACAAAACCTCTTGACGCGTGAAATTACACGTTCATTCCATCCAAAGCTATCTCAATCGAGATCAAGTCACAAGATCCTGATTGAGGTACATTTTAACTGGAATCGCTTACTGAATTATTTATTGTGGGATACAGGGACTGAAAGCGGTTACGGCTAAAGGTTAAGGTACCTCAAAAATATACCGGTACCGGTTTAAAATAAAGGTTGAGCTATACCGGTACCTTTATAAATAAAGGTTGGGCTAAACCGTTATTTAACCCTTACACGATTTCGGTACCGAAATGCATGGGAGACGGGGCGCGGCGCGCGTGTGCGCGGTGGAAAACTTTAGAACTTGTATATTTTGTACATTTTGAGCGCCTTGGTCATAAAATGTATTGCGAAAAACCTGTGATTTTCTTTTATTTAGACTCCTGTGTAAAATTTTATGTTTTCGTTTAGTAACAGTATGTCTTTAAAGGTGCGTTATGTTTTCAACGGTCGGTCGGCAGATATGTCTAAGTTTGCAATAAGAAATATTAATTTCTGTAACACAGTTGCAATATTGTTATTCTTTTTCTAGTTTCATTAAAGTTTAAAGAATTTGCAAATGATTCAAATGTAAATATATTTAAACAATAAAGTTTTCTAAACATACCAAGTATGATATGCGTTAAATATTTAGTTAGTTTAATATGTTATGTGATCTTATCTGCACGGTGTTTTCACCTGATTCAGTGATGATAGATAATTATTACATCAGACTTATCATTGTTCTATTTTAGTAGATAATAATATTTACTAAATTTATTTTCGTTTGCGTTGCTATAGTTTTGCGTTGTCTGCAAATCATCTTTATTATAACAACCATCTTCAAACGATTACCAATACTTTTCAAACGACTATATTACATAGAGTCCCATTAAAATAGATGCGCAAACTTTTATAAATCACTAGCTGTTCCCGGCATGCGTTGCAATGCCCTTTTTCCTACTTACTACCTGCCTGTGTACCAACTACCTACCTACCTACTACCTCCTACCCTACCTACCTACTACCCTACCTACCTACTACCCTACCTACCTACTACCGTACCTACCTACCTACTACCCTACCTACCTACTACCCTACCTACCTACCTACTACCCTACCTACCTACTACCCGACCTACCTACTACCCGACCTACCTACTACCCTACCTACTTACTACCCTACCTACTACTCTACCGACTACCCTACCTACTCTACTATCCTACTTACTACCCTACCTACTACCCTGCCTACCTACCTTCCACTTTCTCACCTTTTAAACCTTCCCTGGACTTCCACGAATAATTCAACACTATAATTAGCCAAATCGGTCCAGCCGTTCTCGAGTTAACTAACGAACAGCTATTCATTTTTATATAATATAGCTGTACCCCGCGTGCGTTGCAATTCCCTTTTACCTGCCTACGTACCAACTACCTACCACCTACCTATTACCTACCTACCTACATACTACTAATTTCTCACCTTCTCTGGACTGCCACAAATGTTTCAAAACCAAAATTAGACAAATCGGTCTAGCCGTTCTCTAGTTTTAGCGCGACTAACTAACAGCAATTAATTTTTATATTATACGCAAACACCATTTGAAAAATCATTTTTCTATTGGGAAAGAAACAGTAATTATTTGTGATTATTGTGATAATGTCGTATGGTCTGTTTGAAGTTGTCATTCGTTGACTGAACAACTGAACGTCACTCAATTGTTTTGCCTTCCCGGAACCTCTCCACTAACACTTGAACTTTATAGTACGGTATTAAAGCTCAAATTGATTTGACGTTTTAGTTAGAAAACGTTTGTATGGGAAAAAGAAAAGGGCTGTTTTTAGGGCTCTTCCGGCCATTATTCGAATTTTTCTCGCCGTAAAAACCATCCTTGAACTTCAACGAACATTTAAAAAAAAAATCAGCCAAATCGGTCAAGCCGTTTTCATGCCAAGTCGTGACAACGAAAAACGGGTTTCATTTTTATATATATAGATTTAGAACACCAAAATAAGGACAATAGTAAATCATAACCTTTTTTAGATTAGATACTTCAAAGAAAAACACTAAAAAGTTGGTTGGCCAACATTTTAGGTCAAAAGAAAATCGTTTTAATCAGAGTTTTTTTTCGCTTGGATATCTTTGGTTAGACGTACTGAACGCTATGTTAAATTTTGTACATCTATTTTAATGGGACCTTATATGTATATATGCTCCGAAAGGATGGCCACAGTTATGTAATTATTATAAAAGAACTTGTCTCAAATCGGACTTACTGTAACTACGTAATATAAAGAGTCTGTTTCAAAATCTAAAAACCAACCCTGCCTGATACTGCTTCTTCAACAACAGGTACGAGGCAGCCATAAAATACAACTTCAAACTAAAGGCATACAATGCACCAGAAGTACAGTCAGCAGCAGAAGTAGATTAACACTACTCAAAATTTCAAAGCAGGTTTTTTAATAAAAACTTGTTAAATATTACTCGTTACTAACAAGTTGTTTAAGTGTAGGGAATATATTAAAGAATAATCTTCTAAAACATTAAAAATAATAACTGGAGTCCTGTACATCATATTTTTTTTTTTTATATTAAGCTACTTCTGTTGCTTACCGTACTAAAGTATGTATAGAATATACCTCTGCGACATAGAACTAATGTGCAAACTTTCAAATTACGCGAGGAATGTTCTTGGGAAAAGTATATTATACTCGTGCGGCTACATAATACGCGGTAACTACCTCATTACTTTACAATGTATGTATGGGAAAGTTAGTAAAATGACTTGGGAAATACAAAGTACGGACAATAAAGTCTGTATGAATAGCAAAGATGTATGGCCGAGGTAACGCTATTTTTAGTCATTGGCATCTAAGTTTTTAAATAGAATTTGAAAGGTCAATAATGCGAAAGGTGTTGGTTTTTTAGAAGGTGTAGTTTTTTAATGATTACTAATAAATTACCAGACCAGACCAGACCAGATGTATGAATGTGGACGAGGCAAAAGGAGTATGTAAGGATCGTAGCAAGTGGCGTTCTGTGGTTTCTGCCTACCCCCATGGGAAAAGGTCGTAAGTTTATGTATGTGTATGAGTGTACTAATAAATTTACAAAGAGGGTTCTGAAAGTTACCAACACAGCTGTTTTGTCACTATCACTAAAATATATTATGAAATGTCTCTTTACGCAAGCGCTAAAATTTTAGTTGTGAAAAGAAAGAAATTAAAAAAAGTTTTATGAAAAAATACTTATATTTTATTTTAAAAAATTATAGTGAGTTCTTTTGAGAATTAAAAATTCAAAGTTCATGAAATCACTTGTCATGTCGTATCATACAGTCTTTCCAATAGAAGTCACGCAAAACAATACAGTAAATATCTCAAAAAATTCGTACATTTCGAGAAATCAGGGTATTTGTGAAAGCGAAACTTTATTTGGAGAATTGCATGTTTGTCTGACGAGCCTTTCCCAAGAAATATACACAAGTGTAAAGTCGTCAAAATAATAAATACCGTTTATGAGAGCAGCATTGTAAGTTTCAACACAGATAGCGTATTTGTACCGGTAACACGAACTACTACATAATTAATTGGTTCGAGTGGTTTTACCGATAGTGTGTTATCTAAAGTGCCGAAGGCCACACATGGCGTATCCATTAGAAGTTTTATTTACATCTACTGTCACTAAGGCGGATGATGTTCATATGGACTGATCCACGCTAAAAAGATGCTTCATTACAAATTCAACTTATAACGAAAAGTATGGGTAGGTATCGCTATTCTACTACACCGTACATCGATACATGGTATGGTACGGTGTAATGGGTAGACCGTACCATGAAACGCTTTTGGTTTTTTTCTGAGACATCATCATCTGCCTAGCCTTTTCCTTCCTTTTCTTTTTTTTTTTTTTTGGCTTCCAGTCTAACCGGATGCAGCTGAATACCAGTATTTGACATGGAGCGACTGCCTATCTGACCTCCACAACCCAGTTAATCTAGGTAATGCGATACTCTGGTAAGACTGGATGTCAGAATTTCAGGTCACTGACTACCTGTAACGACTGCCAAAGATCTATATATGGCAGCCGGGACCAACAGTTTAAAGTGCTTTCCGAGGCACGGAGGAAACTCGGTATGTCGGGCGGTCACCCATCTACAGACCGACCTAGGCAAGCACAGCTTTACCTAAAGATCGACCCGAGTGGCAGTTCTTATTAAGCCACGAGCTCCTCGGTTTTTTTCTGAGACATTATATTTAATTGGTCATGACATCTAATTGATAACTGACCCACGCAACTTCATCTTCGTAACGTAATATAACTTACATATATTAAGCTTCCTCGATAAATGGACTATCCAACACAAAAATATTTTTTCAATTTTAACCAGTCATTCCTGATATTAGCTCGTTTAACCAAACAAACAATCTCTTCAGCATTATAATACTAACTGATGCGCGGGCATCAGCTAGTATTAAGCGCGGGCAAAGCTGCGGAGCTTTGCCCGCGTGGATGTCGGAACTTGAAAAATTATATACTAAAACTTTCCTCGAGAACTACTCTATCTATTGGTGAAAACAACATGAAAGTCGATGCGGTAGTTTTTGAGTTTATCGCGAACAGACAGGCGCGGTGGAGGACTTTGTTTTATAATATGCAGTGAAGTGATAGGTGAGAAAGATATAGCTATGACATAGCTGCACCTACTAGTATTTACATAGATAGATTGAAATCTGGCTCCTACGACCCTGTTAGTGAGTTTACAACAGGTTACCTCTTGCGAGACTAGTCTGTACACTTTCTAGCTTCATAGCATCCTCCCAAAGGTCTACTAATCACAGTGAGAACCAATATTATGGCTTGGCCAGTTCATTCACAAGATAACTTCATCATCATCATCATTCACAGCGGGTTTGGTGCTATCACCATCCTAACCAGGTTCACCGACATAGCTCTCAGAATATGCAAGTTGAAGTGGCAATGGGCTATACTTGAAGAACCGACAACCGATGGGGAAGAAAGGTTCTCAAATGGCGACCACGAACCGGAAGAAGCAACGTTGATAGGGCTCCCACCAGGTGAGGACTGGACCGACGACATCGTGAGAGTCGCGTGCAATTGGTTGATGCAAACGGTAGGTTGCTGTTCGTTATGGCATTCTATGGGGGAGGCCTTTGTCCAGCAGTGGACGTCTTATGACTGATGATGATGATGATGGTAAACATCCTAGAATTACCCACAACGCCACTTGTCCTTCCAGGCCTTGGACGCCACTCAGTCCTGACTGCCTGCTCTAAGCGTGGGTTAAAAGTAGCTTAACCTGAATTGTTCGAGCTACTATTAAAACTTAGTAGGTAACAATGAACATAGATTGTTATAAAACTGACATAGTTTTAAACTTTGCATCGGCGTCGTTCACATAGTAATCCTTAGTTACAATATTATCGGCTTTCTACTATCTCTTGGCCGCTGTCCAATATTCAGATGTTGTGGTATCGTGTGAAAGCTCAATTTGTATTGCAATCGCGTTAATTTGCTGCTGTCAGAACAATTTGCAAACAGTGTAACGGGAACCATAAAGTCGATCGTCCACTGCTACGCAGGCTATGATAACTTACGTTACAGCTAATTAAGTTTTACTCCTTTTTTTTAATGGTGGGAAATCATTAAATGACTCCTCCCGCTCTGGGCAGAGCAGTCGGGAGTGTCAGACTTCTACTGACTAAAAACCACCCATGTTCCTTCTTAGCCCTATGTGCCGATGAGGTTGGCCTTATTAGCTACGCTTTTCATTTGTTTACACGTTTGTGCTTAGTGGGGCCATGTGTCGGTTTGGACGTTCTGCCTCCATTTTGTAAAGGCTGTCGTTTTGCATCCTCCTTTTTATGGAGGTAACTATACTAATCATTCTGGTCTCGAAACAATAATACAAGAAAAATAAAAAACAAATAATTTAAAAAAATTAAAAACACGCCTGCCATGACAAAAAGTAAACTAAAAAATAAAAAACAAGTCAAAGGAATTCAGCGATGAATGGGAGCAAGGTCCCGTAAATGTATTCGAAAATGGAAAACTGAAATCTAAAACTTTTATTGCAGTCGGGGAACAGTTCGGTGGAACAATTCTTTACAGGTCCCCCGACTGCTATAAAAGTTTTAGATTTCAGTTTTCCATTTTCGAATACATTTACGGGACCTTGCTCCCATTCATCGCTGAATTCCTTTGACTTGTTTTTTATTTTTTAGTTTACTTTTTGTCATGGCAGGCGTGTTTTTTAATTTTTTAAATTATTTGTTTTTTATTTCATATCTTTTAGTGATATATCGATATTTTTTCGCCATGTTTCTAGTAAATTGATTCACACATACTGACTTTTCATACAAACTTAAAAACCATTTAGGTGCTGTCGTGGATGGATTTGGGAGTTGTAACCTAGCCAGTTTTATTTCTTTCATTACAGAGAATCTATTGATATGTAGCTTATTCGTATCGAATCCCGGGTTTAAAATGTCAACATATCATTTGTTAAGTAGTATTACTAGAAAACACTAGATATTGAATACTACTGTGGTATATTTTTGTAATCTACTTAATAAGTTCTAGACGATGATTATATTTTTCATTGAAATTTCAATAAAAACAAATTAAAAGTTATTTTTATTTCTAAACCATGGCCACCCTTTTATGTTTTTTGATATTTTCTCTAGCCTATGTTACCCGGGATGACGTATCGATTCTAACGATAACACATACATCAAAATCGGTTCAGGCGTTTAGAAGTTATGGTGGAATAAAGAAACTCACAAACAAACATACATACATACATACATGAACGCTAAAAACATAACACTCTTTTTTTTGGGGCAGTCGTGTAATTAGTAGGTAGGTGTTATTTTCTTTCTATTACGGAAATGGGTAAGTGTGAACCACCCGTGCAAAACGGGGCTCGTCTTATTTTCACCCTATAAACGCGTTATTTCTTCATTTCTAAACAGACCAAACCATATCCACACAGTGATAGCACGAATCTGACGTAAATAAACAAATAAAAACTGCTAAATCACTGAAAATCGACTTATATTATCTTCACGGCTCAATAAAGCAATACCAAACAAAATAATATGACTCTCACACTCGCAGATAACGGCCAGTAAACCTACTGCTTTAATTGCATTATTTCGATCTACTTATTATCTAATAGGCTCCGCTGTGAGGCTTCGAAGATACATAATTGCTATGCATTAGAGGACGACTGATTGAGTAGGTATATTTTATTATACGAGTCTTACTGCGGCACTCAGAGACCTTTAATGATTACTTAGGCCACCACTTAGTAAAGGTTTTGTCATACAAAAATATGTCAAATCTTTACTAAGTGACGGCTTAAGTAATCATTAAATATCTCTATACCTCAGCATAATTAGCCTTGTTTCCACTGCAGGAACACAGGCCTCCTGTCTATGAGAGGGAATGGGCTATAACCCACCACGTGACTCTGCGGTAGGTGTCACTTGTCTTCGAATTTTTGGTTCTAGGACATGCTGGTTTCCTCACGATGATTTCCTTCACCGGCAGGCGGACATCATGTACGCAGTAGGCCAGTGTTTAGGAAGCTGGTCAGATATCCCTTACGCTACTGGTCTCAATACCTCAGAAAAAAATCATGCTGAAATATTTTATCTATCATTTTCATTAGAAACGTTACCGTGGAATACTTTTGGAGATGGAAGATATGGTTTTTTTTCTTGTATACAAGCTTAGGTGTGGCTTGCGTCTGCTGGGGCTGCGGAACTGTTCGAAAGAGATATCACGGCCCGTAACACAAAGGACTAAGAAGAAACATGGGTGGGTTTTAGTCAGTACAAGTCTGACACTCCCTTCTGGTCCGCCCAGAGAAGCACAAAAAGAAAAAGGTGTGATTTGGGTGGATTAAAGGGGCCGAAGGCGTCCGCAATTGCAGGAATGTATGCAGAGTTCGAAGTGAGGATTATTATTATTGAGAAATAAATAGTGTATGTAGATACTTTACTGCTCTACTGAGCAGTTCGTGACTCGTGACTCCGTGACGTATATAAACATTGAATTGAAAACATCCTCCTTTTTTAAAATTTTAGTTATATGAGAGACCTTTGCCCAGGAAGGAGATGACGCAGGCTAACAATAACAGATATATATATTTTCCTTCCCGATCTTCACTGACATAGTAAAATAGACGCTGTCTCTAAAACAATAAAGCTTTACTTACATGACCGCATAGCTCTTGTAAGGGCGGTGTCTGGTGGTCTCGCGGCCAGTGTCTTCTGGCCGAGGAGCTTATGAGCCTGTACTTGAGCTTCGGTATCCTCCATATTAGCCATAACGAAGGTTTAAGTATGAAGTTTATCGATATCCTGAAAGAGAATGAAGTGTGCTTAATGGGTAGATTACTTTTATGGTGGTGACTGATAAGCTCATTTTTATAGGTAGCTGAACTGATAACTGTTTTTTGCACTTTACTATCACTACATAGTATAAAACAAAGTCGCTTTCTCTGTCCCTATATCCCTACGTATGCTTAAATCTTTAAAACTACGCAACGGATTTTGATGCGGTTTTTTTTAATAGATAGAGTGATTCAAGAGGAAGGTTTTCGTATATAATTTGACCGACATCCACGCGGGTGAAGCCGCATCAGCTAGTTGAGTATAAGTAGTGGGTAAAGTAACAAGCCTAAATACGTGTTATATTCATGCAAGATTTAAGTGATTTCTTCCTTTTAATAAAGTAGTAGGTGTGGTGTTTTTGGAATTATACAAATGGTTTTCGTCGAAATGGATCGGTTAGGAACAGTTAAGGCTGTGTAATAGAATCCCCTAGTTAGTTGGTTAACTATTGCTTATTAGTTTTAATACAAAGTCAAATCTTACTGCCGTCACTTAGTAAAGATTTGACACACTTTTGTGTGACAAAACTGTCAAAACCTTTACTAATTGATGGCCTAAGTAATCATAGAGCTCTGAGTGCGGCAGTTAGGTAACATTCAGAAAAAATGGATCATATTTCAAGTGGCTCTATTTATGTTCAACCACTTTTGCAATCCTTTCAATTATGTTGGTCTTAAAAGTGTAATAATAAAAAAACTACTTATACATCATAACACCATTCTTGTAATCCCCGAAGGGTAAGGCAGAAGCGTACCTTTACTCCCACATTTCGCCAGTTTATAGTATAGGGGACGAGTCCATTTGCCATCAGCCGAGCGCAAATGCAGACTTCGGTACTGCTACTGATAGATAAACCCAATAACACTTTGCCTGACCCGGGAGTCGAACCCGTCCTGGCAATTGGCGAGTCGTTGTAGGTAAACGCGACTGTGCTTGCAACCACTTGCCCAGTGAGGCAGTTTAAAACGACTTATCTAAATAATAAGCTAATCTTTGTAAAAAAGGCTAAACAAATCTCATTTCTAGTTTATGATATTTTTACCATGAATGGCGAAATGTGGGTATACCTCTACTTAACCCCTTCGGGGATTTCATAAAATATATAACTTAGTGATTAAAATCGCGACTAACCTAGACCTCTGGCGGAGTTCAAGAACCGAGGTTGCGACCGATATATAATGTACAGCTGATAATTACAACATTTATTGTAACTAAGACACTTTTGTTTTCTTTTAATTACACATTCATAAGATTTTATTAAGCACCAGTTTTTCTTACCTCGATGTTTTAATTTGAAATAAAAAATCTTAAAGTCGTTACGGCAAGAAACGGTTGATTATAAATTTAGATTCATTTATTCATGCATGTGAACTTCATGATTACCTACATACATACTAGCTACGTATTTTGCTTAGTAAAACCATGACTAATTAAGAGTGACACAAGAAACTATTCTTTAAAAATTACAGTTAAATTAAATTCCGCTATGTTTGTTCTAAAGTCGTTTAGCGAAATCGTAACAGAAATGTCAAAAGTCGTTGACGCCTTCTAACATAGTCTATTGATCAAACCTGGTTAAAACTAAAAGTATTAACTAAAATGTGCTAAAACTGTGAAACAGATACGTCAATTACAGCTAAGTAAATAAAACCCATTACATAACGAAATAAAAAAAAAACTCGCAAATATTTGCCAGATGGTTTTCAAACTAAAAATGAATTTTCCACTTCGTCCCACCAATAAATAAAATCCACTTACACAAAGTTTATTCAAGAAAAAATCCAGAAAATCACACTAAACACACATGCAAAAAAAATGGCACATTACATTATTTTAATTGTAAAAAAAATATCACAAAGCACACGCGATCTGAACAACAAACGCGAGTACAGTGACTCGAATTAGCAATCTTTATCGTTAAATATATTGTACGAGTATTTATTTATCAATTGTGCGCAAGATTGAAGCCTACGGGTCGCGTGGTAGACGCCGGCGCATAGCGAATATTGTCAACCAACTGTGCAGGCCGCGCAACCAACACGAGGTTGTCGGCCTTGAATGGAATAAACAATTTTATACGCGATATACCTGTTGCGGGGTCAGCGATATTGAAAAGTGTAAAGTATCGCGGCTGTACACTCATCCCGCCCAGTTTGAATCGCGAATCCGTTACGATTTGATTCACACGATTATAAACTCTTACTTCAGAGTCTTTACATGGGTTGTCAATTGAGAAGCACAAATGTTTTTCATCTAGTGTAGAAGTTTTTCCTGTATAGGTAGGTATGGTTAAACGTTGTTGCATTTATTACTATAATATATCTTATGGTACTAGTAGTGACTCTTGTTACGGAAGCATCTTAATAATATGTTTAGTTTGACCTATTAAAATATTGCTTTTTGTGTTTTCCGCTCTGTGTTCATATTATAATACTGTCTGAAAAGTCAACACATTGGTTTTAAATTGTTGAGCTACATAACATCACGCCTATAATCCCCGAAGGGTTAGGCAGAGGTGTACCTAATAGTACACCCACATTTCGCCAGTTATGTTTAAGCCCCATGTAATAGGGGGCGAGCCTATTGCCATCAACCGGGCACAAATCCAGACTCCGTGGCTGTTTCTGATAACTTCCTGATGGAAAAAGCCAATATCAGTTTGCCCGACCCGGGAATCGAACCCAGGACCTCATGCTCAGCAGTCGCGCTTGCGACCACTAGACCAACGAGGCAGTCATAAAAAAAACAAAAAAAAAATTGTTGAGCTATAACTTATAAAGTTTATTTTGAAGTAATCGTAGGAGGTTTATAATTTATGTCGTGGTCTTGACATAAATATCAAATGAGATATTATTAAGTTACTTATCATAAACAGGCAGAAACTAAACTCGTCTGGTTTCCTGATACAGCCCTGTGACTACTCAAATGTAGAGCAATTTTTTCTTGAATTGTATTAGATTCATTTTAAATGTCGGACTGGCATACTCCTTTGATCTGTGAGTAAACTATTCAAGTACATAAGTATATATTTCTGATAATTTACCAAAAAAACATTTAAATCAAGTGTCTCCCGTCGGGGCTGCGGGTGTCCCGTCGGGGCTGCGGGTGTTCGCAAGAGATACCGCAGCCTCGACATGAAGGGCTAAGAAGGAACATGGGTGGTTTTTAGTCAGTAGAAGTCTGACACTCCCTTCCGCTCTGCCCAAGAGCGGGAGGGGTCATTTGATGATTTTCCACCCACCATAAAAAAAAAAAGTGTCTATAAAATATAGTCGTTTTTCGTTTTGTTTACTGTCTAGTTCCGATAAACTGCAACAATGACTTTATTGCCATTTGAAAAATTATATGTTTGGACATTTTACCAAGTTAGTACAGCACACGGACGTAAAACAGGCGGGTGCTATAGTATTCAACCGACTTAAAAAAAAAGAAGGTTCTCGTAGGCAACTGAGTTGTTCTATTCTTTATACAGGGCGTAAGTGACATCCCCCCGCAAACCGACAGAGTGCATTTAACTCCTATACTACTATACTGAATACCGAGCGCCCGACATAAAGAGTTTCATCCGTGCCTCGGAAAGCACGTTAAGCTGTTGGTCCCGGCTGCCATATATAGATCTTTGGCAGTCGTTACTGGTAGGTAGTCAGTGACCTGAAATTCTGACATCCAGTCTTACCAAAGAGTATCGTATTACCACGTATTAACTGGGTTGTGGAGGTCAGATAGGTAGTCGCTCCATGTAAAATACTGGTACTCAGCTGCATCCGGTTAGACTGGAAGCCGACCCCAACATAGTTGGGAAAAAGCTAGGCAGATGATGACTACTATACAGAATACACAAATATTCCAACGGAATTTTTCATTTTTTCAGTGACTATTTCTATACATCAATGTAAAATTACATTTTCTGTGCGCAGCACTCCATTTATGTAAATAATACCTATGGCTAAAATAAAATAAAACCAACAATGGATGTTGCACACGTAAAATCAGCTATACAGTTCCTGGCTCTATAAAGTTCATCGAACGCATCGTCGAACTTGCCGTTCGTAACGTGCTTTTTGCTACAGCAATGATACTTTGCGTATGAGGAAATAAAACAAATCAAATGTATTGAATTCCCATAACGGTCCTGAAATTATCTCAAAAAAAAAGTGCTGATTATCAGCCTTTCAATAAATGACTTTTGTTTTTTTTTTTTCTTGTACCATTAATCTTGGTATGACATGCTTAATTCACCCCATCAGTCTGAGGAGGGCTGTCCCTTTTTTTTTTTTTTTTTTTTGGCGGTGGGAAATCATCAAATAACCCCTCCCGCTCTTGGGCGCAGAGCGAAAGGGAGTGTCAGACTTCTACTGACTAAAAACCACCCATGTTCCTTCTTCGCCCTTCACGTCGAGGCCGCGGTATCCCTTGCGAACAACCCGCAGCCTCGACAGGGGAGGGCTGTCCCTTAAGCCCTGTTTAAGATTTTTGTCTAGATACTAATATTATAAATAAGTAAAGTTTGTGAGGTTGTACGGGGTAATCTCTGGAACTTCTTAACTGATTTTGAAATTTATTTCACTAATGGGAAGCTTTATTATTTCCGAGTGTCATAGACTATATTAAAAACGTGTCCGTGGGATAATTTCCGACCAAAACGCCAGCGAAGCCGCGGGAAAAAGCTAGTAAAGAATAAAACAACCAGTTGAATCTAGAACACAGATGTGTGCTGGAAGATATTTTATATAACCTTCTTATAGTACCTGCCGTACCTATTTTACTAAGAATGTTGGACTTTTTGACGTCATTTTTTTTCTCTCAAAACTGGTTTACTAAATTTAACTAAATTTAACTCAGCTCGTGTACTAAACTTGAACAAAAAATATTTACTCAACCGAAGGTCACCATTTTCTCATGAATATTTTATCATTGTTATCTTCGTTGTTTAAACTAAATCGAAGTATGACATACTTGGTAGTTGGAGGTCAAATCAAGAATATCATATTGTGTAGCAAATTGACATATTATTCAAACCATATAATATCACTGTCATTCTTTGAAAGTTACATGAAACAGGTAAAAGACATCAATTAATAAATTAACGTATTGTGTCAAATAGATGAACAATACAGTCATTAATTAATTTCCCTAAGTGTAAAGCAATGAAATGTATTAGGATGTAAATTTTATTAACCACCTAAAAATGTACATTATGGACTGCAATAAACGATTTGAATTCGAAATTATACATTATTCTAGGAAAGTTCAAAAGCCGTTTTCCAGTGAAATAACGTAAGATGTGAATCAAGTGAAGCAAAAGTGGCTGCTTATATACATTTAATTGTTCGTAATTGTATTCACATACATTCTATACATACATTTTAGTGATAACCAGAACCACAGAAACGACATAAATCGTAAGAAGAATAATTTTATTTATCCTAATACACGTACACGTAAAAATATAGGTAAACATGCAACGACATTAACCTCATTTAGCACTATTTTATTGTGTTATACATAACGTCTAGTGATTCATGGCTTTCATCAATGCCATGAATCAAACGCTATCACAATGTTTTAAACATTCAACTTGAATTTAAATTTTATTCAACTGTGACCTTGAGAGCTGTGGATTGTGCGTATGAGAATGCCAGTAGGTGAAGTAGGTTAAACAGATTGTTATGCCCATAGATTTAAATCATTCAGCGATTGCATTCGATGGCTTTCTAGAATGGTTTTCAAGAGCTTTGATGTACTGCTCCTTCATGTTGTTTTAAGTGGTTAGCATATCCAGGTTTGGCAGGAAAACTGCGAGCATTTCACACATTGCATTGAGCATTGCGGACATGTCAGAACATCATTTATGACATTGTGACATGTGTCCTGGTTTTAAATTATAGATATGCCCAGATCGTACTTAGGCCCGGTATCCACCAAAGCGGAGACGAGCAGAGCGCGCGAGTGGAGAGATGTGCCAAATTCGACCAATCACAGAAAGGACGAAATACCAGATGTAAATTTTAACTAATGTAAATGGCCGATTTCCACACATCTCCTCTCGTCTCCGCTCCTCTCCACTTTGGTGGAAACCGGGCCTTGGGCTGGGATGAGCGAGCTCTCTTGAAGCGATACAGTATGAGTGAGCGAGACACAACTATTGAATCTCACTGCCAAAAACGAATCGTTAAATAACGTGAACATGTTTTTATGGCGAATCTATGATTTACATCTTAATGTAACTTATTCACTACGGGCCGAAGTTACGTATTTTTTTTACTTTTAAGGGATACATGTCATGATACTGGAAACTTGGCATTTTGTAATGTTGCTGTATTCATTTATTACGGTAACGAAAGTTACGAAACTATTTCTCTATTTTGTTTTTTTTTCAATTTTTAAATCCAATAATTAATTAATGCCCTAACAATACCTATATCTGTCATCGAGAAAATCCTTTCATTAGAAAAGGGTCAATGAACACCAAATTAATGTTTATTTTACATATTTAGTGAACGACAGAGAATTGGCCTGTCTTAATGTTTTAATAATTATTTAGGTGGTGAGAAAATTTGTCATGTGTAAGCAGCATTTAGTGACGGAATAGATTGTATGGGTTGGATCATCATCATAAGGAAGAGACAGTGAAGCAGACAGGCAAAGCACAAGAAAGTAAAAGTGCTTTCATAGACTTGGAGAAGGCCCAAGAGAAGGCCTGTGAAGGAAATATCAACTCTATCTATATATAATTGTGTTGTGAGTACTGAAATAGTTATACAAGGATGCTAGTGCTTGTGTTACGATAAATAGGGACACTAACTGGTTTGGCATCTCAAGATGTGTTATACTGGGCTTTAGCTGTTCAACCTACACATGGACACACATCAACACGTCAAAAATGACAAATTTGAGAGAAAGTGAGTGTGATTTTTTAATAGCATCAAAGGCATTCTCTACGCCAAAGATTAAGTTCTTCTTGCATAGTCAGCAGAACAGCTGCACGGTAGGGTTATTTTTATGAACGAAACATTCAATAGGAGGTATTATAACGAATTAAAATGTGTTGTGTGAGAAGAAGATGTTTCGTTATGTGATGTGAAAATTGATTATAAGAGTATGAAGCAAGTGAATAAATTTGGATATTAGGGCAGTCTGTTTACAAGAGATGTGCCAAATTGACGCTGTGGGTTTCCCTATTTTGTATTATAGGAAGGTTAAGGAAGGAGAGGCAGGAAGGAAGGTTTTACATTTATATAATGTCAGCAGTATTCCTTAGTTCTTACAGGAAATACTGCTAACATAGACTCGTGCCTTATTGACATGTCACAAAGTCCATTTCACGAAAGAAGTCCCGCGGATAATTGTGGAACTAAATTTTTTATTTTCGGCCATGTTGTCGTTTGTCGATGTTATCAAGGTGCGTTTGTTGTGGTAGATATTTTGTGAGTTTATTATTGGATTAGTGCGTTATAATGTTTATTTACGATGCCAAAAGTTGTGAAACAACATTATGTCGCGCAACATACAGCTGCTTCTGCGGGACTTCTTTCGTGAAATGGACTTTACCTTGTAAGTCATACCCAAAAATATTAGTTTTGTTCGCAATAAGAGTTAGGTACCCGAAACTGCGGAGAATAGCAATGGTAAAGAGAGGCCAATACCCTACAGTGGGTGATTTTAGGCTAAGGATGATGATGATGATGAATAAGAGTTGACTCATTAGGGATTTAACTAAACCTAGCAAAGACTACTGTAACATAGTGTTTTCCTCATTCATAATTATCACGTTTAATAGTAAGCGTGGGTTAAAGATCATTGTTCAATGCAACTTTGAAAACATTTTTATATCTATTACGAATATTCCTAGTATAGTTTATTATAAAACATTTTAATTAGCAGAAAATAACTTATGACTAATAAAACTACTGTTAGTGCAGTAATCTTTCTTAAAAAAATTTTTTATAAGCAATCATGGTATATTTTGTTATAAAATATTTGAATAATTATGTGGGCGTGCTAATTAACGGGTACATCTATGCCTAACCCCTTTGGAATAACAGGCGTAATGTAATGAAATGACTGTTAAACATTGACACTACCTACCTAAAAACAATTTAAGTTGATAGCCAGTCTTTACATTGTTGTACGGTTCACGTACAGGCAAATTGCTAACGCCGCAACCTACTTTACGCTACTCGTTTAGTTTACTTTTATAATTACTTATACTTATTAAATTAGTTGAGCAATAGCTGCCGTAGCGCTATAACCGCGGATTAGCATCCAAACATAACTTACGTGTAACTTTACAAATATACTGAACTAAGGTGAAATCTGTGGTTTTCGTCAACTCACAACTTAACTACCTCTGAGCCATACAATTGTTCTTAGCATTCGAAAGGTCAACAGCATATTAAATACAATCTTCTAACAACTTGTGAATTCACCTTACGACTATTTGACATCACGACCGCAAAAAGCGTTCGCCATATAGAGTCCAATCAACTTGACTGCCGTTGTCACTGAGGCTTATCTTAAGGCCAAGGACGAATAATCCACGGAACGTGACTATTTCGGTTTCGATTCAATCGGAGCTTAGATTTTTAGTGCGGTTCGGGAGTGGTGACTATTAAGAGCTCTTAGGGGCTCGTGGCATAATAATAACAGCGGCATGCGTCGGTTTTTGACCTTTTGAACGCCAGAACTTAAACGTATCGGGACGGGCCCTCACTCGCCAAGCTAGAAAAGTGCACAAACAATATTCCAACATCTTATCGATAACCAATTTAATCATTACTTTTTTTCTTTATATTATTTTTTGTTTAACATTGTGTGTAAGTACTTACTTATGTGCCAAATAAATGCATTTTCTTTCTTTCTTTTCTTTCTTTATGTTACTTTTCGTCTCATATTATTTAAAAAAAAAAATACCACTCAATCATCATCATCATCATTTCAGCCATAAAACGTCCACTGCTGGACATAAGCCTCCCCCAGAAGGGGGGGATTTGCCATAATCGCCACGCTTGGCAGGCGGGTTGGCGATCGCAGTATGGTTGTTACGAAGGCACAGAGAACGCTGCTGCCCATTCTCTGGTAAGTCCCTTAATCACCTCTTACGACACCCACGGGAAGATATGGGATGGTGCTATTCTTTACGTCCGACACCATACGGGTAATACCACTCGTAACATCATTATTATTTTTATTTGACACTATTTCGTATCAGTAACAGTGGTTTCAAAGTTAAAAAAAAAATACGTTTTCTTGGCGTCTCTAGACGACGCGACGGTGCAGTGGTGGCTCGTTGGGCACGTTTTCATTTGTCGGCTATACCCAACCGACCGTAGCGTTCTAAAGGTTAAGACTGCTAAAGTCCGTTGATGTGTGCCCATTCATAACATACCGAGTTCCGTCCG
Source organism: Diarsia brunnea (assembly GCA_949774965.1). Taxonomy (NCBI): domain Eukaryota; kingdom Metazoa; phylum Arthropoda; class Insecta; order Lepidoptera; family Noctuidae; genus Diarsia; species Diarsia brunnea. Next base: position 8,198,981 of record OX459008.1, on the reverse strand, counting down.
TACTTCAGAAAACACTTTAAGCCGGTGGTCTTGGCTCACATTTGTAGATATTTGACAGGTAGTCAGAAGCCTGGAAGTGTGATAACCAGATTGGTAACAGATGCATTTAGTTAAAAGTGTCTTAAGAAAACATTACCTGTCGATGTGTTCATAATGGCTGGCGGTCGACGGCCTCGGTTCGCTAATGTCATGAGCCTAATTATTCTTGTTTGCTATTAATGATTTAGGACGAAGGTACGGTCTCATGACATTAGTTGACTGATGGCGTTGAGTAGAGTGTTTATGATTTACCTATTGTCTTAGTCTTAGTTTTACAACAACCTAGTTTTTAACTTATATTTATACCTTAACTTAGATAGAATAATAATAAGATTCCGCGAGGACCTACTGCCGACAAATTGCTTTGCAGTTTGGCAGATATGTATAAATATGTTAAAGTATGCATTGTTATTAAATAAATAAAAATGAGTTAGATTAGAATGGAAGTCGTCTCCTAGATGGTTGGAGAGAACTAGGCTGTTGATATAAATTTGTTAGATGTATTCCGAGTAAAACTGACAAAACTTTAGTCATCCATGTCGATCCATCTATAATTATACAGAAGTAGTCGGTAGAACACATAGTAGATAGTAGGTATATACAATTTTTACATTGATAATAAATTTATCAAATAACAACACGAGGCGGAGATATGACGGAAACATGTTGTTGCCAAAACAAAGTGTCAAAAATTCTAGGAAAATTTATGAAAAAATATTTTCTTTAGGAACGATTGTTGTTTGCTTGGCTCTTATAGTTATATAACCATAGGCTTTAAGTGGGTATGTATTTTGTGTAAATGCAAGCAAGATTTAGAGGTAAGCCGTGCTTGTCGACGTTGGTCCGTGGATGGGACCACAGCCCAAGTTTCCTCCGTGCCTTGGCAACCACGTTAAACCCTTTGCTGTCATTTGTACACCTTAAACAGTCGTTACAAGTAATGAATGGCCCGAAAGTCTGAAAACCAGTCTTAACAAGAAGTATTAAAATACTCTGCATCCGGTTAGGCTGGAAGAAGGACCGCAACATAGTTGAGAAATGGCTAGGCAAATGATTATAATTATAATAGAGTTCCTATAATAGTCTAAGTCTTCATGAATACAACGTCAATGATGTGTAACACAAGACGTTGGCTAATCACTAGTAGACAGACATAAAATATCTTACAATTTGCTGTCCCCTTAGACAGTCAACCACCCATTACACAACGTGTTACCGAATCTTATTTACAACAAAAAAGGTTGACTTATTTTTGTTGTGAGACCTATAGTTCGTCAAATAAACCATAAAAACCATTTGAACCACCCTTTTTTCCAAGATGGCAGCCGTAGGAGAAGAGTTACAACCTTACAAATTTGGATTGATCTTGGGAAAAGGCTAGGTAGATGATGACAGGAGCTAAAAATCATGTTTTCTTATATCCTAAAGCTGCGTCTACGCTAGGCGAGCCGAGCATGAACCGAGCACGAGCGGAGCCGTTCTCGGCTTCGTCGTTCGCAGCGTAAGTGTGGACGTACAACGATCACTGTCCTCGAACGTAGTCAAATCCCTTTGTGTTCGCCAAAAAACTGATAATTGGCGGAGCACAGCCGAGTACGAACGAAATGCTCGCAGTGCGCTCGTTCGAGGCTTGTAAGTCGGTCCACACTAGACGAATTGTGTTCAGCTCGTGCTCAGTTCGTGATGGGCTCGCCTAGCGTAGACGCAGCTTAACTTAATCAACACTTCTCTAAGAACAATTTCACCTTGAACAATTTTGCCTTGTGGCATTAAGTCCGCCTATGTTCCGCTTTTGTACATGAAGTTTAAATAAATAAATAAACAATTGGCTTTAGTTCATTCCTACACCAACCTTGTTGTAACTCTAACACTGATAGCGGCAATACTCATATACTGTACAACCTAATCAATCTACTTTATCGCTGCTTGTATAAAAATGATTGATACACAATTTCTTGTCGGTTTTATCGGTTAGTGTATTGACATTATTATCTGTCTGGCTTTGAGTCTATTTATCTTACTATTTGGGAAATGTCTGGCCTAGTTTGATGGTTGGTTTTATTTTTGCGAGTTCTAAGAGTAACAAAATATGATTGTGTTTATTTTTGCGTTCCGTATGCATATGCGGAACAGGTTTGCAAAATGTAGCATTCGTTCATTTTTAGCTGGCACCTCATGTCTAATTGTCTTGTGGTGCTCATTGGCCTTAGATCGACAAAAATAGAATTTATCGGTAGAGGCCTTTATCTGGAACGACACAGGTTAACAGTAACAGTAACTTCACGCCCCACTGCCTTTTCGATTCAAATACCTAAACTTTTTAACCGATGTCTAAAGAGTCGTTATGTATTATTGGTAGTTAGCATTCAGCTTCAGGTTAGACTGTAAGCGACCCCAACATAGTTGCGAAAAGGCTAGGCAAATGATGATGGTTATAGCGTCGTTAAATAGTCACTGTTACAAACAATCTATCCTAAGAGTCAGTCTAGCTTTTTCCCAAACTCATCAAATTCAGCTGAAATCTGAATGCACATGTACCATCATAGGGAGTAACTGTTTAATCTGACCTCCACAACCAAGTTACCGAGTATAAATGCCAGCACGATTAACTTTGGAAAAATGGTTGTTTTATGTAGACTTGCGGGCTTCTGATGGTTCGTTACGACAGTTGAAGCCAGTAGTAGATTAAGGGTCACCTCACTTAAGCCCCTTAACCTTGAAGCAGGCAATGAGGATATACCAAGTTACTTATCCTTGGCCAACTTTTTTTTATGTCGGTTAAAGTTAAACAAAAACTCACATAACATACTAACACAGTATTAAAATGACACATGGTAGTATTCATAGAATTTGTTACTCACCAAATTGATTCCATTTTGGGATAACTGGCATGTGTCGATTTTGTCATCGATCTTTTTGTTGTCAAGTCACATTTTCTGTTGAACTATATTTACGATGGTCCTGGCTGTATTGAAGCAAAATCTTTGTAGTTTCTTATTTTAGAAGGTCACTATTACAGTGGTGTAGAAAATCGGGTGCGCTTGCAACTATTCTGGTCCTCCATTATTTTGGAAAGTTTAAAAATTTTATGAAAAATTTCCATCCAGCCATTTCGTATTTAATTTAGACCAAAACTGGTATTTTATTACTTATACAAGTTTATGAAGATATAATTCTTTAGCCAATATGTTGAATATTTATTCTGATATATAACAAAAGCTATATATCTTGGCTGTATCCTAATTTTGGATTTGCAAAGTGATACACGTTACCAACTATGTCAAAAAAACTTGTTTCCGGAGTACCTACGAATATTACCTTATGAATAATGTATTAGCTAACATGAGGTATGTGACTAGTTCGTAGTTTATTGACTTTGGCTAATAATACATTATTATGTCCCAGCGCGAAACATAAGTTGAAAACTTGTTAATGTATTTCGTTGATTTATTCGTTTTATTTTTATTTTTGTCGGTTAGTAGCAGTCACGGAGTCTGGATTTGTGCCCGGTTGATGGGAATAGGCTCGCCCCCTATAACATGGGACTGAATGTCAGGGTGTACAATTAGGTACACCTCTGCATAAACTCTTCGGGATTTTTAGTTATTCCATTAAAAATCATGGTTGGAGGTTCACCGCATATTTTGATGGGCAACTACAGAACCTTACATTGTGCGTGGCCCGACCGGTTTTTAGAAACTATATATTGCGAACACAGATTATCCTAGGTGCTGTTTCCATCTATTCAGAGGCGCCGGTGATATCTCAGCTATAGCTACAGCACATTATAATGCTTTGGTAGTAGCAAAGTATCCACAGATTACTAAACTAGCCTTTGAATGCTTCTATTTGTACAATCATTTAAATAAAACAAGTATTAGTTACTAGCCGATTTTCTACACAATGTTAACAGAAGATATTACGCTTACTATTATTACCTGAAGCAACTTATGAGCCATGTTAGTTGGTGCATTTAGGTGAGAAGGACACAAAAGAAAATCATTAGGTAACAAATTAACTTCATATTGGTGCTAGTTTTCCATCGTGTCGCGATCAGTGCAGATTTAGCTGATGAGACAATATCTGCCCATATCTGCCCAAGTAGGACTCCATTTTTTTACATTTATGTTTCTTACTCGTCATTCTCTGGCCCTTATCCTTATTCATTTGGGGTCGGCGCAGCATGTCTTCTTCTTCCATACATATCTGTTACTCATCATGTCATGAGCTTCTTTTTAACCGTCTCATCCTTTACACGGTTCATCCATTGTTTCTTCGCTCTTCCTCTAATCTTATACCAATCCACATTAATTAATGATTCGCACAATCGACCAGTTTCGTGCAGAGCAAACCTAAGAATAATATTAACACGCATCACTCCTAAGTAAACACCACACAATAAAGTAATCAACCCCAGACATAAGAGAAAGGAAATAATGGGAGTGTATTCCAACGTAAGACAAACACGCCAGATATTTGATATACGTTAGTATGGTTTTGGTACATAAAATTAATTTAGTAATTCTTTACCATCGATAAAGTAATTCTGTGGATACCACAGAGCAAGAAACGACAACGCGGCAGGCCCAAAAGGAGATGGCGGGATGAGCTGGACTCTTTCTCTAACATTGGCCTACTGTCGCACTAGATCGCAAAAAGTGGAAGGAGGAAAGGGAGGCCTTTGCCCTGCAGTGGGACAGTATAGGCTCATAATAATAATTTACCATTCTACGGTTAAACGACACTCTTGTACAGTCGCGAACAAAAAAAAACCAGAGCTATTTTCTTGTGAAATAACGGTTTTATACTTTGAGATAAGACCTCTTTCATGAAAACGTTAAACGTTTATCAACACAGTAACAGAAAATACCTACTGCATGTACTTATATATATTAGGCCTCATTTACGGACACGCGTCGCGTCGCGCGGCGCGTTTTGCCTTTTTAGTTCAAACACATGGCGATGTATGAAAACGTTAACGATTTCAAACGTCGATTTTACGAGAAGCAATTTTTCGCTCGTTAATTTAAAATGCAGCGTTCGATGCGGTGGACACGCCTCTCAGTAAATGAATAGTAAAAAAGCTCGAGACGAGCCTTCTACACGCGCCGCGCGACGCCCCGCGTCTCCGTAAACGAGCCCTTAGTGCTAGTGTTCGCATTGGTTTGAATTCACTTTCAATAGGAATGACATAATAATTTAGCTTTACAGCTTTTTTAGCTTGTCAGTAGCTTATGGCAGTCCCAAACATATTAAACTTTCTATCTTATCACTGACGGCATATAATTTTGTCATTTGTACCTCGATAGTTTGCTTCACTGTACTATCATTTGCTGAAAATTACTGTTGATATGGTAGAGTAGTTACCTAATAAACCATACTCAGTATATCATTCCCATGATCAACAAACATGCAAGCCGGTTGCGCAACCCAGTAATTTTAATCATTTAGTGTTTTACTGCATGATGATGTCAGCTTGCTTGTGTTTATAATTAATGCCTTCCAAGACCATTCATATCTACTCGTAGTCTTGTATTGTGTCGCAACAGGTCAAAGTGGATTTCGTCACGGATATGTGATAAAATATAATACGTACGGTTGTAGTATTGTTTCGATTCGTAGAATTATTTGCTGTCGTTAAGCAAAAGATTTGTATCGTGGCGATGAACTTGAATTAGGTTATGAGATTTGCAATTTGTTATTCCTTTAGCGTGAGCAGTCGCAAAATATGGTAACGCTTGCAATAGAGATGTGACTAATTCTACATCCACTATAGTGGGAGCTCCTACGCATATGTGAAGATTCTCAGGCTGCTTCATTTCTCACTTGCATCGGCACCAGCTATATATTATAAGAATAAACGGGTTTGACGCAGAATGTGAACTTCAAAAAATGTACACTTCTCAAAAAAGCACTTCTCAGAATAAGTACTTCTCAAAATGAATATGAAGTTTAGATATCACAATGGGTCAAAATAAAGACCGTTTGATTACCATATTTTTTATTATTTTACTCGAATTTTAGCACGATAGCAGTAGTGGTTTGTTATATCTAAGATAAAGCTGTCGTAGCAAATAACCGGCGAGAGAGCGGTTAATGAATACATCATAGGTAGGTAACTAGGTACCATCATTCGTGTCTGACCCTTAGGCTATTTTGTTGAAGAAAAATCTTGAAACGAACATTGACCTTTCTTTGTTTATGATGATGAATTTGAGAAGAGGCCCTTATCTAACTGCTAATGACTTTGATAGTACACTATATTAAGGTGTTCTATCACGGAAGTCCACGGCTAAGCTATTTACACGCCTACTTAACTTGTATGCAAAAGTAGTCATCATCATCATCTACCCTCTATGATGTGTGACTCGCTAACACAGCAAACGTTACAAACCAATCTAACGTAGCAAACCTCATCTTATGTATGCACGCAGCAGTGGATAGTCGACTTTAGTGTCTTTTTATGCAGGATTTAAAATTATTAAGATAACATTTTTTGGGTAAGATCAATTCTGACTCATAACTTGTTTTTTTTTCTTTACTGTAATTTTTATTTATGTAATGTTAATTTTAATTTCAATACTAAAATATTATGGAATATTTTTCTACCAAAAACTATTTTTTATTTTTTATTAAACACAACGTTTATAATCGCTTTTTTTAAAGTTGACGTTAATACTTTTGGATACGCGCGAAAGCGGCAATTCGCGTTTGGATACACGTGCAGTTTTGATATTTTCCGTTAGCAAGAAGACGTTATCAAGGTATTATTATCAAGGCTATTATCTCTTTGAACCCTACTTTTATATCTTTTCTACTCGTGGGATACGAGTTGGTACTATATTGGTAACTAAATATAGTCACAACATTGTAATTTGAAACGACTATTGCAATACCCTGTGAACGACAACACAGATTGTAGTGCACCTTGTATTATTGCATTGACTTATTAAAAGCAATTGCATACAATTTTATTGACAGTTGTTAGCATTGTATAAAATTATCAAATGTGCAACCCATCAATTCTATTATATACTGTAAGACAGGAATACACAATAAATAAATCATAGAATCGTAATATTATTTAATGCACGAATTTGCTCGTTCATTCATCACAGTACATGATACAACTAGGGTTACCATCCGCCCAGGTTTGTCTGGATATATTATTTAGCTGTCTACTCCCAGTCCAGCATTTTCAGTGGTCCAGACTACTCCACTCCGAATGGTGGCTTGAGATGTCAGTAAATGGAAGGGGTCAGCAAGGGCTGACGCCGGTCGGGGCTGTCTGGAAGAAAAAACGCGGCCCCGGAACTCGAAGGGTTAAGAAGGAATGGTTGTGTTTTAGTCAGTAGAAGTCTGTCACTCTCTCCAGCTCTACCTGGAGCGAGAGGGGTCATTAATTTGATCATTTCTCATCTGCAAAAAAAGGGTATGGGTTCCGATTGGAGACGACAAGCTCTGGACGTAAGCTAATGGTGATAATTCGACTTAATGGAACTTTTCTAAACTAAAACCAAAACTTAAATAATTACTGAAAAATAATTTATCCCCGATTTTTTAGTCCGTAATTTTGTCAGGATTATTCAAAATTTTAGATGGTAACCCTAAGTTAGACGGCAAAGTATATTTACATAATTTATTATTGACAAGGCTAAGTGATTATTAACTATTCAACACACATCGTTTGACTAGACTCGGCACTTGGTACAGAATACATGATATTGAATTTAAATACACGATTAGATAACTTGTAGCTAAAGGGATATACTATAAATTTATGTCGTCACTGTAGTTGTAAAACGGTGAACACAGAGTACATTATAAATGGTGAATTTAGCTACAATTTGCAAAGGGTAGCTTACATTAAAGACGGTCAGTTGGTCAGTAGGTAACATTACATTATAACTGTCACCCCTAAAGGATTAGACCGAGGTGTATCTAGGTGTACACCCATATTTCACAAGTTGTGTTTAAGTCCTGTGCAATAGGGGGCCAATATCGATAAAAAAAGTACTAACCTTGTGACCATTATTTTTAGAAAATCTATCGGACGGACTAATAAGATTTTTTGGTGAAATATCCTATTATCATTCTCCCTGTCCTTAACCCAATTTATTTGCAGAAGAATGATACATAGGCTGCACTAAAAGTATCGGGAATGGAATATTTCCACTGTTCCTGTCATATTAAAATCTTTTTAATTGAAAACTCCTTGGTTTTAAAAATCGAATACCATTTATTTATAAAAAAAAGATTCTCGGTCATTTGACTTATATATTACTGCGTAAGGACTGGGCGGACGGCATGTTAAAATGACGCCTCAAACGTGGTCCCAATATGGTCTTTCCTAAGCCGAAGTGAACTAGTCCACGATCGGCTCTCTTCGGGTGCGGTCGTAAATTTTATTAAAAGCTTTATTTATGTTCTTTATACCTCGAAAATACCACGCCGCTTATACAAGGTTACGTTAACGAGCAGACTACACCGATTCTCTGTATGGCGAACGCGTCGAGCAAATGTTCGGACGACCGTATCTTTAGTTTTTATATCAATGGTCTTGTCACAAGGTTTTGTCAAACTTGTTTAGTCGTTGAGAAAATGGAATTGACTCGAGAAAATTCAAGAGTGATGATTTATTATGACTTTCGAAGTGGTTAAACACAAAAAGAGTGTGTTGACCGGATGATTTCTGCATTTGGTGATGAAGCCCCATCCAAAACCACAATTTATCGCTGGTTTGCTGAATTTCAACGTGGACGTGTCAAGCTCAGTGATGATCCCCGTCAAGGTCGTCCAAAAACTGCTGTCACCCAAGAAAACGTTGATGCTGTGCGTAAGCTGATTGAGGAAGATCGACATGTGACATACCGCGAAATTCAGGCAACTTTAGACATTGGCATGAGTAAAATACAAATAATCTTGCATGAACAATTAGGTGTAAAAAAGTTGTTTTCCCGATGGATACCGCATTCGCTCTGTGTAGAGCAAAAAGCGGCTCGCGTTACTTGGTGCGTCAGAACTCTCGAAAGATTCCACGCAGGATCCTCAAATGCTGTAAACAACATCGTATCAGGTGACGAATCCTGGATATACGCGTACGAACCCGAAACAAAAAACCAGTCACGAGTTTGGGTATTCGAAAATGAGTTAAAGCCAACAAAAATTGTTCGTTCACGGAGTGTTGCAAAAAAAATGGTGGCCACGTTTGTCTCCAAAACCGGCAATGTTACAACTATTCCTCTTGAGGGACAAAGAACGGTTAATGCAGAATGGTATGCTAGCATTTGTTTGCCACAGATCGTTTCTGAACTCCGTAAAGAGGACTGCAACCGCCGCATCATCCTCCATCACGACAATGCGAGTTCTCACACCGCGCACAGAACAAAAAAGTTTTTAGAGCAAGAAAACATAGAATTATTAGACCATCCGCCGTACAGCCCCGACCTAAGCCCTAATGATTTCTATACTTTCCCTAAAATAAAGAATAAATTGCGTGGACAGAGATTTTCATCACCTGAAGAAGCTGTGGACGCCTACAAAACGGCCATTTTGGAGACCCCAACTTCCGAATGGAATGGTTGCTTCAGTGATTGGTTCCATCGTATGGAAAAATGTGTCAAATTTCGCGGAGAATACTTCAAAAAGCAATAAATACATTTTTAAATAGTAATGTTGTGTCACTTCCTTGATTCCCGAAATTTTCAGTGCCGCCCTCGTATTATACGAATAGGAAAACAAAATTTTACCTTTCCTCTCTCTTCTTTGTTGTAAGAGTACAACATACGAGTAGGTAAATGTCGCAAGATGAAATAATTATTATTTAAGCAAGTTAAGGGGAGTTAAGAATAGGTACCTATTTAAAACTTTATCTAGGTAAAATGAACGTAAAATCCTTTCAGCTGTATAAATATTAACGTCATAAAATGAAGTGCTCCAAGAATAGAAGTTATTTAGGCGAAATAATTATTTAAAAGTTTTTTAGAAGTCATTAAGTCTTAGCAAAGCTCTCTCGAAAATTTATTGCTATAATAATTTCATCAGGCGTTTTACTAAGAACAGGCTCCTTTACTTAATTTTAAAAAGAGGGTAACAAAATAAGAAAGCATAGTTTTAACGATATTTATTGAAACCATTTTAAAATAACACATTTTTTTCATTTTTAATTCATGATTATCTCGTTGACTATTCAATGTACGCTAAAATATTTAAAATATCACATTCGCTGCAAATAACGTTAGGAAAATTTATTAAAATAGCTAGGTAACTTGTGGTGTATTTTATAAAACTACATTTATATTCCTTAGCATTACTATTTCATAATTCAATATTGTTTTCATAATAATGCATTAAATGCATATTATTTTAGGTAACCAAAATAGCTTAGTTAATGTTTATAAAATTATTGTTCTTATTTAAAGGAAAGGTAACGGAAAATTTAACTTAAAAAAAAAATATAATAGTTTTCCAGAAACAACTAAAATATGTATGTACATTTGTAGGTAAAACATAAAGTTTAAATAAAAGCAAATTCTTAAAAGCTATCAATATAACTGGAGTGAAGCTTAATGGTAAGCATGTATATTCAAATAAATGAAAATAAATATAATATGCAAAATGACAATGATATACCTATCTATATAAAATTGTATACTTAATTTTTTTAAGTTATTGTAACTATACTGCTTTTAAGATGGCACATCAATAAATTCATTGATATACTTACGTTAAAGTTTAGTTAAGTAATTAATTAGAATTGCTTACAAGCAATTAATCGGAAGTACTTAATTGCACTTTTAAAATAAACACTAAAGGAAATCGTATTACTAATATTTTCACACAAACACTCCCTCATGACATTTAACAGAGGTCATTACAATTAGAGTTTAAAAACCCATTTGTAAATCCAATCGTCATTCAATTCAAATGAATCTTCATTCCGAACCAACGAACCAGTCGCAACGGAATAAAAAATTTAGGTCAAGTTTAAACCCTCAGTTTTGGCCCGAAATGGTTTAGTTACTCAGCCTTCAGACCTGATTAAACCACGGCCTCAAATGAATAAGCACTCTTCCTCTTATTTAATATAACCTACATTGCTATAATACTTAGCTAATCACATTAGTTACTTATAAATAATTAAAATCTATTTTCATGACATAGGCCGCAGACTAAACAATTAATGTAATATTATCAGAAAAAACGCAAACGTATAGGTTTCATCACTAATAGAAATGAAACATTATATGTCATTTTATCAGCGCCCATCTCCTAAGTTTGTCAATAAAAAATATGTACTCTGATCTATATCCTTAATGATTGAAATTGCGGAAACGATACGGACACTATCTGAAAATATACCGCCCGTATTACTATATTGTAATACGGGCGGAGTGTCCGCAACTCCGAAAGTCCAACTCCGCAAGTGCGTATTTTGCATACCACTACGGTACGCAAAAATTTAATTAGTAAATAATAGTGTAGATCAGAGACCAGTGTCCGCAGTCGGTCTGTAGATTTAATGAATTGTGAATCGAAGAGCTCCTCATATCCTCTTATATCTGGCCTGTTTATCAACTCGAATTGAACCAAGCTCTCACAAATACAAAAAGTCATGTTTTATCAGCTTAACTTTCCTAGCCTGCGGTCTTAAAATTTAGTAACTCAATCACATCACTTGAACTTATGTCGAAGAGTTCCTTGCTTCGATTGCTTTTTTCTTCTCTTTGTTTTTCTCTTTGTCTTGATTGGCCATCTTAAGTTGGCCGTGCTTCCAATCCTCAGGGTACCCGTACTGCCGGACGTCGTCCCACCATTGCTGCTTACCGTCCGCCCAGAAGATGTAAACAATGTTCGTACCGACTAGGACTGAGAAGCATACCCAGAACGCTATTCGCCATTGGGCCAATGTTGACTGGAAAAGATGAAAAATAAATTAAAAAAAAAAAAGAAAAAACTTGATAACATTCAGGTCGTGAGAAATGAGCATATTAAGTACTTAATATAATTATAACCCAAAACTACCCTAGACAATAATTGATATAATGATAGGAAAGGTGTCTTAATGGTGCCAAGGGTTACCATTGGTAATTTAAAGAGTCCTAAAAGAACACTACTATATACTATCGATTTTGTTTATTTTTGCATATATTTATTATCTTTTATAATAATTTTCTAATAAAAAGAAATCCTTTTATGTCCAAACCCAGACGGGTGCCAAAAAGCTAGACATGAACCTAAGCCCACCAGCCTTATCTTAAGTGCGTCAGTATTGTTTAACTGTATAAAATTTGTTTCTTTATTACGATGGAACATTGTTTCAGTTCCCAACGTTATAAAGAAACAAGTTTCTTAAATAATGCAATTACTGTGTTATTTTGCCAATACTCCAACCGATTAATGATTAGAACCTCTATCGATTCCGTTTATAGATAGACATTGGACCGAACGCACTGTCAACAAGATTCAGGTCACTTAGAAGACATGAAGTTCGCATTAAAGCCACAAACTTTCTACATCTTGTCGAAACTTGACACGGAGTCGAATCAATATTGTTTTAATAATAAAAGCCCATTTATTGTTTGAAACAAAGTTTGGGAGACATGCCTATTTAAAGATGTTTTCTTTTTATCAAAGTTTGTAAATCGGGAAGAGGCAATTTAGTGATTGGTTGTTTTTATTGATATATTTTTGACTTGAATAACGTTTTTATTTAAAATAAATTGAAAAAAAACTATGGTTTTATAATTTCAAAAGTTCTTTATTCAATGCGAGCATCAGTATTCACTACAAACTCCCAAGAAGTTATGCAAAAAACTTGTCGCAAAAATTTTGTAGTTTACAATTTTTACGACTAGCATCGAATATCGGATCGACAAATAGGCTAGCCCACTATTAAATGGAACCATAACATATCTGGTGAAATGTTATTTGTTATATCATCGACCATTAATATAGAAAAAAGGGTTTAGGAACCTCGATACCATTTTCAAGAGCCACCCCACATTATGTTTCTCAAATTGTAAACTTATTATTGAATTATATTAAAAGCTATGTTATCTTTGAATTGAACATGAAATAAATTGACCTTATGAAACTACACTGACTGTGGATTATTTAAAAGCAGTGATCTAACAAATATACGTAAATATTTGTTAAATATTCGTTACCACTCGTTACTGTTCGTCGCCACCCCTATTTTTATTCATAAAAAAAGAAAAAAGTCTGTGACATACAGACGGACAGGACAAATTATGTGGTAATTTTCTTTCCCGCCCTTGGTTGCGGAAAAATAAGTTTACCGCACGCGTGCGAAATATGTTGCAATTCGAACCTAATCGTAGTGCAATAAGAGCTAGTTTTCGAGGAAGTGTATTGAAAATATGCTTCAATTTTGCATTTTGTCTACTTAAATCTAATATGGTCATGTAAAGTAAGTCATATTGCCAAGGACGAGGAAAAATCTTTGGACTGCATAAAGTTCTTAGGAAACTTAAAACTAATATTCTAACGAAAACATTGCTTAATTTCCTGTAATTTTGAGTATTAGTAAATTAATAAGATTTTTAGTTCACTCCAACTTCATTGCAAAAAACCATTGTTTAGGAATTATGACTTACACCATATTACAAGGTCGACGATTTCGCTTTTGAGTGTCCCTACGATAAAACTATTTCATAATTATGGTACGACGATACAAAAGAAAAAAATCTAAGCCAAAATGGGGTTCTATAACGAAATTCTGAAGGTCTACCGCGGGTTACCCCAATAACTTCATCGTGAATGTTCCCGGCTAATACAAGTTGCTTCACAAAGGGTTTTTTCAGTGCCTTTATAAAGTATTTTCATACGATAAAAACTATTTCTTTTTATAAAAGTCTTTTAGAATAGAGTAGCACATGAAAGCTTGATCTTCTAACCAAAAATGTTGTTGGATAATTTGCAAATCCGAAGGTAATGGTTGGGAACATTATCATAATATATTCAAGCCCATACTTTTATTCGTTACTTACCAGTTTAAGGCAACGAATTTTAATAATATTTGAATGTCTTTATTGGAAACTAGGAAGACTATTAGACCTTTCTATTTTTGGTTAAGATTGTGATTTGAAATAGTTAAAAAACCCCAAACAAAAAAAAATCTTATTATAACCACTGTAAAAAATTTTAAACACCGAAAAAGTATCGACCGCAAGAAGGTACACTATAATCCAGAGCTAGCCTTGCGTAAAACGAAGTTTCAATAGAATAAGAGGCCAGCTTAAACTGTTTTTTTTTTCCACTGCCAAACCGACCTATGTGAAGAAATGCGACCCACTGAACAAAGAAACAAAAAAAAAAATATTAATACTTACATCAGGTGTTAACAGCCCAATCAAATATGGCGTAATAATCCCAGAGATAGTGGAAGTCCCGTTGATCATCGCAGTCAGGGAGCCTGCATAGTTTGGCGCCAAATCCAACGCGTTTACCTACGAACATAAGAATTAATGTGAAGCTCAACTCTTGCCAAATTGCCTTCGTACACAGAAATAAATGTTTTCACGTGGGTGTAAAGGTCTCGTAAGCTTTTCGGGATGCTATTGGCACTGTTTTGATAGTTAACCGATAAGGTGTTCTAAATCTGCAAAGTTTTGGACTAAAATGTCAACGGGTAGTTTCAAGGTATGAAAGCTTCTATAAATGTTAAACTGATTTCAAGGCACTCGACCGTATTCTAGGTCTTTGACATGAGCCTGCTTCTATGAAGTTGATCCAAATATAATAATACTACTATAACTATATATATAATATAATATAACTATACTACTACTATATATAATATAACTTAGGAAATCTCCCTAATTTTTATTTCAATGTGTCAGTCTGTTGTAAAAATTTACATAACTCTTACATCTACATCGTTTTATCAGTTTTGTTTAGCTATTTTAATTAAGACACACCAAGTAGGTACGCTTTATACCAATACTTTCCATAGAAGGTACCAGTATCATTACTGGGGTTTCCCAAGTTTAAATCGATAGGTGTTTCTCGGAATCAAAGCACTTTAGCCTCGAGTTACGAAATAGATGGGAACAGAAAATCAGCTCCATGAAAAGATCGAAAACGCACGCACACATAAACAGGCTTCAATCACATCGAGTACACTTGCACGTGACCTTCATTTGTTTTGGGGTTACCGAATGTACCTACGCATCTATGTGTGCGTGTGCCTGTATTTTAAATTGGATAAAGTGGAACTTCTGTTCCAATGACGTGTGCTTTGACCAGAGCTATGAGTCACTTGAGCGTGAAATTCCAGTGATATCAATCCACCGCTTCACTGGGTAAGGAACAATCATAGCCACACAATTAGGAATGGAGTTCAAGTTGAACGATTGCAAAAAGCGTTTAACTAATACATACGTAGTACATTATTTATAACTCAATGACTTAACATGAAATGTACAGTAAAGGGTTGTAACAATTCTCTTAATGAAGCCGAAAGGCACTTATTTCACCCCGTGATTGCGATAGTTTTTTGGATATTAATCAAAGCATCTATCAGCATAATGTTTAGAGTGAGCTAAATTGAGTTTAACCGTAAAAAGTGAACAAAACAAAATTGTTACTTAGTTTGATATACATTGCTTGGCTGACGAATCCTCTTACACCCTGTATAAAGGCATTACCTATACAGGATGGTCGATAATAAATACAAATCAGCTGTAACATATTATTTAACCGTATAGGCGTTGCATTATTGTATGAAACAGTAATTTTTTTAACCAAAGCTTTTACACTTTCCACTATTTAATTTTCGGTGGTTTAAAATTAAATACTACTAATTAGTGGTTTGTGTTTTGATTTCTCTTTACAGTGAGTAGATATTACAGTTTTGTATGGTATAGCTAATTTATTTTTTCATCATCACAGCTTTCATGGTCTGTAGACTGTCCACACATTTCTAATATACGCTGTATTATATCAAAATCGCGAAGATAAGAGAGAATTCCAATTTCATCAGCAGTTTGCTCACAATGAGATATTCCCATACCAACGTTCCCCAACAGAAAATATCAAAGGTACACAATTTTCTACGTGACCCTTAAGATGGGAGTCATCAAAGTTCGGGTCACACTCCTGCTTTTGAAGCAATAAAGTAGTACTGTCATCTACAGACATCTTGAAAAGCTTCTAAAGTATTTGAAACTTTAACCGGAATAATGGAATTAGAATATTATTAGGCGTCTTTGGAATGAAGAAAAAAATATAAATGAATGGAATTAAGGTCGTAGTGACAGAAGATAGGCGAAAATGTTATGTAGTTAGTTTTTTTTACTACAATAAGTTTTAAATATTGAAATGAGTTTTATTTATTTTCAACTTATCCTGGTAAAATAGTTTTAGTCTCACTATATTCGACTTATGAGTCGTGCAAATATTTCTAGTGCACGCATAATAATATCATAAAATAAGTAGAGCACGAGCCTATCGGTCGCCCCTCCTACATAGGACTAAAACATGACTGGTAAAATGTAGAGGGTACACGTCTTTATAAGGTACACCCCTGTCTAACACTTAGAGGGAATAATAATGTCATCACCATTTGGTGTAAAAGTACCCTTAACGCAAACGAAGGGCACTTGCTCTCCCCACCACTGCGATTTTTTTTTTGTTCTAAACCATACCTGGGAGCCTCCTAGTTACGGAGATATTGGGGGTCAAAGTTACAAATTTTTCACAGCTGTTTTTGTAAATAATAGTTTTTCAGGTTATAACTTTACTTAAATTACCTCCATGACCCGTTTACTATTCAAAGCAGCCACGAGCACAATGGTTTACCAGTGCTACATTGAGTTTTACCGTAAAATGTGATTTATGACCGAAAAAAAAAGTCGTTTCCCAGCTAAAATTTTTGCGTAGGGGTACTGGGTTTGATGTACAAAATGCTTGGTTGACGGCTGATGGGTTGATTGATTGTTGAAACGTAATGCAATGCATACAGGGTGTAACTGTATGAATTGCATTACGTTTTATGTTTTCTTTTATCATTATGAGCGTACTCAGAAGGCTCCTAATTCAAATTCATAACACCATTCTTGTGTAATGACTTAACCTTTACATCCGTTAAACCAGCATAATTCAATTTTACAAGCAAAAACTTATATAAATCGTTCCCAAGTGAGCCACAAGCATCACTTCAGGCACATTGAAAGGGTAATATCCCGCAAACATATCGGAAAATTACTTTATTACCTTCATTCCGCTGTAAAATCCTCCCATGAGCGCCATCGAGGCTATGAAATAAGCGACGGCGGCTAGCCGATCACAGCCGGCGTATGATGCCAATATGATACATATTGCTGGCCCGGTAGCAGCTGGAACAAATGTCAGGGAATTTATGAAACGTGCCGCAATAATATAATAAAGAAACATCTCGAAGAAACACGTAGAAGTCATCTGTGTTAGTGTCTTGTTGTTTCAAAGTTAGTTCAGAATGTATTGTACGGATATGTGTTTTGATAGCGTAGCAATATCAATATTCGGAGAATTGGTATCTGTTTCTAATATAATCAGAAGAATAGGTAATACAATTATCTTATACTAGGTTTTGCCAGCGGCTTCGTCCCCTACTACTCGAAAATTATCCCACGGGAAGATAAAATCGGGATAAAAGCTATCCTATGTGTATCCTATTAATCTAGGTTATAAACTATCTGTGTACCAAATTTTATTCAAATCCGTTCAGTAGTTATTCCGTGAAAGAGTAACAAACATCCATCCATCCATACACACATTCTCACAAACTTTCGCATTTATAATATTAGTAGAATGAAATGTCTTTGTCGTGGCACAAATACATTAAAATGAAAGAAAGAAAGAAAAAAGTTTTTTTTAAATTAAATCATTTGATAAAAGTGTGACACCTAATTATGCTACTGCTTACTAGCAATCGAATTACATCGTACTATCCGCAATAGAAATCTAAACCAAAATTTCGAATCAAGTCGTAGTTGTTACAGCAGATTATGGAGCCTCGAGCAGTTCAGTTCCAACTCAATAGTTGAGAAAATTATGTACTCCTCTGATTGCCATTGCAGACCTCATTGTTGTTATAAGGGTCAAGTTTCTAGCTTTGAAGTTATTGAAGTATGCTTTGCTAGCCTGTCTGTTGAGCTAGGTTTACAACAATTTCGTTATGTCTTGCTGGTCTGTAGTTGTTGGTAGGTTTAGAGTATGATAAAATGTGCCTTAAGTGAAGAGCCATAGAGCATAGTCTTCACTGCAAGCAACATGCTTTTAACTCCAAAAGCTGGTTTAATATTAAGAAAAATGTATATTATTACCTATTGTCGTATGAATAATTCTTCCTGTCTTAATAGTGTGCCATTTTCTTTTCACACACACGTCACACACCCAGCCAAATATAAAGGAGCTAATCCACATGGCGAGGTATGGGATCGCCGTCAAAGTACCCGTTGCTGCGATGTTGAATTTGAGGACATCTGTCATGTATTTAGGGAGGTCTGTCACCATTGTGTAGTAACCCCAGTCGTGGCCAACCTGAAAATAAAAAGGGAAAACGTTAATTTATTTTGATATTTACAGGTTAATTGTAATTGCCTTTTATTTTATTGCATGAAAATTCTATTATATTTTCATTTTCCTTTAAACACTCCCGGTAATTCTCCCCGTGTTTTGTCATCCCTGACCATTCTGTCAGTAACAAGTCCAAATTGTCACGCCAGCGTCTCATCATTAAAAATAACAATCATAAAATATTTGCACGATTAAGAGAATTTCATTGTAAAGATAGAAATTCATTTGCAGCATACCACGCTATCTTCTAAACAATGGCTGCTCCAATTAATTTTCTCTATGAAAACGGCTAAGCAAAGGAACCTTTTTCTTACGTAAACGTTCATTATTATCCAATTTGCGGGAATAAAGTGCTTTGTTCGAATGTCCTCGTGTCGCGCACGAGGCTGTTTGTCGGTAGAAACGGTTCCTAATAAACAATTTCTACTATGGATGGATTTGTATTGGTTGACATTTGAAAAAATATTCTGTGTTCAGATCAGGAGGGTATGTTTTCAATTTTCAATTGATAATAGTTTGTTCTATTGGTACCTATGGAGCATAATCAACCTGATCCTGGTATAACTTGAAATTCATGCAGTAAATAGATACGTATCGCAATATTGTTATTATTCTTTTACCTTTGCCACCAGTATTTATCAGAATTTAATAAAACTGAAATTAACTTATTATGAACAATACCTATTTAAAAAGTATTGGTAGTTATATTTTTGAGTTACACCGACCCTGAGACACCCTGTTGGAATCTTGCATAATCATCTTCGTCTTTGAGGCAAAGTGGGCCACAATTCACCATGTGGACCCGGTGGGTAAATTACTTTTTTTAATCGTGATGAAGACCGAAGTGTTTTGGTCAGAATGGATTTGGTCTGACCAAAGTATTGGGCTTCTTCTGGGTCACCTTGCCGTTATCAGCAGGTTTATTTCTAAGTTATTGCCTCTTTTTCTGGCAATGTGACCTCGGTTTGCGATGCCATACACGCTGTTGAAGATAAAGAAAGCTAGCGAATCTGACGCAAGGAGGGAGAGGAGGGGGCATTAGTTAAGACTGTTGATTTCTAAGCAACTACTTACAGCAGCAAACAGCAGTGCCCACACAGGCACACAGCGCACTATAGCCTTCCAAGGTACCGGGTCCCTCACACTGTGCGTATCAGCGCTGGTCACCGTCTCGTTCAAATATTTCAGCTCTTCTTCAGAAATGTACGGATGCGTGTTTGGGGTACTGTAGCAGAGGATACTCTGGAACAGAAATTGGATATTGTCAATATCTTAAAGAGTACCTTCCAATTAAATAAAATCATGAATTTTAACAGAAAACACTGTTACAACGGGTGTTATAGAATGTACATGTTACAAGTGATTCTACCGTAAGGTATGCAAAATGTATACAGTCATAGTTTATCAAAATCAAGATGACGTTGAGTTCATATTTTTTCTTAGTTAACTAATAAATCGTTATCAAATAGTTTTTATCAAAAAGATAAGATTTTTTTTTACTTCTACAGCTGATAAGTATAATTTCTGTGAGGTGCTGAGTTCATTGCTTAGATTGACTATAATTAATTTATTTCCGCTAAGGGGGAAATATGTCTACACGAAAAATGTGGATATCTAGTATTCACATACATCTACACTAATACGAGTTAAATTATAAAGAGGAAAGATTTAATTTATTGTTTGTTTGTAATGATTTAACTCAAAAACTACTATACCGATTTCAAAAATTCTTTCACCATTAGAATGCTACATTATCCTTTTGTAGCATAGGCTAAAATATGTGTAAAAAATTTAAAAAATGAATGTCTCCCGTGCAAAGCCGTGTGGGGCCGCAGCTAGTCTTGTATAAATTAAGTTGATTTCAGAATTACTGGCCTACTATTGCAGAAGACAGTTTTAGCTTTAGCACAAACGAAACGTTACGATTATGATGTGTAGGGTGTTATTATAAAGAGGTAAAGTTTTTGAGGTTTAAGGGGGTAATCTTTGGATCTACTGAACTGATTTCAAAAACTCTTTTATCAATAGAACTTCACATTATTTGTAAGTGTCATTGGCTATAAATTGTATTTATATCGGGTTGTTGTACATTCGTCACAAAGTAAATTCGTCACATTTTGAAAACTCCATACATTGAAAGTGTATTCGTCACATGCATAAAAAATATGTGTAAATTCGTCACATGTTTTCATAGGTACATAATTTTTGCTTAAAGTACTGGTTACAAACAAAGTTATTGGTTTTTTTTTGTTTTAATTGTGTATGTACCAGGGTGTCATGATTCAGTTGAAGATTAGCTACGGGGTGACAGCTCGAAAGAAATGATTAATTAACTTATGATACCCTAGTCCTACATAACACATTACATTACTCTTGTTAACTCCTGTATTTCGTGCAAATGACAATCTGCACAAAATTTATATAGAGTATAAAATATCATACTGGTGTTAAGGTTAGTAAATATTATTTCCTATCCATAACACTGGGGTGATGTTAGAAAAAAAATCCTCATCGTCACACCAGTGTGACAGAGCAGTGTGCAGGTTGGTCAGGCGACGATTTTTCTGCTGTCTGTACGGAAATAACCAATATGGCGGATTTTTATTCATGAAAATAGAGCTGTGGCGAGTTTACACATACTTTTTTTCGTGGCGAATTTACTTTGTGACGAATTTACATTGTACAACAACCCTTTATATCATGCATACTAGGCGAGCTATCACAATTTTTGCGGAAGAAGTCGCGGGTGAAGTGCTAGTTTACTATACAGGGTGGTGCCGACGATACGACAATAACCTACCTAAATGTCTTTGCCAAATTCGCTCGTTATATTTTTGTCCACACGTTAATCGGTGCAAATTATTCCTAAGGTTAGTAAACCAATATTTGTTTGTAAATTGTATTGTATTTCGTTTCGGTAATTTTCGGTGCAAATTATTCCTTAGGTTAGTAAACCAATATTTGTGTGTAAATTTATTGTATTTCGTTTACAGTATTGTGCTATTTTTCGTTTTTTTTTTTAATTTTTTTATTTCGGTATTAGGATTTATTTGATAGTTTAAAAATGTTCCTATAAACTAGAACTAGCAGTGGTTTCATTTATTGTCGTATGGTTGCCACCGCCCTGTATTATAGAATACAGGTTGGTGCCGACCATACTAACCCAGCTAAGTGCGTTTACCTTTCTATTGTTGGCGGGTGGAAAATCATCAAATAATCCCCTCCCGCTCTTGGGCAGAGCGAAAGGGAGTGTCAGACTTCTACTGACTAAAAACCACCCATGTTCCTTCTTAGTCCTTCATGTCGAGGCCGCGGTATCTCTTGCGAACAACCCGTAGCCCAAGTGTGTTTACCTACGATCAAAATACTAGTCGATCACCTTCAGTGCCGTTCTAGCCTCTTGACAATTAAGTACATTAAAATGGTTGGGTTTAATAAACTTTAATTATGATTGCTAACCATCATGACATGTTACTTAGATTAAACGTATTTAACGGTTTATTACTCGCTGGTAATTGCAAAGTTTAATCATAACTATCAACGGAACCCGTGTTCTCTTTTCGTATTAATGTATTTTAGAAACATTTTTAATTTTGATTTCATAAGTTTTTAATGTTAATGATAGTATTTTTAATTCACTTACTAGAGATTTTAAGACAAAATGCAGATAGCATTTAAGAAAAAAGCAGATACATTTGAGAAAAAAGTGCGAAATAAAAAAAATGCAATCATTTCACTTGTCATATTTAAAAGGCTCTTTGAATAATGAGTAGAGTTTGTTAAATAGCACATAAATAGATAAATAACCCAGTTACTTCTTCGCTAGAACCAAACACCACTTTAAATTGTCGAACAAGCGTAGGAACCAGCACACGTACATAATGCACAACCTTTTTCCTTATATGTCACTTTGAAAGTTCACGTAGTTTCGTGACCTATGGCTGATTTAAAGCACCAGGTCAATGTTTATCTACACTATTATTAGACGTGGGGAATTTTTATTTTTAAGTTTGTACGGGTTTGTTTTGTTTAGATTTTAGGTAATCTTCGAAACTACTGATCTAATACCGAAAATTATTACTATAGGGAAGCTACAATATCCCTCAGTGTTAAAGAATAAACTAGCTGATGCCCGCGGCTTCACCCGCGTGGATGTCGGTCAAATTATATACTACTTGAATCACTATATGTATTAAAAAAAACCGCCTCAAAATACGTTTCGTAGTTTTAAATATTTAAGCATACATAGGGATGGACAGACAGCGACAGTGACTTTGTTTTATACTGTGTAGTGATTTATAACATTCTCGGGTGCTTATAATTTACGTAGGACATGTAGGTACATAACGAAAGTGAAATCACAAGCACAAGCTAGTTCTTCAAAAATACGGAACATAAAAGAGCATTTTTCACTCACCCAGGCCAAAAACCACAGTATTCCGAAACATCCAAAGAAGTAGAACACATAAGCCCAGTCACCATCACCAGCCATGAGGAACCCTGACATGAAGGAACCGAAGATGTTTCCGATTTGAGCTCCTCCGAAGACCAGAGCGCCTTGTCTTGATCGCTCATGTGGTGGGACCCAGCGGGCTAGCACGATCATCAAGGCTGGCATTGTGGGACCCTGAAATAAATGAAGTACGCTATTAAATTAAAAAATATTAAAAAATCCTCCTCATCTGCCTAGTCTTTTCCCAAATATATTAGTGTCGGCATCGATAAGAACGCAGTTGAAAGCTAATAGGTAGGTTTACATAGAGCGTCTGCCTATTTGACCTCCACAAATCAGATATTGGGTAACATTGAGTTAAAAACAAAATGCTGTAATGAACGTTCCGTGTGATCCCAACGTTATCATCATCATTCTCTTGCCCTTATCCCAATTCATTTGGGGTCGGCGCAGCATGTCTTCCTCTTCCATACTTCCCCGTTTTTCGTCATCTCATGAGACACCTCCTTTCTTACCATATCATTCTTAACACAGTCCATCCATCGTTTATTTGGTCTTCCTCTACTCGTATATCCTTCTACATCCATATTCAAAACGTTCCTCACGACATATTCCTCATTCCTCCGCATCACATGCCCATACCACGACAACCGATTCCCAAACAACTTTTCAGTCACTGGCGCCACTTTCAGACTTCCTCTTACATATTATGTACTCATCCCAACGTTATATTCAAGAAAACCTAGCTAAGAGCTATGAAATGCCACTTAGTAAATTAAATAGAGGTTTTCTCCCACTCTACATCGACTAAAGTTTTATTACGTTATACGTCTTATTTTGAAGCAGATACCTTTATTTTACGAGAAAATCGCTTTTCTGTACTAAACGGAGCCAACTGCGCGTGTGTAGACTTTAAGCCATCTGCTATTATATAACGGAGCCTTAATAATAAATTCTGTTTTAATGAGCATTACAACTAAGCGTTTTGATGTGAAGATACACACAGCGTCAAGCCGAAATGGTGGGAATCATCAAATGACTCCTTCCGCTCTGGGTGGAGCGGTAGGGAGTGTCAGACTTCTACTGACTAAAAACCACCAATGTTTCTTCTTAGCCCTTTGTATTTCGGAGCCGCGGTATCTCTTTCGAACAAACGGCAACCCCCGGCAGGCGTAGGTCCTTACTGTTTTAAAATGTTACGCTGCATGGCATTGCTCACTTCGGAAATTAATTTCTAATTACAGAACTTATTGTTTTTATCTCGATATTTTCGTTTGTCTATCTTCTAGCCTCCGAGATTTTATGATTTTAAACACCAGAAGCTGCACTTCGATAAAACTAAAAGTGCAGCAACCTTGAGTAAAGTTTCATTTGTGAGAGGAACTGCAGAGACAGAAACGATAAAAACGAGGCTACGACTGCATTTGCACGATTTGATGGCCGATCTGTCACATTTTATTGAATTTTAAGTATAGGACTCTAGCAACAAAATCAAAATAGAACCGAACTTTATCTTAATATTGTTCCATTCTCTCACAAACAGAAGGCCTCCTCTGTTTCGTTGTGTTCCAGCATAGGGACCACTATCCCAGGTGCGCAGGTTGTGGGACAGCACCAGCAGTATCCTAAGTATGATTGCAAGTCGCCTGGACTGTCTTTATGTTGGTCGCTGTTACTCATTTGTTGGCGAAGCAGAGCACAGTCATTTGTTTGTTTTTATCAGTGCTTAATAAATAACATAGTCGTAAGTTTTACTAATAGTTTTTGAGTCTTGGATACTTGAACTCGAAAAAAGAGAAATTCTTGTATAGGCTGATTATATTAATCTTTGCTATGCTAATGCTATGTTTTCAATTCATAGTACTTTCTAAGTGTATCGGTGAAGGAAAATTCTGAAATTACCAACCGATCTTGAACAAGCGCGGTGATCTCTTCTCTGTATGAGAAGAGGCCTTTGCCCAGCTGTGGGACAGTAATAGGCTAGTATTATTATATTACATGTACCCGTACGTTCGTGGGATAACTGTCAACCGAGCTGGAGGCAAAAGCAAAGTATGTAGGTATCAGAAGTGGGATTCTCTTATTGTATGTATTTTAACAAAGTGAAACAATAATAAATCCGTCACATTTTTGTATTGTTATTCACAACAATGGCATCCTAACCACTCATTATTTACGCTTACAGTAAAAATATTCTCATAAAATATGTTTTTGCTGGTGTGTCCACAATGTCCTAATTTGGTTGATTTGCAAACAATAAAATTACTACGGTAATCTTCGCATGGTTGGTTTTAAATTAAAATAATACAACACTATGAGTGCCTTTGTTAACATGAACACTGGCGGGTGACCGCTTTTAAACCTTATTACGAAGGACTTAAGAATTATTAGTGATCAACCACACTGTCTGCAATATTCTTATAGGTGCCAACTTTGTGATTGTTCACAGATGAAGGAATGCGAAGAACGTCATTGAAAATCCTGAAATTGCACGTTCTTATCTTTATTAAAGACTTTATAATTCTATGTATGCACCAATGATAATCAAATTAGCTAAATGTATTTTAGGGTACTTGCACAGAATGCCAGGTTTCTTTACGAATTTGTTACCAAATTGTTTCAACATTTTAAAGATTTTCAAGGGAAATGGTCTTTATGAACTGCCGTACAAAAACTACAAAAGACGGTGCTTAGTATTATTTTAATGGTAGGTTTAAGATACATGTAATATGTATCTTAAACCTACAAACTTAAAAAACAAATTTGTTTTTATCTACGCATAATGACAGACAACATTGTAAACCTATTTATGTTTTTCTCTGTAAGTGAATTTGTAATTCTTTTGAAAAAAATAATACCTTTAACCATTTAGTATGAAGTTCTGATTTGCCCGCTATGTTTGAAATAGCAGCTTAAGAAGGACTCGTATCTAAATTATAACAGCCGCATGAATGGATTTTCAAGTTTATACAATACAGTTATACCTGGAGTTCAGCTACACCTGGTCGACCAGAAACCGGCTAGGCAGAAACTGTTCTCGACCAGCAACTTATTTATTTATAAAAACTTTATGCACAAGTAAAAACAGTACAAAGGTGGAGATATTGCCTTAATATTTATCTACCAAACACAATTCATCTACCAGCACAAACATACTTCTCATAAGTAGTTTTTTTTATGGGACAAGCCAGCCACATTATTCTCAAAACACTGTAACTCCTGAAAGCCAGAATCAACAATGGCGACCGCCAGAAAACTGCCGAGACAATGAAGCTCGACGAAGTCCCAGAGAAACAATTTAACTGTCTTGGATCCCGCTACGAAATTAATCAGAAAAGAATAGCGGAGGAGTAGGATACAAGTAAGTAGATTACAACACAGGTATAATAAAGTTAGCTCTAATCACTTATACCCCACTTACAAGATCATAAATAAAACACATCATAATTCACTTACCTCGCCCATACCTTGGAGCACTCGCAAGATAAATAACCAGGTGGCTCCCCCTGCCTTTACAACCACAGGTGTGAGCAGGGTAAATATAGCTGTACTCAACAGGCCAATGCCCAGAGTCCATTTACCTCCATATCTCTCCGCTAAGTAACCCCCAGGGACGTGGGTAATGGCGTACCCGTAATAAAACCCGCTGAGGATTAACCCTTGAGTGGACTCTGACCAGTCGAATATTGCGTACTGAAATCAAAGAAAATGTTATTAGTGACCTATTACTGGCTACTGCCTTTTTGGTCTAGTGGTTGCGAGACTCGCAAGCGTGACTACTGAGCATGAGGTCCTGAGTTCGGTTTCCGGGTTGAGCAAAGTGTTAATGGGTTTTTTCTTCAGTAATTTGTCAGTGTCTGGATTTGTGCCCAGTTGATGTTAATAGGTTTGCCCCTTGTGACATGGAACTTAAACATAACTGGTGAAATGTGGGTGTACTATAAGCTCTGCTGTACCCTTCGGGGTAAACTTCAAGGGTTCCGTATGGTGTCGGACGTAAAGAATAGCACCATCCCATATCTTCGCGTGGGTGTCGTAAGAGGCGACTAAGGGACTTATCAGAGAATGGGCAGCAGCGTTCTCTATGCCTTTGTAACAACCACACTGCGATCGCCAACCCGCCTGCCAAGCGTGGCGATTATGGCAAATCCCCCACTTCTGGGGGAGGCCTATGTCCAGCAGAGGACGTCTTTTGGCTTAGATGATGATAATGACCCTTCGCGGATTACAGGGGTGATGTTGTGTTTTTTAATGAAAAGAAAAAAATATACAAAGTAGGTAAGTCTTGTATATTAACATCCTGTTATGCTTGAAATTAATTACACTTTATGTTTCACTTGGCATGACAATGGATATTTTAAATTGACTCAATGGCACAATGAAAATAAAATGCAATAATTTGGCATGTTTGTCAGTCTATCGACGTAATTGATTTATTTTGTTATTACAGTGTTCGCACGACGACCAATCATAAGTTATACAGAACCAGTTTAAGCAGATCTCTCATTGGACGGAAACCTTTACAAAACAAGGCCCGGTTATGTGTTAACAAGTGAAGTGTTACTAACATAGTCTTAAATCTTATTTATTAACAAGAGTTTTGTATTTAATTTATATATGTTAGTTCATAAAGTCTGTCTATCTATGGGCTATTGTAGCTTAAAATAAAATGATGTTGTTCTTGTACTTTGTTTTATATACTTTGCCCCATGAATTTCTTCTGTATCGTACCAACACACAAATACCCAGATCAGAAACAACTATCTGTAGGCCATACAAATATTTGTTCCGTGCGGGGATACCCGCGACACGTAGCGCAGCAGTCAACTGTAGCTTCGTTTTATGTATTGTTTTTCTGACATTCAAAAGTGCCTGTAATGGTTTAATTGAAATAAATGCTTTGAGTTTGAGTTCATACGTTGTGAAAGGGGGCTAGACGGAAAAAAATCTTACGAAAAGTTGTCACGACACTTTTTGCTATAGTAAGCTATTGTAAGCTGTGCGGCGTCGCATGTTTCTCTGTCTGTCTCTCTCTCTCTTATAGAAAGCAAGCCAGATATTTTTTTTTTTTATTTTTTTTTTATTTTTTTTTACATAATAAAAAATAATAACAATAACTTCGTTCCATCCGGGTGTTCCTTGACACCTCTCAAGTTTTTTTTTTACAATTTATGTACCTACGTGTTTTAACATACCTACACACTAAATAATTTATAACCGGAAGCGATAAGTACCCGAAAACGATTCTAAATAAAATGGTAAAGTTATTTGCACACACTCATAGATGTTCTAATTGAAAGAAAAACATCACGACTTATCACCGATGGTGTGAACTAGTTTTTTTATTGTATGTGCACACGGCCTCAAGCTATACCTACATAATATCCAGTATAACCTGACTCCACTATGTTTGAGCTCTCCGTACAATAAGAGATCAGTGTATACAGGCTTTGCGTGCTTTGAATGGTCGTCGTACGTCGTACCAGTATAATTTGTGTACTCTAGTTATTTTTTTAGGCCCGATGATGTCAATATAGGCAGAACATAATTTACTATTGTGTAACAAACATCACGCGTAGCCGATAGGCCCGTGTCGTAGCCAAGCGAGCGGTCACGCGAATACGCGATCGTGACACTTTGGCAAACAGTCACAAGAGGCAAATCGTGTAACCAAAAAATTGATTTTTTTTAATACGTTGCCCCACACTAGGAAGCGACTATCCTGGTATGAACATGAGAAGGGATGAATCGCATGTGACAAAAAAAAGTAATAAATATAAATGTCAATGAATGTAGAGGCGAGGATTACCCAAGAACACGATGGATGCATTGAAAATGGATGAAAACTTGCGAGGAATGATATGAAAGGAAAGGGAGTTAATTCCTTTTCATTCTCCTCTATCAACTGACACTGACAGTTGACAGATGAGAATGGAGGAACAAAACCGTGTTGCGCCGACCCCAAGTAATTTTGGACAAGGGCAGGAAGATGAAGATGATGACGATCCTTTCACAATTATTTAAACTACGATAGTTATAAGGTTGCAACCTAATGAAAACCTCATTTCTGCAAACATAAAGTTCACAAAGTTTGACAGCGAAACAGGAATGTTAGTGCTCTGTTATCGAAAAAAACATTAACAAAATACTCAGAAAAAAGTGGTCATCGAAGTTAGAATTATTATTGACGTCGTGAATAATTTCATCAATTTTACAACTAACACGTGTCTGAAAAACCGGTTTTATGTCATTTGTTCAAAGAGTAAAGTAGACATTACTTTTATCCGCTATTATAAGTGTTTCAATGACAAAGATAAAATAAGTAGAAGCATTAAAAGATTGCATTGAGCTCTTCACGTCAACCTGTATCTTCTTTGAACCAGTTTATAATATTGCACAATAGCTCTGAACAACTATAGACAATAGTAACAAAGAGAAAAGTTGGTGTTGCTACTAAATCATGGAACTCTAAAACAGAAACTATTTTAGTTCTGCTTGATTTAGAACTAAAGTTGCTGCGTACTGATACTTTTGTGGTGACTAAAGTTATTTGAGGACTGTAAGAAACTTGCCACATTATCTCATGTAAATACACTTTTTTGGTTATATTTGAATGAGACACAAATGACAACATGAAGCGCAACTGATAGGGATCGAGTCAATTTGCGATTAATCGATACAAATATTATAAAGAGGAAAGATTTGTATTTTTGTATATAATTAATAATCTTAAAAACTACTGGACCAATTTGAAAAATTCTTTCATGGTAGGGAAGCTCTACTTTTTATTCCTTTATTCCCACGGGAACGGAAATTACGCGAGTGAAACCGCGTGGCGTCCGCTAGTCGTTCATTAATCCATGAATTCGGGCTGTTGTTTACAAATTATTGATGAAAAAATTTAACACTACTTTGCCTAACGAATCTCCGAACTAGCACTTGGAACCAACGAGGCATTGAAAAATATTCGTTACATGTTCCTAACATAATAATTATAACATCACGCCTGTAATTCCCGCATGGTTAGGCAGCCTAATATAATAGTACACCCACATTTCGCCAGATATGTTTAAGTCCCATGTAATAGGGGGCGAGCCCATTGCCAACAACTGGGCACAAATCCCAACTCCTCCGCTGTTACTGAGAAATTCCTGATGGAAAACCTAATAATAACACTTTGCCAGACCTGGGAATTGAACCCATGCTCACTAGTCTTGCTAAAATATTCGTAATTTTGATAAAATTCACTCACCGGTCTCGAACTAACAGTCCCATTGGTTAAGATCTCGCTATCATCCGGACATGCATAAGGGTCGTAGTGTTGTTCCTCGTTCTTCGTATTGTTGACCATCTGTGTGACCGCAAGGTTGAGGCAAACGCGCATAGTATACGCGTTGCACACCGCTAGTAGACCCATGATGCCCAGTACATACCGCTGAGGAATTAGGAACACTGAGCGGAAAAAACGAACTCATGTAGTTAATATTTGCTGTGAAATATGTAGGTGGTGAAAATGGGGGATGGTATGTGATTCAAATATTTTTGGGATGTGAAAATGAAAATACTCGTCAATCGAGCTAATGAGAACTATTTACGGGTTTTCAAGAGTAATCTCATAGCTCCATTATACAGTATAACAGAAAAGGTTGCATAAAATAAAATTCCATATAGGCAAGATTTCTAACTTTTATCTTGCCGTGGTTTGTAAAAAAACGGACTATCGTTACAAAAACAATTATTTTAGCAGTCATGGTATTACAAAACGGGAAATTTTATGGTTGTGATAAATTATAGATTGCATTATCGAGCGATCTTAGTTTTAACCGACTTCCAAAAAGGAGGAGGTTCTCTATTCGTGTGTCTCTAAAAAAAACAACTTGAAAAACACAAACACAGTGACATTTGTTTGTATGATTTCGTTTTTTTGCCACCGACTTCAGAAGCTGATTTTACTTAGGTTTATTTTTCACTTTTTTATGTTTTTTTAGATTCTGACAACGATTTCTGAGGCGCATACTTTTCCTTGAATATCTGTCTGTACACGCAACTATTTATTTTCTTCCTCCTTATTTCTCTAATAATTGTATAGCTTTAATGTCCTGAGTATTTAATTTCTTGCAGACAAAGCGCTTACAAGGGAATCTATAGGATAAAAGAATATCTCACATTGTCCGGAGAACCAATAAATACCACATGCTTGGAGCGAACTACTCGGTTCTATTTCCCTCGTGCCCCACTCCGCACTTAGGTATGTACCAAGACTTTGTTATTCAGTAGGTATTATATTGGGAACTAAGACCAAAATGTAAGCGAAAACGTTATAGTTATAAAATTGATCTATTCGGTAACTAAGATCAGTCATTGTCGCAAAAAAATAAGAAAATAAGTACGTTGTCTTTTTATTTTTTTGTTTAACAGCACCCTAATCTTACTGCGGTACTCAGAGATATTTAAGGTTACTTAAGCCGTCACTTAGTAAAGATTTGACATACTTTTGTATGACAAAACTATCAAAACCTTTACTAAGTGATGGCCTAAGTAATCATTAAAGCTCTCTGAGTGCGGCAGTTAGTCAGCACATAATTCTCCCACTTGGGTCACGGGTCGTCATTTCTTCGAATATTCGGTTCGATGACTTGCCGGTTTCCTAACTATAATTTCCTTCACCAGTTTGAGAACAATCGTGGTATAAAAGGTAGGTAACAAAATTGTTACTTTAAACTTACGTCTCGAAATCGTTTGCCGCCATCTTGGTTTCATTTTGACGTAGCTCCTTCCTCTCCAAAACTATTTTACTACCTGAAAATAAAGAAGAAAGATTGAGGAAACTGCACAGAGAGATAAATCCTTTATTTCTTAGTACATAGTTCAGTTATTATAATATTATTATCTTTCTGAGTATATAAATAAGATAAAATAGATCTTGATGACTATTATCTTTTCAGATAAGCAAGCATTATGTGAGATAGGTACAGTTCTTAGTAACGTTACTTTATTTATGAAGTCCCCACCACCCACATGTATGATGTATCTGTGATGTGATACAGTATGTATATCATGTAGCTAGATAGTGTTCGGTACCTATTACCCTGTTGGTAAGTCTATAGTACGTGTATAGGTAGCGAAACTGGAACATATCAGTTTCGTGCTGCTTTCAGTTATTGCCATATTAATACAAACTATTTACTAAGATAGCGATTTTAAACGGGTACCTTTACTGACTTTCAATCAGTTAGTATTGTACCACCCTTCTTTTTTTTTTTGGCGAGTGGAAAATCATCAAATAACCCCTTCCGGTCTTGGGCAGAGCGAAAGGGAGTGTCAGACTTCTACTGACTAAAAACCAACCATGTTCCTTCTTAGCCCTTCATGTCGAGGTCGCAGTATCTCTTGCATATTGCACCACTCTTAACCGTTTATTTCAAAATTATTGTCGTAAGTTCTAATAACAAGGCTGATTAAAACTCCTCATGCATTTGCTTTCCATTTCCTTTTTGTTTTGGTCCCTACTAAACCAGCAAATCCTCTTTGGTACCTACACAAAGCTGTGACCGAGTGGCTTTTAAAGTCTGAAAAAAAAGCGAAAGGTGGTCTGGGGGCGGCCAGATGAGCAAACGATATTGTTGCCATTGCGTGTTTTTTTTTGGATGAGGCTGGCACAAGAACGTGGCTGCACAAGCAAATACCTATAGCCAGCAATAAGCATCGCCAACAAACTGATAAGTTTGGCGAGTATTTGTGAACAATAATAAAAACTAAAAAAAAGGTGAAGTCGGGCTGTGAATGATGCTGATGATCACCTACTTATCAAATCGAAACAGCTTTGCTGTTTGTCAGTTTAGCCAAGTAGATATTTATTTATTCCCCGGATTACTACGCGCAGAACTTTATTCCCACTTGCCCCACTTTTATCTTATCTTAGTGGTAGTGGCAACAGTTTTCCTATCTGCCACTATTAGTGGTAGATGCAACTCATTCAGCCACACTTATATTCATGCAAAGGTTGCACATTTTTACTATAATTATCTACTGCCGGAACTAAATAAACAACTCTATACTTCCCAGTACCTAATGAATAAGATAATATTATAATAGTGGATTACACAATTGATCACGTAAGAATAAAATTGTATATTGCGTCACCTTCAGGTACACGATTCAATAGCTATTCAGGTCATTTTTTTTATAAACTTAACGACTTACTTACTTTAAAATAGTGTAGTAATGTCTGTGTTAGATTTTGTTTCGTATTTTTTTTATTATTAAATAAAGTTTTGTTCTTTTTAGGGTTCTGTACCTAAAAGAAAAAACTAAACCCTTATAGGATCACTCGTGTGTTTGTCTGTCTGTCTGACCGTTTCCCCCCCCCCCTTATCTCCGAAACTACTGAGCCTAAAATTCTGAAAAAAAAAACAGAAATCAGTTCAATACTTATAGATTGCAGGAAAACCTATAAGAAGTCTATGGTGCTAAAATAACATAGAACATCTCTCAATATCTACTACAATGGTTTGGAACCCTTTATGAGCGAGACTGACTCCCACTTGGCCGGTTTTTTTAAGTAGTCATATTAAGCTAATAGTTTGTACATGTTTTAACATCATATAATATTTACGAATGTAAAGGTGGCGTTTCAAGGGATTGCGTGGACCTGTTCTACCAATCTTAAATTTGTAGCCAAGTACCCCAAAATCTAACAAGCACACCAAATGTTCACCTAGGGTTATCGTATTACCTAGTTAGTACTGTTTTGTGGAGGTCATGATAGTCAGTCGTTCGTGGTCGAAGGTAATAAAATTGAAGGCCGACCCTAACGTAATTTGGAAAAGGCTAGACAGATAATAGAATACAAAAATCGATATCTATACTTAATATTATAGAGAGGAAAAATTTTAATTTTTGTATGTAACGAATAAACTTAAAAACTACTGGACCGATTTATAAAATTCTTTCACCATTGGGAAGGTACACTATCCTCGGGTGACATAGGTTTTTTATCCCTGTATTCCTACGGGAACGGAAACTACATGGGTGAAACCACGTGACGTATTAGATATTTTGATAATAGTATAAAAAAACGCCTGTAAACCCCGCTAGATTAGGCAAAGGTTAATAGTACACCTACGTTTCACCAATTATGTTAACGCTTGTATTCACGCCAATGACTTTGTGCAGTGCACTTGTGCACTACCCCTGTAGGTAAAGCTGTGCTTGCCTAGGTCGGTCTGTGGATGGGTGACCGCCCGACATACTGAGTTTCCTCCGTGCCTCGGAAAGCACGTTAAGCTGTTGGTCCCGGCTGCCATATATAGATCTTTGGCAGTCGTTACAGGTAGTCAGTGACCTGAAATTCTGACATCCAGTCTTACCAAAGAGTATCGTATTACCTAGTATTAACTGGGTTGTGGAGGTCAGATAGGCAGTCGCTTCATGTAAAATACTGGTATTCAGCTGCATCCGGTTAGACTGGAAGCCAACCCCAACATAGTTGGGAAAAGGCTAGGCAGATGATGACTTGTGCACTACCCCTCTCGGTCGTAGACACGTACTTTAAACGAACGCATTTTTAATTTATTATAATTAAAATTATACATGTTTTTAAAAAGTAACAAAATCATTCAAGTCACTTTCCTTTGTATTGCAAAGCAGTAGATATTTGTTTTATATTGTTTTGATAAAAAATGAAGGAGTAAAATGGTTAACTCATCGATTTGTAGGTAATTTTGGGTTTTTTTTTTTTCTTATTATGTGATACCGATAGAAAAATGATGGCTAAACCAAATTACGTATCATATTAACATGTATATTACTCACAATTTTTCTCAGGTGTAATTTCTCTGTAAATGCCGGTGAAAAGTTGCTTATCTGCACGTTGTTTTTAAGCATTTTCGAGAGAGCAGCCGCTGCCTTAAGTCCCATGTTCTAGGGGGCGAGTGTAATGCCATCACAAATCTAAAAAGCGTGGAGCTGCTTCCCTAGTGTTGCATATTTGCTAAGGATATCGAGACACCATTTGTTTTAATATAGGTATTAATTGGGCCTTCTCTTGTCCTCAAATCACTTCTACTTCAAATTACTTCTACGGCAAATAGTAACTAGCAAACCTGTTACTGGACGTGCACAATTTTGGTTAAGAAATTTGCCAATACTGGTCTGCATGGTATGCCAAGGATAAGTGAAGTTGTAAGTAAACTAGTGAATTACTCTTATAATCGTAGATCTATTAGATATTTTAAATATCAAAGGCATAACGATATTAAGTAATAAAAAGGATTTATTTTGAACACTAACACAACACACATTTTGTTCAAGATTACAGTGCAATGCTTTAAATGCAATTATTCGTATATGTTAAAAAGAGGAAACTTTGATTTTTTTAAGATCGATTTCAAAAATTCTTTCATCATTAGAATGCTACATTATCCCTCAGTTACATAGCTTTGATGGCCTGACAAGTTTCATATGTGTGGGTTTTTAAAACGTGCTATTTCACTATCACTATCACTACATAGTATAAAACAAAGTCGCTTTCTCTGTCCCTATATCCCTATGTGTGCTTAAATCTTTAAAACTCCGCAACGGATTTTGAAGCAGTTTTTTTTAATAGATAGAGTGATTCAGGAGGAAGGTTTTAGTATATAATTTGAACGACATCCACGCGGGTGAAGCCGCGGGCATCAGCTAGTAATAAATATACGGAAACACTGCAAAATTCTTCATGCATTATGGAATTAGTTCAACTTGTTTGTAGTTTGCATGATCGTTCGTTCGTTCGTGTTCGTTTGATTCTGATACTGTTAGCCTGTATCATCCCACTGCTGGGGAAAGGCGTCTCTCCATGACTTCCAGTTGTTTCGATCTAGGGCCAATGTAGACCACTGGTCGCTGGCCTTGTGCAGATAAATTGTGAAATATTACAAAAATGATTTTATCAACACATCGAGAATGAAACAGAGTTTATGTATAGTGTAGATCCAATCAAATAACATATTGTCAGCACTTTTCATTTACGAGTATTTTTCACCCTTCTCTATTCCCCATTACTCGTTATTTCGACATCACGTCAAAGTTAGCAGCCCAATTAATATCTCAATATCAAAATCAACACGTGGAGCAAACATGTAATCAAAACATGCTAGTTTCCGGAATTGTGCAAACAAATCAATGTAGGGTCAGCAACAGAGGTAGAGCTTAACATTTTGGAGTTTTATTTTTTTGATGTACAAGACTGCAGTTATTATTTTTAATGTTTTAGAAGATAATTCTTTTAAATATTTCTTACTCTTCAATAACTTGTTAGTTTCTATCTTCCCTCTTTCACAAAGGATTGGTCTACAATCGCAATAGATCGTGAAAAGTGAAAAGAGGGAAGGGAGGCCTTTGCCCTGCAGTGGGCCAATATAGGCTTATAATAATAATAATAACTTGTTAGTAACGAGTAATATTTAACAAGTTTTTATTAAAAAACCTGCTTTGAGACTTTGAGTCGTATTAATCTACTTCTGATGCTGACTGTAGGTACTTTACGGTCAGCAATAAAATTTCAATAATATTAATGTCTGTAATTTTTTTTAATGTTTTAGGAGAAAGTTACGATTGTACCTAATCATCCAAGGGTTTGACCGAAATATTCCTATACAGGGTGGTGCCGACAATACGACAATAAATGAAACCGCTGGTAGTTCTAGTTCATAGGAACATTATTAAACTATCAAATAAATCGTAATAACAATTTTTTTTTTTGAAAAAAATCAATAAAACTAAATAGCATAAAACTGTAAACGAAATACATTACAATTTACAAACAAATATTGGTTTACTAACCTTAGGAATAATTTGCACTGATTAACGTGTGGAAATAAAATGTAACAAACACATTTATTCATTTATTTATTTGTACAAAGACATTTAGGTAGTTTATTGTCGAATCGTCGGCACCACAACGGTGTTAGGATTTATTTGATAGTTTAATAATGTTCCTATGAACTAGAACTACCAGTGGTTTCATTTATTGTCGTATGGTCGGCACCACCCTGTATAAAGCATACACACATCATCGTCTATGTTAGTTCCCATGTAAACAGTGTTCTTGCCATCAATGGGCCACAAATAATATTTCCAGGCTGCTTTTACCAAATTCTTATAACTCAGAGCTGACTCTTTCCGGTCGGGGCTGCGGATCCCGTCGGGGCTGCGGGTTGATCGCATGAGATACCCCGGCCTCGACATAAAGGGCTAAGAAGAAACATGGGTGGTTTTTAGTCAGTAGAAGTCTGACACGCCCTTTCGCTCTGCCCAAGAGCGGGAGGGGTTATTTGATGATTTTCCACCCGCCAAAAAAAAAAAGGCTGACATTTTACTATAGAAAAAAAGTTTCTATTAAGCGTGGCAATGCACACGTTCCTGGATGACAACAATCTGGAAGACTACTTTAACGCCTATGTGTCTTATTGTCGTCGTTGTATAATTATGTTGTTGTCGTTGTTGTATTATGTTGTTGTTGTTATTTACTCTTAGTTTTAATTTTTAATTCTTATATCGTTTCTTAGAGCTCATGCTCGGCAATGCCAAGACACTTAAACCAGTAAACCTAAATAATATTTAAGAAATTTATTACCTATTGAAATGCATACGAATCAAAATATCGAATAATGTCGCGCAGCAACTTTTTTCGCTAGCTGTACGTACAGTCCATTAAACTTTGACCGATATACCATAAAGTTTGGCTAACACACCGAAATTTGGTAGTGAAAACGGTAGGTACCAGTGACGAAGCGTGCCCACAAGCCGACGTTAAGGAAAATTACTTTAAAAAAAACGTTATTGTTAACGTTTTTTTTAAACACAGAAACAAACATAGAAAAAAAACTAAAATAAACGGAAAAACACCGGCTTACCCTTACATATATTTCACACCTCGAAACTGGTAGGTACTTATTTTTTACATTAACTGCTTCTTCTAGACTTTATAACCGTTTGTGTTTAGGTGGCCCCTTCAACTTGTATTTACCTACACATACCTACACACACACACATTCTGGGAATAGGCGTGAGTTTATCACGCCTATTCCCAGCAGTATCCTCAGACCACCACCAACAACGATTCTTACATGCTCCATTTACCTCATACACGTTCATACATCTGATCGATCATACAACCACCTCACTTGCGAGTACTACGCACCTGTCCTTTCTGAACAACCTCACCAATAAGCCAGTACGCATGTTTATCTATTTATTGAAAAAAAAAACATCTATAATTTTATTTTATGGCTAGGGACGAAGGGGAGTTATAAAATAAGCACCTGCTCTTCAAAATGTTATGATGTACAGTCGAACAAGCTAAAGTACCTATACAAGTAAATCTTTACAATAAAATTCTAGTACACTGAAAATTTTGATTGCAATTTTGCTTTATAAAACGTTTCGCATTTAGCGACTGATGGTAAACTTTATATCATTTCACATCAGTCTCTAAAATGTATCTGTGTCTTAAAAGTAAATGCAAGTTAGCTGGCTGTATACTTTATAGCTTGTACGACTGTACCTAACTGACGTAATCAAATTGGATATTGCTGCAATAAAAAATAAATTAGGTAATAAATTCTAATATCTTCGTAAAAGACTTTTACAAAGTGTAAAAATAAATTGCCAAAGGTAAGGTATTTGAATGACATACCTAATAACTTCTTGAAGAAAATGAGGTTTTGTAAATTGAACTGAAGCCGAACTTTGTGAGTTACCTATACCTACGCAATTTAAAGCTCCAACTAGCCATTGACTACTGAGACCTGAGTCTGACTCGTTGATGGTCTCGTGGTCACAACCGCAATTTCTGTGCATGAGGTACTGGGTTCGATTCTCAATTCGGGCAAAGTGTGATTGGGTTTTTCTAAGATAGTAGGTTATCCCTCGGGAATTTCTCCTCAAACATAGTACGGTTTCGACATAGTTAATGTCTTGACTGTCGCAACCCCGTGCAGGGCACGCCACGATAGTGGCGGTAAGTCCCTTCTTTGAGGAGTGGGTGAAGAGGCACCACGGCATCCTCACCTCCCGTCTGATGTAGGTCCTCACCGGACACGGTTGTTTCGGGAGGTACCTGCACCGAATCAGGAGGGAGGAAACGCCCGGATGCTACCATTGCTAGGATCGGCCGGAGGACACGGTGGAGCACACCGTGGAGGTCTGCCCCGCTTGGGCGGAGCCACACCATGTTCTCGTAGCGGCGATCGGCGGTGGCAACCTCTCGCGTCCGGCCCTGGTGCTAGCCATGGTCCAGGGCGAGGAGGAATGGGACGCCGTTACCTCCTTCTGCGAAGCAGTTATGCTAGCGAAGTAGGTGGCGGAGCGTGAGAGGGAGAGAACCTCTCGTCCCAGGCGCCGCGGGAGACACTCTGGGCGTCGGGAGCCACGAGATGACTTCAGGCCACCGTAGACGCGGGCCTGTGGACGGTGAGTAATGGGCTAGCTCGCCGTCCGTCCGTCTTACGACGACGACAGACCGTGTCGACGGGGCGTTCGTGTTTCACGTGCGCCTCAAAGAAATGTCGCAAGGGCGAACGGCCGTCGGGGCTGCGGGTTGTTCGAAAGAGGTACCGCGGCCCCGAAACACAAAGGGTTAAGAAGTATCATGGGTGGTTTTTAGTCAGTATAAGTCTGACATTCCCTTCCGCTCCGCCCCAGAGCGGGAGGAATCATTTGATGATGTCCCACTAAACAAAAAAAAGTTTAAAAACAAAATTCAATATTGCCGTCATTAATATTGTTACCACTAAATATGACAGATTTATACGTAACTTAAGTCATCATGACAATACAAAAAGCATTGGTTCAGCTAATTTGCTACACATACCAACCTTATGCAAATTTATACCTATTTTTATGCAAATTTTTACATAAATATTGTTAACATTTTTGAAAAACATGTAGATCTCAAAGCATCTGAGTAAATAGGTAACTTTGAGTATTTTATGTAGTAGGTACCTAATATTACGACTATGTTCTAGTCTGTTATTTATCTTATTTTTCCACATAACAAATTTACTGTGTGAGGAAGTCTATTCAAAAACTATCTAGATACCTACCGGTATTTATTCATTTTTAAAAGATTAAAAACCCGGTAACTTCTTTTATTGCGAATGTAAAATCATAATAAATTTACCTGGTTTTATTTTTGTTTTTATTTTCCTTCCTCAAACTATACTTCAAGAACTGAACATTGTGAATTTTCATAGTAATAGATGAATTAACAGACAATGTACGTGGCAAAGTTTCATGAATGTAAAATTTAAATTACTTTTAATTTTGTCTTACAAAATACAAAAAAGACACAAGCTCAATATTCAGTGACCGCAAAACCAAGCGAGTGTTTACTATCAAATTATTTAATTTCATACTTTATTCGAAAATAAAACGGATACGAAAAATGAACCGAGGTCATCCTGCAATTTTTACAGGTTGAAACAGAAATTCCAGTAAACAGTACACCGTAGGTCGGAATCAGAATCAAACTCATCCTACTTAAGAGTCATCATAAGTGATGGGTCCATTCCGGTCATATCTAAAAAAAAAATTAAATTAAGTTTTTTAATTCCAGTATAGATTAAAGTAGGTAACTAAGCTGAATTTAAATGTTTTATTGTAATATCCTGCAATGGTTATTGAGAAAACTAGCTACCTTAACCTACACCCATTGTCGAAAGCGAATGTACGGTCAACCAATCGAGAAAACTTACAAACGCTAAATATTTTTACAATGGAGCAAGTGGAACGGGAGTACGATATCAAGAATTAGAAGAAATATAGAACAGATACGGGAACAAAAGCGTTCCCGCTTTTCCGCCGCCATATACAAAAGAGCGCCTCTGCGAGGAATTTATAGAAAAATAAACCTAACTAAACATAAAAGAGCAGTGGTAGCCCAGTAGTTGCGGCCTTTTTTTTTCTTTTTTGGCTTGGCGGGTGGAAAATCATCAAAAATAATCCCTCCCGCTCTTGGACAGAGCGGAAGGGAGTGTCTGACTTCTACTGAGTAAAAACCACCCATGTTCCTTCTTAGCCCTTGCGCCGAGGCCGCGGTATCTCTTGCGAACAACCCGCAGCCCCCAACTGACTTACGAATAGTAAGTCGTGGATTCGAACCCAGGCAGGCTCATTACTTTGTGTAATTTATTTCATCACCACTG
The DNA here is from genome assembly GCA_949774965.1 of Diarsia brunnea. Classification (NCBI taxonomy): domain Eukaryota; kingdom Metazoa; phylum Arthropoda; class Insecta; order Lepidoptera; family Noctuidae; genus Diarsia; species Diarsia brunnea. The sequence goes on along the minus strand of OX459008.1, from coordinate 8,157,719 downwards.
ATCCAAAACGGTGAAGGAAAACATTGTAAGGAAACCGACATAATGTCTTAGAAAACTTGTGACACACTGGGCACACGTGGTGGATTATAGCCCATCCTTGTCCTAGGCCTGAGTCCCTGCAGTGGGAACATTATAGGCTGATTATCTATAATAGTTAGGCTCATAAAAAACGTTTAGGCAGGCGATAACCTCCTAGGTTGAACTGCGAGTTTTCATTCAGAAAAAAAATGTAGTTAGGATAATAAACCCTTTTTACTTGCGCCAACAGTCATATGAAGATCCGAAATCTTATATGCTGAGCAAAGGCGAATGTGCACGAATTCAACTCAGTCAATAACTCTATAAGGTCACCCAATTTATATGGCAATATTTCGTACGTACTAGCTTTGACCACGACTTTACCCATGTAAAGGTTGAAAATACAGGCATTAAACTTTTCCTATGTGCTAAATCTAACCTGTTTAGGTATCCGGGAAAGGTTTATCTATGTGTCAAATTTTAACAAGATCTCTAAAGCCGTCTTGTCCGTTGTTTTCATTTTAATGTAGATATTCATCGTTACTTGTGTGTTTTTAGTAGTGATTTGATTAAATGGTCATTCTAGCTTGCTGACCTTACGCTAACTGGGTCAGTCTTACTACAGGTATTTGCCAATATCCTTTAAATCGAAATAGGTACCTACCTAGTGTCATAAACGTGTAAAAAAGTAACAGACAGACTGGGTTAAGTTTCGCATTTATGATATTTTGTCACCCAATACCGGACACAAAGCACGCAATTACTTCCACTCTCTTTAATAGATTGACGACATTATCGAATATTCGCTTGAATAACAATTTCTGTTTTGTTTTTTACTTGTTACGTGTTTTGCATAACAATGAATTAATGTCAGTGTAACTAAAACTTCAAACAGTTATCTTGATTTAAAAGTTAGGTGTTATTGTGAGAATTACAATTATATTTTATGTAGTACTGTACGACATTGATTTAAACACTTATTTGGTGCTACCCGATTTTAAGCTTTCTTTATATGAAGTCAAAGTTTATTATAGTAGTGTTACAAAGTTTATTGAAGTATTGTGGTTGTGCAAAGCACTTTATCATATGTTTTATCGGTCAATACCGCAATAACAATGTTTGCGGATTTATTGTCTATTTGATAGATTAAAATAAAATCTCTGTCAAAGTCAAAACAATATGTACAAATAACTTCAATAGATATTTTATTTTATTTCTCACAGGTCATGGTAACTTTAAGAGTAAATTATTTTCTTTCAAGCTTGTTGCCTCGATCTGACTGCGAATTTGAACAATCTGCACATCACATTTTATGGGAGTGTAGTCTTTGGCAGAATTAACCCAGATATTGCGACGGTACCCAGGTACAGACGGCAGCAATATGACTGTTTTCCATGTAATCATTTCACAAAACTTCCGTAGATGGCAACTTTGCCACCAAAAAGGCAAAAGGCAATGTTGCCAAATACAAAAATCATTCAAACCAATATAATAATTGGGCACCTTTGGAAATATATCCTAAGGAAAAATACTAAATACGAGTAAAGTTACTGTTGTTCCTGTTAAAGTCATCTTGGGGAATAACCTTTTGTTAGTAGTTACAAGTTTTTTATCAAAAATAAATGGAAAAAACATTGTACGTACGTCAGAGGCAGGTACTAACTTATCTTTTACCTATATCTTGAGGAAAATGGTGTTATCCTTATGTCTGTTTTTACCATTTTATTTATTGTGATAATTATCTTGATAAGTGTTTTATTGTAAAACCTGAATCCTTGCTACTAGTAGGTAGTATTAAAATTGATAGGTTATGAGAATTTTCATGATATAAATTAAAAAGGGGTATTCTGGCTATAATATACATATACAAGTGTAAGATGAAAAACAGAATTATGTTTTTATGGGTTGTTTAGAAATACTGCTACTGACAAAAAATATATAGCTGACATTCAAGTAAATATTCCGCCTTATCAAAAATTCACTCCTCCAAGTAAGCTATCTCGTGGTTTCCCTAACTTTGTTACATTTAACATTGTAATTCCATCGTTTAGTGTTCAGTGTTCAATTTGTTAGATATTTTGCTGAGGGTTCTATTTTCTATCCTTGCACGTCAAAGTGCTCGGGGCAAGGATAACCTAACGACGTTCGTCATTTGGGTTTATAGTTACACGAAAATGGATGGCTGCCAAAAAGTCTGAATGGATGAGTCTTTTTTTGTCCTTAAAATATTTCTAAGCGATGGATATGTTTTCCTAGGACCGGGTGTTTATTTTATTGTTAATCTTTTAAACCTCCGAAATATGTTTAACGACTATTCACCGTATTGAAAGTTCCCGTTTTCATTATCACTGGATCTTAGTGTTATTGATTTTTTGATTAGATATTTTTCAGTAGCAGATTCGGAGTCAGGATTTGTGCCCGGTTGATGACAAGAGGCTTGTGTCCATGAGACTTAAACATTATTGGCGAAATTTGGGTCTGCCTAATCTTTCGTGGATAACACGCGAGATTTATTTATTTACACTTCATGCATAAAAATGATACATAGGCGGACTTAATGCGACGGGTCCAAAATTAATGCCTTTTTTTATTGGTGGATGGAAAATCATCAAATAACCCCCCCGCTCTTGGGCAGAGCGAAAGGGAGTGTCAAACTTCTACTGACTAAAAACCACCTATGTTCCTTCTTAGCCCTTCATGTCGAGGCCGCGCTATCTCTTGCGAACAACCCGCGGGCCCGACGGGAACCAAAATGAATTTTATACCTTAACTCGATTATACTGTAGTTCACAGTTACAGGTATTGTCTACTAGTGTTAGTAGTGGTACTGAACGGATATTATTATGCCATTACTTTGGAACTTTTTTGTCTAAATAAATTTAATGTTTTATTGTACCTCAGTATATTCGTCATTACAGGTGTTCTTATGTAAATACATTTATAAAACAATACATACATCATAATAAAAGAACATGAAAACCGTTACCTACGTATTGTATTCTGTACATACACAATAATATGTATATATAGCTGACACCTTTTCATAAATAAGATGACGTCACCACTAAAATTTAGTAGTGACGTCATCTTATTTATGAAAAGGTACTTCTACATACAGCACAGTGTCAGCTATATAGGGTGTAAAAGTACCCTTAACGCAAACGAAGGGCTCTTGTTTTCCCCATCACTGCGATCATTTTTTTGTTCTAGACCATACCTGGGAACCTTCTAGTTACGGAGATATTGGGGGTCAAAGTTCCAAATTTTTCACAGCTGTTTTTGTAAATACTAGTTTTTCAGGTTATAACTTTACTTATATTACCTCCATGATCCGTTTACTATTCAAAGCATTCACTAGCACAATGTTTTAACAGTGCTACATTGAGTTTTAACATAAAATGTGATTTTTGACATCAAAAAAAAAAAGTCGTTTCCCAGCAAAATTTTTTGCGTAGGGGTACTTAGTTTGATGTACAGGATGCTTGGTTGACGGCTGTGTGATGGGTTGATTTACACCCTGTATACATATTATTGTGTACCTACATTGTACAGGATTACGAGCAATGAAAAATGCAAACACTTAACAAAATTCTGAAGTGATTTGTTCGTGGACCTTACTTTTGAGGCACGACAACCTAAACAGATTTAAGAAATAAAGAAAGAAAGAAAAAGTATTAATTGGGTTCACACAGGACAAAACAAATTGACAAAAAGTTAAAGATTAAAAATGTAAACATAAGAAAAACACTTACAATTAGGACATGCATACATTAAATTTAAATTAGTCCCGTACGAAGCCAAAAGGCCACTATCTCAGCATGGTGCTGTAACATTTGTGACAAATGTCATAGCGCTGGTATTCTGATAGCGCCTAAAAGTGATAGGTATTTGCACAATTTTCAGCATCAGTACGTTTTGTTACGTGATCTGCAGGTTTGGGATTTAGAAACAGCAGTTTTTAATAGAGCAAATAAGATTTAAAACAATACTCTAAGACTAAATTTGAAAGTCCAAGGCATTTGAGCATTTCATCTCACAGCTAAATAGATTTAAAAAAAAAATATCACTAAAGATCTAAAATACTTCTCGACCTAATTGAAGCGCAGCAAAATGATGTATAATGATCTAATAACAGAAGAGGGTCCTGTTATTAGCCAGGTTGCAAACATTGCCCCAGGAGGACAACTCCATTACAAAAGCAACTTGGTAGTAAATTGGCCCTAATAACTTCACCGGCCGTCCATAAGAGCTTATTTACACTGCGATTTAAAAACGCGCCGTCGACTCGCGTATTCACATCGAACGCAACTTCACATGCTAAGCAAGATAGTACAATATTGTCGTTGATGAACGTCATGAATGTGTGTATAAAAACAAAAATCGAACGCTGTGAAAGTACATGAGTATAATACGTGTAAAAGTACCCTTATCGAAACTGAAAAGCACATGTTCTCCCCGCCATTGAAATATCTTTTTTTTTTCTGGACCATATCTTGGAACCTTCTACTTAGTAAAAAGTCATCTTCTAGTTCTTGACGAAAATTCCACTTTTCAGGGTACCGTAGCCGAATGGCAAAAAACGGAACCCTTATAGATTCGTCATGTCTGTCTGTCCGTTCGTATCCACAGCCACTTTTTTCGGAAACTAATAAGACTACACAACTAAATCTTGGTATGTAGATGTATTCTGTAAACCTCTTTACGATTCTTATACAAAAATAAAAATATTAAAAAATTAAGGGGTGTCTCCCCATACATGGAACTGAAACTAAAAAAAAGATTTTTCATCAAAACTATATGTGTGGGGTGTATAAAGACAGGTCTTTAAAAATGACATTAGGTTCCTAAAACCATTTTTCTCAAAGACAATCGTTTGGAAGACAGACACTTCCAAAGTGGTAAAATGTTTGTAAGTTTGTGTTTCTAAGTTTTAACTAAGCGAGTGAAAAATCTGAAAATAATATGTGCTGTAGATCGTAATGTAATCTTTCAACTAAAATTAGTTTGAACGATATATAGTAAACAGTTTTTGAGATATAGCACATTTAAAAAACCGCAAATATAACTTTGTCATTCATACAAACACTATGAAAAACAAACTTATCACAAAATATGTTTTTCTGTAACCGATTTAACAAGAAATATTACAAATTAAAGGATGCGTCCCTACTACGATGGTACGGAACCCTTCATGTGCATGTCCGACTTGCACTTGGCCTGTTTTTTTAAACACAAGTTTATAATGTTATAACTATTCTTTAAATAGGTAACTCCACGACTCCCGTACGTATGTTTTAAATGCGTTACATTAATTATTACCGTAAAACGTGACTTTTCATCAAAATAAAATATTCGTTTTACACCAATTATTTTTACGTAGAGTTACTTAGTTTGATGTGAAAGGTCCTTTTAATCCTTGTACGTTTTTTATTACACTTAAAAACTGGTCACAAAGTTTATTTCCTCAGTTAAATTTTCAAGGAACCGGTTATGTTAAATTAGTTGCAAATTAAATAAGCAATGTCATTGTTCTCATTGAACTTGGTTCACCTGTCAAGAACGGGTTTTTTTGTCAAGTTACTTTCCATTTCTTACTGCGGTACTCAGAGATATTTAATGATTACTTAACTTAAGCCATCACTAAGTAAAGATTTAACATACTTTTATATGAGGATACTGTCAAAACCTTTACTAAGTGATGGCCTAAGTAATCATTAAAGTTCTCTGAGTGCGGCAGTTAGTAACATATTATGATTACTCCCGTCATCCCAAAAGGTTAAGCAGAGGCATATTCAATTTATTTTTGGAGGGTGGGAATCATCAAATGACTCCTCCCGCTCTGGACAGGGTGTCACAGACTTCTATTGACTAAAAACCACCCATGTCCTTTCTTAGCCCTTTGTGTCCGAGCCCGCGGTATCTCTTTCGAACAACCCGCAGCCCCGACAGGCCTCGCAATGGCAATGTAGCTGACATCTCTTTGAGGCGCGCGTGGAACACGAACGCCTTCGGTGGTTGGAAGCCATAGGCAGAAGTATACCTACCTGATAGTACAAACATATTTTTTTTTGACGGCATGGTTGGCGCAGTGGCTAAGCGATTGGACTGCTGCGCCGCGTGTCGTGGGTTCGATCCCCGCACGGAACAAATATTTGTAGGCCATACAGATAGTTGTTTCGGGTCTGGGTATTTGTGTATGTGACTTTATATGTTTGTAAACGCACCCATGATACAGGAGAAATTCCTAGTGAGGGGCAACGTTTTTAACTGCATATAATGGGGGGCGAACCTAATTGCCATCAAACGGTCACAAAACCTTCGTAGTTACTACTCATTCAAACCTACAGCACTGCCCGACTTGAGATTCGTGCCCACGACCTCATGCTCTGGAGTAGCACATGCAACCACTAGACCAATGAGACACTTTCCAATTCATTATTTATATTATATTGTAGCAACAAAGCGATTGCGTGACGCAATAAAAACACAATTATGCGGAATGTGTAGAGACCTTTAGATTGGTGAATGTAATGTTCCGTGTTTCATTAATAAATGTGGCAACGAAGACATTATGTTTTGGTCGCTGTTCTAATAAAAAATAGATTTATAATTTATACGTATATTTTGTGTATGATACCTACTCGTAACAAGACGTGGTGATGGTAAGTGAAATAAATCTGTGACAGAATTGCGTCCAAGGAATAGAAAGATAATAGTGTTGGACGCCCGGCGGCGGTGAGATGTGCAGACGAAATTGTAATTGTAAAGCGTGGTACAAGCAAAGAGAGACCTTTTTTTTTGGGGATGCGAAATCTTCAAATAACCCCTCCCGCTCCCGCCTGAAAGGGAGTGTCAGACTTCTACTTACTAAAAACCACCCATGTTCCTTCTTAGCCCTTTGTGTCGAGGCCGCGGTATCACTTTCGGACAACCCGCAGCCAGCAAAGAGAGACCTATAACCAGCAGTGGGTGAAGTTGGACTGTGGTTGATGATGACCATACCAAAATAATTGTTAATAGCCAGAACATATTAATTTGTCAGTCGTGTTGTTAAATTATACATCGTGCTTGAGGAGCTCGTGGTTAGATAATAACGGTCATTCAGATCAATCATCAGATTAAGTCGCCCCTGCCAAGGTTGGTCTGTAGATGGGTGACCATCCACCTACATCGAGTTTCCTCCGTGTCTCGGAAAGCACGTTAAAACATTAGTCCTGGCTGTAATTTCCAGATCTTTGACAGTTGTAACAGGTAGACAATGGCTCGAACGTCATATTACCCAGTAAGAACTGGGTTATGGAGGTCAGGTAGGCCATCGTTCCATGTCAAAAATCTCAATATATTCAGCTGCATCTGGTTACTGGAAGCCGAAAGGCTAGGCGGGTAATGTTATAAAATTAAGCCTAATATGTTACTTAGATAGTAAAATTAAAAAGAAAATTACTTTTTTATTACTTCGAACTAGAACAGCATTTTTTCAAGGTCAACTCGTCTTTTTTTATAAATATTGATAGGTAATAAAACTACATATTCATGAAAAGATGAAATTTTTCATAACAAGGGATAGTGAAGCTAGATCAATAGTGTAGCCATGGAAACAGATTTCGATTTAACACTTCAGTGCTTTCTGCTAGCTAGCTGATAAAATGAAACCATGTTTGACGTATCTCATACATTATCAACGCAGCCTGAGCTGATCTCATTGGTGGCGAATTGATTTACGAACAGTAAGTCGTGGGTTCGAACCCTGGCTGGCGCATTAGTTAATGTAACTTATTTCATCACTTCTGTTCTCAAAACGGTATGGACCGGAATCATTTTCATTTAACTTTAATGAAGTCAACAGTGTTTGTATCCTTCTTGTTCCTAGTACACTCTACAAGTAGATAGTGAACATCTTCTTCATCAAATATTTTACAATAGTTAACTAAAAAAATCTAATTAGTCCGTCAGATAGATTCCCAAAAAAATATTAGACACGTATTTTTTCTTTTTTCACGTAAACAAACAATGAAGACGATACAGTGCTGTGAAAACTCATGTGACGTCATATTCTGAGACATTAGTATGTAATTTTTTTTACTAGCGTAGGTATTAGGGAATTCAATATTGTAATTGTAACTTATGTCAATAAAGAATTTTTTTTTTTTTTTTTTTACCGGTGAGTGACGTCACAACCCCCCCCTCACTCAAATTTTTGACTCAATATTTTTCGATAATCTAACAGACGGACTAATTAGAATCTTATTTTTCTTAGTCAGTAAACATCCATATTGGGAAAATTTTCTAAAATAGACAATTTTTAAACGAGTTATAGTTTAAATTTCTTACTTTTTTGCAGTTTGAATTTTGAAGGCTACCTAGCTAGAACAATGGGTAGTGTTTCGTTTAACACGGACAGTTTATCTAATAATTCTACTAACCCGCATAAAACACGAATTTTCATTTTTTTTCTGTCTAACTGACATAGCTTATCTGACATTTCTAACCACACAGAGCTACAGTATGTTGTTAATTTATACATCAAAATTGCCGCGTTGCGACTGCATCGAAGGTCGCGGCCTAAATGCACCTTAATTTATTTTTAACGTCGTCTAACACACAACCTGTATACTAAGCGAGACAGCCTTGTTTCTAGTAGCCGATGTGTTAATTACTAATTAGGAGATCGTGACGTACGGTTATATAGTGAACTAGTAAAAAAAATGTTTTAATTAATTTAAAACAAGTTGGTTAAATATGTATTTAAAACACATTGTTTGCAGTAATTTAACTTGAAAGTTAGCCAACTAATTAATCCGGTTTCACGAAACTGTTATTTTGAATGTTAAAATTATAAAATCTATGTTGTTTGTTTTATGATGCAAAATATTCTCAATGTTACTTACCTGAAAATTAATGGTCAATCTGATAAGGTCATACTGGTTATATCATAACACCGTGTTGATTAGTAAGGTGTAACCATTTCGAATCAAACTATTCGTTCCTTCTGTCTGGGATATTATAAGCGACTTGTCTGAGTTTTTGGCATCTCGTCCGGACTTTTTCCAGACCCGTCAATAATTTGTCAAGACTTTTCAGTACGAATTTAATATGTTCTTAATAAAATAACAAAGAAAGCTTATATATCTTAAACCAGAAAGAATAACTGTACGGTCTCATCGCCGTATATTTTTATGCTGACTCGGTAACCTACTTTTTTTTTTTTGACGGGTGGTAAATCATCAAATAACCCCTCCCGCCCTTGGGCAGAGCGAAAGGGAGTGTCAGACTTCTACTGACTAAAAACCACCCATGTTCCTTCTTAGCCCTTCATGTCGAGGCCGCGGTATCTCTTGCGAACAACCCGCAGCCATACGCACGCTACTTTAGGCCAACGATGCGCGTCATAGTTTAGCGTAATAAAACATCAAATAATGGTCGTAAAAAATTTTCGCTTCGTAGAGCCTTTCTTACATACATACTTAACAAGATCGTGCCATAAAAGTTAAAAAAATATTTATACTTTGTTTATAACAATTTTTTTACTTAAACAACATTACTTGGATTTTTAAGTTTTTGTTTAAGTAAAAAAATTGTATTGTATTGTCAATTAAGACGGTAGTTCGAGGAAATTTCGTTAGTTAACAATTGTTTAACTTGTTGAAAAATTAACTTTAAGTAAAATTTCCAACGGGAATAAATTAATTATAGTGTTCAGAACACACCATAATTTTTTCAAATTTTAAAAAAAATATTCAATACATTAAATAAATTAATTAATGTGCCGTACTCGCTTTTGACGCCACGCGCGCATCCTAAAAATGTCACGCGTAGACCTATTTTCAGCGTTAAATTAAAATTATAAATAATGGAGATAGAGTTCCGGGAGTTAGGAGTTTTTTATTGGAAATTTCCTCCTCTTTCAGAATCTTTTTTTTTGAAATTTCTTAAATATTAATAGTTTATTAAATATTGGCAAAAAACGAAATGCCATTTTCTTTTCATCTTTAATTGTTTATAACTTTTGCATTTTTTTATGTGCTAATACACGCTTTTGGCACATTTTTCTAGACGTCATTCCGGATCCAATGAGCTATCGCACATAATTTTAAGAGCAGTATCTCTATTTTGTACCATTTTCAACTTGTCGACTAGACTAATTCTTCGGGCTATGTCGGTAACCTTGGTTCTCTTGCGGGTGTCCTCATTTCTAAGTCGATCACGCAAGGAAACTCCGAGCATAGCTCTCTCCATTGCTCTTTGGGTGACTTTCAGCTTTCTGAGGAGGCCCATTGTGAGCGACCACGTTTCGGTCCCTTATGTAATCACTACAACCTGTACAATAACATAATTATCTGAAAAGAGCAAAGATTATTGTCAAATCTTTCCGAACCTCAAAATGATAATTCTGGACATAATCCACCACGTGGACCACAGTCAACCACCTGTTACAAACTATATTTAGAGCCTAAACGTAATAAGTATAATAAGTTAGAGAGTTTATCAGTCCAAGGTCAATTCTATCGTAGACCACAAGGTCGAATGCTCTAGTTGCTCAATCATAGCATTCATGGTCCAGCACTTATAATAACAATAATTACGAGAAATGTAAGCATGAATTCCAAACAATGATTATGATTCGGTATTCGATCAAGGAGATCTACTCTAATTAAAAACTTGGCAAGTTTTTTACTATTTTAATAAACTTGCCCCTTCCCAATTTTTTTTTTGACTCTTTCATAATATTTTTGTTTAATATTATTGTACACACGATGACGCATCAAGCTATACATAATCAGCATGATCTGGCCGCGTTTTTTTATGAGGTTCCCTTACGATGAAAGGTAAGCTTTATATGGTTTTTAATAGCATTGAATATGACCACCACTTTCTGAAATATTTCAGGTGTGATTCAGACCAAAAAAATATCAGAAGTCCTATACAAATATATACAATAGGATCTAGTAGAAAAATTAAAGAGAGATTCCATAGGGAAAGTATAAAAAATAAACCACCCCTTGTCCACACGTTTCTGACACACGCTTTATAAACCTTTCGAAATAAAAAAAAGCAAAAGCTTCAAAATTCAGCTCATAGTTAAAAAGAAAAACAACAGCCAGACAGACACGAAAAGTGATTTCAATTTCCTAATATGAAGAGATAAAACCCGATCTCAAAATAGCATATTTTGCTAAAACATTTTATTGAAGCAAGAGTATTCATTTTAAATACATAAAAAAAAACATACAGATCGAATTGAGAACCTCCTCCTTTTGGGAAGTCGGTTAAAAAGAGCACAATTCCAAAATGAGTGCAGTAACAGATAAAATTTCAAAAAATTAAACAACAAAATGTGGTTTTTAAATATACCTGCAGTTAGTGAAATAACCTGTTTTTGACCTTAGGAACCTGACCAATGTCAAAGAAACAGATTTGTGGTTTAGTTAAAATTCTCATTTACCTGGTTTAAAGTTTTCTTGTTAGGTATGCAGTTTCATTTATGAGCATCTTTTAAATGCGTTACAATTTGAAATCAATGTATCGTATAACATGGGACTTAAACATAACTGGTGAGAAGTGGGTGTACTAGTGGGTACCTCTCTGCCTATCCCTTCGGGGATTACAGGTGCTATGTTCTGTTATGTATGTTCTTTACCTCTGCTACCAGAGCAGAGTTTTGCTTTAAAATGCCATGCAGATGATGCAGATTTTAAAATAAGCCAATAAACGGTACATAGGAGTACCATAGTACACCCACATTTATTTTATTTTATTTCTTCGGGTGGCTTACAGCTAACAATACATCACTACCTACATAGTATAAAACAAAGTCGCTATCGCTGTCTGTCCGTCCCTATGTATGCTTAAATCTTTAAAACTACGCAACGGATTTTGAAGCGGTTTCTTTTCAAAGATAGAGTGATTCAAGAGGAAGGTTTTAGTATATAATTTGACCGACATCCACGCGGGTGAAGCCGCGGGCATAAGCTAGTAAATTAATAATGAGTTGTTCCACCACCACGTTGTTCCACCACCACGTTGTTCACCAGTTATGTTTAAGTCCCATGTACTAAGAGGTAAATCAATTCTCATCAATTGGGTACAACATATTATTCAAACACCGTGGCTGCTGTTTAAAACTCCTGACGGAAAAACCCAATATCACTTTGCCCGAACCGGGAATCTAACCCAGGACCTCGTAACCCATGCTCAGCAATCGTACTTGCGCCCACTAGACTAACGCAGCTGCCCGAGATTATATTATATAGAAAATCCACAACTCCACAATCATGTTACTTATATCTTTGAAGTTTAGGTCAAATGAACTTTACCTATTCTGATCTCTGGTGATAACAAAACCACCATAAGCTGGCCTTTTGTTCTATGCAAACTCCGTGCACCACTAGGCCAGCTCAAAGTCAATGTTACTAGCGTCCGGCTCTTTGTATCTTCCTTTTAGCAATCTGTTAGCATTAATAATTGCCCTAGCGAAGGGCATATTGTGTAAGTAATAAAGTATTGTTGCTAAATGTTGGTTAATCTTTAGACAATACGAAGATATCGATCGGCATTCCGACTGAAGAAGCCTCTTAGGGCATTTAGGGTTCGTTCATACAGACCGGCTCGGGGAGGAGAGCAGATGTGTGATCACGTTTAAAACAGAGTTTTGAATTATTGGAATAAGAATTACTTTCACATGTCACTTCTTTTATTATTGAGAATTCTTGAGAGCAAATATCCTAACTCGTAGTGACATGTGAAAATAAATTTTATTACAATGATTCAAAACTCTGTTTTAAACGTGAAAAAAAAATTGCTCATCTCTCCGAGCCGGTCTGTATGAACGGTCCCTTAGTGTACAGACGCCAGCACATCAAGCTACTACAATCTGTCAAATTTTGTTTAATAGATTTTCAGCTTTATCGCTACAGCAGCGTATGGTTTAAGATTGATTGGCGCAGGGACTGAATTACCCAAAAATTACGGTACCTGTAAATTCCGGTATGACGTCATACCGTTAAATAAGGGTTACAGAAATATTCGATACCGTTATTTTTTTCGGTGCATACCGGGATATTTCGGTATCAACTTATTGGTAGAAGTACCATAACCGTTAGAAATGTATCGGTAGCGGTACCTAAACCTGAATAAATAGGGGTTTTATTTGACGCACTGCCTCGCCACTCTGTCTGTCGTTCACTTGCTGATTGTTGCACATTATTATATTATAAGTAATTATGACTCAGTATTGGTTTTTATTTCCGATCGGAAGGACACGTCTGCGTGCCGCGTCCCGTCTCGCATGCATTTCGGTACCGAAATCGTGTAAGGGTTAAATAACGGTTTAGCCCAACCTTTATTTATAAAGGTACCGGTATAGCATGGTATATTTTTGAGGTACCTTTAACCGTAACCGCTTTCAGTCCCTGGATTGGCGACAGTTTCGGGTAACTTGAATGGCATTTGTCCCTTAAAACGCAACATAATGGACATTTGTATTCTCCCCATACCGACATTAGTGCACAAACTTGGTTTTTGGCTAACATCCAGGAGTCCAAACTCAAGGTTGTCAGCGACATCATAAAAATAATTCTTGGTAAAATTTAAGTATCATTACTTGGCAATAATACAGTAATATTTTGTAGTGACCACACTGTGACACTTCCGTATCCCTAATTCATCTTACATCTAACTTGCTTGCAGTGGTCACATATCTTTTCCTCCCGTTTATTATAATGTATAAAATAGATACTGTTTGTTATGTATCAACGGCTGTGTACCCAAACCTGTACAATAAATAGTGTGCAGCTAAAGTCGTCTTTAAATCAAAGATTCCTCCTGGTGCGCAGCCCACTAAAGTTTTTCCTGGCGTGCATAGCAAGCCGCATGCTCGCAAAGGTTTGCCAATGGGCAATGGAGCGCAGCATACTAAACGTTTCTAATATTATTAAACGATGTTCTTTTTAACTTAAGATTAGGTTCAGGTACATCTGGTACATACCTATTCAACCTTCACGAACATAAGCATTCAATTAAAACATAGATTTTCTTTGTTATTAAAACACACTCTTTTGCATAATTCGAAGTAACTATGAATTTGCAATATTCATGCTGTATCGACTAACGAGTAATAATTACATATACCATGGGAATCTGACATTATACAGCCGAATCGTGTGAACGCAGTAGGTATTATGAAAGGACCGACAAAGTCTTAGATTTGCTAAGTTTAACCTGTGATTAACTTGAGCGGGTTTTATCTGAGGTTAGTCATTTAATTTATTGATTTTTATGACATAAACGGAACATAAATCCAGACTGCACTGAGTCTGGATTTGTCTTCTGTTTTTTGATGGAAAAACCAATAATACTTTGCCAGATCGGGGAATCGAGCTCCACCTCATACTTAACAGTGTTACAAAAAAGTAATTTCAACATCAATTGATATTTTTTAAATTAGATAGAACCAGAACTTTTTGAATTGCAAAATTATATATAATCTGCCATCCTCCAAATATCCCTCAAAATCTCTTCCTTATGTCACTTAGTTCAGTACCTACGGAGGTTAGGCTGAATCAAGCTCAAACAACCGCATATAACGCACATAGGTTTAAACACAAAATTGCAAGGATTATTGGAATTTATATGTAAGGTTTGTTCTCTTAAATAGTCAGTATTTTTATTTACTTTCTAAAGTCTTTGCTGGGAACAAAAGTCCTACAAACTCTTCCGCAACGCAGCACAAAATAATACTGGCCAACTACTTTATATTAGTAAAATAAAATAGTTCACAAACTACATTTCAATTTCAACCTAGAATTTGAACTAAGTACTCAAGACTAGTTTTCGGTCTGGGTACTTAACTAACGACCAATAACCACAAAGTCAACGGAATAAACTTCACATTAAATTATTTTTGAGGTGTAACTTAGTGCACTTATAATCTAAGTGGCATATATAAGTAATACAATCATGTAGGTGCCACAATTTCTTCACAAAGTTACAATACTTAACATGGTTGCATAAGGACTTGAGTATTGGTAGAGTAAATATTTACGAATTTGTACTTTGCACAGATGTTGGAAAACTTTTTGACGTGTTTGTTAGTTGGAAATTAGACCTTCTCTTCTCGTAATTACGAGTACTAAGTATAACTGCCGTACTCAGGGATATTAAATGATTACTTAAGCCGTCACTTAGTAAAGATTTGACATACTTTTGTATGACAAAACTGTCAAAACCTTTACTAAGTGATGGCCTAAGTAATCATTAAATATCTCTGAGTACGGCAGTTAGTCTTCTTTCTTTATCGTGTGGTTAGTACTTACCTAACCTGGTGTCAATTTTTTTTAATGCCGTCTATGGGCCTGTTGGCTTGGCTTTACATGCCGTCGAGTAATATATCTCAGGCATGCTGGTTTTCCCATGATGTTTTCCTTCACCTAAGCAAGTATATCTATCTATCTATATATCGTTGGTCCAGATGAACAGGGTATTAACTCAAAAAAATCCTATTTTTCAGGAGAGCGATTTGAAGTTTCCAAAACAATATATTTCCATTTCTATAAATATATTTATTTATTTATAAATAAATTATATATATTTATAGAAATGGAAATATATTGATTTGGAAACTTCAAATCAAATGAACAGAGTATTAACTCAAAACTTACGATTATTAACCAGTTATTTCCATTTCTATAAATAACTGGTTAATAATCGTAAGTTTCAGGTCAAACAATTTCGCACACGTATTCCTCTTATGACGTAGGCATCCACTAAGTAAGGATTTTTCAAAATTCAACCCCCAATGGGGTGAAAGAGTGGGGCAAAGTTTGTAAGGAAAATCAACATTTTCGCGCGGGTGAAACTGCGTGCGAAAGCCAGTCATGCATTACGCACATGAATCCGAAAAAACAGAGCTGCGTGTAATGGGTTCGATCCCAAAACCTATGAATTTAATTATGCAATGTGGTATTGATTCCCTTTAATACAAATTGTTATCTTTGTACTTGCGTATGAGTTTAACCTTACCAAAGTTTGCTTACACTTTCATTAATTAGTTTTGTAACAGTATGTTTATGACAATCATACAAGAAGGTCAAGAGTATTGACCGACCTAAAAACCTTACAGCTTACATACGACCATGACATCATGTCGGAATGTTGTTTTTTTGCCAAAGTACTACTTTGTGCTATGAATGTACTTACTAGTAATTACTGCTTCTAGTGTATTACCCTGCACGCGACGTTTGCATATAATAGACTGTTTATATTCATGTAGGTACATGATTCTCTCACGATTTCCGATTAGTTTTACTCATTTGACGTGGCTGACAGTTAATATGGCAGTTCTTTATCACGTTGAAGTAGGACAAAGACTATAGAAGTTACGACTGTATAAAACATACTATTCATTACAGAAACAAGAAATTAATGCACCAATCAGGCTGTGGCATAAATTGATAATAATATAAGCGATGGGATCAAACATATGAGTTTATTTGCACGACGCACGTGTTCAGGTAATCAGGTTTGCTTACCAGAAAATAATGCAACGATTAGCACAAGCCTGTGTCTGAATACACAATAATATTACGCTTCTTCAAATCTGCGACGACATAACATCACGCCAGTCATGTTTAAGTTCCATTCAATAGGGGGCGCGTCGAATGCCGTCAACCGTGCACAAATCCATCCACTCTGAGCTACCACTAAAAAAATTCTGATCGAAATATCCAATAACAATTTGCCAAAGCCGAAATCGAACCCAGAACCTCATGCTAAGCTGTCGAGGCAGTCGTGTCGGACAATATTAATTATGCTTATTCAACCTGCAACGACAATTATTTGATATTGAGGTTAATGGCCAACCGTGTCAAAAAAAGGACTAAGTACATAATAAAGTAAAAAAAACAACATCAAAAGGATGCACTACTAAACATGGACCTTCCAAATGACCCATTGAGTTTGTCAAAGACGGTTGATGATGATTAATTGTGATTATTCGTAGACAGGAAAACAAGCTACTGATCAATTTTGCACATGCTACTTTTAAACGTTTTTGGCGTGTTTGGCGCAGTGGCTGTGCTATTGACTGTTATGCTGCTTTTCGCCTGTTCAGTCTCCGCAGAGAAAAAATATTTGTATCACCTACAGATAGTTGTCCCGGGTGTGGGTGTGTGATGTTTACAAACGCACCCGCGAAATATGAGATATTATTTGGAGAGTTGGGCAAAATCTTTTTTTTTTTAAACCAAAAGATGGCCAATTTTTTTAACGTGCTACAGAAGACGCTAATCAACCTATAATCAATCTTCTGTTATCATTTATGTTTCGTCTTCTGGATTCATGCCCGGATCACGGTAAAAAGCTGACTTCGTATCACATGGGACTTAAACATAACTGGCGAAATGTGGGTTAAGGTTAAGTATTACCTATGCCTCTGCCTAAACTTTAGCGGACTACACGTGTTACGTTATGTTATGCACAAAAGTCAAAGTCAAACAGATCAAGACCAAAACTCTTGATTGACACCAATCAAATCGTGATTGATAAAATAATTAAAAACTATTAAATAATCACTCAATATTGATATGACCTTAATTTATCGATATGCGAACTAGTTGAATGAATTATGTTGCATTTTTAATTATGTTTTGAAAGATCCGGTTTGATCTGGATTTTATGAATCTGTTGTGCATTTGGTACGTGATTTATTATGTTTTTAAACAAACAGGAAAAACCAGTTCGTCCCTATCAGGTAGATAACCGCAAACGGTGGATATTATTATTAAGAAGGATAATATTTTTTATGTCTTTATTCTAAAGCCCAATGAAGGAGCGGCGTTTTTCATTTTACTTCTCCAGTTAGAAGTTCCCGAATCATCTCCAATCCTAACTAAGAAGGTACAAGTTCAACTTCGTAAAGTGGAATTCACCGACGAAATAGCAGCAGGTTATGCGGAACAGTGGCGGTACTTTTATACAAGACTAAAGGCTTGCCATATAACTTGCAACTCTTAATTATGTAATGGCTTCCGAACAGTCTACTTGCCTTATGGACTTGCTGTATTTTGGCCCTTAGACACGTTACTGGTGTAAAGTTGTATTGCAAACGATGTTCCACCTTCTACATAGGCTGCACTAAAAGTATCGGGAATGGAATACTCGTATTTCCACTGTTCCTGTCATATTAAAATCTTTTTTATTGAAAACTCCTTGGTTTTAAAAATCGAATACCATTTATTTATTTAAAAAAAGATTCTCGGTCTTGTCACAAGATTCTGTCAAACTTGTTTAGTCGTTGAGAAAATGGAATTGACTCGAGAAAATTCAAGAGCGATGATTTATTATGACTTTCGAAGTGGTTTAACACAAAAAGAGTGTGTTGACCGGATTATTTCTGCATTTGGTGATGAAGCCCCATCCGAAACCACAATTTATCGCTGGTTTGCCGAATTTCAAAGTGGATGTGTCAAGCTCAGTGATGATCCCCGTCAAGGTCGTCCAAAAACTGCTGTCACCCAAGAAAACGTTGATGCTGTGCGTAAGCTGATTGAGGAAGATCGACATGTGACATACCGCGAAATTCAGGCAACTTTAGACATTGGCATGAGTAAAATACAAATAATCTTGCATGAACAATTAGGTGTAAAAAAGTTGTTTTCCCGATGGATACCGCATTCGCTCTGTGAATAGCAAAAAGCGGCTCGCGTTTCTTGGTGCGTCAGAACTCTCGAAAGATTCCACGCAGGATCCTCAAATGCTGTAAACAACATCGTATCAGGTGACGAATCCTGGATATACGCGTACGAACCCGAAACAAAAAACCAGTCACGAGTTTGGGTGTTCAAAAATGAGTTAAAGCCAACAAAAATTGTTCGTTAACGGAGTGTTGCAAAAAAAATGGTGGCCACGTTTGTCTCCAAAACCGGCCATGTTACGACTATTCCTCTTGAGGGACAAAGAACGGTTAATGCAGAATGGTATGCTAGGATTTGTTTGCCACAGGTCGTTTCTGAACTCCGTAAAGAGAACTGCAACCGCCGCATCATCCTCCATCACGACAATGCGAGTTCTCACACCGCGCACAGAACAAAAGAGCTTTAGAGCAAGAAAACATAGAATTATTAGACCATCCGCCGTACAGCCCCGACCTAAGCCCTAATGATTTCTATGCTTTCCCTAAAATAAAGAATAAATTGCGTGGACAGAGATTTTCATCACCTGAAGAAGCTGTGGACGCCTACAAAACGGCCATTTTGGAGACCCCAACTTCCGAATGGAATGGTTGCTTCAATGATTGGTTCCATCGTATGGAAAAATGTGTCAAATTTCGCGGAGAATACTTCGAAAAGCAATAAATACATTTTTAAATAGTAATGTTGTGTCACTTCCTTGATTCCCGAAATTTTCAGTGCCCTCGTATGCTTGAAATATCATAATTCAAAGAACTCAACGCCTATTTCGCGGACAAAGCTAACATCAATAGAGTTTGATAGCCTATCATCTCAGCGACACGAAAAAGAGGATTTTACCAGTTTCCGAGCAAGATAATCTTGCAATATTGACGTGTGTGTGTGTGTGTGTTACACGTATATATGCATCCGACTATTGTTTAATCAGATGACAAATCGATAAGATTTATTTATTCGATACATACATATCATTTGACACGTATCTAGATAAAGATGATCTTGAGTCAAAATATTGGTAAACTTACAATGAAGATTTAGATAAAATACTTTAAAAAGAAAGAAAAGGAAAAGTATTTATTTGTAACTACAAATAAATACGTTTCGTTTTCTATACAAAATAATTATAAAGAAATATTTATTTATTTATATAGAAATAATTAAATATTTAGAAAAAGAATTGAAGATAAAACAAATATCTTACCTAATAGAATTTCGTAAATTATTCCTCTGAAGAATACTGATGAGATAGATTCCAAGTAAATGCCTAAATAAGGTAGACATGGTACCGGGTAATACGACACCATTTGGTAAGACTGGTTGTCAGACTGTTGGGCTACCGACTACCTGTAAAACTCATACTGCCGTACTCAGAGAGTTTTAATGATTACTTAGGCCATCACTTAGTAAAGGTTTTGACAGTTTTGTCATACAAAAGTATGTCAAATCTTTACTAAGTAACGGCCTAAGTAATCATTAAATATCTCTGAGTACCGCAGATAGATCTACAAATAAAAGGCGGGACCAACGGTTTAACGTGATTTGCGATGCACGGAGTTAGGTGGATGCACCCGGTATGTAATGGGTGGTCGCCAATCCATGGACCAACCTAGGCTAAGTAAGGCGCTTTGCACATGGATCAACTATTGCAGCAACTGGCAACTGGCAACTAGCAGGCAACTAGCTGTTTACATATTTTCTTTAGTCATCGATTACAGCAACTGAAAACTGTTGACGATCACCTCGAGTTGCTATGTGTGCGCAGTCCAATTGAGATATAATGTAAACAGTTTTTTTCCGTTGCTGCAATAGTTGCTCCATGTGCAAAGAGCCTAAAGAGTTTACATCCTACTTCCTACTATCCTTCCTACTAATATTATAAATGCGAAAGTTTGAGAATAGATGGATGTTTGTTACTCTTTCACGCAAAAACTACTGAACGGATGTGGATGAAATTTAGAACACATATAGTTTATAACCTGGATTAACACATTGGATACTTCTCATCCCGGTAGTATGATCCCGTAGGACAATTATCGAACTCCACGCGGGTGAAGCCGCCGGCACAAGCTAGTACATATATAAAATCAGCCTGTAGGTAATCCCCGTAGAGTAACGCAAGGTGTACCTGCCTAACAATTAATACACCAACATTTCACCAGTTATGTTTAAGTCCCAAGTAAAAGGGGGTGAGCCTATGTGGGTTAGACGCTTTCAAGAGGTGGAATCATCATAAATTCAATATTAAAAGGACTATCTTTGGAACTATTCATATTCTAAAAATGTTTTTATACAGAAATATAGAGAATTTTATATTTTATCAAGCACTGAAAATTGGCCATTCGTGGGTTAACGGTTTTTCTAGTGATAGGATGGTAGTAGGCACCCCTACCTAACTCTTTGGGTATTACAAGGTGTGATGTTATGTTTTTAAATTTAAGGTTTTGTATAACTTTACTTTGGATTTTCTGACGCTACATAATATGTAGGTACTCGTACATACTTTATGAATGACCGAATCCGCTGCAATAAACAAAATTCTTGCAAAAAGTAAAAAAGAAGACGGCACAATATTATACATCTTGTAACGTCACTCCGCGCAACAAGTTGTTAAACTTGACCCAATGCTGGTAGCAATTTAAAATTCATCACCGAATTAATCGGTAATGGTCTTTTGATGGTAATAAACTGGTTTTCATTTCTATTGCAATTTTTAATTGCTTGCTCATATTATAACCTAAAACTATTTGACGTGCGATTTAGGTAGAGAATGGTACATAACATAACATCACGCCTGTATCCCCGAAGGGTTATGCAGACGCGTACCCGTTAGTACACCCACATTTCGTCAGATATGTGTAAGTTTCATGTACTAGCACAAATGGAACATATCCAGACTCCGTGGCTGCGAAACTTCTAATGAAAAATTCCAATAACACTTTGCCCGGCCAGTGAAGCAAACCACTAGCTAGACCAACAATGCAGTCATGAATGGTACAGTCTGGTTTAAATCGGTTTAAACCTGATGAGGGCTGTTAAGTATCGTAAGTAGGTACTTAAGGTTTATTGATTAATAGTAGGAGTTATAAAGCTCCTTGGAGAGATTTGTGCGAGAAAATCCAAGCACATTATATCAATATGACATGAATTGTTACGACTCTTGAAGTAACTATAAATTTAATATGTATAACGTTGAAACTCAGGGGTCTCAAGCTTGTCGCATTCGTGTTCCACGCGCGCCTCAAAGAGATGTCAGCAACATTGCAGGGGCTCGCAAGGGCCGACGCCTGTCGTGCCTGCGGGTTGTTCGAAAGAGATACCACGGCCGCGACACAAAGGGCTAAGAAGGAGCATGTGTGGTTTTTAGTCAGTAGAAGTCTAACACTCCCTACCGCTCTGCCCAGAGCGGGAGGAGTCATTTTATGACTTCCCACCCTACAAAAAAATTAATAAGAATAGGGTTTCTAAAGCTTGTTGCATTCGTGTTCCATGCGCGCCTCAAAGAAATGTCAACAAATGGAAGGGGTCTTTCATTACTTTACATACAATAAATAATACATTAAAATATTATGAGGTATGACCAGAACAAAGCAATCATGCGCAACATCGTTATTAATATTTTTAACTGTGTTTCACAAAGTCTCAAAAAGTAATAGGTACCTATTAGTCATAGAATAACAATAACATTACGAATTATAATAATTATTTTAGGAGCAACTTTCAAGTAGTTTATTTTTTTTAAAGATAAGAAAGAGAAGAAAAGAAAATATAGTATTTTCCTTATGTTTACCGTGGTAATTATTAGTTACTAGCTGTGCCCGCGACTTCGTTCGCGTGCTTGTCGGAAACTAAAATGCGTCGCTTAGATAAAAGTACATTTAATCATTGCCCTGCGTTAACTTACTGACGCTGTAGAAAATAAGAAGAGAGTAATGCAAAGTACTGACTATGTCTCATACTAAAGTTTAGATGGATGGGTGTTTGTTAATCAACCACGTCAGAACGGCCGAACGGATCTTGAAGAAATTTGAAACAGGTACATTATAGTCGACAGGCAGACAGATTGTCGTTGGCGCGTTCGTGTTCCACGCGCGCCTCAAAGATATGTCAGCAACAATTAAGGGGCCCCAAAGGGACGTCTGCCGGGGCTGAGGGTTGTCCGCAAGAGATACCATGGCCCCGAAACACAAAGGGCTAAGAAGGAACGGGGGGTGGTTTTTAGTCAGTAGAAGTCTGACACTTTCTTCCGCTCCGCCCAGAGCGGGATGAGTCATTTGATAATTTACGAACCACAAAAAAAAGGGGGGATTAGAGGGTGTTTCGAGAGGGTACCTGTACCGAATCTGGGACATCGAATCTGAAATGGCCGCCACCTCCTTCTGCGAAGCAGTAATGCTAGCGAAAGAGGTGGCGGAACGTGAGAGGGAGACAACCTCTCGTCCCAGCCGCCGCGGGAGACGCTCCGGGCATCGGGGGCCACGTGATGGCTTCCGGCCACCGTAGGCGCGGGCCTGTGAATGGTGAGTAACGGGCTAGTTAATCGTTCGTCCGTCCTATGACGATGGAGGCGCGTTCGTGTTCCACGCGCGTCTCAAAGAGATGTCAGCAACATTGAAGGGCCCCCAAGCACCGACGCCCGTTGATGCTGCGGGTTGTTCGAAAGAGATACCGCGGCCTCGACACATAGGGCTAACAACACACCACATCTATATGACGACATGGTTGGCGCAATGGCTGGACGATTAACAGTAGCACTGCGTGTCGCAGGTTCGATTCCCACACGGTACAAAAAAAAATATGTCTTGGGTTTTATCTAATTTTAACTTAGTTTAAAAAAAAATAGTATTTTAATACTGTGTAATTGGTAAATTTTTATTTGTTGACTATTCACGAAACATCATGTGAGTATGTTTACTATCACCGCGGTTCAGAAAATGACATCAAATGAATAACGCCATCTGTCGAAGACGAAGATAAACTGCTAAAAAAGAGCGATCAAACACTATGAGGTTTAGGCTATGTAGATTTTGAAAGCAGCGTCATTTAGACTTATATCTACGTACCTTTTGCTATCATAACTTTTTAAAAGTTATCTTGTGAAGGCATTTAGTAATAAGTACCATATTGGTTCAATAGATGTCGTTGCTTGTCTCATTCTTGACCATAACGATAAGTTCTTCTTGAAAACTATAAATTCATTATATCTTTTGATAGAGAGCACCGATTACGATGAAACAAAGACTAAGTAATAGCCCAAGTTACGCACAATATTTATGTATAAAAGTTACCTACATTCGTTTCGTAAATTTGTCGTGATGCTTAGTCATCGAAACAGACAAACAGACAAACAGATAAACAGACAAACAGACAAACAGACCAAAATTCCAAAAATGCTGGAAATGTGTTCTGTTGGTTATACTTTAATACCCCGACAATTTTTTTTTTAAATATTTTCGATGTACAAAAACGATTTCTCTACAGATTTATTATATGTATAGATTTGTGTCACGTTTGACTATTCTACATATAATGTAAGAGCTCGTGGCTTAATAAGAACTGCCACTCGGGTCGATCTTTAGGTAACGCTGTGCTTGCCTAGGTCGGTCTGTGGATGGGTGACCGCCCAAAATACCGAATTTCCTCCGTGCCTCGGAAAGCACGTTAAGCTGTTGATCCCGGCTGCCATATAAATGTAGATCTCTGGCAGTCGTTACAGATAGTCAGTCAGTGACCTGAAATTCTGACATGCAGTCTTACCAAAGAGTATCGTATTACTTAGTATTAACTGGGTTGTGGAGGTCAGATAGGCAGTCGCTCCATGTAAAATACTGGTATTCAGCTGCATCCAGTTGAACTGGAAGCCGACCCCAACATAGTTGGGAAAAGGCTAGGCAGATGATGATGTCACGTTAGACTATTCAATGATAGTTTAAATATGTTTAAGGTAACAGTATTGAAGCTACAACTGCATACAAGAATATAACTTTCAATTTATTTAAAAGAGTTCGGTCTTTTATCAAAACTGTATGTTTTACATACCTAGTCTTGTTACAAGATTTGATTTTTTCTGTTATGCTCACAATTAAATGTAGGTAAAAGTTACAAAGTCTGTTTATAATAATAACATCATGCTTTTTTCCAAAGAAATGACTCTGTGAGAATTTTTGTTATTCCTAAACGTTGCCCCTCAATTTGAACTTATCCTGTACCGTGGGAGTATGTGAGACCCGGAACAATTATCTGTAGATCATGCAAGTATAAGTTTCGTACGGGGATCAAACTCACAATACGCAGTACCGACAAATTGTATTACGCAAATTTAAATAATGTGAATTGAAATCGACCCTTACCTACTTGCTTTATTGCTTGATTATTAATAAAAATACTTTTGTTTTAAAATAAGTTAAATTGAGTTATTTTAAATAATCCTATATTTACTTGATATTGGTAATGAAAGTGTGTCAAAGTCTGAGGTACCTCAGAAGTAACATACACATGTTAAATAAAAACCTAAGTACGAAATAATTATGCATTGTGCAAAATTACTTTCTACATCGTAAAATTATAATTAACAGCTCAGGTAAAATCAAATGCCAATGCATGCAATGATAATTGTAATTTATACTGTGTAGGAAATGTAATTACACTTCTAACCTCGATTGGACAAAATTCGATAAGGCTTTAGACATGGCGGAGAGCCCTGCAATCCAAAAAAAATAATATGCGAAGTTTTTCAACCATAGGTACACTTACACTGGTATTTTAAGTCGTGGATTGAACTCAAGCCGGGCTTGACACGCCTATGTTTCTCCCCATTAGGCATATTGACCACTACAGTTTGCTTATAATTTGACATAAACGTAAACTTTTCTTTTTATAGACATCTTTACAATGGTAAAGATGTCTATAATTTCATGTCTATATTTTCATTGATTACAGTGAGACATATGATATCTTTAGCATTGATTAAAGCAGAATGCAAGAATGGGTTTCACAAGGATAACTGGTGTAGGAGGCAACACATATACGGAGAAGTATTCAAAGATCCGCCAATTGCATTCAAGAAATTCTAGGATTGATGCGGTGGTGTCCATGTTGTCAAGACAACGACAGTCGACCCAAATTCAAAAAATACATTTAAGTCGCCTCTTAAAATATGGGTTAGTTCATATTCAATATCCAATAATGAATGTTAAACCATCCGTGAAGCAAGATACCAGCCATGTTCGACATTTAAATGTTGCTAAACACCGCCATTTAATTACCAGCACCGGGCTTTACGCTTTACGGTTACCTACTTAGTACTTAGGTACTAGTACACACAACTACCAGGCCTTGTAAAGATGGCCTCTATCTTTACGGCTTGTGATTACTGAGCAATCGACTCTTAAAGTGGGTATGTGCTAAGTACTCATATATAGTGCAAGAAACAGCGTGTCAATCCTGGCAATGGAACCAATATTGACGATATTGCTCGTTTAATTGCCACTTGCTCTGATACAATTTGAATAAATTTTAATTTAATTTTGAAGTGCTACTTTGTGATCTGTGTTTAAATTGAAAAAATAAAAAGTTTAGTACAAGATTATTTGGGAGAGTTAAAGCAAATACAACATTGTAATAGCTTTTACTTTAAGTTTAAGTTATAATTCTTGCATTAAGCAGATCGGGTATGCTGATTTGTAAAAATAAGAAATCGAATAGCAAGAGAATTTTTTCCTGTGTTGTCTACTGTGTGTACATAAATAGTAAAAAAAAAATAGAAATACAAAAAGATATTTGTATTCATGAACATTAAGTGTAGCTCGTATCATCCGCTCTTGGTCAAATTGAATTGAAGACCACTTGACGATGAATAGGGATGTTTACTGACTAAAAAAATAAGATTCTAATTAGTCCGTCTATTAGATTATCTAAAAATATTGGATACGTATTTTTTGTTTCATCAAATCAATAAAAATTGACGAAGATAAAACTGAAATAAAAAATATCATAAATATCTTCAAATTCTTACTAAATCCTGAACTAGAAGTTGTTACTTAATAAAACGAATAAATATTTAATTCGCACACTCGATTAACAAATGGACAATATTTAAAGAATCAATTCGAATGCTACCTCAAAATTTAACACATCATAATGTAAGTACAATTTTCATGATCAAGGTGAGAAACACGATCTTCTAATAGTGTTACCGTTTCATCAGCTAAAGTTCGGACGAAAACCTTGATGTTAGTAATAAAATCCGGAATGGTTGCTATTTTTTTTAATTTTATAACCGACTTCCGAAAAGGAGGAGGTTCTCGATTCGATTGGTATTTTATTCTTTTTTTATGCGTGTATATTCCGTAAACATTTAATTTAATGAAAGAAAAAATCGACTATTCATCTTAATCAGCTTAAATAATGCTGCCAGTGTTTGGAAACAAAGGCCTCCTCTCAGTGAGAGACAGTGCCCACTTCTTCTCACTGAGTAGGTATAAAAATGTCTACCAAGCGGGCCCAATGCGAGTACTTAAGTAGTGTTTTTGAATTGTTTTTTGTTTGTTGTTTTTTTTTTTTAACGTTGCCCCACACTAGGAATTTCTCCTGTATCGTGGGTGCGTTCACAAACATTTAAACTCACATACACAAATACCCAGACCCAAAACAACTATCTGTAGGCCATACAAATATTTGTTTCCGTGCGGTGATCGAACCCGCGACACGCAGCGCATAAGTCCAATCGCTCAGCTACTGCGCCAACCTCCGCTGTTACCTTCGCTGTTTTGAGATCAGTGGTTTATTTACCATAAGAAGCTTCAAGAATGGACTAAAATAAAACCGGGTAGAGAGGAAAAATCTGGAAGAATAGTAACCCTACCCGCGACCATCAAACCAACTGGAATTTTCATCATGGAATAATGAATTTCCTCACTGTGTTTTCCTCTAATAATAATAAGGTATGTTTGCCATGACTGTAGTTACTTCCTGCCTGCTGCTTATGTAAACAGTGACGAGAAACATAATGAGTTTCTAAATGAGCCGTTAAACGTTGATATTTATTATTTATTCTACATTGGTTTATTATTCTAGGTTTGTGATTTTGTAGGTTTTATCGGATTTGTAATAATTTAATCGATTTAACAACGAAGCCGAACCCAACGAAGATCACCTTGATCTTCGTTGGGTTCGGCAGACGTGTATTATAGTAATCCAGATTTCGCCTTCTACAATAATTTCCCATATATTAGGGGGCGAATCCATTATAGGGCAAAAAACTAGATTCTGGGCTGCTAATGAGAATTTTGAATGGTATTATTACCCAATCAAACTTCGTCTGATCTGGAAATCGAGCACAAGACTACATCCTGACCAGTAGAGAGACATTTACTTCAAACATCATGTTGTGTCCTCCTCCATGTTTCCAAGTTCTCAAGAATACCTCACCTAATCTTTGTTTGAAGTTTTCATTAGAGACTGCCGTGAATCCTGGATTATAGAAGTCAAGGGCAGTGAAAGGCGGGTTAAGCTTATAACCCTCCAACCTCGGCCTACAACAGGATTAACGACTCGGGTCGAATTAGACCTCATGACACCAAAATCTCCGTCTTAACTTGGGGGTTAACCCTTTCTTCACCTTTTCAAAGGGCACAGACTTACCTCAACCCCTCACCCCCTTCCCCTAAAACCCTTCTGATTGATATCCCAATTTCTCACTTTATCAATAAATAATTTTATTTATACATTTACTTACTAGTAACATAAGTTATTACAATTATTCTAAAACCAAGAACACACTTATGCACAAGAATGTAAGACTTGCATGCTTTTTAATTGAGACTCTCATCAATCAGAAGTTATTTAGTTACAGGCATACAAGTCACCCACTTAATTTGGTGCAAGCGCCACAAGAAGCTATGATTTTTTGTAAATAAAGACTTATACTAAGTTACGTAGCTACAAATCAATCAATAACAAATAATTTCAAATTCAATAAAAATACGTGTAATATTCTTAAGATAGCAGTTACCAATAATAATTATAAACAAGAAGCATATTGTTACTTTTTCACCATAACCAAAACGTGAAACCTTTTACAAAAGAAAATGACTACTCAAATATACAGTGATGAGTTCTTTTACAATGTCATAGAGATTTTGGAGATATGAATGTGAGATCTCTAAATGAGACGAACAAAATTAATATGATGTACACCTACTGCTAGTAAATAATGCAAATATGTTTTGAGTAAGCAGTTTTATAGTAAATACGATAATAAGGCTGCTGGTGATGATGATAAGGATCTCATCGACTACAAAAAAAATTGAGACATGAAGCTTGATTGTTCCTCTCTATTTCTGCCTGACATTATAGCTTTCAACTCTGAAAGGTTCTCGGTCACGGCGGCCAATCAATGCGGAGATTAGCCATCGGTGCGGGAAATATTATAGTGCACAAGTGTGTACGCAGGCACAGATGCACTCTCTGTTCCTTTTCTCTCATAGTCCTATGGGACGGTAATCCGACATGACCGGAGAGAGATCCAGCGCAGGACCAACAGCTTAGCGTGCTACGTTAGTCTGATATGTGCCTAAAATACACCGACTGTTGTTTAATTAAAAACCCCTATGTTGTAGACAACGTAATCCTCATGTTTAGAAATAAGGAAGACAGAAAATCATGAATATTTCTTAAAAGTTGTAATGACAATTTGCTTTTAAATTAAAATGGCCTCGTAAGCATTCTAGTTAATCTTGCCTACATCTGAACAAATATAAGTAGTTATTGTCTTTATCTTTACATTCTTGTATTTATTTATTTAACACTTGTCTTCCTATCTTTCAAGTTATAAGCCTTCTGAGGTTTTTACAGCAACGCCATAAAAATATCTAATGATTGTATCTCATGTGACTGCTTTGTTGGTCTAGTGGTTGCAAGTGCAGCTGCTCAACAACAGATCTCGGGTTGAATTCCCGGGTCGGCCAAAGAGTTATTGGGTTTTTTTATCAAGGATTTCTCAGTAGCAGACACGGAGTTCAAAGTTGTACCCAGGTGATGGTAATGGGTCTCGCCCCTATTAAATCAGTAACAATGAAGGTGTACTGCTGGATATCCCTCTACGCCCCACGCCAAACTCTGCGGGGATTACAGGCTTTATATTACGCTTATGATACATATTTTAAACTCATTCACTGTCTGACGTCATAGAGTGTAGAAGGTTAGGTTTAGAAGAAATCTTGATTTAAAAGATAAAGAAAGGAAGAGGAAGATTTTTTGAATATTCATCTCCATCGTATAGGATAGGTACAAGAACACAGTACTCCCACATTCTGAGAGCAATACATCTCAAATGTACGACAGTTTAATTAAAGAAAAATGTTTAAAGAAAATTGTAAATTTCTTTATCTTTTAAAAAAAAAAAAACGTGGCCCCACACTAGAAATTTCTCCTGTATCATGGGTGCGTTTGCAAACATTTAAACTCACATACACAAACACACACATCTTTACATAGTACAAAATTAAATCAAAGTCACTCCCGCTGTTGGGGCGCTTAGATCTTTTAAACTACGCAACGGATTCCAATGCAGTTTAATAGAGTAGATAGAGTGATTCAAGAGGAACGTTTATATGTGGCAAACATGCTTCGGTGCGAAGCCGGGATTGGCCACTAGTTATAATTTAAAAAAATTGCAATTACTCTGTAGAGTCTGTAGTTTGCAATAATCTCTCACAACATTAACACAAAATTCTATTAATTCATTATTATGAAATGATTCTTCATGTATGCATTTAATGAATAAATCACATTCAATAAAACAATAAATAATAACGTTATTAAAGCAGCCATTCGTATTTGATTGCAATCGTTAATGACCTACGTAATGAACAGTATAAAATAATTACAATTATAACATAAATTATACTAACGAAGTAATTCCGGTAATACTTATGCGGTTAGAATGTTATTATTTAATAACAATTACCTAACACATTAATTTTTATTAAAAAAATAATGTGTCAGTATCGCACTTTGTTATCAAGAAGATATTTTTATTATTTTAACAAAAATATAGCTGCAAGAAAAATATGTGCAATTACTAATACGAGTATGTATCGAGTATATATTTATTTAAACCGCACGTACAAGAGTGCTACATAGGCGAAATAAAAGCCACAAGGCATTATGATAAAGAACAAAAAAATACTGATGCATGAGTTTATAGTAAAAATTTAAATAAAGTGTTTCTAAGAATTTTTTAAACAACTTCCAATAGAACAACGTTCTACCTAAGTTGCTAAAAAAATGTACTAGTAATATATTAAAAAAAAACACTTCAACCTTAATAAATAAGTACCCCTATGATTATTGGTTAAATATTGATATCTTTTTCTATACTAATTAAACAAAAAAAAGCACTCACAGTATTCAGCAATAAATCCTGTTTTCCAATTTCCTTTTCAATACTCCGTGTCCCATTCAATCTGTTGTGTTTACTTTACACGCGAACGTCAAACAAGTCAAGTAAAGTAACAGACAGGTAAGCGACTGTGCGCTTGCTACTCGACTAGCGCGAGGATCGGCGCGTACGCAATGCGGCCTCAACACCCGCTCACACAGATCATGACGATTGCATGCAGATGTCGTATAGATAGAAAGGTGACAGTTTGTGTTGGGATGCATTTTGATTTATTTAGTTCATTTAATTAAATTAATCATGTTCTGTTTGGTGAGTGTTCCATGTTCGGGGCCGCAGTATTTCTTTCGAACAACCCGCAGCCCCGGCAGCCTTTCTTGGGCCCTTTCAGTGGGCATCTCACACGATCCTTACATACTCCTTTTGCCCCATCCACATTCATACATCTGATCATACACGCACACCGGATCGCATGTCTAACACATTTAGTAAAAACTAAATAATATCACGACCTCTCATACTTAATTAGAAATATTTAGTTTCAACATAATTTTCTCGTCATCATCAAAATAATTTTACTAGCACGTGTCAACTCTTGTGATTGGCTGGTTTTATCGACAGCTAATCAGATCACTCGACATGCGTTTAATATTGTCTCGTCATTAATTTTCGTTTCGTTCCGAAGCCGGGTGTACCTATTCCTATGACGTTCTATTTTTACAAACACAATTGGGATAGATGGATTGGCGGTTTAGTATTTCGCTTTTGTAGTTTATTTACCGTCACAGGTGGTTTAACATTGGAAGGGCTTTTTTTTTGGCGGGTGGAAAATCATCAAATAACCCCGCCCGCTCTTGGGCAGAGCAGAAGGGAGTGTCTGACTTCTACTGACTAAAAACCACCCATGTTCCTTCTTATGCCTTGCGCCGAGGCCGTGGTATCTCTTTCGAACAACCCGCAGCCCCGACGGGGAACAACCCGCAGCCCCGACGGGACATTGGAAGAGCTCGAAGTTAAATAATAACTGTTGCTCGAATCGATCTTCAAGTTAAGCTGTCTGAGGATAGGCGACCAACCATTCCATACTGAGTTTCCTCCGTGCCCCGGAAAGCACGTTAAACCATTGGTTCCGGCTGTTAATTTTAGGTCGTTGACAGTCCTTACAAACAGTAAAGTACAGTGACAGTCAGCGGCCAGTACCAGCAGTCAGTATTACCCAGCACTAACTGGGGTTTGGAAGTCAGATAAGCAGTCGCACTATAATATCAACTAAGAAACTTGTATTCACCAGCATCCAGTTTCACTGGAAGCCGACCTCAACATTGAGACAAGGCTAGGAAGATGATGATAAAAATAATAACAGGTGTGTGCTCAACACGGGTAGGTATGACCGACGGGTATGTCCATCGTCAGGACCTTTAGGTAAGGAGTTTCAGTAGAATCTGAGGTCAGCTTATTCTGGTTTTAAATTGTATTACCGATACTGTTAAATTATATCTAAGTTGTCGTTGTTGTTGTTTTTATCTATAAACATGGTAAATATCCCGTTTTCAGTATAAATCATAGTATACCTAAGCCGTCTATCACTAGTAGCGACATCTGTTGATGAAGTTTATTCGTTTTGTATAATCTGTGTCTTTATTATTATTTTATAAATCAAAGTGAATTAATAAAAGTAAATATTAATATGAATTTATAAATAAAATTTAGTTCTCCAGAAAACGCAACTCGTGTAACTTTATTATTGGTTATGAGTCCGGCACGCTCGCTGCCACTAGGCCACAAATTGTATTAAAAAACGCATTCATGTAGTCATTAAACACAACCAAAATCCCTTCCGTTGAAATAAATGATCTTTGCTGCATATAAATCTCCAATACCTTATAATTATTATTTTATAGTACTGGTAGGACACGTGCCTCTCCTGCATATTTATTTAATACAGAACGCAATAAAAGGTAGCTTGCATTATTTTACAAGACTTTCGATTTTATACTTCCTTGTACGACAAGGGCGAAGGAGCCATTGTGTATAAATAAACATCCCATTTTTTACTGAACGGCGCTTAAAGACTTGACTAAAGGCATAATTGAGGCTAAAGATAAGACCCCGTCGGGGCTGCGGGTTGTTCGCAAGAGATACCGCGGCCTCGACATAAAGGTCTAAGAAGGAACATGGGAGGTTTTTAGTCAGTAGAAGTCTGACACTCCCTTTCGCTCTGCCCAAGAGCGGGTTATTTGATGATTTTCCACCCACCAAAAGAAAAAAAAGGCTAAAGATAAGACGACGTGTACTTGGTTAACCGAATATGGGAATTTCATATTTTTGGCGCTTAGTCGAGAATCCAACAGATTTCTTTTAGTTAAGCCTTCCATTAAGTGCCTGTTAGGGTTACCTAAAACGAGCATTCAAGCTTTGCCTACCCTTATCCCAACTATGTTGTGGCCGGTTCCAGTCAAACGGGATCCAACTGAATATCTTAATTTACATGGAGCAACTGACTATCTGACCTCGACAATGTAGCTAGTCTGGGTAGGTAATACGATACCCCTTTTTTTTTTTTGGGGGGGTGGGAAATCATCAAATAACCCCTTCCGCTCTTGGGCAGAGCGAAAGGGAGTGTCAGACTTCTACTAACTAAAAACCACCCATGTTCCTTCTTAGCCCTTCATGTCGAGGCCGCGGTATCCCTTGCGAACAACCCGCAGCCTCGACAGGAATACGATACCCCTTGGTTAGACTGGATGTCTTTCGGAGATCAATACCTCAGCACCTTCCCAAATGCCGCGAGTAACATTAAACAGTAATACATCCCTCCCGCTCTTGGGCAGAGCGAAAGGAGTGTCAGACTTCTATTGACTAAAAACCACCCATGTTTCTTCTTAGCCCTTTATGTCGAGACCGCGGTATCTCTTGCGAACAACCCGCAGCCCCTACGCGAATACATTATTGCCTTGACGTTGTTTTTGGTAAACAACATCAGTTATTTAAAACTATTTACATTTTACCTTATTTGGTCAACATTTTCTTGTTATCATAGCAGTCCAATCCCGATATTTGAATTATTTGCTCTCTTCGAAGTAGGTACAACCTGAAATATTATATTTGAAGAATGTAATGTAAATGTGTGGTCGGATCATATTTCCCGAAGGGATTGGGATACTGATATAACCCGAAGGGAAAAGATGAATGTGTGTACGAAGATTGTCATTGCAATATTTGGAAGGAAAGTGGTTTTTGCTATTTGTTTTATGTTGGTAGCAAAAATAGTATAAAATGAATTTTTAAACAGGCGCTTGTACCTTGATCAGATTTTCCAAATAAGTACAATGACGAATCAGTGCCAAGATATAGAACGCTGCGTAGTTATTTAACGATGCACTTAGGTCGAGTGCACTGTTTTTTGCTACCTTTGCACTATACCTACTCGACACGGTTATTAAGTCATTACACGTTACAGCTGTAATAACCTAAACGCGCCTGCACGTGCCTACGTACCCTATGTTGCAAGAAATAGTTAAATCTAGATCAGTCTGTGGTGGATACGGGCCTTTAAGCACCTGTTTAGCTGTGTGAATATTAAGTCATTGTGTATAGGTGGAGAATTTTTTGATGCTAGATTTGCAGAATTAAATTTAGAATGGTGTTTACGTCGTTATTTTAATTCGAAAAGGGTTTTTTAGACCTAAAAAGTTTTACTGCGGTACTCAGAGATATTTAATGATTACTTAAGCCATCACTTAGTAAAGATTTGACATACTTGTACTTTTGTATGACGAAACTGTCAAAACCTTTACTAAGTGATAGCCTAAGTAATCATTAAAGCTCTCTGAGTGCGGCAGTTAATGTAATTCAATTCGACTAACTTAATAGGTGCAGATCTATTACACTCGCAATTGTGTCAAATAAGAATTTAACCCTTCGGGATTCGCCGCAATTTTCTGGTCAACGGCTTATGACTGATGTGACCTTAGAATACTCTTCGACTCAGTAGGTACGTTTGAGAACTGATAGTTTATAAGTTGTATTTTAGGAATGTGAGAATCTCAGAGGAAAGCTGTTAAAGTGTTAAAACTAAATTTTATGAGGCGGAAGTGCGTTACATATCTGCCATGTAACGCACTTCCGCCTCATAAAATTTAGTTTTGCTTTATTATAAACTAGCAGTCGAATTAAAATCAGACATTTTTGCTAGTAAATTTTTAACACCTGCAGTGGGCTGACTGAACTACCAACAGTTTCTTGGTTTGCAAGATTTGTGTTTAATTTTTAACATACCGATGGTAAGTAATTATTACTTTATTTTTGGGGGGGTTGGAAAACCATCAAATGACTTCTCCCGCTCTGGGCAGAGCGGAAGGGAGTGTCAGACTTCTACTGACTAAAATCCACCCATGTTCCTTCTTAGCTCTTTGTGTCGAGGCCGCGGTATCTCTTTCGAACAACCCGCAACCCCGACGGGTAGTAATTATTACCTTAGGTAAGATGTTATGATTTCTAATAATCTTTCTGTACCGTGTTCAGAGGTTGATCGTGCATAACACCTTAATTGATTAGATACAGTATCAATCTCTTTAAAACCTGAAACTAGTGTAATCTACTCGAGGGCTACCACGCTAAGAAGTTTACCATTAAACTACTAGATGGCGCTTTGTCTAGTTACTCTGAGCGTCTTGTGGTAGAGTTGCTGTATAATGAAAATAAAATAATTATATCAGACATGTGAACCAGTGAAGCAAAAAACTGAAAGGGACCTAAACTGACTGTCAAACTCTCATAATTTTTATTACCATTTTCGAAATTTAATAACGACCGCAAACGCTCAGTAACTGCGCCAACGGTTGGCGGTTGGTGGTTCGATTCTCGCACGAAACGAATAATTCTATTACCTTTAGGAAATTATTCAGGTCTGGCTGTTTGTTTGTTTGTGTGTGTACATTGAGTGCGATACAGGAGAAATTAATAGTGAGAGACAACATTGTATTAACGTCTAAAATCTAATTTTGGATAAGTAGATGATTTAATCTGCACGTTGTTATTTTAAAGAGGTTTGATTGAAATAAACTGCCCTATTATTGCCAGTTTTTTTTTTAATTTTGGCCATGTTCTGGTATCAATACAATCAATTTTTGTTTTTCAAGATAATAATATTAAGAGCTATCTATACATTAGTTATTTTTAATTTTGTGATTATCAGGACAAGATAAGAACCTTCCACACTCAAAGGCTATGGGGAGACTTTTGCCCAGTAATGTAGTAATTATTACGACGAGGTTTTGTATGTTTTTGTTTTTAAATGTTGTTTGCTTACGGCTATTCTCACTTTCTTCAGAAGTAAAGTGCACTCGTGCAGGATAGCTTAGTGTTCGACAATGATAAATAACAAAAAATACAAAATATTTTATTAACAATCAATCATTTGAGACAGGCGAATGGTCATGTTTAGGATATACGACTTTCTTTTCTCCGTCTACTTCTCGTTTCTTCAAAGGTCCATGTTTCCAATTAGGGGGATAACCATACTTATCAACGTCATCCCACCATTGCGGCTCTCCGGAACCCCAAATAACATATACAATATTGGTTCCTACTAATACTACGAATACTGTCCAAAATGCTGTACGCCATTGTCCGATTGTTTGCTGAAAAATAAAACCGTTATTCAATATTATAACAGGTACGCATTAGATTTCGCTATTCTCATGTTTAGGTTAAAAGAGAGCTTTAATGATTACTTAGGCCATCACTTAGTAAAAGTTTTGACTGTTTTGTCATACAAAAGTATGTCAAATCTTTAAACAAAGTGACGGCTTAAGTAATCATTAAATATCTCTGAGTACCGCAGCTAGACAGGCTTAAGTAATTATTGAGTTAAAAGTTTTCTGATTACAGAATTCAAAACGACACGAACTATGAATAACATTGTCACGAAAGTTACAAACGTGTAACTAAGGTTACAATGTTATTGCCCGTCGGGGCTGCGGGTTGTTCGCAAGAGATACCGCGGCCTCGACATGAAGGGCTAAGAAGGAACATGGGTGCTTTTTAGTCAGTAGAAGTCTGACACTCCCTTTCGCTCTGCCCAAGAGCGCGAGGGTTATTTGATGATTTCCCAGCCCCCCAAAAAAAAAAGGTTACAATGTTATTCATAGTGGGTGCCGATTTTATTAAAATTATTAATTGTTTCGTTTTTCTTAACATAAGCCGTGTTTCGCTACTGGGCAACGACCTCCCCTAATAATTCACTAACTGACTTTAACTTAACATTATTATGTTTGAATATAAAAAAAGATTCAACAATCGAATTTGATTACGTTGACCACAAAATCTTATTGAGGAAGACACGAATCTTCTGAAAAAAATAATACCCAAAAAATTTGACAATTCTTCGCCTCAGTTAATTTATTCCGACATTCACAAGTTCGGTCGAGCGGACTCGAGCGTAATGCCCTTCCCTAACTCTTTAAGAAAAAAAGACATTTTTTTTTTACCCTGGTGCTATTATGTGACTCTGTACGCTCTGACGCTGTATTTTTCCCCCAATTCATTTTGTTGTTTTAACGGGAAACTATTTGTTTGATAATTTTGATCTGTTTTTATTACTGTTGGCCCGGTAAAGGTAGGTACAATTAATAATCTAAAGATTAAGATTCTGTATCCTATTTTTGTATTTTTATATCGTCGTAACTATTATATAGCTTTCAATCAAATTCGATCCCCCTATGTTAGGACATAGGAAACATTTTTATTCCGGTAGTAAATTCCCGTTCGATAATCTTTGACGTCCACACAAGCGAAACCGAAGGCAGAAGTTCGTCACTATTATAAAAAAATCTATTCTATACATATAATAAATCTGTAGAGAAATCATTTTTGTACATCGAAAATATTTAAAAAAAAAATTGTCAGGGTATTAAAGTATAACCAACAGAACACATTTCCAGCATTTTTGGAATTTTTGTCTGTTTGTCTGTTTGTCTGTTTATCTGTTTGTCTGTTTGTCTGTTTCGATGACTAAGCATCACGTCAAATTTACGAAACGAATGTAGGTAACTTTTATACATAAATATTGTGCGTAACTTGGGCTATTACTTAGTCTTTGTTTCATCGTAATCGGTGCTCTCTATCAAAAGATATATGAATTTATAGTTTTCAAGAAGAACTTATCGTTATGGTCAAGAATGAGGCAAGCAACGACATCTATTGAACGAATATGGTACTTATTACTAAATGCCTTCACAAGATAACTTTAAAAAAGTTATGATAGCAAAAGGTACGTAGATATAAGTCTAAATGACGCTGCTTTCAAAATCTACATAGCCTAAACCTTATAGTGTTTGATCGCTCTTTTTTAGCAGTTTATCTTCGTCTTCGACAGATGGCGTTATTCATTTGATGTCATTTTCTGAACCGCGGTGATAGTAAACATACACACATTATGTTTCGTGAATAGTCAACAAATAAAAATTTACCAATTACACAGTATTAAAATACTATTTTTTTTTAAACTAAATTAAAATGAGATAAAACCCAAGACATATTTTTTTTTGTACCGTGTGGGAATCGAACCTGCGACACGCAGTGCTACTGTTAATCGTCCAGCCATTGCGCCAACCATGTCGTCATATAGATGTGGTGTGTTGTTAGCCCTATGTGTCGAGGCCGCGGTATCTCTTTCGAACAACCCGCAGCCCCAACGGGCGTCGGTCCTTGGGGGCCCCTTCAATGTTGCTGACATCTCTTTGAGACGCGCGTGGAACACGAACGCGCCTCCATCGTCATAGGACGGACGAACACTCACCGTTCACAGGCCCGCGCCTACGGTGGCCGGAAGCCATCACGTGGCCCCCGATGCCCGGAGCGTCTCCCACGGCGGCTGGGACGAGAGGTTGTCTCCCTCTCACGTTCCACCACCTCTTTCGCTAGCATTACTGCTTCGCAGAAGGAGGTGGCGGCCATTTCAGATTCGATGTCCCAGATTCGGTACAGGTACCCTCTCGAAACACCCTCTAATCCCCCCTTTTTTTTGTGGTTCGTAGATTATCAAATGACTCATCCCGCTCTGGGCGGAGCGGAAGAAAGTGTCAGACTTCTACTGACTAAAAACCACCCACGTTCCTTCTTAGCCCTTTGTGTTTCGGGGCCATGGTATCTCTTGCGGACAACCCTCAGCCCCGGCAGACGTCCCTTTGGGGCCCCTTAATTGTTGCTGACATATCTTTGAGGCGCGCGTGGAACACGAACGCGCCAACGACAATCTGTCTGCCTGTCGACTATAATGTACCTGTTTCAAATTTCTTTAAGATCAGTTCGGCCGTTCTGACGTGGTTGATTAACAAACACCCATCCATCTAAACTTTAGTATGAGACATAGTCAGTACTTTGCATTACTCTCTTCTTATTTTCTACAGCGTCAGTAAGTTAACGCAGGGCAATGATTAAATGTACTTTTATCTAAGCGACGCATTTTAGTTTCCGACAAGCACGCGAACGAAGTCGCGGGCACAGCTAGTATATAATAAAACAAAGTCCGCCGCGTCTGTCTGTCTGTCTATTC
Source organism: Diarsia brunnea (assembly GCA_949774965.1). Taxonomy (NCBI): domain Eukaryota; kingdom Metazoa; phylum Arthropoda; class Insecta; order Lepidoptera; family Noctuidae; genus Diarsia; species Diarsia brunnea. The sequence continues at coordinate 8,118,064 of OX459008.1, read as the reverse complement.
GCGATAAACTCAAAAATTACTACACCGTTTTTCATGTTGTTTTCACCAACGGGTAGAATGGTTCTCGAGGAAGGTTTTAGTATATAATTCGACCGACATCCACGCGGGCAAAGCCAGATAGTTCTTATAATCATACTTACATCCGGAGTCAACAATCCAATCAGATACGGAGTAACAATGCCGGATAAGGCTCCAAGTCCATTGACGAACGCGGAACAAGTGCCAGCGTAGTTGGGAGCTATATCCATGGCATTGATCTTGACACTGCTGTAGAAGCCTCCCATGAACGCCATCGAGGCTATGAAGAAGCCGACGGCCTCAACTCGGTTGCAGCCGGAGTATGACGCCAGAATTATAAAGATAGCCGGTAAGGTCGAAGCTGTGATAGAAAAAACAACCTTATTGACGCATGAATCGGTGGTAATGTTTTAATTAGTTGTTTGTGTCGTTGTTGTGAGTTATTAACACATGAAAACAATGTTGTAAGTCGGTAAAGAGAACTTTACAGAGTGTTTTTTTTTAACAGACTGATATTACAGACCCAAAGATTTAAATCCTTACTCATATCGATTATTTTATTATTACTTAGCACTTTCATTCTGTTTTTAACATTAGGAGCATAGTGTTATTTTCAATTATACAATCCTAGTAAAATTTCATATTTCCTTCGGCCGTGTGAACAAGACCTAAGGCGATTACGACAAAATTGCCTTTAAATCACTCAGTAACAGTTAATCTGTCGATGATACTAATCGGATCCAAGAAAAAAAAAAGAAAAGCCGTGAATCAAAATGACAATGTAGTAGTAATTACAACATCTCGGAAGATTTAAAAAGAGCAATTAAAAAAGGATTGAAACGTAATAACCGGCACTATTGTTTATCCATAATTGCAAAATGTATCTGACGGTAAAACAATTGAAGTTATTGCTGCAATCATACTTACAGACAGTGGTATATATTTTCCTCCCGGTACCAATACTGTGCCATTTCTTCTTAATACATAAATCACATAAACTGGCGAAAATGAAGGAACACACGTACATGGCAATGTACGGCAATGCTGACATGAGTCCCGTCTCTTTGATATTAAACTTCAATACATCAGAGAAATACTTGGGTAGATCTGTAATCATTGTGAAGTATCCCCAATCGTGGCCAACCTGTTAATTATAAAAAGAAAATATAATTATAAAACTATTAATTCAATAATGACAGCAAGTAGGTACTTCAAAAACGCGCAAAATGTGTATTCAAATAAATCAGTAAATAGGTGTACTTTAGAATTTTATTATGCTATAACAACATTTATCAGAAGTTTGAGACAAGATTTATCAATTCAAAAACTAAAATTTAGTTTTGAAAATAATTCAGATGAGCAGGGCGAAGTGAACTGCTCAGCGATATGCTCCTACTAAACCAATGTTTACACTATTGCAACCATAAGCAACCAGAATTTAGGCTACGGTACTCGCTACAAATCACGTAGCTTACTGTATGACTTAGGCATAAAAAGAGATACGTACGGCAGCTAATACAAGAACCCACAAAGGACCCGATCGTAAGAGAGCCTTAAATGGCACTGGATCCAGCTTCTTATGTAATCCAGATGCTATAATATTCTTGTTTAAGAATTCCTTCTCTTCATCTGTTATGAATGGGTGCGAGTTTGGTGTGCTGTAGCATAGGAGCACCTGGAAAAGATAACAGTGATTATAGATACTCTAGTACCAATATTCACAATGAAGGTCATCTGCAGTCCTGTTTCGTGTAATAGAACATCAGTCATTCACGGTCATATTGAATAATCTGTTAAAACCCCCTAGCCAAATAAAAGCTGTCAACAGTGTTATGCCATTCCATTCCGTGAGACTTTTAAATTCCGCTAGATGGTTGCCAAAGATCGGCTTAAACATTTTGAATTACCGTGAAAAATAATATCGACTTTAAATAAGTTCAATTAAAGAAATTCTATAAATATCGTACATAGTACTAGACAAATAGATCAAAGACTCTTTAATTTGATAAGCATTCATAAAACCAACTCTACGTATAGAATCATGTAAAGTTTAGAGATTCCCCGAACATTCCACTCATATTAGCAAATCATACATTCATCTCACATTTTACAACGTCCATAAACTTGGTCATAAATATGAAATATGTTCAATAAACTCACCCAGAATAAGAACCATATAATTCCGAGTCCCCCAAAACAATAAAATACGTTGGCCCAGTCTCCGCCATCTGCTAACAAGAGTCCAGAAATGTACGGTCCAAGAATATTCCCAACTTGAGCTCCTCCGAATATCATGGCGCCGAATCTTGATCTTTCTGATGGAGGTACCCATCTTGCAAGTAGTAAAACAAACGCTGGTGTTACTGGACCCTGTAAGTAAGTTTTAGATTAATTATTTCTCAATATAATTCAAATACTTACTACTCATACAAGACTAAAAAATCCAGAGAATTACTGATGTCTTCTTCTGTGCGTGTTGATGGCAATCTAAATTGTGTCTATCCTGAACAGAACTATTAGTTTGGCGCTTTCAAATGCTTCCATCAATTACTGTAGTGAACAAAGAACAGGATACGCAGGACACGATATCAAGTGCCCCATCGTTTGTGAACGAGCATCACATTTACACCCCAGGGCAGTGTCATTAATGAATCTCCTCCTTTGTAGATTTGCCTTGCTGCGACTAACCTGGGTCTGGAGTCTATTTAAAGACTTCCAGGTCGGCCATGGCAACTCATGTCCAAGTTGTCGATTTCAACAGGTGAAACGAATGGGTTAGGTAAGGATGCACTACTTCACCACAACTTTAGTCTTTGCGAAGACCGCTCGCCAGTGAATGGGGTGACACACTAATAATGCAGTGGTTACAAACATCACGAACAGACTTACCTCTCCACAGCCTTCTATGACCCGAATGATGAACAGACCCACCGCTCCACCGACTGACACAGCCCACGGAGTGAGCACCGTCGCCACAGAGGTCAGCAGAAGACCGAAGCCAACGGTGTATTTTCCTCCAAATACCTCCGCCAACCGACCTCCGGGCAAATGGGTGAGAACATAACCATAGTAAAAGGCACTGAGCAGAAATCCTTGCGTGGCTTCGTCCCAGTCATACCGCTCTCGACCCTGATGAAATAATTGTACATATTACATAATACTTAATCCTTTTAAACCATTTTGTGGTAATAAAGGAAGCCACCACTCTTTAGTATTTACCAAAGTTATCATTGCACGTGGTTGAAACAGTGACGATAGTACAGCAAAATATGTTGAGTAATATTATGATATTGAAATAAGCAGTTTATTGCTTGGTATTTATGATATTTTTGTGAGTTTTTGCTGCATAATAAATACTATTTAAGTAGTTGATCTCTCTGTCGTCACACGCAAATAGTATTGCATTTAAATAAGATTAAAATGCTTAGACAATACTCCTGTTCACAAAAAAAAAACAGAAAAGGGAAGAAACATAGTACAGATTAGAAAGGACCTATCCAGTCTGTGTAAATGCTATGAAGGCCGTTTTTCTTACCTCGAATGTAACAGAAACGTTACTAGTGGATGTATTAGACCCAATTTCATTGGCTGGGTCCGGACAAGTTTCTCCAATGATGTGTTCTGCGGGTGGTGCGTGAAGAACCATCTGTGTGATCGTCATGCTGAGACAGACTCTCATGGTGAAGGAGTTGCCCAAGGCGAACAGCCCCATGATACCCAGGACATACCGCTGCGGGATGACCATCACTGGAAGGAGTAAAAAATAATTTTGACAGGAAATAAATTAACTTATTTAGATATCGAAAGATATGAAAGAAATGATAATGAAAGCAGACGCCGATGTCAATTTGTCGTATTATTTTTAACCAGCACTTTGATGAATGTGTGGTGTGACAAGAATTAATATAGTCAGAAACCGGTATATTAGAGGAAGTTTAAAAGACGCGCCAGTTACAGAAATATTTAAAGAGAAAAGAAAGAAAACATATTTATGTAGCACATGCCACGAGTCTTCATCATCATTCTCTTGCCCTAATTCATTTGGGTTCGGCACAGCATGTCTTCTTCTTCCATACCTCTTTGTTTTTCGTCATCTCATGAGACACCTCCTTTCTTATCATATCATTCTTAACACATTCCATTCATCGCTTCTTTGGTCTTCCTCTACTCTTATACTCTTCTACATTCATATTCAAAACCTTCCTCACGACATTTTCCTCATTTCTTCGCATCACATGCCCATACCACGACAAGCGATTTCACACTTCATCTTATGTACTCATTAAACACTTAAGAAAGTCTTCATCATAATCTTCCTGCCCTTGTCACAAATGTTATTTGGGGTCGGCGCAACACGGTTTTTCTTCCAGACTCCTGTGCCAACCACTACGCTATCTTATAAAATAAGAAAATTTCTTAATTTATTCATTCGCGTAACACCCGAGTCCACACAAGAAATAATAAAACTTAAAAAGAAACAAAACAGAAAAAGGAATCGACTGTCGTAGTATGAAGATGTGACAAAAAGAGTAATTAATATAAATTTTGATGTACGGAGAGGGAGAGGAAGATCGGTCTTCCTCTCCCCCTCGTACATCAAGAACAGCAGCTGCATAATCAGCCTCAAATGTGCCCACTGCTGGGTCACAGGCCTCCTGTGCATGAAAAGGGCTGGCCTATTATGCAACACGCGGGCTCACCTCTAATTGGTTTCAAATGTTGGAGTAAACTACAGCTACATTCATTTGTGGCTTGGTAAAAGTATTAAGTATGTGAAGGAACACAATAAATGCACGTGTCTAACCATACATATTTGATGGATTCATAATTATATAAATATGAATAACCCCGATTTGTGCCCGGATGATGGCAATAGGCTCGCCCCCTATTACATGAGACTTAAACATAACTGGCGAAATGTGGGTGTACTATTAGGTACATCTCTGCCTAACCCTTCTGGGGTTTACAGGCGTGATGTTATGGATTCATATTTATTTCAGTAAATAGTTAGAAACAATAAATAAAAATAGTTTGACTAGTGGTCGCAAGTGCGACTGCTGAGCATGAGGTCCAGAGTTCGATTCCCAGGGCGGGCAAAGTGTTATTGGGTCTTTCCGTCAAGAATTTCTCAGTAGCAGCCGCGGAGCCTGGACTTGTGCCCAGTTGATGGCAATAGGCTCACCCCTATAACATAGGACTTAAACATAACTGGCTAAGAAAAGTGATTGTACTATAAGATTTATACCTCTGCTTAACTCTTTGGAGATTATAGGCTTAGAAGCTTAAGATATGACAATTTGTTGGCACTGACCTACTGATTTACCTACACATATATGTCATCCACAGATTTTTAAGTACCTCTACTTCCGAATGCGTACACAACCACAAACGGTAAAGGAAAAATGTCCAAAAGGGCTGGTTACCTGAACCTACGAAATTGTTTCTGAAGATGACGTAACATAGACACTAATTAGTAAGAAACTAGTCATAATGAACTGTGGTCTATTACAGTGATTATTACACTACATTTTGCGGTTGAAATTGTACCGTTATTTTATTGGTTTCACAATGACGTAGGCTACTTATGGAAATTACCAGGACAACGCTGACTGACTGCTTAAAAAGTGGGAAGGGACTTCCCTTTGAAAAGATGTAAACAACTTTTCCATTAGGTACCTATAAAGAATTTCCTTAAAAGTTTCCTTCAGGTAAAACGTGCAAAATATTTTTATGAGGAAATTGTGTTATGGCGTGATTACTTTAATTTATTAACAGTTATTTTGGTCTAGGTCATGATTATCTACCTAGCTTTTTTCCAGCTATGTTGAGATTTTAAGAAAACATGGATGGATTGTGTGAGGAATGATATGATAAAGAAAAGCATAAATGAAGCCATGCAATCTGCCTGTGGACGGTGAGTGCCTGCGGGTGGTGAGTAATGGGCTAGCTAGCCGTCCGTCCGTCTTATGACTACGACAGGCCATGTCGACGGTGCGTTCGTATTCCACGCGCGCCTCGAAGAGATGTCAGCAACATGAAAGGGGCCCGCAAGGGCCGACGCCCGTCGGGGCTGCGGGTTGTTCGAAAGAGGTACCGCGGCCACGGCACAAGGGCTAAGAAGAAACATGGGTGGTTTTTAGTCAGTAGAAGTCTGACACTCCTTTCCGGTCTGCCCAAGAGCCAAGAGGGTTATTTGATGATTTCCCACCCCCCAAAAAAAAAAAGCCATTAAATCTGACATGGGAGAATGGAAGAAGAAAACGTGTTGCACCCATCCCCAGTAGAGTGGGATAAGGGTAGAAAGATGATGGTAATGACAAAATTTAATCAAAACAAAAAATAGTACACCAACCTTTGTTCAGAACACGCCGCCATCCTGTAAGAGTCATTTTGTCACTCTCATGCACATACAAAACACTTCGATAATAAAAATATGTAAAGCTACACTTCAAATTCTACTACATCACGGAGAAACAATGACTCGGATGACAGAATTGACAACGTTAACCTCGTAAGAGCAGTATCTGACAGATCTGTGATAACTGATGATAAGACTTAAGACGTCTTGAAGATAAATAATTTGTAAAGTAGCTCTGAAGATAAATTTGACTCCAGCGGAGAATCACGAACTCGTGGACAAAATCTACTGATAATATGAACGACTTTAAAATTGCAAATTCGTGTTTCACACTTGTGGTTGTGGTTTGAAAGTAACATTAAAACTATGTTACTAATTATTAGTAACATAGTTTTTATATTAGTTTTTTACAACTAGTATACAATTGGTTTTTATTGCTAATTGTATACTAGTTGTACGTTACGTGTATGTCGCTCGTTTGTGCCAGGCCGTCCGTGGTTATGATTTTTCAGTAGTTAATACATGCTGTTTTGTAGTTGTTAAAATTTATACAGTCTTTCTGAATAACCCCCATACGCCGTAGCTTACTTAGGTAAGCCAGATGGTAATTCAGAAATAAATGTTTGGGTTGTTGTTTGTGTGTGCGCGCTTATAGGGCGGGAATCAGATGAAAAAAATAACTATCCATTTGTATAGTTACCTCCTTGAATGCGGTGAGGATGCAAAACGTACTATATAGGAAAACAAACTTTTATTGATGTTTTATTTTCCAGGGTGAAGGTGCACAAGGTGAACAGGTGAACACGTTTGTATGGGTGATGCGCCCCTGTCTTTCCTCTTAACAGTAACAGACTTTAGGTATTAAAACACAAGTTGATTCAATAAATTAAACTTCATTTAATTTTGTTGTTGCATATTATGTGGGTGCACTACTATTACGTACACCTCTGCCTAACCCTTCGGGGATTACTGGTGCGATTTTATGTCATGTTATTTTGTAGCGCATATCACTTCCTGTTACACTGAACCAACATTGTTCTGCGACATAGTCTGTCCATCGACGAACTCGTTTTGTGTCTCATCATATTGCAAGTTAGGCCCCTAGCTCACAGCGTATTTTCTACGGCGCCGACACGCGCCACACTAAGCACACGGGGCGATCGTGAAACGCGCTTCTACACGCTTGCAACTACCAACTACTTGCAACCCTTTGTACGCGCTTCACACGCGCGTTAGTATCAATAAAAACGCAAAAATCGGCATCTACGGCAAACAGAAAAAACGCCGAGTTATAGGGCCCTTTCACCGCTGTGCCTTAATAAGTACCGTAACTAAACAGCGTCACGTGTCACACGTCAATTGTACCTTGCTTTGTGATAAATAAAATATCTTGTCATTTAAAGTATAGTTTTGTATTTATCTATGTTATGATGGCAAAACCTTTCGAGGAAAGTTTGTCTGTGTTTCTGATATACATCTTATTGTATCTTATTATTTTGATCTGTGAGAGATATACAGACAGACAGGCACGTGTCGAACGTCACTATTATGGTTTTATCTTGATAGATGCTTCTATGTTTATCAATTTTAGATTTAACCTTGGTAGGTGAGACCTACCTTAAAGTTGAGAGGATGCCAACTTAGCTACGGAACTCGTATTTTTAAGTTTGGTTGCTGATTATTGTGGAAAAATTGGCTCGTTTTTTTTATAACTACGTCTGTTGTCATGTTCAGAAAACCGAAAGTTATGGAGAAACAACCTCACAAGTTAGTTAAGACAATCGGTATGTAGCTTGTTATAGGTTTTAGGTTTGGGTAGCTGGTGAGGTGCTGGTGCTGGAGCGTACATTGGTGCAGGGGAAGATTCAATAAAATATTGCAAGTAATAAAATGTACGTCTGAATTGGACCACTGCAGATGGAAGGGGCTAGTGTTGCAACTATTTTCACGAGGATTTACATTTGATGTTGGTATTGCAAAATTAAAATTAAAATCTCCAACAATCGGCGCTAGTGAAATTTCGCCCAACTTTATAACACTATAGTCAAATTCAAATTTCATTGTAATCAAAATTCATTCGACCTGCTGTTAACCAAATATAAACGCGAGAGGAGCTCGTGGCTAAATTATAACAGTCGTACTTCAGGTTATACCGTGCTTGCATGGGTTGGTCCGGGGATGGGTGATCACCGTGAGTTTTCCGTGTCTCAGAAAACACGTTAAGCCATTGGTATTACAGCTTTGACAGTCGTTTAGGTAGTCAGAGGCCCAAAACGTAAGACATTGCGGAGGTCAGATAGGCAGGCATCCTTGTAAAATACAGGTGTATCCAGCAGTATCTGGTTAAACTGGAAGTCGACTGCAATATAGTTGGGAAACGGCTAGGCAGATGGTGTTACCCAAATATAAACAAGGAAAACATAATGCATAACATAATACCTGTGATAGTTTATTCACATGTCGCCAATGATAAGTCAAGGAAAAGGTAATATGCGGCCAATTAAACCTAACACTGAACCAAAGAGACAGTTTTGATTCGAGTTAATTTGTTTCATCTAGGCCAACGTGCTCCACCCGAGGCCATTTAATTTGTTTCATCTAGGCCAACGTGCTCCACCCGAGGCCGTTTAATTTGTTTCATCTAGGCCAACGTGCTCCACCCGACGCCGTTTAATTTGTTTCATCTAGCTAGGCCAACGTGCTCCACCCTAAGCCGTTTAATTTATTTCATCGAGGCCAACGTGCTCCACCCGAGGCCGTTTAATTTGTTTCATCTATACCAACGTGCTCCACCCTAGGCCGCGTCATCGCTTCACATCAAGCGATCAGTTGCGGCCAAACGCAAGTTTATTTAGTAAAAAAAATGTTAATAAATTGTCATCAAATACCTATTTTCAAGGCTGCTAACGACGGTGACTGCGATTATCGATGATGCTCATTAGACCTCGTTATAATGTTCTCTGCCCTTATATGAATTTATTAAAAGCACGATTTCCAATTTCATGACACGCGTGTTCATTAGAGTCACGGTGTTTTATCCTATATGAAATGCCACAAATAATAGACTCAAGCTATATAGATAAAAAATATTAATCTAACATTTAAGAAGTTTTAAAAACCTGTATATTCTTTAGTTTATTACTTATGAATTGAAATAATTTTAACGATCTACATTAATAGATAAAAAGGAATTTTATTGAATAATAAACTTAAAGCCCCAAGTTCCATCACAAATTGCATTTTTTTAATAGTATGGCAGAGAACTAGTTTATTGGTACAGTTTTTAAGAAGCCTTCTTTTTTTTTAGGTGTGGGAAATCATCAAATCCCAGCCGCTCTTGGGCAGAGCGAAAGGGAGTGTCAGACTTCTACTGACTAAAAACCACCCATGTTCCTTCTTAGCCCTTGCATCGAGGGCGCGGTATCTCTTTCGAATAACCCACAGCCCCGACAGGCGTCGGATCTTGCGGGCCCCTTCCATGTTGCTGACATCTCTTTGAGGCGCGCGTGGAACACGAACGCGGCGTCGACACGGCCTGTCGTCGTCATAAGACGGACGAACGGCGAGCTAGTCCATTACTCACCGTCCACAGGCCCGCGTCTACGGTGGCCGGAAGCCGTCACGTGACCGATTGTAAGAAGCCTGCGTCCTACAGTGTATTGAGAAAGGTTCAGTCCATTGATTGATAGATAATATGCAATAGGGATGTTTACTGACTAAAGAAAATATAATTCTAAATGTCCGTCTGTTAGATTATCGAAAAATATTGGATACGTGTTTTTTTGTTTTATCAAGGTTTTTCCATCAGGAATTTATCAGTAACAGCTATGGAGTCTGGATTTGTGCCCGGTTGATGGCAATAGGCTCGCCCCCTATTACATGGGACTTAAAAACATAACTGGCGAAATGTGGATGTACTATTAGGTACACCTCTGCCTAACCCTTCGGGGATTACAGGCGTGATGTTATGATGTTATGTTATGTTTTATCAAATCAATAAAAATTGACGAAGATAAAACGCGTCAAAAAGATTCGAGTGAGGGGTTGTGACGTCACTCACCGGTAAAAAATGTCATACTAATGTCATAATAATGTGCAATGTGAATATGACGTCACACTAGTTTTCGAAGCACTGTATCGTCTTCATTGTTTTGTTTACGTGAAAAAAGAATAAATATGTGTCCAATATTTTTTGGAAGTCTATCTGATGGACTAATTAGATTGTTTTGTTAACAACCCTTTTATTTTAAGCCTCAAGCCGGGACTTGCTCGTTAGTCTAGACTCTAGATCTAGATCAACAAAATAGTGACAGTCGCGGGACAGCTGGACGTTTACAATCTTGGGTTTAATTCCTAGGTCGGATAAACAGTTATTGGATTTTTCCATTAGGAATATCTCAGTAGCAGCCACGAAGTCTGAATATGTGCCCAGTTAATGGCAATAGACTCGCCCCATATTCTTACATAGAGTGGTGCCGACAATACGACAATAAATGAAACCACTGGTAGTTCTAGTTCATATGAATATTAATAAACTATGAAATAAATCTTAACACCAAAATAAAAAAGTTGAACAAAAAAAACAATAAAACTAAGTAGCATAAAACTGTAAACGAAATACATACAATTTACAAACAAATATTGGTTAACTAACCTTAGGAATAATTTGCACCGATTAACGTGTGGAAATAAAATGTAACAAACGAATTTGGCAAAGATATTTAGGTAGATTAGTGTCGTATCGTCGGCACCACGACGGTGTTAGGATTTATTTGATAGTTTAAAAATGTTCCTATGAACTAGAACTACCAGTGGTTTCATTTATTGTCGTATTGTCGGCACCACCCTGTATGTAACTAGCGAAATGTATTTGAACTATTTGCTTTACCGTTCGGGGATATCAGGCGTGATGTTATGTTATGTTGAAGCCTCAAACTTAACCAGAATCAAAATGAAACAACAAAATAAATCAAATTAAATAATCTTATTCATAAATAACAAAATTAGCCTAAATAAATATTTACAGAGGTTTAAGTTTATATTAACAGTCGGGTTTACTTTTTCGCTTTTTCACTTTTCTCTTTTTTCTCTCCTTCTGAGTCCACAGGTCTGACGGGAAGATCGCCGTGGGCCCAGCCTTCGGGATACCCATGAGCCTTCACATCGTCCCACCATAGCTGTTCTCCCCTCGCAAAGAGGATGTAGATTACGTTTGTGAAGACTAGAACTCCTAAACAGACCCAGAACGCTACCCGCCATTGTTTCAGTGTTGCCTGTAAAGAAGAGAAAAAAAGGTTAGTGGATTTTGTTTTCTTTAGCTGAAGGTTGTTAGGAACTTTGTAGAAGAAATGGTGAACAGCTTTTTCTGTACCTCAGCCTTTTTTTAATCCTGTTCAATATCAGTAGGTCAGTTCAAGAATTTAAGTTGCAGTTAAGTTTCGAAATACCAAAACAAGCTGTAGGGCGAGACTGTTATGGAAATTCACATATATAGCATAAAGCTGCAATGCATCGTTCATAGCTGAAACTTTATAGACTTTATAGAGAAAATTAGATCTTAGAATTTTCAACATCGTTGTGAAATGGCGAAAAATGAAATGAATGAATTTAAAATCCTATCTTGGGATTAGTTGTACTTGAAAGTGGACATCTCATGATAAGGTAATCTTTAAAAAAATACCCGTGACGCATTTTTCTGTCATTTTCCTGGTTTTTTCTACCAAGGAGATGTATGGGTGTCAAAAATTGACAGGTCGATGAATGGGTTAGCGATAAACTGAAGTGTTAGTTGAAATAAATGATAAGAATACTACGCAATGATGTATCGTATCTGTAAAATCTATCTTGTGTAATAGATTATGATGTACTTGAAGCATTTGTTTATTTACATTACACAGTAGCCTAATTATTTTATCGAAGGCATTATTTCATAATTTCGTTAAAATACTTTGATAATAAATAACTGGTCTACAGTATATTAAATACTTGATTGCTTAGACGTTTCCATTTGTAGGATGATTTATTTTTATTGCAAAATGGGTTTGCTCTTGACCTCGATCACGCCTCATGGAAAGCGATGGATGAGATCCATTACGGAAAGAGCGTGCCCAGAAGATGCCTGGTCACTCTTGCTTTTAAGGCAGACGGGTTAAACGTGGGAGGGAACACAAAAGCGGGCGGAGATATCCACGCTTTGGCTGTGCGCATAATAAATGTGAAGGAGAAGCGCTGGCTACGACTCGTCAGGATATTGACCAAGTACGGATGGTACATAGTGTAAAAGGGTTATGGTGGGATCAGGTCGTGGAGTTCCTGCGTAGAGATGAGCTAGGCTGTGGAGCGTAGCCAACAACGTCTAGGTATGCCCACGTTTTCACAAATATATAAAATGTCTTGATAACTATTTTGACGATTTGAAAACAGAATACACAACATATACTTATTATAATATAATATAAGTAACGTTAAGGACACAAGACCTTAAAGTGTGAAAAAATAACAGACATCCAGATAGTGTAGAGAGTGTGCTTCTGCATTTATAATACTCGTATCAATATATTAAAATACTTATATATATGAGTTTTCTAAGCTATCTGATTATTATCATTATTAACTCCTACACATAGAGCAAATGGTATTTACATACAACATTTTATTGACTACCTGAAATTGTTTGCTACAGGAAAATATCAATGGAAATGTAAATAAGGCGCATTCTTATGTAGATAGGCAGATAGGTAGGTAGGTGGTTACACCTATTCAGAAACGTTACGACCTTATTAAAAACTCCACAACATACCAACAAGAGTATCAATGAGTAGCTCGTGACTAAATAGTAACAGTTAAGCTGCGCTTGATGCGTGGGTGACCACCTATTACATACCGAGTTTCCTCCGTGCCTCGAAAAGCACGTTAAGCTACTGGTTCCGGCTGCCATTAGTAGTTATTTTACAGTCGTAACAGGTAGTCAGTGGCCCGAAAGTCTGACAACCAGTCTAAACAAAGGGTATCATAATACCCAGTACTATCTTTTTTTTTTATTGGGACAAGCCCGCCACACTATTCCCAAACCACTGTAACTTCTGTAAACCAGAATCAACAGTGGCGACCACAAGAAAAGCGCCGAGACAATGAAGCCCGACGAAGTCCCAGAGAAACGATTAAACTGTCTTGGATCCCGCAACGAAATTAATCAGAAAATAATAGCAGAGGAGTAGGAAAAAACATAATTTCCACTTCCCTCCGTATCAGCAGGAGACAGAACAGAACAAGGCCAATAGGCACACAGGGACGTATACAACTGGGATAAGCCCAGTTGCCTAGCACCACGGATATTATTGTCATTAATATTACTGGGTCCTAAGGCACTACTATCTGTGTTGTGGAGGTCATATAGGCAGTCACTCCAAGTAAAATACTGGTATTAGATTTTGAGAGCAGTGGTTGCCCAGTGGTTGCGGCCCCGACTTACGAACAGTAAGTCGTGGGCGAACCCAGGCAGGCGCATTACTTTATGTAATTTATTTCATCACCACTGCTCCCAAAACGGTGAAGGAAAACATCGTGAGGAAACCGGCATGTCTTAGAACCAAAAAATTTGAAGATATGTGACATCTAACCACCCGCACTGGGCCTGCGTGGTGGATTATAGCCCGTCCCTCTCCTAGAGAAGAGACCTGAGTCCCTGCAGTGGGAACATTATAGGCTGTTGATGATTAGATTGGAAGTTAACCCCAACTTAGTTGGGAAAAAGCTAGGCTGATAATGTGTTTCAATGACTTGGATAGCGGATCTGAATATAGTCACAGACAATATGTGGATATAGCGATTATTAAAATGCTCAGAACAATACCCATAATGGTGTATACCCTAACCATTTGTATTCATCTTTTTTTGTTGTAACCAATTTACTTTCAATAGATTTATTTCACAAAGGACGATGAAACCCGATAAAATATGGAAAACGAGAACCCTTAAGAGGTAGACAAGGGTATATATTTTACCGAACAAAATATCTTATGAAATCCCACTTAATATTAAAAATGCGAGAGTTTGTGAGGATGTATGGATATGTCTGGATGTTTGTTACTCTTTGACGCAAAAACTACTGACCGCATTTGGATGTAGCACACAGCTAGTTTATAACTTGATAGTCTATATGTAAGGATATTTTTTATTCCTGTAGTATGATCCCGTGGGATAAATATCGTACGCGGGCGAAATCGCGGGCATAAGCAGTAATAGTATTTGATAAACGCGACCTTTTCACTCAATAATTTCAACCTTTACAAAGTCCACACTTAATATAGTAGGTAAGTTATTACGTGAATAGAGGTGGCGGAGATTTTACGTAGATTACAGGGAAACAGTAGAAAGACAATAAGATGATGTATAATAACAAATAAGTACATAGTAAGTAGATGATAAAAATGTTTAACTTACATCAGGCGTCAAAAGCCCTATGAGATACGGTGAGATAATCCCTGAAACTGCAGCAATCCCGTTGACCATGGCCGTGGTAGTTCCAGCATAGTTCGGAGTGATATCCAACGGGTTGATCTTCATACCGCTGTAATAGGCCCCCATGAGGGTCATGGCAAAGATGAACCAGAACACGGCGAGCGTCGTGTCGCAACCGGAGTAGGATGCCATGATGATGCAGATACCAGGACCAGTGGCCGCTGTGGGCAGAAGAAAATAATGAACGGGATGTTCTAAACTGGTCTTATAACTAAAAGCACTGTATCTTTAAGTTACTGTATATGCAGTTACGAGGTAAGTATTGAAAGCATCGGTAACTGTTAAGTGAAGGTTCTTGAAAGGTAGTTCCATGGCGTTTTTCTTTACAGTAAAATCTGCGTAAAGCGTGAGTATTACGTTGAGATCATTTATTTTGAATAAATAACCTAGCCTAAGCCGTTTAAGCCAGAAAGGATTGTTGGAAATTCATAGTTGTATTATTTGTGATTTCAACATGTGTTCCATAGAAAGTTTTAAATTTTATTTTTCTTTTAACTACTTTTCATGAGAGGCTTGTGGTTACATAATAACAACCACAGGCGTCGATCTTCTAGGTAAAGCCGTCTGATAGAATTCTGACAACCAGCCTTACCAAGAGTACCGATTACCTAGTACTAATTAGGTTATGGAGGTCAGATAGGCAGTCGCTCCATGTAAAATACTGGTATTCAGCTAGAACCGGTAAGACTGGAAGCAATCCCTGATGAATTTTGGAAAAAGCTAGGCCGATGATGAAATCTCATGACTTACCAATAGTAGTGTAAAACTTCCTGGCAAATGTGATGCTGTGTATTCCTCTCTTTACGCAGAAATCGCACACGAGACCGAAGAAGAACGAAGCCACCCACATAGCCACATAGGGCAAGGCAGACAGAAGGCCAGTAGACTTGATGTTGAACTTAAGAACATCTGTCATGTATTTAGGAAGATCCGTGATCATTGTGAAATAGCCCCAATCGTGTCCAATCTGATGATAAAAAAATCACATGTCAATTGTTTAAGCAGATTAGCAGCGTTCGCTTCAACGTCTAACGTTGAATATAGAACTGCACTCTTTTTGTCTCTTACGACATTCCTCCTTCAAAGTATTGACCAATTCACTGATTTTTAAAAACATTTCCTAATTTTTTAAGTATCTGGTTCATGGTGAATTGATATTTTAGTTATCTGTATGCGATAATAAAATCTGTATACATCAAACTAAATAGACAAATAAATAAAATATAAAATTGACAGCAGCTAGTTAATCATTTTTTTAGTTCGTTTATGCAATTTTTTCAAACATCAATCAGTTTTACTAGAATTTTATTGTTGAAGAATGACGTTTATGTTTCAATATTATAAACGTAATTTAGCTTGTCACAGCTTGTGGTTTAAACTACGGTGTTTACTTCACACCACAGCCATAAAAATAGATGAGAATCGAAATGGAAGTGCTAGTCTTAATGAAAGCAAATTACGGCTTAACATAATATTACAGACTCATTTAATAACAAACACGTTGTAAGTGTCGGGTAATACCTGAATGACTATGAGTGTTTTATATTAAATTCATGATAGATTCACTCATTAACAATCTTAATTATTCTTTCAGGAAAAATTCTGCCATTCTTTCCCGTACTCACTCATTCTAGGCTATACCCTGTCAAAACCCTGTTCAGCGGCAGAGAGAGTTGAATTCCAATAATGCAAAATTTAATATTAGGTATAGACACTTAATATACAGGTTATTTAAGGCCCATTGCCGGGAGCATTCCCGTGTAATGTAATATTTCAGATTCACCTGTTTCTTTACAAAATCTAATGAAAGCAGAAGGAAAGGACACATGAAAATGTTTTCTTTCAAGTGCACACAAAAAAAAAGGAAAAAGAGATAGTAATTTAGGCAAAATAGGCCTTAGTTAAACTAAAGCTAATGTTGTATTGTTAAAGTACAGTCGAATGATGTGAGGGTCCGCCTTTAATTGTTGCTTTGTCTAAAACGGGCTAAAGTCTTAATAGGTAAAATGAAGGAAAATATAATCTTATCATTAAATTACTTACACCAGCGATGATCAGGGCCCACAGTGGCACGGATCTGAGCAACGCCTTCCACGGGATGGGATCCAACTTCTTCGAGTACGTGTGGATCAGTGCGTCCACGTTCTGGTTCAAGAACTTCTTCTCGCTGTCTGAGATGTAGGGATGTGTGTTTGGAGTACTGAAGCACAGAACCGACTAGAAAAGAAAAAAAATCTTTAGAATTAATATATACCTTGTGCTTCAAATATTAAGGATATTTTTGATACACATTAGGTGCGACAACAGTTCACAAGTCTCTTATATAGTAAAAGCATCGAGATGTACTGGGGAGTCTGTCGTTGATGCTGAAATATTTATCAAGTGCTTCTATTGAAAGAAAACTTGTTTTGAAAATAATCGCACGTCCTCATTTTGAAACGATCTAACTTCGATGTGATGATCAGGGCACAACACTACAAAATATAACCCTTGTTAGTTTAACCAAGATACCAAACTCAACATTGTATAATACCATATTCTATTTTTGTAACTGACAAAGTTTCCAACCAAAACATGAAACGGTTAAACTGGAAAATAAAACTGTCGAAAGCCGTTAAAATAAAACGCCACTCGATTCGAAACAAATTGGAAACTGAACCGATAAAAAAGATCAGAGCAACACTGCAGTTCGACAGATATTGTTCATGTAATACGATAGTGAACCAATTACGACGGAAAAGTTTATTTCACGCGGTTAGTTTCTCGACAATGTGTTTTGTTTCGTGTCCAATTTAAATATAAAATTATTTGAACTCGTTTTTCTGTACTCGTTTTGACACGAACCATGACAACACACCGTTTATAAATCACAGCCTAATCAAAGTGATCATCAAGGGAATTGACGATCTGATCGATCGGTTTGATAGAAAGCTCTTTTCGGTTCTCTGTAACATAATTCTGTAGTTGTCGATCACATAACACGCGTGTTGCCGTCGTATATGAGCAAGATTAAAGCTGGACTGAATACCAGAAGTCTTTTCGAGCAATAAATCTTTCCCGTCGGGGCTGTGGGTTGTTCGAAAGAGATACCGCGGGTTCGACACAAAGGGCTAAGAAGGAACATGGGTGGTTTTTAGTCAGTAGAAGTTTGACACTCCCTACCGCTCTGCCCACAGCGGGAGAAGTCATTTGATGTATCTCAAAGGCCGCTACCATTATCCAGCATCATCATCTACGATAAATTGTACTGGTGTCTGTAACTCTACGTATAAAGGGAGTATTTTTTGTACTTCAAAACAATATGATTTGTTAAATTCTGATTCTTATCATGAACAATAAATAAACCTGATGTTTGTACCGATTCATAATTTAATAATACAGTTCGCAAATATTCATAATATTGTATGCAAACACTAATTTTATTCATGACATAGTTAATATTGGTAGTACACTTATGTAAGCAATATGAATGTGTATCTACAGAAAATATTGTTTTAGACTTCACATTACTGTATGGGAAACCAAAATCTGAAGTCTGTGACCTTTGCTTATGATTTAAGATGCTGATACCTTTTTAAATCCAGGGGAAAAATTTAGATATTTTTTTGAATAAAGTTATATCACAGTGCTTAAATGCATCATCGTGATGACTAGATTAAGATAAAACACTTCAGATATCTAAGAAGTAAGACAAAGACAAGATAAACTCATACTCCAACTGTAAGCTTCAATGACTATCTAAGGAAAATACGCGATAAAAGAATATCTTTAGTTTGGACCCCCTAAAAATTGCCCCCTAAAAGGGCACGGGATGGACAATTTCAACTTTCTTCCGGTATGTGTCTTTGCTAATGGACCTATTATAAAGTTTTGCTTGTCAATCTTGAGCCTCAGTCGGTCAGCAATAGCAGCAAATACAGTAAAACATAGGGGTGAATAGAGACAAAAATTTAAAGGGATTTTAACATTGAATTAATTTTATAGTTTACCAATAAGTAGTCTACTTTATTTGCTTAATTTTACTTTATAATTAAGGTACGTTTTTGGCAACATACCATTTTAATTTAACGTTAAAATCCCTCTCAAACTGCCGCACTCAGAGAGCTTTAATGATTACTTAGGCCATCACTTAGTAAAGGTTTAGACAGTTTTGTCATACAAGTATGTCAAATCTTTACTAAGTGGCGGCTTAAGTAATCATTAAATATCTCTGAGTACCGCAGTGAGTGTTGTTTCTATTCACCCCGTTTTAGGTATCAGAGGTTATTAAACTCACCCATAGCGCGAACCATAGCAGGCCGAGTCCTCCAAACATGTAGAACACGTTCTCCCAGCTTCCATTATGCATGATGAGACCGGAGAAGTAGGATCCAGCAATGTTTCCTATCTGTGCTCCTCCGAAGACAATGGCTCCGATTCGAGCACGCTCCTCTTTAGGGGCCCATTTTGACAGCATGGCCATTAGAGCTGGCATTGTAGGTCCCTGGGGATATGCAGTTCGTTATAGAGTTTGGATTAGTCTGAAATTGGCTCTTTATTTCTGGTGGGTGTTTTGAAAGTAGCTTGGATTTTTTGCCATTACACTGGGATGGTATCAAACAATGGAACCATCATTGGCAGGTAAACTACTATATCAAAAACCTTGATTTTTTGTTGCGTGCGATGTAAGCTTAGAATATCACACACGGGATTCTATTATCAGGATCCTAAGGACGCAGGATCCTAAGGCTTGATTATTGTTATAAAAGTCAGGTAATTATAATCTAATTAACTGCCGCACTCAGAGAGCTTTAATGATTACTTAGGCCATCACTAAGTAAAAGTGTTGACAGTTTTGTTATACAAAAGTATGTCGAATCTTTACTAAGTGACGGGTTAAGTAATCATTAAATATCTCTGAGTACCGCAGTAAGTAACAAATGTTGCAGTATTCTACATTC
The DNA here is from genome assembly GCA_949774965.1 of Diarsia brunnea. Lineage (NCBI taxonomy): Eukaryota > Metazoa > Arthropoda > Insecta > Lepidoptera > Noctuidae > Diarsia > Diarsia brunnea. The sequence continues at coordinate 8,098,228 of OX459008.1, read as the reverse complement.
TTTAGATAATTAATCATACAACTGAAAGAAAAATTAACCCCAAGCAAAAGAATGCGTCTGAATTTTGTTTATTGAATAGCCTAGGTACTCGTATATTGAGTCATATCATTTGATGCCTTGGTATAACATAGCATTAAAGGACGTTAACCATTGATGTTATTAAATTACAGGTACCTAGTGGTCTAGGGGATTTCCTTGTTTTTAATATTCATATTGCGATGTCAATATTCCACCTCGACCACAACCTTGTATGCCAATCGATTGACTTGAAGTGGTTCACTTAAATCGTAAGAGGTTTATTTTTAATGCCAATCAACATGTTATGAAAATATCATCTAGAATAGAGGTTGCGATCCTCAAACATTAAATCCTTTGGAGAGCCCCATTATAAAATATTAAAAAAACACAGAATGTTTAGACCGGCCAGATAACTTGCGATATTTGTAAAACCAAAGACTATTCCAGCGCAGGTATCACAAATTCACAACTTTCATTGTAGATTATAATGATTTTTACTATCGTGCTTTTTTTCTAAGCTTATCTAATAAATCATTACATCAAAAAGCAAATAGTATTAAATTCCACTCACCTCACCAAAACCTTCAATAACTCTCAAAATGAACAGTGCAGTGGCTCCTCCCATTTTGACAGTAATAGGGGTGATAAAGGTACAGATAGCAGTGGACAGAAGTCCAAAACCGAGCACCCATTTACCACCAAATCTTTCAGCCAACATTCCCCCAGGGATATGGGTCAAAACATATCCATAGTAGAAAGATCCCAGGATCAAACCTTGGGTAGCTTCGCTCCATTCAAACAGAATATCCTGTGGAAGTAATATTACATTATAGGATGGTTATCATAATACATACTTGTGAGAGATTATAGGATTATAATTAACAAGTTTTTTATAATTATCAGTCGATATTTATATAATTGTCCACTTGAGAGCTTTGATCATTGAGAAAGACTATCTTGGAAATAGTAAAGTTATACGCATTTGGTCCATCGTGTTGTCTATTTAGATATTTATGTTCTTATTCTAGGGCTAGATGTGACTTGAGAATAAGTTACATGAGAATTGCAATTTAATTGATACTTTTTAATAGGTCTTATTCGTATGGTCGAAAAAGGTATTAAGTATACATCCAGCTAACTTGCATTTACTTTTAAGTAATCACAGAGACATTTCGAGACATGTCAAATGATACAGCATTTGACATCAGTCGCTTAATGCCAAATGCTTTAGAAAACAAAATTGCAATCAATATTGTCAGTGTACTAGAATTATAAAGATTTCTGCGTGTATACTAAATAGGTTATTCGCCTGTACGTGCAACCGTGGTTCATAGCAACGATGAACAATCGATGATCAGTGAACTCATAATTGACCTCAAAGAAAGACATGATATGAATACATTATCAGTTTTATTTTGACAAACGTTCTTCGGAAACTCTTTAGCAATTCATTTCCTTGTCGAACCTATACAATTCAATACGTATGCGGTTGAAATCAAATAAATGGTTCACGTGGAATACATAATGTTCGTAACTTCAAGTTCTTCCTATTTACGAGTATGTTTGAAATCGCAGATAAATTATTTTGCCATTATTTGTCCTTATCAATATTTTAAGAACGTTTACACATGGGTGTTTTTTTGTTGCCATGAGAGTCAAAGCCGAGAGTTGAGCTGAATTCTGATATTTACAGCTTCGTTGGTCTAGTGATCGCAAGCGCGGCGACTGAGCATGAGGTCCTGTGTTCGATCCTCTGGTTGGGCAAAATGTTTTTTGTTTTTTCCTTCAAGTATTTCTTAGTAGGAACTACGGGGTTTGGAGTTGTGCCCGGTTGGACAATCCCGTCACACTATTCCCAAACTACTGTAACTCCTGTTAGCCAGAATCAACAATGGCGACCACAAGAAAAGCGCCGAGACAATGAAGCCCGACGAAGTCCCAGAGAAACGATTTAACTGTCTTGAATCCCGCAACGAAATTAATCAGAAAAGAATAGCGGAGGAGTAGGAAAAACATAATTTCCACTTCCCTCCATATCAGCAGGAAACAGAACAGAACAAAGCTAATAGGCACACGGACGTATGCAACTGGGATAAGCCCAGTTACCTAGCACCACGGATATTATTGTCATTAATATTACTGGGTCCTAAGTTGTGAGCTATTATACAATAAACCCGGTTGTGCCCGGTTGATGACAATAAGCTCGCCCCGTATCACATTGAACGTAACTGGCGAAAATTAGGTGTACTACTATTAGGTACACCTCTGCCTAACACTTCGGGGATTACAGGCGTGATGTTATGTATGTTATTACAATACTAGTCAAATAACTTTGCCCCTCTGAAGTTGGCTACGAGTGGCAGAAAATTACGAACAAAACTGCAACTGCGCATGCGCGAGTCATGGGGGCGGGCATTATGGCATTATAAAACAATGTTTTCTTTTAAAAATATGTATTTATTTTGTTCAAATAATTTTCTACGTGACTGCACTTGCGCGATCTTTGCAAATGGCTAACTTCAGAGGGGCAAAGTTATTTGACTACTATTGTACGCTAAATTCACAATGCTACAAGAAATGCAGATCACAAACAACATAAAGTACGCATGAGACAATAATCTCATGATGATAATATTAATATCGTTTATCTAACACTTCTACCTGAGGATATCAACAGACAGTGTACTTAGTATTTAGATAATGTCATAGTTATATACCTACATCTCAAAATGGAAGTTTAAATGATGTAGAATATTATGTGCTGCTGACTAAATCATTTGATTGGAGTGGATAGTATAATCCGGATGACTATGATGGATGTTCCATCTTCACGTACAGGGATTCACAAATGGACACTTCGGCAAATAATAATAGGAATTGCGTTAAAAAGCGTAAAATGGACCTTTCATAACAGTAACTGGGTCTGTGACCATTTTACGAATTTTAACGCAATAGGGGATCGGACAAAAAAAACTAATTAGTCCGCCAGATAGATTTCCAAAAAATATTGAACACATATTTTTTCTTTTTTCACATAAACAAAAAATGAAGACGATACAGTGCTTCGAAAACTCGTGAACTCCTCGAACATGTCACATGTTGATGTCAGCGCCTCTCCTCGTATAACTTCATAATATTGCGTGTTTCTATTTGTGTTTGCCTAAGTTTGTATTTTGTTAATTACTTTAATGTACCTGCATGTGTTTTATGATATTAATTGTTGAGTCCGGCTTCCAGTCCAACTGAATACCAATTTTTCACATAGAGCGACCGCCTACCCGAGTTGTTGGAGGTCGGACCTCCAACAACCCAGGAAATGGGTAACTGGATACCTCTTGGTAAGACTGGTTGTCAGACTTTCGGACTTATAGCTACGCAAAACCACTGCCAAAGACCATAACCGTGGCCAACGGCTTAACGTGCTTTCCGTAGCACGGCCCGACCTCGACAAGAATACATTTAAAGCCGAGACCCGTGCGGGCTGTAATTATTGGTCTACTTCTTCTTAGCGTGTCGATGGCAATCTAAATTGTGTTGGCTCAGAATTGGGCTACCAGTTTGGCGGTTTCGGTAGCGTCCATCAGTTCCTGTAGTGAACAACTAGCAGGACTGGCAGGGCACGATATTAAGTGTCCCATTGTTTGAGGAATAGCACCACATTTACACTCCAGTGCAGAGTCATTTATGTGTCCCCACCTCAGCAAGTTTTCTTTGCTGCGACCAACCTGGGTCCGGAGCCTGTTTAAAGACTTCCAGGTCAGCCACGGCCACTCTTGTCCAGGTGGGAGATGTTCAGCAGGAGGAACAAATGGGTAAGGTAAGGATGCACTACCTTGCCACAGCTTCAATCTTTATTGGTCTACTAATTTATCCCTATAAACACAATCATTATTGGCCTCTTATTCTATTAAAACTCCTTACTATATACGCTATGCCATCGCAAGGATAAAGTTTTACCACCGACATGATCCGACATGCGGTTGTCTGTAATAAAAATCTGCACAAAGCTAAAAACCGACCGTAACCTACTTGATAAAGGCTTAGACGTTGATAAAATCTGCGGATTACATTGACGTTTCCTCATTGTCTGCGACAAATCGCAAAAACATTTCGTATTTTCATGAACGGGACAAAAAGAGGTTGATTGAACAAAAAATTATAACCAAATTATTTGAAGTAATGAAAAAGTGCTCTGTTTACTTAAGTTTTTAGGTCTGAATTACGTAGTCAACAAGTTTTTCTTAAAAGTTTCCACAACAATAAGGTAAATACCTTATTGTTGGAAAGAGTTTGCTTAGAATCGATGACAATTTGGGTCGCATTTAAAATATCACTATAGGGATTATTATTGAAAATAGTTCCCTGGATCCACTTATCAACAGGAGTCAAGCTTTTGTGCCGTTTTGAACCCTCCGTGTTTTTGGCTTAGTGTGGAGGTTGATTTTTGCCCATTTCTCCCCCAAAATTCATCAGTTTGATAATAATTTAACCAGCAGCTGTTATTTGTGTTTTGAAATTCAGTATGCGGCATCCAGTACCTGGACATTAATTACAATGTTTTGCGAAAGTAGGTTTCAAAAATGATCACTCGAGTATTACGCAAGTATTTTAAAAACGCTATTCAAATCACCTTAAGTATATAAAAACAGTAAATCCAAAAATAAAAAATTAAAACAATTCGAGTCGATTTTTCCTCAATCAAAATTAGTAAAGCAGTTATTTGATATGTAGCAACGTGCTGAGAGGTGTCAAAGTCCGCATTTGACAAGTTTAATAAACTTTGGCTTCCCGTGTATCATAATTATGGGCACTATTGAATTTCCATTTTTTCCGGTTTATGGATGTGTTATAATTATTTTTATGTCTAGCCTATTTTGTCTTCTATCATGTAGTAACGGGGTGCCTCAACTAGTTTTGGTGCGCATAAATCGCAGATCTTAAAATTTAATGTCTTAACTTTCACGAATCATGCGCGTGATGCAAAGTTTATAGGTAGGTATTGTATCACCGTCAGTCAGTCTACCTAGCCAGTATGTTGCCAGTATGTTACCTGGAGTCACAGCCTATCTGACCCTCACAACCCAGTTAGAACTGGTTGAAACAATACCCTTTGGTAAGATTGGTTGTCAGACTTTCAGGCTTATATTTGGCAGCCAGGACCCACTTCCTAATACATATAACATAACATCACATCACGTCAGTTATATTTAAATTCCATTAACCGGGTACAAATCCAGACTCCGTGGCTGCTACTGAGAAATTCCTGATGGAAAAACCCAATAACACTCAGTTTGCCCTGGGAATTTAACCCAAGACCTCATCCACAACAGTCGTGCTCCTTACCAACAGACCAACGAAGCAGTTTTCCTAATACATTATTTTCAAAAATCCTATAATACTCACATCATCAGCTTTAGCAGCAGAATAGAGGCTTCTGAAATCCGAAGTGTTCCCCACGTCTCCGTACCGATCTTTGCATATGAGGGGGTCGTAGTTATCCTCAGTAACTTCTGTTTGTGGCCTCCTCACCATCTGAGTGATGGCCAGGTTCAGGCAGACACGCATAGTATACGCATTGGCCACGGCCAATAGGGCCATGATCGCCAAGACATATCTTTGCGGTATTATGAATACTGTAAAGAAATAATGAGTTATTAATTTTTAACAAAACGGTGAAGGAAAACATCGTGAGGAAACTGGAATGTATTAGAACCAAAAAAATCGAAGATATTGTGACATGTAAAAACTCTCGCTTGATCCGAGTGGTGGATTGCAGGCCATTATAGCCCTATATTACCCCTATTATTGTTCCTAGAGAAGAGGTCTGAGTCTCTGTAGTGGGAACATTATAGGCTGATGATGATGATTTGACGGCACGGTTGGCGCAGTGGCTGAGCGATTGGACTGCTGCGCTGCGTGTCGCGGGTTCGATCCCCGCACGGAACAATTAATTGTATGGCCTACAGATAGTTGTTTCGGGTCTGGGTGTGTTTGCGTATGTGTGTTTAAATGTTTGTATACGCACCCACGATACAGGAGAAATTCCTAGTGTGGGGGGCAACGTTATAAAAATATAAAAAAAAAATATAAAAATTAAATTTTTATACTGACATGGTCACTAACACTATCATAAAATCTGAGACCGGTTTATCCGTGTGCTTGTAACACCACCGAAATGTCGGGAGCTCGAAACTAAAAGTAAACATTTTAAATATCCCGTTTTCTAAATATCCCATTATCAGTGTTTATAATAATAATAGTAGTGTTTATGATAAATGAGTTAGTTAGAATCTGTGATGTCAATGCAACCTAACCTTGAATTGAATTCAATAGCATAGGCTATCATGGGCCTTTATGAATTAACCACGAGAATCAAAAACAAGTACAAGGATTTACTGTTACTGGGCTAATATTACCTCATTAAAACAAACTAAACAGTACTAACAGTTACTGTGTTTTTAGTTTTGGGAGCAAAGTTCCAAACATACAAACGTAACGTAAATACATCGATTTTTTATCATAAATACAATTATCCTATAGCATTTTAGCTAGCACAGTCAGTGCCATCCATAGATATTTACAAATTATGAAAATGTTGTATCTAATTATGTGAAACATATTAGTTTTAATTGATTTTATGTTTCTTTTACACGGTCACTCGTTATGCACACTGGATATACCGTATTCTTTTCACAGAGGTTTTATTACACGTGCGAAGCTACTTGGTGTTTATTTTATATCACAAATAATACTTTTTTTACGAGTATATTGGAAGAATATTGTTGAAAGTAAATAAAACTCAATTAAGCCATTTAGGAGGCATTTCCCCAATGGGACAGAAAACGCTGATTTAAGAACCAGTTTTCAAACAAGTATAATAATAAATACCTCCAGAATACTAAATTAAAAAATATTTTATACAATTAAGTATTCTAATCAGTAAGTAAGTTCAAATTTATTGGTTAATTAAATTTAATTGTTATTGAATATTCAATTTAAATTAAATGAATTCAATCTTTAACTCATATAAACAATTATTAAGAACATACTTTGTATAAATATACACAATAAAAAATAATTAACTAGACATAATAAAAACACACACAAATTACAAACAGGATTTCTGAAACTAATTCAATACTTACATTTCGACAGAACTAATCGCCACCCCGTCAACATTTTGAAGTTTTACCTTAAACAAAAATTAAACTTAAATGTTCTATCAACAAAACACACATTAGCAGCACTGTTCGAATTAGTTCATTTGATGAACTCTTGCGCACGGCGGGGACGCGACTATTTGGCTCAAAGGCTAATCAGGAAAAAGTATGGCGGCGTCTGGGTACGATGTTTTCATTGAGGTGACGCTACCGGATTACGGTAGCAAGGTCACTTGTACAGCATCTTCGTTTGGTTAGTACAGTCAGTACTCAGTATTATGTGACCCGTCTTCTTACATAACATTTTTTTTTTGCAGCTTGGGAAATCATCAAATGACTCGTACCGCTCTGGGCAGAGCGGTAGGGAGTGTCAGACTTCTACTGGCTAAAAACCATATGTTCCTTCTTAGCCCTTTGTGTCGAGGCTGCGGTATCTCTTTCGAACAACACGCAGCCCTGACGGGCGTCGGGCCTTGGGCCCCTTCAATGTTGCTGACATCTCTTTGAGGCGCGCGTCGACACGGCCTGTTGTCGTCATAAGATGGACGGACGGCGAGCTAGCCTACTACTCACCGTCCACAGGCCCGCGTCTACGGTGGCTGGAAGCCATACGTGGCCCCCGACGCCCAGAGCGTCTCCCGCGGTGGCTGAGACGAGAGGTTCTTTCCCTCTCACGTTCGGCCACCTCCTACGCTAGCATCACTGCTTCGGAGAAGGAGGCGACGGGCGGGGACGCGAAAGGTCGCCGCCGCTAATCGCCCCTACAAGATTCTTACACCACTTGCCCTCTTTTTCTTTATACGAGGGGTCAGATTATGCTGGTCACTGACTGTACGGACGGGACTTAGCAGTGTTCCGTAGGTAGTAAATAATACAGGGAGGAAAATCTTTAATAATTATTTCTGCTTGGTTATTTGGTGTGGTAAATTTTCAAAGATTTTTCCGTATTTTGTACATTGAAAAGAAAACCTATTTATTTAGGTTTTCCTCAAGAAAGACCCGTAACCAACAAGAATTAAAAGATACCTAAAAGCCAAAAGTACCTGTTTACTTATTCGATGACTTACAAAACTATTTAGAAACAAACTTTATGGGTACACAATAATATGATATTCATCTCCCTAGCCTTTTCCCAACTATGTTGGGGTCGGCTTCCAGTCTAACCGGGTGCAGCTGAATACCAGTATTTTACATGGAGCGACTGCCTATCTGACCTCCACAATACAGTTAATACTGGGTAATACGATACCCTTTGGTAAGACTGGTTGTCACAATTTCAGGTCACTGACTACCTGTAACGACTGCCAAAAACCTTACACAATAATATGAAATTATGAGTATAATATTACTTAATCTTAATTTAATCATCAATTTTTTTTATTTTTTTTTGGCATCATAAAAAAAACTATTCATTCAGGTATGTAAGTTATCGATTTTAATTCGTTTAATGAAAGTCGATGACTTACATAGTTGTCAAGTTATTTTATTAAACTCATTATTTTGTATTTAACAGCAAATCATAAAACCCATCTGGTTTCACTTAAGGTCATGGCCCTCATTACTAAGGAAACAGTTACTCTAGGAAGTATTACAGTCACGCAACGATATAACTCAACCAATGAACACTTTCAGTGTCAAAAAAATAATTGAGTGAGTTAAAGAAATCAACCGTGGCCTGTCTTAGGTGAACTAATAAGGAAGTGAGTTAAGATGGTGAGACAGTTCTAGGGGACAACTAGCTACTATTAGTACCATGGAACCTTAGTAAGTTAGATTTTTAAGTTTTGACTCAGCGGTGCAGCGCTGAGAGTTGAAATTTCATCAGCATAATAATTATGTTAAAGCAAATGGTCTTTAACTCTTATTCGGCACATAGAAATTACACTCCTGTGAGAAATAAATGATCAATGAACGGTCATGTAATAGGAGGCGTGCCTTTTGTCATCAACCGAAAAAACACCAATAACACTGCTGAAACACCTAATAACACTACTCAACCTGAGAATTAAACCCAGAACCTCACACTCAGCAGTCACGCTTGCGACCTCAAGACCTACGAAACAGTTTAGGTAGTCGGGCATCCTTCAATTACTTCTTATTAATTACTAAGACTAAGCAAAGTTTTAAGGCGCCCGCGCCACAAACTAGTAGCCGTTTATTTTATTGATTAATTAAATTATTTTTATAATAAGTCAACAACAGGTTTGTCCTCAATTAATGTAACAATATCAACCTGAATCAAATTCAAAATTGATTGTATGTTAAATTAATAATTGTAAGTCTTTATAATGTAACTGTTTGCTGTTCCTATCAATAAAAAAAAGATTAAAAAAAAGTATGCTATTTGATAATTAAATATAAAAATAAATCCAGGCTAAAAATTAACTAACACCTACCTCATCACATTCTACTAATGTGTGTGCTCAAGACCTCCAGAAATCCATACATCCTCCGATCCGTAAGTAGGGCTAGTGTAAAACTGATTTTTATTACCTACTTGTCTTAGCTGACTTCTGATTGTAAACACAAGACCTCCTCCTTTTTGGAAGTCGGTTAAAGAGACAATTAGTTTCATTGCCAATATAACAGAAAACTACGTATTTAATACCTACTCATTTACCTACGCAGCAATTCATGTAAACTTGGATAAAATTACTGGAATCATATTAACGACAATATTCAAGTTCGTAATTATCTTCACAAGGCAAACTACTTATTAATTAAATAAATCACATACCTATTAAGTAAGTATCATAGATTTTCTGCAAAAAAAAAATAGATCTTGAATTAAATAAAAATAATTAAAAAAAAACTCGTTATGTTTCCGTCAACGTAACGTGATATTAAAGTAATTTACGAGAATTCGAATCAATTAATAGGATAATGAACTATATAAAAACAAACAACGTCTAAAATAAAATAAAATCTAAAAGAAATGCGGTCGGTTAATCAAGTTATAGTAAAATTATAAAGAGGTTTTGCTTGTTAGTATTTTTTATGTATGTAGGGAACGAATGATCCAATTCTAATCGTTTTTTCACTTCATTGGCGCAAATCAGCCGAGCTGTTACAATTTTCGCGTCTGAAGTACTAGTTGCTTATCAATACGAGTTAGAATCAATTGTAGAGTGCAATGTCTTGCACTGCTGTTTAAAATAACATTAATTCAAAATAAAATACTCAAAATTACAATGCAATAACCTATTCTTGTTAAAAAACTATTGTCCAACAATATTATTATATCAAATACTTTACCGATGAAATGTAAACTGTGCTGAATCTCTGAAGGATAACGCAACTCCTGATCATTTATCTTGAAGTGATTTTCACTCTTTTATAATTACCGATTAAAATGTACTAGCATCGACAGTTTAACGCACCTTGCAAGTTTCAGAACCACTATAAGCTAACCTCTTAATGTGCTAAACCTCCGTTCTACGCTAGGTCAGCTCAAAGTATTATGAAGTCAACGTAAACTCAATAGTTGACTGACTAAAAAAAATAGATCCTAATTAGTCCGTCTGTTGGATTATCGAAAAATATTGGATTCGTATTTTTTGTTTTATTAAATTACTAGTCACTTTCTGGTAAAAAATGTACCAAACTGTAACGTCGCGCGACTTTTCGAAGCACTGTATCGTCTTAATTTATTGTTTAAGTGAAAAAAGAAAAAATACGTGTCCAATATTTTTTGAAAATCTATCTGCCGGACTAATTAGATTTTTTTTGTCAACTGTTACTGTTTTTTTGTATCCACTTAAAACTTGTTCAGTCTTGTGTCTTTCTTTCCCATGCATGTTTCTTTGTATTTTATATAGAGAACATGAATGTTACACGTGGTTCGAAACAAAAGCAAGTGAGCACTACCCACCTTTTATTATTATAATCTCCTCGTGCAATGACTACTTAGCAAATCACAAAACATTGCACATGCCTTAAGAATTTTCTCTAACAACAACCAGTTAAGCGTATTATCAACTAACTCTTACACCCATATTTATAGTGCCGACTCAAGTCCATTTTTGAACTTGGGTCGATTGTAGTTGTTATGAAAAATTGACACCAAGAGGCATCGCCTACCAAATCCATCCTAGAATTTTCGAAAAAAAGTACTTTCACCGTATATATACGTTGCCTCCTACATCAGCCATCCTTGTAAAACCCATAGTTGCATTCTGATTTAATCAATGGTAAAGATGTCATAAGTCACGGTAATCAATGTCAAAGATGTCTATAATGTCATTCTAAATTGAAAATTGGACTTTTTTCGAATTTATAAACAAACTGTGGAGTGTAGCTGTCAATATGTCTAATGCAGGCGTGTCAAGTTTTTTTTTTTTTTTGGAATGGGCTTGCTCTTGACCTCAATCTTACCCTAAGGGCGAAGATGAGGTCGACGATGGAACGAGCCTACCCAGAAGAAGCAAATTTACTCGCGACTTAAATAGATTGGGGTTATATGAACTCGGGAAAACCAACTTAAGTTCAGTCCACGACAGACCCGGCCAACTAGCGGACCAGACTAACGATACGAGTCCTTATGACACCACTGTATAATATATTGCTAAGATCCGATTTCCCTAAGGACCGCAGGGGTCTGGTACTTGACACTTTTTGTGACAAAGATAAACGAAGGACCCGGATCTATCTAATAGACTATTTACCATATGATCGTTCTCACATATAATGTCTAATCTTAACATGAACGATGTAACTAGACTTTGTAACAATATTTTTGATTTAAAAGAGTGTCCATAGAGTTTCTTGCCCATTTGATTCTTCTCCTGCTAGTAGATTTGTGCTCGGTGGTGCAATAGGCTTGCCCTCTATTACATGGGACTTAAAAGTTTTGTCTGAATGTGGGTGTGTTATAAGGTACACCTCTTCCTGACCCTTCAGGAATTACATAAATTTATAACTTGTTTAGTAATAGTATGACATACAAAATACTATGCTCGTACAGCAATACAAAATCACTTTTAAAAGTGGCTGTGTTAAGGTATGCATTTTATTGTACAGCCACCTAAAGAGAAAAAATATTGCCAATAACTTGTAGAATATTAAAACGTGACTGAATCGGTAAAATGTTGGGAAAATCACGGAAACGTTATTTGTAATGACTACTATCTACTAAGTAGGTAAGTAGGTACTAAGATAGTTGCTCACAATACAACAAACAATTTACTTAAGAATGTTGCCAGCTGATTGTCTTTAGCACGTTTTCACTAACAATAGGTGAAACCTCAATGAATACCTTTAAAAAAAGTATATTGGAAATTCAACACTCAGCTTGCCACTTAAAGTTTAAAATAGAACAGTGTAAAACTATTAAGTATCTACCCATTTATTTAGGTACTTATCACTTATTGTCAGTGAAAATGAGTAGGTAGGTAGGTGTTAAACTAATATCATATTTACATAATATGACAAGAGTTCCATGGAAACTAAAACACGTGTAAATAATAAAATACTGTGAAATAATGCATGTCAATTTGCGTGAAGCAAATATTTAAAAACGACTGTGTTAATTCGTCAACATACATTCAGCAATTGATATTTGACGGTAGATAGGTATTCATGGTAGAAAAATATTTGTTGAATATGTTTAGTATGACTAGGTGTAAACGAGCCCTTCACGAAATCGTCTACATTCTGTCATTTCTTCAATAGATCGACTTAATCATCTAATAATTAGGTTCAATGTTGATTTCCATGTTTCGGGTTGCTTGATGTACATTTACAAGCGTCTATACCTTTTTTTTATTTTTTTGGGGGTTGGGAAATCATCAAATGACTCCTCCGCTCTGGGCTGAGCGGTAGGGAATGTCAGACTTCTACTGACTAAAAACCACCCATGTTCCTTATTAGCCCTTTGTGTCAAGGCCGCGGTATCTCTTTCGAATAACCCGCAGCCGCGACGGGAGGCGTCTATACCTAAATCAAGCTAAGCAAACGTGACCTGCCCGGACAATGTATATCAATGTAACATCTGAGTTCATTAATTCGTGAGATAATAGATAACAATTGGTTATATGGTTACACAGTTATGATCAGCCTGTTGATGTGTGATTCGAGAGAGGCTAGGACACAGGCTGAAAGGAATTAGTAAGTCCTTACATACAACGAGATTCTTGTGAAGGTTTCTTCACAATGTTTTAATTTACAGGCAGATTTCGTACCAGTCGGGGCTGCGGGTTGTTCCAAAGAGATACCGCGGCCTCGAAACAAATGGCTAAGAAGGAACATGGGTAGTTTTTAGTCAGTAGAAGTATGACACCCCCTACCGCTCTGCCCAGAGCGGGAGGAGTCATTTGATGATTTCCCACACCCAAAAAAAAAAGGCAGACTTCGTTAAAGATGGTGGACGAGCTGTATAAAGCCAACGACCAGTGGCCCGTGTAAGCCCTGGTTTGAAAGAAAAGAAGAGACCTTTGCTCAGCAGTAGTACGATATAGGCTATCAGTAAATCGGTAGGTAGCACTATTTTGTTCTGTCTCCTGCTGATATGGAAATGTAGAAATTATTAGTTTTCTACTCCTCCGCGTTTCTTTACTGATTAGTTCCGATGCGGGATCCGAGTCAGTTAAATTGATTTACGGAGACTCTATCTAGCTTAGCATTTGTCTATACGAATAGTACCCCAGATTAAGCACATTATGTTAATGTCCCAAGTATTAAGGATTTGTTTTAGAAAGAAAGAAAAGAAAAAAAGAATATGGGCGTGGTTGTGTTATGTGTATGTGTGTGTTGTGTGTGTGTATGTACGTATGTGTGTTTGTGTGTGTGTGTTATACATGTTATTATTTTTTAAAGTCCTGCAACAGTTTGCTCGACTTGGAACTGAAACCCAAGACTTCTCATGCTCAAAAGCAGCTCTAGCTATCACTGGACCAACGAAGCCATAAAGAGTAAATTAAGAGAATTTTGTGGCCGCCAGAACTAAGTATTGTTACACAATATTTGATTTCACACCCTCAAACAATATTTAAACAATGATTACCTACGTGGTGAAGTTTAAGTATTACGTTAAGTAAATATTTTCCTCAAATATTTACTAAAGGAGTAGCTGGCAAGCAAGTACGAGTATCTTATCATTTCCTTAAAATGTTCAATGTTACTTTGAACATTTTGTTCAGTTTAAATAAGTATGAGACATAACATCGCACTTGAAGGGTTAGGCCCTATTCGCACAGCAGTGATAGCCTAGTGTTGAGACCGTCGGACTACCAAGTCACAGGTCTTTTTTTTTTGGCTGGTGGAAAATCATCAAATAACCCCTCCTGCTCTTAGGCAGAGCGAAAGGGAGTGTCAGACTTCTACTGACTTAAAACCACCCATGTTCCTTCTTAGCCCTTGCGCCGAGGACGCGGTATCTCTTTCGAATAACCCGCAGCCCCGACGGGAGCCGCAGCCCCGACGGGAGCCGCAGCCCCGACAGGAGCCGCAGCCCCGACAGGAGCCGCAGCCCCGACGGGAAGTCATAGGTCTCAAGTTCGAACTAAAGGCCTCTGATTTTTCGGATTCATACCTATGCGTAATCATAATTATTATCATTTGCATCGGTTGCATCGGTGACAAAAAACGAAACCAGCACACCTGAGAGATAAGTATTTCTCGACGGTATGTGAAGTCAAGTCAGAGGCCCATTGTTGTCATAAAAACTCTGACACTAGATTAGATACAACCACACGAGAAAGAAGACCTAGCTGGCTTGTGGAGGTCGGAAAGGCAGTCGCTCTAATTAAAATACTGGTATTCATCAGAATCTGGTAAGACTGGAAGCCGACCCCAACATAGTTCGGAAAACACTAGGTAGGTAATGAATTGTTATACTTGAAATTGCATCTGCAAGGTTCCTATTCGTCACCATCTTGCTAATACAGGTTGCAGATAAAATATTTTATAAAAAAAATCCTAAGTATTTAATAACAGGCAGATGTTAATATCAAATACATTATTAAATGTCTACCTATAAGTTCATTGTTTCTTATAAAAGGATTAGGAACAATAGAATTGTTTTATAAAAAAATAAGTTTATAAACTTTGACACGTTATGATTACAATTTTATAACATGTGTGTCGAGTGGTTTTATTGCATTCATCAAGGATATTAATTAATGAAATACTTTAGATTATTTTAACTTTCGTCATTATTATTTTTGACGGGATGGATGGCGCAGTGACTGAGTGATTGATTGCTACAATGCGTGTAATGGGTTTGATTCCCGTACGGAACAAATATTCGTATGACCCACAGTTTAAATATTTATTTTGGGTCAATGTAGCATGTCCTTTTCTTCCATACTTCTGTATAATTCTCGTCCTCTCATCTGATTATTTCTAGTCTCACAGTTTAAAAAAACACTAAGTATTCACAATTATCTTTTTAGAGACCAATTTTTCATAAAATAATTAGGTAGGTAATTCATTTCTAAAATAATATTGCCAAAAAACTTAAACGATGGGATATATTTTTCTTTTAATATTTTGGGAAACTAACGAACAATAGCTTAAATGCACTGAATTGATGCAAATACGAGTAGCCACCAAGAAAGTAGCTATACTAAACACAGGCTGCATAAAATAAGAAGGATTCTACTGCTAGAAATAAGAATCGGTTTTTGATTAAAGAATACAAAAGATAGATAATAAAATGTAGTAAAAATCAACAAGATCCCAAAATAATCATTTACTTTATATCTCATCCTTGGGTTACCCCGCGTCTTGACCGCCCTTTATATAGTCATAAACCTAAGAAAATTGAATTTCAAAAACGAAATAGGAGCAAATAAGTAAAATTTATACTGGCACACGTTATTTTGATTTATAAAAAGTATTTTTTTTTTAATTTGCATAGACATTTTTAATTAAAAATAAAAACTTACCTGTAATTTATTAAAATAAGAACACGTTTCTTTTTTATTCCATGAGCGTGTGTTACGTGTACCGTTCGAAACTTGAAATAGTACTGGCAGTAACGCCGAAGCAAAGCTATTATAATAATATTTTCATTGTGGCTTAGGTACGGCACTATCGATATGATTGACGTTATCACTTGCTATGCTACCTCTATGCACCCGCTGTTAGGGTTCTTACGGGGGATATTTTTTATCTGTGGTACATAACGAAGAGCTCGTGCCTAAACAATAACAGTCACTGGGGTCTACCTGCTTGCCTATGTTGGTCCATCTAAATATATATAACTCAAAGGTGACTGACTGACATAGTGCTCTATCAACGCACAGCCCAAACCACTGGACGGATCGGACTGAAATTTGGCATGTAGGTAAATGTTATGACGTAGGCATCCGCTAAGAAAGGATTTTGGTCAATTCTAGCCCCAAGGGGATAAAATAGGGGATGAAACTTTGTATGAAACTTTGTCAATTTTAAACCGATCGGGCTGAGACTTTGCATGCATAAAGCTACTATGACGAAGGCATCCCCTAAGAAAGGATTTTGATAAATTCCACCCCTAAGGGGATAAAATAGGGGATGAAAGTTTGTATAAATCTTCTTAGATTTTCGACTGATTGAACTGAAATTAAAGATTGGAGTTACTATGATGAAGACGTCCGCTTAAATAGGATTTTGATAAATTCAACCCCCATAGGGATAAAATAAGGGATGATGGAGGATGTAAATGTATTAGTTTGAACCTATCAGTACCTAATGGAACGAATAAATTAAGACGAACAAAATAATTTTTAGTTCTAAATGTTGACAATAGATGGCGTTAGTAGTATTTTTAAAAAAGAAAGAAAAGTATTTATTAGACTCACACAGGACAAAACAAATAACAAATGGTTGAATTAACAATAAAACAAAAGCATTTAAAAAATATGGCCTTTGCCCAGCAGTGGGACAGTGTTGGCTAAAAAAAAAATATATATATATATATACTTTTGTTTCAACTGTCGAGTGGTTTAGGCGTTTGCCTTGTGACCCGGTGGTCGTGGGTTCGATTCCCGCGGGAAGCATACTTTGTAAAGTTGTTTCCAGTTTGGCTTCGTTTTCATTTGAGTCGTTTACATCTTCGGTCTTGCAAAATAATACGTTTAAGTATATACAATATTTTACATACCTATAAAATATGTCGTACGTACACATTTAACAATATGATATTTTAAAATAAGTTTATTTTCCTACTGCTAAAATTTTTGCTATTTACACCCAAAACCGGTAAGTTAGCAAAAGAAAAACAGCGAGGAAAATAATATGCATATTTTTTAATGTTACAGTACTCTACACTGTAATACAGAGTCCATCTAATGCGAGATGTTTTCAGTTTGTAATAGCCTATTGTATTAACATACCTACAGATAGTCGTATTGAAATAAATAAATCATCTAGTTAAATCGTGGTTTACTTCATAGAGATACACTTTTTCTTGGTGCTAATAATAAATTCGGCTTACGCTTTCGAAAATCATAATAGACAATGGAAGTGTATTTTGGTGAAGGACAGTATGTATTAATTAAACGCGCGGGATGTCCGGTCGAAAATTCACATTACAATAAGATACCTATTACAACTTGTACCTCAAATTATAATAAAATATATACAGGTATCAAAAAGAGAAGAATTGCATGGCGTCAAAAAACTCATCCACACCGCTGTCAACAGGAAAAGTGCCCAGAAGGTTGGCAGCATTCCCACGTTGGATGGCAATGCTGATTCTTTGGCCAAAGAACAGGCCAGCCCTAGTCTGGTCACGTGAAGAGTCGACCAACCGCTTGGCAATTTCTTTAAATATTAGGTGAGCACTCGGACCCCAAGGCCCTAGTGTTTCAACCCCAAACGGCTCAAACACATAACTGCCAATATTAAGTTGTTGTATTTGCGCCGTTTGAGGTTTTCAGCACCTGCAGCAGCCGCCCCGGCGGCACAGGACACCGTGCTAGGAAGATGGGATGGCGCAAGGGTGTCGACGCAAGTTGCGTCCCACACCAAAGGCCTACCCAACTTCCATGGCATTATGGTCATACCATCTGGTCTCTTCCCATCGACGCGTGCCAACCCATTGGGTTCCAAAACAGCAGGCACACCGGCGGTGGCCAGAGCACGTCGAATGAGATCATTAATGCTGGCGTGCCGGGCAATTCGACCTGCGCTCTTACTGCAGAAAAGGCCGTGGTGTCCGAGGCTGTCGACTACTTCACCACATTGACAGCGATGTGGAGCCCCACACGGAGCACCCAAACGCAAACATGTAGCGAGCCGGAAGGTTGTGTCACCTAGCATAGTGCCTATATTAGGTGACGGTAGTGCCTGAAGAATAGAATAGATCTCTTATTTATTATGCTTGAATTTCCATGAAACAAACTGGACGTAAACAGAAGAGTAATATAATCTAACCAAGTAAATAATTTCATAAAAAGAAATTCAAAGAAAACACATAAATGTTTTCTTTAAGAAGAGTTGATTGCACTTAGCTCAGATAAAATGATCAAGTAATGAGATCATAAATTATATACACACATACATACATAAACTCACGCCCTTTTCCCATGGGGGTAGGCAGAAACCACAGAACGCCACTTGCTACGATCCTTACATACTCCTTTTGCTTCGTCCACATTCATACATCTGGTCATACACGCACGCCGGTTACGAGTACTACGCACCTGTCCTTTCAGAAGAACGGCACCAATAAGATCAGTGTATGTCTTTCTAGGGTGTCCCCTCCCGGCATTACCACAATTAATAAAAAAAATAAATAAATAAATATATATATATAAATAAATTATATTATAAAATATATAATAGTACATTATGGTATAAGTGTGTAACGTTGGTGATTACCGCTGAGGCGCCATTGAGACCCGAGCCGTCAGGTGAGGGTCTTAAGAGAGCCGAGGACGGTAATCATCAATACACACGTGTATCATACGACGTTTTTCAACACATTTGTGAAGAAATTTGTTGGAACGTGAACTACTCAATAAAATACCATATTAGATTCCAAGATATATTGTGCATCCGTACAGGCAAACGATCAGAAGAACAAACACCATAAAGAATGTGACATCTGTCTAGAAAACTTATTCTATATCAGCAGAGTTTATACTGGGACACATATACGAACTCCATGATGTGTATTAGGCAACATCATTGTTGTAATAATTAAGTTATTTCCAACACTGGCCCTTGAACCAATATAAACTCATGTAAATCACATTACACACGTTGAACACTATAAATAATCTAAGCATAGATACATCCACTGTCTAAAAATAATAAAACATTACAACAGCAAAAAACATAGCAAAAGTATAAATTTATCAAAGTATCCGTCACACATAAACAGTAAATATTCAAAACTATGTGATACGGATCTAAAACAAATT
This sequence comes from Diarsia brunnea, assembly GCA_949774965.1. Lineage (NCBI taxonomy): Eukaryota > Metazoa > Arthropoda > Insecta > Lepidoptera > Noctuidae > Diarsia > Diarsia brunnea. The sequence goes on along the minus strand of OX459008.1, from coordinate 8,078,700 downwards.
ATACTTCTGCAAGAACTGCTTAGAACCATTATGTCATTTATTTAACGATATAAATAAACGACATACAAACTTATCGTGTTTTTCCTTTGCCAACGGTTTCGTTAAAACATCGGCCACCATTTCATCAGTAGAAAGGTATTTTATAACGACTGTACCTTCTTCAACGATTTCCCTGATGAAATGATGTCTTACGTCAATGTGTTTCGTTCTGGCGTGGTACATAGAATTAGTACACAACTTCTGCGCAGACTGATTATCATTAAATAATGTAATCCTATACTGTACCCCGTAAATTTCGAACAGAAACTTGCGTAGAAAAAGAGCCTCTTTACAAGCATCTGACAGACACATATATTCGGCCTCTGTGCTTGAAAGAGCCACGGTTTTTTGTTTTCTACTCTCCCAAGAGATGGTAGAATTTCCAATTTTGAACACATAGCCGGTATAAGATCGGCGATCAACCTCATTTGACGCAAAATCAGCGTCAGCATATGCAACAATATCCAACCCTGACTTCTGAAAAGTTAAATAATGATTAGGCGTACCTTTCAGATAGCGAAGAACACGTTTTGCCGCCTTCCAGCGAGTCTCGTCGTATGCGTCGTTAAACTGGCTGAGTGAGCTTACGGCGTGTGCAATATCCGGCCGCGTACATACCGCTATGTACATCAGACATCCTATCAGGCCTCTGTAGTCGTGCGTACAATCCTTCTTTGTAGATTTCACGAGTTTCAGACCTGTCTCCATAGGTGTTTGCGCAGGTTTGCAATCTGACATATGAAATCGTTCTAGCACCTTCTTAATATAGCTTGACTGGTCTAGAGTTATTTCCTTGTTCTGTCTGCAAAGCCTCATTCCAAGAATATGATGTGCTGGCCCTAAATCTTTGATTTCGAAGGCCTTCTTTAATTCTTCTTTGATTCCTGCCGTATCTCGGCAACCAGCTGAAGAAAATAGCATTATGTCATCAACATAGAGCGCAATTATAATCATAGATTTCCCGCTCGACTTCACATAAACACAAGGTTCGGAAGATAAACGTTTGAATTTCATTTTGTTCGTCAAAACGCTATTTATTTTCTCATACCAAGACTTCGAAGCTTGCTTCAGTCCGTATATGGCCTTATTCAACTTGTAAACTTTATCTTCTTGGCCTTTAATTTTGTAGCCCTCTGGCTGTTCCATAAAAACGGTTTCTTTTAAGTCTCCATTTAAAAACGCCGTTTTTACATCCAGATGCTCGATATTCATGTTATGTTCAGCTGCCAAAGCTAGTAACGTACGTATAGTAGAATACCGTACTACAGGGGAGAACGTTTCTTCGTAATCAATACCGTATTTTTGGGTATAACCTTTTGCAACTAGGCGCGCTTTGTACCTCAATATTTCCCCGTCGAGGCCAAGTTTTCTTTTAAAGATCCACTTGCATTTGACAGGCCGTTGCTTCGTATCGCGGTCAGTCAGAGTCCAACACTTATTATCGATGAAGGATTTATACTCTTCCGCCATCGCGGCTTTCCACTTACTCGCTTCTGGGCCATTCATTGCCTCGCGTACTGTCTGAGGTTCCCCCGTGTCACTGCATGCAGTGCGTGCTACACTAGCTGACTCAAACTCACTAGTTTCGTCCGTAGAGTTCTCGTAGTCTTCCAGTGTGGAATCTCCTGGGAGATACGTCTCATCCGCAGGATCATCTGGGTTCTCACTACTGCTCTCAGAATCATCTATCGTAATAGCGCTGTTATCTTGACAGTTTTCGTTAGATATTTCTGCGGGCTCTTGGGGTAAATTGGGTAAGGCGAGTTGCACTGGAATATCATCGGCGACAGTTACATTGTTTGGAAACAAACCAATCTGAGTGTAACGTAAACTGTCATCCTTATCCGATGAAGTGTCATTCCAAAAAGCATGTTCTAGAAAAGTGACATTTCTTGCTTTAATGACATTCTTCGGGCTCGCCGGATCTATTAATCTGTAACCCTTTGACTCGTCACAGTATCCGACAAAGATATATTTTTTACTTTTGGGATCCAATTTGTCCCGTTTGTGCTGTAGGGCATAAGCTTGACATCCAAAAATGCGTAGGTAACTCAGATTCTCCTTTTTACCTGTCCATTTTTCTTCCGGTGTACTGCCCATCACAGCCTTAGTTGGAGAGCGATTCTTCAGGTAGACGGCGGTGTTGACCGCTTCTGCCCAGAATTGCTTTTTCAAGCCTGCTTCCTGGAGCATGCACCTGGCTTTCTCCGTAACGCTTCTGATCGCGCGTTCTGCGACTCCGTTCTGAGCTGATGACCTTGGAACCGTGGTCTGATGTCGAATCCCATGCTTCTTCAGGAACTTCTGAAAATTGGAATTGACATATTCACCACCATTGTCACTACGAAGAACTTTTATTTTCTTATTGGTTTGGTTTTCTACGAGAGCTTTAAATTCTATAAACAACTCGAAAACCTCATCTTTCCTCCTAAGAAAATAAACAAATGTTTTTCGTGACAGGTCGTCAATGAACAACAGAAAATATCTTTTTCCACCTAGGGACGGGCACGGTAGTGGTCCCATGACGTCACTGTGAACTATTCCAAGGATTTCCTTGGCCCTAGTTTCAGATTTCTTTGGAAATGGCAACTTAGTCTGTTTACCTAAGATGCAGGAAACACACGACTGAAAGTCCTTGTTGTCATAAGAAATACCTTTGACCATACCTTTTCGCAGTAACTCCATGCTTCGGGTGTTCAGATGTGATAGACGACGGTGCCAAATTTGTTGCGTTGACTGACTTCCAGTAACAGGGTACATCGGCGCTTGTTTCACGCTCACGGCAACAGGACGACTGTCATCCTTCAGTTGACGTGCCGGCACCGCTTTGCTGTCACCTGTACCTACAGACAAAGACGAACACATGGCCTGCGAGGATAGCTCGCTACACGAAACAGAAACAGTTTCAATGGCATCAAGTTCATAAATACCATCTCTCAGAGTAGCTGTAGCCAAAACCTCCCCGTTGTCATAGACTGTACACACGCCAGAACGAAACACAATTTCGTAACCTTTCTTATCCATCGCACTAACAGATAATAAAATAGCAGACAATTTAGGGACTAAGTACACATTACTTATCGATCTCACACTATTGTCCTTTAACACAGCTTGCGCAGTTCCTTTTTCAGCTGTCGGCAATGCTTCACCATTGGCAATTAAGACGTTCTTTGGCTTTTCAGTTGAAAAATCTGATAAAAAGCTGCGATTATTGCAAAAATGTTGCGCCGCACCGCTGTCGATGTACCAAACGTCTCGCTTGACTCCTGCGGCCAACGCTGTGAGATGCGCCTGGCTTTTCCGGCCACTCTTCTTGCCGTCAGAGTTGTCAGGACAATCCTTCTTGATATGCCCACTCTTTTTGCATCTGAAGCACTTAATTAGTTTGGGTGCTTTCCGAGCTGCTAAAGCCGTAGCATCTTTGCCTTTCTCATCGCGTCTTGCATTTTCCAGAAGCAATTTTGCTTTGACATTTTCGCTTGACAGTGACGTGTTCGAATTTTCTAGAGCCATAATCAACGGGTCGTAATCGCTTGTCAAACCGCTGAGTAAAATCACGGCCACGAAGTCATCTTCCAAAGCCGCTCCGATGTCGCTCAGTTGTTGCGATGTATCCACAACCTTGTTAACGTATGCCTCCATACTCGCACATTCGCTTAATTTGGTGGCGAACAATGTGCGAAGCAATCCGAGCCGTCGTGACAAACCTCGGTCCTCGTATGCCTTCTGAAGGTTGTTCCACGCTTCGCGAGCCGTCTTGGCATTTCTAATTTGTGGAAATACACAAGGCTTCACGTTTAAAGCGATTTTTGCAAGCGCCTTTTCCTGTTTCTTCGCGTCTTCGTTTTTATTTTCAGGTGTGCCCACACAATCCCAAAGATCGTCGTGGATGAGCACCATCCGCATCAGAAATTTCCAGGATGGATAGTCTTGTATCCCGGATAATTTTTCAATAGAAACATTTTGAATGGCAGTTGCCATCTTTTGTTTTCTTGCGAATAAATTTTGAAAATTAATTTTACGAAATCACACGCGCACACTTGGAAAACGGTTATTAGAGTAGCGAATTTAAACGCTCTGCTACCATGTTGGAACGTGAACTACTCAATAAAATACCATATTAGATTCCAAGATATATTGTGCATCCGCACAGGCAAACGATCAGAAGAACAAACACCATAAAGAATGTGACATCTGTCTAGAAAACTTTGTGCCTACTAGCCGGCAGGGTGTACGTCGAAAGAGATATCGCGGCCCCGGAACACAAAGAGCCAAGAAGGAGTACCTACGAGTGGCTTTTAGTCAGTACAAGTTTGACACTCCTTTCCGGTTTGCCCAGAGTGGGAGGGGTCATTTGATGATTTTCCGTCGGGCAGAAAAGGGTGGATTGCCAAATTGTGTGTCACTGGAAGGCAGTACGCAGACCGTCTTCAACATCATTCACATATATGTGAGGAGACTAGTTTGTTTAACGTGTATTTAGCTAATGAGTGACAAATTGTTTTACTCATATATTTTGGATCTCGGATCTACAAATAAAGATTTGTTGTTTGATATTTTAATCAATATTACCAACAGGGATCTCTTGCTGATGCTTTTGTACATTGGGTGAAAATGTTAAAATACTTCTATCTTGCGCCGGCATCGTCTTGGTCCAGCCTTCAACCTTTTTCTAGGTTGACTGCAACTAGGCTACCAAACTCAGGCACTTCTGACTTTTTTGTCTACAATAAAGTCTTATAGGCTTTGTGGCAGCCTTTTGCCTGCGTCACTATTACCTTCTGTTTTGGAGACAGACACAAAAATACAGTCAACACTATTCAGTTATCGATAGATTATCTCGATCTTGAATCTAAAAGAACGTTTGCGCATCAATTCCTTCGTGTATTATTCAAACGTCACGATAAAATCGTCAAGTCAAGCCAAGTACTGATAGAAACCAGTTTTGTCACGAATTATCCACGTGGATAATAATATGTTATACTAGGTTGGGGTGGTTCGGGTTCAAACGTAGCCTATAATTCTTGAAGGAGTTGGTAGGGGTCCTGCTGGAACTGGGGGTTGTTCGAAAGTGATACCACGGCCCGGGACACAAAAAGCTAAGAAGGAACATGGGTGGTTTTTAGTTAGTAGAAGTCTGACACTGCCATCCGCTCTGCCTAGAGCGGTGGGGGGATATTATGAGCCCCCCCCCCCCCCCCCCCCGAAAAAAACTGAATTGGTAGGGGTAACTTTAAACACTCAAAAAAAATTTACTTTTAACACTAACTTTTTTTTTCATAAATAAAGAAAAACGTTGCCCCACACTAGGAATTTCTCCTGTATCGTGGGTGCGTTCATAGACATTTAAACTCACATACACAAATACCCAGACCCGAAACTACTATCTGTAGGCCATACAAATATTTGTTCCGTGCGGGGATCGAACCCGCGTCACGTAGCGCAGCAGTCAACTGCTTGAGCCACTGCGCCAACCGTGTCGTCAAAACTTTGATCAGTTATGTTAAATCCCATGAAGTAGGGGACAAGATTACCATCAACCGGGCCTAAAATACAGGCTTTGTGGATGCTTCTGTGAAATTTCTTTTTATTCCTACTAACCATTCCCAAAAACTCAATACCCACTTTGCTCGACCGATCACCAGAATCCAGGACTACATGCTGAAAGATACAAGATAAAACAATAAAGACATCCAGGAGAATTTGGGGAACGCTATTCGCGTTATGATAATAATAAATGAAATGTAAAATTCAATCCATTATTCAAATTCGAAAGTCATTGTGGAAATAAACAAAACACTTCGGAAGTGATTATTACTTGATTCAGACTTAGTTTTTCATACCGTTTTGTGTACTTTTTTATTTCGGAAACCTGTTGACCGAAAATGTGTTGGATTTTCACCTCGCTAAAGCTACCACGGAAGTCAGGATTCAGCGCATAGAAAGAGACATTGTTATCCTTTAAATACTGATTCCTATTCCCCTTAATGCTACACATTTTAGGCAACAGCCCTAAGATTTTCTACGTACCTACTACTTTATTGATAGCAAAATCTTCAGTTTGTGTCGCTGCCCATACCAGCAACAATATTACTAGTATAAGTTAAATACACTTGCATCGGATCATCATCTACCCAGCTATAACATAACTATGTTGGGGTCGGCTTCCAGTCTTACCAGATACAGCTGAATACCAATATTTTACATGAAGTGCCTCTCTATCTCTATCGTGGACTCAGTCTGCGATAAGTTGCGGGCTATACTGGCAAAGTTCTACATTTTAAAATATAAAGTTCCCTTCAAAATATTGCTCAACATGTACAATGCCTTAGTAGAATCAATTATAGCCTACAGAATTAATAGCTATGGGCGAACATTTAAATCATACACTGAAAGAATTTCCAAACTGCAAGTTAGACTATTAAAACTCATCGTACCCAAAAAAATTAAGCTCCAATGTAAAGATAATGTCGTCGAATTTCAATACTGTAAAATTTTGCCCGTACAGACTAGAATCGACATGGCCCTCTTAATTGAGCAATTTAATAACCAAAGCATTCAAATACCTATATCACATAAAATAACAACAAGAAGTATCATCAATAATAAACTTATAGTACCTTTTTTTTTTTTTTTTTTGGGGTGTGGGAAATCATCAAATAACCCCTCCCGCTCTTGGGCAGAGCGAAAGGGAGTGTCAGACTTCTACTGACTAAAAACCACCCATGTTCCTTCTTCGCCCTTCATGTCGAGGCCGCGGTATCCCTTGCGGACAACCCGCGGCCTAACTTATAGTACCTCAGACGAGAAATTATTATGGCAGGCGAACAGTAAAATATCTAATTGCCACAATAATAAACGAAATACCAAAAATCATAAAAGACGAAACAAATTAGAAAAACTTTAGGCAAAAATACAAAAAATACTACCATAACTGCATAAACAACTTAGTACCTATAAAAAAGAATCAACCTGTATAGCAAGCACTCACTTGCGGATGGATGTTTACGGGTAGTTGCGTGCAAAATATTATTTATGTACCTACATTTTTACTTATATTTCTTTTTAGTAATTAAGCAGTGTTGTTAAAGCGAATGTGAGTACCAATACAAACCATCTATGGTTTATTGGTACGAAATGAATATGAAACTGTGTTAAGACTATATGTTTAAATAAATAAAAAAAAATTAAAAATCTAACCTCTACAAATTAGGTAAAACGATACCCCTTTGGTAAGACCGGTTGTCAGACGTTGTCAAAATCCTACAAATGACAGTAAGGCCCAATGGCTTAACGTGTTTTCCGAGGCACGAACTAAAATCGGTACATACCGATTTTTCACTATCACTTTCACTATCTTTGATATCGACTCGTGCGTCTGTTATTATTATTTAGCCACGAGCTCATCTCATCTACATTTTTATCAAGCGTACAATTTCATACCGGTTTTTCTCAATAACGTGTGACAAATAAAGGATTCTGCCCATTACACCGTATCATATTGTAGCAGTGCGCATGTACATGATAGCGCGCTCGCGTACATAAAATATCATGACCATGCTATGAACGTATCAGGCATTAAAAAGTATGAAACTATGTCGATTAGACCGTTCCACTGCCAACCTACACCATCCTGTCCATCACCCTTGCACATACCATGTCAACAGCACCGGTAAAATATTCTCGCCGACTAATTATTGGGGATCCATGCATGTCACGACACCTAGTCGAATGAACACTTTACAATCTGGGGTTAAACCGCATATGGAAACTTTTATAAACGGGCATCATAATATGGACATAGTAATCCTGTCAAGTTTTTTTCCATGCCTGGCACGTTCATAGCACGGTCATGGTATGGTACAGTGTAGTCGACAGACTCCTTTAAGATAAATATATCATTGGGACGTTCCCAAACTTATCTGGATCATGTGGCCAATCTCATTGAGTACCTACTTATACTTACCTTAAGACGAAGTTAGCTATCTACACGCGTCAATAAGATCATGTCAGATTGAGAACGTTTCAGATTTCAATTTTCTATTGTTGTACTTTAGATAGCCATCGGTGCGTGGGGCAGTAACACTCGCAACTGGCAAATTTTCTACAGATTTTTTATTGAATAGGGTAGTTAGAATTTTGTGTAAAATAGAGAGGGAATCTTTCGCCCAATTGTGGGAAAACACAGGGTTGCCCCCTGATCTAGTGAAGATTGAAAATATTTAATGGATGGCAGACACACAAGACCGGTCAATGTAGCGAAAAATGGCTATGCCTGGAGAATCCAAGTTCCTGGAGTGGATAACGAATTAACGACTCTATTGTCATTGTATGTCCCGCTAGTTAATTTTTGGTTACAGATTCCGAAACAGTTATTTCCTTTCTTGTACGAAGACTGCAGGCCAGCATTCATGACATTATTCGTCGTGGTATTGCTCCCTGTTTCAGAACAGTGGCTTAGCACGTCGATGGTTAGAGACCTGATGGTGTGACTATATTGGCGGGGTGTACTGGTGAAGCTGCTGCAGGTGCTGAAAACAAATCTGAAAAAATAAATGACCTCATTCACCTCAGTTATGTGTTTGACCAGTTTGGGGCTGAAACACTAGGGCCTTGGGGTCCGAGTGCCCGCCTAGTCTTTCGACACATCGCCAAGTGATTGGTCGACTATTCGCGTGACCAGAGAGCTGACCAAATTTTTAGCCAAACAATCAGCTTTGCCGTCAAACATTGCAATGCAGCCTTGCACTGCACACTATTTGCGCAATTTGTGGATGAATTTTATAACGCTTTATAATGTTCGTAACTTTTTTATCCCATGATAATTATGTTATCCAATTCAACAGTTATGATCTATCTCAATTTCGATTACCTGCACATATTATTCTTTCTACCCGATCTCGCAAAAACAAGTTAATAATATACATGAATACCAAGCTAATATTTATACAAATACAACCGTTCAATAGGGATGTTTACTGACTAAAAAAATGTGATTCTAATTAGTCCGTCTCTGAGATTATTGAAAAATATTGGATACGTATTTTTTGTTTTATCAAATCAATAAAAATTGACGAAGATAAAACGCGTCAAAGATTTGAGTGGGGTGTGGTGACGTCACTCAACGGTAAAAAATGTCATACTAATGTCTTAGAATATGACGTCATACGAGTTTTCAAAGCACTGTATCGTCTTCATTGTTTGTTTTCATGAAAAAAGAAATAATACGAGTCCAATATTTTTTGGAAATCTATCTGACGGACTAATTAGTTTTTTTTTTGTTAACTACGCTATTGATACACCTGCACAAATGTTAATGTATAAATGATAGCACAGAACCACTTAACTACAAACGATTTGCTGATAGGGATGCATATTATACGCATATGAAGAGAACAATATTCCTAAACATACCGCTGAATGATATTATCATTATCTGCCTAGCCTTTTTAAACTATGTTGGGGTCGGCTTCTAGGTTAAAAGGATGCAGCCAATAGTTTTCATGGAGTGACTGCCGCAATCCATTCAGTACGTACTTACAGAAAGGGAGTGTCAGACTTCTACTGACTAAAAACCACCCATGTTCCTTCTTAGCCCTTTAGGTCGAGGCCGCGATATCTCTTGCGAACAACCCGCAGCCCCGACGGGCGTCGGCCCTTGTGGGGTTCCATGTTGCTGACATATCATGAGGCGCGCGTGAAACACGAACGCGCCGTCGACACGGCTTGTCTTCGTCATTCGGAGGACGGCGAGCTAGCCCATTAGCCACCGTCCACAGGCCCGCGTCTACGGTGGCCGGAAGCCGATGGGACTGGTCACCCATCCACAGTGCAAACTTAATTGCCTTTTGTATCCTATGTTTACAAAAAGTATTGTAGAGAGTTATTCAATCTTCGTGGGTTTCTTTATATTTCATCATCTGCCTAACCTTTTCCCAACTATGTCAGAGTCGGCTTCCAATCTAGCTGGATGCAGCTGAATACCAGTATTTTACATGGAGCGACTGCGACTGAAAGAAAGAAAGAAAGAAAGAAAGAAAGAAAGAAAGAAAGAAAAGAAAGAAAATTGTGTTAGTTTCTTTATATTAACATAGTATAAAACAAAGCCAGTCGCTGTTTGTACGCTCAGATCTTTTAGACGACACCTACAACGGATTTTAATTTAATTTTCAGCAATAGACAGCCATACAGTTATTCAAGAGGAAGGTTTGTATGTGGTACATTAGACCCGTGCGAAGCCAGGGCTGGTCGCTAGTATTTTAATAATAGTCTTTATCTTTGATGGCTTTTCGAGTGTCGTCTTTTAAATGCTTGCATCCTGCTTTTAGTACAAGGTTGTATATAGATAGAGTTTCGTTGCAAAACAATACCTCACTCAATATTTAATCCATCGCACCGCATCTTCAAATAGGTATCTTATCTTTATTTATCTAATGCCCTCTACCTACCTACATATACGTAGATAGGTGTAACTATAAAATAATACGAAGGGCATCAATGTACCACTAGCCACGTGACCAAAATAAATAAAAACTCGGTCTCATTTAAGATTTAGAAGATAATTTATAATCTTATCTATAATCATTTTCAATCTGACATTTGACACTGAATTATCTGTCTGATGTCTATCTTGAAAGATTTCGTAGCACGATCTCTACTTGACCGGTTTTTCGTATTTTCAAGCACATTGCCAACATTTAAAAAAAAAGAAATCATCACACATTAGCTGCTCACATATCACTTCCTTTTAATTTTTTTATCACAGTTCGCCACTTTATTATTTATTATAAATTAAATTTACCGGTAGCATAATGTTTATTTTGGTACAGTCACATGAAAATATTTCGAATATATATAATAGATTTCCTCAATTTGTCAGAGCTTTTAACTTTGAAAATTTCAGCTGGCGTCTACGCATAGGCATTGCTTCTACGTTCTTCAACTTGATTTTACCGGTGAACAATACATTGTGTGAAAATTATTTCTGAATGTAGGTATTACGGACATGTGGTCAAAAATATCTATTGATCTACTTCTCGCATCGATGGCAAAATGTTCAAATATGTTACACCCTAAATTCAGCCACGCAAACTCCGCTCTCTGAAGCAGTTATAAAGTAATCGAGAGTTCAGGAGGCTCATGATAAAAGTTGGTCCATTGTCAGTGGGCAGATATTGCATAAACACTTGAGATCTGATCCATGCGTGAACGATAAAATGTCCGCCTGTGGAGAACTGGTGGTTTCTTCGCTTGTCTTGGGTTCAGAGTCTATTTAGACATTTACAAGATAAGGCACACGGGGATTCCGTTGGGGCTGCGGGTTGTTTGCAAGAGATACCGCAGCCTCGACATAAAGGGCTAAGAAGGAACATGGGTGGTTTTTAATCAGTAGAAGTCTGACTCTCCCTTTCGCTGTGTCCAAGAGCGGGAGGGGTTATTTGATGAGTTTCCACCCGCCAAAAAAAAAAAAGGCATACGGGGATTAAAGTCTCTCGAGAAAGTTCGAGAATTTCTTTCTCGAGGAGACTAAATAAAAATGTCAATTTGTAATATTCTGATTATAAAAACAATTAAAATATGCATTCAAGTTACACGGGACGAGCCCATTGCTATCAACCAATAACACAACTAGGCGCCGAGGCTGATGATTAGAAATTCCTAATGGTAAAACCCAATTTAACACTTTCCCCGACCTGGGAATCGAACCCACGACCTCTAGCTCAACAATCGCGCTTGCGACTACTAGACCAACGAAGCAATAATTTATATTTTTCGCAAATTCTTCTTTTTTACGTGTCGATGATCTCAAATTGTGTTAGACCAGTATGTAGCCACCTGCACAGGTCTATCATTTGCTTCGAGTAAATCCTGAAAGGTGTAAGTGGTTATGCAGGATGGGCAGGATAGGAGGTGGCGCATATCCTGCAGTGGGGCTCCACACGGGCAATTTGTTTGGGATGGGTCGAGGATACTCCATTTAGTCAGATTATTTCGCAAATAGCTCATGGCTAGGTACTTGCTAATTACAACAGAGTAAAACCAGAGTTGGGCCCCGGATTTTATAACAGTTTTTGTGCGTCATTCCAAATATTACAGAAAGTTTTTATTTACTTATTTTACATGTGACAGAAATGTATAAAATGAAAAAATCCTCATGACGAAGCTAGTAGATAAACTTGAAAAAGGTTAGATTGATAAGTTACCTACATAAGTAGATGTAAGTATTCAATAATACTTACCTACAGTGTTAAAAACATTTCCCAATGTTGTGAAATACATTATCTGATCAATTCAATAAGTAGTTTCATAACATAACATCACGCCTGTAATCTCCGGAGGGTTAAATGGATATGTACCTATAAGTAGTACTCCCACATTTCGCCACTTATGTTTTAATCCAATGCTACAGGAAACGAGTCTTTTGCCATCAACCGAACACAAACTTAGACTCCGCGGCTACTATTAAAAAACTCCAGATGGTGTAACACAATCACTCAGTCGTACTTGGGTGGGAACCTATAGGACCACATGCTGTAGCGCGTTATCGTTATGTTCTGTTGTTGGTCCCGGTTTTCATTATTTGGAGGTCAGATAGGCGCTCGATTTAAAATACTGGTATTCAGCTGCAATCAGTTAAACAAAGAAGACGACCCCAATATAGTTGGGAAAAGTCTATGCAAATGATAACGATTTATCCGTGGTGCTTTTGGCTTTCCCAGTTGTATACGTTCCTTTGTCAATAGGCACAAAGGAACGTATACAACTGGGAAAACCTTGTTCGAAGAGAAGAGAAGTGGAAAGTTTATTTTTTCTACTCCTCAGCTTCTTTTTTCTGATTAATGTCGTTGTGGGATCCAATACAGTAAAAAAATATCTGGGACTTCGTCAAGCTTCATTGTCTCGGCGCTTTTCTGGAGGCGTTCAGAGGTTGTAGTGGTTTGAGAATAGTGTGGCGGGCTTGTTTCAATAAAACAATGATGAGCCCTTTCAATGTCAATCAAGTGTTAAAACATCCAAGTAGATCAGTAAGCCCAATATTATTATCATTTCTCGTGCCTTTGATCCCCTTAAGTCTTCAGAGACCACTTTTAGCACGAGCTTTACATAAATACTTCAATTGTTTCTGTTTTCAACACTATCGAGTTTAGGATTAACTTCAAGTATCTCCGCAGCGGCATCTATCGCGTTGTCATATGATGCGTCATTGAACTCTTTGCGATACACTATCTGATTGGCAGTATCTGTATTTGAATGAATTTTCGATTCATCATTGCGTTTATCAAAAAATTTACCCCATGTTTAGGCGGTAGCCATTTTTTTTATAAAACAGCACGTGACGTTCTTCTTACATAGGTAGACGATGTCAAAATTTAAATTGATGGACATGGTGATGAACAGAACCTGAAACAAGTGATGTTTCCTGACAAGGTCGTACATCCGAGGGATAGCGGACTATATTAATGGTGTTAATGCACTTTTTTTAAAGCTGAAAGGCTCCTCCTGCTCCTATGATTATCTATATTAAACCAAGATGAAGTTTGAGGGACTAATTTGATACTAGAGAGATACCGCGGCCTCGACACAAAGGGCTAATAAGGAACGTGGGTGATTTTTAGTCAATAAAAGTCCAACACTCCCTACCGCTCTGCCCAGAGCGGGAGGAGTCATTTGATGATTTCCCACCCACCTAAAAAAAAGGGACTGACTTGGCTGCTTCCGTAAGGTGTCAAAAAGGGAGAAGCAAATTGATATTGAGTTTTTCTATCACAAGCATTTCTCGGAGGTAGACTTGATTCGTGATCGGTTAATGACAATAGGCTCACCACCAATAGGGTAGTTAACTAAAAAAATCTAATTAGTCCGTCAGATAGATTTCCATAAAATATTGGACACGTATTTTTTCTTTTTTCACGTAAACAAACAATGAACACGATACAGTGCTTTGAAAACTCGTGTGACGTCATATTTTAAGACATTAGTATGACATTTTTTACCGGTGAGTGACGTCACAACCCCCCACTCAAATCTTTGACGCGTTTTATCTTCGTAAATTTTTATTGATTTGATAAAACAAAAAATACGTATCCAATCATTGATATAAAAACTAATAATATAAACTATCAATAATATATAAGTCAATGTATCCAATATTTTTCGATAATCTAACAGACGGACTAATTAGAATCATATCTTTTTTAGACAGTAAACATCCCTATTGTGCTTAGCTGATGGCAAAAGACTCGTCCCCAATTATACAGGACCTACACACAAATAGGAAAATGTGCGTATACTATTAGGTAAACCTCTACTTAACCCTTTGTGGATTGCAGGCGTGATGATCTTATGTTTAATCTAAGATACAATATTCAGTTCCAAAATCAGGTTTCGCCAGATTTCGTTTCCCTTTCAAATTATTGTAACTGTGTTTGTTCATTTATTATTTGTATCGTTAGAGGAAGTGGCCGGATGACCGTGAAAATCTGTCACGCCTGAATTTAGCACGGCGGAACTATTAAGATTTTTACTTTGTCGTTTAATAAGTAAATTACTATAACATTGTAGTGAACAATGAGGTTTAAGTATTTTCACATTGAGTACTTCAAATTTTAGTACATTAAATTGTTTTTTTCCTTGTACTTTAAGAAATGTAATATTCTACTTTGCCAGTGTAAAAGTTATCTAGACCAAGGGGACTAGATACGAGTATATCTAGAGGTATATGTATATCTCTAGAAGATAGATATATATCTACAGAACAACGATACTTCCTACCTTTAAGAGCGGTTGTCTTGTTCTCTTCAGCGCCTTCCTTTGATCTTGAAATATAGATAATAAAAACAATACACTTTCTCAAGACCTATGGCCGATGCCCGTTTTTACCAACACTTAATACCTAAATGAACGCCTCAACACAATAGGTTAAGAAGGAACATGGGTGGTTTTTAGTCGTTAATATTCTGACACTCCCTTCCGCTCCACCTAGAGCGGGAAGAGTCATTTGATGATTTCCCACCCAGCAAAAAAAAGCTACAATCAAAAATATCCAATCGCACGTTTTCATTAAGGCACTCACAATAGGTGGCGCCTAATGTTAGTGAAAACAGCAGCTACCTTTTCTTATGCATAGTAACTCATACTGGGTATTTACCACAGATACATATCTATCATCGTTATCAATACTTATATCTATTCTCGCACGAGCCACGGAACTTTTTTATAATGTCCTTATAGATACAGCCATAATCAGAAGGTGCTATCATAGGATGCCAGCCAGTCCATCACTTTGAAATTCATCAAACGTTTTAAAAACATGTATTTGAGATTCTATACTATTATAACAACATCATCATCTGCCTAGCCTTTTCCAAAGTATGTTGGGGTCGGTTTCCTGTCTAACCGGATGCAGCTGAATACCAGTATTTTACATGTCGTGACCTATCTAGCCTCCACAACCATTTAGTACTGGGTAATACGATACCCTTTGGTAAAAATATTTTATTAAACAACTTATTAAGTAGCAAAAAAAATTGCATTGTTCGTTCAATAATAGGGATGTTTACTGACTAAAAAAATATCATTCTAATTAGTCGGTCTGTTAGATTATCGAAAAATATTGGATACGTATTTTTTGTTTTATCAAATCAATAAAAATGTACGAAGATAAAACGCGACAAATACCTGAGTGGGGGGTTGTTACGTCACTCACCGGTAAAAAATGTCATACTAATATCTTAGAATATGACGTCACACGAGTTTTCAAAGTACTGTATCATCTTCATTGTTTGTTTACGTGAAAAAAGAAAAAATTCGTGTCCAATATTTTTTGGAAATCTATCTGACGGACTAATTAGTTTTTTTTTGCTAACTACCCTATTATGATTTCATAATGACTACGATACGCTCAAAACAGTGATGTAAAACATCGTGAAAAAGCGACAATGTCCTAGCTGGAACTACCCTGCTCGTATTCCCGTATGTGACCATGGTCATCTTTCCACTGTTTGGAGAGGCTTGCAACTTTTCGGCCCCATCAGCCATCTGTCTTGCGTCAGTTGTGTCCCGTAGGTACACTTGCGCTAAAGTTTGCAATTTTTCGGCTACGTCTGCTACTTTAATACTTTTTCAGAGCTCTACATTTCTGAATGGCGCAGAAAAACCCCAGCATAATAATATGATAGCCTTCTTCATTACCCTTTGGATAAAATCATGCCAATATGAATCAACTAGAAGCCCATAAATAAATGCCTAAATTAAAGCAATCTGTTGGATACTCAGCGTCAATTAAAATTCTAACAGTAATTAAGTATATTTGGCCGCTTAGTGGTAATTACAGAAGATGCAATAAACGGGTATTATTGCATCGGTGTAGAACCGAGCTAGGTCGAAGGTTGCGGCCTTCTGCCGCCTGGGTAGGTTATTTCAGGATTCAATTTCGTGCATACTGGATACAGGCGGGTTTTTTTATTCCTTTCTATACTTCAAATCACTTGTCACTGAGGACAAGTTATAAGGAAAGTCAAGACTTTATGTTTCTAAGTCAGATTTACATCAATCATTTTCAAAAGTTATGATGTTAACCTAACTTAGTAATATAGAAACAGGAAAAGCGTCCCTTTTAAATAAAACGAATCAGTATTATGATAATAAGGTTTCTTGTTCGATTAATACTAGTTTACAATAAGATTACTTTACCATTCTTAACGTACAAGTAATAATTAAGTGTATGTTCACAATGTACAATTATGTATGTAATTTTTTTTGTCTTATTCTGAGTATAGTCCACCGGGCCGCCGGGCACAAGGGCACTTTAAGATATCGTCCACTGTTAGTTTTTCAAAGAAAGTAATCGAGAAGTATCACACACACACAGTCAAACACTTTACTAGGTTTAAACAATAATAGCTGCGTTAAGTTTTCATAAATTACGTCAAGTAAAGGGTCGGTCACATTGCTACGAATAAATTGCAGACACGGCTCAAGTCACGGACACCTCCAAACAATTATTTATTAAAGGTGACAGCGAACAGGCTGCGGACACCGGCTTACAGACAGATATTTCAGTACATTATCCGTCAAAGTCCAGTATCCGTCTGTTCTCCAGTCCTCCTGATTTGACAGTTTTACTGAAATATCGGACAGTATTCGTGCTCGGAGCTGCGTTTGCAATTTGTTCGTTACAGTTTCCCAATTCTTAAAATTAACGCCACAGCTGGACTTGCGTTTAGACATTTTTTTAATAAACACAAATGCAGTTGTATCGATAATGTTTTCATAATTTCTACCTACATTTTAACAAAAGTTTTGATGAGAAAAGGTGCTAAGTTTCATGGCATTATTTAGGAATAGCTGTATCTAAGCTAGAAATGATGTCAAGAATTCGTTTGAACGGTTTTACATTATTTTTATATTTATATTCGTCACAAAACCGTTTCATATTTTCAGAGCATTATTTTCGACTGTGTATAAAAATATTCTTTATTTATTAAAATCACTTAAGTACCACTTTTATTTTAAAAAGTGATTTTACCAAATAAAATGTTACTTTCTAGAATAAATTAACATTTTTTTTTCTTTCATTGAATCGCACATTAGTTATTCAACGTCGACAATTAATAATGATTTATTGCTTTTTGCACGTTTATTGGAGACTTCTGAGCAAAATATGTGTCTTTTCACAGTAAAATGAGCCTTATGATGAGGATCACATCAGTTTTGTATTGATTACTTTACTCAATTTTGTATGTAAGTAAAAGAATCATGATTAAGGTGACTGTCCATCAAAAGGCTCAATTTACCGCGAACTAACACTTAATAAGTACACTAAATAATTTATTATTAATTCATAAGAAGTAAATAAGTGCCTACATAACTAAGTATTTTAGTATTTTTAGATAGATAAAAAAATAATTGTGCTGAACAGAATAATATTGAACGAAAAAAATAGTGATTTCAGACTTTTCCAATTATTTTTGCGCTTTTCAATATTTATAACAGTTATTTTTTGTTCAAATTAACAGACACTTAGGTATATAATATTTTGTGCTTGGGAAGTTTACGATTTTACTCCCGATATCTAAATGGCTAATCAAATTATGAATTAGTAAATCTACTGTATAAATTATATGTCAGTTTAACAGTAAAGATTCGGTAAAATTGGTATGGAAACCGGTCTCCATAATTTATTTATTTGTTAAAACAAAGAAGTACTGCACTTACAGTTTACACCAAAGCATGTAGCAAACCCATATAACATAATTTAATATTAACTGAACATTTGTATGCAGTAATTAAGCATAGTTTTTCAGCTACTCGTGAACATAATTATCTAGATCCGGTTCCTGAGCAATCAGGGTGTCAGTGTCCGGTGTCGGTCCGGTTTCACCAAACCTTTACTGATGGAAATAATAAAGGGCAATCAAATCTCTTGAAAAGAAAATTAAAAACAGGTTCAAGTCTTTTACAAAAAAAGGTAATCACTTTAATAGCTAATTTAAATATCTATAAAAATATAATCAATTAGTTTCCATTTGACAACGCTTATGCTTTCTTGGCTAGATTTTGTATTTGTATTTGTATCATCACATCTTATTTTATGGGAGATACTCGTTTTTGTCCTGTATCTCCTTGAGCACTAGCTAGAGATGGCTCAAGTTTACATAGAAGTAACCTTTATAGATAGATATAAAAGATTATATTATCATTTAAAATGATGTATCATAAACGACTGTTAGTAGCGCCTCTCAAACGATTATGATTATCCTTAACGCGCCAACAAGTGCGAATAAGGATAATAATTGCTTATCACAATTGCCACTGGGTCAACTAGCTTCATAAACGAGCCACTTAAGTGCCACCGAACGGAAACATTCATAGAACTAAACTATGTGCGCAATTTAAGAGTTAAAATAATTTCTTATAACTCCCTAAGTACAGTATCTACAATGATTTCGTGCCAATTGTACAAAATTTCGACACACACACGCACAATCTCGATTAGCATTCTTCAGCAAAATAACTGTTTAATTACAATGATCACCACTTTTGCTTGATTAAATTTATATATTTACATTTTTAAACTAAAAAATATTATAATTAACATAGTGACTAGTATTAAATGTAAATTCGTAATAAAACATGTAAAGTATGAATGATAGTGAACGATAAAGTCTCCCCTAAACTGTCTGTAGTAAAATAATTTCCCTAAATATAAATGGTATATATATTCACTAGCATATTTTATAAAATAAATGTAAATCTACGCAGACTTGATACAGCTATATAAATTGACGAAATCAAAAATCCATTAGAATACTTATACATAGACTGAATTCGTTCATATACGGTGAACTTAACAGATGAAAAATATGTTTTTTTTAACGTTATAATATTTACATTATTTAGTAATATACTAAATTATGTATATTTTGACACTGTTACGGGATCGCGTTAAGTCACATTTACGGAGAGGAAATATTAGAATAGACTATTGTTTTGTTAAATTGTATTGTGTGCGAAATGTTATTATTATTAGTTCTGTGTACATACGTAAAAATTTCGTGTATAGATACAGACTTAATAATATGCAATGTGACGTAACGAGGCTCCCGTAAAACTCACGTAGACGAAACGTAACCACACTTAACACGACGCACCTACCACCATAACTTTAATATTTTATTTTACAGAATATTTACATCAGTAAGTCGCGTCTGCCATGATAGTTATATAACCGTGGATTTAGCACAATTATTTTTATTTAAAATTCAGTTTGGATCGAATTTATTTCACGAGTATATTGGCAGCCATTAATGAACATCGCTATGTCAATTACTTTACAAAATCAGACTTAACACATTGCATTTTAGAATTAAATATTCAAGGATTTAAATTACGACACCGAAAATATGCTGGAAAAATAAATTCGACCGTTCGCACTTGGAACTCGGGACAAATCATGAGTCCATAAAACAACAAATCTTAACACGCAACATTACGTCTCTATCGATAAATTAAATAATCGATAAAATATCGCATACACTTTACAATAGTCTAGTTCGACGATTATAAATCTTAAAAGATCGCCTAGATAGTAACTAGAGCTCACTCATACCGACACGTTCGTTCAAGTGGGCAGTAGCGACACAGCACACTATACACAGAAACTCAACTTTGAAAATGGGAAGCTAATGTACATAGATACTGTCCATTCAGAGTAGTGACTCTATTAATATTTTGGTTTCGATAAACGTTCATTTCTCTTGTCAACTTTTGTACTCATCTGTCATTCTAAACCAAAAGCCACTTATTGCGTACCGGGGACCAAACGGTTGTTTTTCATGGCACCTCGTTGCCATTACTTTGACTGGCAGTGAGACGGGTTTGTTTCGTCATCAGTACGCAATATGAGAAGATTGAGTTTCTGCAGCAGTGTAACTGTAATAGCGAGGTGACGATGTAAGGTATGGGCAGCGACGGCGTGGGCTCGGGCGGCGGGTGTGGGCGCTAGGCGGCGGCGCGGCGCGGGCACGCGGGGCGGGCGCACTGGGGGGGCGGCGCGGGGCGGGGGGGCGGCGGCGGCGGGGGCGCCCGGGCCGCGCGCCGTCATACCCCGTCCAGCTGCCGCACGCGCACATCCTGCGACGCGCACATATCCGGCGCGAACGGTAAGCACGTGAAGTATGCGCACGCCGCACACTCGTACGCCGGCGCCGCGTAGAACAACGCGACCAGCGCGCACAGCATCCCGCCCGCCGACACCATACAGACCCAAACTAACGCAATCTTTCTTCGCCTTTCATAAATCCCGAAGGTTATGAACGGCAACAGCGCGTACGCGAGCAAGAATCCGAACACGAAACCGAAGACGTGCGCGAAGTTATCGATCCAGGGTAGAAGACCCAGGAGGAACAACGCGAAGGCGATACCGACTAGTTTTAAGATTGCCCTCTTCGGATGCCTCAGGAGAGGCCACGCGCCTATCACTTCTACTATTAGACACGCTAGAAGACCGAAATGTGATCCAGCTGGCCCAACCTGGAACATAAGACAACATGTTTAACCACTGTGTCTTTGAGAACCCAAAACGAAGACTGACCGAAAGTCAGACAACATGAACAAACGATAAGTTGACTTACCTCCGCCCTATAAGGTTCAAAAATGGCCGACGCCATATTCCCGGCGACCCCACTTCCTAAATATATGGTAGCTATTCTAACTGGCCCGGCCATCTTCTCCAGGTCTCTCATGAAGAGCCACTGCAGCGCTAGCGTGGCAGCCAGATGTAGTAGACCAGCGTGAACGAATAAAGATGTCCACGCACGGTACAGTTGGTCTGGTCGACGTCGACGCATGAAAGGTAGCATACCGCAGACGTCGTCAAGACAAGACACCTGGAATTAAATGCAGATATTAAGCAGGTGATGTTGAGTAGACAATAACTTAGGAAAACTTTAAGATAACATATGTGATCTACCTAACCCGCGTAGAATATCATTGAAGAGTAAGGATCCTTGTTGAAACTACATTATACCATGCCGGTTCGGTCAACATTTTTGGGACGAACTTTCAATAAGTTACGTTAAGCAAATGAGTACGTCGTCGGTGTTTCCTGTCAGTATAAATTGCGTAAAGATGAAAACATAAGGTGGGTCTTTAAGACGTGGCAGAGTCACAGTTGGGTACAGTCAGCAATAAGAACGTGAATTCTCAGGTTTTATTTTGCATGCCAACCAATACAGTTATAAAGTGTGTTGGAGGATGCATGTTCTACACAAGCGGGCCACATTGCAGAAGACGGCATCACTTAGAGATGCGTCTTTTGTGATCGCAGTCAGCATTGAAGGAACGGCGAAGAACCAAGAGATGAGACCGATATCTACTTACCTGTGAACATAATGACGCTTCTTCATGAAAATAACCCTTGACGAAGTCACAGTGTTCTCTAGTTGTGATCACGCATTGACCATGGACTCCTATGCAGCAGGGATGGCCTATGACCTCGCAGGCCATGTGTTCCGCTGCGTGGCCGGCCCGTCCAGCTGCCGCAGATCCGTCTAGAACTGATTTGCGGCAGATCGGCCATTTTGTGATGTCATCTGGCCATTCGTGCGGCGCTATCGAACGCGGTGCTTCGCAGAACCTGTAAGGAATTATAAGGGTTAGACATTCACATCATTATAATAGGTCTTCTGTCTTCTCCCAATTCTTAACATAAAGGTACAGGTGAAGAATAGAAATTTCCACATCCTCCACAGAAAAAAACAGGAACCTCCAACGAGATGGGTGTGGTATCTGGTAGGCTTTGTGATCTTCTCATTTAGAATAACTCTAAGTGTACTCATGCATTTTTAAAATATAATAAATTATTTGAACAAAGTTATTGGTTAGACGTTTCGGAACCATATCAAACTTCGTATTAATAAAAAGTTGTGACTATTTTTGTATCTAAACATTCCTACGCGTATTTTACAAGAACCAACCATTGTAAATTATCAGTATGTGGAGTGTTAAAGGATTTTTTTATTATCTTATGTATTACTATAAAAATTGATTGTACTTACTTGGGATCTAATCCGCAAACAGACCCTGATATCCGACCTCCAGGCCCCGACTCTCCCGAAGACCATTTCTTCCACGTTGAAATGGTAGTCTGAAAGGTAGCCAAAACAAAGTTCACGGTTGACAAGCTTATGCTTCGCTCATGACTAGGGGTGACCCACGGAGCGAGAAGCATTTGTAGACTTAATTTAATTATCACTAAGAATAATATCATGCACAGTTCGTTTCAAATCCGATAAATTAACTGTCTAAGACATGCCGCGTTACCTAGTAAATAATTGTGATGTTCGGTGATACTCGTAAACTAATGATATAAAAGTGATGAAATGAGCATTCGTCGTTATTAAAAGTTTTCGAACTGAATAAAAATGCCCAAAAGCTTTGTATGTCATTACATTTGATAGAATGCTCATTACATTCGGATGTTCAAATTAATATTCCCCTCTAAGCTGCGTTACTAATCTTGAAACTGTCTCTATCAATGTCTGCAGATAAATTGATTTTTTCACTAAAGAATTGCTATCCTTTTTTAGCGTGGGTATCATAAAACAGACCCCATTGTGTCAAAGTTGATTGTAGGCAGCAGAGACTCTCATTCTTTCAGTTTTTTGGGAGTGATGTTCTTCGGAAGGTACACATTTTTCACCACCACCACTCACTGACCCATATTTAGTTCACTCATACATCATCATCATCTTAACTTATTGGAGCTGTCGAGAATTACGCGAAAACTTACCTTTGATATTAATCCTCTTATCTGAACGTAAGCGTGCGCAAAAATACAACATTATACATGGTGATTATTAGGCCCCCAGTACACGACGTATTTTAAACGCGCCGACGAAACTTGTTTGAAGCGCGTACAAAGGGTCGGTTTGGGATCGCTGTATCTGCTGTAACACCGTCGACGCGCGTTTCACGATCGCCTAGCGTGCTGAGGTTACAAGGTTGCGTTTGAAGCGCGTATACGCGCGTCATCAGCGCGTCGTTGGTGCCGTAGAAAATACGCCGTGTACTAGGGGCATAGTGATAAAATGCGTTCTTATTGCGTTCACGAGACATAAACTTTTTGGGACCGTATCTGACAATATTGTAGAGTGAGCGTCGCTTTTGATCGAAATTTAACTGCAACTGTACAGCAACTAAACTTTACAGTAAACTTTACTACAGATTTATCAATGCCGTATGCATAGGCAATTCTTGCGGTGGTCTACCAACAGACTATTGAGATTATTGGCAGATTGATTGACAATAGCAGTCATCATCATCATTTCAGCCGAAATACGTTTACTGCTGGACAAAGGTCTTCCTTAAGTGTCACCACATTGACCGGTCCCGTGCGTCTCGCATCCAGCGGATCCCCGCAACCTTCACCACAATAGCATCTTAAAAATTGAATGGTAATGTCTAGGTTTCTCCTGGAGGTCGTAATACCCACCGAACAATCAGCCTTAGAGGACTGCACACAACCGGAATCGTCATTCCGTATACAACACGCCGTGTCCCGTTCTCTTCTCGCTGATGCCGCTATTGCCCGTGCTATCCTCGCATCCCTTCGCATACACGGAGCGAACTTCGCCCCCAAGTGGATTAGATCAGCCGCGCGAGGACCCAGCCAAAATGACGCCGGCTCCTCCCATTCAACCTGGAACATTGTTAGGAAATGTGAGACAAAAGCATAATCATCATCATCGTTTTTCTGCCCTTGTTCCGTTCTATTTGGAGTCGGTGCAACACGTTTTCTTATTAGTGGTTAGCTAAAGTAAAAGAAAAAAAGACAAAATTACAATATTATAATAAAATTAGAATTTAACTTGGCATGCATGCAACTTGGCATATTTTTTTTTTCTTATAAAAAAAAAGTTCCCTCACACTAAGAATTTCTCCTGTATCGTGGGTGCGTTCACAAATATTTAAAGTCACACACAAATACCCATCTAGTTATAGACCGACTCACAATAAATTGTTTAGTCCTCTATTCCGGCTACATTTATATTTAGAGTTTTTGCGAAATTTTATATTAATAGTGGGTTTACAAAATTTATAATACATTATTTAAGTAGTGCAAGAAGAAATAAACAAAATTCCTAAAATGATCACCGAGTATCGATCGTATAAGTTTGGTTTTATTTGAGGCTCGGAAACAATAGTTAGGTAATTGTTAACAACTCCCTTTAAGCTTTACAAATACTTGTCTACAAGACCTAAAATTAGGTTTCTACCTTACAGCTATTACCTCAGACTACGTGGTACTTATATAAAGCGAGACATCAAGAAAATTGCGAGTCTTTCTAGACGCCAAAAAATACATTAATGAAAGTCGGTTAGACTACAGCGATCTCAAGAATTTAGTTATTCGGGATAAATAAATAAGCGTGTATGTTTCTTCTTAAAACAAAATACAAAAACTTCCTGCCAAAACCCCATAATTACATAAACAAAACAAACTAAAAGTACAATCAACGAAATTACACGAGACGGACCTTTTGCGGTCACTCGTCGCTAAAAGATAGCATCATGAAAGACTGCAGTAAGCAGCAAAAAGCAGACAAAAGGTTCGGTTCACAAAGACAGTGTGACCTACATTCGGTGCCTGCTCACTAATACCCTTACTTTGTGAGTTGTGACGCTTTCCCTTGCGTCACAATGTATACGTACACCCTTTGTGGTTGCTACTTGCTAATTGTTAATTTCATATCAAGTTCGTCTTGTAAATATGTTTCTTGGTTATTTTTAGGATGAATGCATCTTTTGAAATCAGTTTTTAGTTGTTTCTGTGTTGAAATTAACGTATGTACGTACTTGTATGTTTTTTTGTACTCTGTCCCAAAGTTGTCCTTAACACAAAGGTAGGCTGGTATATAATGCCTTGTGGTATGTATAAGCCTATGTATATGAATTGAACACGAATAACTTGAAACTTTACGTACAATACATAAAGTTTCAACAAATTAATAAATGTATCGCTAAACTAATTGTTTGGCACTTATTCCTAGTTCCGTAATGATGCTTGTAAAAACTATCAGTTTTTTTTTAATCCAGAACCACGCAATTTTATAATTTTAATTATATTATAAATTTATTGTTCCAGTTGGTCTCTAACCTCCATCAACTATTTAATCTTCAACAAAATCATGTTTAAACCCATCGCTAACTCACTGTAAAACTATGAAAACTTCATAACTTTTCACATGACGTGTGAACTGTTAAGATCACTTGGGACCATCATAACCCATAAACATTTCACGATTTTGAACGGAGTCCCGAAAAAAAAAGGTTTTATATGCGACGTCACATAAAATCACCTATTCAAGTGTAAATAAAGTAGGCAATCAATATGCAATGTATTGGAAACTGTGAATGATCAGTCTTATCATGGTAAAAAATGTAAGAGACGGCTGATATTTTATATTTTTTTGGATTCTAAGAAAATGAGCACTGGTATACAAGAAGAAGGAGCAGCCTTGATTCGCATGAATTCATCGCTTGGATGATTATGCTTTGAGTTCATCGACCGAAAAAGTTCAATAACATTCTTGATTGTTGGGTTTATCTTTTCAATACTTTATGTATGTAGGAGTGTATGGAATGTATGTATACTTTTTCTACTTTTCGAGGTTTATTTTACAAAAATTGGCAACTTGTGTGTTTGTCGGCTAACTACAATTTACATAAAGAAAACCCATATATAAGTCGTCACTTCTACTAATCGTCATTTTTGCAGCCTTAGATTCTAAAAAGCATGATTTATGACACACTTATAGCGACCCGTCTCGGCTTCGCACGGGTGCAATGGGCAATGCACTACATATAAACGTTGCCCTCAAATCACTTTTCTCTATTGCTGAAAATTGCATAAAAATCCGTTGCATAGTTTCAGAGATCTAAGCGTAAAAATAGCAGTAGCGACTTTGTTTTATACTGAGTAAAGAAGAAAACATACGTAAATAAAACTCTGAACGCACCTGTTGTAAACTCAAGCTCTTCACCAGGACCTGTCCCGAGTGCGTATGCCTGCCGAACCCGACAGGTCCAAACCCGTAGCAGAGGAGCGACAGCAGCAGCACCAGGGTCTGCACTGTGCTCACCCACCACGTGAAGTAAGGGCGGTAGTCCGTCAACTCGTCGAGTTGTCGAGCCACCTCCTCATGATGCGCCATCGACTTGCGGAGTGAACGCCTGGAATGGGAGTTAGAATGTTAGTATTTTGTTACAAAAGCAGAGGATGAGGTTTATGTTACCGGTCTTAGGTTGTTGGCTTTTTGAATGAGATAGGTGCATATACAGGATGTAAATCAACCCATAACACAGCCGTCAACCAAGCATTCTGTACTTCAAACTACGAAAAAATTTTGCTGGAAAACGACTTTTTTTTTGGTTCAAAAATCACATTTTACGGTAAAACTCAATGTAGCACTGTTAAAACACTGTGCTAGTGGATGCTTTGTATAGTAGTAGTATAAGTAAAGTTATAACCTGAAAATCTAGTATTTACAAAAACCGCTGTGAAAAATTTGGAACTTTGTCCCCCAATATCTCCGTAACTAGGAGGTTCCCAGGTATGGTCTAGAACAAAAAAATGATCGCAGTGATGGGGAGAACAAGTGCCCTTCGTTTGCGTTAAGGGTACTTTTTCACCCTGTATGTACAGTCATACATCTTATTGTTTGCTCAGTCTAGTGTTTGCAAACGTGAAGGCTGAGCATGAGGTAAGCTTTGTTTTCCGGATGGGGTAAAGTGTTATTGGGTTTTTCCATCAGGAATTTCTTAGAAACAGCCACGGAGTCGGGCTTTATGCCCAGTTGATTCCAATACGTTCGCCCTGTATTACATGGTATCTAAAAATACTAACTAACTATGACTAATATGGATACCTCTGCTCAAACCTTCGGCGTGAGGTTATGTCTCATCTTAAAACCCCTTTATGGTGTACTCATTTGACGGATTTGATAAAATAATTACCTACACCTAGTGCAAAGTTCAAAACTAGTTAAAATTAACATAAAGTACATCAAAGTCTAGACAAAAAGCAACAAATCCTTAAAATAAAAATTTCAATCCCAACTCGCTGCAAAAACAATTGCGATTGCTTTAAAAAAAAGTCTACAGAGAAAAATGCCATAATGCATTTAACCATAAATTACAGACCGGGCCACGAAGTAAGTATTAATTCAAAAAGCCATTACAGCAAGTTTTAAAGTGTAACTCGCCGTAAACACCGTGATATATTCGAGGCTCAGGTGAATTATGAGCAAAAATGGAGCCGTACAGTTACAGCTGATATTATTTTTTAATCTTTCTTTGTTACTTTTAAGTAAGATTCATTAGAATGTTTCTAGTTTGTTAATTAAGAGAAGTTTTGTAGATGATGTTTTCAGCTTTGGTAGATAGACAGTGGAACTGTTTAATTATACCTTGGTTATGTAGAGTTTGAAGATAAACACACAAATGCCAGCAATGTTCCTATACAAAAAAAAATATAAACACGTAGGTTTATAAGTTGGTTTTTAGGGCGTTATCTTCAAAACTGCTGATCGGATTTCGTTCCCATGGATTTATCTCTAAACGTGACGGATGCCGCGTGGAAAATTTAGCTTTTATGGATACCTAAACAAAACCTGTTAAAAATGGGATTATTGTACGTTTTCGCCTAAACTGGGAGACTCCCAAATAATCTAAATATAAGTCCAGCATTTTAATTCAATTCTGACTATGATGCCAAAAGCATCCCTAGGTTGCCTAAATTGGAGTCGTAATTCATGGAATGTATCGACTGGTATTGGTTAATTTTCATGATATTTGAGTATAAGTTTGTAGAATCAACGCCAGCATTGCAAATACGGAACAAGACTTGTGGTTCTTCGCAGAACTGCAGCATTGATTGGTTTCCCTTCCTTCTGCCTTGTTGGTACTCTGTTACCGTCTGATATACTACACAGTAACTAAGGTGGTACGGTCGAACAAGCTATTAAGTATACATCCAGCTAACTTGCATTTACTTTTAAGATTACACAGATACATTTAGAGACTGATGTTTAACGATACAGCGTTTGACATCAGTCGCTTAATGCCAAACGCTTCACAAAACAAAATTGCAATCAATATTTTCAGCATACTAGAATTATAAAGATTTCTGCCTGTATACTTCGACTGTACAAGGAAAGCTTTCAAGAAAACGTCTCAATATACCGAGTTCCAGTGTTTTCTAGTAGCTAACTAAAGGTGCCACTGCTGACATACAATAACATAAATGCTGGTTCCGTTTTCAGGAAGTTCTGTTTTCATAGTTTAACCGTTGATGCAAGCCTAGAGCATTGATTTTATGCTGTCTTTTGGGGTCAACAGGGTTATGTGATTGTTAGATCATCCGATATAAAATCCTAATAGATAACATCACGCCTGTAATCCACGAAGAGCTCCACACACACTTGGTCACATTTAGCCAGTTATGTTTAAGGCCCATGTAATAGGGGGCGAGCCTATTGCTATCAATCGGGCACAAATCAATACTTCGTGGCTGCTACTGAGAAATTCCAGATGGAAAAACTTAATAACAATTTGCTCGTCCAGGAATCGAACCCAGGGCCACATTCTCATCAGTCGCGCTGGCGACCACTAGGTACGACCACCAACAAGGTAGTCAACATATAAATCAAATATCGTTAATGGATACAACCGAAGAAATCCCTTTAATAGAACATCATTACCACTATTTTAACCAAGTAAATATTTAATAGGCAGGTACTTTGGCAACGACAACGCTGCCCTATTATTATTGAACTAGTAAATAAACAAAATAAAGTGGGTCAAAGGCAGCTCTCAAGGACACATTTAATATAAGTCACCTCGTGTCCTTAATTCACGTAGTGCTCTTTGACAGGTTGGTATGTTCACTTAATGCTGGGGAATAATAGTTTCACGGAACTGTGAATCCGAAATGTTTAGCTTTCGGGACAGAGAGATCAAAAATATAATTAATGTTAGAAATAATCTTTTAGCAAAATGATGAGTTTAAAATGAGTGTGCTAAGAAAAAACAACAGCTGGCCATTTAAATAAATACAAAAATCTTTAATCATATATTTTTCTGCCTTTTAAGCACATTTTTGCACGTCGCCGTTTAGCTGAAGTCGCCTAGTACCTCCACTATTTGAGCGGATAGACTTCAGATGTTAAAAAAGAATATTTTCCATCAATATCCGGAAGTATATTCACTGGCCACAGCATGAGGTTAACAAAATAAAATCAGAAAGAACGCCGCTCAGTGGGAACTCTTTAATAATTACGCGATGGGTCGATACCGGTCGTCGACCGCGTGGAAATAATTCTCTGAGCACTGCCATACTGGCGCTTTGTTTTCCCCGTCGTTTTCAAGCAAAAAGGCTTAAAAACAAAGCGTTTTCCAACTTTTTTGGTATGTATTAAAAGTTTTTGCGATTCGTTTGGTTTTGAAGGGGACTTTCGTGTTGGAACTTGGAAAAACGGATAATTTTGAGTATTTTTGAGCTCGTCCGTTATTGTAAAAATTATGTTAGAGCCACTGTATCTACTACAGTAATTTGAAAAAGATATAGCTTATATTAGTACCTTTCTGAAACTACTATTAGTAGCTACTTAGCTGCTAGCTACCAACTATACATATTTGGTCCCTTTAAATAATCTGAATCCATAACGTCAGAATATGAACATGTTGTTCTCATACAAGATATCTAGCCCAAGAAACCAAAGACTAACAATAAACCAAATCCTCATAATTTACAACATTTGCCTAAAGAAATCCGTTGATTTAGGCTGGAAGGATCAGCACTAAATTAACTGGATCCCTCCGTAGCAACCTAAGGATTGTCCTCAATTTGCCAGCATGGTTGGCTGAACTAGCTATCTGTGCGTTACATAAATCTTCGTTACTTTCAACCTAATCCCAGACTCGTGTTGTAAAAATGTTCTGCCGAAAGATGGCCGACAGTTATTGTGACCTAGACCTTCGGGAAACATCGGGAATTCTCGGTATGGTTTGATATTTAAACTGCCTCGCCCTAACGACGTAATTATTATTACACCTAGGTCGTTCATTGAATCTGTCCCTAAAATTGTTAATGGACTGAATAAATGTCCATCCGGTGATCTTTTTATTAACTTCGGAATCTGGCTACAATTATCACTATATTATTCGGATTGTGGAGATCGCATCTTCGGATTCACTGCCAAAAAATATTGGTATTCGGCTGCACCTTGACTGGACTGGACAACCAACCCAAGAATAATTTGAGTAAGATGACTTTGCTTTTCTGATTAATTCCGTCGTGGGGTCCAAGACAACTAAAACTTGGACCAACATTGCCCATCCCGAACTGGTTTTGTATTAGAGATGTCTGCAATGCAACGATGGGCTCAAGAATCAGGGTACTTTTCTGACATTTACTTGAACGACAACATCGTTAAAGTCGCAGGTATCCGTCGGTTGGTGGATGCAAGCGGCAGGTTGCCGTTCGTTATTGCGTTCTATGGGAAGGCCTTTTTCCAGCAACGGACATCTTCTAGCTGATGGTGATGATGAGACTAGAAGCCGACCCCAACATATTATATTTAAGTCCTTACCTAAAGAATCTACCAACAACGCCCATGCCGTACTGCCTCCTGTTGGAGTTGTCTGCGAGGGGCTCCAGCATCGGCGTGTGAATGCGAGCTCCCCCCGCTCCCCACGACACACTCCGCTCTGGTCTCCGGTACTCCACGCTGCTTGAACCGATTGGGGATCTCGCCCTGGAATCAGAAAAAGACATTTGTAAAGGGAGATATGTAATACGGTGTTTAGTAGGGGGGGTTATTATTCTTAACAGTGCAAACGGAAGGGTCCGTCCGTCCATACGTTTGACTTTTATAGAGTTGTTGTGACGTTGATCTGTTCATAATTTCCAAACAGTCAGTGCCTATTATAACTCCTCTTTTCCCATGTTTTTTTGTAAAAATGGACAGTGCGTTACCAAGGCCGTGTTGGTTTCTGCTATACAAGCTGTCGTTTTGCATCCTTGTCAAAATCAAGGAGGTAACTATACTAATCAGCCTTTTTATTTTGGTGGGTTGGAAACTTGGAAATCATAAAATTATGACTCCTCCGACTCTGGGCAGAGCGGTAGTGTCAGACTTCTACTGACTTAAAACCATCCATGTTCCTTCTTTGTGTCGAGGCCGCGGTATCTATACTAATGAGCCGAGACCCGAAACAATAATAAAATGGGTGTTACTAATGGGTTTAACTTTTATTACTTCTAGTAACGAGTTTAACGCAACTAGGTACTTATTTATCTTTCTCGTAGTTGCAATTTCGTCCCAGCTAACACCTCAAACACAAACCCTATAATATAATATACTACAATCATGTATAAAGACATACGTTACGTATGTCAGCATAGTCCGAAGATTTAATCTCCGATCACAGACCCTTGTCACAAAGATTTGGGACTGATACCCGCGAAGTACGCATGCGCGATGAGGCGTCTGTTTTTTATTTGTTTTCACACAACATACATTGGTGCATTGCGTTTCTTTTTCCATTGTGGGTATCGGACTTTGGCAACTACAAACATAAGATATATACGTAATGTGTCGAATACAAGGTGGCGACGACAATACCCCTTTATTTTTGGATGGTGTGAAATCATCACAATAAAAAGACTCCTCACGCTCTGGGCAGTGGGGTAGATGTGTGTATTTCAAACTTCTACTGACTAGAAACTACCCATATTCTTTCCTAGCCCTTTTTGTCGAGCCTTTGTATCTCTTTCGAACAACCCGCAATCCCGAATGGGGCGATAATTCCCCTTTTTTTTTTTTTTTTTGGGGGGTGGGAAATCATCAAATAACCCCTCCCGCTCTTGGGCAGAGCGAAAGGGAGTGTCAGACTTCTACTGACTAAAAACCACCCATGTTCCTTCTTCGCCCTTCATGTCGAGGCCGCGGTATCCCTTGCGGACAACCCGCAGCCTCGACAGGCGTCGGCCCTTGCGGGCCCCTTCCATGTTGCTGACATCTCTTTGAGGCGCGCGTGGAACACGAACGCGCCGTCGACACGGCCTGTCGTCGTCATAAAACGGACGGACGGCGAGCTTACCCATCACTCACCGTCCACAGGCCCGCGTCTACCGGCGTCTACCGGTGGCCGGAAGCCATCACGTGGCCCCCGACGCCCGGAGCGCCTCCCGCGGCGGCTGGGACGAGAGGTTCTCTCCCTCTCACGTTCCGCCACCTCCTTTGCTAGCATCACTGCTTCGCAGAAAGAGGCGACGGCGTCCCATTCCTCCTCGCCCCGGACCATGGCTTGCACCAGGGCCGGACGCGAGAGGTCGCCGCCGCCGTTCGCCGCTACGAGAACACGGCGGGGCTCCGCCCAAGCGGGACACACCTCCACAGTGTGCTCCACCGTGTCCTCCGGCCGATCCTCGCAATGGTGGCATCCGGGCGTTTCCTCCCGCCTGATTCGGTGCAGTTTCCTCCCGAAACAGCGATAATACCCCTTCGGCCACCATCGAAACTACTCGTTTGTAACTAGTTGAGAAAGAGGAAAAATTAATCTTTGTTCGAAACCAGTTTCGACGCAAGAATTATATTTGTTTTTACGAAAACACGGTTACGAAAACGTATAGACACAAGGGAGGAAATATTTTTCTTTATTTCAACACATCATACTTCAGTAAAGAATGGAATATTTAAACGGACGACACTAAATGAAAACACTGGCAATACTAGTTCATAGGAATATTTTTAATCTATCAAAAAAATCCTGACATCGAAATTAAAAAATACGAGGGGCGTTAACCTGCCTGTCCTGTGAATAATAAAAAGAAAAAATACAATGTCCTGTGACTAAACTACAGAATATAAAAAAAATATTGAATTTTTGTATACAGACTGGGAAGACTTTGTTTGTCATCTCCACCACAGGGTATACTTACATCTTATACAGATAAGATGTGTATTTCCATATTAAAATACTAGGAGAAACAAAAAATATAGCAATACACAACAGTCAGGAGATCAATTTGAATACTGCCATGGAATGATGTCAGCTGTGATTGAATACAAAGGACAATTTAATAATCAATTGGCTAAAATAATTTCCCAAAATTGACCAACAAAATTAATTTTAAAATATGAATATTGATTTTATGATAGAAAACCATACTAATCCAGTTCAATAATAATTTTAAAAACCAAAATCGTTGGCTTCGCAAAAAATGCTGACTATTATGCTTAACATGAAATATCAAAATATGAATTTTGAAAGTTCAACGAACGTCTGATGAGTTAAAAGCATTGAAAATAAAAGTATCGTGAAACCCTACACTATCGATTAATCCTCATAATTTTGACAACATGCAAAAAAACTTTAAAACGTAGTAGGTATCTAGACAAATTGACGTCACATATTCTATTTTATGCATTACTATTAGGTATTATTAATAAACAAATAGACGTTCTAAAACGTCAAACAACTGACCAAAAACCAGTAGGCACGGACGCCCAGAGGAGATCCAAAAGCAATAAGATTAAGACTTTTTTCATATCTGTTTATGTGTGATATTTCTTTTTTTGAGTCGTATTATAGTGTTTGCCCCAAAAATAGACCAATACTAGCCACACTGTTTAAAATATACATTCATGGCATGGCTAGATATATTATAATGTTTACAAATTTATATTACGTCTTTATATTCATAACGAAAACAGGTTAAAATATTACCTACGTACGGAGGTATGCCTTTCTATGGTGAAACATGTAAATTCCAAACTACTATTTTAAAGACCCCAATGTAGGTACATAAATGTGTTTTTACACAAATATTATTACCTATTCTATTATATTCTGTCCTATTGGATATCAGAATATGAAAACATGTTAAAAAAATTAAATAAATAAATGTAGACTCGTTTGGTTTCAAATGCCATTGCTTGTTAATCTAAATAATTGGGTTTCAACAGCTGAGCAAAGTTCTTCTTATCATTATTATTAAATAAAAAGTAAAACCGAACACAAATCTGTTTCGATATCAACTTAATTAACATCGTTACGAATGAACTCAGTTCAACTCCCGAAAGAATACAGTCGAAAAATACAGAAAAAATCACCCTAACGTCAATGACCGCATGCCCGGACTAAAGTTCACGCAAAATTTAAAATGCAGCAAAAATTAATTAAAATATGACTTTCATGATACATGTAAAATCAAGACTTCGGGTTAAATTGAAAGGGGTTTGAACTTATTTGTATGGAAGCTGGCATATCGACCCACCGCCATTTTAATTTTTTTTTTTAATCACACACACACACACATTCACACACACATTCACATTGATATACATGTATGGGTAGAGGACACGATCACGATTTGTCGATCTTTACCTTCAAATATCTCGGTAACGTGACACTTTGAAGTACAATGTTATAGGACATTTTTTGTTCTTCTAAAAATATCCTCTATCCATACATACCACTTTCATCGTGGGCCGCGATTTCGAAAAAAAAAAACAAAATGGCGGGCGGGTTGATATTCCACATCGGTTCTATCCCCTTTACATTTAAATTGAAGTCAATTTTCGCGAGAATTCTTACAAAATACAAAGAATCCAATGAGTGGCATAGAAACTCTAAACCAGGTTAGGCAGTAACCACACGATAAAGAAAGACGAAGAACTTTGTCTAATAAACCTCTCCGTAGTAATTTTTTTTAAATACACTACGTCTTAGCTATCAAGAACATAAAAAAACACCTCTATCTTCTACATGATAAAGTCCTCACACGTTGCACTTTATAATAAACGAGGTAATTAATCTGTCGAGCTAGCAACATGGCGCTACTAGATCTGTTCGGAACAGGATTATTAGCCAAACTCGACGTACAACTTGACGGGGTTTACTTAGTAACGCGGCTTTATACTGATATAACAGCTTCGTATTTAGTTATGAAGTTCAGGAAAAACCATCTACATTGTAGATATAGCTATGGATTATTTAACAAGAGGAGGATATTTAGTTACTTTGCATGATGGAATGTAAATTGGTTTTATTTTTTGTCTCATTTCATTATTTCGTTTAGCTGTATGTGTATTTAGTCCTCCTGACGGTTTTTGGTCACAGCGGCTGATCTTAGCGGAGATTAGCCATTGGCGCTGGAGGTGTAATAGTGCGCAGCCACAGGTTCACTCTCTGTTCCTTTACGCTCATCGTCCGATGGGATGGCCATGCGACACGACCGGAGAGAGATCAGGCACAGGACCAACAGCTTAACGTGTTTCCCGAGGCACGGGGTTACCATACCATACCACCAACTTCCAAGCTACTGCTGACAAATTTGTAATGGAAAAATTCATCGTTAGATGCAATCGCACTCACCCCTTAGATCCGTCAACGTTATCAGCCTCATCATGGTGCTGCAGTGGCGTGGCTGACGTCGGTGGCATGAAGAACACGTCATCGACGTCAACGTCGTCATGCGGAGGCGCTCCCCCGCGGAATGATCTCGACCATTGCGCCGACGTCGATTGACGCGAGCGCCGCGTCACCGCCTGTGGAAGATCATTGAGGTTAGGCATAAAGTTATCAAAGAACAAGGCAAATATTAATTGAAGTTGATGGCCAAACTTCGATAGTTGGAGAGCTACCATAACAAAAAGTCAAAGGTGGTAATCATGAACTACAAAAGTACAAAGCCGTTTCACAAACGAGTGGGTACTTTGTGTCCTATTGGTCTTGCAGGGCTATTGCGTATCTTTTTAAATGTCAGTGGCTATCATAGTGTCCATCGATTAACTGTCAAATGGTTATGATTTGGTACAAAATGGAACTATTTGCCAGTTAATCGATGGACACTATGATAGCCACTGACATTTAAAACGATACGCAATAGCCCTGCTGTTGCCCGCTCGTGTAAGGAGCTAAATACACATATATGACAACTAAATTGTTGTAAGCCACCACTTTGAAGAATCATGAAATACTTATATTGGGATAGTTGCGGTGTTAACATAAATGCTGCCTACCTGTCGCACTTTAGATTTTCATACGACCTTGTTTTATTCGCTGAAAACTTCGAGGATCTTCAGAATATGCTTCAAGACCTACATGATGCCTCTTCCAAAGTAGGACTTAGGATGAATATGACCATGACGAAGATTATGGCAAATATCAACAGTTGAATAGCTGTTCTTAGGTAATATTTTGTTTTGACTCATTTAATTTTTGATGTAGATAGTTTCAATAATAAAATCGGTTGTTTGAAAGAGTCGTAAATTATTTGTTGTTAACGAAGGCTATCATAATATCGTGTCTAGGAGCAGTAAACTCATGCGTGTTCAAACTAATATTATTAATGTTTCAAAGTCTAATATAGGTCAATGAGGATGTCAGCACATGTTAGATAAACATAACACTATTCTGATTGGATGCTTTGCATTAATTTGCATATCTTCTATCTATGTTCTATAATATAAAAATGAATCGCTAAATGTGTTGGTAAGCGCAAATCTCAAGAACGGCTGAACCGATTTCGCTAATTCTTGTTTTAGGATATTCCTTGAAGTACGAGGATGGTTGTTACGGAGAGAAAAATTAAAAAATGGCCTGAAAAGGTCTAGAAACAACACTTTTCTATAATCCCACACAAACGATTCGTAATAATACTTAAAAGTCAATTTGAACTTTAATACCATACTATAAAGTTCAAGTGTTAGCGGAGAGGTTCCGGGAAGGCAAAACAATTCAGTGACGTTAGTGTGTCAACTTCAAACAGACCATACGTCATATCATAATGTCAATAATATACAACGTAGTAGGTAGGTAGGTAAGTAGATACAAAAAGGGCACTGCAACGCATGCGGGAACAGCTAGTATGAGATATAAATGGAATAGTGTACTTTTTAGCTACATTAAGTGTAATTAATCATTGAGTTTTTCATTGTGTGTTTTAGTGTGTTGCTTTTTTGTGTTTGTTTTGTATCTTATTCTCGCCTAAAAAACCTGAGACCTTATAGTGTCGTCATAATCTAAGTTTTCACTTGGAGAGTAACTTCACCCTGTCGGGGCTGCGAGTTATTCGAAAGAGATACCGCGGCCTCGACACATAGGGCTAAGAAGGAACATAGGTGGTTTTTAGTTAGTAGAAGTCTGACACTCCCTACCGCCCTGCCCAGAGCGGGAGGAGTAATTTGATGAATTTCCCAGCATTAAAAAAAAAAGACTAACTTCATAATTATATTAGTTCAGTAACGGTCGACCACTTTTCAACTTGTTACTTACTAGCTGATGTCCGCGGCTTCACCCGCGCGGATGTTGGTCTAATTATATACTAAAACCTTCCTCGAAAACCACTCTATCCATTGGTTAAAACAACATGAAAATCGGTGCAGTAGTTTTTGAGTTAATCGCGAACGACTTTGTTTTATATAATATGTAGTGATAGTGATGACATAAGAGTGAAAAATGGCAGACCGTTAGTGAACCAAGTAGTACATATTATACCATCTTTTCACATATTAATAATATTACTTATTTACATTTGAAAACTTAAGGATATTTGCTAAACGTACAAAATTACACGTCCATAAGTATTCTTATTTAAAATGCCAAAGGTATAAAGCACCTTTTAAACCTGTATTAGTGTACGAAGTATTAAAAAGGGAACTAAAAAATCCTTCGATGAGCTAGCGAGTACAGTCGCACACAGAACGCGTTTCACTAACAAACTCAGTGATAACACAAAGTTAGGAACGGGAGTCAGTGAATAGATTTGGACACTAGCTTTGCAACTGTCCTAACAATAACTAGGACTTGGGAACACTGCACTAACTGGCAAATTGAATTTTAAATACTACATGGAACTTGTGTTTTGAACTTGTATATATTTAAATAATTACTAACATAATATAATATCACGCCTGTAATCTCAGGTTAGGCACCACTCATAGACACAAAGAAGAAAAAAGAAACCATTTCGTACATTATTGTCAGTCTATTAAAGTTGGTAGTCAAAATGGCATAACGATATTTCTTTCCGACTTGACTTTAAAGACTTGACTGAATTAAAAGATTTATACAACACGTAGAAATAAAGAATATAAGCAAAACAGAACAAATTGTCAAACACTGACTTTCAACGCCAAGATTTCTCTGTAGTTATACCAATTTCTCCCGACTCATACTCGCACGAAAATCCCCACAATTTTCATAAGCCCATCAAAGGGCCCAAAAAAAGCGCAATAAACATGGCTACCACTAAAAGAAACCGCTCACGTCAGCCGGTTCACAGGAAGCAGTAGTTCGTAGTCCGGCTAGTTCCTTCCTTGGGATATTGCCGGAAAGAGGGGGGGGGGGGGGGGTGAATAGCTCCGATTATTTACGATGCCATAACGCCCGCCTCTACCCGAAAGACATCACTTTTATAATTTATTGCTCGGAAATATCGCGGTCTAATTCGTCCGCCCGTATATTATAATATTTTGAGGGTTATAGGGACAGCTATGGGTTGTAAGTTACATATCATTTTGGTAAAGGTTTTGATGTTGCCGGCAGTTTTTTAAATTCTGGTAAAACCAGGGAAATTAATTGTTTGTGAAATTAATCGTCTACGTAAATTAACTATGTTATAGCAACTTGATACAACTGTCAAAAGATGATTGCTGTGATTTGAAAAGAACAATAATACTTTAAGTAGTTTAATTGGTATTTCCCTGACTTAACCTGTTTTATAGAAATTGCGGCTGAGTTTTAAAATTGTTAAGTCACATCAGTACGACGTTAAAAAAAAATAAAAAAAAAAATAAAAAAGTAATGACCTACTAGCTGTTGCCAGCGGCTTCGCCCGCTACAACTCGAAAATTATCTCACTGGAAGATAAAATCGGGATAAACGCTATCGTATGTGTTAATCCAGGTTATAAACAATCTGTATACCAAATTTTATCCAAATCCGTTCAGTAGTTTTTGCGCGAAAGAGTAACAAACATCCATCCATACTAACAAACTTTCGCGTTTATAATATAAGTAGAATAGGATTTTATCATCTATCAATATAAATAAATAAAAAAGTCCTGACTGACTCATCAGCATCCAGCCCAAACCTTTGGACCTAGAAAACTGAAATATTTCACAGAGGTTCTCTTCATGATGAAGGCTAGGAAATTAGGAAGGATTTCTCGAAATTCAACCCTTAAAAGACTTAAATATGGAATGAAAGTTTATATGGAAAATCGTCATTTTTCTACTTTAACCGACAAAAGCTAGTAGTAAAAAATTTGAAAACCATTGCACTGCACTACAATCCGTTCATATCATAAAACATACTGGTGTTACTGCATTCAAAATAACATAAACTTTGAATACAACGTTATTAAGAGACAATTTCCAGTATAAAATAAAGTGCACATTAAATAACACAACATAACTGATACTGTTTGTAATAAATACACAGACTTAATCTTATTAGTTACGTAGTAACTTCCGAGCTACGGGACTGCTACGCCGTAGTTGCGTAGCTCTACGGCGTAGCCACGAAGTGGAGTTGGCGGCACGTGATATGATTTTGAATTATACGGAGTCTAAAGCCTGAATAGATGATCGACTAAACTATTTTGTGCTGTCACTGTGTAGGTTCTTATGTATACCTATGTGTTAATGTGACCCAGACTTCATGAACGTAGACGTAGAAGAAGTGGGGTCAGGCGTTACTTTGCGGAAATTCTTGACTGACTGTAATTTTTTTTTGTAAAATATT
Source organism: Diarsia brunnea (assembly GCA_949774965.1). NCBI lineage: Eukaryota > Metazoa > Arthropoda > Insecta > Lepidoptera > Noctuidae > Diarsia > Diarsia brunnea. Next base: position 8,038,341 of record OX459008.1, on the reverse strand, counting down.
TAGTTTGGTATTAACTGGAATGTGGATTCAATAAAGGGGGTCGAATCATATTTTAATCAACATAAAACCTGACCCTGACCAGGAATTTTTTATTGTGCATGCTGTGTGTCAGTTGTGACTGGTCACCTCTTAGCTGCCACGGCTTGTTTGAATTATTATTTTATCTTTGAATCGTCGTTTTTGACTTTACAGTGGACACTTATCCTGCACATCTTGCTACATCGTTCTCACATAATATACCATCTCAACATGAATAATGTAATCAAAGTTTTATAAGAATAATTATTATTTAAAAGACTGTTCATGGAGTTTCTTGCCGTTCTCCTCATGAGACCAACGCTTTGAAATGGGCAACTACAGTACACTCACAGTTATTATGCCTTGTGACTGGGACTGTAGCTTAGTTGATTAGTTTATTTAGTATTTGTTCGACTGTTCAAAAGTGCCTGTAACTGGTTTACTTGAAATAAATATTTTTCATTTTGATTTTGATTTTGTGGTCTCCTGTAAGTAAAGGAGTACACTTACGTGATACTTTTGTCGACCATTATATATTTAACATGATCTGTGTATATTCTTAGGCCTATGTCCAGCAGTGGACGTCTTTTGACTGAAATGATGAATGATGAAGTGTTTATTCTTTGTTGGAGATCGTAAATATATAAATTAAAATAAAATAGCAAAAATCGTAAGAAAAATTTAATTTCGCGGGCTACCTTAGCGCTTCCACTTTTTTTTTTGGTGCGCGGAAAATCATCAAATAACCCCTCCCGCTCTTGGGCAGAGCGAAAGGGAGTGTCAGACTTCTACTGACTAAAAACCACCCATGTTCCTTCTAAGCCCTTCATGTCGAGGCCGCGGTATCTCTTGCGAACAACCCGCAGCCCCGACGGGAAGCGCTTCCACCTTAAATCTATTCCCGTGCCTGTACACATGATGTTAGACCAGAATGGCGGTCACAAAGGTCACATTCGTATTAAATAAGCAAGTTTATGGCAAATTAAAAGTTAAAAAGGTCACTTTATGCTGGGATTCACATTTAAACTTTAAGTGTAATTCTCATGACCTCGTCGTTATAGCCTTTCTTTGTTTGTGTTTATTATATAGTAACTATTAACATATTTTAAAGCCAACAAACATTTTTATGTCAAACTTTAAGAGTCTGATTCCTTATGTGTTGTATAATAAATTTCTTACTAGGAACCCAAACTTATTTCACATTTTGGACAAAACAAAGATATTAATATCAATACAGACGGTTGATGTGTCTGGTAAGCTCCTAACTAAATTTTTTCTTTTTTTAAAAAAAAACGTTACCCCACACTAGGAATTTCTCCTGTATCGTGGGTGCGTTTACAAACACTTAAACTTACATACACAAACACACCCAGACCCGAAACAACTGTCTGCAGGCCATACAAATATTTGTTCCGTGCGGGGATCGAACCCGCGACACGCAGCGCAGCAGTCCAATCGCTCAGCCACTGCGCCAACCCTTTTTTTTGGGGGTCCCCCGACCACTAGACCATCAAGGTAGTCAATAGTTTATAATTATGTTTCCCAAAAAAAAACAGACACCTTTTATTTTTCTTGGGGGTGTGGGTAATCATCAAATGGCTCCTCCCGCTCTGGGCAGAGCGGAAGGGAAGTGTCTGAATTCTCGTGACTAAAACCACCCATGTTTCTTCTTAGCCCTTTGTGTCGATACCGCGGTATCTCTTTCGAACAACCCCGACGGGCTAATTATGGACCCTGACGGGCACAGCAAAATAAGCTTTATAAAGAGGTAAAGTTTGTAAGTTTAATTTGTTCAGATATTATTATCATTAGCTTTGCCATTCACAAGAACTTAGTTATACACATATTCCTTCTTGTTTTTCGTAGAAGGTTTTGTAATTTGTAACTCATTCTTCAACAAAGGAACGTAGGTAAGTAATTCAATTTAGGCCAAATAAAGTAGGTTAGGAAACTGGAGAATGTGTTTGTCTGTAACAGAAGATATTTCAAGGAAAAGATATTTATATCCTCATATTTAACTTAACCTGTTATTAGATTTAAACCGTCGATTGTATGTTTTGACGTAATTATGTACAGTTCATACCCAGCAGTACCTGACCCCTCGTTTAAAGAAGAAGAGGGCAAGTGGTTTGAGAAGAGGGGTCAGGTTATACTGGATACAGACTGCATATGGCAGAAACTACTGAATGTTTCGACCATCACATACTTTTCACCTCCTTCATGTTCTTACATCTGGTATGTTTAAATTCGTTATAAGGTGTCTCTGTTTCCCGTCGGGGCTGCGGGTTGTTCGAAAAAGATACCGCGGCCTCAACATAAAGGGCTAAGGAGGAACATCTGCCCAAGAGCGAGAGGGGTTATTTGATAATTTCCAAAACCCCAAAAAAAAAAGTGTCAAATTTTTTTTTTTTTTGGGAAACATAATATTAACTATTGACTACCTGGTGGTCTAGTGGTCGGCGCGACTGCTGAGCATGAGGACCTGGGATCTATTCCCAGATCCGACAAAGTGTTACTGCGTTTGTAATTTGAGGCTGGTTGATGGCAATAACTTCGATCCCTATTACATGGAAATTAAACATAACTGTTGAAATGTGAGTGTACTATTAGGTAGACCTCTTCCTAACCCTTCGTGGATTACAAGCGTGATGTTGTGAGTTTTTCGGGAAATATAGTGTGTAAAAGTACCCTTAACGCAAACGAAAGGCACTTGTTCTCCCCACCACTGCGATATTTTTTTTGTTCTAGACTATACCTGGGAACCTCCTAGTTACGGAGATATTGGGGGTTAAAGTTCCAAATTTTTCATAGCTGTTTTTGTAAATACTAGTTTTTCGGGTTATAACTTTACTTAAATTACCTCCATGACCCGTTTACTATTCAAAGCATTTACTATTTAGCACAATGTTTTAACAGTGATACATTGAGTTTTACCGTAAAATGTGATTTTTGACCTAAAAAAAAAGTCGTTTCCCAGCAAAAAATTTTGCGTAGGGGTACTTAGTTTGATGTACAGAATGCTTGGTTGACGGCTGTGTGATGTGTTGATTTACACCCTGTATATAATCGTCTAATTATTGTAAAAACATGTTGCCTTAGTCTACTTAGAATTAATTCAGAACACGTTTAAGTTTGATATGAATTAACATTCAAGTGTTGTTTATGAATAAATTAAACGAGGAAACCTTATTAGAAGAAAAAACTTAACTAACAACATCTCACTTTGCACAAGAGACGTTGCAACTTGAGCATGTTGCACTGTCCCCTATTTTATCCTTAACTAGTTTTCCGTCAAAAAATAACTGGCATAATAAGAGTGTACCGTTAGATATCCCTCTGCTTAACCCGTCGAGAATACAGGCGTGATGCTCATATGTTTGTCATCCCATGAATTAAGTTATCAACCTTCGCTCCTAATCGTATGATTTGGGACGATCCCAATCATTAGCATACCGGTATCCCCCATATACCTTAATATAAGTCAAAACAACCATTTATATCAACTATGTCAAAATTAACTAACCTATAAATTACTCATCCCTCCGAAATCAGTGACCTAATTCGTGTCAAAATCTGGTACAAACATGAATAAGCTATATAGCTTAGTATGTATATTTACATAAGCAATTTTATCATGAGCCAAGCCACATAATGCGGCGTGTATTTCTGTATTTATAAGTCTCCGGACACACATAGGGCGGTCCATTAAAGCTATGTGTTCGCTGGTTTAGGATTTCAAGCTTGCAAGTGCTTTTAGCATAGTTAACCAGAACAACTTTTCCGTTGAGATATTTAGCCAACTTTTAAATGGTTAACGTGAAACTGGGTTAGCGGCTAACTATGCCACCTGTGGTCAAAAGTGGGTGTTGTTGGTGTTGTTGGTGGTGAATTACCATAATTTTATGTTACTTTATACATATTATTTAGGTTTGAGTCTAGTTTTGTATTTAGCACTTCTGAAAGCATCATTCTCGTTTATCCCGAGAATCACATTAATGTCATGGTTGAAAATTGTATTGTGACATGGAAAATGTTTGATCTATAACGTGTTTTAGCACAACATAACGCTTGTAATCTCAAAAGGGTTAGACACTTCACACATTTCGCCAGTTATGTTTAAGTCCCATGTAATAGGGAACGAGCCTATGCGATCAACCAACCAGACTCCGTAGCTGCTACCTAGAAAATCATGATGGAAAAACGCAATAAAACTTTTCCTGGCCTGAGAATTGAACCCAGTACCTCATGCACAGCAGTCGCGCTTGCGTTCGCTAGACCAACGACTCAGGCAAGGTGCTTTTTAAATTAAAAAAAGCTATTACATAAATCTGTTCAACTACCATTGTTATTAGAATATTTATCCGTTTGACTTCCACTCTTATTTCAACAAAGACAAAGACTTTTGAAATACTACTACTTAACTTGTAAGCATACAGACCACACTTTAGTTTTATTTATTTTATTATCTAGAACACAATCAGTATTCAAGACTTGCCACCAATAACGAATTGGTTAAACGAAGTAGAATACCAACTATATTCTAATAAAAAATAACCTTATTGAAATTAGAATAAGTTATTTAAAATTCTGTTTGAAAGAAAGGAAACTAACTTCAATAAGAAGTTAAATGTTTTTCGTTTGAGTAGTTTTTTATCGACAACTTAGTAGAATTGAACGTAAATATAATTATGTGTAACACTCATTAGACGAATTTTAACATGATAAGTAATTTATCTGCAGACCGTGTGAATTTAGTCTAAAAAACCATCAAACCAAGCACCGTGGCCAATCAGTATCGCTAAAAATAACTGAAAACGAATAATTTCTTTACCTGCCTAGACTTTTCCAACAATTTTAGAATTAACTAAATGGTTAATCGCATTCAGCTTCGTCTGTAAAGACTATCATATACCAAAAAACCTTTTATCACTCACCCATGTGACTTTCTATTAGCCAAGGAGTACCTCTAAATTGTCAAAATAAAAATAACAGAGGCTAAGATAAACAAAAGCTAAAAAGAAATCCCTCATGAATGTCCTCCACCCTGGGGCAAGCGGAGGGGTCTACCAGACTTAAAACTGAAAACCACCCCGGATCATGGGAACTTATAGTGCGTCTCAACCTACCTAGCCTCAACCTAACTAACCTAAGCCAGCTAAACATCCCAGTCTGTTTACTTATAAAATATCTCAGCTATAAATCCCCTTGTAAGTGTAGTAAACATTAAACAGCACTACATCCTCCATTGAAGTACACGTCACGTCCGCCAGTAGGTAGGTAGGTAGGTACACCAGTTATTATCATAACAAGGTTGCCTCTTACCGGTACGTGACAACCCATGTCCTCGCGTTTCGTTCTTATCGAATATTCTAGAGCGCAAGAAATAAAATCATCGTGCGAATTTTGGGTGTATGGGAAAATCTGTTTTTTTTTTGTATTCGTATTAGGCGAGGTAAATAGATTTTTGTAATCATTCATAACAACATCGCGCCTGTTACCCCTGAAGGATAAGGCAGAGATTTTGGACCTGTATATAGTTTTAGTTACCTACTAGCTGTGCCCGCGACTTCGTTCGCGTGCTTGTCGGAAACTAAAATGCGTCGCTTAGATAAAAGTACGTTAAATCATTGCCCTGCGTTAACTTACTGCCGCTGTAGAAAATAAGAAGAGGGTAATGCAAAGTACTGACTATGTCTAATACTAAAGTTTAGATGGATGGGTGTTTGTTAATCAACCACGTCAGAACGGCCGAACAGATCTTGAAGAAATTTGAAACAGGTACATTATAGTCGACAGGTACTGTCGTTGGCGCGTTCGTGTTCCACGCGCGCCTCAAAGATATGCCCCAAAGGACCCCTTAATTGTTGCTGCCGTCGTCTGCCGGGGCTGACGGTTGTCCGCAAGAGATACCACGGCCCCGAAACACAAAGAGCTAAGAAGAAACGTGGGTGGTTTTTAGTCAGTAGAAGTCTGACACTTTCTTCCGCTCCGCCCAGAGCGGGATGAGTCATTTAATAATTTACGAACCACAAAAAAGGGGGGATTAGAGGCTGTTTCGAGAGGTACCTGTACCGAGTCTGGGACATCGAATCTGAAATGGAACGCCGTCACCTCCTTCTGCGAAGCAGTAATGCTAGCGAAAGAGGTGAACTTAAGAGGGACACAACCCCTCTTCCCAGCCGCCGCGGAAGACGCTCCGGGCATCGGGGGCCACGTGATGGCTTCCGGCCACCGTAGGCGCGGGCCTGTGAACGGTGAGTAACGGGCTATAGTTAATCGTTCGTCAGTCCTATGACGATGGAGGCGCGTTCGTGTTCCACGCGCGTCTCAAAGGGATATCAGCAACATTGAAGGGGCTCCCAAGGACCGACGCCCGTCGGGGCTGCGGGTTGTTCGAAAGAAATACCGCGGCCTCGACACATAGGGCTAACAACACACCACATCTATATAAAGACATGTTTGGTGCAGTGGCTGGACGATTAACAGTAGCACTGCGTGTCGCAGGTTCGATTCCCACACGGTACAAACAAAATATGCCGTGGGTTTTATCCAATTTTAATTTAGTTTAAAAAAAATAGTATTTTTAAACTGTGTAATTGGTAAATCTTTATTTGTTGACTATTCATGAAACATATGTTTATTTAATAACACCGCGGTTTAGAAAATGACATCAAATGAATAACGCCATCTGTCGAAGACGAAGATAAACTGCTAAAAAAGAGCGATCAAACACACTATAGGGTTTAGGCTATGTAGATTTTGAAAACAGCGTCATTTAGACTAATATCTACGTACCTTTTGCTATCATTACTTATTTAAAGTTATCTTGTGAAGGCATTTATTAATAAGTACCATACCATATTCGTTCAATAGATGTCGTTGCTTGTCTCATTCTTGACCATTATGATAAGTTCATCTTGAAAACTATAAATGCATATATCTTTTGATAGAGAGCACCGATTACGATGAAACAAAGACTAAGTAATAGCCCAAGTTACGCACAATATTTATGTATAAAAGTTATCTACATTCGTTTCGTAAATTTGACGTGATGCTTAGTCATCGAAACAGACAAACAGATAAACAGACAAACAGACAAAAATTCCAAAAATGCTGAAAATGTGTTCTGTTGGTTATACTTTAATACCCTGACAATTTTTTTTTTAAATATTTTCGATGTACAAAAAAGATTTTTCTACAGATTTATTATATGTAATAGATTAGTAGGCACACCCATATTTTGTCAGTTACGTTAAGTCCAATGTAATAGGGGGTGAGCCCAATGCCATCAACTGGACACGAACCCAGACTCCGTGGCTGCTACTGGGAAATTCTTGATAAAAAAACACAATAACACTTTGCCCGACCCGGGAATTGAAGTTTTCTTCAAGTGACTTACAAACATAATTACTTGAAGACAGCTAAGAAATAGCGAGATAAAGGTTTTCTGACATTATTTACATTGCTAAAATTCACATTAAAATACTGGAGAAAGTATAGATAGCAATATTCTTTTTTATCCTTGTTCTAGGGCTCAACTGACACCACATCACAGATGCGTCCTTCAAAGACTGATCCATATTGTAAACCAATAAGATCCAATTTACAAAAAAATGCATCTGAACATCCTTACGGAGTAACAAGATGCCTTCGTCTCATATTTTACGATACACCTCTACATATATTTAAAGTAATAGGTTGCAACCGTATGCCGCACATCAATATCGGAACCACATCGCCCGGGCGACGCCACAGATATAATATTTATGACTCAAGCCATTAATATGGAATGATTTCTGAGATATAAACTGATATATCGGAGAAGATGAAATATTTCGGAGTGGCTTAAAGTTCAGTGAACTAGTTTTTTCTACCACGACGCAAGGCCTAAATGAATACTTATGCTTTTGAATTTTCAACTCTAAAAGCCTCAACCAAGCTTTGAAATTCTATCAATGCTATCACATTTAGGTATTGACAAAGGCGGTGCTTAGTCCTAGCAAAAGCGGGCATAATCTTTTACTATGAACATTTTATTATTTGTTATGAGACTTAAATTTGATGGCAGGACCAGATGTTCTTCGACTTAATCGATTTTTGATAGTTTTTAAAGTTATTGTAATAATAATTTTTGACTGTAGTGAAATACTTATTGCCTTAATCTATTAAAACCAATGACAGGCACTATTTTGTTCACCTTAAAGTTTAAAATGCGACATCAATTAGATCTTGCCGTATCAGATAATGCCGTACTTCTGTTACCGATTTTTTCTTCAACAGAGTCACAGTAGACTATTATCTGGCATTACACAGTTGCTCCATATTTTGTTAAACAACAGTTGTGCGTAAAGGGTTGTAGGGCAGGAGATAGGTCTCCTCCCTTCCATGGTACGACGCTTTTATGGGGCCAAGTTTTCTTACGCAAAACACGCACTAAACCAATTCTGAAAGAGCATAGTTTCTAAATTGGTCTAATGATAAAATCATCATCATTCTCCAACTATCTCAGCAGACGCCTCTAAAGTTTGTAAGTTTGGATGTAGGGGTAATCTTTGAAACTACTGATCCGATTCCAAAAATGCTTTCACTAATAGGAAACTTCATTGTCCCCGAATGTTAATAGTGTTATTGGCTAAATTTAATCAGTTCTTGTGAGATAATTTTCAACCAAAACGGGCACGAAGCGAATAAAAGTTTACAAAAAAAGGTACTCACAGTAACAACATAAGAAAGCCCGGTAAGTGTGAGCCTGGCCACGCTGTCCTTCCCGGGCCGGGGCAGCGACGGCGGCGTGGGCTCTTCGAGCGGCGCGGGCGCAGGGAGCACGTCGGGCCGCTCCCGCGCCCTCCCCCGCGCCTCTCTTGGTGCTGCGCCTGACGCTCCATACATACTGCGGAGAGGTACATGGTTATAATCAGGTAACAGTGAATCCTTTGGCCCCTAAATTGATGCAAACCCTAAGCGCAACACATTCAGACGGGTGCGGGTCGAGTCGTACTCGCGACTCGACCCGTTCCGCCGGTGTGTACTACTTAATCAATATAAAAAAATAGTCCTAACAATACATGTAGTATCTATTACTAAATTTTTTTACTGATTTTAATGCAGTCTCTTTATTATGATGTTATATGAACCAGGACTGCGGGTTGTTCCGGGGCTGCGGTTTGTTCGAAAGAGATACTGCGGCCCCGGACACAAATGGCTAAGAAGGAACATATAAGGGTGGTTATAAGTCAGTAGAAGTCTGGCACTCCTTTCCGCTCAGCCAAGAGCGGGAGGACTCATTTGATGATTTAAATTTTTAAATTTTAACCCTAATCTATTTAAGTCGCGAGTAAATAGGCTTCTTCTGGGTAAGCTCGTTCCATCGTCGACCTCATCTTTGCCCTTAGGGTAAGATTGAGGTCAAGAGCAAGCCCATTGCAAATAAAAAAAAAAATAATAAAAATGGGTTTAGATTTTCTGAGTCATGTTTAAAGGGAACTAATACAATCAGCGCGCATCGTCTTAAAATCTTTGTTTTACAAAAGCTTCCCTTATGTAGCCCACAGAAAATCCTTTTCATCCGATTTGACGTATTTTTCTATAAAGTAGGTTTTGTATTTAAACACCGTCGACATCAAAAGAAGTTACGTAGGGGAGACCGGGGCTACAATTAACAGAGGTAGGTATTAACAGGCAAATTTCTCTAAAACTATACATACTATTCCTCCAGTAAGTGTCTTGACTTGTCATTTAGATCACGCCGCATGGCACAGTATCGTCCTGTTGTGCTCCGCGCGTCATTTGGGTGACTTGTGTGCCGGTCGATATTTTTAAGCACTTAACGAACATTTCATAGTTCACCATTTTTTGATTAGCGCAAGAATTATGAAGTGTTATGATTATGTTATTTGTTTTCCTAGTAGCATATTTTATACTTAACATTACTATGTTTCATATTTGACATAACTATTCACCAATATTTTCTTACGTTATTTAATAATTTATATGTACCTTTGGGGCTACAATTAACACATTGAGGGGGTAGATATTAACGCGTTAATACCTACCCCAGATATGGGGGCTAGTATTAACAGCGTAACTGAATGTTTGGAATGATTATTTTATATGTTTTTTTTTATCACAGCATGAGAACTCATAAACGGAAAACCACGCATGGCGTGGTACCACATAAATAGAGGTCTACGAGCTAGCTGCGCTAGAGCAAAAGCATTTGACCTCTGTTATATATGTTTCTCTTTATAATTTTGTGAAAAATATAAATCGGGTACCACAGCAGAAATGGGTTACAAAAAAACCCGGTTGGTCTTCAATGCTGAACAAGAAGCAATCATAGCAGAGTATTTGTTTTTACAACATTGAAAAGGTACCAGAATCCTGGAAAACTAATGAGATGGCGGGCAATGATTGAAGAACTGAAGTTTAAGACGATGTGCCTAATTTAGATATAAGAGTGACTGAAGTGATATCGCAAATGTCTAATGAACCAGTAGCTGGACCGTTAGGCATACAGAAAGGTGCTAGTGATTTTGCAGTTGAAAGCATAAGACCTCTCAAGTGAAGATAAGGATAATAAATTAAAGCAGCTATTGCTTTAATTTATTATCCTTCTCTTACGATGACGACGACTATTTTTGTATCATTTGCGGTACCTCTTATAATGAAGATATATACATCAGGTGGTGAATGGATTCAATATATCGCTTGCAAGAACTGGGCCCAAGCAGAATGTATCAAAGTTGAAATCACATCATTCTGTTGTCTGAATTGTAATTCAGATGATGAATACGAATAGATATTCTTTTAGTTCGTAGATATCTAAAATATTTCCTAATCCTTGATGTTTTATTGTTGATTATGTATTAAAGTACATTTTATATACGTTGTTTTAGTCTAAAGACGATGCTAATTAAGTTAATAGAAAATGTTTATAAAAGACTAAGACTTTTAAGATAAAAGATGTGCCGTTTTCTACCTCATCGTATGATGTTGTTTAAGTAATTTGTCTAGTTAAGTTTAAATTTCATATTTAAACTTAACTTTAACATATATTTACCACTTTTAGACTGATTGATAGTGATTCAGAAAAAAAATACTGTAAAATATTGAAATAATTTAACATATTTTGAGTTTTCGTTTATGTTAAGATATTTTGTGATTTTGTTATCATTAGTTTATAAGAAAACCTGTGTCATGCAAGGCTGTGTTAATTTCACTTTCATTAATAAAAAAAATAAGTCAGAAATATATTTATTTTTCGTTATATCAGTCAGCATAACATTTGTTAATTTTTACCCCTTCTGTTAATACCTGCCCCACACCTGTTAATTCTAACCCCAAACATGACGTAAAAATTAACAGCTGCCATTTTTAAGAAAAAGCATTCTACCTACGGCATTGTTTTTATAATGTTTGTTTTGAGATAAGTACATAATACCTGAATGATTAAGCATCATGTATCCTAAAAATCAAGTCTAAATCTTGAATGATTTCTTATCTACAACTAAAAATATATATTTTGTTAATTGTGGCCCCGGTCTCCCCTACAAAACCAAACAAAACATGTTTTTATTTGAACTTTTGTAAATAGGGAAGTGAAATACAAATGTTACTTTTCCCGAATACGTTGCCATTTTTTATTATATGGCAATGTTTTTCACGAAAAAGCTACAAAAATTGTTTTAATTGTTTATATTGTACTCGTGCCGTTTCGATGTTTTTTTTTTGCAATTTCCCTTTTTGTTTAGTTTGTAACCAGTAACACAGAACACGTAATTCATCAAGCATCTAGAGACTGTGGTATTGATATCATGCACGGTGTTGAAAGTGTGTTGCATACAATACTTCTGTCGCGGATCACCATTAAATGAACTAATTTCTGACAATTTGCAAGAAGGATGAGTCAACAGTGCTGTCTCTAACAGAAACCGCTGCGCCACCGTGTCTTGCGGTCTGTACTATTGATTCTTTCATATACTCGTATAAATGACATTTTCATCGTCTCATCACTGTCTCTTAAAATACAGGTCTCCTAGTTTAAGAGGCAGGGTTCATTATTATTTTGTGTACATAGATTGTGGACTCACAGATTTTGTGCTCAAAGCTAAATTATTATGTTCATTGTACTCGTATTTCTGTCACTTTCTTTCTTACTGTGTCTGTGTGCTTTATTTGGATAAATAAACAATTTTATTATTTTTAATTGTTACAGCACCGTCCTAAGCGTTTTGGCCTCGTACACAATCACTTTTAGATTAATTTATGTCTTATTTTTAAGGTTTCTTGCAATTTTTTATCATTTTGTTATATGTGTGATACCATATACTTTTTCTTTCTATTAAAAAGGTTACAATATGTTTATCGTGTTTAACAAATACTACTTCAAAATCCAGCGAATAAAATATTAAACTCCGGAACATTTACAAATATAAATTCTTCATAACAAATTGTAATTTGCTAAAATTAGAAATAACTTTCCAGGTTCGCTCTACTTACTCGTTTTATTCTCTGTTTGTAACATAACATAAATATTTTTTCATACATACTAACGTACTATGAATCAACACAAAGAACGAGTGAAACATTTTAAAGTTATTTCGCACAGTAACGTATTCCATACTTGCAACGGAATTTATTTTACATTCAATTTTCAGTTCAATGTTGGCATTGCAGACGTAACTTATGAAAGCCGTCAAATAAATATCGTGCATCGACATCGGGAAAACTGAGAAATATTCTAAACAACTATCCGGGATAGTGCACACACATATTTTTGTGATGCATATGTGTGCTTTGTTTTACAAAATGTTTGCTTAAAAGCTTTATGCATTGGTCAGCTGAAAGCTCATGTTGAGGTCATTCATGGATTAGAATGAATTCTGGTTTTCGCTTTTGGCTATTTTTCATATCAGCTGATTCTGAGTACCTTTTCGAGGTGATTGATACCTTATAGTATCTGTGATACATATGTGATACATATGTACAGTCGAACAAGCTAATAAGTATACAGGTAGAGTTTTTTATAATTCTAGTACACCGAAAATATTTTTTGGAATTTTGTTTTATAAAGTGTTTTGCATTAAGCGACTGATTTCAAACGCTGTCCCGTTTGACATCAAACTCTAAATGTTTCTGTATAATCTTAAAAGTTAATGCAAGTTAACTGGCTGTATACTTATTAGCTTGTTCGACTGTACCTACCACCTGTTCCTCTCAAAATTGATAGTGTAGTTGCTGTGTAATAATTCTTAAATCAGCAATAAAATTATAGGTAAGCCTACTGAAAAAGACCAACCCTAATAATAATAAATCTTTTTATTTTTATCTGATGAATAATTAGGTCTGCTTACAGGAAATGAAAGATTGCACAAAGACTAAACGGACCAAAATGTCTATAAGCTGAATTAAAACGTTCCTTCGACTACGTACAATCGAAATGCAAGAGCTTAAGAAATTCCTTTGTGCTGCTAAGTGCAAGCCGCCAATAAAAAATCTTATATCGTTCTAACTTCCACGAAATTTAGGTTAAAAGTAAGTACATAAAATATATTTTAAGGACTACCCGATCCTGATCTCACTTTTAAGGATCGAGTAGTTGGTCGAAAGGGACTAAATAAACCATTATTTTTTATAAAAAATATGAAACTGCAGAGCTTTTTGTGCCGTGGGTACGAATCTTCTTGCAATAGCATTCCTGACTATACAAATAGTTATGCAATCCAATCGGTTGTTGGAAAAGCAGTATTTTTAAGAATGCACAAGTATCTGGATTTAAAAAGAAATACTCTAAGTAAAAATAATGCTGGCCTATATTCCTGTTTTCATGTTCTAGTTAAACCAAACAGTCACCGTTTGAATGTCAAAACCTATCAGGCTTCAGTGTAAATACACGTTTGTATACACTTACATAACTTAATTAATGCGAATCTAATCACGTACTAACCCTATCTTGGAGCCCAAATGGACTCAAATTACTTCAGACTAAATAACGCCACAATCTAGTCCATACATCACAATATTCCAAACTTCGATCGTGTAATCCCGAGCAACGGCAAACAAATGTAAATTTAACACTAGCATACAGTCTCGAAGCGTCTGGAGTTCAACTACCAGGAGTCAAGAATTAACAGGAGCATTAATAAGGTTGCCTCGCCCGTACGTCCCTGCGGGTAAACAACTCGTTGTCGTATGACTTACTTCCTCAGTTAGACACCCCTTTACGTTATTATGTCCTGGTAGTTGTGTGCAGTTTAGGATGGCTGTTTGTTGAAATTGGGTGCAAATAGTTAAAGTTATGCACTTAGTTAATGTACATTTTCTATCATCATCTGCCTAGGCTTTTTCTCCCCTACTATGTCGAGGTAAGCGTTGGTAGGCCTCCCACCAGGTGGACCGACAACATCGTGAGAGTCGCGGACAACCGGTGGATGCAAACGGTAGGCTGTCGTTCTTTATGGTGTTCTATGGGGGAGGCCTTTGTCCGGCAGTGGGCGTCTTATGGCTGATGATAATGATGATGTTGAGGTCGGTTTTCAGTCTCACTGAATGCAGCGGGTTACCTTTATTGGAGGATTTTACATGGAGCGACTACCTATTTTACCTCGATTACCCTGATGATACTGGATTATAATATGTTACATCTTGATAAGACTGGTTATCGGACTTTCAGGCCACTGACTACCAGTTAAAGGTCTATAAATGAAAATCGGGACCAACGCGCAACGGCTTAACGTGCTCAAAAATCAAGAAACTAGAGTTTTCATTCGGTTTGTTTTTCGATATGGTTATCAAATGAAAGGTCTTGATTAGTAGAATACTATACACTATGACAAATTTCAAATCCAAGATGGCCGCCAGCACAAAATGGCGCTTTTTTTTTAAACTCCCTCAATATGGGTAGCAAGAATTGTAAAATATGTAGTGTATAGTGTGTAGTGTACTAAAAGCTTGAAAATTGATTTTTTGGTGATCAAGTTTGATTTATAGTGAGTAAAAGTGGAGGACTAAATAATTACGCGCACGGCAGGCATTCGCTGACAAGCAATAATAATTAGTCGCGCAGATATTTTTACATTGCGATGTCTTCTAAGATATTTGTTTAAACTATATAGAGTAAAGGGCACAAATATTCTATATTGAAATTCCATTCTAATAATCATATTTATAAGCTTCGCAAAAATAATTGAGTCGGGGGTTTAATACATTTTTAATTTATACTTGTTTTAATTCTATAGACGTACATTATACAAGTTGAAAATCCAATCATACAGAAACGCTCCACATCTAATTATTTATTATTATTTATGAAGTGAAGCTTTTAAAAAGCAATAATCCAGTATAATTACGACCCACAAAACCTAATTGCCTTGTGCCCAGCTAACTAAGTTCCACGCAAGATTCCTTTAAAGAGTGTCGTCACAGCTGGCGATGGCGAATAGTACGTTTAATTTTATTATCCCGGAGAGACTGCCGGGGTATTGGCAACCGTTCCCGGCTGTACCGGGATTATATTCTGCTTTGTAGTCCATTTAGAAAACCTGTAGGGAAACCATTGAACGTCCAATGGAACAATGTCTGTAAATCTGGAGAATTGATAAGTCGACAGTGATTGAGATGATTGAAATATGGCTTTTATAATCTGTGAGCAACTTTGATTAATTTTATTATGATTTATCGCAATAATTTAATTAGTTAGTCAATAGCAGCCTTGGTATCTGGATTTGTGCCTGTTTGATGGCAATAGGCTCTCTCCTTCCTATTACATGGGACTTAAACATTACTGGCGAAATGTGGGTGTACTATTAGCCTAACCCTTACGGTATTACAGGCGTGATGTTATATATGTTATGTAATAAGCAGAAATGTATAACAAACAATATACTCTCTGTATAGTTATATCAAAACAATAACAAAGCGAAAAGTTCCGTCTAACAAGTTGACATAGCTTTAACTCGTCCCAGCGAGATTGATACAGAATTCAATTTCCACGGAAGCAATCCGACTTTGTTTTCCTTCAACAACTCCGGGGCGTAGTCTAAGCCGTAGTTTAACATTTAGCAACATGATTTATATAATCTAAGGGTTGTTTAATCAATTTGTAACGAAATTAGTAAATCAAAGACATATTATTGAAAGTTTTGGCGAACTTTGAAGAGAGGAGGTCAGGGCTAGGTAAGAACTACCGCTTGGATCAATCTTTAGGTTGAGCTACGGTTGCCTAGGATGCCTAGGAGCCTATTTCTATCAGCCGGGTACAGATCCAGAATCCGTGCCTGCTACTTAAAAATCCCTGGTGGAAAAACTCAATGACACTTTGCGCAACCAGGGAATCGAACTTAGGAACTCATGCTCAACAGTCGTGCTTACGAGGGACCACTAGAACCAACAAGGCAGTGTCTACGTATTGTATCTGTGTACGTACGTTCCGTATGGTGTCGGACGTAAAGAATAGCACTATCCCATATCTTCCCGTGGGTGTCGTAAGAGGCGACTAAGAGACTTACCAGAGAATGGGCAGCAGCGTTCTCTGTGCCATCGTAACAACCATACTGCGATCGCCAACCCGCCTGCCAAGTGTGGCGATTATGGCAAATACCCCCCTTCTGGGGGAGGCCTATGTCCAGCAGTGGACGTCTTATGGCTGAAATGATGATGATGATGATGACGTATAAAAATGCTTGATAAGCCTATAACGTTCCCACAGGTGGCACAAATTATGTTTTTCCTACTGCTCGGCTATTATTTTCTGATTAATTTCGTTGCGGGATCCAAGACTAGTAGTTAAATCGTTTCTCTGGGACTTCATCCAGCTTCATTGTCTCGGCGGTTTTCTGCTGGTCGCCACTTTTGATTCTGGCGAAAAAGTTACAGTGGTTTGGGAATAGTGTGGTGGGCTTGTCCCAACCAAAAAAAAAATAGAGACCGGGTCATGGTCTACCACGTGGAAACAGTGCGGATGGCTGGATGACACGTTTTTAATTTTGTATGTGTTAGTATTGTATCAAAATACCAGTAATGCCCTCTATAGTGTTATTTGAGAACTATTGCATGATTACTGAACTATTGTATGTATTGATCGTACTAGGATTCGTTCTTGAATAAAGTTCCCATTCGTTCTCTCTGTCTCACAGAAAAACCGTGTTTGATTTATAGGTTATGGGCCCAGTCACCCAAAACTATTAAGTTTTATTAAAAAGTTGTGGTTAATTCTCAAGTAAAAGTAGTGAAACATAGTTAGCAAAGTGTTATCCAGTATTTGCAATAAAAGTTTGCAAGAATGACAACGAACTACCTAGTAAATGTTCCCAAGCTAAAAGGGCGGGAAAACTACCACGAGTAGACCTTCGCCGCGGAGAATTTTCTGATCCTGGAGGATAAGTTGCACTGCATCAACCCAGAAACCGGGAAAAAAGTAGAAGCCGCAGAAGACGCGAGGACCAAAGCAAAATTAATTATGACGATAGACAGTGCGTTATATGTACACATCAAAGACGTAAAGACTACGTTGGAGCTTTGGAACAAATTGAAGGCATTATTCGACGATTCAGGATTTACGCGAAGAATATCTCTATTTCGTAATTTGATATCGATTCGCCTAGAAAATTGTGTTTCCATGCAGTCGTATGTAACGCAAATAGTCGAAACAGGACAAAAGTTAAGTGGGACAGGATTTAATATAAGTGATGAATGGATCGGCAGTATATTATTAGCGGGGCTAACTGAAAAGTTTTGGCCTATGATAATGGCAATTGAGCATTCGGGCATACAAATTACAACAGACGCCATTAGAACGAAACTCTTGGATATGGTGGAAGCGGAAGTGAGCCAGAGCGGTCAA
The DNA here is from genome assembly GCA_949774965.1 of Diarsia brunnea. Classification (NCBI taxonomy): domain Eukaryota; kingdom Metazoa; phylum Arthropoda; class Insecta; order Lepidoptera; family Noctuidae; genus Diarsia; species Diarsia brunnea. The sequence continues at coordinate 8,020,484 of OX459008.1, read as the reverse complement.
TCCGAAAATGTTAGTGGTGCATTCGCAAGCAGTACGCAGAAAGGACAACATAAGAAAAATAATAAATCGTCTATGGCCAACGCGCAGAGATACCAATCGAACGAACGGAACGCAAACGTCAGTGGTAGCGCCAAAAGTCATGTCAAATGCTACCGGTGTAAACAACCCGGACATTACAAGAATCAGTGTCCAAATAATGATAATAACAATACGAATTCGAAAGAAATACAACGTAAACAAAGTAATGCGTTCAGTGCGGTGTTTCTTCATGGAAAATTCAACAAATATGACTGGTACATTGATTCAGGCGCGAGCGTGCATCTAACAGCTAATAAACAATGGATTGAGAATGCTACATATCACAAAATGCAGGATATATGTGTTGCTAACAGCGAGAGGTTGCAAGTAATATGTTCCGGAGATGTGACCATTTTAACTAAAACTGAAGAATGTGAATTTGAAATTCGAGTCAAGGATGTTTTATGCGCTCCAGGATTGACTACAAACCTATTGTCAGTGAGCCAGTTAATAAAGTCCGGTAATACAGTTCAGTTCACGACAAATGGCTGTAAAGTATACAACAGAAACAGTGAATTGGTGGCCACAGCTGTGTTGAATAATGGAGTGTACAAGTTGATAGTACCTGACAGTGTGGTGGCTAATTTGAGTGCATCAGGGATAACTTGGCATCGCCGATTGGGTCATGTAAATAGTAAGTACCTAAATAAAATGTCAAGTGCTGTGGAAGGTATGAACCTCCAAGAAAAAGTGGAGATTGACAAGATGTCATGCACAATTTGCTGTGAGGGTAGACAGTGTCGTTTACCATTCACAAATGAAGGTTCAAGAAGCAAAGAGTTATTGCATTTAATTCACACCGACATATGTGGACCTATGGAGTATGAATCGCTAGCAGGTTCCAGGTACTTCATATTGTTTATAGATGACTTTAGTCGAATGATACATGTGTATTTCATTAAACACAAAAGTGAAGCACTCCGATGTTTTTCAGAGTTTAAAGCAAAAGTTGAGAAACAGACCAATGAGAAAATAAAAATATTGAGAAGCGATAATGGGCGTGAGTACTGTAACAAAGAATTTGACTCATTTCTCAAGAAAGAAGGTATCATTCACCAAAGAAGTAATCCATATACTCCAGAACAGAATGGCTTGTCTGAGCGGAATAACCGAACAATTGTGGAGAAGGCCAGATGCTTATTATTTGATGCAAATATGGGAAAACAGTTTTGGGCAGAGGCTACCAACACAGCTGTCTATTTACAAAATCGTACTGTTCTTCCTGCATTGAATGAAAAGACTCCTTATGAAGTCTGGACTGGACGCAAACCTGACATAAGTCACTTGCGCATATTTGGAAGCAAGGTCATGGTTCATGTGGCTAAAGAGAAGCGCCAGAAATGGGACAGAAAATCAGAGGAGCATGTACTGGTGGGTTATCCAGAAGACATTAAAGGTTACCGAGTATACAACCCTAGAACCAAAATTGTGACAACCAGCAGAGATGTTGTAGTCATAGAAGAAGAAAAGAATCTTGTTGATATACCAGTTATTGAAAACTCATGTTCAGTGGGGGACACAGTTGTCAAGGACAGACCAAGTTCAGATGAAACAACTATGGATGAGGATACACTTCTTGAAACATCAGATAACTCGGATGTTACCTATGTTCCTAGTGAGTATGAGGATGCTCATGACTCACCTGAGCAGCGTGTCAGACCCAGCAGAATCAGAAATAAACCAGCAAGATATGGAATGTCAAATATGTGTATTCCGGAGGAAGTGTTTGATGATGCTAATGGACTATGTCTGGAAGAAGCGCTACTAGGAGTAGAAAAGGAACAGTGGATACAAGCAGTAAAAGAAGAACTTAAATGTTTTGAGGAAAATCGTGCATGGGAGCTAGTAGATATGCCAAAGAATCATGAAACTGTAGTGAAGTGTAAGTGGGTGTTGCGTAAAAAGATGAACAGTGATAATAGTGTTCGTTACCGTGCCCGTTTAGTAGCCAAGGGCTATATGCAGAAGCAAAATGTGGACTATACAGAGATTTTTTCGCCTGTGGTAAGGCATTCAACTTTGAGATTATTGTTTGCATTATCTGTAAAACTTGGTTTAAATGTTACACATCTTGATGTCACTACTGCATTCTTGAACGGGGATCTTGAGGAGACAATCTATATGGAAATACCAGAAGGCTTACCAAATTATCAAAATGACCATAGTAACAAAGTACTTAAGCTGAAAAAGGCAATTTATGGTCTAAAGCAATCCTCAAGAGCCTGGTATAAGAAAGTTGAAAAATGTCTTGTTGAAAATGGTTATAAATGCTCAGAATATGAACCATGTTTGTTTACAAAAATGGATGGTAAAATTTGTGTTGTTGTGGCACTGTATGTAGATGATTTTCTGATTTTTTCAAACAATGACACTGAAACTAATAAAATAAAAAAGGTGTTAGGTTCTGAATTTAAGTTAAAAGACTTAGGGCTTGTAAGACAATATCTTGGCATGAGAATAAATTTAGATAGAGATAAAAAAATTATTACTATTGATCAACAACAGTATATTGAACAATTAGTTTCTAGATTTCAGATGTCTGATTGTAAAACGCAAAGTACTCCAATTGAGCCTAAATTGAATTTAGATAAGTCATCTGATAAATGTTTACCTGATGTTCCTTACCAAAAACTAATTGGAAGTTTAATGTACCTGGCAGTGTTAACAAGACCAGATATTGCTTACTCTGTGAGTTATCTAAGCCAATTCAATAGTTGTTATAGTCATATACATTGGAAACATGCAAAACGTATATTGAGATATTTGCAATGTACTAAGAATTATTGTTTAAAATTTAGTAAAGATCATAGTGATCTACAAGGTTTTGTGGATAGTGATTGGGCAAGTGATGCCTTAGACAGAAAATCCTATACTGGTTTTTGCTTTATGCTATCAGGGTCAGCTATTTCTTGGCAAAGTAGAAAGCAGAAAACAGTATCGTTGTCAAGTACAGAAACAGAATACACTGCTCTGTCAGAAGCTTCTAGAGAAGCTGTGTACTTGCGAAATTTAATGCATGAAATTACTGATACATTTTATGTAATTGATTTGTATTGTGATAACCAAAGTGCTTTGAAGTTAGCTTTAAGTAATCAGAGTCACAATAGGTCAAAACATATAGATGTACGTTGCCATTACATTCGAGATATTGTAAAGTACAATTTTGTTAAAATTAAGTATATTCCTAGTGAGGACATGCCTGCTGATGTTCTTACTAAAGGTCTATGTCATGTAAAGCATTACAAGTTTATTAATTTGCTTGGCATTGTGTCTATGTAATGTTATGTGTGTATGTATGTTATTTTGGTAAGTGGGGGTGTTAGTATTGTATCAAAATACCAGTAATGCCCTCTATAGTGTTATTTGAGAACTATTGCATGATTACTGAACTATTGTATGTATTGATCGTACTAGGATTCGTTCTTGAATAAAGTTCCCATTCGTTCTCTCTGTCTCACAGAAAAACCGTGTTTGATTTATAGTATGTTTTATTCAGTTGTTTGTTACGAATTGGTATTCAAAGGTATTTTATTTTCCCGTCGGGGCTGCGGGTTGTTCAAAAGAGATACCGCGGCCTCGACACAAAGTGCCAAGAAGGAACATGGGTGGTTTGTAGTCAGTAGAAGTCTGACACTACCTACCGCTATGCCCAGCGGGAGGAGTCATTTGATAAATCCCCCCAAAAGAATTTTATTTTCATTTTGTTTTTCAAATATATAAGTAACTAAAGGGACCCTTTAGGAAACCGATCCTATTACCAAGCATGAACTGGGTTATGGATGTCAATTAGGCGGTCGTTCCGCATAAAATACTGGTATTCATCTGCATTCGGTTAGACTGGTAGCCGACCCCAACATAGTTGGGAAAAGGCTAGACAGATGATGATGATTCAGGTAAATTGGCTTAATGACAGGCAATTAACGAATGGTCAACAATAATCGGTGTCCATGAAACCATTTTATGAGAATTTCCCTCGCTTTAAAATATACTGTTCAACAGCTATAATAAAATACCACTGTCAGTTAAAAAACCATTTTGAAATTGCCTGAAGCGTCACAAAATTAAAACACAGAGCTATTTATTTTATGGAGTACTCAATGTGAACATTATTAGTCAATGATACGTAATTGCAGTTAATTTCGTAACGAAAATTATTTGATGTGAAGTGTAAACCGTATTTCATATGAGCAATTAGTGTGAATATTGTTCTATCGTGCGTGAACCGAACCGGTTTGATATATTCGCAAATTTTGGCGGTTGATCCATTTTATTATAACTAATGAGATAGCACTGCAGGGAATTCTGTTGCCAAACTTTAATGTAAGGGAAAATGAAGATAATACATACACAGGTACATAAACTCACGCCCTTTTCCCATGGGGGTAGGCAGAAACCACAGAACGCTACGATCCTTACATACTCCTCTTGTCTCGTCCACATTCATACATCTGGGGGTCTACTCGCTAAGCACGAAACCCGTGAATACGGCCATATTTACGGGCGTTTCCTACTCTCTAACACCTACGGACATAAGATTAGTTCGAGGCCCAAACTAAGAATGAATGACTACTCGATTTGACAGTTGGCCTTACTCCCGATGTGTCTTTGCCCGTTCGAAAAGTTGAAATTGACATTTGTTTACACGGATATTTATGTCATTTGATACGACAACAAAATAGTTATCGTGTAGGCCACGAAAGTTTAAGTTTTATAATAAAACAATATTATGGCTGCTTTTTTAATGCTAGTACGAGCTCTAAAAGAGCCCCTAAGACGACCCACTGACCGAAGATTCGCCGGCCGGTTGTTTTTGTGCCAAAACTTTCAGTTGTCGAGTATGTGTGCACCGTTATGAGTTTAAAGGAACTATAGCCTCACAATGGAATTATTTGAAGATTTGTGTGAGCCTGCGAGGAACTATTACCTTTTTTGCCTCGGCAAAAGCGACGAAATTGTGTTGATTCAAGAATTAAGGTAGGTAATGGTTTGATCTAAGAATTAAGTCTAACAATAAACAAAATGAAGATTCTGCAAATTATTGAGTTCTATAACCAATCTGTCCCATCTACCTACATATTTACTGTTGTTTTTGTTTACTTATACGTCCTTGCTGCCCTCTATTTTATCCCGGTTGATCTACCAAGGTGCAGTGGGCCTTAGCAGTGACGTCCCAAATGTTCCAATGGCACAACAGACAGTGTCAGACTATCTGGGGTTGTTAAATTATTAAAGTTTACTAAAGTTTCTACAGCATGTGACTGAGAGGAACCTTTTAAAATAAAGTAAGTTTAAAAGCCTGAACTATTTTTCTAAAACAAACCCAGATATTCAAACACAAAACTCAAAGCATTTATTTCAATTAAACCATTACAGGCACTTTTGAAATTTGAAGAACAATTCATAAAACAAAACTAAACTACGAATGCAATACGTCATCCCGAAAGCCACCACGCTGAGCCACACGCCGCCGAATGCCCGCAACAACGAACACTGCGTGCACGAAAGCACGCAACGACGCACACCGCAACAACGAATGCACGAGACTCCAAATCACGGAACAACGAATACACGCCGCAACGCGCAACGCGCGACCCGGAGCCCCCGCACATCCACCGCCACGGCACGCGCCGCCGCGCGCCCCCGCACCCACAGCACTCGCCGCTGCAGACATCCGGCGACGCGCAACTCGACGCAGCAACCCCCGGGACGACGCATTGCACTCCTAAGCTACAATCACAGTCACAATTCATAATAACTTGTGAAAGTACTGTAGTTGTTATTTTATAAAATATGTACCTATAGTAGTGGTGGCCCAGTGGCGGCGGCCCCGACTTACGAACAGTAAGTCGTGGGTTCGAACCCAGGCAGGCGCATTACTTTGTATAATTTATTTCATCACCACTGCTCTCAAAAACGATGAAGGAAAACATCGTGAGGAAACCGCCGGCATGTCCTAGAACCAAAAATTCGAAGACTTGTGACATCTACCAATCCACACTGCGCCTGCGTGGTAGATTATAGCCCATTCCCTCTCAAAGAGTGGAGGCCTGTGTCCCAGCAGTAGGAACATTAATAAGCTGTTTCATGATGTATCTATAGCAGAAACTACTTGAGCTAAAACATGTCATTTGAACAATGACTACCTACCTATTGAAGAGAAAATTCAGATTAATTTTAGTTGTTTATACCCTAAAATAGATCAGAATTTTCTCTTCATTTTTCAATAATAAAGAATTTTAAATTTTAATAAGCCAGACTTGGTAATGTGTACAGATTTTATGAAAATATGGCCTGCCAGGCATAATTGGCAGACTGCATGCATGTGGCATTAGTGAAACCCAGTGAGTGGAGAATTTGTTAAACAGGAAGCAGTTGGACTCCTTAAATGTCTAAGGGCTTGTTTACGGAGAGGCGGGGAGTTAGTTAAGCGGCGCGTGCGGCGCCGCGGCCCGCACTAAATTCAAACATTATGGCGTTGTATGAGTGCGTTCACGGAGAAGCGATATTATACGCGTTTGCTTGAATTGCAGGCGGTGCCCGCGGCGGCGCTCGCAGCGGCAAATGTCGATGAAGCGATGCCCGCGGCGGAACTTTCTTGCAGTCTTATTTCGAATTCGCACAACCGTATAATTATTGTCTAAACCTACAATCCATATCCACAATTTCGGATACTTCCGTCCACTTTCGTTTCACAATTACTCGGTTTTTGTTGTGAATGGCAAGCCATCCACAACTGGGGACGCTCCTGTATTGCAACAATAAATTCTTCTTGTTTGTCGTTGTTCATTTTGTTGCGACACGTGCGCTCGCATCTCTCGCTATCATAAAACTAGTCGGTTTGATTGAGATCGCCGCGGGCGCCGCGGCGGGCACCACCACGCGTCCCGCCCCGCGTCTCTATGAACAACATGGTGTATTGCTATACATTTGTGTTTACGCGTGCGATGATATCTGCCGCTATACGCGCCGCCTCTCCGTAAACACAAAAAATGTTCGACGCGGCGCGAGTCGCCTCGCTGCACGCGCCGCCCGACACCTCGTGTGTCCGTAAACAAGCACTTTATTTTCATAATCATTTCCCACACAATCCCTGTATCTTTTCTTTGGCTTTCCTCTCCCTCTAAATCCATTACTTTTTTAGTCACTTGCGTTTCATCCCTCCTCATTACATGTCCATACCAAGACAGATGACTTCTTTTCAATAGACATATATATAGATATATTAGTGCAATTGATGAAAAAGAAAAAGTGTGTACAGACTTATAATGCAGTCTCATAAAAAACAACTCTCCTACTAATACATCTCAAGAAATACATAGGATATTAGTATTTATATTTATTATTGATTAGGGTAAAATAAGTATTTTACAGCCAGTTTATTTTGCTTACAGGATACAATGAGCGCTGAGACTGACAGAAGATTCTGATAAAAACAAAGATTTATCCAATAAAGTATAATTTAATTTTGAACAGAATGTTTTTTTATTTTGCACCAATGAAATTGAAAAGAAAATACAATACACTAATAATGCTCCTTATATACTCCAAAACGTCCTCTGGCATCATGATGTGATGTGTATAGCGGGACGGCGCAACATGTTGTCCATACAAATTAAGACTTCTTCAGCAGCCTGTCCTTGGATTGTTACCGGTGGCAACGTACTTGTAACTAGCTTGGAGGGCTCCTAGGCACCCTATATTTGTTTGTTTTTGTTACCGCTAATGCTTTTGTTGGTAGCTGCCAACTCGTTGTTTACGTTTATAAAATTGAGGTATTTTAGCGCGTGAGTTCTTACTGGAGCGGTTGAGGCCATTTTACAATTTATTACGAAAAGTTTCCTAGTCGTAACTCGTATTATTAATGCCAATTAAGTTCAATGTTTATTGTAATTATCGTAAATAAAAAACTTGACATTTCAGTCAAACTGACAAATCAGTATACGTCAAAATGTGAAATACAAAGAAGGTAAAGGTATTAACAGGATATAGCCACAACCCGAACAAAAATATTTAAATTATATCTTAAAAGACATAGTAAAAGTATTTTGTGCAAATGCAGCCATTTTTTAACAATATCAATGTTTTTTTTTAATTTAAATGCTTGAAAACCATAAAGTAAGAAAACCGGTAATCAATCGAAAAAATGGTGCAACGCTAACGACTTTTATCATTCGTTCACTTATCTAAACTAATTTTGTCTACGACTCCGTTCGAACCTCATTGATCCGTGATCACTAGGGAGTAGGGTTCACCCCGTAGTTACGAACGACTTTAGTACGGGCCCGTATATTAGTTGACGGAGTTAGAGAGTAGACCCCCTGGTCATACACGAACGGCTACGGGTACTACGCAAGAAAGAAAAATATAATATCGTGTAATAGTATTTTTTTCCCCCCTCAGATTTAAGTTTTTTTTCTTTCTTACCATATTGTATAGTTCCTGTGGCATGTGGCGAGTAAACTTGTTTTTTTTTTCTTGCTATCGGAAACTTGGTACAGTTGATCGCACATTTATTGTGAATCTTTGACCTTAACCTCAATTTGTGCGTACTTTTGATAAATCTTTCAGCTAGACAATTTTCATGGAAAATTGTACAACAAGTAATTATAATTTTCCTAGAAATCGCTGTTGAAAAGCACTTATTTTCTTTTAATAATAGAAATTATTATCTATTTTAAAACATTGTTTTTGAAGGTATATAACATTTTTTTAACACTGCTTTACATTTTACTGCTTAACAAGTATTTAGGTACCTAAACTATCGTTCTAGTTAGATATTTTGCGAATAATAAAACTGATAAATTAATCCCAAAACTATATAGGTCGCATAACAAGGGCACTGAAATTAATGGCCTGAATAAAATGAAGTCACCTACATATTTGCGATCAATATAATAATATTATTACCATGAACAATGGAGTTCATTAAGTTTGTTCGCAAATTATATGTTAGCTGGGTGGCTGACTTATTGATTAATGGTGTGTGTACTGGTAATATAGTGCAGGTTACCTTGAATACCTAATCGATAATACTAGTACAGTTGTCGCTATATTTTTGTTCAGGTCATGTTGCTATGCTGTTTTTGTTTAGACAGCATTACGTTTGAAATATTGAGCTGTTTAATTTTATTTTGCTATCTCATAAAACCGGTCAAGTGTGAGTCGGTCTCGCGTACGAAGGGTTCCGTACCATTATCTATAAAAATCGCGTTTGGTGTATGGGAGCACCCCCTTTTTTATTTTTTTGGCGGGGGGAAAATCATCAAATAACCCCTCCCGCTCTTGGGCAGAGCGGAAGGGAGTGTCAGACTTCTACTGACTAAAAACCACCCATGTTCCTTCGCGAACGCGAACGCGCCGTCGACACGGCCTGTCGTCGTCATAAGACAGACGGACGGCGAGCTAGCCCGTCACTTACCGTCCACAGGCCCGCGTCTACGGTGGCCGGAAGCCATCACGTGACCCCCGACGCCCGGAGCGCCTCCCGCGGCGGCTGGGACGAGAGGTTCTCTCCCTCTCACGTTCCGCCACCTCCTTCGCTAGCATCACTGCTTCGCAGAAGGAGGCGACGGCGTCCCATTCCTCCTCGCTCCGGACCATGGCTTGCACCAGGGGGTCTACTCGCTAAGCACGAAACCCGTGAATACGGCCATATTTACGGGCGTTTCCTACTCTCTAACACCTACGGACATAAGATTAGTTCGAGGCCCAAACTAAGAATGAATGACTACTCGATTTGACAGTTGGCCTTACTCCCGATGTGTCTTTGCCCGTTCGAAAAGTTGAAATTGACATTTGTTTACACGGATATTTATGTCATTTGATACGACAACAAAATAGTTATCGTGTAGGCCACGAAAGTTTAAGTTTTATAATAAAACAATATTATGGCTGCTTTTTTAATGCTAGTACGAGCTCTAAAAGAGCCCCTAAGACGACCCACTGACCGAAGATTCGCCGGCCGGTTGTTTTTGTGCCAAAACTTTCAGTTGTCGAGTATGTGTGCACCGTTATGAGTTTAAAGGAACTATAGCCTCACAATGGAATTATTTGAAGATTTGTGTGAGCCTGCGAGGAACTATTACCTTTTTTGCCTCGGCAAAAGCGACGAAATTGTGTTGATTCAAGAATTAAGGTAGGTAATGGTTTGATCTAAGAATTAAGTCTAACAATAAACAAAATGAAGATTCTGCAAATTATTGAGTTCTATAACCAATCTGTCCCATCTACCTACATATTTACTGTTGTTTTTGTTTACTTATACGTCCTTGCTGCCCTCTATTTTATCCCGGTTGATCTACCAAGGTGCAGTGGGCCTTAGCAGTGACGTCCCAAATGTTCCAATGGCACAACAGACAGTGTCAGACTATCTGGGGTTGTTAAATTATTAAAGTTTACTAAAGTTTCTACAGCATGTGACTGAGAGGAACCTTTTAAAATAAAGTAAGTTTAAAAGCCTGAACTATTTTTCTAAAACAAACCCAGATATTCAAACACAAAACTCAAAGCATTTATTTCAATTAAACCATTACAGGCACTTTTGAAATTTGAAGAACAATTCATAAAACAAAACTAAACTACGAATGCAATACGTCATCCCGAAAGCCACCACGCTGAGCCACACGCCGCCGAATGCCCGCAACAACGAACACTGCGTGCACGAAAGCACGCAACGACGCACACCGCAACAACGAATGCACGAGACTCCAAATCACGGAACAACGAATACACGCCGCAACGCGCAACGCGCGACCCGGAGCCCCCGCACATCCACCGCCACGGCACGCGCCGCCGCGCGCCCCCGCACCCACAGCACTCGCCGCTGCAGACATCCGGCGACGCGCAACTCGACGCAGCAACCCCCGGGACGACGCATTGCACTCCTAAGCTACAATCACAGTCACAATTCATAATAACTTGTGAAAGTACTGTAGTTGTTATTTTATAAAATATGTACCTATAGTAGTGGTGGCCCAGTGGCGGCGGCCCCGACTTACGAACAGTAAGTCGTGGGTTCGAACCCAGGCAGGCGCATTACTTTGTATAATTTATTTCATCACCACTGCTCTCAAAAACGATGAAGGAAAACATCGTGAGGAAACCGCCGGCATGTCCTAGAACCAAAAATTCGAAGACTTGTGACATCTACCAATCCACACTGCGCCTGCGTGGTAGATTATAGCCCATTCCCTCTCAAAGAGTGGAGGCCTGTGTCCCAGCAGTAGGAACATTAATAAGCTGTTTCATGATGTATCTATAGCAGAAACTACTTGAGCTAAAACATGTCATTTGAACAATGACTACCTACCTATTGAAGAGAAAATTCAGATTAATTTTAGTTGTTTATACCCTAAAATAGATCAGAATTTTCTCTTCATTTTTCAATAATAAAGAATTTTAAATTTTAATAAGCCAGACTTGGTAATGTGTACAGATTTTATGAAAATATGGCCTGCCAGGCATAATTGGCAGACTGCATGCATGTGGCATTAGTGAAACCCAGTGAGTGGAGAATTTGTTAAACAGGAAGCAGTTGGACTCCTTAAATGTCTAAGGGCTTGTTTACGGAGAGGCGGGGAGTTAGTTAAGCGGCGCGTGCGGCGCCGCGGCCCGCACTAAATTCAAACATTATGGCGTTGTATGAGTGCGTTCACGGAGAAGCGATATTATACGCGTTTGCTTGAATTGCAGGCGGTGCCCGCGGCGGCGCTCGCAGCGGCAAATGTCGATGAAGCGATGCCCGCGGCGGAACTTTCTTGCAGTCTTATTTCGAATTCGCACAACCGTATAATTATTGTCTAAACCTACAATCCATATCCACAATTTCGGATACTTCCGTCCACTTTCGTTTCACAATTACTCGGTTTTTGTTGTGAATGGCAAGCCATCCACAACTGGGGACGCTCCTGTATTGCAACAATAAATTCTTCTTGTTTGTCGTTGTTCATTTTGTTGCGACACGTGCGCTCGCATCTCTCGCTATCATAAAACTAGTCGGTTTGATTGAGATCGCCGCGGGCGCCGCGGCGGGCACCACCACGCGTCCCGCCCCGCGTCTCTATGAACAACATGGTGTATTGCTATACATTTGTGTTTACGCGTGCGATGATATCTGCCGCTATACGCGCCGCCTCTCCGTAAACACAAAAAATGTTCGACGCGGCGCGAGTCGCCTCGCTGCACGCGCCGCCCGACACCTCGTGTGTCCGTAAACAAGCACTTTATTTTCATAATCATTTCCCACACAATCCCTGTATCTTTTCTTTGGCTTTCCTCTCCCTCTAAATCCATTACTTTTTTAGTCACTTGCGTTTCATCCCTCCTCATTACATGTCCATACCAAGACAGATGACTTCTTTTCAATAGACATATATATAGATATATTAGTGCAATTGATGAAAAAGAAAAAGTGTGTACAGACTTATAATGCAGTCTCATAAAAAACAACTCTCCTACTAATACATCTCAAGAAATACATAGGATATTAGTATTTATATTTATTATTGATTAGGGTAAAATAAGTATTTTACAGCCAGTTTATTTTGCTTACAGGATACAATGAGCGCTGAGACTGACAGAAGATTCTGATAAAAACAAAGATTTATCCAATAAAGTATAATTTAATTTTGAACAGAATGTTTTTTTATTTTGCACCAATGAAATTGAAAAGAAAATACAATACACTAATAATGCTCCTTATATACTCCAAAACGTCCTCTGGCATCATGATGTGATGTGTATAGCGGGACGGCGCAACATGTTGTCCATACAAATTAAGACTTCTTCAGCAGCCTGTCCTTGGATTGTTACCGGTGGCAACGTACTTGTAACTAGCTTGGAGGGCTCCTAGGCACCCTATATTTGTTTGTTTTTGTTACCGCTAATGCTTTTGTTGGTAGCTGCCAACTCGTTGTTTACGTTTATAAAATTGAGGTATTTTAGCGCGTGAGTTCTTACTGGAGCGGTTGAGGCCATTTTACAATTTATTACGAAAAGTTTCCTAGTCGTAACTCGTATTATTAATGCCAATTAAGTTCAATGTTTATTGTAATTATCGTAAATAAAAAACTTGACATTTCAGTCAAACTGACAAATCAGTATACGTCAAAATGTGAAATACAAAGAAGGTAAAGGTATTAACAGGATATAGCCACAACCCGAACAAAAATATTTAAATTATATCTTAAAAGACATAGTAAAAGTATTTTGTGCAAATGCAGCCATTTTTTAACAATATCAATGTTTTTTTTTAATTTAAATGCTTGAAAACCATAAAGTAAGAAAACCGGTAATCAATCGAAAAAATGGTGCAACGCTAACGACTTTTATCATTCGTTCACTTATCTAAACTAATTTTGTCTACGACTCCGTTCGAACCTCATTGATCCGTGATCACTAGGGAGTAGGGTTCACCCCGTAGTTACGAACGACTTTAGTACGGGCCCGTATATTAGTTGACGGAGTTAGAGAGTAGACCCCCAGGGCCGGACGCGAGAGGTCGCCGCCGCCGATCGCCCCTACGAGAACACGGTGGGGCTCCGCCCAAGCGGGACACACCTCCACGGTGTGAAACCAGCATGCCTGAGAGATATTTCTCGACGGCATGTGTCTCAAGTCAGAGGCCTATGGGCTGCATGAAAACTCTGACAACAGGATAGACACTAACCACCCAAAAAACATTTAGCGGTTCGACAGGCGTTTTTGCATTCAAAATCTGTCAAATCATCTAAGGTAACAAGTGAATTATTGTTGTAAACAGATGGGGAAACACTCACCTAATATCATCATCATCAGGATGATGGTCCGGCGGCAGGTCAGGCCGGAGGTCGCCGAGCGCCCGCGCCGCGTGCCTCCTCCGCCTCTCATACCACAGCCGTCTTTGTTCCCTCTCATTATTCTTCTGTACTCCGAAAAACGTTTGCGTTTCCCTCTTGAGGTAGTCTCGTACGGCGACTGTATGGGTCCTCCGTAATCTGACGCCATCTTCTTGGTCTTGCGGGGCAGGGTCGGGCGGGGGTTGGGTGGGCGCGGGCGGTGCGGATACGACGCGGGGAGGGGAGGTGGGTGCGGGCAGCGGCGGCGCCGGCGCAGACGCTGCTGGTGATGATGACTGGCATGCCAGCTGCGGTGCCAGAAGGCCCGCGCTCGAACGCCTGTAACAAAAGAGAGGTTTTGGTTAGAAATGGTAATTACATTTACCTATAATTTTAATCTTGAATTGTTATGTTATACACCGTGAAATTTAAATAGCGGTTTTCCCGCGGCTGAACAACTTGCCATAAGGAGTACTTTCGATGCATGGAGTAAAAGTAAAAAATAAGGTTGTTTTTGTTTTAAAATAATTTAAAAAATATTCATCAACTCGAAAACGTGAGAATCAATAGTAACACTAAACGTAACACTTGTAGGTAGTATTCGACTCGCACGAAAAGTATAAAGGGAAAATTGTAATAACTTGTAGGGTTAAAGCTTATTATTTTCAAGAATAAGTTATCAGCTGATTGAAAATCACGTGGGTCAAAAGCCGCGCGGCCGGTAGTCACCCGGCTTGCGCCTAGCGTAGGTATCGGGAGGTGCCTACTATTGGTTCGTGGTAGCTTTCGAGTTTTGTTTTTCACAATGGTTAATATCCCATTTTTAGTTTTTAATATTTTATTTGTTTATAAAACGATTGTATTACCAAGACAAAACCATTTCGCTGCGGGAAAACAACGATTTCGATTTCACGGTGTATACTACCGACCCGCCTTGGCCTCGCATGGGTGCAATGTATAGGTACTACATATAAACCATCCTTTTGAATCACTTTATCTATTGCTTAAAATTCGTTGCGTAGTTTAAAAGATCTCACCAAACACTGGGAGCGACTTTATTTTACACTATGTAAAGATTCTCTCAAATCGCCTAAAAACACGTTCACATTTAATATGATCCCATAAAACAACAAACATTGTCAAAAAAAAACAGCGATACAATTATTAAACGCATATAATTATCATTTACGCAAACTAAATATCAGAAAATAAAACAACATAGCTCGACATCAAAATAACAACAAGAACGAAATACCCATAACAGAGATCTGTGAGTAGCAACGGAATTCGTTATCCTGGCTCTCGAGTCATCGTGAAATTGGCCAAATTGATACGGTATTTCCGATTGCAATTCCGTCCAAAATCGATTCGCACCGCCTGTAGTCAATCATCGAGCTATGGTCGAAATTATTCGACTATTTAGATTCTATTTACTAGGAATTTGTCGGAAACAGACTGGAATAATATTAATCAAAGTTAAATGTAAATATAAAAGAATAAAGGAAATAAGATTATGTTCATTGTTTCTGTTATGCATATTTGTGATTCGTTAAGCTTTCTTCTTTTCGAACGATTCTTTTGTTTTTCTCTTGAAAACTTTCTACATTTATTTACAGAAATTAAATTAATTTTGCGATTTGTTACTAACACAGTGGACCTCTTTGTAGTCTGAGAAATAAATGATTATTATTATTAAATAACTTTAATTCTCAGAATTGTTTAAATGGCTGTAATTGTGAAGGTATGAATACCTGTAGAGGTAATTACCTACTCAATAAACAGTGAGTATTAATGTATTGTTGATCGGAACACCGTGCATCATCTCTTTCACAACACACTAAGATACAGTAAGTAGGTAATTGTCCGTACGAATAGCAAATCCAGGTCAACTTTGCAGAGCACGTTTACTGTCTCTCTATAAAGACAGTGACATGACGACAGTCGGTTTCTAAAGTGCATGTAAACGCCCGGGTTTATGCGGAACCTACCCGAGTATATCATAACTTTCATATTATTACGCCCTAAAAAAAAAAAAACACCCATGTTCCTTCTTAGCCCTTCATGTCGAGGCCGCGGTATCTGCGAAGAACCCGCAGCCCCGACGGGCATATTATTACGCTCTGGATGTCAATCTGTTAATAAACAATACATTTTTACTGAAACGAGCTTGTTGTCACACTGCATGGTAAAGACCTTGCATCTGACTTCGATGATCCCTTATCTTATAAAGCGCCAAATGCGTGAAGAGAGACCTAAGCCTTCCTACATCTAGAACTTTTCCGATCAGTGACCGGGTATTTAATAGCAAATTCGATTTGGCGAGTCATATACAGGCCACACGCTAGGAAATTGCTTCAAAGGGTGGCCGTTACTAAAATCGGTAAGAAGGACTATTAAAAGAACACAACTACACCTCATTTTAAGACAATTTCACTCTTACACTCATTTTATTCTGACTTCAACCTCACTAACACTTTCACATCTTGACACCACGTTTCCTTAACGACACCCCCGAAGGTACTTGAGACCTGCCTACCAACGTACGCAGTCTATTCCACTATTATTTATGCGTCTGCAGCAGTACAGTATTAAGGTAGGCAGACACAGGTGCGAGCTCAACGAGCCATAATTTTAACGTAAAGCAGAAACGGTAAATTAAGATACAGCGTCGTACTAAGTAATGTGTTTGACAAATATTCCTTATTATTGTGTGTTCGTTCTGAATAGAAGATTAAGGTGCTTTATGTTCGTGTTTTGTGTGAATATTAAGGTGATGTGTGTTGGTGATGTTGGATTAGGCATGGGGTTGACAGTGTTGGGAAATTGGGCGAGAAATTGGGTGCGAAAGAATGAGTTTAGTGATGCCTCGTCTATCTTTTTACACGACTGCCCCAAAAAAAGAGTGTTATGTTTCTAGCGTTGATGTATGTATGTCTTTATTCCATCATAACTTCTAAACGCCTGCACCGATTTTGATGTATGTGGTATCGTTAGATTCGCGTCCCGTCCATCCCGGGTAACATAGACTAGAGAAAAAATAAAAAAACATAATAGGGTGGCCATGGTTTAGAAATAAAAAGAACTTTTATTTGTTTTTTTTACGTTGTTTTTGTTCATGTTAACTGCCAAAAGTCTTTAGACCAAAAATTTGGAGATTGTGACATAATCTATCAACCCGCACCCTGCGTAGTCGATTATGACCCATTCGATCTCATAGAGTGGAGATCTGTGTCCCAGCAGTGGGAATATTACACGCTGAGTTGAAGGCGCCAAACTCATAGTTCAGTTCTTGGCCGATACAATTTAGATTGCCATTGACACGTTAAGAAGATGTGATGAAAGATCAAGATGAGCCAATATTTGCTCATGGTTTTTGTTGAACAATCGTGTTTGGGTCAAATTCTATATCTTATCGTGATTAACTATGAGTTACTTTTGCTATATTTCTATTTAATATAGCAACACAAATTGAATTAGCAACAGCGCCCTTGCTTCTGATTACTTATTACTACTTAGTTCTATGACGATAACCTTTAGAAAGGTACAAATTACAGTAAGTGCGAATTTCTCCAAGCAACAGTTATATACGAAGCAATGGATAAACTAGCTATATTTAGATACACTCAAGAGATCATCAATCCCTATTTACTGGTACCTACTTACGTAAAAGGTGTCATTGAACAAATACCCTCGGGATTCTCCTGAAATTAGGACTCAGATTTAGATACCAACCTTACGTAGGTAGGGACAGACTTTTATACCTTTTAAGGGTTCCGTACCTCAAAAGGAAAAAACGGAACCCTTAGTCCTCTAAGGGTTCCGTTTTTCAGACAGACAGACACACGAGTGATCCTTCACTCGTGTGTCTGTCTGTCTGTCTGTACGACCATTCACCCCCCCCCCCTTATCTCCGAAACTACTGAGCCTAAAATTTTGAAAAAAATACAGAAATTAGTTCAACACTTATAGATTACAGGACAACCTATAAGAAGTCTATGGTGCTAAAATTACATAGAAAATCTCTCAATATGTAGATAGTACAATGGTACGGATCCGCCTTGCACTTGGCCAGTTTTTTTTTGAGTGTGGGAAATCATCGAATGACTCCTCCCGCTCCGGGCGGAGCGGAAGTGAGTGTCAGACTTCTACTGACTAAAAATCACCCATGTTCCTTCTTAGCCCTTTGTGTCCGGGGTTGTGGAATATATTTCAAACAACCCGCAGCCCTGGAGACTTTTATACCTTCGTTAGACTACAAATTATTGTTTTTTAATCATTACACTTTATCCTGGCACTATTGCGTACAAGCCGCTGTTTGATGCCAATAAATCAGTGGTGTTTTCAAAATAAGTGTAAAAAACATCTGCGTATAATAAAGATACCTGTCAGTGTCACGTTTTCAATTGACCTGACATGAAAACAAGCTAACAAGGAGGTCATCAAACTAATTAATTCAGTCATAGACAAAATAATTTAATATTTTGTCTATGACTTTACCTGAGTCATTGAAGTATTTTCTCAATATTAAACCACTTATAAAACCACTTATTTGACTTAGCACCCATTAAAGTAAATAATATCTGTCAACTCAGTTCAACTCACTGAATTAGCAAATATAGCAAGTTTTAATAGCAAAAACATTTATAGGTAACACTGTTTGATTATTTATTTGTAGGCGATTTATTCGAATGATTCACTTTAAATTCATTAAAAAATACAGTTATTGGCACCTTTTCTAGACTTGTTTATAAATATAAAATATTGCTGCTAAAATGAAGCAATACTGATAAGTTACAGTTAACGTTGTTATTTATTGTGAAAAAAGTAACCATGGAGTTTCTTACCGGTTCTTCTCCACAGGAAACGATGAACCTGAACCGTGTACCTTTTCTCAACGTTTTATAAGTGTAGGTACATGTAGGCTGTTTTTTTTAATTTATTCTCAGATAACAATGATACATTAGGGTTAGCAACAATGCTGCGGGTTGTTCGAAAGAGATACCGTGACCTTGACACAAAGGGCTAGGAAGGAACATGTGTGGATTTTAGTCAGTAGAAGTCGGTCCTCCCGCTCTGGACAGAGGGGTAGAGACCGCTCTGTCCAGAGCGGGAGGAGTCATTTGACAATTTCCCACCCTCCAAAAAAATTTATAAAAAGGGTTAGTAACAATTGGAATTATTTGTTTTTTTTTATATGTATATATGTGTCAACTATCTTAACATAGTATAAAAAATACTGACCAAGTGGGTTATCTACCCGAATTAAAAAATAATTAATAAAATCACGAAAACTAAAAGCATTCCCCTAACATTGTCTTATACTAACCAGTCCAGCAACTCACAATTTTACTACAAACGACCCAGTAGTAGTAGTAGTTCTCTAATATGAAATTATGCATCTCTCCACAGAAAGTACTATTTACTATTTGAACTTTAACAAAAATGTAAAGTAATGAGCTATGTGAATTTTTTTGACAGAAATTTAGACGATCTATTATATCCCCTACCTACTCTGAAAAGGACAAAATCCCCTGGCCCATTACCCAGATCACCAGATATCGATCATGGTTCGCACCAGTATTCCACTCACGTCCCCCCCCCCCTCCCAATAATGCAGATACCTAGTTTCCATCCGTGTTCCCAGCTGATTGCTATTCTTACCGCTTGTCCAATATCGGGGCTATATTGCTCGGTATCGGGAAAACGTTATTAGGCCATACATCTTGCTACTTGACAAACAGATGGTTATCACATGTTTTGAAAATGATTTGTTGGTTGAAAAAGTAGAGTTGGTAAGCAATATTGGGGTTTTTCTAGATAAAAATTGAGACTTCTAGAATAAATGCTTATTTTATAAGCATAACCAGTATCTACAGCATTTTGTTTATTTATCATAAATCAGATAAAATGGCAGGCTTCATTAGATGATGCTGTAGATTATCAAGTCTCAACTAATATGAGATGCCTTTTTTAATCGAATTACATACTAATATATCACGAACGTGCAACGTACACATAAAATAAATACAAGCGATGTTTGTTTCGAAAATATTGCTATTCTTTAAAATTTTGCCAACAAACTTATTTCAATCTTAACACGAAGTAAATATTACAAGCAAAATTAGAAATTATATCCAGTGAATTTACTTAACTCCACGTGTTCGTACTCAGCACACAGGTAAAATAAAATTACCATATTTTTTACCTACGAAACTAACAAAGCTTATAAGTCCAGCTTTCCTATAATCATGCATTTGCTTCGCCCAAAACACATCTTATAGTTCCACCTAAATCCCGTAAACCCACGAACTCATAATTAGACCAAGCGGGCATTAGGAAGTCCCTGATTAACATCAAATCTTCGGGACAACTATTCAATCTGTTACCAAAGGGCCTGCCTAGCAACTTAAATTATATTATCAGTAATCTCCTTCACTTGATAGCCTACTAAAGGCGTGTAACTACGAACCCAGTAATAATTATAATGTTAATGGGAAACGTCTATAAAATACGAGGGTATTTTGGTGGAATTTGAGACGGGAGAAACAATTTGTTTATAAATTGAATTAGTCCTCTATGTTATAGCATTGTTTGGTTTTGCACAAGGGTTAAGCAGGGGTGTACCTACACACACACACATTTCGCTAGCTATGTTCAAGTCACATAAAATACTTGGCCCCAATTCAGACTACGTGGATGCTGCTGACAAATTCTTGATAGAAGAACTTAATAACTCATTGCCCGATCTGAAAATCGAAACCAGAACCTCTGCTCAGCAGCCACGCTTGCGACCATTGGACGTAATTATCATTGATTTGTGTCATGAGCCAGGTGGGCAGTCTTATCGAAGGATATTGCCCAGTATTTGGGTTCTGGAGGTCAGATTGGCAGTCGCTCCATGTAAAATTCGTCATGGTATTCAGCTGCATTTGTGTAGAATGTAACTGACTGGAAGCTGATACCAATAATTATATTAGTACGAAAAAGTCATTTCGTTTTTCGTCTGGTTTCTACAAACCCACAAAATACTTACTTGCCTTTGTTGAATGTCAACACATAAAATGATTAGAAATTCTACATATTTTCTAAGAACAGTCAAAATACACCCTCAAATTTCAGAATGTTCATAGAATTTTAGGAAACCGAATAAAAATAAAATGAGACGCAAATAAATAAAAAAATATCCAAGCAAACGGTTTGAAAAATACTGAGAAATGAAAATAAAATTTTCAACTGAATTATGTATTCGGGACTTGTATCGTGAGGACTC
This sequence comes from Diarsia brunnea, assembly GCA_949774965.1. Taxonomy (NCBI): domain Eukaryota; kingdom Metazoa; phylum Arthropoda; class Insecta; order Lepidoptera; family Noctuidae; genus Diarsia; species Diarsia brunnea. The sequence continues at coordinate 7,999,322 of OX459008.1, read as the reverse complement.
ATGAATAACGAGTTTCGTTATTTCAAGGAACGTTAACGTAACGAGAGAAGCGTGTTTTTTTAATCTTCCGTTTATTAAGCCGAAGGCTGTATCGTTTTCGGCCTTTGCCGATAGGTACGTTGTACCTTCACAAGCTCACCTTTTGTTTTTCTGAGAACAAGGAGGTAATTTGAAACCTGTCTGTTTTTACCCGACTGCGAGGCCCAAAAGGTGGGTTATTTTTTTATATACTTGTAGCTATATAATGTACCCGAAGACCGTGTACTAATTTATTAAAGATTGATTTGATAAGAATTAAGATTATTTAATTCCTATGTGAATGGAACGACACGACGGAAGTATTCGTGCCGCATCGAAATTCAGAGTTCAGAAATGAATCAAATAACATTCAACTAGTCTTTTGTTTTTGCAACATATTTGATATTTTATTGAGACTTGTAGTACCACAGTGGCAGGGGGTATAGAGTAGCCGCTGACGTTGCTTGAAGTGAGTCACGATTACGTCACAAGTGCTCAGCGTTCGAAAAAAACGGCGGCCCGCCGCGCGCCATACGGCCGGGCTCATAAATTATTTTTTTGTTTACGTTTTATAAACAAAGGACGCTTCGAGTAATGTTTTTGTTCAAGCCTATGAATGACTCTTTCAAGTGGTGTCAAGTGTTTGTTAGTATTTCGTTTCAAATTTATTATACTTAGCGATAAACATTGACTGTAGTTGAAAAAAACAATATGTGGTGAATAAAAATAATATTTATATAATAAAGTAAATCGGTAACACATATATTTTATGGCTTCTAAAGTTGGAACGGTTCTATTTACGTACGATAAAATAAAAATAAACATACTTGACAGTATAAAAATATTTATTTACATTTTTTCAAGTAACTAAGCCAACCGCCATTTTTGTTTGTTTACATTAAAAATTTTTCAAGGTTAGCTTGAACAAAACATGTAATCTTGAATTATATTTACTATTTTTGCATATGTTTTGACTGAAAACTATTGTCGAGTAAATATTCAATGCAATAACTATTACTTTGGTTACAGAACTGGTCTTACCGTGGTTACAGAATTTTATTACGAAAGCATTCTGACAAAATTCTAAAACCGTTACAAGCACACGTAAAAATCACTCAGAATTTGAAAAATACTTACCTTCAGGTTAAAATCCGGTTGCACACACATAATCACATATATAATTAACCATATAATTAGTAGTTTATTCAAAAATACTCACTTAAAACCAATAAATTAATCGAAAATAGTCTGGAGCTATTTCTATCGCGCGCGAGTTTCAACGACTGACTTTTGACATTTTTTTTTTTAATTTAAAATGAATTTATATGAACTTTTGTTGTATTTTTAGCATGAAGAATTTTAGAACGAATCGAGTAGAAAAGAGAAAAAGGATTATAACTTCATATAATAGAATGGGATAGATATATTATGACGAGTAATGATGACAAAACGAAAAAGGGACAATAGTCACTTAGGAGCACGCAACGGTTTTACGAAATAGGGACAAAAGTCACTTGGAATCACGCAAGGGGGTAGAGGAAGACCAATGAATCGATGGATGGACTATATAAATGATGATATGGCAAGAAAGGAGGTGCCTGATGAGATCACGAGTAATGGAGAAGTATGGAAGAAGAAGACATGGTGCGCCGACCCCAAAATGAATTGGGATGAGGGCAAGAGAATTATGACTTCAGGTCAAAAACTTAGGATAGTCTTCCACCAGTTTACCCCCAATGAACATGTACAAGTTCAATTAACATCGGAATATTATCCAGGTTAAAGTACATAACTGCTGGACTACACAGAGGTAGCGTTGTAAACACAGCTGTACACTCTATATGTTTTAGATTTTTATGTACTACATTTGCACACCTGTTAGGGTAGGATGTGGTCCTGAACTTTTTTGTTGTGTTTCATCTTTATATTATGTATTCAAGCAAAATAAATATTTTTTGTCATTGACAGCGTCCATCGATTTAGATATTACTCGATTTAGTTCTGGAGTTTTATTTTATTTTATTATAATAATTAAAATGTCTTGAACACATTCTGCTAGCTTTTGTGCGCAGTTTCGCCCGTGTTGGGGTCAGAAATTATCCCACAGGAACTATAATAATTACCTTGACTCACCAGATTTCTCTGATTTGTCTCCAAGTTTCGAATTTCTTTCAACCTTTAAGATAAATATGAACAGGTAAATAATGTCTTCCATTCTGTCTGTGTTTTTAACCGACTTCAAAAAAGGAGGAGGTTCTATGTTCGTGTGTATGTATTTTTTTTTTTTTTTTTTTATTTATGTTACCTGATTTCTCCTCCATTTGTGAACCGATTCTCAAAATTCTTTTTTGAGAATCAATTGAAAGAGTATACTCCTGAGGTGGTCCCATTTAAATTTGGTGAAGATCTGATCCTGATCTTCGGAGATATACAATAGAACTCTTCAAAAATAGACGGCAAATCTGTCGTGATTGCTGCAATCGCTTGGATGTTTATTGTTTACGCAACATCTTAACTTACCATCACGCCTGTATGCTCTGACGGGGTACGCAGATGTGTACAGGACGCCCAGATTTCGAGAGTTAGGTATGTTAAGTTCCATTTTATTGCGGATAAGCATAGGCTTATCCGCACAAAAAATAAAAAAACTGAATAAAACAAACAAAAGTCACCGACTTCAGAAGCTAAAGTTATTTTTCACTTTTTTTTGTTTTTGAAGTCGGTTTTATTTTTTGCAAAAAAGTTTTTTTATTTTTCCATTTTTAGTTTACATTTATAATATTAAGGTTATTCAAAATGATTTAGAGTAAAAATATTAGATAAATTTAAAATACCTACACTATATAATTTCCCTTCAAAAGGTAACTTAAAATAAACAACATAATTCTAGACGTAAAATTCAAATGTTATATGAAACTGTACCGCAGTATTAGGCAGTCTTACCAACCCATTTGTGTAAAGTATGTGAGCCCATTAAGAGAACGAATGTGTGCAACTAACGATGCTTGCGTTCATTTTCATATTAGCTTTACTAAAACCTTGCATATTTAGGTTGTAATCTTTTTGAATTGTTGCAAAAAATACACTATAAATGTAAAAGATTCTTTGTCTATTAACACTTTAACGGATGAACGGATTTCGATTGGCACATAAGTCGATTTACGAGTTCATTGAACCATTAATGACACATCAGTAAGATGATAACTTTACCAAGGTCATAATTTGTTCGTAACAAGGTTTCTAATATTGTCTGTTAACATGAAAATGAATATAACGATAGAAGTTATTAAAACGATCAGGATTTTTGGGCTTTTACTGTTTGGCAAAATGTGTTTCTTTTATGTAAAGCAAAAATTGTTTACAAAAAAATGTCACTATTTAAATCAGACAAAACGTCAAGGCTGAAGGCAAAAAAATACTACTCAAATAAAACATAGATTGACAGACTAAATTAAACATCGTTCACTACCGAAGACTGTAGTCTACCAGTCTGAAAAACTTTTAGTCTAAAAATTAAAAGTATTTCGGCCGTGGCAAAGCGTAGGCGCCTACAGCAGGCGCTACGTGGCTACGGCGTAGCAATTTGTTATGCGAAACACGAACTCAATAACTCAAGTCTAAATGTGGAAGGAAAGAAGGATATATTAAAAGAGCGTTCTGCAATTAACATTGCAATTTGCTATAATGCCAGGCACTAAAATAAACAGAAGTATGCAACTGGATACTATAAAGCGTGCATATCTTACTTTAGAATCTTTTAAATTCTACTTAGAATTTTAATTAAAGCCCCAGTTCTCTGTTTTCAAAATGAATCTATCTGAAATATTTGAACTCACTTATCTGCACTTTAAATGCCATTACAGTAAGATATGTAAATATATTATGCGTAAATATTTTTCTGCATTTTAGGAGATCAAAATGACGTTTAACCAAAAATTAAATTTCAATTTGAGGGTTCACAAACTCATCAGATTTTCACGCAACCGTAAATTATATAGTCTTTAAATTACTCCTTCGTTAGATGGAATTTTGAATTGAATTTAATCGCAGTAATTATTTAGGATTATGGATTAATCTAATATCAATTTAATAAGCTTAAACACAATACGATTTAGAGTGTGTCTTGTACTAATTCAACACCTACATTTCGCCAATTTGGTTTAAGTCTCTCTCTTCCGGAGCAAAATCTCTTAATGACAGTGAGAACCGAATTAAAATCGGTAACAAAAGAGACTGATACTATGATTAAGTATCGATAAAAAAAAAAAAAAAATGTAAAATATAATGGGCATGGATATAAAGTAAAAAGCTTACAAACATTTTAAAAGACCTTGAACACTATAACCAAGGTTGCCTCCATAAACAAAAAAAAAATATTGCACTCGACGAGCCAAACCACGACTTTACATGCATTTTATATCTAAACTAGCTGATGCCCGCGGCTTCACCCACGTGGATGTCGGTCAAATTATACACTAAAACCTTCCTCTTAAATCACTCTATCTATTAAAAAAAAACCGCTTCAAAATCCGTTGCGTAGTTTTAAAAATTTAAGCATACATAGGGATATAGGGACAGAGAAAGCGACTTTGTTTTATACTATGTAATGAAGCTCAGAATATTTATTACTTTCTCACTATTAACATACGGTATCACGTTATTAAACTAAAATTCCAGCTATTCTGTATAATAATTATTTATGAAAATTCTGTTCTAGAAAAGTCAGTTTCACTAGTATGGCAAGAGTACATTAATCCTGACACCTGAGAAATTACTAACGAGGAGCTTAATAATTATAACCGCTAGGATCGATCTTCACTTGGAGTTTCCTCCAAGTTTCAGAAATCACGATCATTTAATTTTGTAGATCTTCGACATTCGTTGCAAGTAGTCAGAAGCCCGAATGACAAACAACCCGTCTAAACCAAAGGCAGTCGTTGTACTTATCACTTTTTTAGTTTTATAATTATTTCAGGTTACTTGCTTCCATTAAACACTTTAGAGGGGCTCAGACTTCCCGTCGGGGCTGCGGGTTATTCGAAAGATATACCGCGGCCTCGGCGCAAGGGCTAAGAAGGAACATTGGTGGTTTTTAGTCAGTTGAAGTCTGACACTTCCTTTCGCTTTCGCTTCTCTTTCTGCCCAAGAGCGAGAGAGGTTATTCGATGATTTTCCACCTGCCAAAAAAAAAGGGGCTCAGACTTCCAATAAACCTGGCATAGACATCACTTGAATGAACAGATAAAAAATGTACTTTGCATGTAATAGTAGTCATTCATCGGATAATAGCTCTAATCATTTTCTTAACTAACTTTTCGCTGCAATTTTCTCTCGTCTCTATTTTTTGGTCTTTAGTCAACCATTTGTAATTCAAAGATCCCATGTTTACAGTAAACGTTGTCGTGCTATACAGTTGTAGTGGTATTAAAAACAATAGCATGTCTGCAGTTTTTAGAACCGAGTAATAAAAAGTACTTCTTGGAAACTAATAAAATTGCACAATGAAAATTTTCAAACAATATGAAGAAACTTTCAAATTGTAGTTTTAAAAAAATACCTTCTAAGTACTTCGATAATTAAATGAGTTACGAAAATTGTTTTAGAAATATGTTGACTCACGCCAGCACATTTTTTAACAGACCTTCTGATACTGAACGTTTTTGGTGAAAACCACATGCAGTGCCATCCATAACATGGAAAAGGTTATTAAAGCACGTACCTATTATAAAGGGTGCAATTTATGACAGTTTAAGACATATTTGCTAAATTACCGCATTGTTATTAGAAAATTTACCAGGCTACCTTTCAGTCATAAATATAAGACGAAATGAGTTTCATATAGTAAATTCCACAGTCAAAACCACTGATCAAAACATAAAGACTTGGTCGTGGTCAAACTGGATCATACTAATTTTAATTTCCAAGAATCAAATAAAGTTATATCAACTTATATCAAAGAATATTGGAAATCTCTCCCTTTGCCCAACAGTGCGATATTGATTTTAAAAAAACAGTAGGTACCTTAACCACGGTAGTAGGTAGTAGGTATTGTCGAGTTTGTCCTATCGACAGAGTACGTCTTCCATAATTGCAAAAAAAAACCGCGTATTCCGCGGGATTACGCACTGCCTGCACGTAGTATTTTATCTCAGACAAGGCCGATGTAGTAGAACTGATGCATTTAGCAATCTTGAAGGATTTTCATAGTTAAAGTCAAATCTTGAAAAAACAACGTGATTGTTATGGGCTTACTCCACAAATCCCCCCTTGTTATGAGGTGTGAACAAAAGCTAAATTAATAAAAAGTCAAAACTGTTTTGCATCCTATATAACATGGCCACGACATTCTGAGTTCTACCTCACAGATGTATCGATCCAGCCATAGCTTCGCTACGACCCTCTACGGCGACGATATAAATATGCTAGGAACGGTAAAATGTACGACTAGTACAAATTCCACTTGTAGATGTTAGGGTCAGGTCACATTGCTAGCGAGCTTACAAATAAGATACTGTTTCTTACCTATGTACCAAACAGTATCTCATTTGTGAGCCCGCATAGCGACATTTGCCTTAAATGTAAAAAGAAATGATAAATGAAAATCGTGTCTGCTAACAGCAACTAGCTTTTAAGTTAGGCAGACTTTTCGTTTGAACTTGCTTATCACATACTAAAATCATAGTCATTGTTAAGAACTTCTGATAGCATTATTTTTATTTACCCCATTGCTTATTCTGATACGGTAGCTATAACAAATTTACACGTTTATCCTTCAAGTCTATTCTCGCAGACGTATTTTACAGAACACAATACAATGTTTCTCTAAAACAAATATTGTCACCTGACTTCCCATGAGAACAATAAAAGACGACTGTCTATTTCACAGGTCTGACCACACGGCAAAAGCAATAAATATTGTCCCGATCCTAGAACGAAATAAATGTTTGTTCAGCCTACTGATATTTGTTTTGAGTCTGGGCATACGTACGTACATAAACATTATTTAAGGGAATATAAGAGATATGGGGTTCTGGTAGGCATTCGTTATTATGTAGATATAGACTAGACAACACAACACATACATAGATATCGTTATCTTTTTAGCTATAGATGGAAAATTACCATTATTCTTATGTGAAATAATTGCGGAAAAGTCAATAATTTCGTCTCTCACGGCGGTTATTAAAGTGTGTTATTTATTTTATTAAGCGTAAGTTATCTTATTATGCGTATTTCACGCAGCCGTGAGTCATACAATTCTTATCTATTTTTTTCTGTATAAATTAAGTTCTTTATTTTATTTTTTGTTGTGGCATGTGACCAATGAATATTTTTTCTTTCTTTTACCGATTGTGTTGTGGTTAAATAAACATGGTGCGATCATACACTCAACCCACGAACGTGTCTTTGAAACCATTAAACTTACAGCTAAATGGCAATCCTTTCTATGCACTTCTAAACAGCCGCGGAATTCTGCTAGAAATTATGAAGTCGCTACTCGTGCGCAGTATGACCAATGCCCAACAAACAGTAGCGTGCTTCGCAACAATATAATGTAGGGTCATGCTTATCCACTGCATCTCTTCCGCGACAGAAAGCGAGGGACTGTTTACTAACAAAACTTTGTACTCGTAAACCTTATTGTTAGTGTTGAAACTTCTGATGGCGTAAGCGAATGCTTTTCCTTATAATTTATTGTTATGTTGATGATTATGTTGCCTGTTATGGTTACTACGTTTTAGTTTGTATGTCGTGGTTATTGTCCCTCCTATATTTTAACAGAAGTACAAGAAGAACTGAAGTATTACTTTTTAAATGGAATAATGTTCTTCTTCAATGGTTTTCACTATAGATGTCATCCACTCATTTTACATAAAAAAAAGTTGAAAAGTTAAAAGATTTTGTAGGGCAATATTTTTAACCGACTTCCCAAAAAGAAGGAGGTTATCAATTCGATGGGTATGTTTTTTTTTTCAATGTATGTACACCGATTACGCCAAGATTTATGATCCGATTTACGTGATTCTTTTTTAGTTTTATGCGTAATAGTTGCCATTTGGTTCCATAAAAATTTGACATTGTTTGACCCAGTACTTTTAATTTTATGAACATTTTTTTTTAATTTGTGAACATTTTTCGTTTATGTGTGTCCACTAATAACTTCGTCGTTTATGAACCAATTTTGATGATTCTTTTTTTTATTGTAAAGGAGATTTTAAGGGTAGTACCATGATATAGAAACCGGGACCTGGTGATGGGATCCCAGAGAAATCGAGGGCAACCCTCAAATTTCATAGGCACGTATTACTTGTTTCGTGCTTTTTCTGACGCTATTCAAGTATTCGCATCTAGCAGTCATCACTTCTCCTACTCCTCAACGGTTAGGAGTTGAAAGCAATAATAAGGGAAACTTGAAGGTTAAGGGTTAGGTTTTTTGGTTGAATGTTAAATGCATAGTAAATATTTGTATAGGACTACAACTAAAAATGAAAAAAAAAAAAACTACTTTGCAAAAAAAACAACCGCCTTCAAAAGTTGAAGTTGAAGTCGGTTGTTTTTTTTGCAAAAAAGTTTTGTAAGATGGTAACAAACAAGTTAACTTTTTACAACTTTTGCAGCTTTAAGTTTAGCTTTTATGCTATCCATTGTTGCCCTCGATCACTTGTCAACATTATTCTACAAAAAGTAAATTCCATGGTCAATGTACCACGAAGAAAAATGAAACGGTTATTGATTATTGTGTAAATTACAAGTATCAAGTATTCTAAGAGCGGGGTTGCGGAATTTGTTTTAAAATTCACCGCGACCCTGGAACGCAATAGGAGAAGTACGGATGGAATTTAATCAGTAAGAGTCTGACGCTTCCTTTGTAATATGACCACTATTACCGTGCTAAAAACATGGTAAGAGTAATATGACCACTAATACCGTGCTAAAACGCATACAATACAATATGGAGTAGGATTTGTTTAGATTTGTTTGTATCGTGGTTGCTCTTTGTTCAGTGCTGCTGTAATCCGCTTTAGCTAAACTGGTTGCGCAGTATCTGGTAGCGATTACAACCGTCTGTCTCTCTGTTTCAGCATTTATGGAAAGTTTTAGATTTGAGGTTAGGCTGTTGGATTTGATACAGAAATGGAGGATGTATTTTGGAGTTTAACAGGATTTTCGTAAATATTATATAATCCCACCAAAAACATTCTGTAAAAAACTAGCCAAGTCTCGATGGAGCTGCTTGTTCATCTCTAAAAAGTAATGAAATCTAGATAAAGTCGTGCCAAATCTAAGGTTACTTACTGCGATTTCTTTATTATTATAGTTAATGTTGTGTGACTTGGCCGTTGAAGGGTACACAAGGGTACAAAATCAGGTGTTCCATGACACCATTGCACCAATCCAAAGGGAAAATCCAAAGGGATTTCACTTCTTTTTGTAGAAACGTGGGCCATATTGATTTATTTTATTAGATTTTCTTATTTGACACATTTTTCTTCTTTTAGGAGTATTGTGTTTTCAAATAAGGGTCACCAGGTGCTCCAGATCTTCGATTATTTTAGTTTTTATAGTTTTCCCTATATGTGGCCATTAAACCCTAACTCTGTACCAAATTTCAGCTCTCTGAGTTTATGGGAAGTACTAGTTCTATTCTGATGATCATGAGTGAGTGAGTGTCATAAATGCGAAACTTTGCTTTCGCTTAACTTCGAAACTAAATGACCTACAGACTTGAATTTTTTTTAAGTGTGATTTTATAGCTTACTGGATGACGAAAATTTCTGCGTTCTCGTCTTATCCAGAGGTTCTCAAATAGGGGCCTGAAAATGCGGCGAAATGGTTCCAGTAAAGGATAGTACGGCAGTGTTTGCTTCGCGCTCGACTTGGCGGGAACACTGCCGTGCCCCCCGATATGTTTTGGCAACATCACACTTTTTGACTTCGATAAGAGTACCTACATGATAGACAGTGTTTTTGTTGGTTTTATTTAATCTAAAGGAGTTAACCCAAATTGTAGGAGAGTAATATGAGAAACTTTAAGTCTGCAGCTTACTGCAGACTAAGAAATAAAAATTAAGATATTATGTGTCTTAACACATAATATCTTAATTTTTATCTTCTTCTTAGCGTATCGATGGCATATTCTAAACTAGCTGTTGCCAGCGGCTTCGCCCGCTACAACACAAAAATTATCCCACGGGAAGATAAAATCGGGATACAAACTATGCTTTGTGTTAATCCAGGTTATAAACTATGTGTGCACCAAATTCTATCCAAATCCGTTCAGTAGTTTTTTGCGTGAAAGAGTAACAAACATCCATCCATCCATCCATCCATCCATCCATACTTACAAACTTTCGCGTTTATAATATTATGTAGGGTACTTCGCTCGCTGATGCAGTCATAAAATCTTCAGGGGAGTAGGTGTCAGGGCAAGCAGCGCAAGATGAAAGGTGGTGGGTGGTGGTGTGGAGAAACGTCACAAACACACTTGAGATCTGAGCAGTCTCATAATAACCTATTTAACTCGGCACATTAACCAATCAAATAATAAAAAAACTAGATTAAAGAAAACTCTATAAACCAATAACTATTAAGAAAGTAACGTAGTCACGGTGAAAGATTTTACAATAATGACTCAGCCTTACAGGAGCTCTAGCTACATAAACTTTAATTGAATAAAATCGTTGACGGCTTCACGACGAACAAGAACTTTGAAGGTGACTACAAAAATATTTGTTTATTTGTAAGAAAATTTTATTGAATAGATTTTAAGCCGCTTACGTAACGGTACTTACTAGACTAGCTGAAATTAACAATTTTGTATTTTTTTTACAAATTATTTACATAACGTAACATTTTTTTTTATTATTTTTACAAATTCTTTATATAACATACATAGCATTACGCCTGTAACCCCCAAAGGGGTATGAGGTGAAATAGTACACCCACGTTGCGCCCGTTATGTAATTTTTTTTACATTTTCAAATATTCCTTTCGAAAATAATTGAAATTTAAAAAAAAATGTTTTGATTGTTAATTAAAAAACTGTATAAAAAACTAAATCATAATCTGTCCAGCCTTTTCCAAACACAGTATGGCTTGTACTGTATTACGTAAAGTTGGACTTACAATTAAAGATGGCAGATGATGAGTTATAGGAGTAAAACCTTTGATTCTACAATTCCATGCGCCACAATATATTAAACATTTTGATGCCTGAAACAATTGTTGAACATTACGCTAATAACGTTAATTATTCCATGATCCACCAAACACCAAAAAATAATCCCATGCACTCTAAAATTAATCCTTTACATTTTCCTATCTGCAACTTGTTTTCGAATCGCAAAAGTAGTTATACCGTAGTTCGCGACGTGCCGATGTCGCCAAGTATCATGTTTCCAAGAGAGTACATTAATAATTCAACAGGCAGAGTCGGGGCGCATACAGCGTCCTCCTCTTCCCTATTAAGATTCGTTTTCACGCGAAGCGACATTGCAAAGTTTATCTTAGTTTGAAAATGGCGATTTGAAAGGGGTATTGTATAATTTATCTTGTAGTGTTTAATGAATATATTAGTTAACTGTTATTGTGGTACTTTCGTAGCACTTAAGGCCTGTTTCACGCAGTTAATGAATACGTGAAAAACGTAAAGAAAAACAAACATTTTCATAAGTCATTTTCATAACATCTCAAAGAAATCTCCAACAGATCCTTCAAACTTCAATACAAAGACGCTTCGAACTGGACTGCAGCGGAAAAATCAATAGCACCGCCCAGCAGCCGTCATAGCCGCCACTCACAAAATCTAAACCAAAGTTACTGCAAGATTTATTCCCCACACTACAAAGCTATCTCATCTGAACGTGGCTTTACTCTAAAATATATAGGAAAAGTGTTCGACGCGGTAAATTCTTGTCTGGACTGTTCGCTTTAACATGTTGGATCGACGAGGCATAAATACTAATATCGTTACGCTATGCATATCAAAGTACATGTTATCGGGATCAATATATTTTATGTAGGAGACATGAAATTTATTATCGAAAGTTTGGAATATAAATATGTTTATTTTTTTGATTGTTGGTGGTCGGTTTTGAAATTGATTTTGGTCAGGGATACAAGCATACCTACCTACATAAGTACATAGTAAACTATTTTATAATTAAAATCATTGAAAGCAATTACTCACATGAAATTGAAAAGGCATTTATTTAACAAACTACTTCCATTCTAACATTATCTTCATACGCTTATATTCCCAAAGATAGTTAATTTAATTGGGCTCAATTTGCAAATAGAAATTACATGAATATTTTCAAAAGATGTAGACATTATTAACTTATAATATGTTAGTAATTCATTTACCGCTAAAGAATTGGGGTCTTACGCAATCACTAGAACCTTTGAGACTCGCAACTTTAATAAGCCGATATAGTCGTAAGTAACTATTGATTGGAATATGATTCGAATCAAATTATTTACCTACATAGCTTAGAATATAAGGCATTAAACATGGCTAATATCAACAGTAAAATTATAACATATATAAAAAAATCACGTGCTACATGTTTCAGGATCATCACTTGAGACCGGGTTAATCGATAATAATTGTCAGTGCAAGGCTTGTATGAAAGAAAACTTTATTTCCTTTATTGCTAAGTTCACTTCTTATTGGCAGAACCCGTGCGAAGTAGGGTGTTCGCTAATTTATTAGAAACTATCGACTGCGACCTAGAAGATTCATGGAGAAGTTAGCCACGTATGTATGCTGAGTGATTAATTTTAACCGGTATTCGTGCATAACGTGGCCGTGGGTCATAGTGGACGGTTTTTCAAATAACGACGCTTCCAAGCAATAACCGGGTAATCGAAAAGTCAAAATTTTACAGGAGAAATGATTTACTGATTGTATCAATTCTTTTCAACAAAAGAGACTATTGAAATCTGCCATATAATTGTGCCATTAATATTAAATTCTTTTTATTAAAAACCATAACTTACTAAAATAAAATATAAATAGGTTTTTCGTACAGATCTATAAAAGGTTATGTCATGATATCTTTGTAAATATCATTAGGAAAACTCTGAAAAAAAATTGCCAAGGTTGCCGAATTTGGCATAACAGCATAAACCCTATAATAGCACATTACCAAGTTCTTGCTTGCGGGCATCGATAGAAGTACACGTGCGTAACTTAGCCGTCTGCAGGCTCTATGAAGCTGCGTCTTTATTGTTTCGTGTTTAGTTCGTATTATTGGCTCCTTCAAAATACTCAAAGAGTCCTCGGACTAAGGTACTCTTCAACAATGTTCTAAACACAATGTTATCGATAACGTTTCACACAATGCACCCAGTTAGAGGACTTCTGAAACATGGTACAACCCTTTTTTTTTTTTTTTGGGGGGTGGGAAATCATCAAATAACCCCTCCCGCTCTTGGGCAGAGCGAAAGGGAGTGTCAGACTTCTACTGACTAAAAACCACCCATGTTCCTTCTTATCCCTTCATGTCGAGGCCGCGGTATCCCTTGCGAACAACCCGCAGCCTCGACAGGATGGTACAACCCTTCACACGCTGTTAACAACAAACAGTTGACTGAAACCTTATGAATGTTCTTTAACTGAAGTACATTCACCTCAAGCGAGAAAATTGAACGCAATGATATAAACGTAGTGAAAACGTCTAGCTCAATAGCTACTCTTCTCAAACTGCAATTACACGTACGCTCAAAGAATGGATGATAAATATAAGCATATTAAAGTACTTGCTTAAGAAAGTTCAAAAACATGATGAAGAGCAGCACTTTAAATTATAACCTTATAAGTTTATTTTTATTAAAAGCCAGAGTAAACTTTATAAACTGTGAATGTTCACCAAAATATAACATTTACAGAGTACGTGTTATTGACTCTTGCATGGGACTTGAACGTAACTGGAATAATGTGGGTGTTTTATTAGATACACTTCTGCCTCACCCTTATTTGGACGTGTTTGTGTAACCAATTTGCAACATAAACATAATTTAATTTTCTTCATTTTCATTTAAGGGATTCACGGGTGACGTTGTTTTGTGAGGAAACCAGAATGCCTGAGAGATATATTTTTTGACGCCAAGTCAGAGGCCCAGGTACTGCATAACAACTCTGCCATCAGATTAGGCACTACCCAAACGAAAAAAAGAAGAAGGCTATGTTATGTCTTTATGCTGCCTTTATATTGTACCGGGTTCACACAGATCTCGTGTACTGGTCAATAGGAAGTAGGCCTGTACGAGCTTGTATCTAATTTCGTGAACCTACACCTATTCTAATCAACAAGTGTATTGAGAGCTCCGTTCAACAATAACTAGAAGCCACGTTACGCGTTTGAGAACACAAAATAATAACAACTTTCAACCCCAAAATCCCAACTTACTTGAAAAATCCGTATTTACCAAAACATGTTTTTACTAGATCAAAGTCTTTACGATACTACCGCGTTCGCCTTGCGAAGTGCATGCCGTAAACTTGGACAGTTCTGAAAAGTTACCAACAGTAACATTACAGTCGGCAAGCCAATAAAATAACCTACAATGCATTTCCTGGGTAGTTTACGGGTTCCCTTGATACAATAGATTTCGAACATATGTATGTAGGCAGGCATACGACCGAACTAATATCTGGTTAAAATGAAGAAAGTTTGAAAAGTGGATGGAGCTATACATCGTTGGTATTACTTTTATGTTTGATTTTTAAATTAACGAGTTTGTGATCTAGTCACGGAAACTCAATGTTTCAGGGGTTCTACATAATTTTCGAGTCGACACGTTTGATTAATATCATTCAGTATTTGTTCAACAACAAAGGTGACCCAAACATTACTACACAAACATTAGGTTTTGATTCGACTCATGCCGTTCGGTAAACTTCGTTCGGCATATTTCAGCACTTAATCAAGTTCCGGTTGGTTCGACACAATTTGAGTTGACCCGGGTGCTTTTTTCCCTAACATGAATACCAAGATGTATTCGAAGAAGAGTATAACTTTCATTATAGGTTACTAGCACTAAGTAGCTAATTCGACAACACTTGAAGTATCGGGAAGTTTTTAGAAAACTTCCACGATTCTTAACAGACTTACATCGATTAGCCGTCGCGGGAATTATAAAAAGAACACGAGGCTATATACAATTCCAATAAGTAGGAAAGTTCAACTGACAAGGAAATATGTATTAGAATAAAGAAACCGTAAAAGAGACATTAAATTGTTATAGTATTTGTGGTGTCCTGCTATTAAATCATAATATATTGACTTAAAACAAATGTGCATAAAGCGGGCGGTGATGGCAACTCAACAAAGTAATCGCAGGTCCAGGAAAACGGCAAACCACATGAATGTCGACCACGAAGATTCGCTATGTTAAATATTATTTATAAGGCACTATCCCTAATCACCACGTTTACCTCAATCATTGATAGAAACATCGACACACAGATGTACCTATTCAATGCCTCATTCAGTTCATATCCCGGCTGACAGCACCGGCTTGACCATACATAAATTACTCCTAATGACGTACGTACCACTCAAATGTAGTGTGAGTAATACCAGTGTGTGTATGTACGTGTTAGTGGACACTGGACATGTTGGCAAATACGCCTGTTACTGGTCGAAATTAATTAGCGTAGAGTTGAATCTGTATGGTAAATTACGTGGACATTATGCGTGTTTTGTTCTGGTCGTGTGATTGGTAGGTTGATTAATTGTTGAGGAATCAATAGGGATGTTTACTGACTAAAAAAAATATGATTCTAATGAGTCCGTCTGTTAGATGATCGAAAAATATTGGATACAAATTTTTTGTTTTATAAAATCAATCAAAATTGAGGAAGATAAAACGCGTCAAAGATTTGAGTGGGGGGTTGTGACGTCACTCACCGGTAAAAAAGTCAGACTAATGTCTTAGAATATGACGTCACACGAGTTTTCAAAGCACTGTATCGTCTTCATTGTTTGTTTACGTGCAAAAAAGAAAAAAATACGTGTCCAATATTTTTTGGAAATTTATCTGACGGACTAATTAGATTTTTTTTGTTAAGTACCCTATTCTTTTTATAGTGCTTGCTGTAGTAGCTTAAGGGGGAAGAACCAGGGGCTGTGGGTTGTTCGGGGGCTGCGGGTTGTTCGCAAGAGATACCGCGGCCTCGACATGAAAGGCTAAGAAGGAACATGGGTGTTTTTTGGTCAGTAGAAGTCTGACACTCCCTTTCGCTCTGCCCAAGAGCGGAAGGGGTTATTTGATGATTTTCCACCCGCCCAAAAAAAAAAAAAATGGGGAAGAACCAGACTAGACAGCAAAATTCAAATTTACTTACGGTTTTGCAATTTGCAGGTCAGTATCAGGTTGTATGTCGATTATGGCTTTACTGAGTTTTTATAATCATTGAAATCATCAATACAAACCTCTAAGCTAAATAACCTTTTATGAAATTGTCATTGATAGGCAAGTAAGAAAATTTTAACCCTGCAGCTTCCATCTTTAGAAAGGCGCACACATACTTTATCTCCTGGATCAATAAATAAGATACCTACTCTTATCCTGGTAGTACGATCCCGTGGGACAATTACCGAACTCTGCGTAGGCGAAGCCGACGGTATAAGCTAGCTATAAAAGAATTAACCTCAGAATCCCTGAGCCATAACGACGTTTGAAATAATGTCTAAACTAAAATGAATCCCCAAACTTTTACCTCGAAACAGTTGACCCGAGTCTCCTATCCACCTATTTTATATCCAGGTCACTGAACCCTAGAACTCAATCCTAACTGTTGAAAATGACCTGGAAATATAGGCCTTTGTCGCAGACCAGTATACCGCCCTAGAGTATACAGAAATAGTCTAATAATGGACTCTGAGATTAACCCAAATGAAAAACTAAACATGTTCGTAGTTCAATGATCTCTGTTAGGTTTTACCCCGAAATTCGTGTCGGATTACGCTAACAATGATGACTGAATAATTTTTGACAACGGATAATTTTTAACCTGCGGTAGAAAATTAATAATTATAATTTTCTGTTGCTGCTGGGAACACCTGTGCCCAGAGTAGTTTGAAAAATCTTTGAATCTACAGAAACAAACATACATAACATCACGCCTGCCATCCCTGAAAGGTACGGCAGAAGTGTACCTAATAGTTAACCCACATTTTGCCAGTAATCTTAAGTCCCACAGGGTGCAATCCTTGCTATCAACTCGACATAAATTCAGACTCCGTGGCTGTTACTGAGAAATTCTCAATTACACTTTGGCCAACCTTGGTATCGAATCACAAATCGAAGACCAAACACACAATAACAAACAATTAACGTTACATTAGAAACAAACAATTATACATTTACTAGCTCAGACTGTGTCATCGCTCGTGCTGATTGTTTATCTCCCTTTCGAATTTAAATACGTCGAAGTTCTATTTCTTATGATCTACATCACAAAGGAATCCTCAATTCTTAAACTTTTCAGTTTTCTAAATACTTAGTGAGTAAATCAGGATTTTCTTTTTAGCATCATCATTATTTCAGCCAAAAAAGTCCACTGCTGGACGTAGACCTCCCCCAAGTATCACCACATTGACTGGCCCATGCGTTTCGCATCCAGCTGCTCCCCATAACCTTCAACAGGTTCTCCAGGTTGTTCTTTTTTTATATTTATTGATTTTGCATTAGTGATTTTATTTCTTTAAGTTCTAAATTAAAAATTGATTGGCTGAATAGCGTGATTAGTAGTGCATAAGTAATGAAAAAGGCTTGTACTATCATGCAAGTATTTCTTCGTTTATACGACCATAAAATACCTCATGAGCTACTTCCCACAGTAGTAAAATAGTAACGAGGTATGTGTCCAAGCAACTTTGACTTCTGCTATACTTTAATCAATACCTTCCAAGCATTGGTTTCGACTTCCAAAAAGAAGAAGAGGTTCTCTATTCGTGTGTATGTATTTTTTTTTGGATGTAATGAATAAACTTAAAAAATACTGGACCGATTTGATAAATTGTTTTACCGTTGGGAAGCTATACTATCCCCGGGTGACAAAGGCTAGTTTTTATCCTTGTATTTCCACGGGAACGGGAACAACGCGGGTGCAACCGCGTGACATCCGCTAGTTAAATATATAGAAAAAAAATCAATCATTTTCATTCCCAGCTCTACGTCTCATTTCAAGTCGCGATAGCTATGCAAATCCTCTATCGCTTAGCCAGCTTCTGCGACGAGCTACATAAGCTGTTAGCGGTAACTGGCAGCTTATTGGAAGCAGCTTGGGGCGGATCGGTCGATAGCCGACCCGGTAGCTCTATGAATTATTTCTAAGTGCATCGTGGACTATGTCCGTTGGCCAATAATGTATGAAGGGGGATAGGATAGGAGGTTAGGTTATTTTGAAATGGTAATCCCGTGTGGAAGTTTTGTATTTTTAATGTACTGTAAAGTTAGTTATTACCATGGATCTGTTACATACAGTGAACAGAGAAGTATCAAATTGACAGGTGTCAAAGTGACAGGAGTCAAACTATAAATTAATGTCGACTAAGCGCGTACAATGGTTAAAAAGTTTGTTTTTCAACCTTGGTACTACTGGTAGTGATGCTGGTAAACAACCACTAATTAAGAAAAACCAGATCTGCTAATGAAAATATAGCTACTGCCTCATCAGAGCTCTTAAACAAATCTGAATTGTTTAATATTGATCTTTTTTAAGGTCTTCAAAAAGGAGGTCGTCTTTTTGTGTCACTGTATATCTTTCCTATTAAAATTATTTTTTATTTTTATTTTTATTTTATTTTATTTTATTTATTAGGGACAAAAAACAGTTACATGCTAAGCTTAACTAAAGATTCTTAAATTAGAACAACTTAGAAATACATTTATACACAATCTCACATATTTATGTTATTACACATGTAACCAACAACATTGTCCACGGATTCACAAGAAAAAAATAGTTAAAGAAAACAGACAAATCGTGTGCATCGTAAAAGAATATTAAAAAGAAAGAAATAAAAGGAAATGAAACTTATGAATTTAGTAACTCTATTGCTCTTGCCTTGAAGCGATCTTTGGATAGAGTAAATAAGTCAAGCTCCATAAAGTGAGCGTTGTACGCATCAACAAGGCGCCGAAGAGGTACGCGCTCCCCAGCGTTAGTCCTGCACGAGTTCGTGTGGAATAGTCGAGGCACACGTACCCCACGAAGCATGACAGATCTAGGTACTATATAATGTAGACTATTTGACAGAGGAATGCAGTCGAATCTATTATTGCATATTCCATGCAGCGTCATTACTCCCAGAAGAAATCGTCTAGACTCCAAACTAAGAACATTATATCGTTTCAGTAATTGTTCATAGGAGACTTTAGAATGATAACATCTGTAATTCATAGTACGTAAATACTTTTTCTGAACAATTTCTAGCCTATCTTTGTACTTATCATATAGAGGATCCCAAATTTGGACGGCGTATTCTAATTGAGACCGAATTAGTGTTATATATAATATTAAGAATGTAGAGGGTCGCACAAAGCTACTTGAAAATCTCATCACCATTCCATACATCTGAAAGGCCTTTTTTACGATATTGTCAATATGAGTATCAAAATGCAGACTAGAATCAAGCGTAACACCCAAGTCACGAACAGATGGAACTTTTTTAAGACTTCTATTGTTTACTGTATAATTAAATTTGATCTGATTTTTATTCTTAGTGAAAGAAATTGTGTAGCATTTGGGAAGGCTAAGAAAAATTTTATTTTTGAGACAGTATTCATAAAGTCTATCAAGGTCCTGTTGTAAATAATGACAGTCGCGTATATTTTTACAGGTGGTATAAATTTTCATATCGTCTGCATACATCAAGAAATGTGAGTTGACAAAACAATTTTTAATGTCATTAATAAACAATACAAAGAGAAAAGGACCTAATACTGAACCCTGAGGAACCCCGGATTTAACAACTATAGAGTCAGATTCATGCCCATTAACGATGATCTTTTGAGTCCTATTGAAAACATATGAAGCAAACCATCTGAGTAAATTGCCGCGTATACCATTAAAGGCAATTTTTTCCATTAGAAGGGTGTGGTCCACTTTGTCAAAGGCCTTCTGAAAATCCGTGTAAACAGCGTCAACCTGAACCTCAAATTATCTGAAAACACAGGTTACAAGATCATTATTCTCAATCGAAAGTAGGTTAAATCATAATATTTACTTTCATGTCTCTGCTCTTAATTGTTCGCAACTCTGTAGACAGAAACATAATAAAGTCGGTATATAAATAATGTTTATGAAGAGAAAATACCTTAAAATCGGGGTGACCTACTTTGGGAGGTTTGGGAGTTCCCAACTCATCTCTTCGTTAAACGCTAAAGTGAAAATGGACTAGGTATGTACAAAAAATTTCACCTTTATAATAAAGGGTATAAAAGTACCCTTAACGCAAACGAAGGGCACTTGTTCTCCCCACCACTGCGATAATTTTCTTGTTCTAGGCCATACCTGGGAACCCCCTAGTTACAGAGATATTGGGGGTCAAAGTTCCAAATTTTTCACAGCTGTTTTAGAAAATACTAGTTTTTCAGGTGATAACTTTACTTAAATTACCTCCATGACCCGTTACCTATTAAAAGCGTCCACTAGCACAATGTTTTAAGAGCTACATTGAGTTTTACCGTAAAATTTGATTTCTAACCCCAAAAAAAAAGTCGTTTCTCAGCAAACATTTTTGCCTTGGGGTACTTTGATGAACAGAATGCTTGGTTGACGGCTGTATGATGGGTTAATTTACACCCTGTATAGGTAATATTTCTCACGAATAGATAAAGGTGTTTCTATTAATAGGTATTACAAAAAATAGTATCTAATACCTATCTCATATTCCATAGAATCCGGTATTCACCTGTTCGGAAATTAAACTTAAAATCAATGGAATAAGATAACATAACATCAGGCTTCTAATCCCCGAAAGTTTAAGCAGAAGTGTGCCTAATAGGACATCCACATTTTACCAGTTATGTTTAAATCCCATGTAATGAGGAGCGGGCGTATTGCCTTCAACCGGGGACAAATTCGGACGAAGTGGTTGCTCCCGATAAATTCCTGATGGAAAACTAAATTCCACTTTGTCGAATCTACTACCTCATGCACAGCAGTCGCGTTTGCGACCACTAGAGCAATGAGACATTACCATAACAATTATTATAGGAAATTAAACGGCCACTTATTTTCTAATAATTGTTCAGAAATGGTTTGCACGATCTCAAAGTCCCAACACTGTTCATATGTTTTAATCACCAAGATTAAACAGTTATAAAAAAACAAAGTAAAGAAATAAAATTTATAACTCATTCATTAAAAATAAACATTTTAGAAGTTTTCAATACGTCAGGGAGCGCGAATGAAATTTTATTTCCTTTGGAAGTGAGAGGAATTTAAAAAGTTGTCGTCGACACCGGCCACGGCAGTTCCGCAATATGACGGGGCTGTCATTAGCAAGCTAACGCCACGGCTCAGGGCTGTCACTTTTGGTGGCTTGAGACTTGAGGAAGGGGTGAAAATTTGAAATCAATAATAACCCTTTTAATGTTCTTTATAAGCTGAATTAATTTTACTTATCGTCTCAGCAAAGGTTTTATATAAAATATTTTTTCTCAATATATACTAATATTACAAAAAGGAAAGATTTGTATTTTTGAAAAAAAATATTGGGGTACCATAATACCCAGTACTAACTGGGCGGTAGAGGTCAGATATGGAAATTCTTCATTTAAACTACTCGTATTCAGCTGCATCCGGTAAGACTGGAATCTGATGCCAATATGTTTGGGAAAAAAGCGAGGCAGATGATGACTAAGTTGAAAAAATTGTTTGTAAAATGTATTGTACAAACCAACCAGTATTGGTTAGATGTTTTCACAATGAAAAAACGAATAATAAAAGTGTTTGAATGTAAGGTTTCGAGGCTTTCAAGCTCCTAGTATAAATGAGATAAGATGAAATGAATTTCGCAGAATTTGAACCCAACGCATGCAATTTATTTCAGGTTTAGTACCTACTGAGTTTTTAGGTATTTACGTGTTTTTCAGATGGGACTTTTATCGCAGATAATAATATATTTTCCGGTCTGGGAAGACAGTTTCTTAAGAATTATTTTTAGTTGTAGCAACGTTTATGGTACCTACATGCCCTTACTGCGTCATCTTAAAATTAAAAATCCGTACAGAAATTTGAGTTTATTTTTTGAACACTTCTAAATATACAAGTCAACATAATATGCAGCGGATTTTTTTATTAAAATAATCACAAACATAAAAAACAGCATTCTACGTAAAATAAACATGAGTTTTGCAATGCCAAATAAAAAGATAACACAGCAACCAATAACACAACTATCTTTGGTTTGCTAAAAACTTTTGGCTCGCATAAATCCGTACATTTTAGTACGAAACGTTTAATAAAATAGCGCTTTGTGTTCCTCGGATAACAAGCGCTACAGCGCGGCAGCGGCGTAAAACCCATTTTCGTCCAACGTTTTAACGTGTGCCAAAAACTGGCGCGTGTAATAAAATCGAACCCTGACCTAGAAAGTTGCGTTTACTCACCAGCAGATTTTAAAATGGAATAAAGGTACAAACTTACACTCACGGGATCAATAAATAGCGTCATTTGTTAGTTAGAAAGATCTTATATTTTTTTTATACGGCAGCTTATCCTATTATTAGGAATTTCGAATTCAAGTTTTTTTTAAACATAGCTACCTGAGAACATGAAATCGATATTAAACAGTCGTCCTCACACCAACATTCTATTTAACACCAACTCACTTAAAACAAAACCCAGCATTTCCACCCCTTTCAAAACCCCTACAGTGCCAACCCTAACATGTCACCCAGGTTATTTGGGCCAGCACTCGAGCTAATGGCAGGTCAGGCACGGACGAAACGCTTTTCATAATAATTACCTAGATATCGTTAATTATTATTTTTCTGTTCATTATGGATTTCCGATAAAGTTTTCCATGTATATCATTCAATGGCTAATTAATAAATAATGTTTGAAAGTTACGGTAGGGTATTCAGATCTCGAAGATTCTATTTTGGGTGTAAATTGGTAGTAGCACGTGTATCCTTTGTTCCGTAGGTATAAACGAGAAATGTTCAATAAATACTGTAGGTAGGTGTTTTATAAACTACAGGTATGTTTTAAAAGTTCTACCTAGTTTTCTCGTGCACATTCTTGGATAAAAATCAAAGAAGCGATAGATGATCTACTGAGATGGTCTATACGTATATAATTATTAATTGACGACTAAGAGAAATATAAAAAACCTACAGACGAATTGAGAACCTCCTCCTATTCGGAAGTCGGTTAAAAAAAAGAAGACGGGATTCGCCGACAACATGGATTGGGAAACAGGCAAAATAATCACAATGCCTCACAGCCAAAACCAGATAGTGGGTTTGTTGTTTACGTTACATATAGACACAATTAAAACATCATAAAACATACCATAACGTAAAGACAAAACCTACAATAAACTTGTAATACCGTACAAAGTTGAGATCGTTACGGCTCCAGCTACTCAAGGCTTACTAAAGTTAATGGACCTTTGAAACATAATGAACGATTATCTTTAATTGACATTACTCTGGCATCGACTTCTCTGTGGAATCAGTAAGAAAACATTAAATCTAAACAACTGAAAGAGTTTCGTAACTGACTAACTGTCAGAGACTCAGCCGTTCGACACAGTTATTCGAAAGAGAATAATGTCCTTACATGGCATAGAGATGATACAACAACATATTTTTGTAACTCTGCTCTCAGTTTAGCAACAAACCAGTTAGAATAACGCGAAAGAAATCTACTACTTATTTATAGATCCAACTTTCGTCGTAGAGATGCACCGTACGCGTCGAACAAAAGCGCAATAAGATACGCGTGAATAATGACTTCCTATTAGAATACGGATCAATCGCGAGTATGGAGGGCTTTTAGGTATTGGCTTATACTTTCACGGCTATAAGTGTGCCTTTACGCGCAAAATCTATCTTGAAAAGCTTTTACACACGGACAACAAACAATCAACAGAAATATTGAATTGTTTAAAGCATGTCTAGTATGGCTTAAACATCATTATTAAATCCGTCAGGGGCATATAGGATCCTTTGATGCCGTCCTAGTTAGTCTTCCGAGGATTCAATGTTAAAAACTTGTGTACTAAGCAAACCACGTCATCTAATTATATTATGAAAACTAATTGATCCGTCTGATAGATTTCCAAAAAATATTGAACAATATTTTATCTTTTTTCACGTAAACAAAAAAATTAAGACGATACAGTGCTTCGAAAACTCGTGTGACGTCACATTTCAGTACATTTTTTACCTAATAGTAACGTCACAAGCCCCACTCATGATCTTTCCGCGTTTTATCTTCGTATTTTTTTATTAAATTGATAAAACTAAAAACACGTATCCAATATTTTTCGACAATCAAACCGACGGACTATACAGAATCATTTTTTTTTGTCAGGATACATCCTTATTATCACTAATCACACCCAAGGACTAAACGGACAACTTCCTCCAATTGAACAAGTTACACCAGACGTTATATGAACAGCCCATCAACAATATGGTCCATAGCCCACTATCAAGATGCGCCAACGCTTTACGACTTACGGCTCAAGTGCTGTTCAGACAGACCCGTATTGCTCCATTAATCTGGCAGATCCTTCATATAATTATTATGATGTGGCTATTTAGGATATGCAAGCGTAAAACAAAGATTTTTTTGTAAGATGTAATCACACTATACTATTCGCTTATTTCTATATTAGCCGCGTTTTTTTTTTCGTCAAAAGTTTTGCCTTACACTAGAAAATTCCCATGTATCGTGGGTGGATATAGGAGAAATTTACACAAATATTTACAAATATTTAAACAGGCAGACCCGGAACAACTACTTTTAGGTTAAATAAATATTAATTGTTCCGTGCGGGGACCGAAACCATGACACGTAGCGGAACAATCAATTGCTCAGCCACTGTGGCAAAAGGCTTTTTTCAATTAACTATGAAAATTATATTATATTTATATTGTGCTTCATAATGATGTACTGAGCTCGTGGCTTAATAAGAACTGCCACTCAGGTCGATCTTTAGATTAAGCTGTGCTTGCCTAGGTCGGTCTGTGGATGGGTGAGCGCCCGACATACCGAGTTTCCTCCGTGCCTCGGAAAGCACGTTAAGCTGTTGGTCCCGGCTGCCATATTATTATATAGATCTTTGGCAGTCGTTACAGGTAGTCAGTGACCTGAAATTCTGACATCCAGTCTTACCAAAGACACCAAAGAGTATCGTATTACCTAGTATTAACTGGGTTGTGGAGGTCAGATAGGCAGTCGCTCCATGTAAAATACTGGTATTCAGCTGCATCCGGTTAGACTGGAAGCTGACCCTAACATAGTTGGGAAAAGGCTAGGCAGATGATGATGATGATGAATGATGTACTGAATACGTGGAAACCATTTTACCGTCGGTGTCTCTAACTCCCTACCAAGACTTATTTTATATTTTCCATTAAATTGTATATTATGTACCTATAGTCTGTAAGGCCATGTTTTTAAACAATTTTGTACATAAATTATTTCACTGAACAATGTCAATTACAATTTTATGAAAGCCGTAAAAAAAAACCTTTGTAAATAAAAATTGAATAAAAGATGCTCAAGTCCCACCCTCAAAAATTAAACAGTGTATTCGATATTAATAGAATGTAAAAAATATCATTCAATAAATTAACGTTATTAATATTAAAAGAATACAATTCTTTATCTCTCTCTCTCTCTCTGTAATTAATTTAACAAGCTTAACTTCATAATTTTATTAATAACGTGTATAATTAAATAAAATTGTTGTACAAAATTGATCTTCATTATAGAGGCTGCCCACTGCGTGAAATTAATACACGAACTGGTGTGTAATAATCCTATATTCTCTCTACTCGGTTCAATCGAGGTCATTCCCACCTGGCCGAGCGCTAAAATTCTAATTTGATGAAAAATAAATATGTAAGCTTTTCGTATGTAATACAAAAGAATCTTGAATCCAAACTGTATAATAATTCATATTTTTTTTTTTTTCATTTATTTCTCACCACAATATTTAAAGAGATTACATGGAAATATATTGTTAAGTAATTATATATAATATATTAAACTCTAATATAATTCATTTTGTATGTTTATTTATCGTGCCTATCGTTATTTTACGTTCAAATCTATGGAGTGCTTTTTACAAAATGTGAAACAGATTTTCGAGCCGGTATTCATGATCAGAAAATATTAGTAACAATAATAAATATAATTTTTCCATACAAATGTATGCACATACCAACCAGCGTGCTTGTATGGCCAGATGTATGAATGTGAACGAGGCAAAAGGAGTAATATTCAAAACTAAAATAAATATTTTCCATACAGTATGTAAGGATCCTAGTAGGTAGCGTTCTGTGGTTTCTGTCTACCTCCATGTGAAAAGTGCATGAGTTTATATATTATGTCGTCATCATCTGCCTAGCCTTTTCCCAACTATGTTGGGGTCGGCTTCCAGTCTAACCGGATGCAGCTGAATACCAGTATGTTACATGGAGCGGCTGCCTATCTGACCTCCACAACCCTGTTAATACTAGGTGATACTATACTCTTTGGTAAGACTGGATGTCAAAATTTCAGGTCACAGACTATCTGTAACGACTGCCAAAGATCTATATAGATCTATATATGGCAGCCGGGAACAACAGCTTAACGTGCTTTCCGAGGCACGGAGGAAACTCGGTATATCGGGCGGTCACCCATCCACAGACCGACCTAGGGAAGCGCAGCTTCACCTAAAGATCGACCCGACTGGTAAGAACT
Organism: Diarsia brunnea; assembly: GCA_949774965.1. Classification (NCBI taxonomy): domain Eukaryota; kingdom Metazoa; phylum Arthropoda; class Insecta; order Lepidoptera; family Noctuidae; genus Diarsia; species Diarsia brunnea. The sequence goes on along the minus strand of OX459008.1, from coordinate 7,972,354 downwards.
ACCTGTCTCTTATTAAGCCACGAGCTCCTCAGTTACAAAAAACCATTAGTAGAAAATATTTTTTGTGGCATTTTGGCCTTTGGGTAATAGTAACTATAAGAACTTTATTCAAGTGCTCAAAATAACCATGCCTAATAAACCTAACCGTCGTCTACAGCCAGCGTATCACACGGGTATCGGTCCTTATTGCTAATTTATGCAGAATTATGTACAAACAGTACGGCCATGATATTGTTAGCACATGCAAATTGGACTAATAAGGCTGTTCAGCCTACTATTGAGCTCTAAACTGCAAACATGCTGTAGATCAACAACACAGGGTGTTTCGAAAATAGGTAGTCGTATTTAAAGAACCTATACACAATCACACAGCCTATTCTATGTGTATACTAGCTCTTCCCCGGCATGCGTTGTAATGTACTATTTTCTACCTACATATTATTATAGCCTAAAAGTGAACAAAATATTTTATTACATCGCTTCATACCTAACAAATAAACAAAAAAAAAATCGATCGAGTCGTTTAGGAGTGCGACAACAAACACCGTGATACGAAACATTTTTATTAGATTTGGTTCGAGTAGTTATTGAATTTTTTTATCGGACAGCAGATAGGTTTTAATATTTTGATGTTGGCCACAAACCTAAACATTTAAAAAACATTTTTGAAACAGGTTGTATATTGAAAGCGGGTAGCAGTGTTCGCTTTAAATAAGTGATGTAATGGTTTTTGATTACGCCATTGTTTGGTTGAATTTTAGCAATATTCTAGTATGTTTTGTTGATTGAATGTATGGCAACTAGACGAGACTAATGATTTGGACTAGTTCCTGGCTGCTACATTGTAGAAAGTAAAACTTAAAGATAATGTGACAAAGACCCAGCAGTCCAAAAATAAGAAAACAAAGTATGGAAAAGTAAACGTTG